>OX411820.1:22710217-23960217 GCA_948253155.1 Leucoma salicis | reverse complement strand
TTGTAACGAACACAAACGAAACTGCCCGAAGGGCCAATGCAAAAGTACTGGTGCCAGGAGTAGTACTTATAACTAGAAAGTGACCGGTGTGACCAAGTAATCGATGTGACAAAATCACGTTGATTTGTCACTGTGACTTTATTGTCACAGGAACGACAGTCCGACATGTTTGTGTCCTGTGTGTATGTAACACCAGGTTGAGAGAGAGGTTTGGGTGTTTGATGTTTAATTGTTGATTAGTTATTAGAGAAGACTCAGCCAAGTTGCTAAATATAACAGTGAAAAGTATACATTCACCCTGCAGGCAAAAAGGTTATACTAACTACCAATGTACATGGTATATCTGCTACCTGCAGTATTCCTTCAGACTACCTATACTACAATTTGGCTCTAAACCATTAGTTTTAACATAGTCTGGTATTGGCATAAACGTTGGAGAGTATGATATAATGTGGTGCAGTGGCCTGTGTGGCGGAGCGGCTGGAGCCGGTCACATTCCCCAACTTGAAAATGCGACGCATCATTAAGGGCCACCAGTCCAAGGTGCTGTGCTCAGACTGGTCCCCTGACAAGCGACACATTGTCTCCTCCTCACAGGTATTACTAATATTATTCATTTAAAGTAATCTAAGAATGTTGTGGTTTTCTATTTCCTGGGGTCACTGTATGTTCACATTGTGGAGGTTAGAGTATGACTTACAGTTACTTAATCAAAAGTAAAAAAAAAACATACAGAGGTGTATTACACACCCACAATTCGCCAGCTATGTTTAATCAAAAGTATTTGCTAAAATGTATGAAATAAATATCTATAAATCACCAGAATTTAGTATGTAGCAGTCTAATAGCTTTACGTCACATCAAGCATCTAGTAATAGATTACCTACTTCCAGAAATCTAATCTAAATAATGTAATAAAACAATTTTAAAATAGGCATAACGATGGGTGGCCCATGGTCAGCCCATTTTTAAATTAAACTTTAAATAGTACCTTTTTAACTGTTTTTCAGTAAATTAGTTTTAATATAATCCATTTGTTAACTATTAGTGAAACCTAATCTGGCTCAAATTAATTCTTAGAAATTTTTATATATATTTTTAGCATTTGACATGCTTAGCTATATACATTAAACACAAAGTGGAAAATGAGAAATTGACAATAACAGTTACAAGCAGGATTTGAACCTGCATCTCCTGGATACCATCCAGATGCTTTGCCAAATCAGCCATTGTGACAACTGCTCTCGACTGCTAATTTCGATAACACATTCATACTTAACGTTCTGGGTGATCCCTGCGCCATCTGTCGAAAGTATTTACCCAGTTATTTTAGATTTCACATTTTCCACTTTGTGTTTCATGTATATGACATGACATTCTCATGACATCTGGATGGTATCCAGGAGATGCAGGTTCAAATACTGCTTGTGCCTGTTATTTTCGATTTCGCATTTTCCACTTTGTGTTTAATGAAATAAATTCTTGTATCAGTGTACTTGTATTAGATCCTCAAACACACTATTTTTGATTGATGTGTGATTTTTAGCATTTCACAGGTTCAGCTAATTTACTAGAAACGAATTTTTGTGAAAGTGGATAAAGATAAATTTTCTTGGAGCAAGATTCGAACTTGCATCTTCCTCTATAAAGGAGGATACTTTAGACCACAGAGCTATTGTGAAAGCCTGCTAAAACTCCCAATTTCCACCTTCACATTGTAGTCTTATAATATCTGCGCCATCTACCGGATGTATTTACATACATGTTCCGAAAGTTATGCTGACCCAAATCACTTTGTTAGATCATGTAATATCAATGTATCTGTCCAGGATGGCAAGGTGATAGTGTGGGACGCATTCACGGGCACGAAGGAGCTGACGATCTCAATGCCGAGCACGTGGGTGATGGCGTGCGCGTACGCGCCGTCAGGCTCCGTAGTCGCGGCCGGGTACGTACTGGTGAGGGCACGCGTGCGCGAGTGCGAGCGAGTGCCCACGTGACGCTTCTGTCGCAGGGGGCTGGACAACAAGGTGAGCGTGTTTCCGCTGGGCGGCGCCGAGGACGAGCCGGCGGCCCGCAAGCGCACGTTCGCCACGCACACGTCGTACATGGCGTGCTGCCTGTTCCCCAACACGGACCGCCAGATCCTCACGGGCTCCGGCGACGGCTCGTGCGCGCTGTGGGACGTCGAGTCGGGCCAGCTGCTGCAGAGCTTCCAGGCGCACGCGGCCGACGTGACGTCGCTGGACCTGGCGCCGAGCGACATGGGCGACACGTTCGTGTCGGGGGGCTGCGACCGCGCCGTGCTCGTGTGGGACCTGCGCACGGGGCAGGCCGTGCAGGCGTTCGACGCGCACGACTCGGACGTGACCAGCGTGCGGTACCACCCGTCGGGTGACAGCCTGGCCAGCGGCTCGGACGACGCGTGCTGCCGCCTGTTCGACCTGCGCGCCGACCGCGAGGTGGCGCGCTACGCCAAGGAGAGCCTGCTGTTCGGCGCCAACTCGGTGGAGTGGTCGCTGTCGGGCCGCCTGCTGTTCGCGGGCTACAGCGACCACACCGCCTGCGCCTGGGACGCGCTGCGCGGCCGCCGCGTGGGCGTGCTCAGCGGCCACGAGCACCGCGTCGTGCGCGTGCAGCTCGCGCCCGACGGCGCCGCGCTCAGCACGGCGTCCTGGGACGCCACGCTGCGCGTGTGGGCCTAGTGCGCCTGGCGCCTCCTCCAGTAGTCTCGCGATATGGATATTGTGATCAGTAAATGTAAATGTTACGGATGTCTTTTATTTAATTACTAGATGACCCGGTGAACTTCGTATTACCTAAAATTTATTTTATCAGCGTTTAATGAAACACGCTTGTAATCATAGATATACAATTCGAATCTTTATGCATATACTATAGCCGAAATCAGACATTTAGGTCATCACTAATGACTATGTGAAGTCAGAAATTAATTTGCATTATATTTTAATACGATTTTTGATGTGCTAAGTTTTCGCAAAAATGATGCGTCCCGCAACCCTAATCAGCTGTTTTTCTGAACTTTCTTTGACCTAATAAAGATCAATAACGTAGATGTGACATAGTATCAGATCATAGTAAAATGCCTAACTTTGATCCCATTTTGCCATGAAGACGAACTTATTTTGTGTGTGCATTTTCTTTAGCTGACATTGAAAATCGTTCCAAATGTGTATTTACTTTATTTCTTTTATTTTTTTATTTACTTATTTTTACTTTTTTTATTTGTATTTGCTTTCGAACCTTATGTACCTACAATTATTGCGGTTAGTTCATATTGCCTCCATGGCGTATTGGCTAGTGTATGCTACTGCTGATCCCGAGGTCTCGGGGTTGATCCCGGGCCAGGCAAAAAGTGCTATTTGGGATTTTCGTAAGAAGTTTCTCAGTGGCTACCCGGAGTTTGGAAATGTGCCCGGTAGATGGCAATAGGCTCGCCTCCTACGTAAAAACTTCAACATTGTTGGCCAACCGTAGGTGAAAAAAAATACACCTCTGCCTAACCCTTCGGGGATACAGGCATGAAACTGTTATGCATTTAGGTTAAAAAGATCGGCCTGTCTGCCTAATACTCTTTAGAATCCAAAGTTTAGTAGTTGCGTGATTGGATATTATTTTGACACGCCTATCCGTTTGGCTACCTAATTGGCTAACTGGGCATCTTTATTAAAAGCCGACAGTGACACCGATTTCTTTTGAAATAAGCCGCGCTTTACCTAAAATATTGTACAAAAGATGCCGACACCTAAAGCATAATGTACACTGCACCATTTTTAATTCAACATATTTTTGTTATTTTGGTAATGCATTCAGTTCACATTTTTGATAAGTACTCTAATGTAGGATTATTTAGAATCTTTTTCAGCTGACATTGAAAATCATTCTAAATTTGTATTTACTTTCGTTAAGAACCTAATTACCCAATAAAGAACATTCTAATAGGCTCCTATTAAGTTACTATTCTTCAGGGATAAATTTAGTCAGAAATGGATATCTTTGACCGTCCTCGTGTCAGTAATAGCTAGGTCACTATGCAGCTTTATTTTTACCCGACTACGCGAAGCTAAAAGGAGAGTTATTGTACTTTCGAACCTTATTTACCTACAATTATTACGGTTAGTTACTATTGCCTCCGTGGCGTATTGGCTAGCGTATGCGAATACTGATCACGAGGTCTCAGGTTCGATTCCCGGACCGGACAAAAATAGTTATTGTTTTGGAAATGTTCCCGGCAGACGGCAATAGGCTGGCCCCCTATTACGTGGGACGTAAACATGTTGGCGAACCGTGGGTGGCAATAAATACACCTCTGCCTAACCCTTCAGGAATACAGGCGTGATACTAACACAAGCCACGTGCATGCCTTTCCGTCGGTCTAGTGTGCATACACCTAAATTATGTCGCAATTTCAAACGATATTTAAGTACCTACTTTACCAAAATAAGTTTAGTAGTCTTCGGGCTGTCGTACTTGTTAGTTCGTTGCGTTGGACTATTTTGGATTGCAGTGACTTCGTGTGATAATTATGGCAGATTATGGAAACAATGAATGTTACAACATGATATTGTGTGTCGGTGCGGTGAGGAATAACAATCTGCTTGCCGCCCGCGAATTGTATCACCGTCGGTACCGGAATAGGAGGCTTCCGTCATACTCCTGTTTCCATTGGAAGAATTGCCAGTAAGTTTGTACTGGGACATGGTGCTGCAACAGGCCGGCGCGCCGGCGCATTACGCCCATGGTGTCCGAGAATACCTGGATTGCCGATTTACGATGTGGATAGGCCGCGGCGGCACAGTGTCAAGTGTGAAACTGTCCAAGAAATGCGTGATAAAATTATTTCTGCTTCTAGCACGGTTTCGGCGCACAAAATTATTTACGCTTCTAGAACGGTTGCAAAACCTACCTACCTACTTCTATCTGTATCCTGTATCATGTTGTGATGTACCTGTGCTGCTTTGAAAGTACTAGTGATCAAATAATTACATAAGTACTTACTAATTAGCTAAAACAAAACCAACATGTGATGTGGTCCACTGCTGGACATAGGCCTCCCCCAAGAGAACGCCACAATGAGCGGTCCCGTCATGGGGGATAATGCCGTAATCGCCACGCTTGGCAGGCGGGTTGGCGATCGCAGTGGATGTTGTTAATACTCGGGAGAGTGCTGCTGCCCATTCCCCTGGTATTACCTCAGTCGGTTCTTACGACTCCCGTGGGTAGAGGGGTGGGACAATTCTAAAGCCGGCCAACACGGCAACAATGATATGTACCTACGCTTTGTTTATGTTTATGGCAGGCCTTACGACCATAGGTAGGTTACTTTACTTTGTTTACAAACAACGGCTCCGCCCAAAAATGGCGGTCTCTTCAAAATTTGGGGTTGTCTAAGAAAAGAAATTGAAAAATAATATTTTTATTTTGTAGGTTTTTTTTTTATTATTGACTTATTAAAATTTAAACGTCACAATACTATTGCATATGTCTCACATTTAATAACCTAGCATTGAAGCCGTGTACTACCCTTTATGATTCACGTAGTAGTATAACGTAGAGATGTGTAACTCAGGAGTGATTGATACAAAAGATGTATAATCCTTTCAAAATGCGTAATCAATCTTTAAATCTTTGGTTTCGAAAATACATCTTTAACTCACTAACTCACTACGTTAGGATTGAATAGATGGAATGATGGACGTAGATTTAGAATGAGACAATAGATAAAGGATATTGTGAATTGAAAAGAGATAACATAAGTTGTAGGCACGCACAAACGCATTCTTGAAATACAATGACGATAGGTACACAGAAACATAGACTCTCTGTCGTTTAAGTAAAAAGCTCAAAACCAGTTGCGACTTGAGCGAATGAGAGCATAACTACATGAATCAATAGATATTTGCATCACTTATGATCAAATGAATGAATAACGTCATTCGTAACCAAAGATTTAAAAGAGTTAAAGATTTAAGAGAGTGATTTAAATCTTTCGAAGAAAAAGATTTATAAATCCCTGATCTCATTGGTGATTTAGTTTGCGCATCTCTGGTATAACGCATAGATCGCCAAAGCGTGTGAGCGAGAAGAAAATCTTATACGGCAACATAGCAAGATGGAAGAGGAAAGCAAATCTAATGTCAACCATTTGAATGACAGGTAGTCTACAGTCGTCTAGCTTGAAATTATAAATAATAAATAAATATTCACGGACATTTTTCACACAACGCCCTCTGGTCCCAAACTAAGCTTAACGCTTGTGCTATGGGTACCAGATTACGGATATAATACATATATTACTTTTTTTTTGTAAATACATACATTATAATAGATAGAAAACACTCAGACGCAGTACAAATATCTGTATTCATCACACAAATAATTGTCTGATTTCTTTTATTATTTTATCGATAGTCAGTCTAACTCTTAAATTTACTATCCAACGCATACATAAACAAATCAAAATTTGGTTACGCGTTATCGAGCTGTCAGGTGATCTATACGTTACTATATCTATGCTTGTAATGCATCTTCTTGTTTTATGGCTATTGCAGGGGAATGTCCACAACTTTGCCAATGTCACGTGGCGGAGATAGACCGTCAAACGAAGGAGATTGTTCGGTGATAATTGATAATAGAAAGGCCGGTAAGGAATTAGAAAGAAGTGACATTTTGTTACCTGTAAGCTTAGATAAAGGATAGTAATAGATATGACATACGCGTACACCCGTAAGGGACAGATATAGAGTACATGCAACTCAGACTAAGAACTACTAGACGGAGCCACGGCGTGGCCGCACTTGAAACAGCAATATTTTTTTTAAATGTTGCCAGGTTGACAAATATTTAACCATATTAAACGATAGTTCGAATGAGGTCTGTAACTAGGTCGTAAATAAGATACTCTTCATAACAAATATTTTATTGAAAATAGCAACATTTATCAAAATGATTATTTAAAAGTAAATCTGCCACCCCTTCTGTTCATCCAACCATCAGTCTTTAAACATCCACTGCTAGACATTGGCCTCCCCAAAGAGAATACCAGAACTAGCGGGCTTGTGCTGATTGCATCCAACGGCTCCCTGCCGCTTTGACCATATATTTGGTCCATCTGGTGGGAGGGCATGTTACGCTGCGCTATCCGATACGTGGTCGCCACTCGAGAACCTTTTTCACCAACGGTTGTCAGTTCGTCGAGCGATATGGCCTGCCCATTGCCACTTCAGCATGCAAACTCGGCGGGCTACGTCGGATATTTACGTTCTACCTTTTTTTTTTATTGCATTTAGTGGCAGACGAGCCACGGTCCATCTGATGGTAAATGGTAACCGTCGCCCATGGACTCAACTATACCGAGAGTATTGTCAGCCGCTGCTCACCAATTCATTTCACAGATATGAAATGAAATATAAACAGCTATCTCCTGCTACAGCCAAAATGCAACAATGTACTTCATGGCCGGTCACACAGGAGATGGTGGTACCAACCCGCTCGGGCCCGATACCAAGTGAGTACTCCCACTTGTACCCAGCCCTACCACCAGTCATGCAATGGATTATAATTGCTTACTTCCCTTAGTCGCCTCATACGACACCCGTGGGAAGGAATGGGGTGGTGACACTTGTATTCTTAGTCCGTCACCACACGGACAGCTACCTCCGTAATAAGAATTCGATCCATCCATCCATCAGCCTTTCAACGTCCACTGCTGGACATAGGCCTCCCCAAGAGAACGCCACAACGAGCGGTCCTGTGTTGACCGCATCCAACGGCTCCCCGGCTTTGACCAGATCGTTGGTCCACCTGGCAGAATTCGATCACGTAGGGAAATACCAGGACTTAGAGCCTTGATGCAAGATAAGTATTGCTTCTCCATACATTGCCGTTCTGTTCGATATCTCATCTGATAAATAATAATAAGTTATATTTAATAAAATAATAGTACACAAGAATAAAATTAAATTATCTTTTCTTTCTTTTCTGGGTCAAATAATTAAAGAATTATCATCCTTCCAGCGCTGATTTAATTAATTAAATAAGAACTTTTTTTTTTGCATATAGTGGCAGACGAGACACGGCCCATCTGATGGTAAATGTCAACCGTCGCTCATGGACTCAACTATACTGTGAGAGTTTTGTCACCGCTGCTCACCATTTCATTTCACCGATATATAATGAAAGACTAAACGGCTATCTCCTGCTACGACCAAACGCAACGATGTGCTTCATGGCCGGTCCCACGGGAGAGAGAGTACTATAAGTGGTGAAGTTAGCTATAGGACGAATACCCTGACCTTATAAATTTGTGTAACCTACCATTTGGGGTGTGAATATATCTTATTTAAAATTGTTTTACTCCTGGGTTTTATTTTGAAACCCTTAAATCCCAGGTAGGTGTCACAAGAGAGAGCCAATTAGTTTCTCTGAATTCTAGATTATGACTACAGCGGTATTCATAATCTAGAATTGAGATTTACTTCCAAAGTTGAAGTACAAAGACTTTAAAAGCTATACTTACATGAACATATTCACTTGCAATGATTTTGCTCCCAACGTTACTATTTTCTTATTATGTTTAATGAAACATCAACAAAATATCGTGAAACATATTTTGGGTATTTCGTGGGTTGCCTCGTTTTCCCGTAGCATCCACCCATTTCGATCTTGCATCTGGATTAGAGGAAAACCTAAAATGGTAATTTTTATCATCATCTCATAAATGACATATACATTTATTAGTAAAGTGAAAACTGGGCAAATTAAATTCGCAATAAGGCAACACCGAAACAATTCTCAGTAATAGAAATTTAGCTAGAAAACGTGTTTTGCGAGTGTATCTTCCATCCACCCATCAGCCTTTTAACGTCTACTGCTGGACATAGGCCTCCCTCAGAAATGGGGGATATTGCCGTAATCGCCACGCTTGGCAGGCGGGTTGGCGATCGCAGTGGATGTTGTTAATACTCGAGGGAGTGCTGCTGCCCACTCCCCCGGTATTCCTCAGTCGGCTCTTACGACTCCCGTGGATAGAGAGGGGTGGGACAAATCTAAAGCCGGCCCCACACGGCTACGTGCGAGTTTATCTTAGTAGCAATTATTAATTTCGAGTAAAAATAGCCCATTTTATATCACTTTATAAAATGGGTTATTTTTACATTCAATTATTATCATTCAATCACTAAATTATTTCATTTTCGACTACATATGAATGAAATGTTATACCTGTATTTTTTCGCTCGCTGTAGCTTTTGTAGCATAATACACTATTTTACAAGCACTATTATCACGTAGTCTTTTTCTCAAAACACTAATTTAACACGCAAATATAATGTAATACGCATTTTTTTATACAAATGTTCGATTATGTCAGTTGAATCGTGACAGACAAAGCATTTTGACATCGTGACAATACCGAAAACTGGCCACGGCGACAAAGACAAAAATCTATGGCTTTATCTGTTTTTTGCACCAGTAAATTTTATCTTGTATTCTCGCTCATACAACTCAAAGAATTTTCTTCGCTCTGTCTAGATAGTCTGAGACATGCAAAAACAATGATGCCAGGTTATGATAATTTTTCCCCATTAATAATTATTAACTACTAATACGGGGGCTGGCTTTAGAATTGTCCCACCCCTCTCCACCCATGGGAGTCGTAAAAGCCTACTAAGGGAATACCGGGGCAGTGGGCAGCAGCACTCCTTCGAGTATTAACAACATCCACTGCGATCACCAACCCGCCTGCCAAGCGTGGCGATTACGGCACTATCCCCCATTCTTGGGGATGCCATGTCTAGCAGTGGACTTTAAAAGGCAGATGGATGGATGGAAATTAATTTATAAGTTGTTTATTATCGTTTATTAACCATCTATTTTCCTAATAATTTTGCCGTAGCACAATTTGTTGAGGTGTTCAGGAAAAGTAATATAAAGCTTAAAAGTAATATTGAAAACTTTATATTCACTGACCATATTTATTTACATCTTTACTAGGGATAGTGTTTGTGTGACCCCTCAGGAAATTTCCAGCTACTGTTTAAACAAGTGAGCATAAATACTTAAACTTTTCTGGACACAGGTTGCACATCATCTTCTACATGCTGGCCATCAATATCTTCTTCAATGTAGTTCTCAAATATTATAAAATAATTGAATTAAAAATAAAATTTTGTGATATAGTTTATCATTACTAATATTATAAATGCGAAAGTGAGTTTACTTATTTGTTTGTTAAAAACTTGCCTAGTGTTGGCTGGAGGGCTTCACAAGCCATCAAGAATCTCTCTTAGGTTTACAGGTTCACAAATAATCACTCCACCACCTATATCAGGAGAATTTTCAAGCCGCTGCTCACCATTTAATTTCAGATATGAAATGAAAAAATTAACGGCTATCTCCTGCTACGACCAAAACACACTGATGTACTTCATGGTCGATACGTGAGATGGTGGTACAAACCCGCTCGGGCGCTATAGCAAGCACTCCCACTTCTTACCCAGCCCTGCCACCAGTAATGCAATGGGTGACAGCTGCTTACTTCCCTTAGTGGTCTGGTAAGATACCCGTGGGAAAGAGTGAGGTGGTGACACTTATATTCTTAGTCCGTCACTTCACGGAAACCAGCTAATAACTTGATAATAACCAAAATGAGGCGTTATTCCTGATCCCGTGTCAATAACGAGATAGAAAGTATCCTACGTATATGTGCCAAATACTACCCAAATCTATGTAGTCATATTAGCGTGATTAAAGTAACAAACAAATAAGCACTTATGAGTTTTGAGTGAGTTTTGCAAAACAAGTGACTCTCAGTGCTTTGAAGAAGTGCGTGTGTGGATTTCTACTGCGTACAGACCCAGTAGAAATCCTACTTAGCCGCTCAGTAGCCAGCTCATCTTTATCTATAATAGGTCGGGCACTTTCTTATCTGGAATCTGAAAAATACAAGCGAACTACTGTAAAATCTCTAGAAACGAAGTCTTCACACTGGTGGTAGGGCTGAGTACCTAGTGGGAGTACTCACTTGGTATGGGGGCCCGAGCGGGTTAGTACCACCATCTTACGTGTGACTGGCCATGAAGCACATCGTTGCGTTTTGGCTGTAGCCGTTTATGCTTTCATTTCATATCTGTGAATGAAATGGTGAGCAGCGGCTTGACAATGCTTTCGGTATAGTTGAGTCCATGAGCGACGGTTACGATTTACCATTTACCATCAGATGGCCCTTGGCTCGTCTGCCACTAAATGCAATAAAAAAATGGTTAATATAATTTACCCTTAACAGCTATGCATAAAATGCTGGATAACTTGTCTAAATTGGAGAAGCCACTTCACCTTTACTTTAGACGGCCAACTTCATTAGTCAGTTAATACTATAAAAAATTAGCAATCAATTATATGATTTATTCAATGTATTATACTATTTTGCGAGAAATATAAGACACCATTTCGTATATTTTTGTATTTAGAATTAAATTATTTTCCCCACATAGATGGGTAATATAATTAATCTTAACCGGTGTCCCTTAAACATTAGATGAACGGGCTAAATTGTATTTACGTAAGAAATAGCCGTCACCTTGACTTCGACGACAAACTTCATTAGTGGGTTAATACTATTAAAATTTTGCATTCAAATATATGATTTTATCAATATTTAGCGTGAATTTTGCACACCATTTAATATAATTAACTGTTTTTAATATTGTATTACTTTATTATTTTGATAAAACAATATTTTACGTGTGAAAGGATGTATTTTCATATTTATTTACGTGTGAAAGGATATATTTTCATATTTTCGTTCGCTGCGATTTTTACAGCTGAAAACACAACACTGTACCATGTTTATAAAGTTTAGATAGATGGAAACAGTCCAAATATTTGAATTAATTAACTAATTTTAGTCTAAGCCGCAATATTCAGCAATAATTCAAAATCCGCTTTTCTCTCTGCTTGGAACTTATGACAAGTGTCAGACAAATAAAAGCATAAACGATGACAAGGACAACAGGCGCTATACCTATCTCTACCGCACTTAGAGAAACTTTGTATTGTGTATCTCGTTTATTCCTGGTATTGTCATTGGCATGTCATATCTATTACTATCCTTTATCTAAGCCTGTAAGCTTCTTAGTCTGAGCTGTAAGCCAAATACCCATACAGACAGACCCATACATTACCAATATACGAGCGAATAAAACAAAAAAGCAATTATTCAAATTGGTCAAGCCGTCCGTGAATATTTATTTATTTATTAATTATACTAGGCTGTACGGCTTGATGGTGAGTAAACCGGTAAGTTTGCCGCCCCCTGAGTGGTTGGCGTGGTAGCCTATCCAGATCAAAGGGTACCTTCGCGAGTAATCCATCCCAAGAAAAGCTATAGGCTAAGAAGAGGAATGATGATATAGAGGAGATGAGGAAGTGGTCAGTTAAATAATAGGAAGTGAAGGAGGGGGTCGTTTGGTAGGTTTCTAATTTAGATATAGAAACACACATATTTAGACTTATTTAGATATTTTTATATATATTTTTAGCATTTGACATGCTTAGCACTATACATTAAACACAAAGTGAAAAATGTGAAATCGAAAATAACAGCCACGAGCAGGATTTGAACCTGCATCTCCTGGATACCGTCCAGATGATTTGCCAATTCTGCTATCGTGACAATTGCTGCTGACTGCTAATTTCGTCATCGGTACAATGTATGAAAATACTGCCGACAGATGGCGCAGGCGTCACCCAAAGATGTTAAGTATGAATGTGTTATCAAAATTAGCAGTGAGGAGCAATTGTCACGATGGCAGAATTGGCAAAGCATCTGGATGGTATCCAGGAGATGCAGGTTCTAATCCTGCTCGTGACTTGTATTTTCGATTTCAAATTTTTCACTTTGTGTTTAATATTTAGACTTTGAATTAATAATGTTAAGTTTAATTTTATATTTAACAGGATTCACATACATTTCAATGGTTTTTTTTTTAAATCGCGGGTAAGTTAGGTGTTGAATTTAGAAAATAAATCATTAACGCTGGCGAAGTCGCGGGTATCAGCTAGTCTTCTATATACACATCAAAAAGAGTTTGATCTCACTAGCAAAAAACGCTGTATTTTTTAAATTTCACCCTATAAAAGAAAAGTGCTTACGTGATATCTTTTTTAAAAAGCAAATAACTTTATTGAAACTAAAATATTACCTATTTTTAATAATTTTACAAATAAAAAATTGATTTGAAAATTTTAATGCAATTGTGACAAACAAATAAATGAAAGAAAATTTATTTATTCTAAATGGTCTGACGATTCCTTGGGTAACAACATTTTGGTACAAAGCTGCAGTCATCGTGCCTCGATACGGGATTAACGGTGCTCTAGCTCCAATCATTATTCCGGTCCAAAAGGACACCGATTTCCCGCATTGTTGAACAGTACCAGTGGCAGTTCTTTGTCTCTATGCATCCCCACGTCTTTTTCAGACACGGACACGTCGGTTGTCTGGATGAGTCCGTGTGGTGACGGACTAATAATACAAGTGTCAGCACCCCATTCTTTCCCACGGGTGTCGTATGAGGCAACTAAGGGAAGTAAGCAATCATCATCCATTGCATGACTGGCGGCAGGCCTGTTACCAAGTGGGAGTACTCACTTGGTATCGGGCCCGAGCGGGTTGGTACCAGCATCTCCCGTGTGACCGGCCATGAAGCACATTGTTGCGTTTTGGCTGTAGCAGGAGATAACCGTTTTTTGATGTGAAACATCTAATGCGGAGGGAGGTAAAATCGGCTGTTAGCGTGGCGACGCTTTTATTGTACTTTTCCCGTTCAAATCTTGCAAGTTAAATTTGACATACTTCCCGGTTTCCGATTGAGCTGAAATATTACACGCATGTGTATATCACGTGACAATGCAATATTATGATTACATGGAGCTGATGTTGGAGCTGGAAGGTGGACATAGGAACTCTATAATGAAACGGCGCAACCCCATCGAGTTTGGGCTCGTAGGATTCGTCTTGCCGAGTGCTTTGTGTATAGATGGTATCCAGGGGCTGATGACAAAGCTGGAAGGTGGCCACAGTAACTCTATAATGAAATGACGCAACCCCGTCGAGTTTGGACACGTTTGATTCGTCTTCATGAGTAATTTGTCTTTAGATAGTATCCAGGGTCTGATGATGGAGCTGAAAGGTGGCCATGCGAAACTTTCTAATTAAATGGCGCAACTCCATCGAGTTCGGGCTCGTTTGAAATATCGTGACTAGAACTTCAGTCATAGATGATATCCAGGGTCTGATAATGGAGCTGGAAGGTGACCACAGTAACTCTGTAATGAAACGTCGCAATCCGATCGAGTTTGGAATCATTTGATTTATCTTGACGAGTACTTTGTCTTTAGATTGTATCCAGGGTCTGATGATGGAGCTAGAAGGTGGCCATAGGAACTCCGTTATAAAACGACATAACTCCATCGTGTTTGGGCTCGTATGATTTGTCTTGACAAGTACTTTGTCTCTAGATGGTATCCAGGGTCTGACGATGGAGCTGGAAAGTGGCCACAGTAACTCTGTAATGAAACTACGCAACCCTATCGAGTTTATACACGTTTGATTTGTCTTGGGGAGTATTTTGTCAAGTTATGATCATTTTATTTCTAAAAAATAATTTCGATGTTTTCACATCTGCTAGACGCCCCACGACGTCTAGTTTTTTTAATATCATTTCATATCGTTGAAATGAAATCGTGAGCAGTGACTTACAATACTCTCGGTATTGTTGAGTCCATGGGCGACGGTTATCATTTACCATCAGATGGGCCGTGACTCGTCTGCCACTAGAAGCAATAAAAAATACTTTGGAAAATCCAAAACTGCACGCCTCATAATCTTCATTTTTCACAATAAAATTGATTATTTGATAAGTAACTAATAATGTATTGGTTTTAATAAGTAATTTCAATAAATCACATAGATAGCGCTATTTTCAAAAAGTACTAATGTGGGTTTCATGTCTTATACGCCATCTAGCGCTAATTTTAAGAAGTACTTCTATATTGGTCTAGCTCTGTCATTTTGCAAGGCGCCATCTGGCAATTAGTAAGAACAACAATCCATGAGTTTACATATATACCTGCATAAGTGCATATAATAATATATACACATGTAAAATTGAATAATTTATTAAACAGTAAACAAAAAAAATTTAAGAAAACAAAAAGACATCGCTGGTTTCCTTACAAAAAAAGCAATATTGTGGTTCTATATATACAAAAGCAACTGAATACATCTAAAATTGCCACTTGCGACATCTAGGGCTGCATTTGTCAATATCTTTTACTTTAAAACAGTGACATCTATCAATAGAAAATTGCAACTTTGGACAATATTATACGACTTATTTAAAAATCTATGAGTTCAACAAGAAATCTCTAAACCATTTATCTTCCTAACTTGGTTGCTTTATAATTTTATAGTTTGTTCATACGTAGTATCCTGTCTGTGGTTTTTTCTAAGTGAAAACACCGTGACGCCGAGGCCACGCAAAAAAAATCTGGAATGTAATATGATTTTTTCGTGTTTTATAACGTTGGTGTGTTATTATTTACGTGTGTTTAGTGTTTTTAATTGTTGTTATGTATAAAATAGTTATTATACTTGACAAATATCATCAGTTCGTCAAGCAAAGGTAAGAGCTTTCTTTTAACAAAAAAACAATGTACCGGTCGGGCGAACGGCGTTCTGTTGACGATAGTAAAACCACAAACCAAACCGCAAACCACCGGTGGCGGCGGTGGCTCTGGCTCAGCTCTTGAGTAATATTGTTCTGTGCTCTGGCTATGCCGCTATGCGCTCTTGAGTAATATTGTTCTGTGGCTATGCGTACGTAAAAAGTTAAAGGCGCTGGCTTTAGTGTCGCGTCGAGCGTAAATATTCAGTATTTTTTTGTTTATTTAATAACAATTAAACGACATCGAATCAGAACGTGAACAGTAATAGGGCTCTATCCTAGTCATAATAATGCGTAAACGAAAAAAAAAGACTCGATTAATTAAGTATTTTGGTCGTTATCGTTTTAACATACATTATCTACAACTCACGGACGTCCAAGCCAGATTTTTTTCAAACAGATTTTAACTAGTTTAAATAACAAAAATGGCATCAAAAATATCATGAGTGTTCAAAATAGTGTTTGTTCTTTATATGTGTGTGTAGATATTATTTTACAAGTGCAATATATGATAAATAGAGACATTTTAAGTTTGAAAAATCAGCTGTGCCGTGTCAACCGGGAGTAGAACACACCTCAACGGTTCGCTTATGAGGCGTGTAAAAAATTCTTGTTTCGTAAACGAAGAAGCAATTTTGCCAAATGTTTTCCTCGTCATCATGTTCATTTTGGTGGAGTCATTCAGTAATTCCGTACCTACGCTACGATTACCGAGTTTCATTTACGCTGATACCTCCAAAGTCTCTCCAAAACTATAATCAATAACTCTGATAAAGTCTGATTAATACTCATGTGACGTCATACGTCGCACCAGCGAAGCCCTCCTACGCATACAACGCCCGGACCTCAAACCTCACTCCGCGCGGCCATAAATATACCGCGACGTGCCTGCTGCCGTCTCTTACTACGCATCGGTCACCGACACTGAAGTTGAGTAGCCATAGATCGTTCGGCTACTTCACCTCATCTTGTGCCTAGAACCTACACCTTGAGATTTTAGTGTATATATTATGTTAATTACTAGTGGTTCCTATAATATACGCTGTTAGTTATACTGTTTTGTTGTAGTTTTCTTCTCAATCTACACCCGTAAAGCGACCGCATGGTCACTGCCTAGATGTTAGGTTTCTACCACCAGCTAGGTAGGCTAGATGGGACACTCAGTCATTATTTGATTTCTGTGTCTATTGGTTTTCTTACCACAGGCCGGCAAAGGTTACGTAAGATTCTAGGATACTTAACGAAACGTATAGACATCTAAAAGAAATTGGGAGTTAGCGCGGGTGACTGCGATGGTTTAGCGCTCTAGAGCACTTCCCTGATTGGAAGGGAGGCAGATTCGAATACGTAAATTGTAACGCCCTTTAAATTAAAAGAAGTGCCTGGTATATAGTTAGAGACTGTGTTTCTCACTGGAAATTCACTTAAATTTGGATCACCATTAATGTTATTAAGAAATCTTAATCACCTAACGGCGGTTTGGCGATCGCAGTGGATGTTTTTAATACTCGAGAGAGTACTGCTGCCCACTCCCCCGGCATTTCCTCAGTCGGCTCTTACGAATCCCGTGGGTAGAGAGGGGTGGGACAATTCTAAAGCCGGCCGCACACGGTCTACATAGTAGTATAGCATTTTTTATTTCATGACAGTATTTTTTAACAAAATCCTATTTCAATATTCACCTATTTGCGCGAGCGAAGCCGCAGGAAACAGCTAGTTTATCAATACCTATTTATTTATCAATTAGCATAACGAACCATCGAATAAAAATCTACCTATATTCAAAATCTAAAATGTTATTAGGAAATATTTTGATGTTTTAATAATTTTTTTTAGCATTTGTCATGTTTAGTCGTATAAATTAACACAGTGTGAAAACGTGAAATTGAGATGCAAAGTGCAAGTCCAAATCGTGCTCGTGACCATCGTGACTGTTATTGTCGATTTCACATTCTGTTGTTATTAGAAAAAAAAAAAAATACCTACGTATTATGCAGAAAATACATTTAGAAGCGGGGCCAGGTATGGCTATAACGCATTTTTGACTCTTTAAAAGCGATCCATCATGGATGTGACGCGTTGGTACTCTCGCGGAGGAAGTAGCTTCCCATGGTGATGTGGTCTTGCCAACGCTTTATATGTTGCCCTCGAATTGAATTTCAGAGGCACTCTTTTATCATCGAGTACCGACCAGAGTCCACTGTATTGTTGGGGCTTATTTATCAGTGAGGAGCGTGATCCACTTGTGAGTTACAATGTTTGGAGTCCGCGGGAGAAGTCGTTTAGAACCACTTCTGTGGAACATAGATTATAACTGGGTGCTGCGTAGTGTGGCCGTGGCTTCGATCACATTTGATTGTAGGGCCGTGGGGAAATAATCTTAAATATGTAGTTCACGTAATAACGAGAATCATGCTGAGTGACGTCACACATACAAGTTGCACTTACCACATGGGATCTGTCAAATCTCGTTTCACGAAATAAAACGAAACATGTAATAAACATATTTAATATTTTAACAAATACCGTTCCTGGAACATTAACAAACAATAATTGACTAACCCGAAGAACAACACCACCAATGTGAGTACATTAGTAATTAATTGTAAACAATTTTATAATATATTAGTTTCCTTCACCATATTGTCACTCACAACATCATACGTAGTTTTTTAAATAAAACTACGTTTACGGAATCTATCGCGTTTACTTGATTTTTATACTATCCCGACGTTTCCAATACTTACAGCATTCATGATCAAGGGTGGACTTAGATGGTAGGCGTCCAAAGCTGATATGTTGTTTCAACGGTTTCATCTACCCGCAGTAGGTAAAACTTAAAGTAGATATTTTTAATTGTGTTTCTAAACGAATATTATGTGGGTTGAAATAAATAAACCAAAAATTTGTAAAATCATATTACTATGGGCAGATGAAACCGTTGAAACAACATATCAGCTTTGGACGCCTAGCATCTAAGTCCACCCGTGATCATGAATGCTGTAAAGTATTCGAAACGTCAGGATAGCATAAAAATCAAGTAAATGCGATAGATTCCGTAAACGTAGTTTTATTTCAAAATGTGTAAAATTCGCGTAAATGTTAGAAAGTATTATCATACGTAGTACTAACAGGCGGCGCTCTCGGGAGAATTGCGCCTGTGATGTGACGATGCAATTACGTGCACGCAACGTCACTACTCATACACTTCATACAAAAGCGAACACTTAATACTCTGTACTAAGAACAGATATGTCTTTCTTACACAGTAAAGTTAAGTATATTCTATTATAATTTCATCGAGATTGATGTCGACTCTTATGTAATTTTAAATGTAGACAAGACCTATTTGATGTTAGAAACTGATTTGTAGTTTTGTGTGCTCGTGTGAAGAAGTGTTCATTAATAATACTCGTATGTTATTACAAGCACTAAATACCGCTACACGCCGTGTCGTGTGTCGAGTGGATACTTCAGGCGTGACTACCTGTATATGCGCCTGAATGTCTGGACGGATTGTCATGAAATTTGGAATGGAAATAAGTGATTTTCGGTAGTAAAACATACACATGCCTACTAATATTCGGAAGTAAGAGCACTTGCTGCTAAAGAGAGCATTTCACATTAGGGAATAACGTCGGTGTAGTGTCGGCGACTTACAACACAAGATTATATATACAATACGATGTACACACAGGCTTAAAACAATTTTCAATGGTCTAGGTCACTAATAATTAGCTAGATAATGACCACAATTATTGCTGTACACTCATGGGGCGCACCGGTCCTACTAACAACTTATATAATACTTATGTATATTGACACTATGTACCACACAATGTCTCACAAACTGGCATTGTATAAATCTCATTAAACACTAGTGTACGTGATAAAATACACTAATTAATAAACAATATAAACTTTATTTTATTGTTTTTTTTTTAATCAGTATTGTTCACATCGTGGGGCCCGCCCCCGGGAGCCGCGAGGCCTCCAAGCTACTTTGTATTTTAAATTTACTAGCCTAAACCTAATTATGATTAATTTGATATAAGTAAAAAAAACACCGGCCAAGTGCGTATCGCGCCCCGCGCATGTAGGGTTCCGTAGTTACCCATCACGAAAATGTTTACTTTCCAAGTAGGTACATTTTATAACGTAGACTATTACTCGAAAGGTCGCGAAATATTTTCAATTTCAACTTCATGAACTAATTTGAAAAACATTGCGTTAAAATATACTTGTGTGAGTAATATATTGCACGCCTCATAAGCGAAGCGTTGAGGTGGGTACTATTCCCGTTTTACACAGAACAACTGATTTTTCAAACTTAAAATGTCTCTATTTATCATATATTGCACTTGTAAAACAATATATACACACACATATCAAGAAAAAACACTATTTTTGACACTTATGATATTTTTCATGGCATTTTTGTTATTTAAACTAGTTAAAAAAGTTCTGTCTTGGACGTCCGTTTGTTGTAGGTAATGTATGTTAACATGATAACAACCGAAATACTTTACTAATCGAGTCTTTATTTTCTTTTTAACTTGAGCATAACTACGAACAGAGCCCTATTACTTTTCACGGTCTGATTCGATGTGGTTTAATTGTTATTAAATAAACAATAAGCACTATACCTTTCATGAGAACTGTTTCCATAGACCAATATAGAAGTACTTCTTAAAATTAGCGCTAGATGGCATATAAGACATGAAAACCTCATTAGTAGTTTTGAAATTAGCGCTATCTATGTGATTTATTGAAAACTACTTAGTAAGACCAATACATTATTAGTTACTTATCAAATAATCAATTTTATTGTGAAAAATTAAGATTATGAGATGTGCACTTTTGGATTTTCCAAAGTATTAATTAATTTATTATGTTTCGCTGTCGGCTCACGACTTGTGGTGCCTGCTCTGTGCACTACGGGAAGATCAGGTGATTTCATTGAGTTTATAAGTAGTCACGTATGGATATTATATTTTCAATGCAGTTCTATAAGAACGTTAGATCAAATAACTGTGTATAACTGATTTACATGAATAGATATGTTCAGGTTACCCCAAACATAATATATGTCAAATCCAAAGATGTTTTCTTTGGCTTTTCGTAAGTATTTGAAGTAATTAAATTTAAATTTATGAAATGTTAAATATATTATTTTAGTATAGGGCTGTGAGTTAGTGTTGCAGATGATATTATTAGTGACTGATCTAAAGTTTCGAGTACACAGCCAGTGAATTACGTAGACGACAGTCGTGTGCAGTGCTTCTATTAGGTAACACAACACAAGTCATACAAAATTAATTGTAGCCGCAGTCATGACAAATTGAATGTTAGGTCTGAGTGTAGGCATCCGGCAGACGTGCTCTATTACATTCAACTATTCAGAAATAAACTTAAATTGAATCCTCGGTTTAACAAAATAAACTATTCGTAAGCGTAACAAACTGGCGATGAAAATCACTAGTCGTTATTTACGTTGTAGTAGAGAGGGGGCTCCGCTACACGGTGCAGGTCGGTGCCCGCAGTAGAGGCCGCAGGGTCGAGTGTGGAGCCCCGCTACACGATGTACAGGTGCAGGTCGGTGCCCGCAGTAGAGGCCGCAGGGCCGAGTGTGGGGCCCCGCTACACGATGTACAGGTGCAGGTCGGTGCCCGCAGTAGAGGCCGCAGGGTCGAGTGTGGAGCCCCGCTACACGATGTACAGGTGCAGGTCGGTGCCCGCAGTAGAGGCCGCAGGGCCGAGTGTGGGGCCCCGCTACACGATGTACAGGTGCAGGTCGGTGCCCGCAGTAGAGGCCGCAGGGCCGAGTGTGGGGCCCCGCTACACGGTGTTCAGGTGCAGGTCGGTGCCCGCAGTAGAGGCCGCAGGGCCGAGTGTGGGGCCCCGCTACACGATGTACAGGTGCAGGTCGGTGCCCGCAGTAGAGGCCGCAGGGCCGAGTGTGGGGCCCCGCTACACGGTGTTCAGGTGCAGGTCGGTGCCCGCAGTAGAGGCCGCAGGGCCGAGTGTGGGGCCCCGCTACACGGTGTTCAGGTGCAGGTCGGTGCCCGCAGTAGAGGCCGCAGGGCCGAGTGTGGGGCCCCGCTACACGGTGTTCAGGTGCAGGTCGGTGCCCGCAGTAGAGGCCGCAGGGTCGAGTGTGGAGCCCTGCTACACGGTGTTCAGGTGCAGGTCGGTGCCCGCAGTAGAGGCCGCAGGGCCGAGTGTGGGGCCCCGCTACACGATGTACAGGTGCAGGTCGGCGCCCGCAGTAGCGGCCGCAGGGCCGAGTGAGGGGCCCCGCTACACGGTGTACAGGTGCAGGTCGGCGCCCACAGGGCCGAGTGTGGAGCCCCGCTACACGGTGTACAGATGCAGGTCGGCGCCCGCAGGGCCGAGTGTGGGGCCCCGCTACACGGTGTACAGGTGCAGGTCGGCGCCCGCAGTAGAGGCCGCAGGGCCGGCTGAGGGGCCCCGCTACACGGTGTACAGGTGTAGGTCGGCGCCCGCAGTTGAGGCCGCAGGGCCGAGTGAGGGGCCCCGCTACACGGTGTACAGGTGCAGGTCGGCGCCCGCAGTAGAGGCCGCAGGGCCGAGTGAGGGGCCCCGCTACACGGTGTTCAGGTGCAGGTCGGTGCCCGCAGTAGAGGCCGCAGGGCCGAGTGTGGGGCCCCGCTACACGGTGTTCAGGTGCAGGTCGGTGCCCGCAGTAGAGGCCGCAGGGTCGAGTGTGGAGCCCTGCTACACGGTGTTCAGGTGCAGGTCGGTGCCCGCAGTAGAGGCCGCAGGGCCGAGTGTGGGGCCCCGCTACACGATGTACAGGTGCAGGTCGGCGCCCGCAGTAGAGGCCGCAGGGTCGAGTGTGGAGCCCTGCTACACGGTGTTCAGGTGCAGGTCGGTGCCCGCAGGGCCGAGTGAGGGGCCCCGCTACACGGTGTACAGGTGCAGGTAGGCGCCCGCAGTAGAGGCCGCAGGGCCGAGTGAGGGGCCCCGCTAAACGGTGTACAGGTGCAGGTAGGCGCCCGCAGTAGAGGCCGCAGGGCCGAGTGAGGGGCCCCGCTACACGGTGTACAGTGCAGGTCGGCGCCCGCAGTAGAGGCCGCAGGGCCGAGTGAGGGGCCCCGCTACACGGTGTACAGGTGCAGGTCGGCGCCCGCAGTAGAGGCCGCAGGGCCGAGTGAGGGGCCCCGCTACACGGTGTACAGGTGCAGGTCGGCGCCCGCAGTAGAGGCCGCAGGGCCGAGTGAGGGGCCCCGCTACACGGTGTACAGGTGCAGGTCGGCGCCCGCAGTAGAGGCCGCAGGGCCGAGTGAGGGGCCCCGCTACACGGTGTACAGGTGCAGGTCGGCGCCCGCAGTAGAGGCCGCAGGGCCGAGTGAGGGGCCCCGCTACACGGTGTACAGGTGCAGGTCGGCGCCCGCAGTAGAGGCCGCAGGGCCGAGTGAGGGGCCCCGCTACACGGTGTACAGGTGCAGGTCGGCGCCCGCAGTAGAGGCCGCAGGGCCGAGTGAGGGGCCCCGCTACACGGTGTACAGGTGCAGGTCGGCGCCCGCAGTAGAGTCCGCAGGGCCGAGTGAGGGGCCCCGCTACACGGTGTACAGGTGCAGGTCGGCGCCCCATCCCGTGGCAGCCACGTGCGGTGGCAGGGCGGCCAGTAGCGCCGCGTGGTCGGGGTGCAGGCGCGCGTCCCCGAACATGGCGTGCCCGGCCACGGCCACGTGCGTTTCCCCGCGTGCCCCGCTCACGTGCAGCTCCACGTGCCACGTGGGGGACGCGCGCGCGTCGTGCAAGGTCATGAAGTACGTGCGACGCTTGCCCCACGGGATCCCGCTTAGGGGACGCTCCACCAGGTTGCTCCAAACCACCTCGGCGCCTGTCACATGACGACTCGCTCACAAATAAAAAATACATTGCACGCATCACTTGCGCGATTATCTGGGGGAAAGTGGAAGGAAAAGATGACAGAGATGAAATGAGTCGGACAATATAATTGTTTGCATAGCATTCTGTCCACCTGAAGGTAAGCGATTCCCGTAACAACAACACCAGAAAAATCACACGTGCGGCGCCTTCTCCAAGGAAAGGGATAGGAGGTGGATAGGAAGAGTAATAAGGAGAGGATAGGAAGGATAAGAAGAAGATAGGGAGCGTGTCTGGGCCTCCGGCGCTCTCACTCACCATACGAAACACAACGGTAGGAATATCTGTCGTTGTGACACACTGATCTTTTGTGAGAGGGTTGTATTTCCCCGATCGAGCCGGCCCATTCATGAGCATGACTACCACTAGAAACTTGTTGCTCCACAATGCAAATTTATTAATAAGTCATCACTATTCAGTACACAATTAGCGGCTATCGCGTGTGCTGCCTCCCTATGTATGTACCAACTAGGTCCAATCATTCAATATTTTTTATTTATTTTGATCTGTATTTTAGCACTTGACATGCTCAGCTACTAAGCACGAACAAGTTATTTGTGATTTCAGGCTTGTGAAGTCTGCCTAAACAAGGCAGTTGGTGTGTAGTTGGAATAAAGTGGAGAGGGGAGAGGCGAGCATACGTGCGCACGTACCGGGTGGCGGCGCGACCACGAGCACGACGTGCTGCGGCGCGCGCGACACGAGCACGTGCAGCACGCGCCCCCCCTCCGCGCGCGCCTCGCCCCGCACCTGCGCCTCCAGCGCCACCAGCGGCGCGGCCGGCGCGGGCACGCGGTACGAGCGCGGCACCAGCGACAGCACGGGCAGGAAGTAGGGCACGCCGCAGTACACGTGGGCCCCGCACTCCGCCTCGCTCACCGCCGCCGCCCCGCCCACTGCGCACACGCTACACGTTACACGAGCGACACACGGGCAGGAAGTAGGGCACGCCGCAGTACACGTGGGCCCCGCACTCCGCCTCGCTCACCGCCGCCGCCCCGCCCACTGCGCACACGCTACACGTTACACGAGCGACACACGGGCAGGAAGTAGGGCACGCCGCAGTACACGTGGGCCCCGCACTCCGCCTCGCTCACCGCCGCCGCCCCGCCCACTGCGCACACGCTACACGTTACACGAGCGACACACGGGCAGGAAGTAGGGCACGCCGCAGTACACGTGGGCCCCGCACTCCGCCTCGCTCACCGCCGCCGCCCCGCCCACTGCGCACACGCTACACGTTACACGAGCGACACACGGGCAGGAAGTAGGGCACGCCGCAGTACACGTGGGCCCCGCACTCCGCCTCGCTCACCGCCGCCGCCCCGCCCACTGCGCACACGCTACACGTTACACGAGCGACACACGGGCAGGAAGTAGGGCACGCCGCAGTACACGTGGGCCCCGCACTCCGCCTCGCTCACCGCCGCCGCCCCGCCCACTGCGCACACGCTACACGTTACACGAGCGACACACGGGCAGGAAGTAGGGCACGCCGCAGTACACGTGGGCCCCGCACTCCGCCTCGCTCACCGCCGCCGCCCCGCCCACTGCGCACACGCTACACGTTACACGAGCGACACACGGGCAGGAAGTAGGGCACGCCGCAGTACACGTGGGCCCCGCACTCCGCCTCGCTCACCGCCGCCGCCCCGCCCACTGCGCACACGCTACACGTTACACGAGCGACACACGGGCAGGAAGTAGGGCACGCCGCAGTACACGTGGGCCCCGCACTCCGCCTCGCTCACCGCCGCCGCCCCGCCCACTGCGCACACGCTACACGTTACACGAGCGACACACGGGCAGGAAGTAGGGCACGCCGCAGTACACGTGGGCCCCGCACTCCGCCTCGCTCACCGCCGCCGCCCCGCCCACTGCGCACACGCTACACGTTACACGAGCGACACACGGGCAGGAAGTAGGGCACGCCGCAGTACACGTGGGCCCCGCACTCCGCCTCGCTCACCGCCGCCGCCCCGCCCACTGCGCACACGCTACACGTTACACGAGCGACACACGGGCAGGAAGTAGGGCACGCCGCAGTACACGTGGGCCCCGCACTCCGCCTCGCTCACCGCCGCCGCCCCGCCCACTGCGCACACGCTACACGTTACACGAGCGACACACGGGCAGGAAGTGGGGCACGCCGCAGTACACGTGGGCCCCGCACTCCGCCTCGCTCACCGCCGCCGCCCCGCCCACTGCGCACACGCTACACGTTACACGAGCGACACACGGGCAGGAAGTGGGGCACGCCGCAGTACACGTGGGCCCCGCACTCCGCCTCGCTCACCGCCGCCGCCCCGCCCACTGCGCACACGCTACACGTTACACGAGCGACACACGGGCAGGAAGTAGGGCACGCCGCAGTACACGTGGGCCCCGCACTCCGCCTCGCTCACCGCCGCCGCCCCGCCCACTGCGCACACGCTACACGTTACACGAGCGACACACGGGCAGGAAGTAGGGCACGCCGCAGTACACGTGGGCCCCGCACTCCGCCTCGCTCACCGCCGCCGCCCCGCCCACTGCGCACACGCTACACGTTACACGAGCGACACACGGGCAGGAAGTAGGGCACGCCGCAGTACACGTGGGCCCCGCACTCCGCCTCGCTCACCGCCGCCGCCCCGCCCACTGCGCACACGCTACACGTTACACGAGCGACACACGGGCAGGAAGTAGGGCACGCCGCAGTACACGTGGGCCCCGCACTCCGCCTCGCTCACCGCCGCCGCCCCGCCCACTGCGCACACGCTACACGTTACACGAGCGACACACGGGCAGGAAGTAGGGCACGCCGCAGTACACGTGGGCCCCGCACTCCGCCTCGCTCACCGCCGCCGCCCCGCCCACTGCGCACACGCTACACGTTACACGAGCGACACACGGGCAGGAAGTAGGGCACGCCGCAGTACACGTGGGCCCCGCACTCCGCCTCGCTCACCGCCGCCGCCCCGCCCACTGCGCACACGCTACACGTTACACGAGCGACACACGGGCAGGAAGTAGGGCACGCCGCAGTACACGTGGGCCCCGCACTCCGCCTCGCTCACCGCCGCCGCCCCGCCCACTGCGCACACGCTACACGTTACACGAGCGACACACGGGCAGGAAGTAGGGCACGCCGCAGTACACGTGGGCCCCGCACTCCGCCTCGCTCACCGCCGCCGCCCCGCCCACTGCGCACACGCTACACGTTACACGAGCGACACACGGGCAGGAAGTAGGGCACGCCGCAGTACACGTGGGCCCCGCACTCCGCCTCGCTCACCGCCGCCGCCCCGCCCACTGCGCACACGCTACACGTTACACGAGCGACACACGGGCAGGAAGTGGGGCACGCCGCAGTACACGTGGGCCCCGCACTCCGCCTCGCTCACCGCCGCCGCCCCGCCCACTGCGCACACGCTACACGTTACACGAGCGACACACGCGCAGGACGTAGGGCACGCCGCAATACCGCCGCCACACGCT
The DNA here is from genome assembly GCA_948253155.1 of Leucoma salicis. Lineage (NCBI taxonomy): Eukaryota > Metazoa > Arthropoda > Insecta > Lepidoptera > Erebidae > Leucoma > Leucoma salicis. The sequence continues at coordinate 23,933,071 of OX411820.1, read as the reverse complement.
CAGTCGTAGGGAGCAGTGGATACAGCACAGGACCACCCGTGGTATCGCTGTCGCAAGAGTAGACATTAAAAGGCTAATGGATGGCTGGACGGATAGCCCGTAAGTACGTACGGTATTGCTGGAGCGTGTGCTCGGTGTTGGGGTCGAGCTCGGGCACCCAGTAGAAGGTGGAGGCGCGTGCCCCGGCAGGCACGTGCTCCGTGCGGCGCGTGTGGAACACCATGAGCCGCTGCGGCGTGGTGGGGCTGTAGGGGTCGCCCAGAGGGGTGGTCACCACCAGCACGCACGTCGCCGCACACAGCGCCACTAGCGACCACACCTGTACACAAACTGCATTTGCATCTTTTGGATACTGTACGCGGACCTATAATCCGTAAACTAAAATATGTTTTATTTATTATATACTACAGTATATATCACAATATACATATGACGGCACGTCATAAAATATCGTGAATTTAGAGTGAAATTATGTTCACTCTGATGTAATACAGAACACTGGTGCTATATGGGTGGTTGTCATTCGATCATTCGTTCACTATGTCAGATGTGAGAAACGTCACTTTCATTTTGATATGTGGTTGATATAAATACTGAGCGCAGGGTGGCGGTCATCACCACTGAAGTAATGTATAATAGTTCCAGTGGCCCGCCAATAAAGGCGGAGAGATGGCGCACGGCGGGTTTATTTAGTGGGTGAGGGGCCCCACACTACCCTGTTCGTTGCCCCGAACGATGGGGTATGCGGTTAGGAACATTTTTTCCCGCCTTAACAAAAAAAAAGGGTGGCAGTCATCATTATTAGTTTGCATCGCGCCCAAGCACCACGTGTTCTGTAGAACGTCCGTAGTTAGAACTACGGACGTTCTACAGAACACAGTTACTGATCATTAGAAGTAACAATTAGTGATCGCATTTTTGTATTCGGTAATTGAGGAAATACATAGTGTGATTGATACGTAATCAGGTTGTTTTACCTCCTCGCCCGAATACCCACGTGCTTGTGTGTGTTAAAGTGGCGATGGGAAGCAATGAGCAACAAGATGTCTTCCGTGCATCTACATCAGAAGTGGGATACCAAGGGCCTCTCCATGAGGAGGAGAACAAGAACATTACGCCGAAGGCGGCACTGAACTTATTAACGAACATGGAGGCGCTGCTTACTCGACTGTTGGCTTCACCACAGCCGCAGGCATGCTCTTCTATTGGAATAGTGACTCGGCTCATCAAATTCGATCCGGATAGCGCCGAGGCTGACATAGAAGGTTGGTGTAATATGGCAGAGATAATTATTGTCGATAGTAAGGAACTTGTAGGGGCTGAACTGTTACTAGTACTCACGCACGCCTTCGGAGGTAGGGCCGCCATGTGCCTGACCAGGTTACAAGCATCGCAATTGGCATGGCCGCAAATTAAAGATATTAATTGCTAAATTAGCTAAGCCTATGTTGTCGCAAGATTACTTTGACGAGATTCTACATTATCAAATTAGCCCTAAAGAAACTGCGTGCGAGGCTGCTATGCGACTTTTGGGCTACATCGAGCGCATGCCGAGAGTTGAGATGGCAGAAGACATGAAATCTGGACTCGTCACATCAGTGTTGTCGCAAAGAGATGCCACAATACGAAGGGAGCTCCACTCTCATATTGTGCAGACTAGGTCACAGTTGTGCCCCATCCTCATCGGCATTTCCTTTAAGGGGAAAAGCGACGGTACCATTGTCAATGAATCTGATGTCAAAAGGGCATGTTCTGGTGAGAGCCACTTTACTGGCGCTTGTCACCGCTGCGGTATTACGGGGCACCGGGCAATCGGTTGTCGCAAGCGAGGCGTTTCTGATGCTACGAAGAAGACTGCTGACAAAACGGGAAAGACCTCCGAACGGACATCAAGCCCGACCATCACCTGCTTCGTTTGTGGTCGCCCTCGGACACATCACGCCGGCGTGCTCGGAGCGGAATGGCGAGGGTAATGGACCGTCGATAGCAACTAAGGAAGTGCAAGTCTGTGAACGCAGAGCCGTTACAGGGACTCTTTTTACGTCACTGGGTGAGGTCGTACCTTTTATTTTTGATAGTAGATCCACTTGCTCTTTAGTCAGAAGTAGTATATTAGTAAAGCTGCCGGGTACACTGCGCAAGGACCTGGTGTTCCTCGCGGGTATCGGTAGTAACGGCATCGAATATGTTTCTCAAATTCTTAGTTTGGGTACACATTCAAGGTATTCTCTTAACTGCCAATCTTATTTCACGTAGTTTCTGACAGTGCTATATCAGAGCCGATATTGATAGGCAGAGATTTATTAAATCATGGGAGTGGATATCAGTAGCGACTGCATCTCGTTCAATCGATACGCGGAAGTAAACGCCGTAGATTTTCTTGGTTTCACTGATATTGTAAGTAGTCGTTGGCCTTGTGGGGCCGGCTTTAGAATTGTCCCACCCCTCTCTACCCACGGGAGTCGTAAGAGCCGACTGAGGGATAACCGGGGGAGTGGGCAGCAGCACTCCCTCGAGTATTAACAATATCCACTGCGATCGCCAACCCGCCTGCCAAGCGTGGCGATTACGGCATTATCCCCCATGACGGAACCGCTCGTTGTGGCGTTCTCATGGGGAGGCCTATTTCCAGCAGTGGACATTGAAAGGCTGATGGATGGATGGATGGTAAGTAGTCGGTAGTAAATGTTAAGACTGGCTCACACGAGTCGACGTCTGAACTTTATGTTGCAGTAGTCGTAGGGGCTCCAATGAGTGGAAGCCCGGGCCGACTTTGCACGAATGGTAGACAGTCGTAGGGGCTCCAATGAGTGGAGGCCCCGTCCGACTTTGCACGAATGGTAGACAGTCGCAGGGGCTCCATTGAGTGGTAGCCCGGGCCGACTTTACCCGAATGGTAGACAGTCATAGGGGCTCCAATGAGTGGTAGCCCGGGCCGACTTTGCCCAAAGTCGTAGGGGCTCCAATGAGTGGTAGCCCGGGCCGACTTTGCTCTTACTGCAGGTAATCGTAGGGGCGCTAATGAGTAGTAGCCCGGGCCGATTACATGTGCAGTGCGGTAGTAGAAAAGGCACCAAACTGTCCAAGAACTTGGAAGTCAGTGATGGACGAGCGAGAAACCTGAGGCTGTTTATTTCTTTACAGATTGATCAAAGGCGTTAGTCGCACGAGGACGAGCGACGTGTCAGTCTGGCCGTGACGGCACGTCCTAAAATATTGTTAATTTAGAGTGAAATTATGTTCACTCTGACGTAATACAGAACACTGGTATTATATGGGTGGTTGTCATTCAATCATTCGTTCACTATGTCAGATGTGAGAAACGTCACTTTCATTTTGACGTGTGGTTGATATAAATACTGAGCGCAGGGTGGCGGTCATCATTATTAGTTTGCATCGCGCCCGAGCACCGCGTGTTCTGTGGAACGTCCGTAGTTCGAAATTACTGATCATTAGAAGTAACAATTAGTGATCGCATTTTTGTATTCGGTAATTGAGGAAACACATAGTGTGATTGATACGTAATCGGGTTGTTTTACTTCCCCGCCCGAATACCCACGTGCTTGTGTGTGTTAAAGTGGCGATGGGAAGCAATGAGCAACAAGATGTCTTCCGTGTATCTACATATATTATGTATGTATATTACAACAGAAAACGGGCAGGAGTTTATGTAATAAATTATGGTCCTTTGTGCCGTATTTTGGTGAAATGGAATATTTTAGAAACAATGTGTGTGCACTGACCAGTTTATGTAAATTTCTGCTGGCAACTACAAACGGCAGCAACCAGTTGAGCGTCAACATCACCAGCGTCGATGTGATGATCGCCATTACCACCTATAATATATTAAGCTATTGAATATATATTTTTAATTACGTCATCATGTAGCGTTAATGTTAAATTAATATAATACAAATATTCACGGACATTTCACACAACGTAATCTGGTCCCAAATTAAGCTCAACGCTTGTGCTATGGGTACCAGATTACGGATATAATACATATATTACTTTTTTTTGTAAATACATACACATAATAGATAGAAGACGTAGTACAAAATCTGTGTTCATCACACACATAAAAAAATGCGTGTACTTACGTGCGCGCGTGAGCAGTTATACTCATTGGCATCATTAATAAATAAAGTAATTATTAAATTCGTAACTACAAAACTTGTCACAGTTATGTTTTTAAATACCTTGTTCGATAAAGTAATTATGTCTAATGTCACTAGATGTCGTTAGTAAAATTTTGAAATTTCTTATGTCGATGTTAAGAGTTTAGGTGTCTGTTCATACCTCATCCATGGTAGCGTTAAACGTTTAACGCAACACTGTTGGAAGTCGCATTAGAAGTATAACTTCAATAAATATTGTCCTGAGTGGGAATCGAACCCATGACCTCGCGCACGGAAGTAGGTTACACTATCGACTACGCCACGAAGCCCGTCAAACGTCAAATGAGAATTATGTGATATGTGAGTTTAGTAAAGGCAATCGATTAATATCGATTTTATAATATTTTGTTACTGTTTGTGACGGGTTTTTATCATTGACAAATTGAGTTTGAAACAAAGTGTGGTGATTGTGCAAATTGCATAAAAAGTTGTAATCGCATAGGTATATATAGAAGTTAATATGTAAGGTCAGTCGGACAGAACGCAATGTAACTAATATACGAATATAACCAGTGCTCACCGACGTTTCATTATCATCCCCACAAGGAGTACCACACTGGTGACCCCGACGTGATCGTGAATGTCACTCTGGTGTGCTGGGGATTCAAAATGTTTATTTGTCCGGTGTCGGTGAACTATTTGTGATTTCGCGTAATTTTTACAAGAACTCACACAATGTACGGTGTACCACCAGCATCCCAGGCCGCAGCAGAGTCCGCGATCGCGATCCTCGCTGCCATCAGCGTGTCGGCGAGGTTGCCCGAGTTCTGAGGGCCTAGCCAAGTTGCATTCTATGATCGCTAACGCTAATAGAAAACTATTTAAATGTATGGAAATTTGACATCTGTAACCATAGATAAAGAACCTATATTTATCTAAGTCTTTAACAATATTTATAAAGCTAAGTCACGTGACTTAACGATAGAGCTGTCAAATTTTCATACATTTTAATAGTTTTCTATTAGCGTTAGCGATCATAGAATGCAACTTGGCTAGCCCCCCTGGGTTGATATGCCACGGCTGTGGTTTGCCCAGTTCGAAGCCGTGATGACGCCACAGAAGCAGGGAGACGGGGCCAAATTCAATATGGTTGTCGCAAAACTAGGGAGAGATTCCATCCAACAGGTGAGCGACCTGTTGACGTCTACGCCAGAGGAGCATAGATACGCCGCGCTGAAAGACAGACTGCTGCAGGCGCACGAGGAGAGCGCCGAGCGCCAGTTTCAGAAGCTAGTGTCAGAGTTGGAACTGGGCGCCCAGAAGCCTACACATCTACTGCGGCGGATGAGAGAGTTAGGGCGTAAAGCACAGGTCTCTGACCAGACGCTAAAGAGCCTGTGGCTGTCGAGGATGCCTTCATGTGGACGGGCGGTCATCACCGTGTGCCAGGACCAGCCGCTGGATAGCCAACACGATCGTGGAGAACACAGGATGCAGCGACGTAGCAGCTATAGCCGACGGCTCAGCGCAGGTCACGCGAGGACCGGTAACCGAGCTTAACGCGGTAACAAAACCGGATCGCTACCCTATACCCAGAGTGTAGGACTTTACGTACGGTTTACATAATAAGAAGGTATTTTCTAAGATTGATATTTGTAGGGCATACCATTGTATTAAGATTAGGCCAGAAGATGTAGAAAAGACGGCTATAATTACCCCTTTTGGGCTGTATGAGTTCCCCAGGATGACGTTTGGACTTCGTAACGTAACACAAACCTTCCAAAGGTTCATAAATAACACGGTACTAGCGATAGAACAGATAGGTTATAATAATTCTAGTCTTAGTGATAAGGGTAGCTATAAGGATAACATAGGACAGACAGTTGTGTTTGGATACCTAGATGACGTCATCATAGGGTTGGATAGCGAGGCATTAAATAAGGAACATTTGCGGTTGTTAATTTAAGCAAGTGTGTCTTTGGGTAGTCAAAAATAGTTTTTTTAGGTTATGAGGTCACGGAAACGGGTATTAGTCCCTTACCTGATAAGGTTAAGGCTATAGAGACACACCCGAAACCAGAGATTGAACAGCTGCGTAGGTTCCCAGGGATGTTGAATTTTTACAGGAACCATATACCTAACGCAGCAACAGCTCAGGGAATTTTAGATAAGTATTTACTCGGCGCGAAAAAACGAGATAAAGAGTTAGATAGAATGGACGGACGAGGCAACCAGAGCATTCGAAAGGTGTAAGGAGAACTTGAAAAATGCTGGCACGTTATCTCACCCTATCGCGAGCGCGCAATTAGCTTTAATGACCGACGCATCCGATTGCAGTATAGGCGCGGTTTTACAACAGAAAGAGAACAATACATGGAGACCCCTTGGTTATTTTTCTAAACGGCTTACGGAATCCCAAAAGAAGTACTGTACGTATGATAAGGAACTTTTGGCGATTTATGCAGGGGTGCTTTATTTTAGGAAATTAATAGAGGGAAGGAATTTTACGGTTTATATGGATCACAAACCTCTCACGTTTGCGTTCACTAAGTTAGGTTCGGATAAGGAGTTACCTAGAAGAGTTCGGCAGTTGTTGTATATTAGTGAATTTACAAGCGTTATACGACACATAGACATAGCAAGAATGCGGTCGCGGACGCATTATCTAGGGTAGAGACAATATCGAGTCTGGCGACCTTGCACTATAAGCAAATCACGGAAGCACAAACGAAAGATGATGAGCTAGCAAGGCTATTGTGTAATACAAATGCGAATAATAACATTAAATTAAAACGCATGAGAATAAATAAGGAAATGATCGTTGCGAAATATCTAGCCATATTAGACCTTATATTCCATTAGAATTTAGAAAAACTATATTTGATACTTTACATGGGTTATCCCATCCCGGAGTTCGAGCTTCTCGAGCGTTACTATGTAAGAAAGTCTTTTGGCCAGGAATGAACGGGGTTATAGGGAAATGGGTAAAGACATGACATGTATTAAATGCCAAAAGTGTAAGATAGGACGTCACACGGTGTCTAAGCTTAGCTATTTTGAGGTAGGCGACCGTTTCGAGCATTTACATATTGTGGGACCCTTGCCAGTGACAGAACAGGGCTTTCGTTATTGCGTAACTATGATAGATCGCCGTACGCGATGGCCAGAAATTTTTCCCGTTAAGGATATAACGGCAGAGACGGTAGCAAGGGCGGTTTACGAGGGGTGGATTTCAAGGATGGGAGTGCCTTTGATAATTACGACAGACCAAGGGCGGCAATTTGAAAGTGATCTGTTCAGAGACCTTATGAGGTTAATAGGTATTGACAAATCACGCACCACCCCATAGCACCCGCAGGCAAATATTTTTTTGCCTGCGGGTGCTATGGGGTGGTGGTATGTGGTGATTGTGCAAATTTCATATAATGTTGTAATCGCATAGGTATATACAGAGGTTAATATGTAAGGTCAGTCGGACAGAACGCAATGTAACTAATATACGAATACAATCAGTGCTCACCGACGTTTCATTATCGTCGCCACAAGGACCACAAGAGTATACGATTTATATTATGGTTATAATAAAGTAATTTGTGGTGATCGATGAGACGTTTGTGTAATAATTGGAAATAATAATGGTACTTTTATTATGTTTTAGCAGGTATACGGTAAAATATGAATTCGGGAATACATCGAGAATAAATATGAGCTCACGTAAGTGTAGGGTGATTAATGAGTTCTTCAATAAATAGGAAAATGTGACATGACGGTTGAAGTGACAGGAGACGGTGGAGTTATTTTATCGCTTTCGTTTTCGTTTGATGAGGATAAATAGGTTTAACACGTCGACTCATTTGTCATCGGGTAGTAAGTAGTAGTCATTTCGGCGAGATGGTATGAGGTAGGAGATACAGAGCGGCAGAAGAGAACAGAGGAAGGAGCGGTTACGTCGGGGGGCAGCGCGGCGGCGCCGGCGCGGCCCATGACGGGCACGAACATCTGCAGCGAGTCCAGCAGCAGCCGGCACGACTGCAGCAGCGGCAGCGCCGCGCCCAGCGCCCACGCGCCGCCACGCGCCACGCCGGCCGCGCCAGCCGCCACGTCGGCCGCCGCCGCGCACAGCGCCCACAGCAGCGGCACGAACGCCGAGCGCAGCCCCGCCGCCGCCAGCGCCGCCAGCGCCGCGCCCGCCTGCAGCGCCGCCGCGTCGTGCCACGCGCGCGCGCGCCACCAGCCGCGCGGGGCGGGCGCCGCCCAGCGCGCGGCCGCCCAGCGCGCCGCCGCCCAGTGCGCCGCCAGCGCGGGCGCGGCGTACAGCGGCGCCAGCAGCGCGGGGCGCGAGTAGAAGGCGAGGCGCGCGCCGGCCGCGTGCAGCGCCAGCGCCGCGCCCGCCGCCGCCGCCGCGCCGCCCGCGCCCGCCGCCGCGCCCGCCAGCGCCGCGCGCGCCGCGCCGCGCCACCACGCGCCGCGCGCCACGCCCACTGCACACGCCGCTCGTCAGAGGCCGCCCGCGCGCGCCGCCCGCCCCGCGCCCATACTCACGCTGGCGCGCGGCGTCCCGCGCCGACAGCTGCACCTTGAGCGCGACGAGCGCGAGCGTGGCGCCGGCGGCGAGCAGCGCGACGGGCGCGCGCGCGGCGACGACGAAGGCGCCGAGCACGTCGAAGTACACGGGCTGGCGCGACGTCGCCTCCACCTCCGACTCCATGTCCTCGCTGGCCAGCAACCCTGAGCGACGCGACCGTGCCCGTTACTTGCGCGAAAGCATCGCGAGAAACTATTGCGGCGTGTTAAGAGATACCTCGACGTGTTAAATTTACAGAACGAAATACTAACTTTTCACGAGTAATCATACTGATTCTTTAATAAATATTTTTTTAATAATATAGTTTAATATAGGAATAATAAGCGTTGGTAATTGGAGGCCGTCATCACCGACTGCTTCAGTGGAAAGGGACAAAATGGATTTCTCGATGTCTGATTCCGCAACTGAGTGGAAAGAGAAAGAAGTATTTAAAGATAATTCAGTGTAAATAAGGACGGTGCCCATTTTTGGGCCCAAGAAAAACAACAATGTACCTAAATAACTTACTTACCTAAATTCATACAATTTTTGAAGTGAAACTTCTTTATCAGGGTTGGAAAAAAATGTAGTGTAACATTTTTTCGTTACGCGTAACATTTTTCCGTTACGCGCCATATTTATTTTGTAAATACATACATATAATAGATATAGAAGGGATAAAACAGATAGGATAAAAAGGATAATAACGAGAGTATAGAAGGGATAAAACAGATAGGATAGGAAGGATAATAACGAGAGTATAGAAGGGATAAAACAGATGGGATAGGAAGGATAATAACGAGAGTATAGAAGGGATAAAACAGATTGGATAGGAAGGATAATAACGAGAGTATAGAAGGGATAAAGCAGATAGGATAGGAAGGATAATAACGAGAGTATAGAAGGGATAAAACAGATGGGATAGGAAGGATAATAACGCGAGTATAGAAGGGATAAAACAGATGGGATAGGAAGGATAATAACTTTCGGATATTGTAGACATTCCAAATTTTAATATTGTTGTAATTAATTACAAAAGACAACGTACGAGGGCAGGCGGAGTAGCAATTTATCACAACGTAAATGATGGCGCCCGTGTTGTTACGCCACAAATAGATCACAATGCACAACAGCTGGAATCATTGTCTGTTCAGCTTTCGAAAGTTGGAGAAATATGTGCCGTGGCGGTGCCTCTTTACTGGGCAACAATAATGATAAAATACCGATGATATTAAGTGGAGATTTTAATATCAATTTTGCATCAGAAAAATCTTTGAAACTAATTGAATTTTTGAAAGATAAACTGAATTTATCCATGAAAAACAATCCTCAAACGTCGACAACGAGATCCGGCACTACAATTGATGGAGTTTTCGCTCGGTTACTAAATTTTGTGGAATGTAAACAATATATTTCGTATTTCAGTTACCATAAGCCATTAATAACACAAATATATAATAACGACATCAATGATAGTAATAATTCTATTACAATTAATGAAATTCAATAATAATCTTTGTAGTAATAAGCTAAAATGAAATAATTGTAGAATTTGACATAACTATGATAATAAAAGCCTTTTATTAAACTTTATCTAATTTAACTTTATTTAACCAATTTCTGTAAAGTTGCATATAGTAAATTATTTTTTGAAAAATAACGTCATAAAGAAGTTTCACTTCTTACGAGTGTACGCTAGTACACGCACACATTTTTTTTTTATTGTCAGGCAATTAATATTATAAGTTTTCGTACCGGACAAAAAAAATATATTATTAATAGTCATAAAATTGCTTATATATCATATCCTATATTCATTTCATACAAAATATTGCCAGGATTTAATAATTTGTTATTATTAGAAAATATCAAATCGATTTTCATTCGATACTAATTAAACGAACAGCAAAGCTTCAAACATATAATATAACTCTGTAACTGCCTCGGTGGTGTAGCGGTAGTGTATACGACTGCTAATCATGAAATCTCGGGTTCGATCCCCCGGTCAGGCAATGTTATTGCGCTTTTTCCTAAAAATAAACATTCTCAGTAACAGCCCGGAGTTTGGAAATGTGCCCGGTAGACGTCAATAGGCTCGCCCCCTATTACGTGGGACTTAAACATAGCTGGCCAATCGTGAGTGTGTAATACACCTCTGCCCTTCGGGGAATACAGGCGTGAAGCTATCTCTGTGGTAATGTATGTGTTAGCTGACGGATAGCAGTTAGTCAATTTAAAAGGAGGACAGACGTTCCTACGATATTCATTCGATTGGCAAGAGCGCGTACAGTTGGTCGTGGTCGCGATATAACTACCCTCACTGCATTCTATGTGATTATTTTGAGAGTTATATCCTAAAATATTGTGAGCATCACTTGTTATTTTGTTACCAAAACTAAGCTATCCATAAAGATCAGTGTATTGAACAATAACCCAGTATGATTTCAAGATGGGTAATCTTGAAATCACACTGCGTCATGTCTGACCATCATAATGATACATGAAAATGAAGATGTGCCCTTGCCCTCGCTATATGTATTTGTTTCTAGAATAACTGTCATATATTTGTAATGAGTGGTTTAGTTATAATACACGTACCTGTGTAATATTTTTAATTAGGTTTTAATAATGACTCTTTTTATTTATTTTTTTAACATTCGATATTGACAATCGAGTCCAGTCATTTTAATATGGCAATAATAATTTAATACTTCACAGAGCTGTTATGTCGCCTGATCCATCATAAGTAATCACAACACAACAACTGAGTTGAATTACAAGATCACCGAACAAATTTCCTTCGTTTGACGGTCTACCTTAAATTAATACTCGATATTGGCGAAATTGCGCTCACACTGCCACAACAAGAGCCATTAAACAAGAAGAATTACAAGAATATATATATTCCTCTTAGGATAGGTGCTTTTCTTACGATACTATACGCTAGTTTTGTTTGTACCTTCCCCCCGAACGGGTCGGTACCACCGTGTCCTGTGTGACTTGTTGACAAAGAAAAGTATACCACCTTATGATGGCACTACTTGGTATTTCTTGGTATGGTATTACTATGGTATATACTTACTATGGTATTACTTGCTTATGATGGCAGACGAGCAACGGCCCACCTAATGGTAAGTGGTAACTGTCGCTCATAGGCTCAACTATACCGAGGGTATTGTCAAGCCGCTGCGCACCATTTCATTTCTCAGATATGAAATGAAAGAATAAACGGCTATCTTCTGCTACAGCCAAAACACACTGACTTGCTTCATTCTTCTCTTCATTCACAGGAGACGGTGGCACCGACCCGTTCAGGCTTGATAGCAAGTAAGTACTTTCACTTGGTACCCAGCCCTACCACCAGTAGTGCAATGGGTGATAATTGCTTACTTAAAGGACGGGGTGGTGACACTTGTATTCTTAGTCCATCACCACACGGAAAAATGGTAATTTAAGTTCCATTAACTACAGTTGCATTATTAATAAATTACAAATTTTGTCTAAGTTCAGTATTTCTACTTAAATATCCCGTCCTTCTTCCATATAAATCTACTATTTAGGGAGCAGCTTGACAATACTCTCAGTATAGTTGAGTCCATGAGCGACGGTTACCATTCAAGTCAATCCAAGACATTTAAGAAGGAATGTGTTATCGAAATTCGCATGGATTGGCAACGCATCTGGGGCGGTACCTATTTCAGGAGATGCAGGTTCAAATCCTGCTCGTGACTGTTATTATTGATTTCACATTTTCGCACTTTATGTTAATTTATATGGCTAACTATGTCAAATGCAAAAAAAATATATATAAAAATATCAAAATAATTTACAAAGGTCGGGTCTTACCAACTGAAACAAGCAAGATTCTACTACGGAGAGCTTGTGCGAGTAAATGGCACTTATTGTTATTTGCCCGTAATACTAGGTCAAAATAATTATTTAATCAGAGCCAGAATCAATTCACAACATGTAACAATAGAACTCACAATAGATGTCACAATAGAGCTTATTATTCTTATTTACTAATTAGTAAAGACTAAAAAAACGATTTTGTTTAGAACATAACAGCTTACAGCTTTAGTTATAGGGAAAGCGTGTGCATACTTCTAGGCCACCATAGGGACGGATGGATGGACCGGGGAACGTCCGCCACCTGTAAGCCCCCCTGCGAAGGTGCGACAATTCGGAGTGCGGACGCGTCAGTCAGTACAGGGTACCCAAAAGGGTAAACCGCCGGTGGACCACTGAAGTAATGTCACACAGACAAACAGTACCAATAGTCCGCTAGTACAGGAGGAGAGAGAGATAGATGGCTCGTTTATTTAGTGGGTGAGGGCTCCACACGACGCTGTTCGTTGCCCCAAACAAGGGGTGTGTGATTAGGTATATTTTCTGTTTAAAGAAAAGGATGATGTGCACTCACTATGACTGTACTATCACTATGGTACCTGAGCTGGGGCCGCTGATGTAACTGCTCTATCTCGATGTTTAGACAATATCTTTGACGAACAAAATCAAATGTCATGAAGAGAGTTTTGGCGGGAACATGAAAGAAACATGTGGTAGCTTTAGATTATTATCCAAAACTTGTGTAATACATTAATAGTCAATATATTAATGTGTAAAAGTGGTGGCATTTACTAATTAACTACTTGTGTATGTGCATAAGTGTTGGCAAGTGACATAATGCGCTGTAACTTCTTTTTTCGTGTTTCTCCAAAACTCCGGAGAAGCTTCCAGTAAAGCCATCACCGCTTTACTGAGTTATGACTGACTTGACTATGACTAATTTTCTAGGAGTTTGACTTGTGTGACACATTAATTTTACTATACTTACTTGATGCAACGTGAAACTTGATACTAGCAACAAATGGCTTAGGCTGATTGCCATCGCGAAGGTGCGACGCTCCGTGTGCGGATGCGTCGCTCAGTAGAGGGTACCCGACAGGGTAAGCCGCCGGCGGACCACCGAAGGAATGTAACATAGTTCCAGTGGCCCGCCACTAAAGGCGGAGAGACACACTACCCTGTTTGTTGCCCCAAACGACGGGGTGTGCGGTTAGGTACATTTCTTCCCGCCTTAACAAAAAAAAGGCTGATTGCCATAATCAAAAAAGAACAATATAATAAAACTTTTAAAAATAAGCTTTTGTTCATTATTTATTACCATATCCTAAACTTGAGATATTATTTAATTATTTATTCCTAAGCTTGGGATATTATTTTCTTCTTGTCTGTTCATTAGTATGCTCATAACATGGTTGTTTTTTTTATTTATGGATAATTTGCTGCGTTCTATATTTTGCTAACTACCTCACGTGGTTTAAGCCGCGTCAACTTGGTTTACTTACTAATATAGCCTATGTAACCTTCCTCAATAAATAGGCTCTATCAGGATCTTTTTTTCAACCCTTTTTTATGTATTACTATTGAGCACGGGTCTCCCCTCATGATGAGAGAGATTAGGCTATAGTCCACCAAGCTGGTCCAGTGCGGATTGGCAGACTTCACAAGCTGTTGAGAAAATCTCTCAGGCATGCAGGTTTTCTCAAGATATTTTCTTTCACCGAGCAATAATAAATAGTAAAAAAAAATATGGCGTGTGGGGCCGGCATCAAGAGTAGCTCCACCCCGCCTCTTCCTATGTGAGTCGTAAAAGCCGACTAAGGGATTGCCGGGGGACCGGGCAGCAGCGTTCCCCTGTGTACTAAAGACATCCACTGCGATCGCCAACCCGCCTGCCAAGCGTGGCGATTATGGCAATACCCCCTACCTACCCCCCCTACCCTACCCCTAGGGGAGGCCTATGTCCAGCAGTGGACGATGAAGGGCTGATGGATGGATAGATAGAAAAAGAAATACACACATAATTTCGGAAAATCTCAAAATGTCAGAGGTGTGTCTGTGAATAAATAGATAAATGGGCTGTCTAGCGCACAAGGATTTTTTTGAAATCGGAAGGATAGTTTCTGAGACTACTGCGTCTAAACATACACACTCTTCAGTTTTTAAATAGTACTATAAGATAGGGCACAAACTGCAAACATGCACGCGGTTATCAGCGCGCGTATCCATCCATTCATCAGCCTTTCAACGTCCACTGCTGGACATAGGCCTCCCCAAGAGAACGCCACAACGAGCGGTCCTGTGCTGACCGCATCCAACGGCTCCCCGCGGCTTTGACCAGATCGTCGGTCCACCTTGTGGGGGGCCGTCCTACGCTGCGCCGTCCGATATGTGGTCGCCACTCGAGAACCTTTCTTCCCCAACGGTTGTCGGTTTGTCGAGCGATGTGGCCTGCCCATTGCCACTTCAGCATGGCAGCCCGGCGGGCTATGTCGGTCACTCTCGTTCTCCTACGGATCTCCGTGTTACGGATTCGATCACGTAGGGAAATACCAAGCATAGCCCGCTCCATGGCCCGCTGAGCGACTTTGAGCCTTGAAACGAGGCCAACATTCAGAGACCACGTCTCTGTTCCGTATGTCATCACTGGCAACACACACTGGTCGTAGACCTGTGTTTTCAGACACTGCGGAATATTGGACGAGAAGATCTTCCTTAGCTTCCCGAACGCTGCCCAGCCGAGTTGGATTCGTCGATTGACCTCTTTCTCGAAGTTGTGCCTACCTAACTGGACCGTTTGTCCTAGGTAGACATAATGGTCGACAACTTCGAGAAGCGCACTCCCGACTAGGACCGGTGCTGAAATGGCATGGACATTAGACATGACTTTTGTCTTGTCCATGTTCATTTTGAGACCCACTAGTCGGGAAACCCTGCTGAGATCATTAAGCATGGTGCCAAGGTCCTCCAGCGATTCTGCCATGACTACAATGTCGTCGGCATATCGAAGGTGAGTGATGTATTCGCCATTGATGTTGATGCCGAATCCGGTCCAGTTCAAGAGCTTGAAGACATCTTCCAATGCAGCGGTGAAGAGTTTCGGGGACGTAACGTCTCCCTGTCTAACACCTCTCTGCAGTTGGATCGGTTTCGTACACCTGTCCTGAACACGGACTGACATGGTGGCCTTTCTATACAAGCACTTCAGCACTTCGATGTACCGATAGTCAATTTGGCACCGCTGAAGGGACTGCAGCACCGCCCAAGTTTCGATCGAAAACGCTCGTATATATTCTGCTTTAAATGCTGCGAACGCTCTGTGATGACTAGGTACAGGGTATCTAACATTATTCAGCACAAGGCTACTACAGGATTACCCCCATTTTTTTAAGGCACGTTAATATATTCCTAACCGCACACCTTGTTGTTTGGGGTAAAGAACATGGAGGTAGTGTGGGGCTCCCACCCACTAAATAAACTTGTCATTTGACAGCCTGTATTGGCGGACCACTGGAACTGTATGCCATTACTTCAGTAGCCCACCGGCAGCTTACCCTCAGGTACCCTCTCTGAGTGACGCATCTGCAGACCTAAGGTAGTATCTGCCGTAGCATCCATGCCTGGACTGCAGCTGCACCAGTTGGAATATAAAGACTTGCCCACTCCTTCAGCATCGGCTGAAGCGCTCCTGTGGTCCACACTACAAGACCCCCACTCCCATTGATGAATATTCTAGCCATTCTAACTAGGCGTAGACTAGTTTTCAGGATAATAATTCCCTATAAAACATAGGTAACTAGAGAACATACGAGGGGTGATCCAAAAGTAATGATAATTGGTTACTTCAGGTCCACATACAAATCCAAAAAAATTTTTTTCGCTAGCCTATACACTCACTACGTCAGCCTAAAAAAATCATATAAATCGGTCAGGATTTCCGGGAGATACATTCATTTGAATACGAACTGTCGAAGAGATAACATCAACATGGAGAAAAACGAAATTAGAGCTGTAATCAAGTACCTCTGTTTGAAAAAAATGTCTACAAAAGACATACACTGTGACTTGGTGGAAACATTGGGGGACTCTGCTCCTCCATATTCTACAGTTGCACGCTGGGCCAAGGAGTTTAAGCTGGGCAGAACATCCACTGAAGATGAACATCGCGAAGGACGCCCATCCACGTCCCTCACAGAAGACAACGTGAAAAAAGTCGAAGATGTTGTGTTGGCAGATCGAAGAGTGACCATCAGGCATGTAGCTGAGGTCACAGGGAAATACCGAAATGAAAACTATTTATAGATTATGACTCTAGACATTTTTTTCTATTAGATATATGAGAAATCAAGAAGGCACATGGATTATTGTACTGGGCCTGATCGCGTAACAAAATTGACATTCTCCTTTACAGACACTATCAATAGACATTAGCGGCTCGGAGAAGTGAGCATTGAGTGCATTGAAATCGAGCTCGTTAGTGTTTCCTAATCGCCTAACAAAATTGACATTCTCCTTTTCAGACACTATCAATAGACATTAGCGGCTCGGAGAAGTGAGCATTGAGTGCATTGAAATCGAGCTCGTTAGTGTTTCCTAATCGCCTAACAAAATTGACATTCTCCTTTTCAGACACTATCAATAGACATTAGCGGCTTGGAGAAGTGAGCATTGAGTGCATTGAAATCGAGCTCGTTAGTGTTTCCTTCCAACCCTTTACCAATGCCTAAAGATTTAAGAAATTACCATACTTGTGCTGTATTCAGACTTTGAATAGAAAAGTGAATGTGCCTTTTAGCATCTCTACACATGCGACTGCAGCGGTTTCGTAATTTTCTGTAGAGTTACTCAGTTATCTTCCGTAGGCGACTTTTTAAACCTGCGTTTCGCTTTATCCCGTTTTGCCGTTACGGATTTTATACCATATAACCATGGTGCAGGCAAGTGTTTTACCTTCACCTTTTTAAGAGGTGCATGAATATCATTGTGTATCGTGCTTAGAAAACTCAGGTAAATTCATCTTCTGGGACACAATGTTGAGAACATAATATGGGCACATCAGTAACATCCTTCTCTGAGAGCCCATGAAATAAAATAACTTTAGCACGGGAAGCCATCTCGTGTCAGTCCAAGCCTACCATCAGCAGTTCCCTAAGTCTTGACAATACCAAATACCTTCCAAATTAGTTCTCTGAACTCGGTGAACTCACGGGACAGGCTACCAATGGTCTTGTGGGTCGCAGTGTCACCACTGGCAGTCTTTAAATCCTCTTCATATTGAGCCATACGTGAAGTAAAAGTAGCTGAAAGTTCTTCCTTGCAGTTGGTCAACTTCGTGTATAAGTAGTCCATTTTGTGCAAATGAAGTGAGATTTGACAAGAAAATGTAGTTGTAATGAGTGCAAAGGAGGCTATAGGCTATTAAAGATAATTAACAATAAATAAACATTTAAAACTGGTACAATGTAGGGGCTATTAACAACCCCTACAATATTACAGTCGAAATGATCACAGATACAGGTTCAAAA
Source organism: Leucoma salicis (assembly GCA_948253155.1). Taxonomy (NCBI): domain Eukaryota; kingdom Metazoa; phylum Arthropoda; class Insecta; order Lepidoptera; family Erebidae; genus Leucoma; species Leucoma salicis. Next base: position 23,915,018 of record OX411820.1, on the reverse strand, counting down.
TATTAAAAAATGAGCTTTTATAATTGTTTCACTTCAACTACCTAAGTTCAGTAAGTCGTCAGTTCAAAGTCTAAGGAAACCTCCATGCAGTTCGAAACTCAGGTAATTGTTCTAGTAGTCAGTAAGCTAAAAGCTTTTTGAAAGTTTACGTTAAAAATGTCGCAAATTCAGCCGATTGTAACTAATCAACATAAAAACGTAAACAATCAGCTGATACCTACGGGTGATAGTAGTGACCACAGCACATGACGTACCGGTCCCCGAAGAAATTGATAATTTGCACATAATAAACACAATGTCATAACTTTGGAACCGAGTACTTTTTAAAATATTTTTATAACATAATAAGCGAGTAGTGTTTATAATATCCAGAGTTAATAAGCAGACACGTTATACAGCACGACACTTTGCCACAGAAGTACGCACCTCGAGCAAGCGCCAGCACGTTGTCGCCGGTGCGCTGCAGGGCGGCGGGCGGCACGTGCGCGGCGTCGTCCAGGCGCGTGTGGTACACGTAGCCGTCCGCGCTCCACGCCAGGTCCACGCCTGCAACAGCCACAGTGAGCGCGCGCCAGCGGCCGCGCGGGCGGCGCCGACACGCGCACGTACCCGACAGGTTGCCGAAGTCGCGGAAGATGCGGAAGTCCGTGTCGGCCGGGATCAGCCCGCTTTCGAACAGCTCCTGTGCCAGCGACGACGCGAACGGGTGCGGCACGGCGCCCGCGTACACCTGCAACACGCGCAGGGCTGTCACACGCCGGGCTGTCACACGCCGGGCTGTCACACGCCGGGCTGTCACACGCCGGGCTGTAACACGCCAGGCTGTCACACACCGGTCTGTCACACACCGGCCTGTCACACACCGGCCTGTCACACGCCGGCCGGTCTGCGGCACGCGCGGACACGCGGCCTCACCTCCACGATCCAGGGGTCGTGCGGCCCTGCCTGGAACAGTATCTCCCGCCCGCCTGCGCCACACGCGTCCAAGTTAATGAACGCCCGAATCGTTTTCGCCCATCTGTGAAATATATTTGCACACTAATCGTTTTGTAACTATTAACTAAATTAAGAGGAGGGATCAAAAAGTAGTGAGAATTACATACTCCTTGGTAAGAAAAAAAAATACTGGCAGGCATAGCTCAGATACATATTTGTAATATTAATAAAGAAAAAAATCTTCGAGTTTCTTTTGTTTTTTTCTGAATGTAGTCATTTGTTTGCTTCGTGTCGGAACGTGTTCTCGAAAATGGAGAAATACAAAGCGCGAGCCGTTATTAAATACCTCTGTTTAAAAAAGTTAACGACAAGAGATTTATTGCGATTTGGAGAGTCTGCTCCACCGTATTCCACTGTTGCAAGCTGGGCTTCTCTGGAATTTCGAGTAGGAAGAACGAGCACAAAAGACGAACATCGTTGCGGCCGTCCATCGACGTCAGTCACCCAAGAAAATGTTGCGAAAGTCGAGAAAATTGTATTGAGCGATCGAAGAGTTACCATCCGATACTTAATTCAAGAAACGGGCATTTCATATGGAAGTATTCAATCCATATTGAAACAATCTTTGAATATGAGAAAAGTCTCCGCAAGATGGGTGCCGAGAATGTTAACCGACAGTCAGAAACAAAATCGACTTGACATTTCGAAGATATTGTTGGACAAGTTTCAAGAAGATTCTGAAAACTTTTTGTCTCGTTTCGTAACAATGGACGAAACATGGCTCCATCATTTTGATCCCGAGACAAAACAGCATTCTTCGCATGGAAACGACCATCATCACCGACCCCGAAGAAGTTTTGTGCCGTGGCATCGGCTGGCAAGGTTATGGCCTCAATATTTTGGGACTCAGAAGGGATATTGTTGATTGATTACCTAGAGCGTGGAACCACTATTACAGGCCAATATAATGCAGCTTTAGTTCCCAAGTGAGAGGGAAATTTCGAAGGGGCGTGCTGTTTCATCGCGACACGCACCCGTTCACAGGTCGGCAGTTGCGATGGTTGCCATTCAGCAAGCTGGCTTCGAATTGGTTGACCTTCACCAGATCTGGCGCCTAGCGATTTTTACCTGTTCCCCAAATTAAAAGAATACTTAAGGGGAAACAGGTACGAAGACGATAACGAGGTGATGGATGCCGTGGAGAGCTTTTTACAAGACCAAGACAAAACTTTTTTTTAAGGGATTGTAGCCTTGGAAAAGCGCTGGACTCGGTGTGTAGAGAGACTCGGAGACTATGTAGAAAAATAAATTATTAAGTTATCAATAGTCATTATATTCTATCTCATTCTCACTACTTTTTGATCCCTCCTCGTAAGTGCATAGATATGTCGGCATGGCCGTCAGCCGCATCCTAATCCACGTACCAGAGTGAGAAAATAATTAATTAAAAAAAACAAAGTGCTCCTCAAATCTCTATACAAAAAATGTTCAATTCAATACTAGTTTTAATTAACTGTTAAGTAAGGCTATTCATATTTAATTGAAGAGATAGCATAGAAGATATAGATATTCCAAGCCCACAGCAGATCGACGGGCGCACACAAGTAGGTACAACGTACGGGTGCTGCGTGACGAAGGCGTGCGAGGCCTGCAGGATGTTCTCCTCGGCGCCGTTGAACAGGAACACGGCCGAGTGCCGCAGCGGCTCCGGCGCCGCCGCCAGCGCGCGCATCGTCTCCAGCAGCACCGCGCAGCCCGCGCCGTCGTCGCTCGCGCCTGACGGCACGGCACGGCACGGTTAGACGGCACGAGCGGCCGTGAAGCACCTCAGTGTATTTTGGTTGTAACGGCCGCTAGCTCCAATCATTCGTTTCCCGTTCACGAAATAAATGGTGAGCAAACGCTAGGCAGTATTTTTATGTCAAAGTCTATCAGCGACGGTTACCACTTACCATCGAGTGGACCGATGCTCGTCTGCCACTATAAGCAATAAAAAAAATAAAAAAATGGTTGTCTGTAAAGTCGGTTTACGGACGATAATTTTACGTGATAACGTCATATATGTTTTCTGAGAGTTTCACAAACAATGCATAGGTCGCCATATTTTTTTTCGGAACGTGACACTTTTTCGTGCGTGCATCCGGCGTTCATCGATTTACAGGACGTTGTCACGTCAAAAACATGCAACTTATCCTATTTATAAGCAGCTGGTTATGAATTTACAATTACCATAATTATTAATAGTTAGTAAGAGCTAGCCTTACACACTTATTACATTGAGGACTATGAACAAGGCTACACATACTCGTATTTTTTTCTAAACATTTTGATCTATACATTAAACACAAAGTGAAAAATTATCTAAATAAGTATGTAAATATTTTGATCTATATTTTAGCACTTGACATGCTCAGCTACTCTTAAAGTACAAATTATAATTTGTGAATAAGGAAAAAGAGTATTGTGTGCTAAAATATAGATCAAAATGTTAAAAAAAAAAATCACACCATCAAATAGTATGAATTTTAATTGGAAAATTAAACTTACTATATTGGATTAATGCATGTAAATGCGTTCCGATAGAGGGCGTTGGTCGTTAAGACAAATGTGATAAGTAGTTTGGGTATGTCTAAAAGATAGTACTGTAGCTCAGTGGATTAGAGCACTTCCCCGGATAGGAAGGGACGCAGGTTCGATTCCCGCCTGTACTAAAATACTCTTTTTCCTTATTCACAAATTATAATATTTTTTTCTATTAGCGATGGTGTCTGTTCTGCTGATAGTCCACGACCGGAAATTACTATTACAAACACTTTTGTATGCTGCCTTATTTGCCTGCCTGATGGTACAATAAAAATAAGTAATTATATATAACTTTACTACCTATTAAAAAATGTATGCAATTTATTGCTTTATAATTAAAATCCCAAAGAGTTCTAATTACTGGTCCTTCGAGTCGGATCACACCTTACATCGTACCTAAATATTAATTGTATGAGTTCATATTAATACAATTTAACAAATTGATTGTTATGTCCAAGAAAAGTTATTTCTACAGCATAACTAGCCAGGTGTTGGGCGCTTCCACCATGACTGCTTTCATCGCAGTAGGTATTTAACCAATCGTGTAAAGAATCTAGCCTCGATAGTTATAGTGTTAAGGAATGCGAGCAACCTATTAACATACCTAATTGACTCAATACTCTGCAATAAACTTTCTGTGAATCGATCGGCTACTCATCCTCGAGTGCTCCGAGTGAATATCACAATAATAGCTCAACTGAGAAAGCATCTGAAAGATATTCAAAAGGCGCAGGTTCGAACCCCGCTTGTGGCAATCATTTTCAATTTCCAATTTTTACACTTTGTGTTCTGGTAACTGACTAGTTGTCAATATAGTTTCTTGTCACGCTTCATTGTACCCGTAATAGAAATTATTAGAACACAACATTGGGTTACTTTTGGTAAGCAGTAGGAATCGACCTTATTTTTGCATTGAAGAAGTGGTATTGTAAGTAGATGTAAAGCGTGATAAGACACTTTCCGACACTTTTTCACACTGGCGATAATGGCGACACATGTTCTATACAAAAACGTTCACAAACATGATGTAAAGTCTTAGACATTTCTCTACTTATAATAGCGGCGTTATCATTAAATCGATTTTAATAAAGCAATATTTGAAATCTATGCATTCTCTCTGATATCTTAATGCTGCCAAAACACAGTGGTGTTCCCTAGTACCCCTTCTTGTAACATTACGATTCTTTTTAAAATATGCGCTTTGCTGGATCATAATATGATTGTGCTAAGCCTGCACAAATAGTCACTATTGACAGCTCTTTAAATGTGATTGAGATGCTTCTAGTGGCTCTTTTGGCAATAACGGTGGGATAAGTGCATCCTTGTTGATATTAAATTATAAAGCTATAAACTAATAGCCACAATATATGGAAGGCGATAATTTAACCTCGCGCGTTTTCTCATTGTCTAATTAATTTTGTGGCCAATCGTGACTGCGTTACATTAACACTCGATCTACTTTCATTATCTACGAAAGCTTGATAACGATTTGAAGAACTGTATTAGCTTCTATTGAAAACAAATTGTGTTTAAACTGTTTTTAAGGTTTTAAGAACTTTTCCATGGTATTCTTATAATGTAGGTATACCTATCTAGGCACCTATACCTATATGTGGTGAATCGCGGAATAGATAAGAAAATGAAAGGAACCAAAAGGAACATAATGCTATGCAAATACTTATGTGATCGACAGTTTAATAAATATTGAGCTATAGACAAGTGGACTGTCTGTAAATGTTAATAAAGTATATAATCCAACACATGTTTAGTAATTATTATTGGGCATCACTTGGCCTGTTGGTAAAGGCAATTAAACAAAATGTACAATGCAGAGATTATAGTAATACGGAACAACCCGATTTCAAAATAATCAGGAAAAACAATTAACTGAAGTGACGTACTTAATTAACTCTGTATTTGAACAGGCTTTATTATGCCATTTGTAATCTTTATGACTTCCTTACGCAATTACCGAAATATTTTGTCAAATACCTAAATCTGAGTTCACAGTTTAAGGGGCAAAGATTTAGTTTTTGTCTGGCCAAGTCCACTGCACCTTCGATAACAGACCTTGGGGTTGCGCGTTGTTTATGCGCAACAATTCTACATATTTATTGTAGGTATGATATTGTAATATGTTGAGCAGGAGCGCGCGGCACGGCGCCGTCCATGAAGCGGCTAGTAGTGTGCGGGTGAGACTGACCGGGGCTGTCGGGCACGGTGTCGAAGTGGCAGTTGAGCAGCAGAGCGCGGCGCGGCACGGCGCCGGCGGGCCGCACGCGTGCCAGCACGCTGGGCACGTGCCGGTACGCGCTGCTCATGCCGTCCATGAAGCGCAGCGGGAAGCCGCCGCTGGCGCGCCACACGTCCAGCTCCACCACGTTGTGCGCAGACGCCTGACGCGCGATGTCGCGCACGGCCTCCACCAGCATGGACACGGCCAGCACCTCGCTCTCGTAGCTGCCCGCCACCTGGCCGCACCGCTCGGGTCAAATATGCCGCGACGTCTACTTCGTCGGCGACACCGCAAGTAGTTTGCTTAAAGGGTCGATGACGAACTTACCTTCTAATATTAGTCCTTCAAATCTACCATTGGCGTTTCTAAATCCTCCCGACACACAAAGGTCAGGCAATTTTGAAGGAAAAAAAATGGGATTTTTCTAGTCAGGTCCATTATCTATTAATTCGATAAAAATAAGTTACAATTATTATAAACTTACTAATATTATAAATGCGAAAGTGAGTTTGTTTAATTATTACACTTTCACTACTGAAACAATCATTGTGAAACTCAGACTAACAATATTTTTTTTTTGTAAACTGAAATAACACACTTTGAATAGCTAGTTGAACTAAAAAAGTAGTCGATAATATTACAATAAATAATGATTGTAAAAAAGCGTGGGGTGCTTTTTATTATATAGATGAACTATTTGTAACATTTAATTTTAAGCCTCGTCGCCTCGTTATAATTAATTCTGACTTCTGACGATCCTGGTTAAGATGATGAGATAATCTCATCGAACTGTTAATTTGCCATCGGCCCTCGATAACTCCACAAAGTTTGCACGAAATCTGATCGTTGAAAATGAGTCAAAATCGAAGTCAAAGAAGCGGTTACAAACAAACAAACAAACAAATGAAACTAATAAAAAAAAAAATTATGTATTGTCATCGGTCCTCGATAAATCTACAAAGTTTGAATAAAATCGTCGTGAGGTGCTTTTTATTATATAGGTGAACTATTTGTAACATTTAATTTTAAGCCTCGTCGCCTCGTTATAATTAATTCTGACTTCTGACGATCCTGGTTAAGATGATGAGATAATCTCATCGAACTGTTAATTTGCCATCGGCCCTCGATAACTCCACAAAGTTTGCACGAAATCTGATCGTTGAAAATGAGTCAAAATCGAAGTCAAAGAAGCGGTTACAAACAAACAAACAAACAAATGAAACTAATAAAAAAAAAATTATGTATTGTCATCGGTCCTCGATAAATCTACAAAGTTTGAATAAAATCGTTTAAAGTGGGTCAAAATCGCACCCAAAGGAGTCGCTTACAAACATACAGGTGAAGTTAATAAAAAACGTGTAAAAAAAATAAAGGCACCGCATTGTCGTCTTTGTTTGTGTGTGTGCGCGCGTGTAATTACTAGTTTGGCATGGTTTTATATGGCTTCAGTGGATTGTTCGTAATGATTCGTCTGTATGTTTTTCTTGGTCTGAGTTGTGAAATACAGTACCTATATTAATTAGTAGTTTGGAGCCCAGACATATCGCACCTTTACAATTATAGGGACCTAATACGAAATTTTAGGATTTTGACTTTAAATCATAAAAGGACTTAAAACGACTGTCTTTACCGACTCGTAATGAAAGAAAGACCAAAAACATCTTGCATCAATATGAAGCCATCACCGATAAAGGGGCAACCCCCACCATAAGACACTTTAGTTTCGAAATTTGGCTACAACTCCTCTAGGTCTATGTATACTTTGTGTTTCAACGGCTTGATTTACAAGAATTCTGCATTCATCATTGAATAACTTTTTTCCATTGGTCAGCGTTCTAATATTGATGTTCCCTGGGGAAAGCCAACCAGTTTCTGCGTTGATATACCTCAAGTTTTGGAGGATACGAATGAACTCAAATCAGATTCTTGAAGTATTTTTTTCGTACTGTACCTACGCTCACTTACTACCACACCTGGAACTTCCTTAAGCTCATTTCTAGCTTGGACAACCGTTATACGTTACATAGGGTTTCTGTGGATGAGAAGCTGAACAAAACGGTCATCTCTGCGCCGTTTTCTGCCCTGTCCTGGACTTCTCACAAAAGAATTTGTCTCCATATACCGTTTGATACTGCGATAAACTGTGGAAACAGTTCTACCAAGAATTCTAGAAATCTTTTTGAAGCTTTGTCTGTTTCTGCGTATCTGAAGAGCCTCACAGTATCAGTTGAGGCCAAATCAAGCATAATTAAGGCCATAATTTTCAAAATTGTTCAAGAAATATGAAAACAATTGAAATTTAAAATGCACCAAATTTTACAATTACTTAAATTATGAAATAACTTGAGAGGGAATTTTGTTCAGTAGGTACTGTGCAACTATAAACAAATTAGAAAACTATATAATAAACAGTGACTTTCAATTGTTATAATGTAATAATGAGGACTAAATGCATAAAATTTCTTATACGTAATATTATTTTTGAAATTATTATTCAAGACTTATAGTTTTCTTTTAAGAGTTACTGTGCTGTACAGTTATATGATGACTTGCGATTATTGTGAATTAACATATCTGACATAAAAAAATTCGCCACTTTATTATATATTTTTTGTACTACCTTAGCATAAAATGTCCCTCAAACAATTTGAGTTTTGCCGTGAAAATGGCTTATTTAGGAATAAAACAAGATTTTAAATATAATTTCAAAATTGGATAGACTCAAATAATAAAATGTCTTTTTAAAAATCTATGGTTTCAGTCATGTATGGACCTAACAAGCAACTGTTTAAAACAAATATTAAAAAAATATATTAGTAATAATTTTTATTTACTTTTTTAGTTTAGATCGTGTACATAAATAAGTGGAGTATCATATAAAATGAAAATACTACGATTTTTTTAAATATAAATTCGCTTTCTTGCTAAATTTATCAATATAATTATGTTACGCAAACTTTATTCGACGTTTTCCAAAAAAGTACTTTTTCTAGTTAGGTCTCTATAATTCTAAAGGTGCGATATGTTAATTACTTATGTCATCCCGAAAAAAATAATGGTTCCCGTGGGATAGCTATTTTTACATGATAATCGTAGGGTTAGATAGAATAGGCAGGTATGCCTACTAGTGTATTATATATTTTTTCTTTTATTTTAAGGGTATGGAGATAATTGATGTGCCGTAGAATAATGTATTTATATTCTGATGGCTCCTCTACATGATGGGCCAGCGTGTGGAGGGCATAGTGGTGTCGAATGGTTTATGGCGCGTGCGATGGTCGTGGAATGGCGTCGGGGTCGGTTTTTCAACTGCACATCAAAGGTAGTGGGCCAGCGATGGCGGTACGCATCTACACGTGGCCCATTCCACAGTGCGTGCTCGAACGCGGTTGAGTGTGGATGTTCACGCTTTATTTACAAATTTTTAAAATGACGACTACGTGGCCTCATAGTGAAATATTAAAGTTTTTAGAATTATATCGAGGAGAAAGCGTGATATGGAATCCTTTACGCCACTTCTTTTTAATAGCTTTATTCTTGTGCATATTAAGAAAATAATGATACGTGCAGTATAGATATATTGCCGTAGCAGCTAATGCTTCCACGTCCATCTAGAAAAACGTAACGATCACAACTGAATATTGCCATCGTGTAGTTGCGTTTCAACCATCGCAAAACCATTTCGCTGGGCCAGCGCTGGCCCATCATGTAGAGGAGCCATGAAAAAAATTTAATTTATAATATAAGTCACTGAATTTGTCAAAAAATCGTTATTTCCGAATTTCTTTTGTGAACGTTTTTGTAACTGTTCTTTTCATTTTATACAGGTGTCAGGTGTCAGTCTTCACAGAGATACGCGCGGCAACGAGCGACAGCTACCACTTACTCACGAGAGTCACATTTGGTTCGTTCGTTTAAAAGAAATTCTTCCATATCGTGTTGCATTATTTGTTACTACTGCCAAATAACATAATCTACAGAGAACACAGTATCACCACCCTATGTATTCAAGTGCGTGTCGAGTGTCAGCGAGAACTTGGAGTTAAGCTTAACGTTAGAGCAAGAGAGAGGCGGCGCACCCGGGGCCCGATGGCGGTGAGGTCCAGCAGGTGCGCGAGCGCGCGCTGCGCGAGGAAGTGGGCGGGGGGCGCGGGCGGCGCGCGCGGCGGCGGCAGCGCGGCGTGCAGGCGCGCGGCCGCCAGCAGCGCCGCCACGCTCAGCGCCAGCGCGCCCAGCACGTGCCGCGCGCCCGGCGACTGCGCGCGCGGCCGGTTCTCCTTCACCAGCTCGTCCGCGCGCGCCCGCCGCTGCCGCCACAGAACGAATGTCAGGTCGTGTCCACTCTTAAACACTTCAATTGTATCGCGACTGCATAGCATCACACCTTCACGATTGACAGCATTCATACGAGCGCTGCGATTGTAACCGCTTTTTTTCTCTCATTGTTGCCACACTGCACAAATTCCTTTCAGGATGAGAGAGCGCGATTTTGTTTTACGTTTTAGTAGATACACTACGATGGCTCAGAACGATTGGCAGTTCAGAAGCCGCCAAGAAAATCTCTAAAGCACGCAAGAAGCTTCACAATGTTTTCTTTCACCGAGCGTCAATAATTTGTCATAGGTACCTACTTACAACATTTTTCTGAAAAGTTACCCCGGCTGTACACACTCGTCGAGACACGAGACAGGCCGAGGATGAGTGTGTACATGACACCCTCGTCTCTTCTCGCGGCTCTCGTTCGCTCTCGGAAGCGTGTCGGTTTTTTGTGCACGAGTCAAAGGGTCTCGGGGAGTCTGGCGATGAAAACGAGAGCGCGCCTGTACGTACACACTGCCCGCCAACTTCGTTCGCGTAAAGACGTGCTTGCTGCGTGCGACAACGAGTGGTCTAACTCTCTAATAATAGAACCCTACCAACGGCAAGCACTATTAAGAAATCCAAAGAATGTCAGGCACAAGGATAAGCAATTATTACATGACGTTTGGTTGCAGATAAGATTAGGTATTTTTCGCCATGGCTTAATTTTAGTCATTTACCATAAATTTTCTTTTTATGGTAAATGACTAAAAAATTACAATAACTTATATAAAAAAACGCCACAACAGTTTCTTCTAGGAGAGACGAACATGTACAGCAGGCATTTTTTACAGGTGTGTCGGTTTTGGAGACCCCTGACTACACCTTCATTCAATACATGACCGATTTAGTCTAGATAGGTGAGTCTCGGTCTCCCTCTGTACCTACTTATATAAAAAAACGCCACAACAGTTTCTTCTAGGTCCATCGCAAAGGGCATCAGAAGTTCAATTGATACGATTCTGTACAGGTATGCTCTTGTGTCGAGCCTCTACGCGACGAGAGCGGACGAGAGGCTCGCGAGATAAATAGACGAACATGTACAGCAGGCATTTTTTACAGGTGTGAGTGCGAAGAACCTCGAACTTTTCGGCTATCGCGACAGATATTATATTAACATGCCATAATTACTCCAATTATTCAACATTAATTGGACAAATAAATGCTTTGCTGATACTTAATATTGTCAGAGTTACAGAATTTTATTTGCGTGAACAAAGGAAAATTTACAAAATATCTTGAACCAATATTTTAATAAAAAAATTTTGTAAAATCCAAAAGTGCACGCGTGCACTGAGGCGTGCCTTATGATTTCATTTTTCACAATAAAATTGATTATTTGCAAAAGTGTATATATTATAAGTATGTAGACGTAACTAATAATGTATTGGTCTTACTAAGTAGTTTTCAATAAATCACATAGATAGAGCTAATTTCACAAAGTACTAATGTGGTTCTCATGTCTTATATAGAAAGCGCTAATTTTAAGAAGTACTACTATTGGTTCTATAGAAGTAGTTCTCACTAAATAAAGTAGATAGCGCTGGTTTTGGTGTATAATCGAATCGACCATACATATTCAAACTATTTTTGTTTATTTAATGACAATTAAACCACATCGAATCAGACCGTGAAACGTAATAGGGTTCTTTTTCTAATTATACTGAAGCGTAAAGCGAAAAGACTCGATTAGTAAAGTATTTCGGTTGTTATCGTGTTAACAAACATGCAGGATCCGCACATACAGACACACGGACGTCCAAGACTTACTACTACTACTATACTTATCATCACGCCATTTCCCTTGCGGGGTAGGCAGAGAGAACAGAATGCCAAGAGGCTCTATTCTTGCACACATCTCTCGCTTCCTCAACATTCATAACTCTCTTCATACACGCTCGTCGGTTTTGGAGACCCCTGACTACACCTTCATTCAATACATGACCGATTTAGTCTAGATAGGTGAGTCTCGGTCTCCCTCTAGTACCTACATCCTTCCACTTTCGCATTGTACATCTTCTTAACCAGTCACTCGTCCGGCATTCTTTCTACATGTCCGAACCATCGGATCGCATTCCCTTTCGCATCTTTACACCAATACTCGTCATTATTAGGTAAAATCTTAATTGTAAAATTAAGTTTACCTGGTCGGTATAATGTATGAAAATACGTCCGACAGATGGCGCAGGCGTCACCCAAAGACGTTAAGTATGATGTGTTATCGAAATTAGCAGTCAGGAGCAAGTGTCAGGATGGCTGAATTGGTAAAGCATCTGGACGGAATCCAGAAGATGCAGGTTCAAATCCTGCTCCTGACTGTTATTTTCGATTTCACATTTTTCACTTTGTGTTTAATGTATAGTGCTAAGCATGTCAAATGCTAAAAATATATATAAAAATATCTAAATATTTAAAGGGTTTGCGTCATTATTAGGTAAAATCTTAATTGTAAAATTAAGTTTACCTGGTCGGTATAATGTATGAAAATACGTCCGACAGATGGCGCAGGCGTCACCCAAAGATGTTAAGTATGATGTGTTATCGAAATTAGCAGTCAGGAGCAAGTGTCAGGATGGCTGAATTGGTAAAGCATCTGGACGGAATCCAGAAGATGCAGGTTCAAATCCTGCTCCTGACTGTTATTTTCGATTTCACATTTTTCACTTTGTGTTTAACCAATACTCTCTTTCATACCTACTCGCTCTCTTACGTCGTCGTTACGAATGCGGTCAGTCAGCCTCACTCCACAGATTCTCCGCAGAAATCGCATTTCGACCGCATTGATTTTACTCTCATGCTCCTTTTTGCAACTCTCGCTTCCATATAATAACGTTGGGACAAGCACTGCATTGTGTATTGCGACACGTGCCCTCTGGCTGAGGTGATGACTGCCGAGAAGTTGTCCCAATGCTCCGTTCACTATATTTCCCGCATTCACTCTTTTCTCTACATCAATGGTGTACCTTCCATCCCGACTGAATCAACATCCAAGATATACAAATTCATCCACTTGTTCTAGCACACCATTTCCTATTGCTACTCTAACATCTGTTCTATCTTCTCTTTCAAAAACCATTATTTTGGTTTTGCTCACATTCACACGTAGGAACCCTTTTCTTACAATCTTCTGCCATTACGTCGACTAGAGTTTGCAGGTCAGTCACGGACTGCGCTAATAAAACCGCATCGTCTGCATATAGCAGAGAGTTAACCACTGAGTCGCCCATCTGAACTCCCACATTCATTTCATTCAACCTTTGTAGACATTTATCCAGATATATGATAAACAGTCTGGCTGATAGTACGCAGCCCTGTTTAACGCCGATATTGACATCAAACCAGGGTGACATTCCATCATCCAGCCGCACACAAGCTCTGCAGTCCATGTAGTTGGACTGCATCGCTTGTAGCAGTCTACCGTTAATACCATACTCCGGCAAAATGTCCCAAAGTTCCATTCGTACAACCGTGTCAAAAAAAGTGCCTCACACAAAAATTCTTCAGATACCATCCTCAATCTCCTTTCAATAATCTTACCATACACTTTGGCTGCGTTTGGCAGCAAGTTGGTCAAGCTTATGGCTCTGTAGCTTGCACAGTCATAGCGTGAACCCTTGTTTTTAAACAAGGGCACGATGACTGCGCTTCTCCAGTCCTTGGGAACCATTCCTGAGCTCCAACGTAAATTGAGAAGCATCAGGAAGGATTCCCAGACACATGAGCCTCCAAGCTTGATCATATCAGCAGACACCATATCAATACCCGCTGCCTTACCATTTTTCAAACTTCTAATTGCCCATTCAACTTCATCCATACTAATGTCATCAGAGGATGCCGGTACCGATTGCTGATCTGTTAGACCACATGTGGCACCGGCATCACTCTGAACATACGCATACATATCTGCAAAATATTCACTCCATCAGCTTAACACATCTTGTGTTTGCGTAAGAATGTCTTTAGACCTTATTTTAATCATTCTGAAAGCTGACCAACCACTCCGAGATTTCTTCACCTCCCTCCAGAAAAGTTTGGTGTTGCTCTCGAAGGTTTTGGTCAGCCTTTCTTCTGCAATCATATTTGCTCTATCACGCTTCTCTTTTACTAAGGCTTTGGTGTCATTCTTACGTTGCCGGTATATAAAGGTAGGTATCTTAAAAAGTAGAAGACAACTAGTATAAATAACAAACATGCCATCAAATATATCATGAGCGTTAAAAATAGTGCGTTTTCTTGATATGTGTGTATATATTATTTTACAAGTGCAATATATGATAAATAGAGACATTTTAAGTTTGAAAAATATAATTATTTAATGTGAAATGACAGTAGTACCCACCTACTGAAATCATACCATTAAAGTAATGTATATTATAAATCATAATATAAATCGTCACACCAGTGTAACTATCGATAATTACGATAGTGACCTATTTATTTACGAGAAATATGATTGACGTCTAGGTACCTACCTACTCGCATATAACCTAACCTAATATAGACTCGAGTACCTATCACTGCCTATACGGTCTGTTCGTAAGTCAAAACCAGGAGTCGAATGTCGGACCAGCCGGCTTTGTAGATGGATTTATGAATGATGCACAATATGATTAACCAGCTCATTTTTCCCCGCGAGTTTCGTGCGAGGTGCGAGACCATTAACAGCAGTAAGCAATTATCATCCTATCATTAGTGCCGTGTTAGTTATTAGCAAACTTATGTCGATTTTATTTGCTACTAGATTCTGGCCGCGACTTCGTCCGCATACACTTTATTATTAATGGTTACACATAAACACACATAAAAGATGGATATATGCTGTCGCGAGCTTTTTTGTAGGACTACTTTAAGATAAACTTTCCATTATAAATTATATACGTTTAACTCTAACGGTTTTTGCAGCGCACGCCAAAATAGCTCGCAAATGGCAGAATTTTTCCTATTTATTAAACTTATCGTTATACTTTTGACAATTCACATTCACACAATATCTTTTGTAAATTATAGCTTATATGTTATTCTGATGTGTAAGCTATATTATTGTAGTTTCATTAAAATCCATTGAGTAGTTTTTGCGTGAAAGAGTAACAAACATACAAACACGTTTAATATTAGTAAGGAAGTAAGGATATAATTGTAATAACCTTTTTTAAAAAATGTTCCTAACCGCCCCATCGTTCGGGGCAACAAACAGGGTAGCGTGGGGCCTTCACCCACTAAAGAAAACCGCCGTGTGCCGCGTCTCTCCGCCTTTACTGGCGGGCCATTGGAACTATGTTACATTCCTTCGGTGGTGTTACGGCGAAACGCCTTACAAGATGACCCGGGCAGCTCAATGATAGTTGTTTGAGTGACATTTTTACTAGGCGTTTGTGGCACTCCATACATTTAATCATTTGTCAACTGAATCTACCTACAACTTTCGCTCTGTTAGCATCACTTTTAATAAAACCAATTTTTCATTGTAATTGGACTTTAATTAGCCCCACTGTATAAGCTAAATATAAATGTTGGTGGCTCATGAGGGGAACTAAACAGCAAGAACAACGAAAATTAACAAAAGAAGCTGAGAAAACCGACTGGCAATCTCATCAAGGCGGAGCCGGGAGATTTGGCTGCGGTCTTCTGTTTGAAGGTTGAAAAAAGGGGTTCAAGAATCAAGATTCATCCAGAATCATCTACGAGTTCTGAGCTGAAGAGCTGATGCGAGCGGATTTGTCGCAAGAATCTCGTCGCGCGTCAGGCTACTACAAAACAGATAAGTGCCCTTAGTTCCTTCTTAAAAAACCTAATCTTTCAAATAATCCTATCCTAAGTCCACTAATAATATTCCTAGCTATTATAATCAAATCCATTTGTGCAAACTAAAGAACAAAATTAATAATCTTAGGCAAAAATTTTATCATTTTAGTTTTCTACCTACATTTTTCTATAAAAAACATTTAGTGCTATTAATTACTTAATAATTCGAGTACAAAAATGAAAACTTATTTTAGTATTATCTAAATCCATAGCTAAACTTCGTCAACTGTAATAATTCGTCTAAAATCGAAATAAAACAACAGTAAAAGGTCCGAGATACGTCATTGTAGGTACCTCCTGCCAACGGTAATTCTTATAACAAAATACTTAGATATTTCGCCGACCAATTTCAGGTTGCTGCCAGTGCATTGCCTCACCACCTGCAGTCCTTGCCCATCCGGAATTGGTGTACTGCAGTTACTGGTGCCGGTGCCGTCCAAACGAGGAGCGTGAGCGATTAATATTTGTTTATTTAAATTATTATTTGTAGTTTTACTCACAATGCCTAATGAATCTAAGTTGAAAGAGTTAAATACAAAAAGGTCCTCTGCTAAAGGACAAATAACTAAATTTAAAAATTATTTGAATAGTATTTCTAATGAAATGACGTTAACCACTATACAGCTGACCGAGTTAAGCTTAAAGCTTGCAAAATTCGAGGCATTGTCAGTAAAGGTTGATGACTTGCAAGGTGAGATTGAGGTTCTAAATCCAGGTAATCTATCAGTCGAAATAGACGAACGCGATAGTATTGAACGCGATATTATTGTCAATATTGCCACTGCTAAGACATTATTAGCTAAATATTCTAAGCTCGAGTGTGAACATAGGCGGTCTTCTATTTTTGACCACACTTGTTGTTCGAGTACGACTCATCAGTCGGCTAGTCTGAAATTACCTCAAATACAAATAGCCAAGTTTGACGGCGCTTATTTTCGATGTTTGGAGTTCCGCGATACTTTTGAGAGTTTGATTCACGGAGATGAACGTATAACACCTATTCATAAATTTCATTACCTCATATCATATTTGGAAGGTGATGCCGCGAGAATTATATCGAATCTGGAAGTATCGGCTGCTAATTATTCTGAAGCATGGAACTTACTCTGTAAGCGGTACAACAATAAAAGAATTTTAATTAATCACCACTTAAGGTCATTAATAAACATGAAGCCGATACAACGTGAATCAGAGAAGTCTTTACGATTTTTAGTCGATCATGTAACCAAAACCTTGCGCGCTTTGTCTAGCTTAGGACAACCCACCGACAAATGGGATATTCTGGTAATTTTTATGATAACTTCAAAGTTAGATGGCAGCACTTTAGCGAAATGGGAAGAATATCGAAATAGCTTAGATAGTGATACGCCAACATTAGATCAGTTCTATAAATTTATGATTGACCGCGCAGATGTACTAGAATCGCTAAATCAGAATAAACATGATAGCACTAAATCTCAAACAATAGGTACACGCTACAATTCTACCACTAATACACACAAACAATTTCAAGACCCAATTAAATCATTTTCATCTCGTACTAAAGAACATAAGGATAAACCCCACAGCTATGTTAAGTATTCATGTATCATTTGTGGTGATAATCATAGAATTTTTGAATGCCCTACTTTTAAATCAAAGGTCATAGACGAAAGGATTAAGGACGTAAATAAATACAAATTATGTAACAACTGCCTCAGGCAAGGACACCATATAAGTTCATGTCGCATGGGTCCGTGCCGAGAGTGCAATAAAAGGCACCACTCCTTACTGCATCGCCCCATTGAACATTCTAAAGTTAATAATTATGTCTTGACTGAAGAGCCTATAGATAATAGTAGCGAAATAAATTCTAGTTTTTCAAAGAGAGGTTCAAATCAGATCCTTTTGTCGACAGCTGTAATCGAAGTCTCGAATCCATTGAACCAGCAAAAGGCGAAGGTGCGAGCACTTCTAGATTGCGGCAGTCAATTGTCTTTCATTTCAAAGACATTGAAAGACAAACTTTCTATTAGTTAATTCCCAATTGACTCGCTAAAGGTCATAGGAATAGGCAATACAGTTACGTCATATATATCGGAAGGTTGTAATATTAATATAAGGTTAGATAGACAATACAGTGCAAATTGTTCATGTCTTGTCCTAAATGAATTAACCGGTTTAATACCAAAATATCCAGTAAATATTAATAAATTGAACATACCTAAAGACATAGTGTTGGCTGACCCAACATTTGGTCAGCCAGCACCAATAGACATTTTAATAGGTGCTGATCTATTTTGGGACATATTGGGTACCGAACAGTGGTCACTTGGCCCACAAAATCCAAAACTACGTAGTAGTAAGATTGGCTGGATAATATCTGGTCCAATACACGCAAATATCACTAATCAGTCTATGCACTGTAATAATCGCCGTGTGGGGCCGGCTTTAGAATTGTCCCACCTCTCTCTACCCATGGGAGTCGTAAGAGCCGACTGAGGGAATGCCAGGGCAGTGGGCAGCAGCACTCCCTCGAGTATTAACAACATCCACTGCGATTGCCAAGTAAGTAGTGTGCGCTGGGGGGCTGATGAATAGTTGGAATATTCACAATTCAATAGCAATACTCGGGGAAATGGAAAGGGTTCCCGAAAGGCGTAAAATAACAAGCAAAACCGAAAATGACTGTGAGCAGCATTTTATTACTCTCGTAGAGAAGGTACGGGCAGGTTTTGTGTGAAGCTGCCACTAAAGGTCACTCCGGACCACTTGGGTGATACTTATGTATTAGCCAAAAAGCGATTAAATTATTTAGAGAAGCGTTTTAAAAGGAATCTTGAATTAAAATTGGAGTACACAAAATGTATAAATGAATATAGTGAATTAGGACATCTTTCTTTAGTTAACAATTCGAATAAAGTAACATATTATTTATGTCATTACGCTGTATTAAAACAAGAAAGTGAGTCCACAAAATTGCGTGTAGTATTTGATGGGTCTGCAGAATCTACATCAGGTTACGCGTTAAATGATATTTTAATGGTAGGACCCAATATGCAGGACTCTTTGTTTGCTATACTAATCCGTGTCAGACAGTACCAAGTTTCTTTTCACTGGAGACATCGAAAAGATGTACCGTCAGGTGTTGGTAGATAAAGAAGACCGTAATCTTCAGCGTATTTTATGGCGCGAGAATGAAAATGAACCAATCAAAATATTCGAGTTAAACACAATTACTTATGGTACAGCGAGTGCCAGTTATCTGAGCACACGTTGCTTATGGCAACTGGGCGAGGAACAAGATGACGAATTTATTAAAGAAATAATACAAAGCAATTTTTTCGTAGACGATTTAATCACAGGTGCTGATAATGTTCAGGATTTACTTTATATACAAAATAGTGTTGCTAATGCTCTAAAAAATGGTTGTTTTAATTTAAGAAAATACAAAAGTAATAATCCATCAATATTTAAAGAGTTAAACTTAAGTCCTGATGACAAATTAACCATCAGTGAGTCTTCTAACACTCTTGGTCTTGGATGGATGCCATCTGAGGACACCTTATATTTTCCAATTAAAAATATTGCACTAGATAAAGATGCTATAGTCACAAAGAGATTTGTCATGTCAAACTCATTTAAAATATTCGAGCCTTTAGGTATACTCAGCCCTCTGACAATTCAACCTAAAATCATGCTTCAAAAAATGTGGCAGCAAAGGTTGGATTGGGACGAGCCAGTTCCAGAGCACTTAAGAGCAGATTGGCAAAGTTTCACTGAAAGTCTGGTTTGGTTAAGTAAATTTCAAATACCTAGATTAGTTTTGTGTGACAAACCTAATTGGATTGAACTACATACATTCAGTGACGCGTCTCAAAACGCTTACGGTGCCTGTATTTAGTCAGGTCAATTAATTGTGATGGTAAGATTTCAGTTAAACTACTATGTTCTAAGTCAAAATTAGCTCCTATTAAACCTTCAACAATACCGCGTTTAGAGTTGTGTGGTGCATTATTATCCGCTAATTTATGTAAAGTTGTTATTGAGTCTCTTCGGTGCAAACCAAATAGGATAGTGCACTTATTGGCGGGCCACCGGAACTATATTACATTCCTTCAGTGGTCCGCCGGCGGCTTACCTTTTCGGGTACCCTCAACTTAGCGACGCATGGAGCGTCGCATACATACAAAGTTAAAAATGTACATAGCCAATCGCGTTTGTGAAATATTAGACTTAACAGAGACATCTTCCTGGCGTTACGTTTCTACTTCTATGAATCCAGCAGATTTAATTTCTAGGGGCACTACTGCTAAAAAATTGTTGTCGAAGGACTTATGGTGGTCCGGCCCTAATTTCTTGAACAAAGATGAACCACATTGGCCTATATTGAAGGAAGTACAAATAGATAGCTTACCTGAAACTAAATCATACGTGTCAACAATACCTTGTGAAAATTTTATAATTTTTGATAGTTTCTCTTCGTTCAACAAAATGCGAAGGATTTATATGCATATGTACGACGATTTATTTTTAACATACGTAATTCTGCTAAGCGATTAGGCGTTCTTACTCCAGCAGAGTTGTTAGACTCATTCCATACCAGAGTATGAGTCTTATTGCCCAGCGTGAGTCATTCGCTATTGAGTATGATCTACTTACAAAGGGTAAGCAACTGCCAGCTAGAAGTAGTGTTGTCATTATCTCCATTTATATATAAGGATAAATTAATTCGCGTAGGTGGTTCAGCTTGTGATTTTGAGAAAAAACACCCAATACTACTACATGCTTCACACAAGCTAACTAAATTATAGTTTATATCAGAGCATATGGTTAATTTATACGCAGGTCCGCAACTATTGTTAGCAACTATAAGAGAAAGCGTTTGGCCTGTTAATGGAAGGCAGCTAGCCAGGCGTACAGTAAATAACTGCGTGCAATGTAGACGATTACGTGGCAAAACATTATGCCCTAACATGGGTAACCTGCCATCACAACGCGTAAATCCAGACTTTCCATTCTTGTCGGTCGGGTTAGACTTCGCTGGACCATTTTTTATTTTAAATCGCAAGGGTCGAGGAAGCCGGCTGATAAAATGTTATATGTGTGTTTACGTTATAAATGTATTCACCTCGAGGCAGTCAGTGACTTGACAAAGGATGCATTTATAATGACTCTTAGGCGATTCATTGCTAGGAGAGGTAAACCAAGGGAAATATTTAGCGATAATGGTCGTAATTTTGTCGCTGCCACAAAGGAGCTGGGGAGGTTTTTAAAACAGTACAAGGAACCTATCTCTGATTTTGCAAGTCAGCAAGCTATTGATTTTAAATTCATACCCGCTTACGCTCCTCCATTCGGCGGCATTTGGGAGGCAGGCGTAAAATCTGCTAAGCATCATATTAAACGAGTGGTTGGCAATAGTCATTTAACATTTGAAGAAATATCAACTAAATTTGCACAAGTGGAAGCGATTCTAAATAGTCGTCCTTTGTGTCCGTTATCATCCTCTTCTAACGATCTTCTCTCCTTAACCCCAGGGCACTTTCTCATCGGACGGCCACTAACTGCGCTAGCCTCGCCAGCTCGTGAAAACGAAGATAGCATCAAAAATCTAAATAGAATACAGCCACAAGGCGACGAGAAGAGGACCTCCCCCTGACAAAAAACGGTATGACGCTGGGGCTGGAGGAGTCTGCCGGAGTGCTGGCAGAGGTATTCTATCCTGAGGACACAGAAGAAGACGACAATATTGACCACCAACGGGTGAGAAGGGCAGCTGAACGAGTGGGCCTCCAAGCCAGTGACAATATGGAGCCGGATTTTACAAACTGTGAGTTAAGGTCAGCTGCCTTAAGCTTTAACCCTAAAAAAGCTCCAGGTGATGATGGCTTTACGGCGGACATATGTGCCCAAACTATATTGGGAGACATGGACTTACACTTGGAAATGATTAATAAGTGCTTCCGGTTGGGCCACTTTCCCAAAAGATGGAAGTCTGCAGTTGTTTTGGCAATTAGGAAACCGGGAAAATCGGATTATACTGACCCCAAAGCATATAGGCCCATTGGTCTATTGCCAGTTATGGGAAAAATCTTTGAAAAGATGTTAGTCCGACGGCTAACTTGGCACTTACTACCTCGACTAAGTACCAATCAATATGGCTTTCTGCCACAGCGCGGGACAGAGGATTCCCTCTATGATCTGGTGACACATGTGAAGAGTCAGATTGACCAGAAAAAGATAGTCACACTGGTGTCGCTAGACATAGAGGGGGCCTTTGATGGTGCATGGTGGCCTGCCATTAAAATGAGGTTAGCAGAAGAAGAATGCCCCGCGCAGTTACTGAAGACATTGGTAAGCTATCTCCAGGACAGGAGAGTCACTGTGCGATATGCAGGCAAGCAATGTACAAAATCTACGTCAAAAGGATGCATCCAAGGATCTATAGGGGGCCCCATCTTATGGAACCTCCTACTCGACCCACTGCTGAAAGGTCTCACGAGGAGGGGAGACTACTGTCAGGCATTTGCTGACGACGTGGTTCTCGCCTTCTCCGGGGACACAGCGGCGGAGATTGAGGACCGAGGCAATGCCGCGCTCGAGCATGTTTGGGACTGGGGGGTCAGAAATAAGCTGAAATTTGCACCACATAAAACAAGCGCTATGGTGATAACTAAGAAGCTTAAATATGACACTCCACGCCTGAGCATGGGCGGGACCGACATTGCCTTGGTAAAGGAGGTCAAGATTCTGGGGCTAACGATAGACTGTGGGTTGACATTCGGCGCTCACACTGCCAATGTTTGCAGGAAGGCGCTGGGTGTCTACAAGCAGCTGTCGAGAGCCGCCAGGGTCAGCTGGGGCCTCCATTCTGAAGTAATAAAGACCATTTATACAGCAGCCATAGAACCTGTGGTGACCTATGCTGCGGCTGCTTGGGCGCCAGCCACAAATAAGATCTATGTGCGCAAACAACTTAACGCAGTGCAGCGGCTGGTCGCACAGCGTATATGTAAAGCATATAGAACAGTCTCCCTCAACGCGGCTTTGATGTTGGCCGGGATACTCCCCCTAGATATACGTATAAGGGAGAATGCTGCTCTTTACGAGGCCAGAAGGGGGGTATCTCGGTTCTTGCCAGCGGATAGGGAAATTGAGAGGCCGATACCATCCACGGCAAAGCCACATCCTGCGACGAGCCTGCACCACAGGATCACTCATCTGGGCAGTGAGGAGGACATAGCGGCACTGGTGGGCGGTGCAGTAAAAATCTTCACGGACGGCAGCAAGATTCGGGGAGGGGTTGGAGCTTCTATCTCTATATGGGAGGCAGAGGCTGAAACGTCAGCCCGCAAGTTCAAACTGCCGTCTTATTGCACCGTCTACCAGGCTGAATTGTTGGCCATAAAGGAGGCGGCAACAGAGGCCAATAAAAGAAGATATAACAGATCCGCTATAATCAGTGACTCTAGGGCTGCTCTGGATACTGTGGTCAATAACGATTCCCTGCATATGCTTGCAAATGAAGCTCGAAATCAGATGAGCAACTGCCTGATGAGCGGGAGGGAAATTTCCCTATATTGGATCAAGGCACATGTAGGTATTGCCGGAAACGAGAGGGCAGACTACCTTGCCAAGCAGGCCGCAACAAATAGTAAAGTAAGGCCACACTATGACAAATGCCCGGTTTCATTCGTCAAGAAGACGATCCGTGAGGACTCTATTGACGAATGGAACCGGAGATATAAGGAGGGAACGGTAGCGGCAACAACGAAGACATTCTTTCCGGATGCGAAACAGGCTTACCGTGTTATCATCAACATTCCAAAACACAACATACTCACGCAAGTGTTGACGGGGCACGGTGGGTTCTCCGAGTACCTGTATAGATTCAGGTGCAAGGATAACCCATCGTGCATCTGTAATCCCGATTCCCAAGAAACTATACTACATATTATTTTGGACTGCCCAATACACCATATTTCAAGGTTTAATTTAGAACAAAGAATCGGTGGGAAACTAACTCTGGGAAGTTTAAATGAAATATTAAAAGACCCGGACAAACGAGAGCCCTTTCTTAGTTTTTGTACAAATATTGCCCAAAAGGTTGTAATAAGAAATAAAACCTAAAAATTATTGAGAATATTATGAGATAGCAATTGCAATTGTAGAAATTCCTAACTAAAATGGAAATCTTAATTTTGAAATTTATGAATTATTGTGCACGTAAACTGTTATTATTATTATAATTGCGTAAATTATTATTGTGGAGCTATTGTTGATTATTTGATTATTGATTGTAATATTGTAAAATTTAATTATTATGAAATGTATAATAAGTTTTATGAATTATTGTTAATTATATTGTAAAATTTAATATTTATGAAGTGTATAATGTGTTATAATTTTCATTTTGCTGTGTCGTATTGTGTTGTCTTACTTAATCTGCATCTAAACTATCACTAACACCTCCTTTCTTGTCTTGGAGGTCACGCACTTTATCAAATAAAGTGCGGTAGATCAAAAATATGTAAAGGTTTATCGCAAAATCTCAGCCCTTTAACAATAAAGAGCTGGTGACGGAGCGATAACAAACTATAACTACTAGTGTCTAATATTAACCTTTGTGACCTAATCTAATGTGTAATATCTACTTATGTCAAATAATGTTATGTCTAGTTATGTATAATAATTATAAGGTAATATGTAATAAAAATAAATCGTATGATTAATTAAATATGATAATATTGTAATAAAATATAATAGCTTATAGTATAATAGATTATATAGTATGAATAAATTTATGTAATATAAATATGGTCTTCCACTTTGTGGTCAAAGTGACAAGACCAGTAAAATTAATGATAAATATATATATATAAATGTATGTATTTATTTGGTCAGACAATTGTGTCGACAAATTATCAATGAGCATGTTAATAATTTAATGAAATGTTATTTAGTATAATGTAATTGAATATAGTATAGTATATAATTTGGTATGTGTATAAATAGCTTTAGCAATAATGATGTACAAATGTTAAATCAGAAATGTAAAATAACAGTAAGAGAATATAAATAAAAGAAATTATATTAACTAGAATAGGAGTTACCTCCCATATTGGAGGACTAGGGTCATAGTTGCAGTAAAGGATAGGCGAAAGAATAGGGTAAATAGGGTCTTGGACTCTGTCCAAGGATTAGCTCGCGGGCCGGGCCACAGCGCCCGGACAGGATAAAAAAAAAAAAAAAAAAAAAAAAAATAGAATACAGCGACTTGAGAGTATAAGACATCATTTCTGGAAAATATGGCAAAGGGAATATTTGTCGGAGCTTCAGCAACGAACAAAATGGCGTACTGGCAATTCTCAGCTCAAAATAGGAGATCTCGTGCTTCTATCTGAGGATAACACGCCTCCACTAAATTGGCGATTAGGAAGAGTGTTACGGCTGTTTCCCGGACCTGACGGAATAGCCGGAGTAGCAGAACTTCAAACTGCGAGGGGTTCTGTGCGACGCCCTTTTACACGCCTCTGTCCCTTACCCACGGCTAAGGAACTGAAGAGTTGAAACCAGGCTTTCAACGGCCGGGAGTATGTTAAGGCGAAACGCCTTACAAGATGACCCGGGCAGCTCAATGATAGTTGTTTGAGTGACATTTTTGCTAGGCGTTTGTGGCACTCCATACATTTAATCATTTGTCAACTGAATCTACCTACGACTTTCGCTCTGTTAGCATCACTTTTAATAAAACCAATTTTTTATTGTAATTGGACTTTAATTAGCCCCACTGTATAAGCTAAATATACAGGAGGATTGTAATAGCCCTATGACCTGTTCGTTTTTTAATCATTTAATTTGATGCATGACCCAATATTACTTTGATGCAGCTTTGTGACAGCTATTTAGGTATTGTATCTATCAAGGCAAAATTATTTATGTGACCCATGTGACCCTATAAAAATGAATACTTACTATTGTTTTTGTGTTTACTTTTATTTGAGATTTATTGTGTAAATGATTGAAATGAAAGTCCTCATAAAATTGAGCTAAAGCATTATGTTGTGTGCTTCTATTGGTAGGTATACAGCTCCAAGGCCATTTTTTATATTATAAAGTAGGTACATAAAGTTGATTTATTTGAAACTAACTCAGACAATCACAATTATACAGTTATACATGCATATAATATGCAAATGTGTGGTGTGTGTGTGTGTATGTATAATTACTATTGTTCATTAGAAACAACAATTAGCTTTGTTGATTAAATTAGATATGTTTATGAGTTTATATAAATACTAGCCATAAATATTAACCTCCTCTATGCTCGCGTCAATCTGAAAAATCTATTTTGAATAGGTAGGCTTTGTATAAGGGTAATTCTACAATAAGAGGTAACTTGTGCGGCAATCAATTTAAAATTGAAATTTAATTCTATATCGTGTTATTTTTAGCAATAAAACACATCACCTAAATGTACTTTATTAAATAACGTCACGATTAAATGCCTAATTAAAGTATATTTTTCTAAAATTCCTTATAAAGTCAAAAAAGTCTCTACCCTGGCCTGTCCCCCTGTCGGTTTCAGTTTAACTTGCAAACGATACATACCTTCTTTGTATCAGTTATTAAACTAAAGTATGTTAAATACAAATTTCTATAAATATATTTAAGTATTGTTAAGGAAAAATAGAACAATTTTTATTTATTTGCAATATTTTTTAAACTTAACTTTTGTCCCACTGTTTTTGTGTATCTACCCTGGCAAATTTCATTCCGCTATAAACACAAATATAAAACGGCCATATTCCACACCATTTGCACCATATTGCACCGTCATTTGTGAGTTGTTGCGACGTGTTGGTTCAATGTGGTGGTTTCGCAAGTTCATTGTGTCTCTCCACTGGTAACTTATAAAAGTTATATTATTCATTTAATTTATTTGCATTTACTGGTCTAGTTTAATAATAATGCAATAGTTAAAGTGGGATACATTATGTACCGATACATTTCTAATGTCAATTAAAACAGTAAAATTTATCATGAAAACGTCTCTTCCCTGCCATATTTCCCCTGGCAGGATAACTGTCAGGGGAGAGACTTGTTGCTCAGGGGAGATAATGTTAGTGCAAACAAACTTAGATATATAGCATATTTTTATCAACGAACAGTTTTAACCTGTTCCAGGGTCAAAACGAAAATCTTAAAATTCCTGGAAGCGCCTCACGAAATTGCAACGTGTTGCTTTTTAAAATACAGATTTTTAAAAACGGTGATATATCGTTATTTTTATAATTATATACTGTGTTGCATATATCACAATATTCCTTGTGAAGTGCACTAGCTTTATGCTCGTCTCCGAGTCGAGGATGTTTACGGACCGGATTCGGAACCCAAAAACGAGACAGAGAATCTAGTTGACAGTGAACAACTCATTATACCAAAAGGTGGCAAGGACCATATAGGGGACGAACAACAACCATCGACATCCAAAAAACATTTAAGAACGGTGTTTTTATTCTTGTCAATCTACTCTCTAAAAAACAGACTACCGTTACGTGGCCATGTCTGGAAGAAGATGTCGAAATAAATTTTCTGTAAAATAGGGGACAAAAGTGGAAAATTATTTAAATAAATAAATATTCACAGACATTTCACACAACGTCCTCTGATCCCAAACTAAGCTTAACACTTGTGCTATGGGTACAAGATTACGGATATAATACATATACAATTTTTTTTCTAAATACATGCATATAATAGATAGAAAACACCCAGACGTAGTACAAATATCTGTGTTCATCACACAAATAATTGTCCTGAGTGGGAATCAAACCCACGACCTCGTGCACGGAAGTCGGTTACATTACCGACTACGCCACGAAGCCCGTTAAAGCCGAAGACAACGATATTTCATTTATCTCAGATCAGATTGTTCAGGCATTGAATGTGTCAAACACAAAGCTTAAGCATTTATTTTTTGTTAATATAGGCAAGAGAGTGCCTTTAATTTTGTATTTTCTATTTTATTTTATGATTAAAAACATGTTCATTTAGTGAAATGTAGCATAGGTACCGGTAATATGAAAATGATCCCAGTTATCGCAAGTCTGATTATTTGTATTACTTAAAAGACGCTAGTCTATATAATTAATATTAATAAAATAATATTTTATTATTTGTTGTATGCCATGTTAATTTCATATATTGTGTAATGACACTAAAGACACTTTTGTTTAAAATTTCAGATAAGGCTGAAATAATATAGTCTGTTAATGTTTAATATGATTGGTAAAATTGATAGTCTGATTCTATGTGAAGTACATTGTTTAATTAAAGTTGATTTTACTGATTTTGTTACTTTTATTGCCACAAATTCTCTCCCCTGACCAAATAAGTATCTTCCTTGATCTTGGTGTCTCTACCCTGCCTAATGTATTTACCCTGGCCTTGTAAAAAGTAATAAAATATGCAAAAAATAAGTGACTTGCCCTTACGTGAAAAGATACATAAATAGGACAAAAATCGTAATATAAGTGTTTAATGAAAAAACAGCAACTTTTCTCTGTGGCCATATTCTCTATGGACTTAAAACCTCTTATCGTAGAATTACCCATAAAATAATTTCTTAGCGCTCAACCACAGTATCAAACAAGTCCATATCCCAGGTGAATGGGCTGGGGGTTGATACCTGTCATGCAGTCAGTTTTCTTGTCTCGGTATCAAACCTACAACTCTCTGTTATAAGGTATAAGTCAAGGAAGAAGTAGAAAGTCCTCCTAATATAACCTTGCAAAGATTTAATCAGCCATACACATCTAATTATGAGGAAAAAGAGTTTGGCTTTATTGCTTATTGAATTAAAGCCTAACCAGATTTAATTAAATAACTGCCATGGACCCACAGCAACTCACAGAGATAGCTATAACTAACCTTAGAGGCTATTTTACAGCAAATGTCAGATGATCTGGGGGGTTAGGCAGAATGTCATATTTCACGTGTCGACCGTATCGAGATCACTGTGATTGGTTGAGAGACCGACGCATAATGTCACAATAATCCGTTGGCCAATCACGGTGATCTCTCAACTAATCACAGGAATCACGATACGATCGACATGAGAGATATCGAGATTCTGCCTAACCCCTCTACTCTCATAATTTGGAACTGTCATAGATCAAGGTGTATACTATGGTGATGCGAGTTGTTAAAATAAATATCCATAGATGTTCATGACAGAATCAAATAAGAACTTGCTTCTTACAGAACAGGGCACTTTGACAATAAAATTAAGCACTTGACACTTCTGCGTGGCTGTACTATGATTGCTGTTCAAGGCAATTTGCTGTATAAACATTAAGAGCCATACAGCATATTATCCTTACTTATAATGTGCATGCAAAAGTGCATTATTTTGTTACACTTTCATACCGTACCTACCAATCCAATCAATCATTATGACATTTAGCATAACTTATAGATCAGAATCCAGAAAAAGATAAGGAGGATGTTTTATGGAAAAATTAATAGTCCGAGGGATAACAATTTAGCTTTTACTATAAAATTACAATAATTATTACTGTATCATATAAAATGCTAGAATTTGCGATGATCTATCATGATTCAATCATAATTAATGAGGTTCAGCTACCAGCAAAACTATCCATTTAAGTAACTCACTTTATGACACACCAATAACTACTTCGAAGAACGTGGACGTAATTATGACATATTAATACATCATTTTCAAAATATAATTAAATTTTAAGTACTTTATTTTTCATATAAAAATATTATTTCCTTACCAAGATTAAATTATTGAACAGCATTCGATGTCTTGATAGAATTTGCGGTGCTACACTCTAACACAAGTAATTTAATTCGTAATAAAATTATCCTCACAATACCGGCCGCTTTTGTGATATTTATTGGTTATATCTCGACTCTAACTTTGATAAAGTTTATAACACCATTTTTTCCAATTTCCTTTTTTTTTATTTGTTTATTAAAGGCTTTGGCAGAACCATCAGCCCAACTTAAGTCCAATTTTCTCTGAATGGTGTACAGACTACTGAATGTTGTTTCTGTTTCTGTAACAAAACATTTTTACTCTACGAGAAGAATGACGGCTTCATACATTTTATTTGAGGACATTTTTTCTGACCGACCTGCGCCATCTGGGTCAAAACCTCAGAACTAACTAGAACCGCGAGGGCGGAAATACACGCTACTAAGATTGTATATTGTATAATTATTATTCTTTATTTTAAAGTTGGGTGATAAATAATATCACGGCGAAAAAGTCACTGCAATCAGTCGTTAAAATATGTCGCTGTTACTTAGCGCGAAGTAACAACGTTCCAAAATCACATATATTGTTTCTACGTTCCACAAGACGCCAAGAACTTCAGTAGTATAAATACTAATAGTTGGCTTTGTCACTCACATCACGACAATACGTAACATAGAACGACCTTTAATAGCAACGAACACGAACGAAACTGCCCGAACGGTCAATGCAAAAGTATCGGTGCCAGCCCGAGGGTGCCTCGTCGCAATTATTCGAGGTGCTCTTAAGTAATATTGTTCTGTGTCAAGATGGCTCGACGAGTGGAAGAGAGGATGATTTTTTTAATTATTATTAAGAATTGAGTCTTAGATATGACTGACGATAATGATGCGTGTACGTGTACTTAATTATACAATTAATATTGTTATTTTTTTCTATAGTTTTATAAATAAAAAGCACTTGGGTAGAAATTTAGTAATGTATGAAGGTTATTTTGGATCACCTGTATTGTGTCTATTGTTATAGTAAATCAAAATTAATATATAAAAAAAAAATATCAAGCATTTATTTAATAATACCTATTGATTCTGATACTAAAAAAACATGTGTCGTGATCGTGCTCTGTGATAGGTGTGACTGAAT
Organism: Leucoma salicis; assembly: GCA_948253155.1. Lineage (NCBI taxonomy): Eukaryota > Metazoa > Arthropoda > Insecta > Lepidoptera > Erebidae > Leucoma > Leucoma salicis. Next base: position 23,884,188 of record OX411820.1, on the reverse strand, counting down.
AATCGACGTGACAAAATCACGATGATTTATCACTGTGATTTTATTGTCACAGGAACGACAGTCATTACGATAAAAAATAACGCTTTTCCCCAAGTCTTACTTTGTTTAAATATTTAATATTTATCCAAAAAAGATGGCGTAACTCGAATCAATCGACGTCACTAGTTTCCAAAAGTGTAAAATCGTACACATCGAGGACTTCCATGCAGAGTCGTTGGGGCCTCGGGGTAACTGTAGTCTGGGCGTTAGTCAATTTCATTAGTGGCAATGCCGCCTGCTAGGACAGGGTGTTCACTTGGTGGGAACTATGTTCCATAGTGTCGTGGTTTGGGGGAGGTCGTCGCGCCGCGATCAAGCCAGTAGGAAGATCCCACGAGCGATCAGCGGCCGACATCGACCTTGTCCGGTCCCACTGCTCAGCGAGGTCGAGCTCACCGAGGCGAGCCCCGGCAAGCACCCATCAGCCAGCGGTGAGGAGCGGTCTCGTCAGGGAATTGTGACGTCCCTAGAAACAAGATCACGTGGCAGGCCTCTTCTGTCCGGTGGTCACCTATGGTATGGCGCGATGCCCCGCAGGCTCCGTCGGCCCACTCAAAAATCGAGGTACTCAGGTGTCTGATGTGGTCATCAAGGCTCTCCATGCGCAGATCCCTGGCGATTACTTTGTTCCGCACATAGCGTGGGGCATCTGCAACAGTGCCCAGTGCAAGCGATTACTGTGCACGCAGCGACCTCTGGTGGGATTCACTGACCAGCGCATACCACGCCGGGGCCGCGTACGTGAGGCGCGAGCGGACGTACTGCTTGTACACGCTAAGCTCCGTGCGGAGGGGCAGAAGGGATGCCAAGACAGGGCGCAGGAGAGCACGCGCAGTGCGTGTCTATGAGACCACATGTCTCACGTGGGGCCGCATGGTGAGGTTACGGTCAATGATCACACCGAGGTATTTCACCGTTGGGGACCAACTGACGGGTTCTCCCAGCAGCATCAGCGCGGGCGGTAAAGCCCGGCCGCCCACGGAGATTGCCTGAGTCTTCGCCACATTAACTTTCAGTCTCCAGGCCTTCAGCCAACAGGGAAGTGCGTCCAGTGCTAGCCGTATGAGCGGAGGTAAGCGACGTGCGAGGAGGCGGCTTGTAGAAGGCAAACACACGAGTGGGTTGGCGGTCTATGCAGATCTCCACTGCTAGGGTGAGCGACGACTGCAGTTGCTAATCCCTGATAAGCAATCCCCGATGGTGTGATGTTGTCCTCCCGGTAGACATAGTATCCAGAAACCTTCCACCGGTCTACCGGTCTGAGGTGGGTCTCGTTGATCAGGCCGATGTCTACATGACGCTGAGACATTAGCAGTTTTAGGAGGCGGGTCTTCTGGGTAGAGATCCCGTCGGCGTTCCAAAAGACGATTCGGAGCTCATGCACGTCCAGAGTCGCAGAGCTCAACGATGCATCTGAGGATCAGCGGAATGGGATCTCGGTGCTCCTGAATCGCCTCTAGCACCTGCTGCAGGGTGCCGATGACGCTGGTCAGTCTAGGGTCCAATGGTCCGTGCGACGGCTGGGCTGCCGGCTGCGATGGAACCACTCGCTTTGCTTTCGTCCCCCCGGAGGGGGCAGCGACAACGGTGGGCTTGGAACCAGGTGCCTTTGCTGACGCAGGGGGCGCCGCGGGCTGAGCAGTGGATGCAAGTCGTGCGGTGGAAGGCTTGTGGCGCTTCCTTCGACGCCTCTTGCCGGGCCGCGGCTGTGGCTGGTTGGCGGCAGCGATGAGCGAGCCTGGGGCATCCTTCTCCGCTGGAGTGGTTGCAGCCCGTGTGGGGGTACGGGCAATAGTGCCAGCCTTCTTGTTCCGGACTTCCCTCCGGAACACGGGGCAGTTGGCATTGTTAGCCCCTCCCCGCCAACTGCGGCGCAGGTGGGTGGGTCCTCCAGAGAACGGGAGCAATACCGGGCGGCATGTCTCTCGCCACACCGTACACAGGCGATAGGCCTGTGGCAATTGTGCGTTGAGTGCCAGAACTGCTGGCAACGTTGACATTGCGTAGGTCCTCGGCGTCCTCTCCACGCTTCGATGGTGACCCCAGGCATGCACAGAAGCTTATGGACTTCGTGTACACCCGGGTTGGTAGTAGTCCGCTGTAGCTGGGCAAACATTAGGCAGCCCGGCCTGCCTGGGCGCGTGTGGACCATTCGCACGTGCTCAGGGATATACCAGAGCTCGCGCAACTCCGTTTCGACGGCTGCTGGATCTGTATTGGCCGGCAGCCTCCGGATAGCCACTTTAAGGCTCTGTTCGGCAAGCAGCGAATAGCGGAACCAGGGGATTCCAGCATCCTTCTCCAGCTGTGTAAGGTAGCGCTGGATCGCACGGAGCTCTTATTCTGATCGCGGGATGAATCGCACACCTTTGCCGAACGGACAATGGACGTCCGCGAGTTCCGCGCCATTTCCGGTGCGTGTCCGAGGGTAAGCTTCAGCTCCCGGAAATGGATGGGCCAGTCTGGTAATACCTCCACTATCTATAAGTGGTGGTTATCGGCTGGCCTGCTTCGGCCCAGTGGCAGCAGCTGTTGGTATGGTGACAGTGGTGGCGGCGTCAGTGGTGGTTGCCATTGAGGGGGCAGCTTTAAGCGTGGCAGTGGATGCCACCGCAGTCGTAACAATATTGGCCCATGATGGACCGGCGACGGCAGCTCCCGCGAGAGCGGGGGCCAAGCTGGCGGTTGACGGAGGCAGCAGGCACGGCATGCAGGGTGACGGTGTCTTCGACGCTCTCTTGTTCCCTCTTAATTGAGGGGGGGAGGGGAAGCGCTCCGCTGTGATGTTGGTTGGCAGGGCAGTGAGGCGTAGGGCTGGTGCGGTAAGCGTGCGCGTCTCTCAGCGCGGCTGTGGCGGCGCGGCGAGTAACGCGGGAGGCACTGCAACGATAGTTGGCTGCAGTACGGGGGCCACAGCAGTGGTTGCGGCAGCAGTTGTAACCGCGTTTAGGTCTGCGATGGAGGTTGACGGGGTAGGAGTTCGCGTGAGCGAGCTCAACACGGGAAAACTCTTCACCGGCTCCAACTTCCGGTGGTATAGTTGGCTGCCGTGAGCGGGCGACAATTGTTGCCTACCCGGCTGCGGCATAGCATCCAGGTCCACTCCAAAGGAAACACTGGGGTTCCCAATTAGCGAGCACACGAACACCATTCTTTGGTGCAGGGTGGGACGAGTAGCGCGCCTAGGCGGCGAGTGTGCGGGTGGGGCTGGCATTATTCCCCACCGATTATCGCAGTGCGGATGGTAAGCCGGGGAGGAGGGCAATAGCCACCAGGGTGTGCGGTCCTTGACCGCACCTCCGGCGCACCGACACCCTCCGGCCCAGACCCCAGGGCTTGCCACTGGTGGCAGACCGGGAACCACAGACTGAAGGGAGCGATACGGGTTCCGGGAAGCGCAGTAGGGTGCTAGAAGTGCGAAGGTGGAAGGTGGCTAAAATCGCAGAGACGCAGATACACTACAACTCGCAGACCCGAGCACCGGCACATGCGATTCATGCGACTGTGCTCGGTGGCGACTACGAGCCGTCTTGTAATTGTAAAGTCGGTATAATGTGGCTGTATCTTATAAACAGCTAACGGCAAACAATGACAGCGACTTTTAAAATTGCCACTAGTGATATCTAGGGCCACATATGTTAATGACTGTTGCCGCGTTCCAGTGCGGACAGCGGATGTGTTTTTTACGTTGATATTATTGCCCCTTTTTAATAGCGTTGTCTCTTACTAATACGAAACCCACCTATAAACAGTTTGTAGAACGAAGCTGACATGGCCTGACTTAGGTACAACAAAACAACAAATTCAAAAACAATACAAATACAACTATAAGATGTTTACTTTATTAGTAAACACGTACACGAAAAAAAGCGAATACATATGCTATCATATTCGTCTTTCTTCTTATTAATAAAAAAAACGACGTCGCGGGACTTCTACCAGATGTGAAAACATCGAAATTATTTTGTAGAAATAAAATTATCATTACTTGACAAAGTACTCCTTAAGACGAATCAAACGAGTATAAACTCGATGGGTATTGGTCGTTTCATTACAGAGTTACTGTGGCCACCTTCCAGCTTCATCATGAGACCCAGGATACCATCTAGAGACAAAGTCTCATCAAGACGAATCATATGAGCCCAAACTCGATGGAACTTTATCGTTTTATAATGAAGTTCCTATGGCCACCTTCTAGCTTCATCATCAGACCTTGGATACCATCTAAAAACAAAGTACTTTACAAGACAAATCAAACGATTCCAAACTCAATGGGGTTGCGTCATTTCATTACAGAGATACTGCGGCCACCTTCCAGCTCCATCATCAGACCCTGGATATCATCTAGGTCTTGAGTACTAGTCAAGACATTTCAAACGAGCCCTCACTCGATGGAGTTGCGCCATTTAATTGCAGAGTTTCGCATGGCCACCTTCCAGCTCCATGATCAGACCCTGGATACCATCTAGAGACAAATTACTCGTCAAGACGAATCATACGAGCACAAACTCAATGGGGTTGCGCCGTTTCATTATAGAGTTCCTATGACCACCTTCCAGCTCCATCATCAGATCAGCTCCATGTTATCATAATATTGCATTGACACGCGATATACATATGCGTCTAAAATTTCAGCGTAATCGGAAACCGGGAAGTGTTTCAAATTTAACTTGCAATATTTGAACGGGACAAGTAAAATAAAAGCGTCGGCACGCTAACAGCCGATTTTACCCTCCCTCCGCATTAGATGTTTCACATCGAAAACAAACATTGTTGGTTTTAATCTGACCAATAAGACCGATCGAAGAGAAGAAGAAGCCGTGTGGGGCCGGCTTTAGAATTGTCTCACCCCTCTCCACCCATGGGAGTTGTAAGAGCCGACGAATACCAGGGGAAGTGGGCAGCAGCACTCCTTCGAGTGTTAACATCATCCATTGCGATCGCAAACCCGACTGCCAAGCGTGGCGATTACGGCGCTATCTTCTATTCTTGAGGAGGTCTATGTCCAGCAGTGGACTTTTAAAAGGCTGGATGGATGGTGTAATGTGCACTCTGTTAGATATAATATTTAGGATATCCTTTAAATATACTTGGTACTGCATCAGATTTCACTTTCATTATTTTTAAACCAGAAATAAAACAAGATTGTTCAAAATGCTCAGAGCATAGGTGGGAATATTTTTTTGGCTCCCAGTTTTCTCTTCTTATGGACTTGATCCACGCTTTTCTAACTTCAGGATATTTTGGAAACCTATAAAAGAGAACAAACTTTATAAAACCATAAAAAAGCAAATGTTCAGTTCATTTGGTTGAACTATAGATAAAGTGTAAATGACTATTGTCTACATCACTACAAAGGGCACCTAAAACAATGGATATTATTCTAATAATTTTAACTAATAAACGTGTTTTTATACCAATGTATAATAATGTAATCATATTGAAAACATCTAAATCTTTCAATAACTATCGAATTTTTAATGGGTTTCGTAGTTATTTAAGGTGAAAATAGCTGATATAGACTTACGTGTGAAATTACAAATTTGGATTCTTTACACCTTCTTGTGTCGTTCTGGATGAACAAAAGACAGCCACACACGATATATTTTCACTAGCGTACAAGATATTTAGCAACTTCAATAGGACTTTCTAGTATTTCACTTTTATGATGCACCAAATCGCAATGTTTTGACCTACTAGTCGGTCAGCGTGTGACACGAATTTCACATATAGTACGTCATTGCCAAAGTTATATAAGCTATATTTTTTACTCCTATTGAGACTTCGAACAATAGACAGAAATAACAATACTGTGTTTGACAAATGAATCCAGAACGGCAACAGCGCTATGGCTCCGTCCAGTACTCAGACTAATTATATCTAGACAGAGCGAAGAAAATTCTTTGACATGTATGAGCGAGAACACAAGATACAATTTCATCCATCCATCAGCCTTTTAACGTCCACTGCTGGACATAGGCCTCCCCAAGAATGGAGGATAGTGCCGTAATCGCCACGCTTGGCAGGCGGGTTGGCGATCGCAGTGGATGTTGTTAATACTCGAGGAAGTGCTGCTGCCCACTCCCCCAATATTCCCTCAGTCGGTTCTTACGACTCCCATGGGTGGAGAGGGGTAAAGATACAATTTACTGGTGCAAAAAACAGACAGTCATAGATTTTTGTCTTTCTCGCCGTGGCCAGTTTTTGGTATTGTCACGATGTCAAAATGCTTTAAGTCTGTCACGATTCAACTGACATAATCGAACATTTGTATAAAAAAATCGGGTTTTACATTATATTTATGTATTAAATCAGTGTTTTGAGAAAAAAACTACGTGATAATACTACCACCCCTTCTATTCATCCAACCATCAGTCTTTAAACGTCCACTGCTGGACATTGGCCTCCCCAAGAGAGCACCAGAAATAGTGGGCTGGTGCTGACTGCATCCAACGGCTCCCTGCAGCTTTGACCATATATTTGGTCCATCTGGTGGGAGACCATACTACGCTGCGCTGTCCGATACGTGGTCGCAACTCGAAAACCTTTTCCCCCAACGGTTGTTAGTTCGTCGAGCGATATGGCCTGCCCATTGCCACTTCAGCATGCAAACCTGGCAGGCTATATCGGATATTCACGTTCTACGGATCTCCGTAATAAGAATTCGATCACGTAAGGAAATACCAAGACTTTGAGTCTTGATGCAAGGTAAGTCTTGCTGCTCCATAAATTACCGTTCTGTTCGATATCTCATCTAGTAAATAATAATAAGTTATATGTAATAAAATAATAATATACAAGAATATAATTAAATTATCTTTTCTTTCTTTTCTTGGTCAAATAAGAAAAGAATTATCTTACTTCCAGCGCTGATTTAATTAATCTAATAAAAACTTTTTTCATTGCATTTAGTGGCAGACGAGCCACTGCCCATCTGATGGTAAATGTCAACCGTCGCTCATGGACTCAACTCTACTGAGAGTATTGTCAAACCGCTGCTCATTATTTCATTTCACTGATATGAAATGAAAGAATAAACGGCTATCTCCTGCTACGACAAAAACGCAACGATGTGCTTCATATCCAGTCCCACGGGAGAGAGAGTACTACAAGTGGCGAAGTTAGCTATAGGACGAATAACACGACCTTATAAATTTGTTTTGCCAACTACCATTTGGGGTGTAAATATATCTTATTTAATTTTGTTTTACTCTTGGAATTTATTTTGAAACCCTTAAATCCCAGGCAGGTGTCACAAGGGAGAAACCAAATCAGTTTCTCTGAATTCTAGATTGTGACTACAGCGCTACCGCTGACTACGTCATAATCTAGAATTGAGATTTACTTACAAAGTTGAAGTACAAAGACTTTAAAAGCTATACTTACATGAACATATTCACTGGCAATGATTTTGCTCAAAAAGAAGAAGAAAATATTTAGATATTTTAATATATATTTTTAGCATTTGACATGCTTAGCAACATACATTAAACACAAAGTGAAAAATGTGAAATCGAAAATAACAGTCACGAGCAGGATTTGAACCTGCATCTCCTGGATACCGTCCAGATGCTTTTTTTTTCCTGCTCGTGACTGTTATTTTTGATTTCACATTTTTCACTTTGTCTTTAATGTATGTTGCTAAGCATGCCAAATGCTAAGAATATATATAAAAATATCTAAATATTTATAGGGTTTGCGTCATTATTAGGTAAAATCTTTATTGAAAAATTAAGTTTACCTGGTCGGTATAATGTATGAAAATACTTCCGACAGATGGTGCAGTCGTCACTCAAAGACGTTAAGTATGAATGTGTTATCGAAATTAGCAGTCAGGAGCTAGGGTCACGATGGCTGAATTGGCAAAGCATCTGGACGGTATCCAGGAGATGCAGGTTCAAATCCTGCTCGTGACTGTTATTTTCGATTTCACATTTTTCACTTTGTGTTTAACGTATGTTGCTAAGCATGTCAAATGCTAAAAATATATATAAAAATATCTAAATATTTATAGGGTTTGCGTCATTATTAGGTAAAATCTTAATTGTAAAATTAAGTTTACCTGGTCAGTATAATGTATGAAAATACTTCCGACAGATGGTGCAGTCGTCACCCAAAGACGTTAAGTATGAATGTGTTATCGAAATTAGCAGTCAGGAGCTAGGGTCACGATGGCTGAATTGGCAAAGCATCTGGACGGTATCCAGGAGATGCAGGTTCAAATCCTGCTCGTGACTATTATTTTCGATTTCACATTTTTCACTTTGTGTTTAATGTATGTTGCTAAGCATGTCAAATGCTAAAAATATATATAAAAATATCTAATTATTTATAGGGTTTGCGTCATTATTAGGTAAAATCTTAATTGTAAAATTAAGTTTACCTGGTCGGTATAATGTATGAAAATACTTCCGACAGATGGTGCAGTCGTCACCCAAAGACGTTAAGTATGAATGTGTTATCGAAATTAGCAGTCAGGGGCTAGGGTCACGATGGCTGAATTGGCAAAGCATCTGGCCGGTATCCAGGAGATGCAAGTTCAAATCCTGCTCGTGACTGTTATTTTCGATTTCACATTTTTCACTTTGTGTTTAATATATGTTGCTAAGCATGTCAAATGCTAAAAATATATATAAAAATACCTAAATATTTATAGGGTTTGCCTCATTATTAGGTAAAATCTTAATTGTAAAATTAAGTTTACCTGGTCGGTATAATGTATGAAAATACTTCCGACAGATGGTGCAGTCGTCACCCAAAGACGTTAAGTATGAATGTGTTATCGAAATTAGCAGTCAGGGGCTAGGGTCACGAAGGCTGAATTGGCAAAGCATCTGGCCGGTATCCAGGAGATGCAAGTTCAAATCCTGCTCGTGACTGTTATTTTCGATTTCACATTTTTCACTTTGTGTTTAATATATGTTGCTAAGCATGTCAAATGCTAAAAATATATATAAAAATACCTAAATATTTATAGGGTTTGCGTCATTATTAGGTAAAATCTTAATTGTAAAATTAAGTTTACCCGGTCGGTATAATGTATGAAAATACTTCCGACAGATGGTGCAGTCGTCACCCAAAGACGTCAAGTATGAATGTGTTATCGAAATTAGCAGTCAGGAGCTAGGGTCACGATGGCTGAATTGGCAAAGCATCTGGACGGTATCCAGGAGATGCAGGTTCAAATCCTGCTCGTGACTGTTATTTTCCATTTCACATTTTTCACTTTTTGTTTAATGTATAATGAAAAATCAACAAAATATCGTGAAACATATTTTGGGTATTTCGTGGGTTCCCTTGTTTTCCCGTAGCATCCACCCATTTCGATCTCGCATCTAGATTAGAGGAAAACCTAAAATGGTAATTTTTTATCATCATCTCATAAATGACATATAAATTTATTAGTAAAGTGAAAACTGGGCAAATTAAATTCGCAGTAAGGCAACACCGAAACAATTCTCAATAATAGAAATTTAGCTAGAAAACGTGTTTTGCAAGTGTATCTTTGTAGCAATTATTAATTACGAGTAAAAAAGTCCATTTTATATCACTTTATAGCATTCAATCAAATTATTTCATTTTCGACTACATATGAACGAATTGTTATACCTATATTTTTTCGCTCTCTGTAGCTTTTGTAGCATAGTTAACTATTTTACAAGCACTATTATCACGTAGTCTTTTTCTCAAAACACTGATTTAATACATAAATATAATGTAAAACCCAATTTTTTATACAAATGTTCGATTATGTCAGTTGAATCGTGACAGACAAAGCAGTTTGACATCGTGACAGTACCAAAAACTGGCCACGGCGACAAAGACAAAAGTCTGTGACTTTGTCGGTTTTTTGCACCAGTAAATTGTATCTTGTGTTCTCGCTCATACTTGTCAAAGAATTTTCTTCGCTCTGTCTAGTTCTTAGTCTGAGAACTAGACGGAGCCATCGCGTGGCCGCACTTGAAATAGCAATAATTTTTTAAATGTTGCCAGGTTGACAAATATTTAACCATAATTGGGCAAAATAAATGATGGATAGAATGAGTTCTGTAACTTGATCGTAAATAAGAAACTTTTCGTAACAAATATTTAATTTAAAATCACGGCGTTTATCAAAATAATTATTTAAAAGTAAATCTACCACCCCTTCTATTCATCCAACCACCAGTCTTTAAACGTCCACTGCTGGACATTGGCCTCCCCAAGAGAGCACCAGAACTAGCGGGCTTGTGCTGACTGCATCCAACGGCTCCCTGCAGCTTTGACCATATATTTGGTCCATCTGGTGGGAGGCCTAATTACGCTGCGCTACGTGGCGCGCGTCCGATACGTGGTCGCAACTCGAAAACCTTTTTCCCCAACGGTTGTCAGCTCGTCGAGCGATATGGCCTACCCATTGCCACTTCAGCATGCAAACCTGGCAGCCTATGTCGGATATTCACGTTCTACGGATCTCCGTAATAAGAATTCGATCACGTAGGGAAATACCAAGACTTTGAGCCTTGATGCAAGGTAATTATTGCTGCTCTATAAATTGCCGTTCTGTTCGCTATCGCATCTGGTAAATAATAATAAGTTATATTCAATAAAACTATATAATTAAATTATCTTTTCTTTCTTTTCTGGGTCAAATAAGAAAAGAATTATCTTTCTTCCAGCGCTGATTTAACTAATTGAATAAGAACTTAGAGCAAATAAGTTTCTCTGAATTCTAGATTATGACTACAGCGGTAGTCATAATCTAGTATTGAGATTTACTTACAAAGATGAAATTACAACTGCCTGGTGCAGTAATAGTGTAAGCGACTGCTGATCATGAGGTCTCGGGTTCGATCCCCGGGTCGGGCAGTGTTATTGAGATTTTTCCAAACAAAAAAAAAAATCTCAGTAGCAGCCCGGAGTTTGTAAATGTGCCTGGTAGACGTCAATAGGCTCGCCCCTTATTACGTGTTTTTCTTCGCTCTGTCTAGATATATTTAGTCTGAGACGTTGTGGCTCCGTCTATTACTTAGATAAAGGATAGTAATAGATATGACATACGCGTACACCCGTAAGGGACTGATATAAAATACATGCAAAAACAATGATGCCAGGTTATGATAAATTTTCCCCATTAATAATTTTTAACTATAATACGCAGTTATATATTGACTAATGTGTCATTACAGATATACACACATAGAGCAAACACTCGTGCCCATCACGCATATATTTATCATGGGTTAGAATCAAATCCACGAACTCCAGTTTCGCAGTCAGGGTTAATAAGCACTAGACCGCCAGGCCGGTTAAGTAATGAGTGAACTATATACAAATAAATACATTTCATTCGCGTTACAATAACTGCGACCATAACTTGATCACTGCTTGCTGCCAAGCGTGGTCTAGTGCCATGCCTGAGGACGAAAGTGAAAGTGGAAACGCTATGCGGATATATGCCGGATATGGAGGAAGGTAGGTATTTTGCCCCCTTCTCTCCTCCCCTATAGGTGAGATCAGCGAACAGAGGTGGCGTCTATTAATATTAAAACATATTATGTGGCAGGACTAGATTAATACGGGGTAATTTTTTAACCAGTGCACAAATTTTGAGAAAATAAACTTAAGTAAATTTTAATAACACGTATTTTTTATTTTGATATAGGTTAGGTATTATCTTAGTACTAAAAAATAAAGTTATCACTAACGAAAGGTTTTACTTTTGAAACATATTTTATTGTCACACTACGCGCGCGCTTCCGTAGATACCTACATCGGCGCTTGGTCATTGAGCCGACGCGTAGGTATCTATGCGGTTTACTGACCGCTAATTTTATCAGGTTCAAACTAAACTTTTTAAGTTTAGGTCGTGACCTGAAGTTAATTGTAAGAGTAATTCCAATTTTTCCTTTTTTACTTTCATTGGCTTAGGACCACCAAAATGCAGAAAATAAAGCTTCTAGCTGCTCGTAAGATTGGTGTCCATATTTTACTGATTTCAAGTCGGATAAAAAAATAAAAAAATCGGATTAAGCAATTAATGGAAATGTGTTCTATTACTGATATAAAACTACCAAAAAAGTTTGCACACTGGTTAAAAAAAAACCCTGTATAGCAAGGGAAATTAATTTAAGTATAAGTTGTTTATTATCCTTTATTAACCATCTATTCCCATCTATTATTTATCCCATCTATTATTAACCATCTATTATTTATCCATTTTTTCATCCTAACAATTTGCTGAGGTGTTCAGGAAAAGTAATATAAAGCTTAAAAGTAATATTGAAATTTCAAGTCCATATTCACTGATAATATTTATTTACATCTTTACTAGGGATAGTGTTTGTTTGACCCCTCGGGAAATTTCCAGCTACTGTTTAAACAAGTGAGCATGAATACTAAAACTTCCCGCGCCACAGGTTATACACCATCTTCTATGTGCTGGCCATCAATATCTTCTTCAATGTAGTTCTAAAATACATATAACATAATTGAATTAAAAATATAATTTTGTGATATAGTTGACCATTACTAATATTATAAATGCGAAAGTGAGTTTAGGTACTTATTTGTTTGTTAAAAACTTGCCTAGTTCTGACTGGAAGGCTTCTCAAGCCATCAATAGTGTCTCTTAGGTTTACAAGCTCACAAATAATCACTCCACCACCTATACTGGGAGTATTGGCAAGCCGCTGGTCACCATTTCATTTCAGATATGAAATAAAAAATTAACGGATATCTCCCGCTACGATGTGTTTCATGGTCGAAACGTGAGATGATGGTACAAACCTGCTCGAGCGCTATAGCAAGCACTCCCACTTCTTACCCAGCTCTACCACCAGTATTGCAATGGGTGTCAACTGCTTACTTCCCTTAGTCGTCTGGTATGATACCCGTGGGAAAGAGTGAGGTGGTGACACTTATATTCTTAGTCCGTCACCCCACGGAAACCAGCTAATAACGTGATAATAACAAAATGAGGCGTTATTCCTGATCCCGTGCCAATAACGAGATAAAAAGTATCCTACGTATGTGTGCCAAATACTACCCAAAACCATCTAGTCATATTTAGCGTGATTAAGTCACAAACAAATAAGCACTTATGGATTAGCAGTATTTAGTTTAACAGCATACATTTGAATTCAAACTATTTTTTTTTAAATATCAATTTCATGGAACTTACATGTTAAACACAAAGTGTCACCCAAAGACGTTAAGTATAAATGTGTTATCGAAATTAGAAGTCAGGAGCAATTGTCACGATGTCTGAATTGGCAAAGCATCTGGACGGTATCCAGGAGATGCAGGTTGAAATCCTGCTCGTGACTGTTATTTTCGATTTCACATTTTTTACTTTATCTTTAATGTATAGTGCTAAGCATGTCAAATGCTAAAAATATATATAAAAATATCTAAATAGAACTTACATGTTTTAATAATTTTGCAAGTGGGGACTTATCCAATAACACCTTGCGCCGAGTTTCGCAAAACATGTGACTCTCGAAATGCTTTAAAGAAGTCGGTGTGTGGATTTCTACTGCGTATACCCACGCAGTAGAAAGCCTACTTAGCCGCCCAATTGCCAGCTCATCTTTATCCATAGTTTGGGCACTTTCTTATCTATATGGAATCTGAAAAATACACAAGGAACTATTGTAAAATCTCTAGAAGTCTTCACACTGGTGGTAGAGTTGGGTACCTAGTGGGAGTACTCACTTGGTATCGGGGCCCGAGCGGGTTAGTACCACCATCTTCCGTGGGACCGGCCATAAAGCACATCGTTGCATTTTGGCTGTAGCCGTTTATGTTTTCATTTCATATCTGTGAAATGAAATGGTGAGCAGTGGCTTGACAATGCTCTCGGTATAGTTGAGTCCATGAACGATTATCATTTACCATCGATCGAGCGGTTACCATTTACCATCAGATTTGCCTTGGCTCGTCTGCCACAAAATGAAATAAAAAAATGGTTAATATAATTTATCTTTAACCGCTACGCATAATATAAATGCTGTATATCTTGCCTAAATTGGAGAAGCCTTTAGACGGCCAACTTCATTAGTCAGTTAATACTATAAAAATTTAGTAATCAATTATACGATTTATTCAATGTATTATACTATTTTGCGAGGAATTTAAGACAGCATTTCGTATATTTTCGTATATAGAATTAAATTATTTTCCCCACATAGATGGGTAGTATAATTCATCTTAACCGGTATCCTTTAAATACTAGATAACCGGGCTAAATTAAATTTACGTAAGAAATAGCCGTCACCTTGACTTTGATGACTAACTTCATTATTGGGTTAATACTATTAAAATGTTGCATTCAAATATATGATTTTATCAATGTTTAACGTGAATTATGCACACCATTTAATATAATTAACCGTTTATAATATTGTATTACTTTATTATTTCGATAAAACAATATTTTATTGGACTTACATGTGAAAGGTTATGTTTTCATATTTTCGTTCACTGCGGCTTTTACAGCCGAAAACACAACACGATACCATTATTTATGAAGATTTTCCACTAGGAAATAGACAAAATATATGAATTAGATTAGAATTTTAATCCTAAGCACAATTTTCAGCATTGACACAATATCCGCTTTGCTCACTTCTTGGAACTTATGACAAGTATCAGACAAACAAAAAGCGTATACGATGACAAGGACAGAATGCATTATACCTATCTCTGCCGCACTTAGAGAAACTTTGTATTGTGTGTGTCGTTCATTCCTGGTATTGTCATTAGCATGTCATATCTATTACTATCCTTTATCTTAGGTCTATTAAGTTCTTAGTCTGAGGTCCAGTAGTATACTTAGTCTATGGTGCAAATGCAAACACAGAGTATCTGTTTCCTTACTCAACTCAGACTAAATACCTTAGACAAAGGATATGATAGACTCGCTACTATTATGACACTAAGGATGAAGAAAAGGATGCACATATTAGTTTGTAGCAAGAGTGAGCGAGACACATGTAAAAGTTTTTCATCCTTATCGCGTATGCGGTGTTTTTATTTGGACCCAATTCAACTGGGTCCAAACAATAAGGTGGCCAACCATCTCGTATTTTGCGGGACTGTGCTGAAATGCCATATTTAAACCCGCTTTCTGTAAATTAGTTAATTATTATTGTAAAACATTAAATGAGTCCCACATGCCTTTTTACTATTCTATTTTAGCACTTAAAGTTTCCAGAATAAAAAAGAAATTAATACTATGAATGGTCAATAATGAAATTATTTTGCTCAAAATTTTCTTCTTTAGAGTAAATGCTTTTTTTCACACGATTAAACCCATTTTGAAAATGATCTGGCCGTATAAGATTTAGCATTATTGTAGTGTAACATGTGACGTTTACGGTTATTTTTACGGATATCGTCAATAACATTCAGCAAATTAATGGTAGGTACGACTGTTACTATTACCATTCCTGGTACTTATCATTATTCATGGTAGAATTATTCCAAAGCAACAGTAGCCACGTCTCCAGTTTTATTAAAAAAGGAAGTTGTTAACCATTTGCAGGTACGTTGCAGCGTGCCACTTGGCTCATCTTGAAGGTTCACTCAATTGCTGCTTTGTTTTTGGGATCGTAACAATAAATCCATGTTTCGTCAGCTATAACTATGCATACCAAAATCCATATATGGCACCTATTCATTAAATCTAGCAAGCGTGGCACCAAGTGTCACGGTCCGTTTTTTGGGCATCAGTCAAATAGTGTGAGCTCCACCGAGAACATACTTTATCACTCCCAAATGTTTGTGGAAGATGGATATTTGACTCATGCATATGCCTGAAAATGCTTAAAACTCAAGGTAGGTCACATGACAAAACTCAATCTTTTAGAAGAATTTACAAAAAGTCCGGCACACAATTTTTGAAAGTTGGTCGCCTTATCTGTCATAATAGGCAGAATTTAAGCAATAGATATTTTGTAACATCTTGAATAAAAAAATGTATAAGTTTAGTGATTTAGTGATAATTTTTGTGAAAGTAAACTAGAGAAGAGATAGAAACATTAAACATGGGTCGCTATTGCATATTAAGTTGCAAAAATCAACCAGAACAAAATATTAAGAACATCACATTTCATCGGTAAGTAAGCTTGTTTTTGCATTGGTGTTTCAAAAAACGTTCACTAATCACGTTATATATCTATTTTAACGCGTTCTAATACATTTCAAGCAAAATCTAAACATTATTTTGTAGTTTCTTTTGTAGTATCCGGCTAAAATAGGTAGTGCGTTTATAGCGTACACAGTTTTAATGGTAGTTGTCTTCTGAAATTTTTCCGGCTATGATCTGTTAGGGATGCTAGTCCGTAGCTGACAGGTTTCCTATAAAACTCTCGCAACACTACAACACAATTTTAACAGTTACATATTTTATTGCAGTCTCAGACTATCTAGACAGAGCGAAGAAAATTCTTTGACATGTATGAGCGAGAACACAAGATACAATTTACTGATGCAAAAACAGACAAAGCCATAGATTTTTGTCTTTGTCGCCGTGACCAGTTTTCGGTATTTTCACGATGTCAAAATGCTTTGTCTGTCACGATCCAACTGACATAATGGAACATTTTGTATAAAAATTCGGGTTATAATTAAAATTTAATGTTAATTTGTGTTAATGAGTGTTTCGGGAAAAAGACTACGGGATAATAGTGTTTGTAAAATAGTGTACTATGCTACAAAAGCTACAGCGAGCGAAAAAATACAGGCATAACATTTCATTCATATGTAGTCGAAAATGAAATAATTTAATGATTGAATGCTATAAAGTGATATAAAATGGGCTTTTTTTACTCGAAATTTATAATTGCTACTAAGATACACTCGCAAAACACGTTTTCTAGCTAAATTTATATTACTTTGAATTGTTTCGGTGTTGCCTTATTGCGAATTTAATTTGCCCAGTTTTCACTTTACTAATAAATTTATATGTCATTTATGAGATGATGATAAAAAATTACCAATTTACGTTTTCCTCTAATCCAGATGCGAGATCGAAATGGGTGGATGCTACGGAAACGAGGCAACCCACGAAACACCCAAAATATGCTTCACGATATTTTGTTGATATTTCATTATACATAATAAGAAAATAGTAACGTTGGGAGCAAAATCATTGCCAGTGAATATGTTCATGTTCTAGATTATGACTACCGCTGTTGTTCAGAGAAACTAATTCGCTCTCTCTTGTGACACCTGGGATTTAAGGGTTTCAAAATAAAACCCAGGAGTAAAACAAAATTAAATAAGATATATTCACATCCCAAATGGTAGGTGGCAACACAAATTTATAAGGTCGTGGT
This sequence comes from Leucoma salicis, assembly GCA_948253155.1. NCBI lineage: Eukaryota > Metazoa > Arthropoda > Insecta > Lepidoptera > Erebidae > Leucoma > Leucoma salicis. Next base: position 23,866,828 of record OX411820.1, on the reverse strand, counting down.
ATTCGTCCTATAGCTAACTTCACCACTTATAGTACTCTTTCTCCCGTGAGACCGGCCATGAAGCACATCGTTGCGTTTTGTTCGTAGCAGGAGATAGCTGTTTATTCTTTCATTATATATCGGTGAAATAAAATGGTGAGCAGCGGCTTGACAATACTCTCAGTATAGTTGAGTCCATGAGCGACGGTTGACATTTACCATCAGATGGGCCGTGGCTCATCTGCCAGTAAATGCAATAAAAAAAAAGTTCTTATTCAATTCATTAAATCAGCGCTTGGAGGATGATAATTCTTTACTTATTTGACCCAGAAAAGAAAGAAAAGACAATTTAATTGTATTCTTGTGTACAATTATTTTATTAAATATAACTTATTATTATTTGCCAGATGAGATATCGAACAGAACGGCAATATATGGAGAAGCAATACTTATCTTGCATCAAGGCAAAGTTTTGGTGTTTCTCTACGTGATCGAATTCTTATTACGGAGATCCGTAGAACGTGAATATCCGACATAGCCTGCCAAGTTTGCATGCTGAAGTGGCAATGGGCAGGCCATATCGCTCGACGAACTAACAACCGTTGGGGAAAAAGGTTTTCGAGTTGCGACCACGTATCGGACAGCGCAGCGTAGTATGGTCTCCCACCAGATGGACCAAATATATGGTCAAAGCTGCAGGGAGCCGTTGGATGCAGTCAGCACAAGCCCACTATTTCTGGTGCTCTCTTGGGGAGGCCAATGTCCAGCAGTGGACGTTTAAAGACTGATGGTTGGATGAATAGAAGGGGTGGCAGATTTACTTTTAAATAATCATTTTGATAAACGTGGCGATTATCAATAAAATATTTGTTACGAAGAGTTTCTTATTTACGATCTAGTTACAGACCTTATTCTAACTATCGTTTAATTTGCCCAAATATGGTTAAATATTTGTCAACCTGGCAACATTTAAAAAAAATATTGCTGTTTCAATTGGGGCCACGCCGTGGCTCCGTCTAGTAGTTCTTAGTCTGAGATTGCAGTGTTCTCAAGTATAAAAACATTGGAGATCTATGGGTTGTACTTACAAGACGGAAAAATTGGCAACCACCTTTGGATGCTCGAATATGTTCGAAACATTTCGAATCAAGATCCTTTCGCAAGAAACAATCACGTATTTGAATCCAGATTCAATTCCCACTCTGTTTATACCCGTACTGTAGTACTTCACCCAATTAAATTATTTAGTTAATTCCAAATTCACGTTATTAGTTATGCATGAAAGCCAAATTGGCAAGCAAAAAACTGGGCGTCCTGAACACAGCCAAGCGGTACTTCACACTGAGGCAGAGACTTGCACCTTATAAGGCACAAGTCCGGCCGCACGTGGAGTACTGCTCAAATCTCTGGGCAGGCGCACCAAAATACCAACTTGACCCACTTGACTCCCTGCAAAGGCGTGCTGTTCGAATTGTCGACGATCCCAATCTCACGGATGAACTGGAGTCGCTGGGGTGGCGGAGAGACTTTGGGTCTCTTTATGTGCTCTATCGACTCTTCAATGGAGAGTGCTCTGAGGAACTGTTTGAGGTGGTACCAACATCCCCTTTTTACCACCGGACCACGAGACACCGTAGTAGGGTTCATCCACACCACCTGGAAACGATCTCATCCAAGACGGTTCGTTTCCAGCGCTATTTTCTACCATGTGCGTGTAGGCTCTGGAATGATCTTCCTGCTGCGGTGTTCCCCCAGCGATACGACATGTCCCTCTTTAAACGAGGTTTGAGAAGAGCACTTTACTCACGGTAGGCGGCGTCTTGGCTGTACCTCTGGTGTTGCCAAAGTCCATGAGCGACGGTTACCACTTACCATCAGGTGGGCCGTTTGCTCGTCTGCCACCGTTGGCAATAAAAAAAAAAACGATCTTATTTTTTCTATTATATATTTCAAAATTATAACAAATTGTCATGACACCTTGTATTGCTATGTTTGTAAGGGTGATGGATTTCCAATCCTCTGCGGGAACATTTAACTTTTTTTTGATATTTTTATAAATTTAATATATGAAATTACAAATAAGTTATATTTTCAACGTGACTTTTTAGCCGCCAGGAGCAGATAGCACCGTCACTACGGAGGTTTCTGGGATGGTATCTGGATATGGGAATGACTTACAAATCGAGGTAAGTTTAAAACTATATCTGTATAATAGTGCTATAATACTTGAACGCTTATTAAGTATATAAAATAAATCCCCAAGTCCTTAACTGATGTCAACCTTCGTTTGTCGGGTATAAAACAATATAATATTTTAGGGTTCCATGCAGGCCAGCTGATTGAAGTATTAATTTTTCAAGTTTTTTCAAGTACCAGTAGTTTTATTTATAAGATTTTTTAATTATTCTTTAGACCATACTATCTTTTCGTAACGCTGTTTTATTGGGACTGATAACAACTCGCTTAATTGGACCTGGATTATTTTTATTCTTTACGCTGTTTTTAAAAAAATAAGGCTGCTTGAGAGCTGATTGATATTATTCTTCTCATTTTGATTAAAATGTGCTTCTCATAATTTTCCTTTTTGGCCACCAGAAGAAAAGAACTCTATGACGATTGAGCAACCTATTACTAGCAGAGTGGCTTTGAGTGAATTCAAAAATAGTTCGGGAAGCTAAGCAAGATGTTCTTGTCGAATATTCCTCAGTATCTGAAAATAAAGGACAACCAGCGTGTGTTACCGATGATGACATGTGGTACATCTACGTGGTCTCTGAATGTTAGCTTTGCATCAAGGCTCAAAGTTAGTCAGCCTGCCATGAAGCGGATAGTCCACACCCACTCGATATTTCTCCACGTAATTAAATTCGTAATACGGAGATCACACGCTGTTTATCTTTGATTATATTATTATTCCCCTCACTCAAAGTACTATTCTGCTGTATTTTATTAAGACATTCATTTACTCTGAAAGAGCCTCGCTGTTCAAAATCCTCTACATTCCTTGCAATCTTAATAGCTTCAGACAATGTTAAATAAGTGTTCAAAAACATTTTTTCTCTAGCCCTTTGACTTAATATTCTAATAACAAGTTGATCTCTTAACATTTCTTCTTTCAAACTAGCATACTCACAGTTTTCTACTAACACATGCAATGCTCTGATATACCCCTCCAATGTCTCGCCAACTTCTTGTTTTCTCATATTAAAAGTAAATCTAGAGTATATTGGGGGAACCCAATTTGGGGGAAATTTTAGGGTGAAAATGCTTATCAATATCTTGCAAAAACTCCGACTAATGTCATGGAATCCCTATTAATGCCTAAATGCTAGTTATAATAATACTTTAGATTCTTACATCACGCGCTATTAAGCTCCAACCACAGAGTACCCCTTTCCTCCTATGCTTACTCTGTCCACAGACCAAACCGCCTTTTACAAAATCTTCCCCTTTTTAATAATTAGCCTTAATATAACTTAGGTATACATAATTACAATACTAAATAGATAGGTACTATTTTAAACAATATAATTCTTCAACCAAGTAGGTGATCTTTTTACCCTTTCGCTTTTCCTTAATAAATCCCCATTGTTATTAACTAATATGGACCCATTTTCATTACTGACATTATTATCATCAATTAAATTATTTTATAAGTTATACTTATCTTTTATATCCCTATCATCTTTCAAAGAATCGTTGCCAATTAAATTATCATCATTATAGAAAGCCTTAGGTTCTTCTTTTACATTTGGAAAAGGAATCAAATGCCATCTATTTCTACGATAAATACCCCTATCTGTTTTGATTATATAAGATCTTGGTTCATTAGACTTTCTTAATACTTTACCATAAACCCTTAAATCAATAACCCACACCATTTCCCCATTATTCAAATCTCTAGAACACTTTGTTTTATGTCTTCTATTGTAATTAAATTTAATTTTTTCCTCATTTGCTCTTCTTTTTTAAAAAAATCTGATTTACAATGCACTGTTTTTTTAAAGTACTTGGAAATCTAGGAAGATTGTTCCTTATTTTTCTATTAAACATAAGTTCAGCAGGACTGAAACCTGATTCTAATGGAGTATTTCTATAAATCAAAAGAGCCATATAAATATCATCACTTTTCTTCATTAATGATTTTGCAATTTTAACTGCTGCCTCAGCACACCCTTTGCTTTGTGCATAATAAGGACTACTAGTAATATGTTCAAAATTATATTTACTTGCAAACTCTAGAAATTTCCCCTTAAATTGACTTCCACAATCTGTCCTGACTATTTCTGGAATACCAAATTTTGAAAACAACTCTTTACAATGCTCAATAATATAACTTTCAGTTTGATTCTGTAACTTTTTTATGTCTAGAAAGCGTGAATAATAATCAATTATTACCAAATACCAAACTCCATTACAATAAAACAAATCCAACCCTACTTTTTGCCAAGGCCGATCAGGACATTTTTCCAAAATAATATCTTACCTATGATTTCTTCCCTCTTTAATGCATTCAGAACATTTTTTATCATAATTTCTATTTGGGATGATATACCCATACCACCAAACTGCTTGCTTTGCTCTATTTCTACATTTTGTAATACCTTTTGCTTCTCTTGAACATTTTGAATCTTCCCATTTCTACAACACCTAGCAAAATGTCCTATTCTTTTACAGTTCATGCATCTTGCCTTCACTGCCGGACACAACTGCCTAGAAGAATGCATGTTTCTTCCACAAAACCTACACTATTTATCTTTGATTATATTATTATTCCCCTCACTCAAAGTACTATTCTGCTGTATTTTATTAAGACATTCATTTACTCTGAAAGAGCCTCGCTGTTCAAAATCCTCTACATTCCTTGCAATCTTAATAGCTTCAGACAATGTTAAATAAGTGTTCAAAAACATTTTTTCTCTAGCCCTTTGACTTAATATTCTAATAACAAGTTGATCTCTTAACATTTCTTCTTTCAAACTAGCATACTCAGAGTTTTCTACTAACACATGCAATGCTCTGATATACCCCTCCGATGTCTCGCCAATTTCTTGTTTTCTCATATTAAAAGTAAATCTAGAGTATATTGGGGGAACCCAATTTGGGGGAAATTTTAGGGTGAAAATGCTTATCAATATCTTGCAAAAACTCCGACTAATGTCATGGAATCCCTATTAATGCCTAAATGCTAGTTATAATAATACTTTAGATTCTTACATCACGCGCTATTAAGCTCCAACCACAGAGTACCCCTTTCCTCCTATGCTTACTCTGTCCACAGAACAAACCGCCTATTACAACAGCTTGCAGGACTGAAGTATTGATATCGATATTTTTTACGCGCTTCCTTAGCAATTTCCGCCATTTTCAGTATTCAAAGACTTAGAAATGGCTCAGATATTTCCTCTCCTCCTGTTTACAGCTCAATGCTTTCTACTTGCTACTAGGGCGCCACCTTAAATGCTTCCCTTAAAAAATATGCAGTAATTTACGTACTCAAATGTAATTTATTAAATATAAAATGCGCAGCAACAAAGCGGAAGTGTTTCTTTCCTTCTTCATTTAGTATTTATGGCGCTGTTTTTATAATCTTTCCACTCGCTACTGTGGCGCCACCTTAATTGGCTCCCGTTCAACGGACACTTTTTAATACACTGAGTTAGCCCTCCTTACTTCTACCCTCCATAGTATAAGCAACAAAACAACTGTTTTGCTGTCAATGTCAAAGTCAAGTCATCAAATCTAGGTATGTTACTCTGACTTCTGACTCCGACTCTCGTCTATGATAGCAACGTAAATGAATGGTATAATTATTGTGATTTGTTTTCTGATGTTATTTGTGCATTTGCAGTGTTATTTTTCAAATTATAAGCTCAAAGTATAGTTCAGTTTCCGTTATAGACATTTTAATTTGAGACAAGTTATACCGCAACATTTGTACACAGAAATATGTCCAACTGGGTCGGATATGCCATCTCGGTTAACTGTGGTGAGCCTCTCGGCTGCTACCAGGGTACTATATTGGAAGCAGATGGTAACACGATAACTCTGACAAAAGCTTTCAGAAACGGTTTCCCATACCCTAAATCTCAAGTAACCCTCAAGTATGTTAATTTTTTTAGTGTGCTGCTTTGTTGTTTCGTATTGTTGATGTTTTAAACTAAAGGTTTTTGCAGTGCCGCGGACATAAAAGATTTGAAGATACTGGAGTCTCGTCCGGAACCATCGGAACAGACCCACAGTACAGTCGCCGTCACCAAGAGCAGTAACAAAGTACAGAGGGCTACAGTTTGTGAGAACTTAAAGGCCATTCCTACTAGCTCAGGTGAGTTTGTACTCTTACAAGTCATGGTCTTTTACTCTGCATATATCGTCTTAATAGATTATGATGGATTTTATGTATTATTCCTTGCTTTATAGTAGGTACTGGTGCAATACTACTTGGGTTTATGATGTTGCGCTACAACAAGTATTCAATAACAATTTTAATTGTTCTAAAGTTTATATTATGTTAAAACAATATGTAAAATAAATAAATAAACTAATTCTAGGCATCGAAGAATTCCTCCGTGTCACCATCATTGGGTGACGTGCCCAGAAGGCTTATTCTTTGTGCAAAGCAAAGGCCAGCCTTCTGGTCACGCAAAAAGTCGACTATTTTTCTTGATATTTCGCTATATAGCGAAAGTGCACTAGGACTCTATTATGTATTAATACATAACAAACTCCATGACCGCTTGTGTCAACCCCAAACGGCTCAAAAACATAATCTTCAATAAAATTATGATATTTGCGCCGTTTGAGTGTCTCTGCTGAAGCAGCAGCACTGGCACACATTGCGGTACTTGGAAGATGCGATGGTGCTAGGGTATCTACACATGTGGTGTCCCACACCAGAGACCTACCCAACTTCGAAGGTAGAAGTGACATACCAAAACATTTTAATTGCTTTTTCTTTTATCATTTGAATGCATAAAGTTTTAGTTGTTTTATTGATTTTTGAAATGGTTGTAAAAAAAAATATTACAATATATTACTTAATGGGTGCCATTTGGTATTTCTCTATTAACCCTCAGCATGCCTGGTATGGTCAGTCAGACCCACACCGGCACGTGAACCTTTATAGTTACTTTAAAGTAAAGAAGTCTTATAATTTGTACAATGTTTTTCTGGAACCTACTAGGATTACCTCTTCAATCACAACTTGTATAGATACTTAATATATTTACAAATACAAAACCTGTTGATAAATCTATCATAAACAAAATAGAATCTGACCATCGCGGACAACTATTGCTATTTCCTATAACTAGTAGGTTTCAAAAAGAAAATATTAACTTTGTTCCAATGAATGCTAGGCGCTTAGAGCTATTTAATTGTAATCTGTCCAGAAAAGTACCACAGTTGCCTTTTCACAACAACCCTAACAACTTATATACTTACTTCTTTATTGAATTTGATCAGTAATGAATTTGATAACATCTTTAAACCTAAAACTATAACTATTGGTGCTCGAGTGGGCTTTAGTGAATGGGCTATCAGTGGTATTTATAAAAGTAGACTGAGGTTATATGATCTTTATAACGAAAAATCTTAACCATAACCCAGTATTCTTAGAATATGTCTATACTTATAATAAAACTGTAGAGAGGTCAATTCTGTACATTGAATATATATTCAAAATTAATATTGGAAGATGAATGGTGATCGATACTGATGCCAAACATGTAATCAGTAAATGTTTTGTCTGTCTGTCTGTATATGCACGCATGGGTCAATAACTACTGAAGGGATTTTAACCAAACTTGGTACGATTGTAGTCCATATTTCTGGGCAGGTTATAGGCTATATAACATAACGCTAAGACACATAGGAACTGAGCAGTGACCATAAATTTGAAGTAAGTCGGATGAAAATGCGCTTTCGAGCTCTTATCCTCGCATACATTGATCATACATCAAAAGTATGTATTACAAAGATGATGGTCTTCAAAAGATCTACTTAAAAGTCCAGAATAGTATATATCTATCTTTTATAAATTAGCCACAATAACGTGTTTAATTGTTAGGCATTTCTTCAAAGTGTATTATTAAATACATAAATATAATGTATTTGACATAGATATATCTTTATCAAACTCTCATATTCAAAAAGTACACTTAAATATCTATTTTATAAAAAAAAAATATAGAAATCGGTTTATAAACACACAAGATATAGTACTTTTTAAACTTTCGCGTTTTATATTCATTATAACACGTTTAACGGGTCTATACGCGCATAAAACTTATCAAAATACTATTATTTTGACTAACCTCGACGTTTCGGCTGAGTTGCACCAGCCGTGGTCACGAGTAGACTGGTAAGAGCAGGTGTTCGTCGGTTATATTGTGTGAGAGTATCTTCAACTACCCTCAATTTCTGACCGCAAAGTATTAAGGTCCCTACACACAACACTAACGGTGTCGACCGGTTTTCTGTGACACAAATCGCGACGCGAACACTTGGCCACTACGGGGTTCCACGATGATGACAACCTAAAACCTTATATCGGCCAAACAAAGAGATCCATCACCGAGAGAGTGAAAGAGCATATCGCAGCCGTAAAGAATAGTCAGCCCGGCAAGTCAGCGATTGCGGAGCATCTACTGGAATCCGGTACAAATCACTGGATAGCGTTTCACGACCCTAAAATCCTCTCCACGGAACGCCATTTCTACCCAAGGCTGGTCCGTGAGGCGATAGAAATCAAAAAGTACCGAAATTTCAATCGAGGAGATGGTTTTAGGTTGTCTTCATCGTGGAACCCCGTAGTGGCCAAGTGTTCGCGTCGCGATTTGTGTCACAGAAAACCGGTCGACACCGTTAGTGTTGTGTGTAGGGACCTTAATACTTTGCGGTCAGAAAGTGAGGGTAGTTGAAGATACTCTCACACAATATAACCGACGAATACCTGCTCTCACCAGTCTACTCGTGACCACGGCTGGTGCAACTCAGCCGAAACGTCGAGGTTAGTCAAAATAATAGTATTTTGATAAGTTTTATGCGCGTATAGACCCGTTAAACGTGTTATAATGAACACAAGATATAGATGAAATAAAATTTCCAAATCTCGCCGCGCCAGTATGAGTACGGCTATACGGTTGATTTTTGTTTAACGCGCGAAACGACCATCCGCTGCATCTATAAAAAGGCGAGGGCGCTCACGCGCCGACTTCAAATCATAAACGTGGGAAATCCCACTTTGCCAGCAACAGCCGAGCCGAGGTCCTTACGGGGGTGCCCTTGGGTAGCGTTGCCTAAATGTTGGTTTGAGAGAGCCCTCTGCGCTCACCAATTATCCGGGTAAGGTTGTCATAGCCATCTGAGGCTAACAACAAACGTCACACACAAAAAAAAAAAATGCGCCGACTTCACTCACATTGTCACTCTTAATGCGAACGGACGTGGTTCTTATTGACTCTTCTCGGAATAAGCGCGTTTTAGATTTTAAAAATACATAGATAGGTACGTAGTTTTTAGATATAAGTTTAAAGTAGGTATTAGATAATAATATAATTAGTTTGTTTAGTGTTTTTGTTTGTTTCTCCTTCTTTTCTTTACATAATATAGTTGTCAAGTTAAACGTTGTAAAGTATAAATTTCAATTAAGTTTACATTTTGCCTTTTTGTGTTTTTATCTTATTAGGTTCTTTTTATTCCGTAGATATATATTTTTAACTGACTTCAAAAAAAGGAGATTATCAATTCGGATGTTTATATTTTTTTTATGTATGTTTGGGCATAACTCCGTCATATGTTAACGGATTTGCAAAATTCTTTTTTTGTATGAAAGGGGTTTATTCCGAAATGGTCCCATTTAAATTGTATCGAAATCGGTGTAGTAGTTTTTATAATATCAACAAAAATCTAAAAAAAATTTATACATCGATGATATTTTTTCGTTGTCTGATTTTTTTCGTTTAGGGAGGCCTCCCTGTCATGTACGACCTACTCTAACCTGTTTTATAAAAAATCACTAAAAAGCACAAAATAAAACATTTTTTGATAAAAAAAGAAAACTGCCTTCAAGTGCACCCAGGAACTAAAAAGCAATAAATAATTGGTATTTAGATACGATTTCCGTGCTAGACACCTACTGATGTGTTTGAAGCCGCTGCCAAGCCCAAAAGTAACAAAATCAATTCATAATAAATACTTAGATAACATTAAAAACATTTTTGGCACCGGCTTCAAACACATCAGTAAGTGTCTAGCACGGAAATCGTATCTAAATACCAATTATTTATTACTTTTTAGTTCCTGGGTGCTCTTGAAGGCAGTTTTCTTTTTTTATCAACAAATGTTTTATTCTTTTTGTGTATTTATCTTATTAGGTTCTTTTTATTCCACCTACGATGCCTCCTAAAAAATAGTCTTCCTTATCTCGAAATTCGAGAAATGCCAAAAGAATGAGAGATGCGCGTTCTCAGGAATCGTCAGAGGAAAGAGCGCATCGTTTAACCTCTATGAGAGTTAATAATGCAACTGCACGAGTACATGAAAGCAGTTCTGAGAGAAAGATGCGATTAACTTCTGATAGGGAAAGAAGAGCTAGACAATCAATGAGTTTTTAAGAAGAGATTTTGGTATTATTAGGCATATTGATACGTTGCAGAAAACAATACTTAATGAAATGAGTGCAGGAAAGCGTAATCTGCACTAATTTATAGTGTACGTCTTTTTTTTTTTTGCCTAATTATAGATTTTCTCTGTTTTATACTTCAACTGCCTCTGTAGTGCAGGACTGCTGATCATGAGGTCTCGGGTTCGATTCCCGGGTCGGGCAGTGTTATTGAGCTTTATCGTAAATAGAAAAATTCTCAGTAGCCGCCCGGAGTTTGTAAATGTGCCTGGTAGACGCCAATAGGCTCGCTCCCTATTACGTGGGACTTAAACATAGCTGGTGAATCGTGGGTGTGTAATACACCTCTGCCTACCCCTTAGGGTAATACAGGCGTGTTGCTATGTTTTTGTTTATACATCAATGTTTATAACATATAATTATACTAGGCTGTACGGCTTGATGGTGAGTAAGAAGGTAAGTTTGCCACCCCATGAGTGGTTGGCGTGGTAGCCTATACACCAAAAGCAACCTTCGCGAGTAATCCACCCCAAGAAAAGCTATAGGACATGGAGAGGAATGATGATATAGCGCAGATGAGGAAGTGGTCAGGTAAAATAATAAGAAGGAAATGTGGGGGTGGTTTGGTAGGTTTCTAATTGGGAGATAGAAACACACATATATGATCTTTTTTGAATTAAGAATGTTAAATTTAATTTTATATTTGATACAAGCTGACCCGGCGAACTTCGTACCACCATATATGTATTTTTTCATGAATATATATTGCAATTATAAATTGAGATATAAAGTATCCTATCTCTTAAGTTGGAACAAAACACACATTTAAAAAAAAGAAAAGTTAAAATCGTTTCAGTAGTTTCGAAGTTTATCCCGGACAAACATCATGACACTGGAAGTATATATAATAGATAGGATACACATACATTTCAATGGTTTTATAAAATCGCGCGTAAAATAGGGGTCGAATTTAGAAAGTAAAACTTTAACGCTGACGAAGTCGCGGGTATCAGCTAGTAAAGAAATAAGTACTCCAAAATAGCCAATTCTGCGCTGGTAAAAGGTGGTCCATTATCGGAAACTATATCCCTAGGTAACCCAAAATGAGCTAAAACGTTTCTCAAAACCTTTAAAACTTCCTTGCCTGCCGTACTTTTCATTTCGAAAGCTTCGATCCACTTTGTTGACGCATCAACAATAACAAAAAACGTTTTACCACTAAAAGGACCCAAAAAGTCGATATGTAATCGACTCCAAGGTTCTGTTAAATATGACCATGGCTGTGGTGGTGCCTTCGATGGTGCTGCGGCTTCTAGTCTACATGTCGTACAACTCTGGCACACCTGTTCTATATCGACTTCTATTCCGGGCCACCACACATAACTGCGAGCAATCGACTTCATCTTAACGATCCCCATATGATTAATGTGCAGTTCCTTTAATATGTGCTCTCGCATTGCCAATGGGATCATCATACGGTATCCCCACATTATACAGCCCGAGTGCACATACATTTCTTCTAGTATAATACGGTTGTAAACCTGGTTCCGGGCAAGAACCCGGCCAACCCGACTGCAAATAAATAATTACCTTACGTAGCATAATATCCGTACTAACTTCTTTACAAATATCGTCGCTGGTAATGGGTAAAAAGTTTTGAACGAATTTCACGTACGTTCGACTCCTTACACTCTTTTATTCGTCGCCTGACTGGCAATCTTGACAAGGCGTCTGCGCTATTTCTGTCTGTTGGCACATATTGTATGTCATATTGGTAACCTGAGAGGATAACAACCCATCTTTAAAGTCTACTGGCAGCCATAGTCGCAGGGGGGTGCAACTGCCGTACATTGGTTCACCAAAAAATAGTGTGCTATTTTGCGCCGTCTGGTGGTGCAGGAACAGTACTAACTTAGCAGTTTAGTGTCTAGAAAAGAATATAGATGGCGCTTTTCTCAATAGAGGCGCATTATTTCATTAAATATTTCCAAAAAATACTTTAAAATGCAACAATTTTATAAAATTAAATTACGGTTTACAAAGCCCCTAATCAAGTGTGAGCTCAGTTATTATGTGATTAATTTATTACTTACGGATCACGCAATTTCAAAAACAAAAATATTAACTAAAGTGCCATCTAGCGGCTACGGTATCACCGCGCTTCATACATTTTACATAGTGCCATCTAGTGACCACGAAACAAAATCTCCAAAACTGAATCCAAAGTGGCGTATCTATTCCAAGTATAGTTATTTATCTATGCATAGTCGGTATACCTGCTTTGTCACCAAAAATGGATACTAGCAGCTTATTATCTGTTTTTGAAGTAAATCTACGCCCGTAAGTATTGATGAATTTTTTTTTGTGTACACCGAAAATAATAGCTAGTGCTTCCCTTTGTATCTGTGAATAATTGCTTTCAGCAACTTTCAGGACCCGTCAGGCGTAAGCAATAGGTCGTTCAGATCCATCCGGTAAAACATCAGCGATGACTGCCCCGATTTCCGTGGCACTCGCATCGGTAGTCAAAGTAACAGGCTGTTGTGGGTTGTAGTAAACAAGAACTTCGCTAGAAGTTAGTAAATGCTTAACTTTATTAAACGCCATAGAACACTCCACCGTCCATACAAACTTACTATTTTTTTTTAAGCAAAGCGTACAGTGGAATTAAAATCATACTAATGTTTTTAACAAACTTCGCATAGTACATCACGATGCCTAAAAACGACCTTACCTCAGAAACTGTAGTCGGTGTAGGTGCGTTTTGAATAGCTGTAATTTTCTCCGGACATGTACTAACTCCATCTTTACTAATTATGTATCCCAAATAAGCCACCTGGTCCGCAAAGAATGTACATTTTTCTTTTTTAACTTTTAGTCCATACTGCTATAGTCTATCAAAAACTTTATATAAGGTTTTTATATGCTCAGCCTCATTAATCCCTGTTAAGATCACGTCATCTAGAAAAACTCCTACTTTAGGCAAGCCTCCAAAGATTTGTTCAATTTTTCTTTGGAAAATACCAGGACTAGACGATAATCCGTAAATTAGCGATTATATTTAAATAATCCCCGATGACTGTTAATCACCGTATAAGATTTGGATTTTTCGTCTAAGCAAAATTGCGCGTACGCCTGGGAAAGATCAATTTTGCTAAATTTCTGGCCTGAATATAGTTTAGTTAGCAAGTCCTCTTAGTAGTAGCTCGTTCTTCTAGGTAAAGAAAAACGGTCAACCTCTAAATATTTGTTTAATGTAAGTTTATAATTACCGCACAGTCGTAAACTGCCGTCCTTGTTAACGAAAGGCACAATCGGCGTAGCCTAGTCCGACGTCTCCACGGGTGCAATGATACCGTCACTTAGCAACAGATCTAGCGCCTGCTCAACGCGCTCCCTTACTGCATAGGCAAGTGGTCGTGCTCTCATACTTAGCAACAGATCTAGCGCCCGCTCAACGCGCTCCCTTACTGCATAGGCAAGTGGTCGTGCTCTCATACTTAGCAACAGATCTAGCGCCCGCTCAACGCGCTCCCTTACTGCATAGGCAAGTGGTCGTGCTCTCATAAACACGGGCTTGGCGTCAGGTCGTACTCGTAAACATTAAAAGACTCGTTACTACACAACCTGTTAAATGTAGTGTGCTGATTTGCTAAGTCTTGAAAATCAATATGTAACTCACTCAACCACTCCCTCCCCAATAGAGGTTCGTTGCCATTCGAGATAACATATAAATCCAATTGCTTACAAATATTTAAATACTTTACATAAGGTTTAATCTTTCCTCTGGGTCGTATTCTCTCACCAGTGTAATAGTTCATTATTATGTCTGGTCTTAACAGGGGTATATCATTAAATAAAGTTTAATAACTTTCATAGCTGATACAGGATATTCTACTACCAGTGTCTATTTCCATTCTAATAGCTCTGTTATTTATTAAAACCTTTAATTTTATATTAAAAGGTTTAAAAAAATATATCAAATTACAGGTTACTAATTGTATGTAATGACGGTTTTCAATGGAAATGTCGATAATACGCCATCTGCCGTGAAATAATGGCAGTAAACATCCCCATTATTTGTATATTTTTTAGATTCAACATGAACAAACAACTGCTAGACGAGGACATTAATTAACTACTGGCAATGAATTAGGAGGACAATATTATATTTGATATTAATAGTCTGAATGACGTTTTTCAAGATATCTTATGTATCGCGAAACTCAAGAACATTTACGGTAGGCAGCGGCTTGGCGGTCGTTGAATGCGATCTCTGCGGAGAATCTGTGGAGTGAGGCTGACTGACCGCATTCGTAACGACGACGTAAGAGAGCGATTTGGTATGAAAGAGTATTGGTGTAAAGATGCGAAACGGAATGCTACGATGGTTCGAACGCGTGGAAAGAATGACGGACGAGCGACTGCTTAAGTGTAGGTACAGGGGAGACCGAGACTTACTGGTTGTGTATTTCGTCACTAGGCCGATCTATGCTGACTAGGACTTAATGATAGACTTAGACGTCTTTAAAATAACTGTAATGTTCGATTAGGTACAAGGTAAAAATATTAGGCGCGCGCGACCACTGCGTTGCTCTGTCTCTTCGGCGAATGTCGGGTGGGGGCAAGACGCGCCAGCGGCCCCCTCGTCCCTACCTCTGCACCTCGTTGGCCTGCGCTGGGGAACCGGTCGCTTACGATGCGACCATAACTCCCGGGGTTGAAGAGTTATCTTCAAAATTATTAAGAGGGCACGTTGAATGCCCTGCGAAGAACTCCCTTCTTGGTCTTGATGTCGGCGACTTTGGCGACGCCGTCTCTCCCAGGATGCACACGAAGGACACGGCTGAGAAGCCACATCAATGGTGGAAGACCCTTTTCCTTCACGATGACCAGAGCTCCCTCCTTTAGTTGTCCTCTAGAATGATGCCATTTTGCTCTCTGCTGAAGGGAGGACACAAACTCATTAGAAAATCGATTCCAGAAATGTTGCTTTAAATATTCTATCCTCTGGAGCCTCTGCAGATTTGTAATCTTATCGCTAATGACTTGCGGGTGAGGCAAAAACATGAGTGACCTTCCAATTAGGAGATGAGCTGGAGTGAGAGGAGTGAGGTCTGAAGGATCATCGGAAAGGGCTGTAAGAGGCCTCGAATTCAAAATTGCTTCAACCTGAACAAGACATGTACTCATTTCCTCATAAGTGAGATGAGAAAGCCCTAAAATACGTCTCAGGTGATGTTTGACTGACTTGACAGCTGACTCCCATATGCCTCCAAAGTGCGGAGCGTATGCGGGTATAAAATTAAAATTAATACCTGTTTCAGACATCTCATTTGTGAAGTTTTGATTTAAAATGTTTGATAGTTCCTTAAAGGTACCTACAAAAGTCGTACCGTCATCAGAATAGATATTTTTCGGCTTAACCCGACGAGCTATATATCCTTTTAGAGCTGCTGTAAAGGCCTCTTTAGTGAGGTCAGACACGAGCTCGAGATGCAATGCCTCGGTGGCGAGACAGATGTAAACACAAATGTAGGACTTTATGAGACGACATCCTCTCCCCTTACGATCGGCTATAAGAAACGGTCCAGCATAATTAGCTTAGGGAGGTTTCCCATAAGAGGCTGAATCGTTTCGCCTTTGAACCTAAGACACTTCACACATGTGCGTACAATATTTTTTGCAAGGTTTCTACCTCCCAGTGGCCATTAGCTATGCCTAAAAAATGCCTGGTTGTTAAAAGCAGTTGTGGACCTGCATGGAAGAGACGTTGATGATAAGCGTTAAAAATGAGTCTAGTCAAGTGATGCTTGCTACATAGTAATATAGGATGTTTCACGTTGTAATCATAAAATGAATTATGCAACCTACCACCTACTCGTATCAAGCCATTGTCCATGAAGGGTGATAGGGCAATAAGTCGATTTTTTCTGTGTAAATTCTTACCGGAGTTGAGTAGCTCGTATTCATTAGGAAAAGACTCCTGCTGAGCTATGCGTAGAGTATGCTTACTTGCCGATTCTAATTCAACTGATGTTAACGCACCGCTAGTTTTGACACCGGAAGGCGCACGACAGTTATTTAAAAATCTATATATAAATGCTATTATTCTTTGTAGTTTCGAAAATTTAGATGAATTGTTAATTAAATGTTGAATTGAATTTTTGTGATGTTTAGCGATTGTGTGCAGCGACCGGACCATCTCTAGTAACTTGTTTTCTGTGTTTGGCATGATGGGCCAAGAAGACGGACCCATTGCCAAATAAGAAGGGCCGGACCACCATAAGACTGAATCGCTAATGAGATTAGCGCTTAGTCCGCGAGAGACTAAGTCTGCGGGGTTCTCTTTGGAAGGAACATACTTCCAAGAGCAAGACCCAAATCTCTCTTAAATTTCACACACACGATTCCGCACAAATTGCTTAAGGTGAGCTGGAGAAGATTTCAGCCAACCCAATACGATTGTGGAATCACACCAGGGGGGTTAGGCAGAATGTCATATCTCACATGTCGATCGTATCGTCTCGCTTGTACGATCACCGTGATTGGCCAACGGATTATTGTGACAGCACGCGTCGGTTTCCTCATAGACCAGGGGGGTTAGGCAGAATGTCATATTTCACGTGTCGACCGTATCGAGATCACTGTGATTGGTTGAGAAACCGACGCGTGATGTCACAATAATCCGTTGGCCAATCACGGTGATCTCTCAACCAATCACAGTGATCTCGATACGATCGACATGTGAGATATGACATTCTGCCTAACCCCCCAGAATATGCAATCGTCTGGCTTTATGGTGAGAGAGCTCAGTATTTTGTTGCATAACCTCGATCCGAGTAATTCTCCGCACAGCTCGAGTCGAGGTATTGTTGTTGGCTTGATAGGAGCCACCTTATTGATGCAAGGAGTTGAACTGTGACAACGTCGTTGACTGTTGTTGTGCGCACGTACACGCAGGCCCCATATGCCTTTTCAGAAGCATCTGTAAATATATGAAGCTGTATAGAAGATGGCTTATCACAAAAAATGTATCTGGGAATTTTGAGGTTATTGAGATGTGAGAGATTAAGTGCAAAATTATTCCACAATATTTTAATCTCTTCTGGAATCTCGTCATCCCATGGACACTTTTCTGTCCAAAGTCTTTGCATTACTATCTTGGCTTCAACTATACAAGGGGAAATTAGCCGTAATGGATCGAAAACCTGCGCTATAGTGGAAAGAATTAAGCGTTTATTAATCTTTGTCTCTCCATGTACAACGGGATTGATAGAGAAGGTAAAATTATCTGTATTACACTGCCAATTAAGACCTAGAGTTTTTGAGAGCTCATTGGCACTAAGATTTACGGTGTTCGAATCCAAACTATGTTCACGCATGGTGTTCAAGACTTCGAGATCATTGGATTGCCACTTTTTGAGATTGAATTGCGCTGACTTCAACACACTTGTTACATTACGACAAAGAGCTATAGCATCGGAAGTAGTGCCTGCTCCACTCAGGAAATCATCTACGTAGAAGTCATGAGCTATAGCTTGACTTGTCTTAAGATCCGTAGTCTCCTTAGATAATTGAAGAAGGCAGCGGGTACTCAAAAAGGGTGCAGAAGCTGTACCGTAAGTAACAGTGTTTAAAGTGTACCTCTTAAGTGGTTGAGATGGGTCAGCCCTCCACAATATCTGCTGCAGAGAACGTTGGGGGGCGCTGATCTCTATCTGCCGATACATTTTCTCTATATCGGCTGAAACAACAATTTTATGTTGCCTAAAGCGTAGAAGAATGGAGAGCAAGTCATCCTGAATGGTGGGACCTACTGACTGTATGTCGTTAAAAGACTTGCCAGATGTCGTGACGGCTGATACGTCGAACACAACACGCAGCTTTGTTGTAGCGCTCGACTCCCGTACAACGCCGTGGTGTGGCAAGAAGTAGGACTTATCTGTCGATATGGGATATTTAGTTAAGGACATGTGACCTAAATCTTCATAATCTTTCATGAATTCAACATAACGAGTTTTCAAGGCGATATCCTTTTCTAGCCTACGCTCTAATGAAAAAAACCTGCGCTTGGCTATCTCGTAGGAGTTTCCTAAGACCTCTGGCGACTCTTTAAGAGGAATAGCTACTACGAAACGCCTATCACTCTTACGCTTAGTGTTATCAATGAAAGATTGTTCACAAGAATTTTCCTCTGCTGTGTAATTATTTCTTGTCTAGTATATTGTTATTCTTCTAGGCATAAGCCTAGAAGATACGGAATCGGGTTCCCAAAATCGAGTTAAGTCTGTAGAAGCATGATCGTCTTGTACAAACAAACAAGAGGGCTTCTGATTACATGGTTGATGAATGGTACCTGATATAATCCATCCCAGTTTGCTTTCAAAAATATGGGGATGATTCCTACCTAAGCTAATACGGTTAGTGCCTATTACGTTCCAAAAGACGTCCAAAAGACGTCAGCTCCCACGAGTATATCAATGGAAGATGGGACATTATAAGACGGATCTGCCAAACAAATACCAGAAGGCATAGGCATGTCGTGCGTGTCTATGTATGTGTTTGGTATGTGAGCTGTTATTTTAGGCATAACATGTCAATGTCCATTTTGTAATCACTGCTATAAGATTCTAACTGAAGATAGCAAGATTTGGTACTGTCAGAAAATTGATTATTTATGCCAGTGACCCTAGACTTGGCTGTACGAGTAATTAAATTAAGCTTACGACACAAGTCCTGAGTCACAAAGTTTGCTGTGCTTCCATTGTCAAGCAGGACTCGGGCGCAGTGCTGCTTGCCTTCTCTGTCCATCACCTTCACAAGTGCTGTGGACAGTATGACATAACGGAATGAGTTGGATGAATGAATATTAGCTGATAAGGCAACATTTTCGTTATTAGTTTTCCTCGATATGTAATAAGGTATTATGTTTAAGTTTACAATATTTGCAATGGCCCAGTCTACACTTAACGTCGGTATGACCCGGACGTAAGCAGTTAAGACACAGTTTTGATTCTTTTGCTTTTGATATCCGGGTCTCGACTGGAAAACTCCCGAAGTTTTCACAGCTGAAAACATAATGATCCCTTTTACAAATAGGACAAATCGGACAAGATGGATTTTTATAATTTGATTTAGTAGTAGATGTTGCGATAAAACTCTTAGGTTTGCTATATAATGTTCTGTTTTTATCGCTCTTTTCTTTTGTATTTTGTGCCTCCTCAATCGTCTCTAATAGATTTGACCTACTATGAACGAATTTGACAAAGCATTCTAAGGAAGGAGCCTCACTTAATGTATTTCTGTATTCTTCCCAGTGTCTACTAGTCACAGGATCTAATTTAGAAGACATTATATGTATGATAATTGTGTCCCAGTGTTGAACAGGTTGGTTGAGAGTTGCTAGTGCTCTAAGATTTTTATTGGTACTGTCTACAATCTGTCGCAAAGCTTGACTAGACTCCTTGTGCACCGGCTCAACATTAAATAGTGCTTACTTTGGGTAACATTGGTTTGTATTATTACCAAATTAGGGATGTGGCTGTGGCGATACAAACATAAATTTGTAGTAGTATCATATATATTTGTAAAAAAGGTCCATCAATCAAAATTTAGCAGTAACAAGTATATATTTTTTTAATTCGCATCAAAACCTCGTTTAAATCCTAAAAATGAACAAACCGCTTAAGCATATTAAAATGAAGACGAAACTAAAATAATTAAAACAAACAAAAAATATGTAAACACTTTGGCTTGAAGTATCTATTCGCCCCACTACATATAGAGTAAATTGTCATCTATATAGTAAGTGTATGGAGTGCCATACAATCACAAAATACTAAAAAAGTTATTCACTGTTCCATACACACAAATTAGCGCGCTAATTTCGGAAAAAGTTTTGACATTAACTCTGTTTGACAACTTCGCTTTTAGTTTAAGGTGTGTCTACGGAGCTTGTTTAAAAAATAAAATCTAAAGCAAGCATTAACAAAAAATATTGATTTCATAGGGAAAAAACATTAAAGCATTCTCATAGGCACACTGTCAATGTTACCCGAATGAATCAAAGTTACCCAGATTGACTGTACCAAATGCTCTTCTATTTACGCGGGTTGTTTATAAGATGGCGACGTTTTCTTTGTAATAAACTGGAAGCATATGTCAAGTTCGGCATTGTCCGGCCCCTGCTTAATAGTATTTTCACTGCGAATTCAGAAGTGAGTTCGCTAGTGAAATCTTACAGAATAGCCTAGTTTATAACGGAACGCAGTCCAGTATAGTAGTATACTGATCTGTCATTACTTTCATTTCATACAAAGTATTGATTTCACACTGCAATAAACACAATTTCTTTACATTTTCCATGTTTTCATCTTTGAATAACAATATTCAATAATAATAATAATAATTTTCAATAGTGCAAGTTGTTATATTTCTGGACGCTGTGATCACGTGATCAAACCACTGAGAGCACCTTACCTCGAAAACGCCAGTGCTCACGGTACAGAAATGGCGATGATTCATAACGTCATATATTTCTCTAGCATACTGCGGCAGTGTACTGTCAGTCTATGACGGAACGATTTTTCTCCAGTATGAGCACTGGACAGTGCTCTCAGCTCCTCAGTGTATTTTGGAACACAGCCATTATATTGTATTATAATTCCTTATAGATATTTGTAATTTTCTGGAAATAAATAAATTTTCTAGAGTATGTGACAGGATTTCAACCGCTCGCCATGACGTCCCGCCAAAAACCCATGACGACCTCAGAAGTGCTATTCAAAACAAACTTTTTTGTTTTCGTTCGCTAGTTATTCTTCGTTATGTGACTATAGAAATATACAGTGAATAATATTTATAGAGGAATAAGTGTTCTATTAATTTATTGTTGACTTATGACGTAAAAATACGTAGGACCGAATTTTATTTTAATAAATGTTGCGAACTCGTAATAGATTTATTTTATTTTATTATAATTATGTACTTTTCTATAAAAAAATACAAGTAATAGAGCAAGCTGTGTGGTATTTAAGTGCCTGCTAATCTAAATACCTACCATGCAAGCCTGCACCTTGTTACAAGTCCTCTCCTCTGACGTTTATTTGTTACTAACAAAGTAGGTACTTAGTTCATTCTCTATATCTTGGAACAAGTTTTCCGTAATTCTATAACTATTGACGAATTCATCACTGCGACTGGTAAATTTCTTATAATTTGGGCTTATCGACGGCTGCTATTCACTTCTAAATCGTGGTCTCTTTCTGTATAGGTACCTAACAAAATAAATGACCTAGCCATCTACAAACAAAGATGACTTTAACTGAAGTAAAGGAAAGGAATTCGAAAATAATATTGTTAAAGATATATTCTTTCATTTGACACGAAACTTTTCAGAAATAAACTTCTTTATTCGCTTATAAATTAACAAAATCACTACTTATTTAGTTTTCACTTACGATCTCGTAAATAATATAGTATTAATGCATGTAAATGCTTCCGATAGGTGGCGTTGGTATATGTCAAGTGCCAAAATATAGATCAAAATGCAGATCTGCTCAATAAACTTGACCGACTTCTCAACAATTGCGTTCGATTCGTTTTTAATCTTTGTAAATTTGATCATGTTTCAAATCGCTTAGAACTATACTGGTTACCCATTCGGCAAAGGCGCAGTATACACGCTGTGTCATTGTTATATTCTCTCTTAAATTCTGCTATTGCTCCCATTTACTTAAAGTCCCATTTCCAATTTCTCTTTGCTACTCATGACCGACACCTTCGCTCGTCTAGCAATCTTCTTCTTCACTGTCCCTCTCACACCTCTAGCCTTGTTCATTCTTCCTTCAAGGTACAGGCTATTCTACTCTGGAATGCATTGCCATCAGAGCAAACAATGACCACAAGTCGTGTAACATTCAAATTCAGGGTGCGGGAGTTATATTCCCGTATTTTGGCTGTCTTCTCTAATTTCATAACTCATATCTATTCGATTTGTTATACAATATTTATGTAAGTATATTTTATTTATATAAATTTACACCAGTATATGTTTTGAACATATTTACGTATATGCATGTATATATAAAGTTATTTTATATTAATTTTGTCATATAAGTAAGTGTATTATAGCATTATTAGTTTATATATTTTGCTTTCTATCTTTCATCACAAGCACCTACCACAACACATAAATCTCTGTTCTGTCCCAGGTCGACTGTTAGAGAATGCTTATGGCATTAAGTCTGCCTTGTACCAATTTTTTGTGCTAGTTATAAATAAAATAGTCAGTTGATATCTTCTTCAACTTAACAAGGTTTTCTATAAATCTGGCTCAAATACATAAACAGTACAGTCCTAGGGATTGACAATTTGATTCTGTATATTTTTTGTTTGATTAGACAGTCTATGTATTAACAGTTTTTTTTTGGTGGGACGTCATGTGTTTCAACAACGGTTGGTTTGGTAAACGTACCATGCTAGTCATGGTTAATATTTTAACTGTTTGGATTCCAAATTGTAGTTTTAGGCTACGAGTATAAGGTTGTCGTTAAGCTTTCTCTTACGAGGTGACATCGTCAAAATTGATAAAGTTTTTTCAATGAAAGCATAAAAAGAAAAAGGTTATCGTGTATCTAATTATGGTAAATTGTTATAGCAAGCAGTCAAATATCAGGAAGCAATGTGAACTGCAGCAAAATAAACAGTAACAGCAGAGGAGCGACAGGACCCGCACGCAGCAAGCCCATAGACATACAGGGTACGCGCCACACTAAGAGTAACAGTCAAGGTCAGGCAGGTCATTGTCTACACTGTAGTACTCATTAGTTTAGCAGTTAACATTGTGTCTCATAAACTGTTCTAACTTTAGAGGTCAAGGTTGTCAAAGGCATTCAGTTTGCTTAACAGAAGTAAATATTTAACGGTAGATTGTAAGCGAGTATTGGAAGTATGAATGCGAATCTTCAGCGGTACAATGTAGCGTGTGCCCGTCTCGCAGGCAGCTACGGGGCGGGCGGGTCCACGCCCAAGGGCCGCGCCGGGGCCGCGTGCGACAAGGCGCGGCGCCGCAACGAGGCGTGCTTCGGCGACGCGGCCGAGCCCGCGCTGCTCGACGACTTTGACTTCGAGGGCAACCTGGCGCTGTTCAACAAGCGCGCGCTCTGGGAGCAGATTCGCAACTCGCACAAGCCCGACGTGGTGCGCCACGCCGACGACTCCTTCCGGCACGACGAGAACGTGCTCGGCGCCGCGCCCGCGCTCGGCTGCGCCGTGCGGCTGCCCGCCGAGCTGTGCGCCGGGCGCTACGTGACCGACGAGGGGCTGGCCGTGCCCGCGGCCGCGGCCGAGCTGCGCGCGCGCCTGTGGGGGGCGCTGCGCGCGCGGGGGCTGCTGCGCGACGCGCTGCTGCTGCTGGCGCGCGCGGCGGCCGACGTGGCGCTGCGCCTGGCGGGCGGCGGCCGGCGCCTCGACCCGCGCAACGCGCACCAGGCGCCCGCCGCCGTGGTGCTGGCGGGCCCGCACGCCGCCGGCGCCGCGGGGCTGGCGGCCGCGCGCCTGCTGGCGGCGCACGGCGTGCGCGCCACGGCGCTGCTGGCCGCGCCCGCGCCGCGCGCGCCCGACGCGGCGCTGGCGCGCGAGCTGGCCGCGCTGGCGCCCGCCGGCGTGGCGCTGGCGGCGCGGCCCGACGCGCTGCCGCCCGCCGACGTGGTGCTGCTGGCGCTGCACGACCCCGAGCTGGCGGACGCGCCGGCCGCCGAGCCGCCCTACGGCGCGGCGCTGCGCTGGGCGGGCGGCGCGCGCGCGGCGTGCGTGGCGCTGGAGCCGCCGGGCGCGGGCTGGGCGGGCGTGTCGGCGCGCGCGGCCGTGCTGGGCGTGCTGCCGGCGGCGCTGGCGCCGGAGCTGGGCCGCGTGTACCTGGCCAACGTGGCGCCGCCGCCGCTGATGTTCGCGGAGCACCACGTGGCCTACCGCTCGCCCTTCGGCGCCGCCTCCGTGCTGCCGCTGCACCCGGCGGACGACTGACGCCGCTCGTGTCGAACTTTATGTGAACGACGCACGGACGCTCGTGTTGATTACTTCCTAGAAATTATGACTTTGGAGACTGAATTTTGTTATTATTTCGAAATAAGCTATTTACTGAAATATAATTATAAAATTGACAAACATTTTGATATTGAGACGATAATACGTTACCTACTCAATATCAAAATTAACTTTATTATACTTAGTAAAATCAAAAAAACGTAATATAGATACCTAAATATGCATACATTTACAAATATTATTTTCAGACAAACACTCCTTACACAAGTTTACATAAATTCTAACAGTATGTCATATTTCTCAAAAGTATTTCTAATATATTATAACTCTTGAGTTATAACTACATAAGCAAAAAAAAAATTATAATGACATCTGTCAATACTGTAATACTCAAATTAGACACAACACTTACTCCATGGCCCAATAATGCAAACCTGCTCAAATCGCGAAAATACACGTCATCAGCAAGGTAGCGTTGGCTCTCAAATTTTTTCCCCCCACAATTTGCCCACTAACTCCTTAAAGTTAGAAGATTATGTTAAATATCCGAAATAAAATTGTATTACTGTCGATAAAAGCTAAAATATATTAAACTAGACTCTACCCACAACTCCGTCCGGGTGGTTTCAGAATATAAATGTCGCACTACTGCACTTTAATTAACTTTATGCAAAAATAGCTAATCCGAAGAAATCATTCATTTTTTCGAGGTGAAATGTAGCCTGTGTCCTTTCCTGAGCGTCAGTATTCTGGGGTTCAGAAGTTACGTCGTGAAAGCGTAACAAAAACTTACAAATAAAGGCACTTTCACATTTATATCCTGCTCCAAGGAAAAGGATAGGCAGTGGAAAGAAAGGATAACAAGGAGAGGATAAGGAGGGCCTCTGCGCTCTCACTCACCGTACGAAACACAATAGTAGGAGTACCTACCGTTGTTTCACTTATTAGTTTGTATATTTTTCATATAACACACCACCGTGACTGGAACAACTTTGAGATTCAATGTTGACAGAAAGAGTACGAGCTAGTTTTCTCGTTGGTTTGAAAGAGAAACGGCTAAAAGCGATAGTTGTCACGTATCTGTTAAATACAACAACAGCGCTATGCTGCCAGACTAATAATTATGTTTCTGCTCATATTAATAACTAAGGTTCCTTTTTATAAAAATGAACAAATTTAGAGTAGAAATTCTGAAATTATAATTACTGTAAACAATTAAACATTTGCTATCAAAGTACATTTGATAAGTAAATGATTGGTATTATTTTAAAAAAAATGCTGTTCTGACTGTTGTCTGATCTGTTGTTAATTACCCTAAATAATTTTATTTGAAAAACGGCAGGGAAAATATGCCGTCATTATGACGTAGTCGTGGCAAACTGTCAACGATTTGAGCAGGCCTGGGGGGTTAGACGGAATCTCATATCTCACAATCGATATCGTATCGTGATCACTGTAATTGGTTGAGAGATCACCGTAATTGGCCAATGGATTATTACAACATCACGCGTCGGTTTCTCTACCAATCACGAGCGAGACGATACGATGTCGATTGTGAGATATGAGATTCCATCTAACCCCCCCCTGTATTATTGGGCCATGACATACACCATACAATTCGTTTCTCCATAAACATGCAATGAAAAAAACATTGACGATTCATATGACATTCCTACCTTAAAAATGTGATAAATAAAAACCAAAGCTTCACGAAAATTTTTTTTGAAGTTTTTGCTTTATTTTTATAAAAATAAACAAAATTCAATCGTTAATTACTTTCTTTCATATTACTCAGCACTGCATTGTTCTCTGACGAGTCGGGCGACAATAGCGCTTCCACTGATAATGACATTATCAGTATAAAGTGATTTTCTAGTTTTTTAAAGGACCATGGCGAAAAATTAGTTGACGATTATTTGAGCGTCTTGATATATCCTGATATCATATGTTATTAGCACCAATTTTCGTTTTTATATCAACAAATATATTTCTTAATTAGAGGCCTACGAAAAAATATGAAATAAAGAGTGCTTTTTGACTATTTCCGAATTATAATCTGTCCTTCAACCATTTATTCTAATTTGACAGCTTGAGTACCTTAGACAAAGAATATTATAGATTCGCTACTATTTTGACACTAAGGATGAAGAAAAGATGCAAATATTAGGTTTTAGCAAGAGTGAGAGAGACACATGTATAAGCATTTTATCCTTTTCGCGTATGCGTTATTTGTATTTGGACCCAATCAACTGGGTCCAAACAATAAGATGGCCAACCGTCCCCATCATCAGTATGTAAGCTTGTTTTTGTATTGACGTAAAAAAACCTTCATTAATCACGTTATATGCGCTAATGTTACATGGTCTAATACATTTTAAGCATAATATAAGCATAACTGCAATTTATTTTGTCCTGCCATTCTTGTATCCGGCTAAAACAGGTAGTAGGTAGGTATATTTTTAGTCAACAAAGTTATAATCATAGTTATCTATTAAAATTATTCCGGTATGTCAAACTATTGCTATCTCGACTTTGCATACGCTAAGCCGAACGCTAACCTATCAGCTTGTCTATAATATTCTTTGTCTTAAGTTGAGTACCAATAATTTTTTTTTGCGTTGCAAGCCATCTTTTTTTTTTTTAAGTGTTTAGCAGAACCGTCAGCCTAACAGTAACTTATAAACATCGTTATTCTCTGATCACAGGTAAGTTTAATTCATGAAACAAGTCGTAGTTGAAATCAGTCATATAAAATTAGTCAGTCATGTCAAAGTCCTGCTCCAGTAAAACTACACAACAACACACAACACCTCTGTGTGATTTCCATCCACATATTTTATGAGGCGGCCGCGGATGGTTATGAATGCCTCTGAATGATCAATCGGCGATCGGCCCAATCTTTTAAAGGTGTTTAAGCATCGGGCAACGTTTATGACACATCTACTATCATAAAATAGAAATATAACGGAAATCCGATCTTGTAATATGTTAGAACTTAACCTACAAAATTAAATATTCTTATCGTAATAACTAAAAGCCTAGGCCTTCTTAGACAAAAATTTTTACACCCCGAGGCTCAGAAAATTACAGTTATTCAATACGCATATTTTTTGAACAAAGACGCAACAATTTTTGATCAACTAATTTAATGTATGGGAGTTCGCCATTGTCCTTTTTGCTTTCTATTTTACAAAAGTACATATGAAAAATTTCTGAATAATGCTTTTATACTTAAAATTTATATTTCGTTTTTTCAATATTATATAATTTAATAAAATTGAATGCTGAAAATGTGATAGCGTAAATCTGTTGACAGGAATTTTACGTAAATATAAAAATAATACTTCAATGAGATTGAGAATGAATAACAATATTTATTTTATGGAGTCAAACCAAACTGTATGCAATAAAATACTATAAATAAGAAAACTTTTAGTTTCATTAATGGATGACTATATATTATTGAGAATTTTAAAATGGTTTCACTTAGTTGCTGTATATCTAAATGAGAATATCAATACTCCAGCCAGGTTGACAACTCCATCACTGTCTATATTCAGGTTCTATTGTCACATTGATATCTGCAAATTGTTTCGTAGATACGTAGGTACACAGACTCCCGCCTGTTCACCAGACGTGCGGGCTTATGCTGTCCACTATAGTGGTAAGTGATAATCGCCGCTTATGGACTTGACAATATCTACTATTAATATTCATAACGGAACACATATCGAAAGTATAAACATTCATTAACGTAAAGTGCGAATTTATATGGCTAAGCATGTCAAATGTTTAAAAATATACTTACTTATCATTACGCCATTTCCCTTGCAGGGTAGGTAGAGCGAACAGAGTGCCAAGAGGCTCTATTCTTGCATACATCTTTCGCTTCCTCAACATTCATAACTCTCTTCATACACGCTCGCTGGTTTCGGAGACTCCTGACTCCACCTTCCTTCAATACATGACCGATTTGGTCTAGCTACCTAGACTAAAAAAAAAAGAAAAAGAGAAAAATTTTCACTTTGTGTTTAATGTATAGTGCTAAGCATGTCAAATGCTAAAAATATATATAAAAATATCTAAATATTTAAAGGGTTTGCGTCATTATTAGGTAAAATCTTAATTGTAAAATTAAGTTTACCTGGTCGGTATAATGTATGAAAATACTTCCGACAGATGACGCAGGCGTCACCCAAAGACGTTAAGTATGATGTGTTATCGAAATTAGCAGTCAGGAGCAATTGTCAGGATGGCTGAATTGGTAAAGCATCTGGACGGTATCCAGAAGATGCAGGTTCAAATCCTGCTCCTGACTGTTATTTTCGATTTCACATTTTTCACTTTGTGTTTAATGTATAGTGCTAAGCATGTCAAATGCTAAAAATATATATAAAAATATTTAAATATTTAAAGGGTTTGCGTCATTATTAGGTAAAATCTTAATTGTAAAATTAAGTTTACCTGTGAAAAAAGTGAAAAAAGTTTTCACTTTGTGTTTAATATATAGTGCTAAGCATGTCAAATGCTAAAAATATGAAAAAGTGAAAAAAGTTTTCACTTTGTGTTTAATGTATAGTGCTAAGCATGTCAAATGCTAAAAATATATATAAAAATATCTAAATATTTAAAGGGTTTGCGTCATTATTAGGTAAAATCTTAATTGTAAAATTAAGTTTACCTGGTCGGTATAATGTATGAAAATACTTCCGACAGATGACGCAGGCGTCACCCAAAGACGTTAAGTATGATGTGTTATCGAAATTAGCAGTCAGGGGCAATTGTCAGGATGGCTGAATTGGTAAAGCATCTGGACGGTATCCAGAAGATGCAGGTTCAAATCCTGCTCCTGACTGTTATTTTCGATTTCACATTTTTCACTTCGTGTTTAATGTATAGTGCCAAGCATGTCAAATGCTAAAAATATATATAAAAATATCTAAATATTTAAAGGGTTTGCGTCATTATTAGGTAAAATCTTAATTGTAAAATTAAGTTTACGTGGTCGGTACAATGTATGAAAATACTTCCGACAGATGACGCAGGCGTCACCCAAAGACGTTAAGTATGATGTGTTATCGAAATTAGCAGTCAGGAGCAATTGTCAGGATGGCTGAATTGGTAAAGCATCTGGACGGTATCCAGAAGATGCAGGTTCAAATCCTGCTCCTGACTGTTATTTTCGATTTCACATTTTCACTTTGTGTTTAATATCGACTTTCAGTTGTTTTTTTATATTCAGCTCAGACAAGAAAGATGGATACTTCGAAAATTCGAGTGATTTTTGAATACGAGTTCCGACGCGGAACTAACGCTGCAGAAACAGTAATATCAATGTTGCGTTTGCAGAGGGGACTGCTAATGAATGCACTGTGCGATTTTGGTTAAACGCTTTCGTGATGGAAATTTTGATTTGTAGAACGAACTACGTGGAAGACCGCCCACACATGTGAATAACAATGAATTGAATGAGATGATGGAAGCAGATCTGAGCCAAACTAACCAGGAATTAGCGGCATAGTTTAACGTTACCTAACCAACAATGTACTCATTTGCGTCAAATCAATAAAATAAAAAAATATGAAAAATGGGTGCCTCATGATTTAACTGATCTGCAGAAAGAAACGCGTGTTGAAACTTGTGTTGCCTTGTTGAATCGATACAGAAATGAAGGAATATTGGATCGAATTGTGCATGTGATGAAAAGTGGATTCTTTACGATAACCGTAAGCGAAAAATGTAATGGTTGACCCCAGGTCAAACGCCGCAACAGTGTCCTAAAGCAAAGCTTACCAATAAAAAGATAATGGTAACTGTTTGGTGGTCTCAGCATGGTGTTATTCACTATAGCTTTCGCCGATCTGGTCAAGCAATAACGGCAGATGTCTACTGTGCCGAACTCCTAACAATGATAGCAAAACTTGCAGCGAAACAGACCCGACTCATGAATCGATCTTCACCATTATTGCTCCATGATAACGCGAGACCTCATACAGCACGAGAAACCTTTTTAACTCTACAGGAACTGCTATTAGAAACCATTCATCACCCTGCGTATTCGCCAGACCTTGCTCCAACGGGCTACCATTTTTTTCGTGATTTGGACAATTTTCTATGTGATAAAAAGTTTTCTTCCCAGGAGACAGTACAAAATGCTTTCACACAGTTTGCAGAATCTAGATCACCAGAGTTCTATCGCAAAGGCATAAATGACCTTCCTATTAGATGGCAGCAATGTAAATATAGATAATAATGGTAGATATTTTGATTAAATAAATATGTTAAGTGAAAAAAAAAACTAATTTCAATTTTCAGTACAAAACAGCAATTTCATGCTTTAACCTCTAATATGTGAAAAGTACAGAGATAATCTATACTAATATATAAAGCTGAAGAGTTTGTGTGCTTGAACGCGTTAATCACAGGAACTACTGGTCCGATTCGAAAAATTCTTTCAGTGTTAGATACCCCATTTATCTATAAGCTATACATATATGATCACGCTAAGACCAATAGGAGCGGAGCACTAATGAAGAATGTTTCAAAATCGTTTTTTTTTTTCCTTTTGAGAGCTTCCACGCAGACGAAGTCGTGGGCAGAAGCTAGTTACCTATATACTTACTTAAATAGCGCAGATAATATGAAATCAAACTTCAAACATGGAACAGCTGACCGACGACGTCGGACATCTTTTTAGCTATAGAACCATAATATGACCATACATATTAATTATAGAACTTTTAAAATAGATTTGTAGAAGAGTTCTAGCTTTTATAAATCAAACTGCACAGATGGCGCAGTGGTTTAGATACCAGCCTTCCGCTCGAGTGTTGTGGGTTCGATTCCCACACAGGACAACTCTTTGTGTGATCCACTAATGCTTGTTATTTTGTGTATTATTTTGTGTTTCCAATTTAGCGTATCATTAATTTTCGCGCCATTTGATTTTTCTTTGACATCGTTCTGCTCGCATTATGGAATACGAAGACGATTTACACCGTGGCACGAGCGCCGCAAAAACAGCTCGAAGGATTAATGATGTGTAGGTATGGGGAAGCACCATAAAAGATAATACGGTACGTGTTTGGTTCCGACGTTTTCGTTCTGGATATTTTGACCTACATAATGAACCCCGTAGACGGCCGAAGACCCTAGTTGACACTGAACAATTAAAAGTGATCGTGGAAGCGGCCATCGCAACCATCAGAGTTAGCGGCAGGCTTCGGTGTGAGTAAAAACAATTTTAATTCACTTGAAAGAAATTGGTAAAGTGAAAAGCAAACCAACCATCAGACCGTCGCAATAACGAGGGGGTATTGAATCGTATTGTTACTTGTGATAAAAAATGGATCCTGTACGATAATCGGCAACGCTCATCACAATGGTTGAAATCCTGCCCCAAGCTCGAGTTGACTTAGAAAATGGTACTGGTGTCTGGTGGACCAGTGCTGGTGTCACCCACTACAGCTTCCTAAGATCTGGCCAGACGATTAAGGCAGATCTGTATTGTCAAAAATTGCAAACCATGGTGGAAAATCTAACAGTTAAACAACCGAAACTGGGCAATTGCCCTAGGCCACTGCTACTTCAGGACAACGCTAGACCACACACTGCACAACAGACGGTCGCTAAATTAGAGGAGCTGCGATTGGAATATTTCCGACACCCACCTTACTCCCCGGACCTTGCTCCAGCAGATTACCACTTTCCGGAATTTGGACAGCTTCTTGCAAGGAAAAAAAATATATTCTGTTTGCTGTGGAAACCCCCTTCAAAGATTTTATTGATTCTACAATGTTTTCAGCAAAGGAATCAATAAACTACTGATAAAATGGCGAAAGTGCATACATGACAATAGTAGGTACCTACATACATTGACCTTTGATTAGTTAAAATAATTTCATTTAAAAAATCGTATACCTTTTTCCATACATAACGCCAATTTCATATTATGTAAGGACCTATTAATTGTTCGGGCACTTGTCTTCTCATACATTTAATTTGTAAGATGTAGGTATTGCAGTCAGCTCCCCAGCCGAAGCGATAAGACATGAACTACAATTGTTTAAGTAGCTATTTTTACCGTGCACTTGGTATAATTCACGGCGTATTTGTAGCTAGCAGTGGTAAACTAGCCACGGTCCATCTGATGGTAAGTGGTAACCGTCGTGCTTAGGATTGCCATACAAATATATCAGGGCAAATTCTGACATCTCAGAATCAGGATGACGATTGTGGGCGGATTTTAAAATTTTTAGAATTTGAATAAAATGTAGTAGATATTGGGTGGTATATGCTGTCTGCAGGCAATGCCCACGCATCGTGCCGCGATCTAGAAATTGTAAATTACGTTTGCAGAGGATTCGTAAAATTCTCAGGATTTTTCAATAGAAATCTGGCTTTTTCTCCGGATTTAAAAATTTTCATCTTGGTAACCCCAGTAGTGCTTGAATTTAGATCTCGCAATACCGACAGCACACCCAAGAGTGAAGGGAGGGTTCTAGAGTAGTGTTAGCGGCTTGCTAATTTGTTACAGAACGTCGCTGGAGTAGTAATGTCTGATAGAAACAACAAAATGTAAGTCCATCGATTTATTTTGAAAAAAAAAGTAGTTCTCAAAAGCACAAAATATATATTTGGACAACAGAACATGATTATGTTATGGCTTATACATCGACATTAATATTGTGTCTAACTATTACTTTATATTATTTACAAATACGGCTATCAGCAGCGACACTTGCCGCGGCGGAGACGACACGAGTCGCGCCGTGGTTCGCGCTCGGCACAAGGCGACCGAGGGACCCGATTATACACAATGTGTACAAAATTAACTAAAAATACATAAATACGGAAGACGCGTCAGGTCTGATGACCATCTTTGTGAACAAAAGTGTACCTATATAATATAGTCCCGTGTCTACAGGACACAAGAGCGATACACTGCTATAAGCCACACCACCCCGCCTCGGACATCCACATAGACGTACCGAGTAGTGTTGCCAGTAGCGGACTTTTCACTGTTTGGAATGATTAACTATACAAAAACACGCGTGATATGTACACAATAGAAATGTAAAATATTTACTCAACCATCCTTAACAACACTTATAATATTCTAATTTAAATATGATATATTTGAACAGTGTTGCCAGGGCGTAATAATTAGCCCACAACACTGCTCGGCGCACAGACAACAGGCTGTCGCCGCAATGAGACCGGCAATTATCTGTAATGTACCTACGTGTTAAAATATGTTTGTCACCGTTATAATTTAATTTCTGTCAGGCGCAACTAACATTTGTCTTGTGTCTGTCCTCTCTGGCGGCAAACTCAACTTGGGATACACGAACTAACTGTCTTGTGAGGAGGGTTGAGAGCGACTCTACCTACAGCTACTATGGATAAGACTAAGTTTCGACAAATACAATAACTACGTCATTTAGACCAACATTAGCCTTTGTCCCCGGCTCCGCCGCAGGCAAAGGCTAATGAGCCGTTAATGTAGCGAAATGAAACGTTTAAGTCCAAGTTCAACGTTCAAGTCCAAGAAACCAGGGTTTAAGTCCAACTGAGAGCTATGAAATACCAGTTTTAGAAAAAACTTAGATTATGCGTGATGCGTAAAATAAAAAAAAAAACAGTTAAACAGTCAAAAAATCTAAAAATAAAACATAGGTTTAGTTACGCTTAGACAGCCTAATACAATCAGTTGTTCTCAAATACCTTTAACGTACAGACACAGCTTTTTTACAGTTTTATAATATTATAGATATTTAAAAATATGCGTACACTTTGTGTGCTACAGTCTTTGGTTGTAGAGATGGCGGCAGCCGTCGATAATATCTCTCATCACAGTGTGATATACGAACTGACACTCGGACGTCGCGACGTCGGGCCGCGAGCGGCGTGGCCGGCGTCGGCCGACGTCGGTCGCAGGGTACAAATTATACAGACTAGGTAAACAATGTAAAAAATATTCAAAAACACGTTACAAAACCGATCTCGGGAGTGACTACACAATAGAAGCTCTAACACCGACACGAGAGCGGGCACACACACACACAAACACACACACACACTGACCTTACCGCTAACGTCCACGATACGCTTACACAACTAGGGCGGCGCCGGCGCCGCAATACTACCGGGCGCTCGGGCGCACCTACAGCTCCAGGTCGCGCTCGCGAGTCGCGGGCGGGTCACGAGCGGGCGGGTCACGAGCGGGCGGGTCACGAGCGGGCGGGTCACGAGCGGGCGGGTCTCGCGATAGCGGCTTGCCGGCCCGCAGCAGGTCGCGCGTGCGCTCGCGCAGTCGCATGAGCTCGTCCTGGATGCGCTGCGTGATGACGCGCCGCGTCTCCTCCTCGCTCACGTTGGCGCTGCGCAGCCTACACAAAAGAGCGCCAGTGACTTCATTTGAAAAATTCATATTGTTGTCTACCAGAATCTCAAACTTAAAAGAACTTGCGTGTTATTGGGCCATTTTGTTCGTGACCTGACCTGTAGTCCATTCATATTTAATTCAAGCACGTGGTCAACTTTTGAAAATCTATACAGATAAGTACAAAATATTTAAACCATTACTCTACTTTATAAGTGTTCAATGTAGCGACGGGCAATTGTAGCAAAACGTCGATTGTTTATTACTTTTTTAATTATTATGACTAATTAAGGTAAGTACATTGTAAAAAATATAATTCTAATAATTATAACTAACTTTACTTAATAATTATTAGTCTTTTAGTCTCACTGAGAAACTCCTTACTTATATTCATTTCATAATTCGTTACAGTGACGGTATCATCTTACTCTACGACGAACAAATGGATATTCCCTCAATCGATGGATTGATTACTAGACAGGCAATTAAATAATCCATTATCAACCGCATAATATCTACAGTTGTAAAGTAAGTAGTGGCGCTTAACTATTGATTGGTAGCGCAGCGCTCGCCCGCGCACTGCTTGTCTAGACCCGCGGTAGCGTGGCAAGCCAAGTTCAAGCTAAAGAATTGGCGAGCAGCACCGTGTGTAATATTACACTAACTATTTGGAGACACTTTTGACGCCCTTAGAACTTAAAAACTATTTCAGATAAACATGTCAAAGGGATATGCCCAAAAATGCCTGCAATGGAGTAACTATTAATAGTCCTTAATTCTATTTAGATTAAAATATGTATAATTAAATCATTCCCAAATTTGTTTGACTAGGGCAAAAATATAACGACCACTAAAATATTAAACTTGATATCCGTCTAATTCATACTTAATGATTTTTGGAGTAGGATAGAATTAATCCACGTTTATCATTATTTTGATGTAATTCAACCTATATGTACCGTAAATCTAATTAAAATAATATTAGGGGTTAAAATATGAAATTGCCGATTTGTACTGAAAAATTGAAATTCGTTTTTTTTTTCATTTAACATATTTATTTAATTAAAATATCTACCATTATTATCTACATTGCTGCCATCTAATAGGAAGGTCATTTATGCCTTTGCGATAGAACTCTGGTGATCTAGATTCTGCAAACTGTGTGAAAGCATTTTGTACTGCTTCATGGGAAGAAAACTTTTTATCACGTAGAAACCCCATTTAGATGTCATTTCTTTTGTTGTTGAAGTCAACAACCAAGGCGTATATCATAATATTGAACTTGGCTCTCATATCACATTTATGTTTGTGATGGGATTGTAATTACTTAATAATTTACTTGTTTAGTAGTAAGTAGGTATTCGTACATAGGAAGTAATAGCCTGATGGGTGCGCTGCGCGACAAATTAGGAGTTATTGTTGACACTATAACTGTGTCAGTCATTGAAATTCGTTGCACGCCGTTAGTCGACTAACATTGACTGTTATCAACTAAACCGAACAATCGACTAATTCGATTAGTTTTAGTAATGATCGCCCATTGCTAGATTTATCAAATACAGATTTTGCAACAACTGTTTAAAATTATGATTTAAATGCTTTACTGTTATTGTCTAACTACAGGAAGAGTGCACTCACTTGTCCAGTAGATGGTGTATTTGTATGGGCTCGCCGACGTTCAGTACGACGTGTTTGCGGAATTTAAGCAGGTAGGGTTCCTGGTTGGGAAGCACGCGGTCCATACCCTCGTGCCACACGGGCACTATGAGAGGGGGGGACGCACAGTCCGCCACTAACCTACCCACACCCCACTTGAATCTGATGTGTTCCTGAAACAGAAAATATTAGGCGTGTAAGTTCAAGTCGAAACAGGCTCAATATATCGGTCCTTCTAATCGAGTGGATTTATCGATCAGGAAACAGTCCCAGGTCACACACAGAAGTTTGCGAAGTTATACGTAATTACGAATATATACGATTGTCAGAGATGACATACGGAACAGAGACGCCGTCCTCGAACGTCAGCATCGTATCCAAAACTCAAAACCTATAATGCGATACGTGTAAACTTATCGTTGGAATCGGAAGCAGGAAGAAAAATATAGGTAAAACATAACATAACATACAGGCGAACAGAAGTTATAGAGGCGTAAAGTGAGTTAGCGAAAGTATTTCGGAGCGGTGACGAGAGAGCAGTGTGGAGGCGGACCTTGGCGACGTTGACGCGGCCCTCGGGGAAGATGTGCACCCAGTCGCCGCGCGAGAGGCGCTCGACGCAGAAGTCCATGGCGGGCTGGTGCACGCCGGCGCCGCGCACGACGGGCACGCAGCGGCCGAGCGCGAAGAAGGCGGCGTGCAGCGCGCGCGTGAAGCAGATGTCGTGCGCCGCCAGCGACCAGCGCATGCGCCGCGCGCGCAGCAGCACGCCGCAGTCCAGCACGCCTGCGCACCGCCGTGCATACATACGTATAAGATCTAAGCCAACGTTATTCTCGCTATTCACTATTGTTTTTCCGAGCTATTCTATCACATCTACGTAGACCCGCGGTAGCGTGGCAAGCCAAGTTCAAGATAAAGAATTGGCGAGCAGCACCGTGTGTAATATTACACTAACCATTTGGAGCTACTTGTGACCCCCTCGTATCTCAAAAAGTATTCCACATAAACATGTTTAATTTGGCTCATATAACGAGACTTGCGAGATACATATGTGCTCCAAATTTCATAGACACATCAAGACGGTTATTTAAATATTGAGGTCCAAAAATCGTAATTTTTATCACTGATTGAACTATAGATCAAAACTCTACCCAGTTTCAGATGACCTAAAAAGTTCAAATTTGGCATCCAGATAAGTTGTTGGGTGAATACAAAGGAATAAATCAGGAACTAGTAAATTTTTGTCATTTTAGTATAATTTTTAAACAAAAACCATATGGTATTAATTGTATTAGAAATAAGTACCTACTAATAATTTCTGTACAAAAAGTAATGATATCCCATCAAAAAAATAAATGTGAAATGAGAGCCAACTTCAATATTATGATATATGCCTAGGTTGTTGACATTAACGACAAAAGAAGTGAGATCTACATGGGTGCCAACTTCAATGGTCAGTCCTGAAATTTATTTATAACAACAAAATATTTTACAACAACTTAAAATATTATTTTACTTGCCGTGTGGGGTCGGCTTTAGAATTGTCCCACCCCTCTCCACCTACGGGAGTCGTAAGAGCCGACTGAGGGAGCACCGAGGGAGTGGGCAGCAGCAGCACTCACTCGAGTATTAACAACATCCACTGCGATTGCCACCCGCCTGCCAAGCGTGGTGATTACGGCACTATCCCCCATATGAGCGAAACGCATGCTGTACCGTTCTCTTGGGGAGGCCTATGTCCAGCAGTGGACTTCGCAAGGCTGATGGATGGATGGATGATGAAAATATTATTTCTTCTTATAACTTAAAATAATATATTGAAGCTTGAGGTACCTTATGATAAGTTGAGAAGCTAAGGCGTAAAAACAAAAGAAAAATAGATAATATTTATACCTGCATTCATATCTGACTCAAATTCTTCAAGCCGGTTATTGTAACCCTGGCATAACCGCTACAATTACTTTTACTATCTCTGAAAATACTGGAAAGAGTCTCACCCCAGAGGCCAGGGTCGTCGAAGCACGAGTGGTGGTTGGACACGGTGAGGAGCGGCACGCCACGCGGCCGCCGCGTGGCAGCGCGGAGCACCTCACCGTTGTACACCGTCGTCTTGTTCAGGAACTCTGCGACACGACCGCGTGCTCACTACGTGCACGAATACATACTACTATGGCTGCCCACACAGAGGTTCATCAGTGCTTTAGTTCCACGAGCTGGTAGATATGCTTAAAGATTGCGCGCTACACACAGCAATATTACTACGAAAGAAGGAAATCTTGAGTATCCACATGTTGGAACGCGGTTATGAGACAAGACAGACTTGGGCCTGTAACAGAAGACTGGCTTCATCCTTCTCATAGCACTGGGTCGATTTTGACAGCATATTTAATCTTAGCTCAGCTGCTTCTGCTATTATTTAGTTTATAAGCTAAGATTGCTCGTCGATTCGCCTCTAAAAAGACTTGTCCGCGAATAAATTTACAGTCACTGAATAACACTTTTATTTGCGTAAAAGCGCTAGAGTGAGGGCTAATATCTAGAGTGGTGTGCTGCGTGCTGCACACACAATGGTATGGCGTTAGCAAGAAATTCTGCAGTTTCATTACCTATAATACTGCGGTGAAAGTTTGGATAGCGATGTGAAATGTGTAATACACATTAGCGTAGTACCTATATCTAGAACTTCAAGTTTTATAGGTTTGTACAGGAAATTTTAATTTCAGTTGGAATTTAGTATGTGCGTGGATCGATTCTGGTACCATATAATGCGCGTAATATACCTAATATATGCGGAAAATTAACATTTCACAATTATACAAGATATACGAGTTGCTCCTATTGTAAGTAGTCCTGCTTACTGGCAACGGCTAAATGTGAAACAAAGATAGAATTTCCTTTATATGAACCTCGAGTTAACAAGTTCATGCTGTCTATTCGGCTTTATTGGGCTTGAGCTATCGTAGCACGAAAAGTTGTTATAAGATTTTCATATTCCTACGACCATGTGTGTTACTAGTTTCGACTAATTTTTTTCCTATCGTATTACATATTATCAGACTAATCAGACTCATAAGCCCATAATTTCCAGTTAAGATTGTACGAATTTCTAAAAAGCGACTTTTCCTATGTGCGATTATATTAATTTTTTTCAAAACTTTAATTTATTAGAAAGCTTAGCATGTCAAGTGCTCAAAAATAAATATAGTTATAAGCTATGTCTGTATGTGTCTATGTCATTACATTAAACAGCTCGCCATTGTACAGACATATTTATGTGTCTTCTACAAATAGGTACATAATATGAAATATGACTCAAATAATGTCGCGTGTGGAAACTGCGCCCGCGGAAAGTTCGCGATTGACCTTGCGATGTTCCAGGTATTATAGGTCATTCGTCATCGTCTTGTCATTGTGTATATTATATTGTTAAGTTTTTTAACATGACACGGGCCTAAAATATTTATGATGTAATAAGTTAACGTTTCAATTAAATTCATTACTAGATCTAACATTTAAACGGATAGTGTATTGATAACAGTACAATGATAAGACACTGCTTATGTGATATAGCATGAGAATAATAATCAGGCCTTCAGATAATATTATCATATTTAAAAATGCTATACAACTATGGCGGTAGCCAGAGAATAGCCCCTGAATGCGCATTGTATCTATAGGTACTACTGTCCAAAAGTATTTGAATACCTAAAAAAATAATGATTCCGATACAGCTAAATTAAATATTTTTTTTATGAAATATATACCTATTCTCTGAATGTTTAAGAAGCTAATGTATGAATAAACAATAATTTACAACCATAAAGTAATATTTTTCTGATTCATCAGTGGTTTAGTAAAAGATTGTCAAATTTGTCGTTAATGCTCAACTGCTCTCTCCACGAGTGCTTGTGAGGTGTAGGGCAACATTTCCGTCTTTGTCTGTCTACTTCTTTTCATAACAGCTTTATCAGGGTCAAGTCTGCAGACTCTTGGGGCCATTTCATAACTCTTAAGCAGTGACGCGCCAAGAATCTCCTGCGCCGTCGTGCAAAATACTGATAAGCACCTTCATTGATGGTATGATTCCGTATTTGTATGTCCGTTAAGTTTTTGTTTTCGTTAGCCCTTGGACCTCACACATGATTTGAAAAAAGGCAATAATCATTACAGTATGAACACTTCGGACATGTTGCTCGCATGTATTTTTTTTGATGCAAACAATAAGTACACATAATAAATTATTATCGAACAGTGTTAAACTTATAAAACATGTATTCCAAATTAATAAAAAACAAAAGGTCAAATAAAACCAACACCTGCTCAATACCAGAACCCCGAAAACTTTCAGCTCGAACTAGAAAATCGCTTTCAATGCCTAGACGAGTGCGATTCAAGCTCACGGCGAGACGGACTGAGATGACGGTGCAGTCTTCGGCTGATTGGTCCAATCAGAGGCGACTAAACAGGCACATCTCCAAGTCTATGCGACGAGACATTCGCCGATTTAATACCTTGCGTATTAAAGAGGCGATAGGGCGGAACCAACGTTCCAAAGTGTTTGCAAGAGATCTGTCTGTTGGGAAAAGCCAGCTGATCAAGCTGAAGACCAATGATGGCACTGTTGTTTCTTTCAAAGATGAGATATTAAGAGAGGTCCACGAGTTCTATGGACAGTTATACAGATCCCAGAACCCTGTTGTCAGCTTGGTCCATGAGCCCAGATCCAAGCTAACTCGGCACTATACCGAAGAAATCCCGGACGTCAGCCTGTACGAGATCAGAATGGCTCTCAAACAACTAAAGGACGGAAAGGCACCGGGAGATGACGGAATAACTATAGAGCTTCTGAGGGCAGGCGGAAAGCCGGTCCTCAAAGCCTATTCAATTCTGTCGTTCTCGGGGGCGACGTCCCAGAGTCGTGGGCCGGGAGCGTGGTGGTGCTGTTCTTCAAGAAAGGTGACAGAACCCTCTTGAGGAATTACAGACCCATCTCACTCTTGAGCCATATCTATAAGTTGTTCTCGAGGGTCGTTACAAATCGACTCACACGCAGGCTCGACGACTTCCAGCCTCCCGAACAAGCAGGTTTCCGAAAAGACCATAGTACCGTAGACCACATACATACGCTGCGCCAGATTATACAGAAGACCGAGGAGTATAATCGGCCTCTGTGTCTAGCGTTTATGGACTACGAGAAAGCCGTCGATTCGATCGAAACTTGGGCGGTGCTGCAGTCCCTTCAGCGGTGCCAAATTGACTATCTATGATACATCGGAGTGTTGAAGTGTTTGTATAGAAACGCCACTATGTCTGTCCGAGTTCAGGACAAGAGCACAAAACCTATCCAACTGCAGAATGGTGTTAGACAGGGAGACGTCATGTCCCCGAAACTCTTCACCACTGCATTGGAAGATGTTTTCAAGCTCTTGGACTGGACCGGATTAGGCATCAATATAAATGGCGAATACGTCACTCACCTTCGATTTGCAGATGATATCGTGGTCATGGCAAAATCGCTGGAGGACCTTGATACCATACTTAATGACCTCGCCAGTATCTCCCGATTAGTGGGTCTAAAAATGAACATGGACAACACGAAAGTCATGCACAACAACCATGTCATTTCAGCACCGATCCTAGTCGAGAACGCGGATCTCGAACTTATCGATCACTATGTATACCTGGTACAAACTCTCCAGTTAAGTAGGCACAACTTCGAGAAAGAAGTCAATCGACGAATCCAACTCGGCTGGGCAGCGTTCGGGAAGCTAAAAAAGGAAGATCTTCTTGTCCAATATCCCACAGTGTCTGAAGACGAAGGTCTACGACCAGTGTGTGTTACCAGTGATGACTTATGGCACAGAGGCGTGGTCTCTGAATGTTGGCCTTATATCAAGGCTTAAAGTCGCTCAGCGTGCTATGGAGCGGGCTATGCTTGAGATCTCTCTACGTGATAAGATCCGTAATACGGAAATCCGTAGGAGAACGGGAGTGACCGACATAGCCCGCCGGGTTAGCATGCTGAAGTGGCAATGGGTAGGCCACATCGCTCGACGAACCGACAACCGTTGGGGAAGAAAGGTTCACGAGTGGCGACCGCGTAACGGACGGCGCAGTGTAGGACGGCCTCCCACCAGGTGGACCGATGACCTGGTCAAAGTCGCAGGCAGTCGTTGGATGCAGGCGGCACAGGACCGTTCGCTGTGGCGTTCTTTTGGGGAGGTCTATGTCCAGCAGTGGACGATGAAGGGCTGATGGATGGATGGATAGAAATAAAATATATTGCTCGCTTTTTTAAATAGCCATGTTTGACGGATCAAGGCGGAAATATCTAACTTACAGAAATTGCACTTATTTTTGGTAACTTTATTAATACTTGAGCCTTACTTTTGTTAAATTCGTTAATAAGATTTTCAATAATCTACCTATTTAAAATTAAGAAGTCAAAATTTAAAAGTCAGTTTCTGTCCTAAATTTTGAGAATGATCTCTCAGCTGTAGCTGCAGGTATAGTATTGGTACAGGTACCTAGTTCATAATATACGTAATGCAATATTAATATTTGGGAATGAATGAGCTAAATTATTTATCATAATGTAATTGAGCGTTTTTACTACAGACGACGCCATATTTTTATCGCAATTTGGCAGACATTGTAATTCATGTAAAAGTTCTGTTTCGTCTATATCTTTATCATATCGATATATTTTGTCCCTTAAAACTTCCTCGGTCGGAATACCTACTTGCCAAAATCCTCAATATTTCATAAACTTCTAAAAAACATCAGAATACCACTAGTATTGAACTCTGGTTTATTTATGTAAATCTGTTGTAGTAAAGTTTTACAAAATGTTTAAATTTAGCTTGACGGCGCCTTTCACGCTTTGGCGTCGTTATGTGCCGCACGACCCTGCCCTTACGGACGGCGCCTAAGGTCTTTTTGTTTTTGTCTTTCAAAAACTGTTGGCACATCTTTAATATATGTTTGGGGTTGTTATTTAGCTGAAACACAGACTGGGGAAGTTGACGTGTTACATAAGGAACAACATGATTATTCAATATAGGTACCTTTGTAAAAACTAGATTGTGCCCCAGGACTTCAGTGCTTATACAAATAGGTACGTCTAACGCCATACTAATGGGCTCTATTCTAAAGTTGCTACCTCACAGGAACCAACATTTTTTTGCGATAAAACGTAGCTTACGGCCATTTCTGGGTTCAGAACTATTATGCATTAGTTGATACGCGCGACCTCGTCTTCATTCCTTAAGGCCAGCGCTCACTCTACGGGATGGCACGGCAAAGGATTTTTGTGAGAGGAAATTAAATTGGATCTTATTATAATACTATTGGCACACAAATTTCGTTGATATCGCTACAAGCAGACCGAGCATACCGCGGGATGCTGCGGGACGCTACGGCACGCCGTGGGACGCCACGGCATCCTTTGTTTTTTTGGCATATCAAATTTGCAGTATCCCGCGTCATGCCACAGGATGCCGAAGCGTCCCTCGGCGTTCCAATGATACTTTGCCGTGCCATCCCGTCAAGTGAGCGCCGGCCTTTGGGCTGTGTCTGTACATTTAAGATATTTGCGAAAAAATCACTGTTTTAGGCTGTACTATAGACGTGTCTGAACACAAACCATTTTATTTAGATTTTTGTCTGTTTTTCTGTTTGTTCGTTCGCGCATCATGTAAAAACTACTGAACGGATTTTGATCCAACTTTTTTATTTGGTAGTAATTTCTTGATTAGAATTAAAACTGGTATACATTTTATCCTGATACTATATCGGAAACCCAAGATATAAACTAAAATCTAGCTTTTGGCTGCGGCGGAGCTGCGGGCAAAGGCTAGTGTGCTTATAAAAGTCGTTGTTTCTTATAACTTTATATTAAATTTTAGCAAAGGCTAACTTTGCTCTC
This sequence comes from Leucoma salicis, assembly GCA_948253155.1. Lineage (NCBI taxonomy): Eukaryota > Metazoa > Arthropoda > Insecta > Lepidoptera > Erebidae > Leucoma > Leucoma salicis. The sequence continues at coordinate 23,822,206 of OX411820.1, read as the reverse complement.
GGCTCCGCCGGAACCGAAAGCTAGTTTATCGTTATATCTCAGATCTAATAGCGTGATTAAATGTGCACAATTTTTTAAATATGTTCAAGAGCTACCAAAAAAAAAGTTTCATGAAAATCTGTTCCATAGTTTTTGCGTGATGCCTGAACAAACAAACAGCCAAACCTAGTATCTATTCTGTGGCCAAACATTCTAATAAATATTGTTTTGCGTTCAGAGACACCTCCATAGCCTGATACAGTATATCTAGATATCATGATTGGTTAAGTGGTTGTGGTGTGGAAGCATAACAGACACACTTTAATATCAGGAATGGGAAGGAATCTCTGTATTCTTAGTGTCTCCTGCAGCAGAATACAAAAACAGATCTAAATCATCATTAAGCCCATGCTTGACTAAAGCGATGGTAATTGTTTCTAATGCCCTCTCATCAGGGTGACAGTGGACAAGGAGTCTTAGAACCCAAAATCTCATATTTTGATTCATTATTCCAACAAATCAGCAGTTGTCCAATAGGTATATATGTTCCTTTACCTAGTCCAGCCTCTTTTTTGGTTTAGTGTTAGGGACTAGTGACTATCCATTCAGATCAGCGAGCAAGAACTTCCTCTTGACTGTGGTCACATTCCCAGGTTTACTGCCGCTTAAACTAATCAGTCAAGGTATTTTTGTTCTTGCTCTTCATCATTATGTTTAAATTTTCAGTCCAAGTTGTAACCTCTAGATCTACCTGATTGATGATAATATAATATTGTGCCTCGAGTCTCCAATTTCTTGATGATTTAGTAAACCACTGATAGCTACATGTTTTTGATTTTTTTTAATTTGTAACTATTTTTGCTGGATTTATGAAAATTCCTTTTATCTCTTTAAAATATTGTATTGCCTATTTTGTGTCAGTTACTGTTCTTTCTATATAATAAATGTAAAAAGTTGTGTCAAGCAAGAGAGACTATAGAGTTGGCTTTTTTGTCTTTAATGAAGAATGACTATTGAAAACAAATGCATATTCCTTATTTTGCTCAAAATAATTAATAGTCAAACTGTCACAAAGTGTTCAGTTGACGTATGTACCTCACCAACTATATGTTGAATACATTACTTACATTATGTCATTAACTCAAGGTTGACTTACAATTAAATATATTGTATAGTTATACCTCTGTGATACTAGATTATTCAGCATTATTCTGATATTATAGACAATTATGTATGCCTTAATGAAGTAGTTATGTAAAACAATTAGTTTGTTCAGAAATTACTGTTCATTTCTCTTTCAATAAGAATTCCAAGCCATACACATATTTCTCTATTACTAGCAAGTTTATTGAGCACAAAAGTACAATGAGAAGTGATGTGTAAAATTCATAAATATAATATGTAGGCAGCTAGATTGTTACTGAGTGAGCTAAATATAATATATATTATGCCAAAACCAGCCAGCTAGTTTAGTAAATTCCTGTATTCAAATGGAGACACATTTATTTTATTCATATTATAGATTCTTTCTTATCTCTATTTCCTTCTATAAAAAATGTTAGTAGTTGCAGTACGAAATGACCACAAAGAAATACAATAAATAGTTGGTGACTGTGTTTGTCAAGGGTCATTGCACCCCTTATGCTGATAGACTATCAAAATTTCACAAGAAGCAGGAAAGAAAGTGCAAACTTCTAATCAAATAGAGATCATTTCCCTACTATTTATGTAATTTGACATTGAATGAAGACAATTTTGGAAAGTTCAATAAATTGCATCCACAATTATGCATTTAGAATTACTAATATGTGACGTAATAGTAAAAGCTCACCTGCGTGGTAAGCAATAAACAAAAAAGTATGCTGAAACAAAAATCTTACTACTTACTACTACACTTCGAAAACGTTCCTTGTGCACTTTGTTTGAAACATTAAATATGATATTCATTACCTGTTTTGATAATATATGATTAAATCAAAGTGAAAGAGTGTTGGTTTCTCTCACCAAGTATAATTTTGCTAAATAAACCAACGACGGCCACCGTGATTGAGCTCGCGCAATTCCACAGCTTCCCTGGGTTCCGCAGTCGCGGTATGATCCACCCGATGTCGTAGGCCATGGCTGGGGCCTGAGCGTAGCTCCACGATGAGCCACTACCACGACATTGTTACTGTGATTTTTAACTTAATATAAAAACAATTTCACACAAAAAGAGTCCGACACTCGCGTAACTTGTAGAATGAAGCGTATGACAATGACAGTTTGTGACAGTCAATATTGACAGCCATTTGACAGCTAAGTATGTCGACTTTAGCTGACGTCTTGTGTATATGGTGTTGCAAAAGTTAATTTTGAATACTTATTATAGGAAATAAAAAAATAGTACAGAACTTAAACGAGCACTTATAACCTGTGGTCTTAGTTCATAGCATAGTAGGTATCATAGGTAGGTATGGTTTATCAGAATTTATAAAAAAAAGTCTAAACTGATGGTAAGAATACAAGTGTCATTACCCTATTCATCTAATGCATTGCTGGTGGTGGGGTTATGTAGTGTATAAGTGGAAGGAGTTGTTATGTTAGTATTGCTGAGTCCATAAGCCGCGGTTGCCACGTATTAAGTGGGAGCCAGTAAGTGGTTATTTTCTCTTTAAAAGACAGCTCTCTGCTACCATAAGCAAAAAAAAAAACAGCAACAGTAACTTATAGATGCTTGCCATAAAATAAATTGCAATAAATATAAAGTTGTATTCCACTGGCAAACAGTTCATGGTGAAAAAGTGTACTGACTTTTTTGATCTATATACCTACTGACTTGTTCTTATCACCAGTTGTGGAGGTGAGTTGTGGAGGTCATACCTATAGGCAGTAATTTCTTGTAAATAGGCTAACCAATATATCTTGAAACGTGTATATTAAAAATTTTGATCTATTTTTTTAGCACTTGACAGTTTGCTTAGCTAGTTTTTTTAGATAATTATCTTATTAATACAAGAGAATACTTCTCTATACACGTTATTAGTTAGCAGGAGAACCACTTGTAACACTCAAAAAGATTGCTAGAATTGCTTACACGCAAAAGAGTCCATAAAGTTAGCCCCGAGAAAAGCGACCGATGTTAAGGTGCACATCCACTAAGGATAATGTCTCGCCCTGAGCTTTATCAATAGTCATGCCATAATTTAGTTTAAGTGGCAAGTGCACTTATTTTATATTGAATGGGAATTTATCTATAATATAATAGCGGAATTCTGAAATATTAGGTACAAAAAAAAATATTAGGTACTGCAATCTGTTAAAATTGCGGCAACATTGACATTTTCTTTGGAAAAAATCAAATATGTTTTGATAAACTACGTTTAACGTGAAAGTAAAACCTATAAAACTGTAACATAGCTATGTCGGTACATTTAAGATATTTGAGAAAAAATTACTGTAACAGGCATATAGGCGTGTCTAAACACAAAACGATTTTAGATTTTTTGTCTGTTTATCTGTTTGTCTGTTTGTTTGTTCGCGCATCACGCAAAAACAACTGAACGGATTTTGATGCAATTTTTATTTGATAGCTCTCGATTAGACTTAACAACTGGTATACATTTTATTCCGCTACTATACCGGGAACCTGAGATATAACCCAAAAACTAACTTTTGGCTGCGGCGGAGCCGCGGGCAAAGGCTAGTATAGAATAAATATATTTCACTATTTTTTTTTATTAACTCCGCCATTGACGCTCTCAAGCCCGTATGAGAAAGGAGGAGGGTTGGCTGAAGAGACTAGACCAACCAGCTGTCATAGGTCAACGTCGAGTATCGAGCGATGGTTAACTAACCCGAAAAGACGGCCTAACCAGCCTAACTTTTGAAGGTAGGAAATGACCTTCACACCCGCAACTCTGTAGTCATGTCTCACGGAATCGGGGGTCTTGACTTAGTTGCCCGGACCAAGAGGTAGAAAACCTCCATAAAAAGTTACTCCAATCCTAAGGTGAGACACGCGCCGAAAGGATGCATGGCTTGCGGGAGGCAAGTCGCTAGCGCCAGCCCCGACGGATCCGGCTAACGTCGTAGTGTATGAGCCTTCACTGGGGAGTAGGCGTTACCCCTAGTGTGACGGTATAGTTCGACCCTACTCGTGGGAATAATATATGAGTGTAAATAACGAAAAAACACAAACTAATAAATCAAAATAACAATCCCCAGCAACTTCATACAGCACTATTCATAAGAGTATGCTTATACATCACAGAAGCAACTCCACGCCCTCCCTTCTAACAACGTCTGATAATTGCATCCGAAGCTTCACAGACAGTATAGAAAACCAGAATATATCCATCCATGAACATGGAACGGCAAACCCCACAACTGTAGTCATACCGTTTGCCGTGTGGGGCCGGCTTTAGAATTGAATGGGAGTCGTAAGAGCCGACTGAGGGAATACCGGGGGAGTGGGCAGCAGCACTCCTTCAAGTATTAACAACATCCACTGCGATCGCCAACCCGCCTGCCAAGCGTGGCGATTACGGCACTATCCCCCATTCTTGGGGAGGCCTATGTCCAGCAGTGGACGTTAAAAGGCTGATGGATGGATGGATGGATGTAGTCATACCACCAGACTGGCAAACTATACCTGTACCAAGAGCCAAAAGACTTCGTACATCTGACTCACCTCCATCTCAACCGCAAGTGCCGACCAACAATAGATTTGACGAACTACCAGTTGATGAAGTGGAGACTACACCAAACCAGAAAGATGCACCTAAGGAGAAAAGAAAATCTAAACCTCCTCCACTAATACTATATGGGATCACGGACGTCAACAAGCTAACAGAAACAATTGAGACTGTCTTGGTGAAAACAGATTATGTGATCAAAATAGTTAATAAAAATCAGCTAAAGGTGAACTGTGCATCAGCCGAGGCCTACAAAAATCTAATGAGACTTGTAAGAATGAAAGGCCTAATTGGCCATACATTTACACACAAGGATGAAAAATACTACCGTATTGTCATCAAAAACCTGCATCACACCACATGAAGAAATTGTAAACGCAATTGAGAAAACTGGGAACAAGGTATGCGGGGGAATAATTAATGCTCGCTACGGTCCTAATAAGACACCAACCTCAACTCTCTTCGTGAACTTAGAACGCAGTGCTAATAACAAGGATGTTAAAAATCTGCGATATATATAAAACACTTGCGTAACCATCGAAGATCCTTGGAAACGCAAGACAATTGTGCAGTGCACTAATTGTCAACAGTGTGAGCATACTAAAAATAACTGCTTTAGACCATAATATCGTTGTGTTAAATGCGCTGAAGCACACCGCACTGCAGACTGCCTAAAAAAGATCGCAAAAGTCCAGCTAAATGTGCACTTTGTTATGGAAACCACCTCGCGAATTACAAGGGCTGTGAGGTCTACCAAGAAATAACTGCAAGGAGAAATAAAAAAAGAGCAATGACTAAAGAGCAAAGACTAGAAGAAAATAAGGGAACAACCAAAACCAAAGAGATAAGTACACAAATGACGCTAGAAAAACCAAAACCATATTATACTGACAATGATAAAGAACTAACAAACACCATACGGACTTATGCTAAAGTTCCTAAAACAAATCAGCAACACCTACACGTTGAGTCAACCCAGGTTGTACAAGACCTCCCCAATTTGGGCGGGCGCCCTCACCGCCTCTAATAAGGCCCTGTTGCGACTTCCGCAGAGGGCCATAGCGGTGAGGGTCATAAGGGGGTACCGTACGGTGTCGTGGGCCGCAGCGACGCTGCTGGCGGGCGACCCGCCTTGGCATCTCCAGGCCGAGGCGCTGGCAGAGGCCTACTGGTTTCGTGCCGCGGTGAGGGCCAGGGGCGAGGAAGTCTCCGCAAGGGGCAGAGAAAGAAAGAAAGAAAATATTTATTGTAACGAACAACATTATACATATAAATAAAACAGAAAAAAAAATACATACGCTACAAAACGACCCCAACTCAGCATAAAACAGGTCAATAGACCTGCGCTGGTCTTCCGTTGGGGCGCCTTGGTGATGTCACGGACGTCGTTCACACCCATCACACACAAAAACAACAAAAACCAAAATACTCAAATTAAAAACATACTTTCGTATACTATTACAATATAAAAAAAATAACTAAAACTATACTATAATTCAACCTAATGTTAGGCTGATGGTCCTGCAAACAATCTGAAAATTTAGATATGCTCCTTCAACAAATCAGCGCACTTATGGGTCTGATGACTAAACTGATTGACAAAGCTATAAAGTGACTGCTATCAGAGTAGGTGCATGGAACATAAATGGACTTGCTCCAAATAAAGAAGAAGTGAAAATGATCCTGGATCTGCATAGGCTTGATGTTCTGTTAATATCTGAAACTCACTTCACAGACAAAAGTATGATAAAATCCCAAACTATAACATCTACAACACTAATCATCCTGATGGAACTACTCATGGTGGAACAGCCATCATTATAAGATCCTCCTTGAAACATTACGAGCAAACGTGCTTCAAAACAGAGCATATAAGAGGTGATCCATTTCAAGGTACCCTACTTTTTTAAAGAAAAAAACAGAAAATTTAAATTTAATGGAAAATGTTTATTATCATTTTAAAGAACATTCTTTGGCATTATTTTTTGAAGATTATGTCTATCAAATGTTGGCCGTTGCTACGTCGCAGATGGTCCATCCGTTGAGTCCAATTTTCGATGACTCGTTCGAGCATTTCGACTGGTAACTGGCGAATGACTCGCGTGATGTTTTCCTCCAAGGCCTGAATCGAAGCGGATTTGTCCGCATAAACTTTAGACTTTACATATCCCCACAGGAAAATGTCTAACGGTGTGATATCACACGATCTTGGTGGCCAATCGACCGGCCCAAAACGTGAAATTATGTGCTCACCGAAATGTTCTCTCAATAAATCCATTGATTGATGCGATGTGTGGGAAGTGGCGCCGTCTTGTTGAAACCAAATGTCACCGAGATCACGAGCTTCAATTTCAGGCATCAAATAGTCGGTTATCATGGCACGATAACGGTCGCCATTGACGGTAACGTTCGCACCGGCATCATTTTTAAAGAAATATGGACCGATGATTCCACCGGCCCACAAACCACACCAAACCGTTGTTTTTTCTGGATGAAGTGGCAGTTCTTCAATCTCTTCAAGTTGCTCTTCGTCCCAAATCCGGCAATTTTGTTTGTTTACATACCCATTGAACCAGAAATGGGCCTCATTACTTTGTTGTTACCAGTCGAAATGCTCGAACGAGTCATTGAAAATTGGGCTCAACGGATGGACCATCTGCGACGTAGCAACGACCAACATTTGATAGACATAATCTTCAAAAAATAAATGCCAACGAATGTTCTTTCAAATGATAATAAATATTCTCCATTAAATTTGAATTTTCTGTTTTTTTCTTTAAAAAAGTAGGGATCCTCGAAATGGATCACCTCTTACAAGCTACAATATTAAGTGTAGAAAACAAATACTGCAACTTTAATATTGCTTCAGTGTACTGCCCGCCTAAGCACAACATAAAAGAACCTGCTTACACAGAGTTTTTTACAGCCCTAGGACCACGCTTTAAAGCAGCGGGCGATTGGAACGCCAAGTACACCCATTGGGGCTCAAGGCTTATTAATACAAAGGGGCGTGCACTTAAGCATTGAAAAGACAAAGGTAAGCTTGCAACCTTATCTACAAAAGAACCTACACACTGGCCCACTGATCCTAAAAAACAACCAGATTTGACCGACTTCTTCATCACTAGGGGGATATCAGGATTAGACTTCAGAATGGAATCCTGCTTGGATGGCTCGTCCAATCATGTACCAATTATCCTTTCACTAAGCACAACATTATTATATAATGACACATTCACACCGCTGTATAATAACAAAACTGACTGGAGTAGTATCAGAATACTGGTAGAGCAAAATCTAGATTAAAAAATTCCCCTAAAAACTGCTGAAGATATTGACAATGCCGTGGAACTTTTTACCACAGTTATTCAAACTGCCTGCTGGCAATGTACACCGGAGAAAAAAGCTTCAGATGAAAAGTTTAAAACGCCATTCCAAATAAGACAAAATAATGATAAAAGAGAAACGCCGGCTCCTTAGAGTCTGGCACACAAGTCGATGCCAGGCAGACAAGACCGCACTCAACAAAGCCATACAGGAGGTAAGAGAAGCTCTTATTGCGGCCGATAATGCAGCTGTCCAAGCAAGGTTGGAATTCTCTCACCGCCACTATGGGCTATATGACTATTCGCTCTGGAAAGCCACTCGCAAAATGAAGCAACCGCAAAAAACGAATCCGCCCTTAAAGAATAGTGAGGGAACATGGTGCCGATCAAGTAAGGAGAAAGCTGACTTGTTTGCTGAACATCTGTCAAAGGTTTTTGTTCCTAATGAAAAGCACCACAATATTGATGATCAAGACATAGACCTGGTAATAAATCAAGACTTTCAGTTGGATCACCCCATAAAACATATTACTCCTTTAGAAGTTATTAAGTCAATCATTAAGCTTGATAACAAGAAAGCACCGGGATTCGACCTTATAACTAAAAAGGTACTTAGAGAATTACCAAGGAAAGCAGTGATATTTCTAACATCATTATTTAACGGGATACTAAGAACAAAATACTTCCCACAGCTCTGGAAAGTATCGCAAATAGTTATATTCCAAAAGGAAGGTAAACCAACATCCAATGTCACCTCCTACAGACCTATTAGTCTGCTACCAACAGTGTCGAAGCTCTTCGAAAAACTTTTACTTCAGAGAATGCTCCCTATACTTGCTGAAAAATCTGTAATACCTGATCATCAGTTTGGATTTCGAGCAGAACATGGTACAATCGAACAAGTCCACCGAGTATATGAAACTATCAGAAAATCATTAGAAGAGAAAGAGTACTGCTGCTCTGCATTCCTTGACATCAAACAGGCCTTTGACAAGGTGTGGCATAATGGCCTATCATACAAAATCAGGATATGGCTCCCTCACACATACTTTGAACTTTTAAAATCATATCTGTCCGATAGAATATTTCAAGTACGAGAAGGACATAGTTCATCCAAGTTTTATGATATCCAGGAGGGGTATCTGTGCTTGGGCCTGTACTGTACACAATCTTTACAGCGGACCTCCCAGCGAGGCCAGGAATCACCACTGCCACATACGCAGATGACACAGCAATTCTAGCAAGTCACAGTAACCCGAATATGGCCTCTAAAATCATACAATCCAGTCTAGACGAAACAGAGTTGGCTGAAAAAGTGGAGAGTAAATGTTAGTACAACTAAATCCGTACAGGTCACATTCACCTTGCAACAAGGAAATTGTCCACCTATTAAGCTGGGTGAAGAAGAACTACCCCACAAAGACACTGTAAATTATCTTGGCATGCATTTAGACCAGAAACTAAACTGGAGACACCACATACAATCTAAAAGACACCAAGTTAACCTAAAAATGAGAAAACTACAGTGGCTTCTGGGGAGAAACTCTGTACTCAGCACTGACAACAAATTATTGATATATAAGATAATTTTAAAGCCGGTATGGACATACGGTATACAACTCTGGGGCTCTGCTGCCACCTCTAACATAAACATCCTACAGAGAATGCATAACGTCATCTTAAAAAAAATTGCCAATGCGCCGTGGTTTATCAAAAACTCAAGAGGTTCATGAGCAACTTCAAATTATCACAGTCCAAAGAGGAAATAGCCTCATTTGCCAAACGCTACAAACAAAGACTAGAAAGACACCCAAATCATTTGGCCACCAGTCTAGCCAAGACAATTCATAAAAAGAGTCTGAAAAAAGCTGCTATAATGGATTTAGCAACTGATAATGACAGCTGAAGCGTCAATTTGGAAAGAGGAAAGGCTCTCTAAGGGGATCCACCTCAACACGCCAATTTTACTTCAACTCATCTGCTTATAATTCAAGGACTGCTTGCAAGATCTAGAATTGGAAAAAAAAACTATTTTTTATTAATATTAATATAATGAACGCTAGTCGTAGAGCCTTAACCCATTAGGTATATTAAACACAAAGTGAAAAATGTGTGTATGTTGCTAAGCATGTCAAATGCTAAAAATATATATAAAAATTTCTAAACCATTAGGTATAAATGAAAATTCTTAATTCTCGGGATAAAGTGGATGATTGGGATGAAGCAAAAATAAGACAAGTTTATTTAGTTATTTTTACATACAAAGCTTCTAAAATTTGAAATGTTTTCTGTTAGATACCCAGCTCCTATACTATATTTTATTTTAATATTTTTCAAGGTACATAAACATCTAGTTTACATATCTATATTCTGTCTATACTACGAGTATTATAAACTTAGATAAATAACTTAATTATAAAGCTGTAAACGCTATGTCTGTACAATTAGGATATTTGACAAAAAAATTAATGTATCAGGCTAGTTAGGCATAATTTTTTTTTTTGGAATTTTTGTTTGTTTGGTCGTCACGCAAATACAAATGAACGCAATATGATGACGTTTTTGTTGATAGATCTTGATTAGAAAAAAAAATAAAAAAAAACCGCCTTTGAAAAGTATTAAAATAAAATATAGTTAGACACCTTTTTTTTGTTAAAGCGAGAAAAAATGTTCTTTACCGCACACCCCGTCGTTCGGGGCAACGAACAGGGTAGTGTGGGGCCTTCACCCACTAAAGAAACTCGCCGTGTGCCATCTCTCCGCCTTTGTTGACGGGCCACTGGAACTATGTTACATTCCTTCGGTGGCTTCAAAAGACACCTAGGAACTAAAAACCAATAAATAATTGGTATTTCAATCAATCAGTTCATTTATTCATTCATTCAGTCAACACATGAACCAGTAACGGACAATAACTACAAAATTTTCTAACATAACAATTTAAATGAAATAGAATAATATAAAATAAAATAAATTAAATTAAAATTAAAATAATATTTTTACATTAGCCCGTACATGTACAGTTACAGTGATACATGTACTGGCAGTCAAAACGCTTGGCGAAAGCGCTCGCACCCTGCGCACCAGGGATGTGCACCGCTTGCGCATGATTGTATAAAAACAGTCCACGCGCGCTTCGGCATTTAGATACGATTTCCGTGCTAGACACCTACTGATGTGTTTGAAGTCAGTGCCAAAATGATGTTAATGTTATTATAAGTATATATACCTACCTATTGTTTTTGTTATTATATGAGTATAAGTACCTATTGTTTTGTTATTTTTAGACAAGGAAAGAAAAAATTCTTAGTAGCAGCCTGGAGTTTGGAAATGTGCCCAGTAGACGTCAATAGGCTCGCCCCCTATTACGTGGGACTTTAAGCATAGCTGGCGAATCGTGGGTGTGTAAAGCGAGAAAAAATGTTCCTCTGCCTACCCCATCGGGGAATACACGCGTGATGCTATGTTTTTTTAGGCACTGACGAAAAAACAAAAGAAATATAGGTACAGCCGAATTGAAAACCTCCTCCTTTTCGAAGTCGGTTGATAAAAACTGGTTTATATATTTTTTATCGAAAGAGTAATGCGTATAACCAGAACAAATTTTATTCGCTATTATAACGGAATTGGTTTCCGGATATAAGTAACCTAAAAAAAACAAAGTTTATTTGCATAAATATAAAAAAATTTAGGTACCTATTATAGGTAGAAATATTATGTAGGTATATGTAATTTATTAAATTTTAAATAAAAAACTAAGCGTTAAATTGTATTATAAAATAAACACTAATAAATAACTTAAGTCGATGAATACATAACTCTACGAAACATTTATTATCTCTATGCAAAATTAGATATCGCACAGGTATTATTATTTTTCCCGGGACAAAACTTTGTTAATCCTCGGAAAAACATATGAGAAGGGATGATAAAGGGTCATAGAGAAGCGATGAAGAGAAACTTGATGGATGACAGACGAAGAAAACTTTTTTTGGTTTCCTCACTATGTTTTTTTTCACCAAGCAGTGATCAATTGTAAACAAATACAAGCAAATGACTACTAGTCCAGGAATAGGGTACGAACTTGATATTATTGTTCTTGCAGTTTATATTGTATGAAAGTATAACTGACTGACTGACTGGCATATCAACGCACAGCCCAAGCTCCTGAGGCTAGGACCGTGAAAATTTACATCTTGCGAGCATTAAGAAAGGTCTTTACTGAAATCCTATCCAATATAATTTTTTCATCAACACATTAATCACAATGACGCGAGCGAAGCCGCGGGCAATACGTTAGTGTAGTATAACCAAAATTATATTAAGTGATAGCTTTCTTCAATAAAAACAAGATAGGTACTTAAGTCGTACTCACAATCGCATTTTACCCTTTTTGAACACACCTTCGTGTTGTCCTATGAAAAATTATTGGTAAACACCACATGCAAGGCTCTAAGCCATTGTTCAAATATCTCATAATTCACCAAGAAATAAGTTTCAGAGTAGTGTTTTTTGTAGGTACTACGTGGGTGGCGAACAAGCATGCGGCCCTCTTGATGGTATGTGGTTACCGTAGTATAAAGGATTTCCACGCGTAAAAAAAAAAAAAAGGTAGCCTTTATAGACGCAACACGTCGCCTGGTCCAAGGAAAGGCATAGGAGATCGATAGGCAGAGAATAATAAGGAGAGGATAATTAGGATACTAGGGAGAGGATAGGTAGGATAATGGGAAGGGGGAATTGGGACTCCGGCGCTCACACTTACCATACGATCGAGCTGGCCCATTCATGCTAGGACAAGCAAGTGTCTCTACCACTCTCACTGTATAACAATAAATATTAAATATATACGTATTATTTTATGGCTCAACGCAACGCCGAGCGCATAATCAATGGGTTTTCCCCATTGATGTATATCAATGGTTTTCCCCTAGATTAGTAATTTCTACCAGTAGAGAGAGATTAAGTTAGTGCTAAGATTAGCTCATTGAATTTTATCTCTAGTTTCTAAAGTGAGAACAACAACAGAGCTCATTCAAGTTAATGTTTACAAAGTATTCACGGCCGGTAATAAATAATACACCCGTCGAGTTTGACTGCACAGTTGGCGTATTGGTTCTATTCTAAATATTGTAGGTTCGATTTCTAACGTGGTTAATTTTTTTTGTGCGAACCACCATTGAAGATAGTCTTTGTTTCCGTTAATTTGTAAAGTTACACAGCCATTGGCCGCCTTACCTGAGCGCCAGTATTTAAAAAATAACATTCCAACTGCATAGTTTGTTTTCGTATATCTGTTACCTACTGCGAGAGTTTTGGCGGGAACATAAACAAAACATGTCGTCGCTCCACATTATTAACTTGTGTTATTTCAAGTAAAAGGGAAGAATTTTACTGATCAACTATATGTGTATGTGCATAACTATTGGCAAGTGTTGTAATGCAGTGTAACGGAATTTTTAATTTTGCCTCCAAAACTTCATAGAAGCTTCCAGTGACCACTCTACTGAGGCATGACTTTAACTTGACTATGACTAATATTATGACTTCGATTTCGACTGTGACTTATTTGATGTATGAAAGTTATCTGTGGAGCAGAAAACCCTAAATAAGTATTTAGATATTTTGATATATATATATATAAATATATATATATTTTTGTAAGTAATGGCTATTCGGTTTGAGCGTTTGACAAAGACTTATTTAGTGTTAAACACAAAGTGTGAAAACGTGAAATTGAAAATAACAGTCACGAGCAGGATTTGAACCTGCATCTCCTGGATACAGTCCAGATGCTTTGCCAATTCAGCCATCGTGACAATTGCTCCTGACTGCTAATCTCGATAACACATTCACACTTAATGTCTTGGGTGACGCCTGCGTCATCTGTCGGAAGTATTTTAATACGTTATACCGACCAGGTAAACTTAATTTTACAATTTTATTAAGATTTTTACCTAATAATGACGCATGTCAAATGCTAAAAATATCTAAATATTTATAGGGCTGCAATTAGCAGTCAGGAGCAACTGTCACGATGGCTGAACTGGCAAAGCATCTGGACGGTATCCAGGAGATGCAGGTTCAAATCCTGCTCGTGACTGTTATTTTCAATTTCACGTTTTCACACTTTGTGTTTAACCCTAAATAAGTCTTTGTCAAACGCTCCAAACCGAATAGCCATTACTTACAAAAATCAACTCCTACGCTCGAGGTCCAGGTATATTAAGTGGCTGTACAGAAGCTGGAAGCGAACCCGACAGATGGGTGGTGGGATTTACATCACTTATACTAACGGAAAAATAAGAATATATTCAGATACATATATGCCTTCCCCTTCGCGGGGTTACACACTATTAAACAAGAAAAATAATATTAAAAAACACAGGCTATAAATAAGAGTGATACTCATTTCAATATAAATAAGGTGAAATATATTAGTTATTATTCCGCAAAAACTAAATCACCACTCCTGAAAAAACACATAAGCAGAGAGTAAAAAACCTGCGCAAGGTGCGCACAAGAAAAACCACTGGGCTGTCGCTCCACTATAATATATTATGCAGAGATACTCTAGTGGCTATAACAATGCTTAAATTTTTAATTATTTGCAATAATTATATGATTATAAAAAACTAATCGTCAATTTTAATAAAATTACTTAGGAACGAATCAATAATATCCTTAGTGCATCGGACTAATCACGTGCATACCATCAATGTATTATTGATCAACACGTTAGGTATATATTGTGGATATCTTTAGAATTAATAACACTGTTTATTGGCAAGTGACAATATTATCTATTCTATACTACATACATACTATAATAACACTATTTATAACTAATATTATATAGTAAACTAGCCTTTGCTTGCGGTTCGGAACCGCAAGCTACTTTTTAGGTTGTCTCTCAGGATCCCGATATAGTAGCGGGATAAAATGTATACCAGTTGTTAAGTCTAATCAAGATCTATCTAATAGAAAAAGTTGCATCAAAATCCGTTCAGTAGTTATTGCGTTATGGGCGAACAAACAAACAGACAAAGAGACAAACACAAAAAAAATTGTTTTGTGTTCAGACACGTATATATAGCCTAATACAGTAATTTTTTCTCAAATATCTTAAATGTACAGGCACAGCTCTGTTACAATTTTATAACAGTATAGATAGATAGATAAGACCTGTTTACTTGTACCCTATTATGGGCGTTTGAGGCATCTAAGCCTGATGAGTAGGTATGCTAAAATAAGAGCGTCTCTACATTGAAATATTTTATTAATATAAGGTTATTTTATCTGTATGCACACACTTCAGCGTTACGATCCAGAACAAAACTTATTTGTAAATTATGTACCTGTTATTTTTACTTTTTTTGATTGCAATGTGTTTTGTGCATTTAAATATGGATTATAAAGAAGAAAAATGTTTGTTTGTTATGAATAAAGTGAAAGTGCCTCAAACGACCTAAATTATTCTTTCACCATAACACAAACTATATAACTTCACGCTGTAACCTACGTGACGTTAATGTTGGTGATACCGCGCAATACAGCTAGCTAGCTCCAGTTTTACTATAAATCTAAATAATCTAATACTGTCTCTTTGGTTATGTTAGCACCACATTAGCAATAGCATTGTCTAACACACAAATATCTATGTTTCTCCGCATACACTTATGTTTTTAATTCACTGAAGGAGTAATTAATACACATCTTCAATGTACAAAGTCGTTGTTCCGACCGTCGGCGTCGTCACCACGCTCCGATCCCAATAGATCAAATTGATATAGCTTAGCATGTGTACATCCTTCGTCATTTCTGTCACACTGTATCCTCACTAGGAACTGTTTCCTCTCGATGGGAGCTGTCTGCACCAGTTTAATCATCAGTGGCCCCGAAGGCGCTGGTACTTCAGTAAGGCGATTATCACGCGGTGCAGAGAACACGCGTGTAGTGATCACAAGAAGAATGCTGATGGTACGTATCATGGTTCCGATCGCGAGCTCCATATTTTTTATTCAAGGTAGTCTGTGGTAGCGTCGACTCGTGTGGCGACTGACCGCGGCGATATCGTTACACTCTTTATATACGGTGACTCTGTGTTTTCCAAATACACTGCTTTATAACTGAGTAGGGAGCTTTTATTGTACCACATACATACGAGTATGTCGCTATCTTGTTTAGATGTATAGACATGTTTATGTTTACTTATATAAATACTAAATTAATGTTTTGATATTTAGATATTTTTATATATATATTTAGCATTTGACATGCTTAGCACTATACATTAAACACAAAGTGAAAAATGTGAAATCAAAAATAACAGTCACGAGCAGGATTAATTGTAAAATTAAATTTACCTGGTCGGTAGAATGTATGAAAATACTGCCGACAGATGGCGCAGGCATCACCCAAAGACGTTAAGTATGAATGTGTTATCGAAATTAGCAGTCAGGAGCAATTGTCACGATGGCTGAATTGGCAAAGCACTTGGACGGTATCCAGGAGATGCAGGTTCATGTCCTGCTCGTGACTGTTATTTTCGATTTCACATTTTTCACTTTGTGTTTAATGTTTTGATGTTATAAATTGATTAGTAATTGTATTTTATCTTTACTTTCTCGTTGGTTAAGTTGGTACCGAATTAGCAATACCATTAGCTTACACACAACATTCTACTAATATTATTAATACACGTCTTCGTCAGACAATGTATGGGTTGTATGAGTTGGACAACAACCTAAATCAGGCTCTGATAATCCCTTTACAGAAAGCGCTTGTGTAAGTATAGATGGGTCATACATAATAATATACGAGATAGAAAGGGTGTTAGACAGAGATGTGTAGCCTGCGTCTGTTTGGCTGTTTAAGCTATTCATGGATAGTTGTTTCTAAGATTTGAAATAAAGTGTTTTTGGGTTAGAGATGAATGGGTCATCAAATGTATTCTCTACGCTTATGACCAAGTTATATTTGCGTCATCGGCTGCTGAGTTTCAATAGATGGTGACAATAATAAATCAGTATTTGAAAAAGAAAAGAATGAATATGATAATAAATAATAAAAATAATAATAAATATTCACGGACATTTTCACACAACGTCCTCTGGTCCCAAACTAAGTTCATGGTTCTAGAAAGAGATGAATGCATGACGTCGTGTGACGTAGTGATTGGGGGGATGAATGTGGAACAAGTAACTCTCTTACTTGTGTATATGTGAACGTTGTTTACGAGTGAAGGATAGAATATTAATATTGAGTACAGTGCCGGATTAAGGTAGCTTGATGCAAGCGATCTTCCCCTGTGCCCCCCCCCCCCTATTCTTAAGCGAAAATAGTAGAATAAATGCGATACTTCCTGATATTTACGCGAATGTTACACATCTACACTATCTACACATATACACTGAGTGACATAATTATACTATATTTAATCGTGATTAATAATATTTTAAAATATTTCTTTATTGTAAATAACATATTCATATAATCAATAATCATAATATCTAATAATCAATTCTGCTGCAAACGGGCTGATGCGTAGATTTATCGTCGTGCGCTGACCAAACTGTTTAATATAAGTGAATATTTTTCTTTCAGCAATTAATTAATAATGGGACGAAGAGCAACCTGAAGAGATTCAAGAACTGCCACTTCATCCAGAAAAAACAACGGTTTGGTGTGGTTTGTGGGCCGGTGGAATCATCGGTCCATATTTCTTTAAAAATGATGCCGGTGTGAACGTAACCGTCAATGCCGACTATTTGATGCCTGAAATTGAAGCTCGTGATCTCGGCGACATTTGGTTTCAGCAAGACGGCGCCACTTCCCACACATCGCATCAATTAATGGATTTATTGAGAGAACATTTCGGTGAGCACATAACTTCACGTTTTGGGCCGGTCGATTGGTCACCAAGATCGTGTGATATCACACCGTTAGACTTTTTCCTGTGGGGATATGTTACAAACCCGCTTCGATTCAGGCCTTGGAGGAAAACATCACGCGTGTCATTTGCCAGTTACCAGTTGAAATGCTCGAACGAGTCATCGAAAATTGGACTCAACGGATGGACCATCTGCGACGTAGCAACGGCCAACATTTGATAGACATAATCTTCAAAAAATAAATGCCAAAGAATGTTCTTTCAAATGATAATAAACATTCTCCATTAAATTTGAATTTTCTGTTTTTTTCTTTAAAAAAGTAGGGAACCTCGAAATGGATCACCTTTTATTTTTAATGTGATGTGGGACAGTGACGTGACTGTATTTTCCATTTGATAGCTAATTATAATTTGGGGGTTTCCGAAACATAGTCCGCATAGTTACAAGTAGGTACTGTAAGTTAGTGATTAATTGTCAACACCTATATTAACTAATTAGTACCTGGATGACCGAGCCTTACTCGGTATTTTTTTTTCTTGTAAATCGTTCTTTTTTGGAAATAATATTTAGATACGAATTACATACTGATGAAATATGAATACATTTTTCGATCTTACCGACATAATAATAAAAATGGTTGGTGGTTATTTTTTCATTACCTGAAAACACGGATAAAACGAAGTTTTTTTAAAGTTAAACCTAGATTGATAAATTTATTGCCCCTGAAACCCCCTGCATACTAAATTTCATGAAAATCGTTGAGCCGTTTCCGAGATTTAGATTATATAAATATATGTACTGCAAAACTAGCTTTTTCGGTTATATGTCAGGTTGTCCCGATATAGTAGCGAGATAAAATGTATACCAGTTTTTAAGTCTAATCAAGGCCTTTCAAATAAAAAAAATGCATCAAAATCCGTTCAGTAGCTTTTGCATGATGCGCGAACAAACAAACAGATAAACAGACAAAATATCTAAAAAAAATTGTTTTGTATACAGACACGCCTATATAGCCTAATACAGTAATTTTTTCTCAAATATCTTAAATGTACAGACACAGCTCTGTTACAGTTTTATAATAGTGTAGATACAAAAATTACTCGTTTAAAGATATTAGATGTAGGTACGCGTCACGAGTGCTTTCTATGAATAACGTGTTCAATATACCTTCTAACAGAGTTTCGGCTTCAAATGTCATTGGGATGCTGATTCCTGCCACAAGCTTTAGTTATGTACTCGTATATTATTGATAAGCATTTTGAATACGTACAACTACATACAATACATCGACCTCTCAATCTTTAGGAAATTAATGTAGTCCGCACAAGACCTCTCGTTCTTGTGCTCTATTGGGGAGGGGGGTCTGGCCCTTTGTCCACCAGTGAACGTCAAAAGTCTGGTAGACGGATGGATGGAAAAATACCTACTATTTTGGAGTCCAAATACGTAAATTATAAATAACAGATACCTACTCGTACATACTATTTACGGCTCAATATTGGCTTGGTGCTTATTCTACTTAGTACTTATCTGGTATAGCCGTGAAAACCAGATTTTACACCAACTCCAAGGAAAGGGATAGGAGGTAGCGAGTAAGAATAATAAGAAGAGGACAAGGAACATCATCATCATTCATCCCCTCGATCACTACGTCACTACGTCACTACGTCACTACGTCACTACGTCACTACGTCACTACGTCACTACGTCACTACGTCACTACGTCACTACGTCACTACGTCACTACGTCACACGGCGTCATGCATGCATCTCTTTTCAGAACCATCACGTTCATTCTTTACTCTTGTTTAGTTTGGGCATGAAAATTTCATGGTGAGTGAAAATGTAACAAGCAAACTCTCTTTCTCAATTTAGTAGGTACGGATGATATAAGCATTATCAGTGCACAAGTGCAGTTTCGAGTATCGTGTTGCATGGAGTTAATATTATTTTCAAATATTATTTGTGATGAGATATCATTTGTGTCCGTTCACCGTATGTTGATAAACACTAAAAGTACTTTCTGTGTCTTTCTTGTGAAGTTGGCGGACTGTAGGTACAGCAACAGCTGGTCGTGTTGGCCAAGGTTTTCATTTCGTAATACCCTTGTTGCTGTCTTCTGTTACTGTTATATTCAACTGTTAACTCGTTGCCGACTTGTCCTGGTGGTGGACTAAAGAACGCAAAGACTAGGTACCTACACGATGACAACTATCTAGCAAGAGACAACACCAAGTTAGTGTTGGTCTTACATTTTCGGTACTGGAAATCAATAACGAAAATATCTTGATCTTCCAAAATAGTCTAGCAATACCGATTTTGCTTCTTAATACCTACTCAAAACATAATATTGCCAACTCATATGGTTAGTATAATGTCACCGGCTAATTGTTCTATAACTAGGTATGGAATTAGATTGGTGGTCAATAAAGTGGAAAGTAAAGTAGTCGTATATGGCCATGAGTAAGAATGGAGAGGTGACGTTTTTTAATCTTAGAAATAACCACTAATCAAATTTTCATGCAAAAGTTGCTAATAATGGATAGGTGTGTACTACACAAGCAGCATACTCATCTGAAGGTAAAGGTACTTACCGTAACCTATACTATAGATTCTAGTAATACCGAGGGTTTTACTCGTGCAATGCTAACCTTTAAAAGAGATAGGAGATGGAAAGGGAGCAGAGAAGGGTACAGAGAATAGCTTATCTACTCACTCAACAAACGAAACGCAACAAGAGAAATTCGTATTTCCCCTCTCGAGCCACACCATCCATATTAGGATATGCAAGGCTCTACCACCTTAACACATTTGATAATATTCAATTCCTGATTACCTATGTGTGATCTGTGTTATATAACTGTTGGATGGTAACACTGATGACATAATGTGATGGTGGAACAACACGTGCCGTTACGTGGAACGGCCTCGTCTCAATTGCGCCGGAATGTTTGGGAAAGCCCGCGAACGCATCGGAGCTGACACACAATTACCACGCTAACTCATTAGTTTTTAGTTGTGAGTTTTAAATTTTCTTTAGTATTTATTTACAATGGTACTTAGATCTTGTAAAAAATGGAGCCACCAGCAGCGCTATCCTCAGTCTTGATTATTCTAAAGAACGTATTTTTATAACTTGCCCGGTGATGGAAAATATCATAAGAAAACCTGCGTGTCTGGAGATTCTCCTGAAGGATTGTATCTGGGAGATTTGCCCCACATAGTGCGTGTGTGATAAATAGTGGTTAATAGGTATTTTTGAAGACCTCGACTACTACAGAAAGAATTTAACTCTTCAATATCATTGTCTATAGTCACTGCTGATATACCTATTTAGTTATAATTAATTGATGTGTTACATCGAATTCTGATAACTTGTTGGATCACCGGCGACATTATTTGTGGTCCTGCGAGAACGAATCGTTGGGGACGTTGAATAACTTTGGCAGCTGCAGTAACGTTCAGCGGTAAGTTCACATCTGGTGTGCTCCATGCGGGTCACGTGTTGGGAATCCCGTGCTCGCCACATCGCGTGAAATTTTTCATGTGTTTTACCTGACCACGAGAAGGACGTACTTAGTTAATTACAATTAGTCGTCATTTGTATTTTTTATTAACTTAGGTGTTCAGCAAGACAATGTTAACTTGTGTAAATAGTAAAGATTGGAAGGTACGGGTGGGATCATAGATTTTTGGACAATGTGCTACGTGCTTCAGCCAATAAGCTTCCGTGGAGATATTCGCATTTTTTAAATTCTTGTAATTGTAAGGAGACAGATGTATCGAGTTCGATATCAAATTCTTATCAAGGTTTAGTATATGCCAATCTGGCTAATGAATTGACAAATATGTTAGACAATTTGTCTTTCACGCAGCTACGGTTCGTTGTATTTTTTGCGTGCAGTTTTAAGTGAACGGAAAAATGCACGCTCTCCGTGTTGTACAGACCTAACTAAATAGCGCAATTCCATCGAGGTAGGGCTCGTTTAAATCATCTTGACTAGTACTCCAGTTCTAGATGATATCCAGGGTCTGCTGATGGAGTTGGAAGGTGGTCACAGTAACTCTGTGATGAAACGACGCAACCCCATCGAGTTTGGGCTCGTATGATTCGCCTTGAGGAGTACTTTGTCTCTAGATAGTATCCAGGGTCTGATGATGGAGCTAGAAGGTGGTCACAGTAACTCTGTAATGAAACGACTCAACCTTATCGAGTTTGGAATTGTTTGTTTCGTCTTGACGGTCCTAGATGATTGCTAGGGCCTGATAAGGATGATTTATGTCCATTTCCGCTATTTTACACATGTCATAATTTTATGCAAGTACACATTGAAAAAGTTATGATTATTGTTAGAAAGTATTATTTTATTTCTACTCATTATTTCTACAAAATAATTTCGATGTTTCACATCTAATAGAGGTCCCACGACGTCTATTTTATATATATTTTTAGCATTTGACATGCTTAGCACAATACATGAAATACAAAGTGAAAATGTGAAATCAAAAATAACAGTCACGAGCAGTATTTGAACCTGCATCTCCTGGACACCGTCCAGATACTTTACCAAATCAGCCATCGTTACATTTGCTCCTGACTGGTACTTTCGATAACACATTCATACTTAACGTCTCTGGGTGACGCCTGCGCCATCTGTCGGAAGTATTATCATACATTATACCTACCGACCAGGTAAACATAATTTTACAATTAAGATTTTTACCTAATAATAACGCAAATCCTATAGGTAATTATTTTTTACTGCCGCACACACTGCATAAATTCACTTTTAGTAGTTTAGCTAAGTTACGTTGGTACGTCCCGATGAACATGGTCGGCAAACTTCTGCGGTACTATTACTATTATTATTTTTCTAAATTAGGTTATCTATGGTTATAAAACTCTAGTACAGATGTTAATAGAGATAAGCGTGCATACAGCGACACATAAAGGTAACTTGTTATGCAACAACAATATTAATTTATTGATAATGTTGACTACGCGTGCGCAGGAATGTCGGTGCGCAGGTGTTCGTGTCGTTCACATAGCGAACATTATAAATTAATGTAATGCATCCTAACTATTATAAAGCTGTAACAGAGCTGTCTGTATACCTATTTAAGATTTTTGAGAAAAAATACTACATTAGGCTATATCGGCGTTTTTTAATACAAACTATTTTTTTAGGTTTTTGTCTTTTTAACGGTTTGTTTGTTCATTAGCGCATCAAGCAAAATCAGATTTTGAAGCAATTAAAAAAAAAAATATGACGTTGCGAAGTTCGCCGGGTTAGCTAGTTATATACCTATAATTACGTACTTTTTATAGGCTCTTGCGCCGGGGTCTCTCCTCTCAGAACGAAAAGGGCTTAAAGCAAAATCTTCCCTTGACTTTATTAACGGTCGAGACAACATATCTGGCTCTCTCTCTCTCTCTTATCATGTAATGGGTTCAGTTCTCAACACGTAGTTGACACTTCACGAGGCAAAACGGTTCTAAATTTTCGAAATGATGTGTGAACCCAATCTGCACGCCAAAGCATTTTTCGAGGGCTTGTGAAGTTAACCAACTCGTATTAACTGTTACCAGTGCTAAACAGACAGCCACATGACATATTTTTGCTTACCCATACTGTTCCACTGTCGGGCACGGGTCTCCGGCAGTGTTAGAGGGAATTAAGTCGTAGTCTACCACGCTGGCCCAATGCGCGTTGGGAATCTTAGCTAAACTAAAATAGCCTAGTCTTTCTCAAGAATAGGGCCATCAAATGCGAAGAAGAATTTCTTAAATACGACTGAAAATTCCCGAGGTTAGTACGTTCAAAGATACAAAATTTTCAACTTTATTATAATATAATTTACTTTTTACAATATTTATTACTCTATGCAGAAACATAATGTGACACTCATGTTAACAACTTTTGTCAAGAACACATTATTTGTAGAGTGGAAAAAGAGAGTTTTACTGGAGCGGGAGTGCTCCAATGAAGCTCTATTTTTCCACTTTTACAAATAAATGTGCTCTTTACAGTAGCTGAGCATGTGAAGTGATAAGATACAGATCAAACCACTTCAAGTATTGAACGCTTCAGTCAAGCCAGTTACTTCTAAGCCGGATGTCGGGCACCCAGCCCGGGGCGCTCATGTTGACCTTGAGTCGTTGTAAAAGCGCGCTGTTGCCCTCTTTGTCCAAGTCGCGGTCGAAGTAACTCCGCTTATTCCTCGTAGGGTTTTTATTTGTAGCTTTTGTCTCTAGTTGGAAAGTGACTCCAGGTAAATGGTTTGACTGTATCAGGTAACCTCGCTCCAGCTGACAGCAGACCACACTGACGAAACACACGAATATTATATATTCTTTTATCATTTTGTAGAGAAGCACACGTACAAGTCGTGATAAATAACGTCTGCACATTGAGTGCAGAGAACATTTTGTTCCTTAATATAGAGTTCGCGAGGAGGAAAGACCCACAACGAGGAAAATCCTCGGCGTCCCATGTCGATAAGTTCTGGTTTAATTTTTGAAATTTAATGCGCAAACCAGATGCGATGATGATTCATTATGTGCATGAATATGAACGTTTTTTTCAAGCCAGTACTGTCCCACAGCTTCATAGGTCTTCTAGGAGTGAGAGATATTTAAGCCACAGTCCATTACGCTGGACCAGTGCGGATTAGTAGACCTCAAAATCGGCTGAGAAAAAATCTCAGGCATGATGCAGGTTTAAGAAGCTTTCTAGGGTAAAATTATATCACACAGAGGGTTTATTACACACTATTCTGTTCGTTGCCCCAAACGACGAGGTGTGCGATTAGGTAGGTACCTACAATCCTTCCCGCCTAACAAAAAAAGGGTAAAATTATATGGTGGTAGAGTCTTGTTAATGACGTCATTAATAGCCAGCTTGACTGTGGATACCTTCTCAAAGTACCTATAAATGCATAGTAAAAATAAGTACCTATCCTTACTGCTGTGTTTCGTTCGGTAAGTGAGAGTGTTCGATCGATATAAAATCGCTTCATATGTAAAATACTTACTTAAATGCCCTTGAAGTAAGTACATTAAAATAATTTACTACAAAGTGTGGTTCATAACTCTATCGTAGGTACGTAAAGTAATAAAGTTCAAAGGAAAACCCCAAGGCCCAAGCATCTTCCGCGGAACCGATGAATAACTGCGCTGAACGTAAACAACAAACACATTTCCAGTCACAGTTGAATAATGCACATAAACATGTTTTATGAAAACAGCTCAACGGTCAAGCACCTTGAAAATTGAAAAAAAAAATGTCATTGCACGATTAATTTTCTGAACTTGCAAAGAGATGGCGCCACTAGACATATTTGTATCAATATGTCTTTATAGTTATTTTATTATTAGTATTGTATCTTCAAATGATAAAGAGAATTCGTTAAAAATACTAAAAGGAATATAAAAGTGTACTTATAACTGTAATCAAGTATATATTTTTGAAAGCTTTCTAATAAAATGTCGATTTCAGCTTATTAGTGAAGTCACAATTGGTCTCAATACCGGGAACGGACTAGGTGTCGCAGAGTCGCAGTCAATCGTGACCTCTACGAGTGTCACCATCATCTTTAATTTTGAATAGCTACTATTCAATTTGTGTTATTGACAGTATATAGATAGTGGAATGAAAATTCATCAAATGAAACATCGACTCCGTGGCGCAACGGTAGCGCGTCTGACTCCAGATCAGAAGGTTGCGTGTTCAAATCACGTCGGGGTCAAACAATACATTTTTGAAATAATATTTTTTGTACATTGTAGAAATCACTACATATTATATTGTAGAGATTAACATACATTAATACGCTTTTATTAGCTTATTCAGTATTTATTAGGTTTTTTATTAAAAATCGGTACTATCGGTAGTAGATGTGACATCTACGATTTTGAAGCTAAAAAAATAAATTAAAGTTTAAAAAACTATAAAACCACGCCTACTACGAACTAGAACATAATAATAATGATAGCAAAAGAGTGTGGGGTGCTTGACATCAAATTGATTAATAAGATTTAAAAAAAACGTAAAAAGCTTCCCTTACAGTGCTTTTTTTAGCTTTTTTACACTATCATTTATTGAAAATATTAAATTTTGATAATAGACATCATCTGAGTACCATCATTCAATTATTGCCTTTAATGGAGTTTGGAGGTTTCGAATGGTCGTTTTAGTCCACGGGAATTGTCATCAAGCGTGATAATGGCACTACTATTATTTATGTACTAACCTAGTTTTTCACTCTACTCAATCATAATAAATAGTACTCACCCCGCCTACCGCCAGGGCCCATATCGGCGCTTGTTTAGAAAATAATTCTTTGTTTTTAATTTGCTTTAAGGATTTTTTTAATAAAATAAATAAATTCCGTAATAGATTTTTTTTTCAATGTTGGTGGCAAAAAGCTTGGAGATGCCGGGGATCGAACCCGGGGCCTTTCACATGCAAAGCGAACGCTCTACCACTGAGCTACATCCCCTGCAGACCTTTTTATCTAATTTGTTATTAGGTAACTACCTAGTTATTATATATGCTTTAATCAGTGGCAATATTACTTATTTATTTTCATGACTCTACATCGTGATTGCAACATGTACATAATTTACATAATTATACCGAATATAATATGGTTGTAGCTTGCTGATTCCAACATTTTTATGATATTTATGGACGCGGAGGTGGACATGGGGACGTATATATTTCAATATTGCACAAAGCTTGCTGCAATTGCACGCTGGCGAAGACTCGGGGCAAAAACAGTTTACATGTTTATAAAATAAAACTGTAAATAGAGTAGATAATACATGTGTACTATTATAAAGATGTAACAGCTGCGTATGTATATCTATCTAGGAGTCTCGATCAAATGTATACCAATTTTTAAGTAAAATCAACAATTACGAACGATTTGTCAGGCTTGTTTTACTTCCTTAATATACCTACTTATCACACTCATGAATGATGTTGCGTGCGCGGTGACATCAGTTCGTGGTCTAAGTATATTTAGTATTGCTTTATATAATTGTGAAGTCACCCTGATACAGAGATTTATGAGTGTAATAGCAAGATAAGAATTTTTAACGAATAGGTACCTACTATAAATACACACGATTACCACAGAGAGAAATTGACAAATAAAACACAAATGTTAAGCAAACATACCTTTATTTATTATATTCCACAACCGTTTTTTATTGTTTATAAACTATGTTTTATAGTAACTAACATTATCATTGCCATTTGCGAACGCGGGTCGTCGTTATTTAAACCTATGAACCGCTAATTATAATTATACATTTTAATTAATAAGATACTTAAGTATTTTAGATAATAGTATGCACTTGATACTTGTAAATAAATATGAGAAGAAACGATAACATTGTCTGTGGCGTGTCAGCACACGCCTGTTAGATTAATAGTGTGTTATCGCAGTTCGACACTTTTGCGAATGTTCTTCTGATATCTATTAGGTGTTTGTCTAAATACTTATTCTGCCCGAAGGAACCTAAATTCGATACGAGATTTCAATTAGGTATTATCATAAAAAATATTAACGTATTATTAAATATTTACCTACTGGCTTACTGCCAATAATTAGCAGTAATTAGTTCATTCATTGAGAGCAGCAGTAATCTTGTAAATTTTGTTCAGTAGAATTGAGTAAGCTGTATTAAATCTTTTTAAGAATAGTGTTTTGTGATTGTGTTTAAGAATTCAAGTCTGTTGTGCGAATATTGCCACAGTGTTAAATTTAAAATATCTTACTTTACTTAGAATAGATCATCCTGACTAAGCTATTCTGCTAATACTTTCTTGTGCCAACGATCTCATACTTAGCTCTCAATTATCTGTTAAGATTACAATGTTATTGTGCGTTTGCCTCCCCCGCCATGATAAACTCGGCCATCATAAACTCCATAGACGGTGCGAGGTCATTCTCAATGCACGTGTTCCTGAAGCACTCAGCTATATGAAGGACTCGCCAGCAGTGGTCCTCCTTAGAGTCGAACTTCTTCTCACAGCTGTGGATCAAGTCCACCATCTGTTGCGCAAGTCGGTGACCTGCACACATCTCACATTTTGAACACGAGAAATAAATGAAAAATATTGGCGGCTAAATGACAATATATCAAGTATGTTAAATTTTATTTTATGCCCGGCCAGAAACTCATGTTTTTGATCGATTTCGTAGAGATTCGAGTTTGTTGGCCTGTGTTACTATGAATATAGTACATATAATATGCTACTTATTAAATGTGTATGATGTTATGTACTGTTACAGGTACTTAAAGGCAGTTAAGTGAACAAACACGAACCATTAGGGAAGGACTCGATGAAGGCTTTGGTGTTCTCGTGATGCATGCGACTTGAGTCCGTGAGCAGGTTGTAGTGGCGGCTCATGCACTGGAGGGCGCAGCCCAGCTCGCGGTGTTCGAACTTGAAGTCTTTGCTCCAGAAGTGATAGAACTCTTCCATCTTCTCTTCTGTTAATTGACTCTGGAAACGATATAATCTACACGTTTGAGACTGGATCTCAAATTGACATTATAGGAAACTAACAGTACATTTTGCAGTGGATTCTTTAAAAGATGTTTATAATTTTATTTATTACTAGCCTTTGCCCGCGGCTTCACCGCAGTCAAATGCTAGTTTTTGGGTTATGTCTCGGGTTCCCGATATAGTAGCGGGATAAAATGTATACCATTTGTTAAGTCTAATCAAGAGCTATCAAATAAAAAAGTTGCATCGAAATCCGTTCAGTAGTTTTTGCGTGATGCGCGAACAAACAAACAGATAAACAGACAAAAAATAAAAAAAAAATGTTTTGGGTTTAGACACGCTTATAGCCTAATTTAGTCATTTTTACACGCTTTTTATTAGCTTCACTTGTATGTTTCATTGTATGTTTGTAACCGACTCCTTTGGGCGCGATTTTGACCCACTTTAAACGGTTAGATTTTAATCAAACTTTGTAGATTTATCGAGGACCGATGCCAATACACTAATTTGATTTTTTTTTATTGGTTTTACTTGTATGTTTGTTTATAACCGCTTCTTTAACTTCGATTTTGACTCATTTTCAACAATCAGATGTCGTTCAAACTTTGTAGACTTATCGAGGGCCGATGACAAATAGTCCAGTGCCGAAGCCTTTGAAAATGGTAAAAAGTGAAAAAAAATAATAGTAGGATGAAACCCATTGGAAAAGTAAGAAAATATAACAAAAATAATAGGAAAAATAATTTACGGGCGATTTGAGGTCGGGAAGGTGGTGGGGGTGAGCTTTTAAGGGTAAAAATCGGTTTATCACGATTTCTGGCAAAACCAAGAGTTCTATCGAAAAAAGTGAAATGGCAAAATTGTAGGCAATACAACTTTTTTAGTAACACTTTTTTCACATAACCTCAAAATTTATGTGAAAAATCATAAAAACACTTTTTGGTTTTTTACTTTTAACTTTCACAAAAAATAATATTTTGTCGTAAAATTTAGTGAAAACTTACCTTTTTGTATCTCAAACACATTGTAATTTTTTTTGTTGCATAATATTGAAGGAATTTTGATGTAACTTTTATTTCTTTTGATAGCTCTTGATTAGACTTAAAACTGGTATACATTTTAGCCCGTTACTATATCAGGTAACTGAGATATAACCTAAAACTAGCCTTTTTTAGCTTTTTAAAGTAAACATACTGACCTCCTCGCGACACAAGTCGAGCGCCTGTCCGAAGCCCAGAGTGACATCCTTCATGACGTTGATGTCGGCTTTTACCGTGATCAGAGCAGTCAGCACCGCCAGCGCTTGGAGAACCTCCTTCATGTTGCCCATCGTACGTCACTGAGCTCTCATAGCATTGTCTACAGCTCATATAAAGCGACTAATTAATACATAATAAGCACATGTGATTACAATACACAGTGATTAGTGCAAGTGGGAGGGGCACCACACGAAGCATTCAATTAGACTGTTTGTTTTTTGCAATTATGTTATGAGTATGGTTTAATAATGGAAGGTGGGTTCCAAAGTGCTTTATTAAAGTAGGTATACATTATTAGCTAATATAGGTAATCTTCCAAGACGGCTCATTACCGCGGGAGAATTAGATCAAAACGCTCCTGGGATAATGAACCCTTTATAAAAAAATCTGAATTCATCTAAATAGTCACATATAATGTAAGAACTATATCAATTCATACGTTTACTGACTATTTACACACTAAAATAGGTCAACCTATGAACCGACACCTGAAGTAAGACGAGGAGACCATAGGGTAGTATGGGGCTCTTGCTCACTAAAACCCACCGTGTGCCCTCACCCGCCCTTGCTACGGCAGATCACGGGTACCACGTCGTATCGACCACGATTCGCAGCCGCTTCGGGTACCCTCTCTCGTTCCCCGCCCCGCGCACGTGGGAGTCACACCTTCGTGGTAGGCTTCTGGAAACGGCGGGAATTCCCTGACCTAATCTGCATCTGCTCATACATTATACCGACCAAGTAAACTTAATTTTACAATTAATATTTTACCTAAAAATGATGCAAACCCTATAAAGATTTAGATATTTTTATATATATTTTTAGCATTTGACATGCTTAGCAACATACATTAAACACAAAGTGAAAGCTTTCACTTGTAAAATTAAGTTTACTTGGTCGGTATAATGTATGAAAATACTTCCGACAGATGGTGCAGGCGTCACCCAAAGACGTTAAGTATGAATGTGTTATCGAGATTAGCAGTCAGGAGCAAGAGTCACGATGGCTAAATTGGCAAAGCATCTGGACGGTATCCAGGAGATGCAGGTTCGAATCTTGCTCGTGACTGTTATTTTCGATTTCACATTTTTCACTTTGTGTTTAATTGATAATCCATATAATTGTTAGTAACAGAAATAACATTTAGCTCGCCTATTTGGCTTTATACTCCGAATGACTCACGAACTGGAATTTGCTGGAAATGTCGATACTGTCGATCCCAATGAAATCAGAGATCGAAAGACTGCGTTACATTCTTCTTTGTAGTAAACGTTCAAACCTGTGTCTTCGTAGTGTTTGGTTTCATTGAGAAGGAACGTGTTCTGCTCAGTTGGCAGAGCGTCTCAAGAGTATTCTCACTCAGTGGTATCATTTTCTATTTTACACTATCACGCATTGTGTTCATATTTTTTTCTCTTAAAACTAGTTTTAGGATGTTTTCTACATAGATATGTAAAATTCTTTTAAAAATATCTAACCAACAGTAACAATCATTTAAAAAAATCATTGGTTGGTTTAATAAAAACAATCTAAACGGAGAATCTGACAGACGTGAACAGCGACTTTATCTTATACAAACTACTTATGAATAATAATAATACACTGTTTATGTAATTGCCATTTATTCATCTTTAAATAATAACTAATTTAAGGTCTTAAAATAACATTATCATAATATTTAAATCTTTGCCATTAATACCACGTTCGAATAAACTATCATAGGATTAATAAATTATTATACTAGCGACCCGACCTGTTTGGTAAGAAAGACTTTATGATGATTTGTCTATAAATATTTAAAATTTTATATTTGAAAAAGTTGATTACGCAAACGTTCCTTTAACATATCTAAACGATAGTAAAAACGTTTCGAATTCCGTTGGGTGGTTTAACAGAAATAGACAGACAGAGCAGCAACTTAGCAATGCGTAGTTTAGTATACCTGCGCTTATTCGTTAATTATCTACTGTCTCATTTACAGAAGTAATTTAATTAGCATCCGTTTCCATGATAAACTCAGTGATCATAAGCTCCATGGCAGGCGCGATGCCTCTCTCTACGCACGCCATCTTGAAGCATTCAGCGACGTGCAGGATGCGCCAGCAGTGGTCTTCTTTAGTGTCGAACTTGTTTTCGCAAGTGTGGATCAGTTGCACCATCTGGTTAGCTAGCACCTCGCCTAGAATAAAGCATTATGACCATTACGAGTAATATGAGATTAATCCTTACTAATAATATTATAAGTGCGAAAGTTAGTTGTTGTTTCTTTCGCTTTCACGCTAGTTGCAGCGTGAACCAATCACCATGAAATTTTGCATACTTATAGTTTGGAGCCCAGAAAAGGACATACGCTACCTACGTACATAGGTTCATTCCGGAAAAATTAATGGTTACCGTGGCTTAGCTATTTTTACATAGAGATAATTTGTGTGAGGTAGAGTGATGTATTTATATACTGAAGACCACGTGGATGGAGTGGCGGGCAGAACTAGTCAAATATAAAAGATATATCTTCCATCCATCAGCCTTTTAACGTCCACTTCTAGACATAGGCCTCCCCAAGAATGGGGGATAGTGCCGTAATCACCACGCTTGGCAGGCGGGTTGGCGATCGCAGTGGATGTTGTTAATACTCGAAGGAGTGCTGCTGCCCACGCCCCCGCTATTCCCTCAGTCGGCTCTTATGACTCCCATGGGTGGAGAGGGATGGGACAATTCTAAAGCCGGCCCCACACGAAGATATATCTTACGCATAATATATTAGCAATTTTGTTTTTTTTTCGGCGAAGTTAAACATTGTGAGGCAATCTGCAAGCCTGAAGGGTTTTCTGGATGGTTTGTGAAGTCTGCCAACCCGCACTTCTTAGAGAAGACCGGTTTCTAATAGTGTCATTAATGGGTTTAAAAAGTCCACTGGGATTGAAGAAACAACCTAACCTTGTAACTGTAACTCGGTATGATAAAGTGTGAGCAGTGGTGATAGGACCTGCTTGTTGCTGAACCAGCTGGTCCTACTGTAGTGTTGCTCGTAGTCAGCACCTAGTAGCTCGCGGAATATTTCAGCTGCAGTTATATCCTTAATCCTCATAAGTACGCTGGTGCATTGACTATAGCCCTAATACTATTTAAGTCCATAAGTTGTGTGTATCAGGTATATTTAGTTGCCTATGATCGTCTGCCACAACCAACAAGACAATATTATGTCTCATTAAAGGAGAGGAAACAAATCTGTTTGCACCATCTAGTTATTGGCTCTTGGTCTATATTAAATTGACTTTCGCAATATGGATTCTCACCATTGGGGAAGGACTTGATGAAAGTTTCGGTGTTCTCATGATGCATGCGGCTGGTGTCTGTGAGCAGGTTGTAGTGTCTGCTCATGCACTGAATTGCACAGCCCAGCTCACGGTGCTCAAACTTAAAGTCCTCACTCCAGAAGTGGAAGAACTCCGCCATTATATCTTCTGTTAGTTGACTCTGTACACATGCGATTACTGTTAGAACTGATCAACAATTTTTCTTAGGTATTCATGCCGCAGAACCAACCACCTACTTGACCCAATGATGGGGTTGACAGAGCAGCGCACACGTTTCATCTTTAAATAAACATTTTTCTATAGAAGACCCAGGATCAGATGAGAATAAACATTTTTCTATAGAAGACCCAGGATCAGATGAGAATAAACATTTTTCTATAGAAGACCCAGGATCAGATGAGAATGTGACGCATCAATACTGACCTCTTCACGACACTTGTCAAGCGCCTGTCCGAAGCCCAGCGTAACGTCCTTCATGACATTGACATCAGCCCGTGGGGTGACCAGTGCGGCCAGCAGCACCAGTACTCGCAGCTTGCCCGTCATGTTGGCAAGTGGTCCTACAATATGGAGCGCAGTGCTTTGCATCCGACTCATATATTGAGGATAATATAATGTGTTGCTGCAGTTAGCAGGTACCAGGTAATGTTAGTGTTTAATCAAAAGTGGGTGGACGTGATAAATGGACGTTTACAGTGTGTTTGCGTTACTGACTATAGGTATGGAGGGTTTCAAAAAAGGACAATTATTTTTTTGTTATCCACCTAGTTGTAAAACCAAGGACGGCGAGAGAGTGGCATCGAGTTCGATTCCCGGTCTGAGGTCGAGAATTTGCAACTGTAAGTTAGATGGTTTTCGAAATGATGTGCGTATTAGTTCACAAATTATCACCGCTCAGTAAAGGAAAATATCGTGATGAAACTTGAAAGCTTGAGACATGGTCTCCACAGATTGTGAAGTCTGCCAGCCCACACTGGGCCAGCATGTTGGATTATGTCCAAAATCTCTCTTACTCAGAGAAGAGACACGCGGTTTTCAGCGCAATATTAATGAGTTGAATAAAATCCTCTACGAGTTAAAAAAAAAAAAGGTATGTACCTACTCAGTAGTTGTTATATATTTAAATATATACCTACCTAGTTCTCATATGTGGATATGTAATTTTGTAACTTAGAAATTCGTATTATGGATGGCCGGACAATATTTAATACCAATTGTTTCGATAGATGGCGTTGTAGTATTGTAGTGTTACCAGTACAACAGGCACAGTTAAAATAGTATCTTGATGTATTATGAAGCATTGGACAGTGCTATAATAAAAAGTATTTTCTTTATTTCGTCGAGAGACGTTTCGTTGAGAGACAACAAAAAAATCGAATTCTACTTCGTTATCAAAATTATTATTTTTAAATGTTTAATTAGCTAAATAGTTTTATGCTAAGAAGTTTTAATATGAGAATCATTCAGCAGGAACTCTCTTTTTCAAACTGGAAGTGTGACCGCTCCATTCTCTGCCACAGGTGTCGTAACTCGTACGAGAACACAACGAGAAGTAAGCAGTTATTACCCATTGAATTACTAATGGTAAAGTTGAGTATCAATTGGGAATACTAACTTTGTTATTAGACCTAGCAGCGGGTTGGTACCACCGTCTCCCGTGCGATCAACCATGAAGCACATCGGTGTGTTAAGGTTGTAGTGTGAGATAGCCGCATATAAATTCATGTCCCATCTGCTAAATGGTGAGCTGCGGCTTAGTAGTATTATTGTAGAGTTCATGAGCAGAGTAGAGTTGCCAGTGTTACCACAGGATGTTGGCTCGTCTGCCACCACAAGCATTAAAATAAAAAAAAAATATTAATAGTACATGTGAAATATTATTGCATTGCGTGAGGCGTGGTGCACATTACCAGTGTTTACCGAAGATGACCTCAGTGCGTGTACCCTGTACTTTATTACCTCGCAGACCTGCTCGTTAGTATGGAGAGTCTGTAATTAGATCATTACATACTAATTACACATCGTATCGTTAGCAAACGTTAATACCTAATTGCATATTTTTTTCTGAATGATATGCCATTCATTGCTGACTGACATTGGTAAGAATTGACAGAAGTCAAGGTAGGGTACTTGTATACCATTGTATAAATAGTAGGAGTGACTGGTGTTAGTTAATTTGCTGTTTAGTTGCTGGAGGAGTAAGTTCTTACATTGACATAGACAGAAAACACGCCACACATGACAAAGTAGCGCCCAAAACGAAATAATTATTTGGGTGTTTTGTATAACAACCTGGGCGATCAGTCGCCGTATCCCTAGTCCGTTTGGTTTTATATTTTTGTGGTTTTTTAGTAAAAGATACTAATTTGGACAAACTTAGGACGTATAACGTCTATTAAAAATACTTTTTAACGCCATCTCGTAGAGTTTGAGAGATCTTTTAGTACCATGCAGATCCATAAGATGGCGT
This sequence comes from Leucoma salicis, assembly GCA_948253155.1. Lineage (NCBI taxonomy): Eukaryota > Metazoa > Arthropoda > Insecta > Lepidoptera > Erebidae > Leucoma > Leucoma salicis. Next base: position 23,786,766 of record OX411820.1, on the reverse strand, counting down.
TACATTTATGTTTGTATAGTTTTCTTTTTCACAAATAATACGCTTTTTCTTAGCTTCGCTAGTGTCTATCTATCTTTTTATCTAACGACGTGATTTTTAACAATTTTGTTAATGGACGTTTATTATTTACATTAATAATCTATTTAAAACTAGTTTCATATAAATGATAGTCCGGATGCTCGAGTGTGAGCACAGCGATTTGCGCACAACTTTATCACAGTAAATATATAAGCTAAAGCAGTAGTGAAACTAGGCCTATTCGTTGACATAATTACCTACGCTTCGTTGGAGCGTTAGGGTTGTCCCAGTAAGTTCATATAAATTAGCACCCGACTACATTCATGTTGTTGTAGTTCGTGTGAAACAATGTTTACGATTATCCTAATAACTAAATCTGTAACAGAGCTGTCTGAGCATCGAAGATAGTAAATGTGACTATATTAGGCTATTTATGCGTGTCTCTTTTTTCTTCTTTCTTCGTTTCATCCTTCGTCCATCCATCCATCGGCCTTTCAACGTCCACTGCTGGACATAGGCCTCCCCAAGAGAACGCCACAACGAGCGGTCCCATCATGGGGGATAATGCCGTAATCGCCACGCTTGGCAGGCGGGTTGGCGATCGCAGTGCATGTTGTTAATACTCGAGGGAGTGCTGCTGCCCACTCCCCGGTATTCCCTCAGTCGGCTCTTATGACTCCCGTGGGTAGAGAGGGGTGAGACAATTCTAAAGCCGACCCCATTTTCATCCTGCCTTTCATCCTGCTACTACTATATTGAGATATTACTTAATAAACTAGCTTTTGTCTGAGCCGAAGCCGCAAACAAAAGCTTTTAATGTTTATAAAATTGGAAAGTGTTTTATTATATACTAGCGGCCCGCCCTGGCTTCGCAAGAGCATTTTTTTTTTTACATTTTGGGATAAAAATAAAGTAATTATGTATCATTATGCCGGATTTTTTTTTTCATATTAATATTTATAGTGTCTAATAATATAGCCCGTTATTTGTATACTTACAAAATTACAAATCATTCCTATTTACAATATTAGTAATAAATTTATTACGATTCATAGAACAACTCAAATAACGCATGACGCAACCACTCATCCCGACGCGACACCCGATACTTTCAGCACTGCCAGGGGTGCTTAGATTCTCGTAGATGCGCGCGTCTGTGTGAGTGTGCCGTTTCTAACGATTTGTTCCTAGTTTCCGTACTGGTTTATATATTTACTGTGACTTTATTTACCGTAGTTAGCGATCTCAGCGAGCGATCTGATAGGCAAACTTTAGTGAATTATAAATTATGTTATTAATGTAATAAAATTATTTATACTTAATTAAAATTCTCACTTTCAGTTATTTACGTGTACCTACAAGTTAGTTAAGAATATAAAATACCTACTTAATAATTAAAATTAACAAATCAGTTTTTCCTTAGCGTCACCACTTTATCCCGTTGTTACATGAAGATGTAGGTATATCTATCTATTTAATCACCGACACTTCGCCTACGTATACGAGTACATAGAGGCCGAGAGTGTTGTAGTTGAACGGGGACGGCGTTAAGTTCCATGTCACTACTGAACGATGAAATAACTTAATAGCGGTGTTGTACAAACCTGGAATAATATTGACCCTGCCCCACAACTCCCACCATCATAAATTTTGGGCTCTTTCTGGAAATATTACGATAAGCCTACGATAGAAAAGTAACTACAAAGGCATGATGAATTACGATCGGTCCGTTTTCGTGAAAGAAACAGCCTCCTATGTCTGGTGACGAACTAAAAAACGTAGTGTTATCATCACATTTTATTAAAATTAAGGAAATAACGCAATTGGTAGAGAAGAACCTCGTAAGAAAGCTCGTAACAAAACATCCCACCTAGCTTTTTTTATTTATATTTTTTAGCATTTTACATGCTCCGCTACTTTTTAAGTACAAATTATTTGTGAATAAGGAAAAAGAGATTTTTTGTAAGAGCGGGAATCGAACCCGCGTCTTTTCCAATCCGGGGAAAAATATGTTTTTCCTTAATTAAGAAGAAAATCTCTTTTTCCTTATTCACAAATAATTTGTACTTTAAAAAGTGGTGGAGCATGTCAAATACTAAAAAATATAAATCAAAAATATTTAAAAAATCGCTCCATCAAATAGTATGAATTTTAATTGCAAAATTAAACTTACAATATTGGTTTAATGCATGTAAATGCATTCCGATAGATGGCGTTGGTCGTAAGGACAAATGTGATGAGGAGATGGGGATGATCGAAAGATCTGTACGATAGCTCAGTGGCTTAGAGCACTTCCCCGTATTGGAAAAGACGCGGGTTCGATTGCCGCTCGTACAAAAAACCTCTTTTTCCTTATTCACAAATAATTTGTATCCCACCTGGCTGTTGTAGTTCAGTGAGGTTTATCGAACCCATAGCTCTGCAGGCGAGGCACAGTAGATATTTTTTTACTGTGGGCGACGTCTATATCGAAACCATACTATTGCACGCCTCATAAGCGAAGCGTTGAGGTGGGTTCTACTCCTGCTTTACACGGAACAACTAATTTTTCAAACTTAAAATGTCTCTATTTATCATATATTGCACTTGTAAAATAATAGGTATCTACACACACATATAAAGAACAAACACTATTTTTAACACTCATGATATTTTTGATGCCATTTTTGTTATTTAAACTAGTTAAAAAACTGTTTGAAAAAAATCTGGTTTGGACGTCCGTGAGTTGTAGTTAATGTATGTTAACACTATAACGACCAAAGTTCTTTACTAATCGAGTCTTTTTTTTTCGTTTACGAATTATTATGACTAGGAATAGAGCCCTATTACTTTTCACGTTCTGATTCGATGTGGTTTAATTGTTATTAAATAAACAAAAAAATACTGAATATTCACGGCATTTACGCTCGACGCGACATTAAAACCAGCGCCTTTCATGAGAACTACCTTACGTACGCATAGCTACCGGTGGTTTTACTATCGTCCACAGAACGCCGTTCGCCCGGCCGGTACATTGTTTTTTGTTAAAAGAAAGTTCTTACCTTTGCTTGACGAACTGATGATATTTGTCAAGTATAATAACTTTTTTATCCATAACAATAATTACAAACACTAAACACACGTAAATAATAACACACCAACGGAATATTTTTAGCGGCGCGGGGGCCCTTTTTTTTGCGTGGCCTTGGTGTGCGCGCGGCCCGGATCTGAGAGGTAGAGTTTGACTAATATAGAAGTACTTCTTAAAATTAGCGCTAGATGGCGTATAAGACATGAAACCCACATTAGTACTTTTTGAAATTAGCGCTATCTATGTGATTTATTGAAAACTACTTAGTAAGACCAATACATTATTAGTTACTTATCAAATAATCAATTTTATTGTGAAAAATAAAGATTATGAGGCGTGCAGTTTTGGATTTTCCAAAGTATTTAATGATTATGTTAGATAATCTATAGCAATTTATGTGTTATATTATTTCCAATAGTATAAAGAACAGATCTATCAATACAGATATATTATTTTATCTTTTTACTTTTCAACAGACTATACACAACATCACGCGAACTTGCACGTCAATAAGCAGAAAGGTGAGTTATTTACACGTAGATATTATCGGAATCACGGCCAATTGAGCTATAGGTAGGTAGTAGCGATATAACGAATGTTAGTTTATAAGCATTCGCGAAGGCGAATGCGGATGCGAATGTTTCTCTCCAACATTCGCGAATGCAAATGCGAATGTTGATTTTCAAATAAGCGCGCGCAAAATATCATACGGGTTTCACATCTAGTGTCACTGTCAGTCACCCATGTTTAAACCGAATATAGCCGAGGTTCATTTTGTTCTCCGCTCACACAGGTGCGTGTACAACGCCATCGACCAGACCTCCCCTGCGTAGAGCCGTCAGCACGCATTGTTTGGTCCGCCTATATTCGGCGTGAGCCGTGCAAGCCTCGGGAGCAGTTAACGGAAGTGCTCGCGAAAGCGCCACCGCCCGTCCAGCACCAGGCCCAGATACTTGATCTGGGCCGTCATCTCAATTTGGACCCCGTCCACCATAATCGAGGCGCTAGCAGGTGGCCGACGTCGGGGCCCATGGAAAAGTAAGGCCTCTGACTTATCCAGGGCCACCCTAAGCCCCAGCACCCCGATCCTCCTGACCACCTCCGAGGTCCCTAAGGTGGCCGGGAATGCCGCTTTCTCGAAGTTTCCGCCCTGGGCCACGACTAGCGTGTCATCCGCATATAAGATGACCGCCAGCCCGGGTGGGAGCCGACAGCGTAGCACCTAGTCGTAACCGATGTCCCACAGGAGTGGCCCTAGAACCGAACCCTGTGGGACACCGCACGACATGGGTCTCCTCACAACGTCTCCTATGCGGCTCTCATAGAGAACGCTGCGGCCCTTAAGATAGTCTGCCACTAGCCGCCTCAGATATGCAGGCATCCCGTGATACCGGAGCACCTCCCTGATGCAGCTGAATGGCAGACTATTGAATGCGTTGGCGATGTCAAGCGACACCGCCAGCGACGACCGTCGAACAACCAGCTCGAAAACCGAACTGGGCGTCCGGTCCGACGTCGCGTAGGTGCTGGACGATACGGGCAGCGAGGATCCTCTCCAGCAGCTTACCCGCCTCGTCCAGCCGCACGATGGGCCTGAAGGCCCCGACTAAATCCGGCATTCACCCCGGCTTCGGCAAGACTACCAGCCTCCCCTCCTTTCAGCAGTCAGGGAACCGTCCGGACGCTAGGTACGTGTCGAAGAGTCCCCTGAGGCGGGGCTCCAGGCGGTCCAGAGCCAGGACCAGCACCCGGGTGGCTATCCCGTCTGAGCCGGGGGCGGTGTTCTTGGAACGAAACCGCGAAACAGCCACCCCCATTTTCGACGCGGTGACGGGCGGTACACCGAGGTCAGCCTCCCGGTCGCTACCTGGCGGTGCGATGACCAGAGTCTTCTTACTGGTAGTAATTAGTAGTTTGTGGTAGAATTTTTGATCACTAAATAAAAACAAAAATTTTGCAGTTTAAAGAGGAGTATTATACTCATTTTAAAATAATAACTTAAAGTTTCATACATAGTACTCGTAAGCATAAAAAATTTGAAGTAGATATTTTGACTGTGTTTCTAAACGAATATTAGGTGGGTTCAAATAAATAAACCAAAAATGTTGTAAAATCATATACTGTGGGTAGATGAAACCGTTGAAATAACATATCAGCCTTGGACTTTATCATCTAATTCCACCCGTGATCATGAATGCTGTAAAGTATTTGAAACGTCGGGATAGTATAAAATCAAGTAAACGCGATAGAATCCGTAAACGTAGTTTTATTTCAAAATGGAAATTATTCGTTAAAAACCCTCTATAAGATTGCTCTAATGAGATTTTATTGTAAAATGACCAGGAAAAAAGTTATAACAGCCAAAAGAAAAGTTGTTCAAAAATGTTCAGTTAATTTTGTTTATAACTTTTTTGTTTTCGATTTTAGGATAATAAGTAATATAGTAAAGAAGTAGACAATTTAATTTGCTACAAGTAATGTTTGACAGAATTTTCTGCAGGTTTGCTAGTTTACGAGATACAGCGCGAAAACCCTTTGCACCCCTTTTTCCAAGATGGCGGACGGGGACAAGGGTGGCGACCCCACAAACTTGAACTTACGCTTATACTAGACCCCCCTACACATAAAAAAAATAAAATTGCGTACTCTAAAAAACGCAACCCTAAATGTAACTTTTCAATGGACTAATCACTAAATATATTCGCAGAACATTCGCATCGTTTCATGCGAATACGGATGTGAATGCGAATTGTTGAAAACAGGCGAATATTCGCGAATGCGAATGCGAACATTCGTTACATCACTAGTAGGTAGTATTTATGGCTTATATACCTATCGTGCACACAACAGTCACAATAGCTGCCGTACATGCTGACCATAGATATCCTAATCTTGAGCCCTAGAAGTAATTTTACTGTTCAACTTTATTGTATGCCACAGGATTAAATTACATTCCTCAAGCACTGTTTATGGATCGTTTCTATGCATCTCCTGATCACATCTCTTATCATTTCTTTCCACATCCCTTTTCAACGTCTAGGGTTGGCAACGCACCACTGAAGTAACGTAACACAGTTCCAGTGGCCCAATCATAAAGGCGGAGAGAGGAGTTTATTTGGTGGGTTAAGGCTCCACACTACCCTGTTCGTTGCCCCGTACGACGGGGTGTGCGGTTAGGTACATTTTTTCCCGCCTAAACAAAAAAGGGTTTAGCAATATAAATGTCCCTGATGTTGTTAGTGTGTATAGGTAAGCTGCGGTCACCGTACCATGAGAATTGCCACATGTTTGTTTTCTACCATTGAAGTAGATAAGTATAAATATGTACTCCGATAATTTGTTTTTGATTGTTTCTAATACGATAGTGTGCATGTGTAAAACAAATGCTGGGTGCCTTCTAAGAGGTAATTGCTTCAGCGATTTTCACCAGCAATTATTATATATCTATTGTATGTTTTAAGATTTCTATGGTGGTACAGGCAGCGTGTGTGTTGGAGTATTCACAGTCACGCACCGCGTCCGACTATCTGCTCTAACTTAGTAATAAGTATCATCATCCCTCGGTTAATTGTGCGCGGGCAGTTCAGTGAGACTTGCATTGGCATGCCCTTATCGCTGCCAACGACCAGTGGTAAGGTCTTTTAACGTGTCAAATATTGAACAATCGTTCTGCGTACGGACCAGCAAACAGATTTAGTTTATAAAACACTAGCATAGTGAAGGATTGTTAAAAAGTTATATTTATTTGTTCTAGTATCTGATACTGTGCCTAGAGATGCAAACTATTCATTACTGATCAGCGGTTTTGAGTGTTAGTGACTGAAAAGTATTAGGTGTTAGGGTTTATTAACATTGCCGAGAATAGCTATGTTGATAAAATAACTTGACTGCACAGATGACTGAGTGGTTTTGATACCGACCTCTCGCTCGAGTGTTGTGAGTGCGACACAGGACAACTCTTTGTGGTATCCACAGATGACTGAGTGGTTTAGATACCGACCTCTCGCTCGAGTGTTGTGAGTGCGACACAGGACAACTCTTTGTGGTATCCACAGATGACTGAGTGGTTTTGATACCGACCTCTCGCTCGAGTGTTGTGAGTGCGACACAGGACAACTCTTTGTGGTATCCACAGATGACTGAGTGGTTTAGATACCGACCTCTCGCTCGAGTGTTGTGAGTGCGACACAGGACAACTCTTTGTGGTATCCACAGATGACTGAGTGGTTTTGATACCGACCTCTCGCTCGAGTGTTGTGAGTGCGACACAGGACAACTCTTTGTGGTATCCACAGATGACTGAGTGGTTTTGATACCGACCTCTCGCTCGAGTGTTGTGAGTGCGACACAGGACAACTCTTTGTGGTATCCACAGATGACTGAGTGGTTTTGATACCGACCTCTCGCTCGAGTGTTGTGAGTGCGACACAGGACAACTCTTTGTGGTATCCACAGATGGTTGTACTGAGTCTGGGTGTACTTTATGGCCGTGACATTATTTTAAAGTCCCCGCGATACAAGGATCATATCCCAGTACAGGATCATACAAAAAAAACATTCCTAAATTCAACTTTTGTGAGTTACAAAAACTGAGATAGATGGAAGTGAGGTATTTATCATTAATGATGAGCGAGAGAATACCTAAATTTCGATAGATACGAAGTGGGTATAGTTCTGTTTGGATGTAGATACTAACATGAATATATGACTAGCACCCGTAGGCTCTCATCGACAGTTTTATAGAACCAATTTAATTGAGTAAGAAAATAAAGCAACTTTATCCTATACTTAAAAAGTAGATTGCAGTTATCTCAAGTAATTGGCCCTATTGCCGTGGTAGCTATTATAGAACATATGGGCAAATTCAATATTGTCCCTGAATGAGACATGAATTCCGTGAACATATTTTAATAATCATACTTATCTCGATCTGATCTGTGCAGGCGACCGAACAGGTTTAGTTCAGCTCAGATTTAACCTCAGCATAGCATACTGTAATTAACATTATTTACGCGGCATATACTCGTCAGTTCTCAGCCGAGATGAGCAAAAAGTAAAAATGAATCTCCTCAAGTATGATCAGGCTGCATATTAGATGTTTAATTGCACTTATAACATACATTACACCTCGGGAACTGGTTGCGTGCGTCGCGCACAGCACGCCTGGAAACTTCTTACAGTTATATAATATTTACTTTTTAATTAGTTAAAGTGGTAGCCATTCCAGTGGGCAATCTAATGGTAAGTGGTAACCGTCGCTGATAAAACTTTAGCGGAACCAAGAATATGAGCCATGCAGTTACTTTCCGAGATAAAATCTTAAACTAGTAGGGGCTCTACTTTCTCCCAGCACGAATGGGCCGCCTCGACCGGGGAAGTATGTACCACCCTCTCACAGACAATTGGTGTGAAACAAAACTTTAGGTACCTACTGTTACCTTTGCGTGCCTCTTCATGCACTTCATAAAAAAAATAATGATAAATTGTAAAGTGCGGGAAATACCGCAGCAGGTTTCAGTCGTACATATTTGAGAGAAAAGAACGCTTATAATGGATTGGACGACATCGCTTCGAAACGAATATAATGTAATGCGACATTGAAGCCTATATTTACTAATATTATAAATGTTAAAGTGAGTTTGTTTATTTGGTACGGTTTCACTTTGTGTCGGTTAATTAACCAATCATTATGAATTTTTGTACAAATAGTTTGGAGCGCAGAAAAGTACATAATAGGTCACTTTCATCCCGGAAAAATGGATAGTTCATGTGGGATAGCCATTTGTGCAAAGAGATAATTAGTGTACCGTAGAGTGACGTATGTGCTGACTGCCACGCGGACGGAGACGCGGAGTATATCTAGTATTGATCTAAAATGGATAGTTCATGTGGGATAGCTATTTGTGCAAAGAGATAATTAGTGTACCGTAGAGTGACGTATGTGCTGACTGCCACGCGGACGGAGACGCGGAATATATCTAGTATTGATCTAAAATGGATAGTTCATGTGGGATAGCCATTTGTGCAAAGAGATAATTAGTGTACCGTAGAGTGACGTATGTGCTGACTGCCACGCGGACGGAGACGCGGAATATATCTAGTATTGATCTAAAATGGATAGTTCATGTGGGATAGCTATTTGTGCAAAGAGATAATTAGTGTACCGTAGAGTGACGTATGTGCTGACTGCCACGCGGACGGAGACGCGGAATATATCTAGTATTGATCTAAAATGGATAGTTCATGTGGGATAGCTATTTGTGCAAAGAGATAATTAGTGTACCGTAGAGTGACGTATGTGCTGACTGCCACGCGGACGGAGACGCGGAATATATCTAGTATTGATCTAAAATGGATAGTTCATGTGGGATAGCTATTTGTGCAAAGAGATAATTAGTGTACCGTAGAGTGACGTATGTGCTGACTGCCACGCGGACGGAGACGCGGAATATATCTAGTATTGATCTAAAATGGATAGTTCATGTGGGATAGCTATTTGTGCAAAGAGATAATTAGTGTACCGTAGAGTGACGTATGTGCTGACTGCCACGCGGATGGAGACGCGGAATATATCTAGTATTGATCTAAAATGGATAGTTCATGTGGGATAGCTATTTGTGCAAAGAGATAATTAGTGTACCGTAGAGTGACGTATGTGCTGACTGCCACGCGGACGGAGACGCGGAATATATCTAGTATTGATCTAAAATGGATAGTTCATGTGGGATAGCTATTTGTGCAAAGAGATAATTAGTGTACCATAGAGTGACGTATGTGCTGACTGCCACGCGGACGGAGACGCGGAATATATCTAGTATTGATCTAAAATGGATAGTTCATGTGGGATAGCTATTTGTGCAAAGAGATAATTAGTGTACCGTAGAGTGACGTATGTGCTGACTGCCACGCGGACGGAGACGCGGAATATATCTAGTATTGATCTAAAATGGATAGTTCATGTGGGATAGCTATTTGTGCAAAGAGATAATTAGTGTACCGTAAAGTGACGTATGTGCTGACTGCCACGCGGACGGAGACGCGGAATATATCTAGTATTGATCTAAAATGGATAGTTCATGTGGGATAGTTATTTGTGCAAAGAGATAATTAGTGTACCGTAGAGGGACGTATGTCCTGACTGCCACGCGGACGGAGACGCGGAATATCTAGTATTGATCTAAAATGGATAGTTCATGTGGGATAGCTATTTGTGCAAAGAGATAATTAGTGTATCGTAGAGTGACGTATGTGCTGACTGCCACGCGGACGGAGACGCGGAGTATATCTAGTATTGATCTAAAATGGATAGTTCATGTGGGATAGCTATTTGTGCAAAGAGATAATTAGTGTACCGTAGAGTGACGTATGTGCTGACTGCCACGCGGGCGGAGACGCGGAATGTATCTAGTATTAATCTAAAATGGATAGTTCATGTGGGATAGCTATTTGTGCAAAGAGATAATTAGTGTATCGTAGAGTGACGTATGTGATGATTGCCACGCGGACGGAGACGCGGAATATATCTAGTATTGATCTAAAATGGATAGTTCATGTGGGATAGCTATTTGTGCAAAGAGATAATTAGTCTAGCGTAGAGTGACGTATGTGCTGACTGCCACGCAGACGGAGACGCGGAATATATCTAGTATTGATCTAAAATGGGTAGTTCATGTGGGATAGCTATTTGTGCAAGGAGATAATTAGTGTACCGTAGAGTGACGTATGTGCTGACTGCCACACGGACGGAGACGCGGAATATATCTAGTATTGATCTAAAATGGATAGTTCATGTGGGATAGCTATTTGTGCAAAGAGATAATTAGTGTACCGTAGAGTGACGTATGTGCTGACTGCCACGCGGACGGAGACGCGGAATATATCTAGTATTGATCTAAAATGGATAGTTCATGTGGGATAGCTATTTGTGCAAAGAGTTAATTAGTGTACCGTAGAGTGACGTATGTGCTGACTGCCACGCGGACGGAGACGCGGAATATATCTAGTATTGATCTAAAATGGATAGTTCATGTGGGATAGCTATTTGTGCAAAGAGATAATTAGTGTACCATAGAGTGACGTATGTGCTGACTGCCACGCGGACGGAGACGCGGAATATATCTAGTATTGATCTAAAAATAAACGAAGCGGGTTTGGGAGATCGCTTACACACAGTTCCTCTGGCGCGGCGCCTTGGTTTAGCTCCTTATTTTTTTGTTAAGCCGGGAAAAAATGTACCTAACCGCACACCCCGTCGCTCGGGGCAACAAACAGGGTAGTGTGGGGTACACTCTCTATACAACACCGCTGTGTGCCGTCTCTCCGTCTGTACTAGCAGACCACTGGAACTACGTGATATTATTTCAGTGGTCCGCCGGCGGCCTTGGTGTAGCCCCTGGTGTTGATAAATTGTATGAGCAGCTGGCTTGCCTGCCATCATCTATTATAACACTTTTTGTACCTCTTGTAATTGTCTCTGCAAATTAAAATATCTGACAAATAATGAATACAGTATTAAACTAGAAATAATCTGCCGCGGAGATAAGATGACATAAGTAGGTAATAGGAATGAGGCAGATATTTTTTAATTTTGTACAAGAGTCCTTTCTGCCAGACCCGATCGAACGCCTGTTGAACATCTAGGAAAGCAGCAGAAAGGGTTCCAAGGTTCTGTGCTTGGGCCGGTCTTGTACAGCATCTTTACTTGTGACTTACCGCAGTCCCCTGATGTGTCTGTAGCAACCTTCGCCGATGACGCAGCCTTTTTAACTTGTAGCAGCGATCCTAGCAAGGCAAGCAGACTGCTGCAAGTACAACTTGATGATACCAGTGCCTGGTTGAACAAATGGCGAATAAAAGCAAGTGCACCAAAATCTCACCACATAACTTTTACGCTCAGACGTGAAACCTGTCCCCCTGTTAACCTGAGCCATGACTCATTTCCCCAATCTAGCTGTGTTAAGTATTTGGGATCCCACCTTGATCGTAGGATGACATGGAAGGACCAAATAAAGATAAAACTACGTTTACGGAATCTATCGCGTTTACTTGTTTTTACTACTATCCCGACGTTTCGAATACTTTACAGCATTCATGATCACGGGTGGACTTAGATGATAGACGTCCAAGGTTGATATGTTATTTCAACGGTTTCATCTACCCACAGTATGTGATTTTACAAAATTTTTGGTTTATTTATTTTAACCCACCTAATATTCGTTTAGAAACACAGTGAAAATATCTACTTCAAATGTTTATGCTTACAATGTATGAGACTTTAAGTTGGTATATTAAAATAAGTATAATACTCCCTTTAAATTGTAAAATTTTTGTTTTTATTTAGTGCTCAAAAATTCTACCACAAACTACCAATTACTACCAGTAAGAAGACAATCTTGGTTATTAGTTTATATTATTAAATATATTGATTTTGCCAAAAGCTAAGACTAAGAAGCTACCACCGGATCGGAACGCGGCCTGACTGGGAAAGATCCGGCCAGAAAACTCAGTAGGCAACAACTGTTATGGATTACTAAATTTTGTACGGAATTACTGAGAGCTAATAAAGTTTAAATTTTTAATTTTTTTACGAAAGGCAAAGACTAATCACTACTGTGGGTTTTATCTACACAATAAGCGCTAACTGTGTCTTGCAATCTTGTGGTGTGCCTTCTTGTATTCTGTTTGGTGAGGCCTATCACAGGATTCCAGCTTGATGGTAAGACCCAGCCGTCTTCTCTATTGAAATTGGGATGTTTCTTAATTTCAATAGCCTCACGTATCATTCTAGTGCGATATCGATGTTCTTTTGCGAGGATTTGAGGTTTGTCAAACCTAATGTAATGGCGGGTGTGGTCCTGTGTGTGCTCACAAATTGCAGACTTTGTATAGCGACTGTGCTTCACACCAGCTATGTGTTCTTTGATCCGAGTTGTTATGGATCTCTTTGTTTGCCCAATGTAGGAGAGACCACAATCACAATCCAGCTTGTATACTCCTGCATCCTGTAAGGGTATATGGCACTTGACTGGTGGTAAAAATTGACTAATTCTTTTGAGTGGCTTATAGTAGGTTTTAATTGAAGCTTTTTTAAGAATGTAGCCAATCTTGTCAGTGATTCCTTTGACATAGGGCAGGACTGCAGGGAGGCGCTCAACTGTGGGTGGCTTCACTCGGTTTCTGTGACGGCGGCTTGGAACCTGCAGCTTATTTGCATGTAAAACTTTCTTTACATGCTGCAACTCTCCAGCCAGGTGTTCTTCATCACAGATTCCTTGTGCTCTCTGAAACAAAGATTAAGACACGGTAGCCAACTGTGAAGGATGGTGGTGAGACTCTCCATTCAGGTACTTATCAGTATGGGTTTTCTTTCGATACACTGTATGACTTAAGGTGTTGTTGGGGTTACGGATTACCATAACATCTAAGAAAGCTAAAGAGTTATTTGACTGAACATATCAGCCTTGGACGTCTATCATCTAAGTCCACCCGTGATCATGAATGTTGTAAAGTATTCGAAACGTCGGGATAGTAGTAAAATCAAGTAAACGCGATAGATTCCGTAAACGTAGTTTTATTTCAAAATGTGTAACATTCGCGTAAATATCAGAAAGTATTATAAAGATAAAGCGTCAAGAAATAAACTTTTGTTTTAAAAACCTACTCTGCTCTTGGGCAGACAGTCAACTCTATCATTAAGTAGCTCAGAGTATATTGTTCTATATTAAAACCAATATGGACATACGGGATTCAACTATTGTCTTCAGCTAGCAAGTCCAATATTATGTGCCTCCAAAGAGCTCAAAACAGCATCCTTAGGGTTGTGTCTTCAGCACCTTGGTTCAGTCGAAACTCAGAAATCCACGACTACCTGGAAGTCCCAACTGTACTGGAAGAGGCAAAGCACTATTCAAATAACTACAAAAACCGATTAGCGACTCACCCGAACCCTCTATCCCACTCTCTCCTACAGTCAAATAAGATTGGGAGGCTCAAGAGAGCCAACGTGCTGAATTAAATAGGGGGAGCTAGGGCAATGGCCCTATCTCTCCAATCCTCATCCTCATACAACTTGCCTGCTCATAGTCTAAAAGGACTGATCGCAGACTAAAAAAAATAAATAATAAGTAGTTAAATACTTTATATAGTATATACTTTATATCGGAAAGTAGAGATATAAGCAAAAAAAAGCGTGTACTTATGTACGCACGTGAGAATTTATAGGTACTTCTTTGGCATCATTAAGAAATAAAGTAATTATTAAATTCATAACTGCAAAACTTGTCACAGTTGTTTTTAAATACCTTGTTCGATAAAGTAATTATGTCTATTGTCACCAGATGACGTCAGTAAAATTTTGAAATTTTTTATAAGTCGATGTTAAGAGTTTGGGTGTCTGATCATACCCCCTCCATGGTAGTGTTAAACGTTCAACGCAACCTTGTTGGAAGTCGCATTAAGGGCCGGTTGTTTCAGCTATACTTGACGCACACGTAAACGTCAAAAATGGAGTTAACCATCGTCAAACCAAAAAAAGCGTTGTTTCACGAAATGAGGTCCTTAAGGTACGTTAAATAATAACGGTTACGGTAACAGTTGTAGAGGTGAGACGTACTAGGTAAAATGCGTACTGAGTCTTAGAAGTACGCGTCCGTCTAAAGACTTATTCCAAAAACTAGGTCCACGAGTATTTAGGCGTCTCCACTAGTCTCAAGTTTTATGACGTTTCCGTAACTGGCGTGTCCTCGTAACATCGTGATCGAGTAATGAAGTATTTTCGGTTTATGGATTATTATCGACTATTAGACTAGGTACCTACGTGTGTTTTTTTATATTAATCGTATTGAAAACTTCCCCTCATACTTTAAATAACAGGCTTAGGACTGTCAGCTTATTTTATAACCGCATAAATATGATATTAATAGATACAGAAATAAAATAAAAAATTGGTACGTATTTGTTATATAAGTAGGTACGTACCACCAGAAAAGCTAGCGTACTTAGGTTTCAATTGGTTTTATGTACAAAATCAAATTTACTAGGCATACTGCTTTTTTTTGTATTTTCAAATCTTTTTTTCATAATATTTTTTTTGTTTTCTTTTATAAACAGCATTTTATGTACCTTTCTTTAGTTTTCAAGAAATTGTTTTGGTTAGTAAGTACTTATAACAAACGTAAACAAATAATAATGCACGCTCCTTAACAAAGTAATAATGATTCCAAATGTATGGACAGTTTAGAAACGTATAACAAATAAATCGACGCGCAAATATCAAGTGCCGGGTCGAACGTCTCCGAGTACGAGTACCGACGAACGTCACCGGAACTTACCAACCGAGCTTGCGAGTGTGTTACGCGTCGGCGCCGTACGCCTATATACTCGGACGCGTTTATGTGGTGAGCACGGAACAAGTCTTTACGCGTCCAGCCAAAAACCTATTCCAAAAACCTATTCCAGTATATACGTCTCACCTCTAACAGATGTCCCACCCACTGGTTAAAACAGCTTTTAACAACCTACATTTTTGGGATGAGCAGGAATTCATATGTTGAAATTCATTCATCGTGAGACTATCGTGTACCTAATAAAGGAAGTAGCTATATTGTTGACACGCCGTATCGAAGACTATATAAAATTTGTTACAGAAAAGTAGAATTTCTCATAAGAATACTTTGATTTAAAATTGATTTGTCTACAATATTTCAGAAACTTGGCAGTAAAACCTAGCCTACCTATAGATCAGGTACTTGCTACTCTACAATGTTATGGTTCAGGATCGCTTATGAGATGTGTTGGGCCATTGAGCTCGTAATAAGGAGGAGGCGCCCTAATCTTCATATGCCTAGTAAAAGTGACTTACTTAGGCTGTCGTCCGCCATCTTAATAGTTATGATGACAGCGTAATTTGGATGTGCTCCGATATACACTGCGAGCACTGTAAGGTGTGATGTCAATTTAGTATACTGTGAAGTCGTTTCTTTAAAGTTAGCTATACTGCTTACTGTTTATAATGGAATGCAGTCCAGTATACTGATCTGTCATTATTTTCATTTCATACAAAGTATTGGTTTTACACTGCAATAAACACAATTTCTTTAAATTTGCCATGTTTTACCCAAATTTCTTTGATTTACAATATTCAATAATAATAATAATATTCCATAGTGCAAATTGTTATATTTATGGAAGCTGTTGATCACGTGATATCACAGTGCTCGCAGTGTATATCGGAACAAAGTCTTTATCTGTTGTATGTCAGCTGTCAATTAGGGATGCAGGAAGAACCAACTATCCATATATCGATGTTTTAAAAAATATTGATATATTAAATATTTGGCGAAATTGTGCTCACACTGCCACAACAAGAGCCATTAAACAAGAAGATATATTAAATATCCTTTATTTTAAAAATATTTAATATGCGCTATTTAGGTTTCAATCTAGCATCCACCACTAATAATTTGTGATTTTTATTCGTCACAAATTTTCATATAGTGGGAAGAAGCCGTCCATTTATTAATTTTGTGTGCTCGGAATGAAGTGGTGATCAGTGGCTTAGCAGCATACCATTAAATAAAATAATTTTTATTAATTTATCGAATTTATTAATAATTTGAATTGTATTATTATTAGCATTCAAAGCATTTACTTTAAAAAAAAATTGTGAGTAGAAATAAAATGATCATAGCTTTTTTAATGCGTGCTTATATAATTATGACATGCGTACAATAACGGAAATGGACATAAATCATCATCATCAGGCCCTAGACATCATCTAGGACCGAAATACTTGTCAAAACGAATCAAACGATTCCAAAGTTGATGGGATTGTGACTCCATTACCAGATCATGAATATCATCTAGGGCTATCTTGGTACTATAATATGACTATCGAGCCTGTATGACATCAAGCCCGACAGTCCCATTGGATCCTGTTGGTACCCCAGTGACGTGCGTAAACTTGCGTTTTTGTTGAACACAGATATTTGTGTGATGAACACAGATATTTGTACTGCGTCTGGGTGTTTTCTATCTATTATATGTATGTATTTACAAAAAAAAAGTAAATTGTATGTATTAATATCCGTAATCTGGTACCCATAGCACAAGCATTAAGCTTAGTTTGGGACCAGATGAGGTTGTGTGAAAAATGTCCGTGAATATTTATTTATTTATTTCCTCTACCCCTTATTACGAGCTCAATGTGTTGGGCATGTGTCAGGTTTGCAGAAATCAACAGTGGGTCATATTATTCATCGAGTGACTCGGGTTATCGATAAATGACGTCCTCATTACATAAACATTCCATCTAACGAAGAAGAAAAATTGGCTGTTGCAATTGACTTCTATAATATAGCTAGATTTCAAATAAAACTTTAACAGACGTGAAGTCCTCGGTTGGTCTCCACCGGCATTGAATCCTGCATGAATAGCTTATTTTTCTTTATATTACCTAATAATATTGTCACAATTCACAACTAATAATAAAGGAATAATTCAAAGTTTTGTCATTCACGTCATAAATAATAAAATAAATAAGTGATATGTATATATAGTATATACTTATATACATTACATATAACTTCCATGAAAAAATCCCAAAAACCATAAACTATAAAATCCTCTGTCTATGATAAAAAAAGATGAACTGACGTATACGGGCAAAAGTTGGCATACTAGAAAATTCTCCCATCTATTTTTATTACAAAAATACGTTGCTATGTGCTGGCATCCCTAAGAACTTTGACGACTGGTTTTTTAGTTTAGGCAATGAAACAATGCTTTGTATTTAACGTACGTTAAATATCGTTCGTAATTGTTATTTTTAGACGTACGTATGTTACGATAATCAATCGTTTGAAACAACCGGCCCTAAGAGTATAACTTCAAAAATAAAAATTAACAATACACAATATCACAGATGTACCTCACGCAATACACCTAGGGACACGGTATCGAATAGAAAGTATCGATAGTACCTACTCATGAGTAGTATCGAAAAAAAAGTATAGTACTCGTAATGGTATCGAAACAAAAGTATCGATACTTCAGGGTACCTATCGAGTAGGAGTGTTAAATAACTAATAAATCACTTGCTATTTATAAATAATCTATAGCCCCGTTATTTATTTCACCAGGCAAGCGTTATTTTCAATTATTTTTATTAAATAAGCGCTACCACAACCGCTATGCCACGACGTCGACGACACACTACACTAACAAAATATCACAGTCACATGCACACATGAACAGTCAGTCACTTCAGTCAGTCATACCGCGAAAGAAAGGGACAAAACGGAATGACCCTGACCCGTTCATATTTATTTTATTTATTTATAACTTTAGCACAAAAAATTGGTACAAGGCGGACCTAATGCCGTAGGCATTCTCTACCAGTCAACCTGGGGCAGAACAGAGATTTATGTGTTATGGTAGGTGCTACATAAATATATTATAACAAATCGAATAGATGTGAGTTATTAAATTAGAGAAGACTCAGCCAAAATACGGGAATATAACTCCCGCACCCTGGATTTGAATGCTACACGACTTGTAGCCATTCTGAGCTCTAATGGCAACGCATTCCAGAGTAGAATAGCCTGTACATTGAAGGAAGAATGAACAAGGCTAAAGGTGTGAGAGGGACAGTGAAGAAGAAGATTGCTAGAAGAGCGAAGGAGTCGGTCATGAGTAGCAAAGAGAAATTGGAAATAGGAATTTATGTAAATGGGAGCATTAGGAGAATTTAAGAGAGAATATAACAATGACACAGCATGTAAACTGCGCCTTTGCCGCATGGGTAACCAGTTTAGTTCTGTGCGAAATTTTGAAACATGATCAAATTTGCGAAGATTAAAAACGAATCGAATGCAATTGTTGAGAAGTCGGTCAAGTTTATTGAGCAGATCTGCATTCAGGTCGAGATAACACACATCAGCATAATCGATGATAGGGAAAATTAAGGTCCGTTGCTTTGGTCACGATTGGAAGAAAGTTCTTAAAACGATAGAGTGAGCGAAGTGATACTGTAACTTTCCGACTAATATGAGTAACTTGCGTTTTCCACTCAAGCGTACTGTCTACAAATAGGCCAAGGTCCTTAACAGAATTGCTGTATGGTATGACAATACCGTCGTAGACTATTGGTGGCCGACTGGTTATATTGGTAACGCTAAGTAAGCGAGAACTACCAAGTAAGATGGACTGACATTTTTCTGTGTTTATACATAGACCAAATTTTGCAGACCAGTTTTTAATTGCTGCTAAATCATTGTTTATACCAGCAATTGCTGACTGAAGATTACTCACCCTGGCTTGAGTATATATTTGTAGGTCATCAGCATACAAATGATACGCACATCGAAGTTCATGAGTTATACGATTGATGAAAAGAGAGAAGAGAAGAGGAGAAAGTATACCGCCTTGAGGGACACCAGAACTTAAGTCACACCACCTTGACGATGTGTCGTCTATGCGAACAGATTACTGGCGCCCCTGAAGATAAGATGAGAACCATTCCAAGGCACCCGACGAGATCATTAGATGGGAAAGGATAGATAGTAGGATATTATGGCTGATGACATTAAAGGCATTTGAGAAGTCTACTAGAACCAGCACTGTTATAAGGGTGTTCTCCATACCCGCCCTAATGTCACCAGTCACTTTTAAGAGTGCAGATACAGTGCTGTGCCCAGGCCTGAAACCCGACTGTAATGTGCTCAAAAGGTTATTAGTATAGACAACTTACACAACTGTTTATGCACGCAGAGTTCGAGAACTTTGGAAAGAAAAGGAAGGCTAGAGATAGGACGATAATCATTAGGAAAACTAGGATTAGAAATTTTGGGCAAAGGACGAACATACGCCTTGCGCCAAGCAGTGGGAAATACACCGCACTCGAGGGAAAAGTTTAGGATGTGTGAGATAGGGTCCGACAAATGATCGAGGATCATATCATTGTCACATGCGAAATTATGCTCTAACTTTACCACTTATGAACTATATTTCTGTCAATTATAAAAAATAACGTGCAAAATAATCTAAGTATCTAAAACATTGTTTGGTTATTTGATTTTATTTCGTTATATTTTTGAACGTTGATATAATCAATCAATACGGATAACTCTCTTAAGCTGAAATAACGTATGATTATCCTGAGTTTTTGAGCGATTGCCGCGCGTTATTTGTTTAGATGTACTTATAGTTTTTGATTTTAAATTATTCGTGGTGTTGGTTAGTTGTGTCTGTTTGTTTAGTGTATTATAAAACTGTAAATAAAATTTTGTTGTAGTATAGTGTAAATAATTTTCGGTTAGATAATATCTTTAAAAGTCTACTTAAATTTAATCAAAAATGTCATTGGGTCAGTAGTTATGGACATTTTAGTGTATAAAGTGTATTAGTAAGAATTGACCCAATTCTGAAGTCCACGCAGACGAAGCCGTGGGCAGAATCTAAATACATATATATATCTTAGATCACAATTTCAATTCACTTAGTAGACAGTAATCTATTGTTAAGATTGTTAACTGCTCAACGCGCGTACATAGCTATATTAAATAACGTAACCTCAAATAGCGCACGATGTGCTATACGACGATAATCAAAAGATATCGTTTAATATATTAAAGCGTAAAAAATAATAGGCGTTTTAAAAATAGCACATCGCTATTTAACGTTATTAACAAATAGCCGTTGCGAACACTCCTACTATCGAGTGCTTTACTTTGTTAAGGCGTAAAAAATTTACCTAACCTCATACTCCATCGTTCGGGGTAACGAACAGGATAGGGATGGAACAATACCATTCTTTCTTCGATACTAGTACTCGAAAGTAGTATTGAATCTAGGTATCGATATCACAATCGATACTATACTAAAGTATCGATACTTCTGATTGCTCATTTAATATTTAATAAAATCAGCCGGAAAAAAAATATAAAAAAGTAGTTCAATTAATCAATGCTTTATTCGCTCGGAAATCGCAACGGTAGAGTATATTGCACGCCTCATAAGCGAAGCCAACTGATTTTTCAACTGATTTTTCCCGGTTTACACAGCACAACTGATTTTTCAAACTTAAAATGTCTTTATTTATCATATATTGCACTTGTAAAATAATATCTACACACACATATAAAGAACAAACACTATTTTTAACACTCATGATATTTTTGATGCCATTTTTGTTATTTAAACTAGTTAAAAAACTGTTTGAAAAAAATCTGGCTTGGACGTCCGTGAGTTGTAGGTAATGTATGTTAACACTATAACGACCAAAATACTTTACTAATCGAGTCTTTTTTTTTTTTTCGTTTACGAATTATTATGACTAGTAATAGAGCCCTATTACTTTTCACGTTCTGATTCGATGTGGTTTAATTGTTATTAAATAAACAAAAAAATACTGAATATTCACGGCATTTATGCTCGACGCGACACTGAAACCAGCGCCTGAAAACTACCTTACATATGCATAGCCACCGCTGGTTTTACTATCGTCAACAGATCGCCGCTCGCCCGGCCGGTACATTGTTTTTTGTTAAAAGAAAGTTCTTACCTTTGCTTGACGAACTGATGATATTTGTCAAGTATAATAACTATTTTATCCATAACAATAATTAAAAACGCTAAACACACGTAAATAATAACACACCAACGTTATAAAACACGAAAAAAACATATTTTACATTCCACATTTTTTTTGCGTGGCATTGGCGTCACGGTGTTTTCACTTAGAACAAAGTATAAAATTATAAGGCAACCAAGTTAGGAAGATAAATGGTTTAGAGATTTCTTGTTGAACTCATTGATTTTTAAATAAGTCGTATAATATTGTCCAAAGCTGCAATTTTCTATTGATAGATGTCGCTGTGTTAAAGTAAAAGAGATAGTGACAAATGCAGCCCTAGATGTCGCTAGTTGTCGCAATTTTAGATGTCAATATCATTGTATTCCGTTGTTGTTGTATATATAGAGCCACAATATTGCCTTTTTGTAAGGAAACTAGCGATGTCTTGTTGTTTTCTTAAATTGTTTTTGTTTACAGTTTAATAAATTATTCAATTTTATATGTTTATATATATGCACTTATGCAGGTATATATGTATGTAAATTCATAGATTGTTGTTCTTCTTGCCTTTCTCGCCTTGCAAAATGACTGAGAGGTAGACCAATATAGAAGTACTTCTTAAAATTAGCGCTAGATGGCGTATAAGACAAGAAACCCACATTAGTACTTTTTGAAATTAGCGCTATTTATGTGATTTATTGAAAACTACTTAGTAAGACCAATACATTATTAGTTACTTATCAAATAATCAATTTTATTGTGAAAAATGAAGATTATGAGGCGAGCAGTTTTGGTTTTTGCCAAAGTATTTTCATTTTAAGTGCGTGTGTTCGTATAACAATACTAATTACTAGCCACTGCAAATAACCATGCAGACATGGCAAACAAAAATGCTACCATACCATTACGATGACTACCAATAGGATACCATTGTTTTCATTCGATACCAGTACTCAGTACCGAATGTTAGTGTTATGTACTACCTAGTAGTAGTATTAAATGAAGAGTATCGATACCATATGAGTACTCGATAGTTTCGATTCATCCCTAGAACAGGGTAATGTGGGGCTCTCACCCACAAAATAAACCCGCCGTGTGCAGTCTCTCCATCTGTATTGGCGGACCAATGGAACTGTGTACCATTACCTCAGTGGGCTTTTCCTAGGCCTCCCTTTTTTTTTTTTTTTGTTAAGGCGGGAAAAAATGTTCCTAACCGCACACCCCGTCGTTCGGGGCAACGAACAGGGTAGTGTGGGGCCCTCACCCACTAAAGAAACCCGCCGTGTGCCGTCTCTCCGCCTTTGTTGGCGGGCCACTGGAACTATGTTACATTCCTTCGGTGGTTTCCTAGGCCTCCCTAATGCCTGCAAAACTACACGTCATAACGTCAGTGTCAGTCAGTGACTGGGGATGTTCCGATACCCACGAGATATACTCACCTACGCATATAAGCAGAACTCAAATGTTTTTTCAATACTACTTTAATGCCCCTAAAGTATTGATTCCTACTCATAGCGATCCATTTTTTTTATAGAGCTTTAACGTGTTTATTTCATTAGCTGTCGATTGTTTAGTTTCGAGTCAACTAAGTCGCACCGATGAGACATCTACTTTTAGATTACATACACGGTCCTGATACAACTACAATTATTTTGATCTGGTTTATATAATACTTTCTGATATTTACGCGAATGTTACACATTTTGAAATAAAACTACGTTTACGGAATCTATCGCATTTATTTGATTTTTCTACTATCCTGACGTTTCAAATACTTTACAGCATTCATGATCACGGGTGGACTTAGATGGTAGACGTCCAAAGCTGATATGTTGTTTCAACGGTTTCATCTATCCACGGTTATATGATTTTACAAAGTTTAGTATATTAAAATGAGCATAATACTCCTCTATATATTGAAAACATTCTACCACAAACTACCAATCTAATTCCGTTAACGTAGTTTTATTTCAAAATATTTTGATCTGTATTTTAACACTTGATATGCTCAGCTATAACTTTAAAGAACAAATTATTTGTGAATGTGGATAAAGGAAACTATTGCTAGCAGGATTTGAAACTGCGTCCCATCAACCCCGGACGCAGGTTCGAATCCTGCTTGCAGTAAAGTTCCCTTTTTACACTTTCACAAATCACAACTACAATTACTATGAGTGAGAGTTCAAGTGAACTGTGAACGAAACGAAAAATACGAACGCAATCTAATTTTAAAAGGTTTGACATGATTGAAGTAGATGGTGTTGCTATAAACGTGAACCACAAAGCCAAGTTTTAAGTAGGTATTTTCTGAGATTTATTCGATACGATACCTGTCTATAAGTACTCATTGAGTATAAGTATCGAATAGAAAGTATCGAGTACAAAAGTATCGGTATCGAAAGGAAAAGTACTCGATACCACAAAATATCGATACTTTTTTCGTGTCCCTAAATACACCTCATGTAGTTTTGCTACCCATTTGTATTTGTTGTAAGAGGTGAACGACGCGTGATGTCTTAGCCGTCACCATAGAATAAGTTTTCTTTATTTTGGTTTAGTAGCGTAAATAAACTAACGCACCCATCCTCCCATCAGCCTTCTATCCCCCACTGCTTGACGTATGCATCCCCAACAGATGCATACGACCGGTAGTCCTCTGCCGCATGTACTTAACTGCTGTCTGCGGCTTCGATTAGGCCGTTAGTGATTGTGGGGGAAGTCCGCCTTTCGCCGCGTAAAATAATCTATGTGTTATGCATTTATCATAAATTAGATCTGTTGATAATCTTGAAAATGTTTTATATTGCCATAGGAGGCAAATGAGCAAGTGGATCTCCTGAGGGTTAGTCGTAACTGCCAATCATGAACTTTGAGAACACCAA
The DNA here is from genome assembly GCA_948253155.1 of Leucoma salicis. NCBI lineage: Eukaryota > Metazoa > Arthropoda > Insecta > Lepidoptera > Erebidae > Leucoma > Leucoma salicis. The sequence continues at coordinate 23,762,225 of OX411820.1, read as the reverse complement.
GCGTAGAGCCAAGTCGCCGTCTCCTCGCGAAATCGTTTCCAGATTGTACGTATAAACGCTACTACGACGTCTCGCGTAGTTCGGTGGCTAAAAGGTGATGTTGGTACCACCTTAAACAGCTCCTCAGTGCATTTCACATTGAAGACTCGTTAAATCATATAGGCAGACCAAAAGTCTCTCCACCGCTCCAATGATTCCAGTCTGTCCGTCAGTGGAGTCAAGAGGGTCGAGTCGATATTTTGGCGCGCCTGCCGAGAAATATGAGCAATACTTCAAGTTGTCGACTCGTCGATGACTCTCTTGTAGATTAGCAACAAATTATTGTTATCTGTACTATACTATTATAAAGCTGTAACAGACAACAGTATGTACATTTAAGATATTTGAGAAAAAAATAATGAATTAAGCCTTATTAGGCTATATAGGCGTGTCTGAACACAAAACGATTTTTTTAAGATTGTCTGTTTATCTGGTTGTCTGTTTATCTGTTTCTCTGTTCGTTTTTTTGAATAATAGCTCTTAATTTTATCTGTTTGCTTTACATATACTGTATTTATTGATGTTAAATCGATGATCAATGTACCCAACATTTAAACTTAACAGTGCATACAAAAATGTATATTATAACACAGTGCGATAATCATCACCTTGCCGTAACACAGTATTAACTAGCACGGAAGGTGAAGATTTTATTAAACTGTATACCTTCATTTTATGCAGTCAGTACTTTTAATATCTACTCATGCATTTATAATGTATACAACTGTTTTTTTTTAACTTAAGGTAAATAATTTATTCTAAACTTAATTAGACTTAACAAACTACTATATCGGGAACCTAGAGATATAACCAAAAAAACTAGCTTTTGGCTGCGGCCGAGGCGCGAGCAAAGGGTAGTCTATATTATAACACTTGATTTCAATTGTCTTGCTCAATAAATTTTTATTTTTTATTTTTTTTAAAATACTTGTGTCTTAAACTACTTGTGTTGTAAATAATGAATATCATAGTGGAATAAAGTGTGTGTGGATAAGCCATCTCTAATATAAGCAGTAAATTAAGGACTCGTGCATTCTTACCACAACTTAATAAGCATATAAAGAATAAGTTATAGAAAGAATACTATATTTTAGTCATGTTGCTAGGACGACAAACATTCCATCGCCATAGCAGCTGTTTACTGAGATTCATAATTTAATATTTACAAAACACGAAATTACTTTGTAAAAAATATTTACATTTCTGGAAACCAATTAATGGTCGGTCGCGCTCGGAATAAAACTGTAATCAGTCAAGCGTATATACGTGTTTAAAATGTACCTAGTCTTGCCATAAATATTGTTACAAAAAAAATATTTATTTTTCAATTGCATAACATTGCCCACTACCTGCATAGAGCAATGCGGGGCCATCGTTAGTGTGCGTTGGGTTATACTTGTACTATTATGACATTTTGATATATTTTTTTAGCATTTGACATGTTTAACCATATAAATTAACACAAAGTGTGAAAATGTGAAATCGAAAATAACAGCCACGAGCAGGATTTGAACCTGCATCTCCTGGCTGAATTGGTAAAGCATCTGGGATGGTATTTCATGTGTAAAGCTATAACAGCAATTCGGTACGTGAAAACGGCTGGACCGAATTTGATGTTTTTTTTGGTGTACTTATAGGTATTTGAGTGGGTACCTGGAAGGTTAGATTCACAAATGGACTCGGCAGAAGGCGCTGCGATCTTGTATCAGGATTTTTGCAGACAATTTTTGCCGGAAACTTGTTTATTTTATTCTGATACTTCTAAAAAACATCGAAAGGAAATTCTGGGGCCGCTAATAAATTATCAGGCATTTCAACATTCCGAAAGGACATGGGGGCAGGACAACGTATGCCAGAAGTAGCTACACAAGAATAAAAGCCAGAGGAACAAGGAATATTACTCAAAATTCTACTTCGCCGTTATCTAAGCAATGATCATTCGGAAACAAATTATTTTCTTAATGTGGATCCACGGGCAAAGCTGAGCGCAGATGGCGCTATTGGCGAGAGAGCTACTGTCAAATTGTAGTTGCTTTATTTGCCTGAGCATTGTTTGCTATTTTTTGTGTTTAAACGTTAATCAGCGATATTGTTCAAATGTATAGTACCTGGAAGATTGAAGGATAGAAAGACGCTATGCTGTGTAGCCACAACGTTGTTGCGACTTTTTCCACTTTTTTTAATGTTCGATCTTTGGGAAATAAATGCACATCGGAGTTATTACATTTTGATACAGCACACAGACGCATATTACGATAAAATTAAAATTTACCAAGTTACAAGCTATAAATATAATGTGAGCAAAACCAAAGTAATGGTTTTTGAAAGAGAAGAAGCCAGAACAGATGTTAGAGTAGCAATAGGAAATGGTGTGCTAGAACAAGTGGATGAATTTGTATATCTTGGATGTGGATTCAGTCGGGATGGAAGGTACACCACTGATGTAGAAAGAAGAGTGAATGCGGGAAATAGAGTGAACGAAGCATTGGGACAACTTCTCGGCAGCCACCACCTCAGCCAGAAGGCACGTGTCGCAATACATAACGCAGTGCTTGTCCCAACGTTATTATATGGAAGCGAGAGTAGGGTATGTAAAAAGGAGCATGAGAGTAAAATCAATGCGGTCGAAATGCGATCTCTGCGGGGAATCTGTGGAGTGAGGCTGACTGACCGCATTCGTAACAATGACGTAAGAGAGCGAGTAGGTATGAAAGAGAGTATTGGTGTAAAGATGCGAAAGGGAATGCTCCGATAGTTCGGACATGTGAAAAGAATGCCGGACGAGCGACTGGCTAAGAAGATATACAATGCACCTAGACCAAATTGGTCATGTATTGAAAGAAGGTGGAGTCAGGAGTCTCCGAAACCGGTGAGCGTGTATGAAGAGAGTTATGAATGTTGAGGAAGCGAGATATGTATGCAAGAATAGAGCCTCTTGGCACTCTGTTCTCTCTGCCTACCCCGCAAGGGAAATGGCGTGATGATAAGTAAATAAGTAAGTAAGTACAAGCTATAAATTGTTTAGAAATGACAGTTTTCAATGGCCATGTCGATAATACGCCATCTGCCGTGAAATGATGGCAGTCAACATTCCCATTACCATTTCCAACAACGTTAAAATTGTAAAAAATATATTGAAATTTATATACAGGACATTTTGTCAGTCAACAAATACGACGACGTGATAGAGTCGTATACAATTTGTAGTGTTTCTGCGGCGCTACTTTAGCGGGCTTGTACGAGTGTAGTTATGCTTTGTAAACATGTGTTATATTTATGTATAAATAAACGATGAACCTGCTTGTTCCTGTGTCTGTAGCCAGGCGACTCAGATACACCAGCACTTCTCCCCGGCTTAATTTTTGATAATTTTCGGAGCATACAAACTGAGCGAACTTATTACTTTCTGATTTGTATTGATTTGTATTTAGATATTTTTATATATTTTTAGCATTTGACATGCTTAGCACTATTTGCATGCTTAGCTGAATTGGCAAAGCATCTGGACGGTATCCAGGAGATGCAGGTTCAAATTCTGCTCGTGACTGTTATTTTCGATTTCACATTTTTCACTTTGTGTTTAATGTATGTTGCTAAGCATGTCAAATGCTAAAAATATATATAAAAATATCTAAATATTTATAGGGTTTGCGTCATTATTAGGTAAAATCTTAATTATAAAATTAAGTTTACCTGGTCGGTATAATGTATGAAAATACTTCCGACAGATGGTGCAGGCGTCACCCAAAAGACGTTAAGTATGAATGTGCTATCGAAATTAGCAGTCAGGAGCAAGGGTCACGATGGCTGAATTGGCAAAGCATCTGGACGGTATCCAGGAGATGCAGGTTCGAATCCTGCTCGTGGCTGTTATTTTCGATTTCACATTTTTCACTTTGTGTTTAATGCATAATTCTAAGCATGTCAAATGCTAAAAATATATATAAAAATATCTAAAAGTGTTAGAATAACGTAACCAGTATTTTTGTTCCAATATTAACTTAAATTTAATTGTAATTCCATTACTAACGTATAATTATACTATCGTATCTCTTCAAGAACAACTTTTAATGTTTTTTTTTTCCTATATTGTATAATTACATGCACATAACACATTAATATGTCACTGTCACTTGTCATGTATAACTGCACTCATTTTAAACTTGCCTCGTCTAATAACTCATTATAATTACATCTGTCAAAGACAACATTTAGCTGTCAACTAGTGACGTGCGTACTTAGTCGATGTCGATGGTATGGTCGCGTCACTATGCTACGCGGGTGGTCTGTTCTCATAAGAATGTGCAACAGACAGTTAATAATATAAATAACCATGCACAACGTTTGGTAGGAGCCGACTGAGTGCCTGTGATCACATGCAGTCACAGGGCTCGTGCTGTAAATTTGCATTAATACTTGTTAATTCAATAAAATCAGGCAACTTAACCTAAAATATTACCTCAAAGCGGACAAATTCTTTCACCATTAGGGTTAGCATGTGACAGATACTTCTCGGATTTGACAGGCATTTTAAACCTTCGACAAGTTACAGTGAAGTCACACAGGCATTTTTCGGCTCTTCTGCCAAAATTCGCACATGCACACAGAGCATAGAGTGTTTTTTTCTGCGATGTTTTATATCGATCGAGCTAATACGTATGAGCAATCCCGCTCGCACTCAACTTCTCTTTTTCCACATTCACAAATAATTTGTTCTTTAACGTGTGCGCAATCGATTTATAAATGTTTCAGAAACTTTAGATGATAAATCCACCTAAGCTTTGTACCCAACATGTTCCTTAACAATGTTCCTTACTAGAAGCCTTGTATATTATCTATTTAAAATATTCATGGTTCATATTTGGACTACGAAAATATGACCACGTTTCAGAATTTCGCGATAAGCTCAAGTGGTTACCTATTCGTCTTCGCCGTAATACTCATATTCTGTCACTATTATATACTATTATTTTCATCCCTAGTTCTCCTACTTATCTCAAAGAACGCTTCAATTTCCTACACAATACACATTCGAGGCTGTTGAGATCATCAGAAAATCTTACGTTGAAAACGCCGGTTCATTTCACAAAGTTCATGCAAAAATCATTATCTGTTGAGGCTGTTCGTTTGTGGAACACTTTACCGGTGAGTGTCAGACAGTCCAGTAACTTTACCACAGTTTAAGAAACTGGTCAAGGAGCATTACCTAGATAAACCTGAATGATACTTGCTAAGTAATATCAAGGTCACTATGAGTAAGTAAAAAATATGTGTAATAATGTTTTGATGTATAATTAGATTGTTATTTTTATATTTATATAGATATTATATGTAGATATATATATGTGTTGTATATATGTATTCATGCTAATGTATGAGTTAAATTGACAATATTATATATAAATAAAATTGTACATAATTGACTACCCACATTTTACAATCATCCTCTCACTTTCCATCCAATGGTTGCCTGGAAGAAATCATTACCTGTGATAAGGCCGCCATTTGTACACTAACATATATGTTCAAAAACTGTATTTATTAATTTGTGTTCATTATGTACATTAAAGAGTATATCTATCTATCTATCTAAATACTTCACTTTAAGTATATTATAAAAATGAAAGAGCAAGACCAGTCAAACGTGACCACCACATTCTTTCCCGCGGGTGTCGTATGAGGCGACTAAGGGAAGTAAGCAATTATCACTCATTGCATGACTGGTGGTAGGGCTGGGTACCAAGTGGGAGTACTACGGGATTTTGTGTTCTTACTATTAGGTTCGGGTCTCGTAGACTAAGAGAGATCTACCATAATCCACTACGGCTAAATACGGATACAATCATATAGGTCTGTACATACATATTAGGTAAAACATCCATACAAGGTATTATCTGAGTCGCGAGAGACTATCTAAACATAAACAAATATAGGACTCAGCGTAAATCCAAACTAAGAAGAACGATATCTGAAAAGCACAAGTAGAAGTCTGCTGTACGTTGGTACCAATAAATAATCGTCACAAAGTAGGTACTCGAAAAATGGCGCGTACATCGGTACCGTATTCACAGCAATCGTTTACTTGTACTATCTAAATACACGCATAAATAAAATCGAAAACAAATATCAACCTTACAATTTCAAGGAACTTTCCCAACAATTGGAGTAAAACTGGCCATGATGTGCCACGCTGGTTTCTTTCTACTCAAATACAGAGTATACGATGGTGTGCTTCAATAACATAAATAATAACATAAAACCGTGAGATGACACGCCATCGCCGGCTGTAAATATTTAATTACAGATTTACTTATAGGTACCTAACATTTAATAGATGTTATAAAATCAATTAAAGCGTATTACCTACCTGGCAACGCTTCTTGGCCGATGTTAATTGATCTATGGTCTTCGGAAAAGGTAATTAAAATATTTGGCTTGTCCGTGTGTGTCTATGTGCATACGTGTGTGAGTGCGCAGACGCAGGTTCGCGGCAGTTAAGTGTATAATTAGCGTTAATCGTATCGTTTGATGTCGCCGCGGCGCCGTGTGTGGGAGCGCTCACTGCGGCAAGCTTGCACTCCTCTGACACGTCAGGACTGGAGCTTGAACCACATACCGCAGTTGACAGAACTTGGTGTTACCACCACGCAACCCCAGAAAAAATCATTGTGACGGTAATTAAGCTTACTTCTTCTCTACAAAACCAAACTAGTCAAATCTCATTCATAAAAGGCTTATACTGCGGAGAGTTGTAAATGGTCTTTAAGATAAGAGCATGTAGACTAATCCTGCTAATATTGTAAATGTGAAAGTTTGTATGTTTCGAAGTTTAAACATTTTAATCTATATTTTTAGCACTTGACATGCTCAGCTACTTTTAGAGTACACATTATTATTTGTGAATGAGAAAAAGAGAACTTTAGTACGAGCGGGAATCGAACCTGCCTCCATTAGAGCACTTCCCCGGACAGGAAGGGACGCAGGTTCGATTCCCGCTCGTACTAAAGTTCTCTTTTTCCTCATTCACAAATAATAATTTGTAGTTTAAATATTTGTTACTCAATCATGCAAGTAAACTTTTGCCGTGTGGGGCCGGCTTTAGAATTGTCCCACCCCTCTCCACCCATGGGAGAGCCGACTGAGGGAATACCGAGGGAGTGGGCAGCAGCACTCCTTCGAGTATTAACAACATCCAATGCGATCGCCAACCCACCTGCCAAGCGTGGCGATTACGGCACTATCCCCCATTCTTGGGGAGACCAATGTCCAGCAGTGGACGTTAAAAGGCTGACGGATGATGGAATTACGCAGGGCTGAACGGATTTGGATGTTTTCACATATCATACCTTTTCCCAGTAAAATGTTAGGTTGGGATAGACATTGTTGCATAGAGTTAATGTACAAGTGGGCCGCAGAAGGCCGATTCAATACTGAATCCACCCAGCGAGGCCGCGAGCAGCAGCTAGCAAGTCATATTTCATTTATAAAATTGTTATTAATCGTTGGGATTATATATTTAAAGTGTTTAAGTAAAAGTAGTATTACTAAATACAAGGATTAAAAGTTGTTTGTATGGAAATTAAGTACACACAACACGTAAAGATTTATGAAGGAGACCATAATTATATTGCTCCAACTTGAATATCAGTGAGAGGGTACCAAGTGAAAGTTATGGTTATCAGACCCGAGGTATCAATGTGATACTCGACTTATACAGACGTGAATCTTGGCATTTAGCATCTTGATATATTATGTGTCCGTAGTATAGGTTATTTCTGATAACCGTAACGGATGACCTTCATTGTGTGCGAAGGCTTGCTTTGATTTCTGAAATCATAAGTCGCGGCTACATTTTATCATGAAGCGGTTCGAAACTCACTTATCACCGTAAGCTATTAAAAAAGATGATAATTTCTACAAGGCATAACTTGGAAATGCAAATATCTAAAGAAGCAGTACATTATACGAAGCAGGACGTTTCGTAATGAGAATCACAGTAAAGAAGTCACCGTGTCGTCATAAATACAGCCGCATTCAGACAAGCAATTATATTTGATTGAACGCTGCTCGTTCTGCATATAATTGTTGCAAACAAACATACGTGTAATTGTCTCTAAGTACTTGAACCAGTAATAAAACTATCGCAATATAAACTACTATTAACTAGCTAAGTAGAATGCGGAACATCTGCCAAACAAGCTACGTAATTCAAATTGTACTTGGACGCCTAGACTTAGAAGAACAATTATTGGAAAATATAATATATTAGTTTTGTTAATCACCGACACACATCACGCATCTCGGAATATTACAGGTACTTATTAAGTAAACTCTGTCTGTTGCTCCGCTTATTTGTTTTAAGCCAAGCAATAGTTTGATTACAGAACTAATTAATATCAAGTTCTGTAGTTTTGATACATTTTCGCCGTCATTTAGATATTCTTAGGTATGGTTCTAATGGACCACTGAAGCAATGTAACATATTGATTTATATTTTAGCACTTGACATGCTCAGCTACTCTTAAAGTACAAATTATAATTTGTGAATTAGGAAAAAGAGTATTTTAGTACGAGCGGGAATCGAACCTGCGTCCCTTCCTATCCGGGGAAGTGCTCTAATCCACTGAGCTACCGTAGTATTTGTTAGAATTACCCAATCTCCTTACCACATTTGTCTTAACGACCAGCGTCACCTATCGGAAGCATTTACATGCATTAATCCAATATAGTAAGTTTAATTTTGCAATTAAAATTCATACTATTTGATGGCGTGATTTTTTAAACATTTTGATTTATATTTTAGCACTTGACATGCTCAGCTACTCTTAAAGTACAAATTATAATTTGTGAATAAGGAAAAAGGGTATTTTAGTACGAGCGGGAATCGAACCTGCGTCCCTTCCTATCCGGGGAAGTGCTCTAATCCACTGAGCTACCGTACTACTTGTTAGAAATACCCAATCTCCTTACCACATTTGTCTTAACGACCAGCGCCACCTATCGGAAGCATTTACATGCATTAATCCAATAGACGCAGGTTCGATTCCCGCTCGTACTAAAATACTCTTTTTCCTTATTCACAAATTATAATTTGTACTTCAATGTAACATAGATACAGTGGTCCGCCAATAAAGGCGGAGAGACGGCACACGGCGGGTTTATTTAATGAGTGAGGTCCCCACACTACCCTGTTCATTGCCCGGAACGACGGGGTCTGTGGTTAGGTAAATTTTTCCGCCTAAACAAAAAAAATTATAAGCTTTTCTCCACTGAAAATAATGAGCATTTTCAGTGGAAAAAAGCTGGTAAAACCTTAAGATTCTTTTTTATTGATAAAGTAAGTGGTATCTGTGGACTCAGCAATACTAAGGCTACTGCCAAGCAGCTGCTCGCCATTTCATTTCGCAGATGGGAAATTAATGAATGGACCACCGGCTGTCTCCCGCTACAACCAAAACACACTCAGTTGTTTCACGATCGGTCACACAAAAGACGGTGGTACCGACCCACTCCAACTCAGTAATGCAGGGGCAATAACTGCTTTCTTCTTTTAGCCGCCTTGTATGAAACGCGCGGGAAATAATGTGGCGTTCACACTGTTTTCTTAGTCCGTCACCACATGGATAGAGATTCTTCAGAATGATGTATGTAGTTCTTCATTTTTTGTTAAGGCGGGAAAAATGTTCCTAACCGCACACCCCGTCGTTCGGGGAAACGAACAGGGTAGTGTGGGGCCTGCACCCACTAAAGAAACCCACCGTGTGCCGTCTCTCCGCCTTTACTGGCGGGCCACTGGAACTATGTTACATTCCTTTGGTGGTCCGCCGACGGTCTTCATTAGAGATTTTTTTATTGGTAAATTGCATCTCAATTAATATATTGATTTGGGTTGATTGAAGCGGCCGCTACATTAAGCTACATACGATTATCAGTTTCTGTATGAGTAATGAACGTGCGCTGAATATTGATTTACTTATCAAGTTCGGCGACGTTGCTTGATGGTTCTTGTACTAATTACACCTGGATCCTTTAACTCACTGATTGCCTCACGATATTTTTGATTAGTACCAAAAGGATGGTGGTTAAGCAGTTCGTCGACCACCTTTTTTAAGCTTTACCTCCTTCTTCCTAGCCTATATTCAAGACTAGGTCCAAGCCTATGTTCCAAAATTATTAAAATAGTTTCATTGGAATGTTTAGTATACTTGAGCTAAGGTGCGTTCAAATATCGGTCTAGTAGTTTTTATTTACCTACAAGTATATCTAAATTAATTATTACTTATAGAATTAGTAATTAATCTCCTTTTTTTTAAGTACCTTATACTTATAATATTTATAGTATGCACAAATAAAATATAGGTATTAAACACAAAGTGAAAATTGTGAAATCGAAAACAACAGTCACGAGCAGGATTTGAACCTGCATCTCCTTGATACCGTCCAGATGCTTTGCCAATTCAGCCATCGTGACAATTGCTCCTGAGTGCTAATTTCGATAACACATTCATACTTAATGTCTTTGGGTGACGCCTGCGCCATCTGTCGGAAGTATTTTCATACATTATACCAACCAGGTAACTTTAAACTTAGTTTAATGCCATGCCATCATTTCACGGTAGATGGCGTATTATCGACATGGCCACTGAAACCAGTAATATGGTAAATTTAATTTTCTAGTATATGCGTCTGTGTGCTGTATCAAAATGTAATAACACCGATGTACATTTATTTCCTAAAAAAGTGGGCCAAGTTCCAAAAACGTTGTGGCTCCACAGCATAGCGTCTTTCAATTTTCTAATCTTCCAGGTGCTATACACACGCTGTAGCTACTGTGGTTCAGTAGTCATCATGAACTTTTGAGCCCAGAAAAGCCCTTGCCGGAAAAATGAAGAGTGCCGTGGGATAACTATTTCTACATAGATAATTAGAGTGCCGTAGAGTGATGTATTTGTATTTTGAAGTCCACGAGGACGGACAGAATCTAGATCATAAAACAACACTTATTTTGTCTGTCTGTTTGTTTGCTTATATATATGTCAAAAAATACGGATTTTAATGCAGTTTTCACCAGAAGATTAAATTGTTGCTTAAAGCAGTATATAGATACACTTTATTTATAACCACTAACCGAAAAAAATATCCTCATTAATAGGTATTATGATAAATCTGAAACCGATGCAGACGAATTCAGGGGTAACGGCTAGTGTTGAACTAAATCCCCTATAAATAGACATTCACTTGTAGAGTTTAGCTAATGCGCCCTAGCAACTAGGTGCGTGATGTTAGATGAACCTTAGATTATTATTTATAATTATAATCTATGATTTCAATGTGATGTGCATCGCTGTAGTGTCTCCGCGAGGCGGGAACATGGCAGCGCGATGACAAATGGCGCCAATTATCCGCGGTAGAGTTGCGTGTGCGCGGGACATACATTATACCTACACTAACGTAATTTAACCATTTATATTTATTAAATTGGAGTTATTTAATTCAATGAGGGCGATTTCTAAGAATTCTGTTTACTTATTTTTTTGGCTCACTACACTGGCTATGGACTACACAGTGTTGCGAACAGTACGTAGGTAAGAATTTAAATAGGAAACAAAAAAAAATCCAGTCTAGTTTTCTAAATAATTCACAACTTATCATAGACGATAGAAACACATAATTGTATTTATACAGAACTAACGAAAATACGTAATTGTATTTATACAAAACTTTAACAAAAATACATGATTGTATTTATACAGAACTTTAACAAAAATACATAATTGTATTTATACAGAACTAATCACGGAATAAAAAGTTTTTGTGAAAAAATGAGGTTCATCTCATTTTAGTTTTTAGTGTACCAAACAATTTGTACTCCTAATCCTTCGATCAACAGTACTATTCTGCATCATTCTAATGCTCAGTTCTAATGTCAAGGTTGTAATATCTGTATTCTGTACGCGGGATTTACAACACAACCTAATTATAATTATAACGTAAAGTTGCCTACAAAATTGACGATAAAACTACTCGTACATTTAAGGCCTTATTACTTCATGCCATAGTTATGCACGATTATAAAATAATGTACATAATGCTTATTTTAGCTTGTATTTAATGACTCAATGGACAATGGGCCACTTCAATTAGAATAACACTATGGGTTCGTCTCCGCGCCGCTACACTCCGCCGCGCTCAGAGACGATTGGCGCGTGGAATAACATGGCGACGCCCAACCGACCTCGATATTCATAGTCCAAGAATCTAGGACCACCAGACCGTACTCGTTATCTGGTCTTTATGGTTTAGTTCGTAGTCTAAGACTATAAAGTACATAGATATAATTTGTACTTTAAAAAAGTGGCGGAGCATGTCAAATGCTAAAAAATATAGATCAAAAATGTTTAAAAAAATCGCGCCATCAAATAGTATGAATTTTAATCGCAAAATTAAACTTACTATATTGGTTTAATGCATGTAAATGCATTCCGAAAGATGACGTTGGTCGTAGAGACAAATGTGATCAGGAGATTGGGATGATCGAAATATCTGTACGATAGCTCAGTGACTTAGAGCGCTTTCCCAGATTGGAAAAAAAACTCTTTTTCCTTATTCACAAATAATATACTACGTGAATCATAAAGGGTAGTAGATGTTTCAATGCTAGGTTATGTGAGCCATATGTATTGTGACGTTTAAATTTTAATAAGTCAATAAAAAAAAAAAAAGAAAATTTCCCTACAAAATAAAAATATTATTTTTCAATTTCTTTTCTTAGACAACCCTAACTTTTGAAGAGACCGCCATTTTTAGGAGAAGCCGTTGTTTGTAAACAAAGTAAAGTAACCTACCTATGGACGTAAGGCCTACCATAAACATAAACAAAGCGTAGGTACATACCGTCCTTCTTATTTGTATTCTGCGCAGCTTTACACTAATCTCACAAATTAAATACACGGAATACACCACATCACATGTTGGTTTTGTTTTAGCAAATTAGTAAGTTGTTAGGTACTTAAGTATGTAATTATTTGATCACTAGTACTTTCAAAGCAGCACAGGTAAATCACAACATGATACAGGATACAGATAGAAGTAGGTAGGTAGGTTTTGCAACCACACCACTAAAGGAACCACAGCACTAATTTTGTCACGCATTTCTTGGACAGTTTCACACTTGACACTGTGTCGCCGCGGCCTATCCACATCGTAAATCGGCGATCCAGGTATTCTCGGACACCATGGGCGTAATGCGCCGGTGCGCCGACCTGTTGCAGCATCATGTCCCGGTACAAACTTACTGGCAATTCTTCCAATGGAAACAGGAGTATGAGGGAAGCCTCCTATTCTGGTACCGACGGTGGTACAATTCGCGGGCGGCAAGCAGATTGTTATTCCTCACCGCACCGACACACAATATCATGTTGTAATATTCATTGTTTCCATAATCTGCCATAATTATCACACGAAGTCACTGCAATCCAAAATAGTCCAATGCGACGAACTAACAAGTACGACAGCAGGAAGACCACTAAATTTATTTTAGTAAAGTAGGTAAATATCCTTTGAAATTGGGACATAATTAAGGTGTATACACACTAGACCGAACCACACAAGAGTGAATAATACGGAAACGCATGCACGTGGCTTGTGTTTATGTAAGTATTTCACATACAATTACAATTACACTTCTCGTTATTGAGTAACAGTATGACAAATAAACAAAATAAGGAACTACATAACATAATATAGGTATATATTTTAGCATAGCATAGGTATATATTTTAGCATTTTACATGCTTAGCACTATACATTAAACACAAAGTGGAAAATGTGAAATTGAAAATAACAGTCACGAGCAGGATTTGAACCTGCATCTCCTGGATACCGTACAGATGCTTTGCAAATTCAGCCATTGTGACAATTGCTCTTGACTGCTAATTTCGATAACACATTCATACTTAACGTCTTTGGGTGACGCCTGCGCCATCTGTCGGAAGTATTTTCATACATTATACCGTAAACTTAATTTTACAATTAAGATTTTACCTAATAATGACGCAAACCCTATAAATATAGGTATATATTTTAGCATTTTACATGCATAGCACTATACCACTTTGTGTTTAATACATAACATAACATAGTTTCACGCCTGTATTCCTGAAGGGTTAGGCAGAGGTGTATTTTTTGCCACCCACGGTTCGCCAACTATGTTTACGTCCCACGTAATAGGGGGCCAGCCTATTGCCATCTGCCTGGAACATTTCTAAAAAACCCAATAACTATTTTTGCCCGATCCGGGAATCGAACCTGAGACCTCGTGATCAGCAGTCGCATACGCTAGCCAATACGCCACGGAGGCAATAGTAACTAACCGTAATAATTGTAGGTAAATAAGATTCGAAAGTACAATAACCCTATTTAGATATTTTTATATATATTTTTAGCATTTTGCATGCTTAGCACTATAAATTCAACACACTTTGTGTTTAATACAATGACCCTCCTTGTTGCTTCGCGTAGTCGGGTAAAAATAAAGCTGCATAGTGACCTGGCTATTACTGACACGAGGACGGTCAAAGATATCCATTTCTGACTAAATTTATCCGTGAAGTACAGTAACTTAATAGGAGCCTATTAGATTTACCTTTATTGGGTAATTAGGTACTTTACGAAAGTAAATACAAATTTAGAATGATTTTCTATGTCAGCTAAAGAAAATTTCAAATAATCCCACATTAGAGTACTTATCAAAAATGTTAACTGAATTCATTTCCAAAATAACAAAAAGATGTTGAATTAAAAATGGTGCAGTGTACATTATGCTTTAGGTGCCGGCATCCTTTGTGCAATGTTTTAGGTAAAGCGCGGCTTTTTTCAAAAGAAATCGGTGTCACTGTCGGCTTCTAATAAAGATGCTCGATTAGCCAATTAGGTAGCCAAACCGATAGGCGTGTCAAAATAATATCCAATCACGCAACTAATAAATGTTGGATTCTAAAGAGTATTAGGCAGACAGGCCGATTTTTTTAACCTAAATGCATAACATAACATAGTTTCATGCCTGTATCCCCGAAGGGTTAGGAAGAAGTGTATTTTTTTTCACCTACGGTTGGCCAACTATGTTCAAGTTCCACGTAATAGGAGGCGAGCCTATTGCCGTCTACCGGGCACATTTCTAAACTCCAGGTAGCTACTGAGAAACATCTTACGAAAATCCCAAATAGCACTTTTTGCTTAGCCCAGGATCAACCCCGAGACCTCGCGATCAGCAGTCATATACCACACCAAACCGTTGTTTTTTCTGGATGAAGTGGCAGTTCTTGAATCTCTTCAGGTTGCTCTTTGTCCCAAATGCGGCAATTTTGTTTGTTTACATACCCATTGAGCCAGAAATGGGCCTCATTACTTTGTTGTTACCAGTCGAAATGCTCGAATGAGTCATCGAAAATTGGACTCAACGGATGGACCATCTGCGACGTAGCAACGGCCAACATTTGATATACATAATCTTCAAAAAATAAATGCCAAATAATGATAATAAACATTCTCCATTAAATTTGAATTTTCTGTTTTTTTCTTATGAAAGTAGGGAACCTCGAAATGGATCACCTCTTATATGCATAAAGTTTCGAATTGTATTGTAGAAATAAATAATGTACCTCAGTCCACGTCAGCCGATATTCGAATGTACATTTAAGGTACATACGAGTACTTACGCTACTAGGTATATACATAGCATAAACACATAGCATCACGCCTGTATTCCCCGAAGGGGTAGGCAGAGGTGTATTACACACCCACGACTCGCCAGCTATGTTTAAGTGCCACGTAATAGGGGGCGAACCTATTAACGTTTGAATTTTTCTTTTTAGGAAAAAGGTCAATAACATTGCCCGACTCGGGGATCGAACCCAAGACCTCGTGATTAGCAGTCGTATACACTACCGCTACACCACCGAGGCAGTTAACTAGGTTTATTCCATATATTTTGTTACTTCGAAAATAAGTAAGTTCTGGCGGCCCCTGGATCTTAGTCTATAAATAGCATAGGTAGGTGATATTTCATATTTTTTATGTGCAATGACGATTTATAACAGTCGGTCACGATTTATCACGTGTTAATTTTACGTTCACACCTCGTATATGGTACAGTAGGTGGATGCTTCTAATTTAGTGACATGTTCACATTTTTTTATACCTACTACGTGGGTGGCAAATAAACAAACGGCCACCTGATGGTAAGCGGTTACCGCAGCCAATACACGTTAGCAAAACCAGAGGCATCACTTGCGCGTCGATTTGAACCTGCATCTCCTGGAATATCGTCGCAGATGCTCTGGCAATTCAGCCATCGTAACAATTGCTCGGGACTGCTAATTTAGCTAATTAAGATAACACATATCTTTCAAATCCACTCAGGCGTTTATAAGTAATTGACGGACAAACATCCACATATCTTCACAAACTATCGTATTTATAATAAGCACAATGAGAAAGACAGTAGTTGGTATACAAAAAAATAATGGCTTGAATGAATTCTAATAGTTTTTTATCCTGATAAAGAGATCTTCCTGTAACATACCCTAAAATGACTTGCCTAATAGATTTGTATTTCTTTGTCCACACAGACGAATTCACGGATAGTAGCGAGTAAGATGATAAACCTGTTCAGCACGCAGGCTCATGCGTGTATAATACATTCATCCTGATGATATCACAGGTAACCGCCGCCCCTCAGGGGGACCGGCCCGCGGGTGTGCGGTAATCACGGAGGCTGCATCACTAAACACTGCCGCTTTACTATTTATTATACACATTTATCATTTGCATCTTGAAATCAATCTTTGCGTCTACTCTCAGAACCAGACTAGTTTTTAATGAAACAAGAATTATGGATAAGTACTTTATAAGTACTTGGAATTAATTACAGAACGAACTGTTAAAGGAATGCGTTTGACAGTTAGCTTTAATGTTAATAACTTATTAGGCTACTACAGTCAGTTCAAATAATCAGTTCAAAGCAGATAACATTTTTGTGTTTACTTGGCTTAATAACTTTTCCATAAAACATTAATTTTGATATCAGTATATTATATTTTACTTGTATTTGTCATTAAAATATAATGCTGGTCATGATATCGCACCGACTAGACTCTTGTACCAACATCCAACTTCGTTTTATATTTGGGTTCGCCGTCTGTTTCTTGGTTGACACTTGACAAACTTTTTTCCCAATGGTTATCGGTTTGTCGAGAGATGTTTTCCTTCACGGGGCAGTGATCATTTGTAAACAAATACACACATAATGTCGAAAAATGAACGAAATTTCAGAGGTGTGTGCCGTATGAGGTCTGGACCTCGGATTAGGGATCGCACTCGATACCAATGTCTTTCCATTTTTCATTTCGTGGATGTGAGATTATTGGATGGCTGAGAATAACTGAGTACTCCCAATTACGACACTCGAGAGAAAGTATTGGGTACCTAGTGACATTTGTACTGACGAACACAAAGTGTGAAAATGTGAAATCGAGCAGGATTTGAACCTGCACCTCCTGGAATACCGCTTTCGCTTGTTTTTGCGCTGCTTGGCCAATTCAGCCATCGGTACAATAGCTCGGGACGCTTGCGCCATCTGTCAGATTTATTTGCTGAAAATTAGCGTTGCAATGTTAAACGCCATTGCTGCATGCTGAGCAATGGCGTTTTTCTGCCACTTCATAATTTTTTATTATTTTTTCTCGTATTTTGTTATCGGGCATTTGTTTTATTTTTAGTGTTTAGCTCTTAGTTTTTACGTAATTGTATGTGGTCTGAAAATAAATAAATCTTTCTTTTTTTTCTTTCATTCTTTATCAGTGACTTATGTGGTCTCGTTATTGCCACTTCAACTCGCGTTGTATTCGTAGGTATGAAACTTTTATTATAACATCTACGCTTCAGAAATATTTTTGTCTAGCCGAAGAGTCTATTGACTTGTCTATTGGCTTTTGAGGTCAATTTGGGAATTATAAAAGAAATGTGCTTTGAGAAGCCATCATAACTTACAATGTTTGCTATCGACGATAGTCTACATTAACTTATTAAACTAAATGAACATTTCAGTGCTCAGTAACTCTGCTCTCTATAAGTTGAGAACATTACTTGTTGCACGCGGAATGTACTTAACTTGCGCACAGATTCATTAAGTTACGAAATGGGAACAGAGTACTATACACCTTATTACATTGTGATAAGAACTGCGCAAGTGTAAATTAGCATGTGCTTATGGAAATGTGGTATAGTGAAGCTGTGTTCTGTATGTTCTTGTGGAATATCTGCAGTGGTATACGATTATTGGGTTCGTAAAACTAAATTATTGTAGTTACGATCAGTGTTTATCGACAAGTATAATTTACGGAGATGTTAGTATTGATGGTAGGTAACATAGATATGTGGATATAATGAAGTATGTCGTTAAAGTACGATTTTTTATTACAACAGTGGCAAAAGATATTATATGCCCGCCTGGTCCCACTGGTAAACGTGGCATAGCGCGTTGCCTATCCCAAAAGGAAGGCCAGGAGGTGAAGTGGAAGGGAGATAAAAGGGGTATTAATTTAAGGTTTCTGGCTTTCTCACACAGGAAGGAACACGGCGAGGAAGGAAATAAAACCGCTGGCATACTTTCTGTGATTGCAAATATACCATAGACTCACGCTTGTTACCCAAAAGTGATAGGTAGAAGCAACCATAGATTTAATAGACAACAAATTGCCAATGGTCGAAAAACTTAAGTTTATTCCGCGCAATGTCCGCGCACTTAATTCTATTCCAACGTAACACGAGTTTTGTTGCGTTTGGCTTGTTTGTTCTTTAAGTAATTCCAAAACGACTTGGGCCCATTTTGGACACTCTACAGTTCCAACTGATAAATTTTATACACAGATAATAGGCACTTACCTAAAATTTAATTTGGGATTGATATTGAGAAAAAAATTCATAAAAACACCTGTTATTTTAAATATTTTGTGATATTTCTATTTTATTCTACATACATAGCATCACGCCTGTATTCCCCGAAGTGATAGGCAGAAGTGTATTACACACCCACGACTCGCCAGCTGTTTAAGTCCTACGTGATAGGGGGTGAGCCTATTGCCGTCCGGACACATTTTCAAATTCCGGGCTGCTACTGAGAATTTTTCTTT
Organism: Leucoma salicis; assembly: GCA_948253155.1. Classification (NCBI taxonomy): domain Eukaryota; kingdom Metazoa; phylum Arthropoda; class Insecta; order Lepidoptera; family Erebidae; genus Leucoma; species Leucoma salicis. The sequence continues at coordinate 23,742,996 of OX411820.1, read as the reverse complement.
TTAAGAAAAAGGTCAAAATCACCGCCTGACCCGGGGATCCAACCCGAGACCTCATGATCAGCGGTCGCTCACATTACCACTGCACCACAGAGGCAGCTAAATTCTTATACCTATTCTTATTTATATTATTTTATTCTTATTCAACGAATTAAAATTAAAACACCCTGCCCCAGAGGATAATCCCTCTATTGAGAAGGACTTTACAAACATACAATATAACGGACACAAAAGTACCTACACCCAGATCCAGAACAACCATTTGTGGCACACAGATTTGTCCTGATTACCATCAAATCCACAAAATCATGGGAAATCGGTATCTAAAAACCACTAAAATTCGCGCTATCGGAAATACTTAGTCATATTATAAAAATGTGAAAGTAAGTTTGTTTGTTTATTGTTGGATAGACATATTTTCATAGGAATAATTAATGTGTCGTAGAATGTATCTGTACCTACATCTACGGGCGGCCACAATCTATAAATTGGTAAAATGAATAAAATGATAACAATCATCTCGAGCATAATAAGAAGGCGGCTTTTTTAATTTCCCGCCTCTTAATTAAAATAGCAACGCTGCTCCTGTCAACAGGCAACTGTCAGTTCACTCCTGTCAAACTTTGAACAAACTGCGTCATTTAGTTGTTTGGTAGCCGTTGATACCGCGCGTTTTGAGAAGAAAATGGAAAAAAGTGAATTTCGTGTGCTCATTAAGCATAGCCATCACTCAAACCAAAGCTAAGCTTGATAAATATTATGGGGACTCTGCACCATCCATTTCCATGGTAAAGAAGTGGTTTACTGAATTTCGATGTGGCCGTACAAGCACGGAAGATGGCGAAGGTTCTGGACGTACAGTTGAGGTCTCTACATCCGAAACAATTGACAAAATTCACGATATGGTTTTAGTCGATCGGAGATTGAAAGTGAGAGAGATTGTGGAAGTCATAGGCATCTCACATGGCTCAGTGGTTTCAATTTTAAATGATCACTGGGGTATGAGAAAACTTTCCGCAAGATGGGTGCAGCGTTTGCTCACAATCGACCACAAACGCAACCGTGTGACAATTTCGCGAGAATGTTTGGAGTTGTTCAGCCGCAATATGGACGAGTTTTTGCGCAGTTTCGTAACCGTGGACGAAACGTGGATCCACCACAACACACTGGAGACCAAACAGCAGTCAAAACAGTGGGTTTCTTGGGGTTGATCGTGCCAAAGAAGGCAAAGGTGGGTTTGTCAGCCAATAAAGTAATGGCGACCGTTTTTTGGGATGCACGTGGTATAATCCACATTGACTACCTTTAAAAGGGGAAAACAATCAATGGCGAATATTATAACAACTTATTGGGTCAATTCAATGAGGAATTGAAAAAAAACGACCGCGTTTGGCCAAGAAAAAAGTTCTTTTCCACCAGGACAATGCAAGGGTGTACACATGTGCAGTTTCTATGGCAAAAATCCATGAATTGGGCTATGAATTGCTCCCTCATCCGCCCTATTCTCCAGATTTAGCTTTGAGTGATTATTTGTTGTTGTTAGATAAATACCAGAATGTCTAGAAGCGTGATTTGAAAACGCGCGCAAAATTTTTCAATCTGAACATATCCTTCCATCCATCCATCAGCCTTTCATCGTCCACTGCTGGACATAGGCCTCCCCAAAATGGGGGTTCTACCATAATCTCTACGCTTGGCAGGCGGGTTGGCGATCGCAGTGGATGTTTTTAGTACACAGGGGAACGCTGCTGTCCGGTCCCCCGGTAATCTCTTAGTTGGCTTTTACGACTCCCATAGGAAGAGACAGGGTGGAGTTATTCTTGGTGCCGGCCCCACACGGCAAACATAGCCTAAACGACAAGAAAACCGTTTCAAAATCCTGGACATGGCTTAAAACATAAAAAGCGTTGACACAGACGCGTACAGCAGCTTTTATGAATACATATCACTAATGTCATAAATATTACAATTGAAATCACATTCATCTAGGTATTGTTTTCTTATCTTTTAACTAAGGATCTTCACTTTTTGTTGTAACATATTATAGTGATCATTTTAGAACATAAAAGAACATCACTTGTCATTTTGTTTGTTAAAGAAAACACAAATAATAAACGTCAAATATTACGTATAAGTAATCTCAGCTATTTGTCTTATCTCGCTTACAGACGGGGGACGGCTCCAGGGACAACAAACTCGCGACACCGGAAAGAATTTGTCAGGCGTTCATATACTGTAGTCAACGTTGTCCGCGCTCAGTATCGGTGTCGACATGAGAATATAGTTTGAGTTATGCCAGCAATAATATAGTGTTGTATAAGTTGATAAAAATAATTGGATTCGTTAATCGATGCCCGATCCCGAATAGAGCTTTGTTGGAAGAAATATGGCTCATATTCGATAATATTAGAAAATAGATGTCGTTGATCCCAAATAGCTAATGTCTACGTAAACAAATTGTTTCTTGAACACAAAATAAACCAAGTCTTCATAATGAGAAAGATTTATACCACAGCCGACCACACTGGTTTAATGTGGGGTTACAGACTTCATAAGCATCATCTCGAAGTTATATCATCGGGAAAAGATAATTTCTGATCAAAATACGCAAATAATTTCCACAACAGTAATATTTTGCGTTTTATATTCATTATAACACATTTTGCGCGTATGGACTAATTATAAATTAATATATCAATGGTATAAACCCGTTAACTGTGTTATAAAATAATTTCGACAAGATAGGTAGTTAAACTTGTGAAGTCTATTTCAACCTAGGAATCGTACTCATAACCTCCGTTTTGGCGGTCCTTGGACTTAAGACTAGACTATCCGTCCGTATATACTGTGGTTCGTCTTCACGAGCACGTAAAAAACTTAATGTATAAATTGACATTATAAGCAAAGATTAAGAAACGTGCACACTAATTATTTAATAAGCGTTGTGTTGATCGCTAAGAGCATGCGAACCTCAGAATGTCAATTTACTTAATTATAATTTAATATTACTTATAATGTTTAAAACAAAATAGCGATGTTACATGATCACGTGTCATTAAACATGAGCTGAATGATGACATATGCGCAGCCCCCCCGGAGCGTCGGTTCGACCTTATAATATGGTAACGACTCGAGTTTATAAACGAGGATAATCAGCTTTACTTACTTAGCCGTGCTTATTGAGTTGAGTATTTTTTAGTAAAGGCATGAACGTTTGCGCAGCCAATGTAGCGGCTTAAACGGCACAGCGCCATATTGTACTTCTGATATTGTCATGATTGTTATATTTTGTTTCAGATTTCTTAGCTACATCAAAATAATTACTCGTCAAATCCTTCAGATTTTCTTGTACTCATCAAATCCTGGAGATTTTCTTAATTAGTAGTACTTATATTTAATGTCCCGACAAGGGATGTTAGAATAGTTATGAAGTTGGGCCCACGGATTGTTAGATTTGTTTGTAGGCACTTTATATGTGTTACGAGTATGAATCGATTCTATGGTATGATCACCATAGATTATTTTAATCTACTAGCGTGTTACTCGCAGTTTCACCCGCGTGCTAAATAAAAAATGCATTTTGGATGGCGTAAATTAATTTTCAAAGAAACCTGTTAGTAAACTGTCACGGTCCTAGTCCCTAGAGTTTCAACTCTGCGGTGATACATCAGTCAGTTAGGACTTCTTTAGCTTCTTTTTTTTATTGCCAACGGTGGCAGGCGAGCAAGCGGCCCACCTGATGGTAAGTGGTAACCGCCGCTAATGGACTTTAGCAGCACCAGGGGCACAGCCAAGCCGTCGCCTACCGCAACTTAAGTGCTCCTTTCAAACCTCGTTTAAAGAGGGACATGTCGTAGCACCGGGAAAACACCGTAGCTGGTAGGTCATATCAGAGCTTACACGTAGGTACGTGGTAGAAAAGAACGCTGAAAACGAACTGTCTTTGACGAAATCGTTTCCAGGTTGTGTGGATGAACCCTACCGCGACGTCTCGTGGTTCGGCGGTAAAATGGTGATGTTGGTACCACCTCAAACATACTTATAGATATTTTTTTGCGTAATAAGAAGTCTTTATGGATCCTCACTGTACACATTACATTACACAATATACCTGATAAAAGTCTACAGTATATTTGTAGGCACCGGGTCCACTTTTTACACATACGTATCTCCACACCTGTCAGGGCTTGGCCTGCATACCCCATCTGAGTGCCACATACTCCTGGTGTGATACTGATAACCAGATTGGGGCAATTGTTCTACTTCGTTTTTCATTTAAAAATTATCAGTAGCAGCCCGGAGTTTGGAAATGTGCCCGGTAGACGTCAATAGGCTCGCCCCCTATTACGTGGCACTTAAACATAGCTGGCGAGTCGTGGGTGTGTAATACACCTCTGCCTACCCCTTCGGGGAATACAGGCGTGATGCTATGTTTTTCATTTATAACATTTTTCATTTATACTAAACAATATTGTGTTGTGATAACTAAATTAATGTTATAAAGGATTGATGTTTTTTTTGCTATGGGCACTTCACTACCCTACTTGTGTGTCACGTACAGTGCCTAGCTATCCTATCTGTCCTCTGTGGGAGACGTCGTGAATACACATGTGACGTTTTTTGTATGTCAGTTGTAATCCTATACGGGCTGTCGGCAAAGTGGCCTACGTAGGACTGGCATTTCAGAAAAATATTATATTGATGTGAAACATCTAATGCGAAGGGAGAGTAAAATCGGCTGTTAGCGTGGCGACGCTTTTATTTTACTTGTCCCGTGGAAATATTGCAAGTTAAATTTGACACACTTCCTGGTTTCCGATTGAGCTGAAATTTTACGCGCATCTGTATATCGCGTGACAATGCAATATTATGATGACATGGAGCTGATCTGGTGATGGAGCTGGAAGGTGGACATAGGAACTCTATAATGAAACGGCGCAACCCCATCGAATTTGGGTTCGTATGATTAGTTTTGACGAGTACTTTGTCTTTAGATGGTATCCAGAGTCTGACGATGGAGCTAGAAGGTGGTCATAATAACTCTGTAATAAAACGACGCAACCCTATCGAGTTTATACTCTATAGGAACTCCGCTATAAAACGATATAACTCCATCGAGTTTGGGCTCGTATGATTTGTCTTGACGAGGTCTTTGCCTCTAGATTGTATCCAGGATCTGACGATGGAGCTGGAAGGTGGTCATAATAACTCTGTAATAAAACGACGCAACCCTATCGAGTTTATACTCGTTTGATTCGTCTTGAGGAGTACTTTGTCACGTTATGATCATTTTATTTCTACAAAATAATTTCGATGTTTTCACATCTGGTAGACGTCCCGCGACGTCTAGTTTTTTTTTAAGACAGCTGATATATGTTTCTGTACAGGACAATAGTTGTTTGTCCTCAACAGTATAATGTGTCCTTTTCAAAACTGTTGCCGCCGAAAATTATCTTGGGTACGTTTCATACGGTAGCCGCTGTCACGGTCTGTCATGTGATGATCTACTGGATAATCTTGATCGGTGTTATGTACCTGCAGATGTATGCACGTAGGTATGTTTTCTTTTCAACATTCTTTACTACTTATGTTATAAATTTGAAACTGTCTTTTGATGTTTGTCACGCCAAAACGTCTGAATGGATTTGGATGAATTGACAAAATGACCTTTTGCAAGGGTACGGCCAATCGATTGAATTCTTCAATTTTAATTAATACTCCTCTATATCCACAAGAAAATACAATCTTTGCTAGTTCAGCATCCGTAAATTGTTAATAAAATAATAGCAGTATGCAAAATTGAATCCTAAATAGTTCACAGTTCCAGAACCAATGACCAGTCCATCCCTAAACCGGGTTTGTCAACGTTGATTCATCTGTAGTCGAGCGTGAGTGCAGACGGCGCCAGGCGGCGAACCACTGTCACAGAGAGTTAGCGATACAACATAATAACCGAGCTCTCGCGGTGTTGGGTTACGCGTCCATTACTCTACAAGTGTACACACATGATTTTAGCTTTTGCTTTTCAAGCTTTCCGAGTCGGAGTTGGTTACGAGACGCGCAGTGTACTTTCTTTATCTTTGTGGTTTGTTTCTTTATCTTTTAATAGTGACTTTTGTACGGACACAATTTACTAATATCTTTAGGATTTTTAATATGTATTTTAGCATTTGACATGCTCAGTACTTTAAAGAACAAATTATTCGTGAAAATGTGAAAAAAGAGAACTTGCGTCCCTTCCAATCCGGGGAAGTAAACTTAGCGGGTAGGGCACTTCCCCGGATTATTAGAGACGAAGGTTCGATACCCGCTCGCACTAAAGTTCTCTATTTCCACATTTTCAAAATAAATTTGACCTTTAGGATTTTTATAGACCTACAAGTCTCTAGTACAAAACATTTTCCTTATTAGTACAGTTTTGACCTATCTCGTGAGTTCTTGCCAGAGTGTGCATCAAATAGATTTTTCCGTAACTTCAACACTGACAAAAAAACTAATTTCTCTCCGGCGCTCTCACTTACCATACGAAACACAACGGTAGAAGTACCTACCGTTGTTTCACGTTTAATCTTTTTAGGGATCTTCGCCAAGCGTGGCTATTACGGCACTATCCCCCATTCTTGGGGAGGCCTATGTCCAGCAGTGGACTTTAAAAGCTGATGGATGGATGGATGGATGGATGGGATCTTCGCCCGATCAAGTCGGCCCATTTATCCTGGTATAAACAAGGCTCTACCACTTAATCTAAGATATGTATATCCCTGGAGTAATGCCATACAGTTCCAGTGGTCCGCTAACAAAAACACTCGGCAGGTTTTTTTAGTGAAAGAGGGTCTCACACAACTTTTATTGGACATAAAGACGGTATAGAGTTAGCAACATTGTTTCCAGCCTCAACAAAAAAAAATGAATTACGTAATTATTCCCGACTTAACACAAAAAAGGATGAATTATAATTATAACTACATTTTCAGGATAAATGTCTAAATGATAGAGAAAACTGTTTTAAAATCCGTTGCGTGTTTATAAGAAGTCTGCGGAGAGACAGACAGATGCGGACGGCGACTTTGTAGTATGTACAGATACCGGGACAATATTATGCACCGGATACCTATGTCAGCCCAGTGGCATGGAGAAGACCAAGGTACTAAGTTTGTTCCACAGGCCAAAGTAGACACGCAGTGATCTTTAACCTTTTGAAATAATAATGAGTGTTTGTCCACAAATTATCAACATATATTATTATATATATTATATTTATACCTAGTGAAATAATACTTTATGAGGAAACTTGAAAGATTTTAGCAAGATCTGGGCCTGTAAGTCTGTTTTGCCAACCCATTGCTGTCCCACTCTGCCCTCAGAGTGAGAAGGACTTAGGCCGTATTTCATCACACTGGTCTTGGCGATTTTTTTAAATTATGTGTGTAAACAAATACAGACATAATATAGTAAAATCTCGATACGTCAGAGGTTTGTGTCGTGTGAGAAGTCGATGCCATTGTCTTTGCAATCCTTGATTTTACTTCTAGGATCTGGTCTGCCACGTATTGTGCTGCCTAAGTCATTAAATTCTTTAGGATGATTCGTATCGTATCCAACTCTGAGACAGTAATGGATTGGAAAAAACACTGTGTACTTAGTCATTACAGAATGAAATACATATATACATCAAAAAAGTTTGAGATAACTAGCAAAAAATGCTGTATTTTTAAAATTTCACACTATAAAAGAAAAGTGCTTACGTGATGTCTTTTTAAAAAGAAAATAACTTTATTGAAACTAAAATATTAACTATTTTTAATTATTTTACAAATAAAAATTTGATTTAAAAATTTTAATGTAATTGTGACTAAGAAATAAATGAAATAAACCGACGAAATAAAAAACATTATTAAGAATTTATTACGGAATTGTTTTTGTTTAGTACAAGATAACTCCTCCCTAGAGGAACACAAGCAGCAATTCTCCTGGGAATGCTGAGAATCAAGTTATTCAGGATTTCTTGTGGTAACCTATCCCATTCTTCAATAGCAGCTTCCCTGATCTCTGGCACTGTCTCCCCAGAGGGAGGGGGCTGACGGTTCCAAACAGCCCTTTAGAGTATTCCAAGCGTGCTCGATCGGGTTCAAGTCAGGCGAACCGGCAAGCCAGTCTAACCTGGCAATGTTGTTATCACGGAGAGCAGCATTGACTCGTTGAGCTCGATGTGCAGGTGCAATATCATCAACCAATACGAATTGGTGGCCATGATTTATTCTAAACGGTTTGACGATTCCTTCGATAACAACATTTTGGTACAAAGCTACAGTCATCGAGCCAATCATTATTCCGCTCCAAAAGGACACCGATTTCCCGCATTGTTGAACAGTACCAGTGGCAGTTCTTTGTCTCTCTGCATCCCCACGTCTTCTCCAGACACGGACACGTCGGTTGCCTGGATGAGTGCTTATTCTTGTTTCGTCAACGAAAAAGCAATTTTGCCAAATGTTTTCCTCGACATCATCTTCATTTTGGCGGAGCCTAGCTCACTGCAATCTGCATTGCTGTCGTTGCCGTAAGTTCAGAGGTGCTTACCAGGATCTCCTTGCTCGTAATCCAGCCTGGTGTAAGCAATTCCTGATGGTTTGAGTGCTTATTTCTAGTCCAGTGGCAGCCCGTAACTCAGCTCTTATTTTAGTGGCATTGATTGTTGGGTCGCGGGCAGTCAGTAGTCTGATGTAACGTTTCTGGGCAGCAGTAAGAACAGATGGGTGACCGCTGAAAGGTTGATCAGCAAAGTTATCCATGCTGCAATACCTCCGCAACGTGTTCACGACACAGGATTGGGATACAGCAACTCGGCGAGCTATTTCTCTCATAGAATATTCTTCTTCTCCCAAAGTAACAATTCTTTCTCGAAAAGCTTCAGGCAATCCTTTCGGCATCTTTCCAAATCAACATTTTAACACGAAAAATTGAAAACATATGCTTGAATCTCGTCGGTCAGATTTCTGAATAAGCGTAATCAAAGATTGGATTTCTTTTTAAAGGGAAAAACAATTAAACACAAAGTGAAAAATGTGAAATCGAAAATAACAGTCAGGAGCAGGATTTGAACCTGCATCTTCTGGATACCGTCCAGATGCTTTACCAATTCAGCCGTCCTGACAATTGCTCCTGACTGCTAATTTCGATAACACATCATACTTAACGTCTTTGGGTGTGTCAGGATGGCTGAATTGGTAAAGCATCTGGACGGTATCCAGAAGATGCAGGTTCAAATCCTGCTCCTGACTGTTATTTTCGATTTCACATTTTTCACTTTGTGTTTAATGTATAGTGCTAAGCATGTCAAATGCTAAAAATATATATATAAAAATATCTAAATATGGAAAAACAATTGTTTTTGACTTGTTTTTGATCAAATATCACATTTTTAAATGAAGAATCATAGACATAAAATAAAAAGTTTCACCATACTGCCAACAAAAATATTTCGTATTTTCAAAGTGATCTCAAACTTTTTTTGATGTGTGTATCCATGTATTGAGGTCAACAGGCATAACCTGCTGGTTGCATATTTGTATGTAAAATAAGTTTAAAGGGGACACAGGTTTGTTACTGCGTATATACTCTGATGTCTCTAAGGGTAGCTTCGTAGAGTCTAATTTTTGTGATGTGTATTGTGGGGCCATACTTTTTGACCAACATCTCAAATAGAACGGTCATGTTAGCGGTCCGGAGGCAATTGAAGTGCCAACCCAGATTGGGATAAAAATAACTTATTGCACTACCTATAACGAGTTTCGTTTTAACTTAACAAAAGAATAACATAGTAATTGAAGTGTGTTTTCAAAATTGCTGAATAGATGGCGTTAAAACAAAATTGTGACAGAGTGTACAAACGCATCTTTAGTGAAATGTTTTTTTGTAACTCACATAAACAAACTATTTGAGCTGTATGGGGAAACAACACGTGTGCGCATCGAGCGGACATGTTGTAAATAACGCAGGTCACTACCGGCGCGTCTGCGCAGCCTCCCGACTTGCTTATCTGTCGGATGCATCTGAGATGTTCCGTTGTCAGTGATTAATAAGAGTAATGCAGGCGCCCGCGACCCACCGACGTACCTCGTGCATATACGTTATCATAATATATACATCGAATACTGATTATAAGAACTAACATTTACTAAGTTTTAGAGCTATGAAATGGTATATTTTGGAACCAAAGTGAAAGTTTACACTTGTTGTCGAACTCGCCTGCTGCTGTATCTGCACGTACCAAACTCATCTCGACCATTTTACTTGATTAACATTGCCGGCAGTGACTTGCCAGAGCAGAGCATATCGCAGCCGTAAAGTAAAGAATGGTAAGCCCAGAAAGTGAGCGAGTATTTACATGAATCCGTACATATCACCGTATAGCGTTTTACGATCCTAAAGTATCTTCACGGAACGTCATCTCTACTCAAAGCTCGTCCGCGAGTCAAAACACTGAATATTTATATATCAAGAAGGTGGTTTTAAGTTGTCATCAATGTGGAACCCCGTAAATGCGAATTATCCGCGTCGCGATTTGTGTCCTAAAAGAACGTTCGATACTGTTCGCGTTTTGTGCGCCTACATATAACACCATTGATGTAATAAACACTAGATACGTAGTATAGCGCGCCGATGCGAGGCTACTTATTAGATGCCTGCAGGCTTATCTGACTTCAGATGCCAACTTGACATTAGTGAGCGCAAACGTATCCGCAACGTACAACTAAAGTTTCCAAAATAAATAAGTAAATATTCACGGACACTTTCACACAACGTCCTCTGGTCCCAAACTAAGCTTAATGCTTGTGCTATGGGTACCAGATTATGGATATAATACATATACTACTTTTTTTTTTGTAAATACATACATATAATAGATAGAAAACACCCAGACGTAGTACAAATATCTGTGTTCATCACGCAAATACTTGTCCTGAGTGGGAATCGAGCCCACGACCTCGTGCACGGAAGTCGGTTACACTACTGACTACGCCACGAGGCCCGTCGTCAGTCTGCGACATAGACATTTTAACTGCACAAAATGGTGATTTGTGCAGTTAAAATGTCTATGTCGCAGGCCGAAAAGGATGACAAAGCGTGTAGAGAGACCAAGACTCAGCTACCTAGACCAAATCGGTCATGTATTGAAGGAAGGTGGAGTCAGGAGTCTCCGAAACCGACAAGCGTGTATGAAGAGAATTATGAATGTTGAAGAAGCAAGCGATGTGTTTTAGAACAGAGTACCAAAAGGCTCTATTGTTGCGAATAGAGCCTTTTGGTACTCTGTTCTCTCTACCTACCCCGCAAGGGACATCTCCCTTGCAGGGTGCGCCATCGCGTGATGATAAGTAAGTAAACAAAAAACTACTAAACAAAAAACTGCTGCACCAATATTGATGAAAATTAAATGGGATTTAATAAAAAGTTGCCAAACATAAAAAAATATATAAGGAGTACACTTAGTAGACGTGTCACTGAACCGAGAACCTACTTTTTTCGTCGATTAAAAACTGATTGACATACGCATCAGTTACATCATAATATTCCATTGTAAACAATTTTTTTTTTATACTTGTAAATGTTATCTTTATATTACTAGCCTACCTATGTACAAATACATATTCTCTTTTTACGTATTGATTTCATTTGTTAAAAATAAATTATTTAAGTTAACTCCTTTAACTATTTATTCTTCCTATCAGTGATCCTTGCTAATTTCTTTAGATCTAACATGATCTATTGAAAGTTTATCAGAATACACATGCTGTATCATATCCAAATTATTCATTAATTCTGGGGATTTTTTTCTGACCTCTGGCAAGTTTTGCCCTTTTTTCCAATGACAATTGTCTCCTTTTGACGTAATTAGTTTGACGGTAGTAAAAACGAGACAAACATAGTTTTCTTTGGCTTACGTGTCTGTTTCAAAGCTACGTCTTTGAACTCGCAAGTGGCTACGTTTTTTTGAGAGTTATTTGTACTAGAGTACTACTCTAGTAGTATTTATCTCAAAGTTTAAAAAAGTTTTTTTTAGTGGGTGAGAGCCCCACACTACCCCTTTGTCTCCCCGGACAGCGGGGTGTGCGGTAGGACATTTTTGCCCACCTAAAATAAAAAAATAAATAAAAAAGTTGACTAATATAAGTTAATACCTGCTTCTCTAGTCTACTCGTGACCACGGTTGGTGCATCTCAACCGAAACTTTAGAATTACTCATAGTAATAGCAATTTGTTAACTATTGTAATATGTTATTAAAAATTAATATTCATGGCAATATTAATATAATTGCACACTTAAAGCTACTGTGTATTTGCTAATCTCGCGGAGGACTGCATGTCAATGTAAGGTAGGTACAGGGTACATCAAACGCCTCTCACACGAACACCATTAACGTTCCATCATATAAAGGAAGCTCTTAATCATGCACAGCCATTCCGCAAATACATTTTAGATCAAAATCTGTTCTCCATTGATGAGTACCTATTATGTGTATAGCGTTTTAAATGATTAATATACATTACGTACTTAGATGGTAGTTCAAGTTAAATAGCTCCACGTACAGACAGACATTCTTATTATTGTAAGATTTCATGTTTAACTAGTTTCTGCCCGCGGCTCCGCGGCATTTAATACTTAGTTTTTAGGTTGAACCTCAGGTTCCCGATACCGACAATACGTCTAGAAAGTTTTTCAAGAAGATGCAGGTTCAAATCCCCTCTCTCGTGACTACTATTTTCGATTTCACATTTTCGCATTTTGTGTTATTTGACAATTTAGGCCGTGTGGGGCCAGCTTTAGAATTGTCCCACCCCTCTCTACCCATGGGAGTCGTAAGAGCCGACTGAGGAAATACCGGGGGAGTGGGCAGCAGCACTCCTTCGAGTATTAACAACATCCACTGTGATCGCCAACCCGCCTGCCAAGCGTGGCGATTACGGCACTATCCCCCATTCATGGGGAGGCCTATGTCCAGCAGTGGACTTTAAAAGGCTGATGGATGGATGGATGCCAATTTATTTGTGAAGCAAGCGTTAGTGTTTGTGATTGTGTTAATCCACCTGTATCGCAAGCAGTTGACACGGTGTCAAGTATCGCTGATGAATGTCGCCCCGTACATTCACATGTCGGCTAACCGCGACTGAGTTTCTGAGACGACAATTGTAGCGCGTTGAAAAACTGAAATTCCCGAAGGTTCGGCTCCAGCCTGACTCTGTCCAAAACTTGCATTAGCTGGTAAAATAGAGCACCATGTTGTCTCTCCAGACTTTAGCCCGTGATGACAATTGGTGGTATTGAATATTAAGATTTTAACTTCCCGCTAACAACTAAAATGACTATGTCTCTTACATGTAGCAGGTACATGATTTTAGGAAAGTGTCAACCTTCAAAGTACTCTTTGACCACAAAAAAATCTGATCTACCAATTTTAAGTAATTTTAACCCAAAAATGTTTGAGTAACTGCAGTTTGATTTGCATGCGCTCTGTACGCGCCGGTTGCGAGTCGTAGAGAAATATCGGCGACTTAACTCTACTTCAGTAGAGCTTTTAACGTAAAAAGTTCGGAGCAGGTTGTGTGTGGAGGCCGGCGGGTGTCACGGGGCTGCGGGGCGCCGTGCAGCCAGTGCGCGCGCGCAGCTTGATCAACTGTGACGTGTGTCGGTACCATGCGACGCGCTGTTCTACTGCCGAAGTACGCCGCGAGTGACTCAAGTGTCTAGCAACCTGTGTGAGTGTCAGTGGCTAGTGTCAGTGGAACAAATAGTGTCGCCGCCAGTTCGGCAGTTGAGGCTCCTCTGCAACCTGCTGCAGGATGAACAGATAACTAGTGCATTGACCGAGGTTCGATGCCGAGGAGTACATGGTAACTATTTTAATGAATTACAATTATCAATGAATAAGTATCGACTAGATTTATTTACTGAGGTCACCGGTTAGAATCCGGTTGTGTTAAGTTCTAAAAGATGCTGGGTTCAAGCATTCCTACATAATTGAAATCCTAAGAGCGAAAAGTTAAATCCGTAGTTTTATTAATGCACCTATAATGTGTCAGTAGATATAGTTGGTAAGTTTTAATTAATTTTATTGTTGTGATGACAGACGAGCCACGGTCCACCTAAGTGGTAAGCGCTATTAATGTACTGAACTATAGCTACTAAGAATAGGTACTGTCAGGGCGCTGCTCACCATTTCATTTTCTGGATGTGAAATCAAATACTGAATTATCTTACAGTTGGCTTCAGGAATAGTGAAATTAAGCTAGTTTGGTGCGATCAGTTTATAGATGGATACCCAATATACAATATTTTTTGTACCTACATTCATATTCATCAGTAGTAAATATTTAAAATTCGATACCATATTTTAATAAGGCTAATCACATGATGACTGTTGATCACACGACAAGAACGAAGAATTAATCTTAATACCTACTACGTTTACGGAATCTATCGCGTTTACTTGATTTTTTATTATCCCGACGTTTCGAATAGTTTACAGCATTCATAGTCACGAGTGGACTAAGACGTTAGCTGTCCAAGTCAATCGATTGTTCTCAGCTTCATCTCCATACATACAATTATAACGACTCAACAAAAAGTATTTTTTTAATTTTATCCTAAGTACTCGTTCGGACGATCGAAAAATCGTTTTTACAAATCAGCAATATTAACATATCCAACGATACCCCACACTATGGTGTAGTCGAGAAATTTTAAGATTTTTATGACAGTTTGTCGCCCTGACTAATATGTATATCCATGCCAAGTTATAGTTTTTTAGTAGGTACAAAGAGTCTCTTAGTTAAGCTGCAGAAGGGCGGACGGATGGACATGGCGAAGATTTTTAAGGGTCCTTGTTGCCTACGGAACTCTAAACAGGGATAAACTTCAATTATTGCATTGTCATCGTTCCTTGATAAGTGTTCAAAGTTTCAAATTAATCCGACGTTTTGAAGTGGTTGAACATCACGTTCAAATATTCCTTTACAAAGATAGATACAAACGAAGCTAATAAAAACCTGTTAATAATATAAAACGTTAGTTAATTTTTCATTTTAAGAATTACAATGTGCAAATTTTAAGCTAGTGTGTAAAACTTTGCAAGTATCCTATTACAAATTAATCTTACTTTATTTGGAAACCCGCGACTTCACAATGATAAATCCAGTTTGGATGGGATTTGCGTAAAATCCTTTTTTTAGTGTTCACCTACATTATCAAATAATCCCATAATATATGTAAATATGTTACCAGTGACATATGGAACATACACGTGGTCTCTGAATGTTGGCCTCGTATCGAGGCTCAAAGTCGCTCAGCGGGTCATGGAGCGGGCTATACTTGGTATTTCCCTACGTGATCGAATCCGTAATACGGAGATCCGTAGGAGAACGAGAGTGACTGACATAGCCTGCCGGGTTGCCATGCTGAAGTGGCAATGGGCAGGCCACATCGCCCGACGAACCGACAACCGTTGGGGAAGAAAGGTTCTCGAGTGGCGACCACGTATCGGACGGCGCAGCGTAGGACGGCCCCGCACCAGATAAACACACTGTCCGCTTGATGGTAAGAGGTTACAATATGCAAGTCTTTTCCTATAAAGCACTTCTAGACCCATATAACAATTAGAGACCTGCGTCACAACTTCAAAGTTGATTAACACAAAGTGTGAAAATGTGAAATCGAAAATAACAGTCACGGGCAGGATTTCACATTTTCACACTTTGTATAAATTTATATGGCTAAGCATGTCTAAAAAAATACATAAAAATTCCAAGTGGATTCTAATTTATCTAGAAACTATCTGCTACCTGCGACTTCGCCGGCGTATTTTATTTTTTTGATGTGGGGACGGACTGAGTATACAAGTGTCACCATCCACTTCTTTCCCACGGGTGTCGTATGAGGCGACTAAGGAAAGTAATCAATTATCATCCATTGTATGACTGTTGGTAGGGCTGGGTACCAAGTGGGAGTATTCACTTGGTATCGGGCCCGAGCGGTTTGGTACCACCATCTCCCGTGTGACCGGCCATGAAGCACATCGTTGCGTTTTGGCTGTAGCCGTTTATTCTTTCGTTTAATATCTGTGAAATGAAATGGTGAGCAGCGGCTTGACAATACTCTTGGCATAGTTGAGTCCATGAGTTACGGTTACCATTTACCATCAGATGGGCCGTGGCTCGCTGCCACTACATGCAATAATAAAAAGGATAAACAAACAGAAAAACAAATACTTAAAAAATGGTATTTTATTATAGGTAACGTATATTATACATTTATAAAGCTGTTACTTAAACATTACAAACATACACTTCAATTATAGGTTACGTATATTATACATTTATAAAGCTGTTACTTAAACATTACAAACATACACTTCAATTATAGGTAACGTATATTATACATTTATAAAGCTGTTACTTAAACATTACAAACATACACTTCAATTATAGGTAACGTATATTATACATTTATAAAGCTGTTACTTAAACATTACAAACATACACTTCAATTTTATTTATTTGTATAGATTCTTTCGAGTTCTCAGTGAATAAATATCCAAAGTGATTGAAAGATAGTCAGCAACGTATTGGTAAATACTTAGATAAGTATCTGAGAGGTACTTTAAGTTGATACTTAAAGCTAAACATGACGACGGTTCACTTAAGCTTTTTAATTTTACTTCAAGTGTAATTGCTTGACTCAAACTTAGAACCAGTTTGCTATAGTGACCAGTTAATAATAATATATAATTTATAATTTTCTTTAATGAATGAAATGATTCAATTAATCAATATAAGTACATTATTGTTTTTATCGATTTATTTTTATCATTTATCGACGGGCCTCGTGGCGTAGACGGTAGTGTAACCGACTTCCGTGCACGAGGTCGTGGGTTCGATTCCCACTCAGAACAATTACCTGTGTGATGAACACAGGATATTTGTACTGCGTTTGGGTGTTTTCTATCTATTATATGTATGAATTTACAAAAAGAAGTAATATAATGTACTAAATCCGTAATCTGGTACCTATAGCACAAGCGTAGTTTAGTTTGGGACCAGAGGACGTTGCGTGAAATGTCCGTGAATATTTATTTATTTATATTATACACTATGACTTACAAGCGTGCTAGCCGGGCAGAAGCCTATTCAATTTAGCCTAGCCCTATAAAATAAGATTCATGCTAGATCGAGGCGAAAACGAATCGTGTCGTTTACCGATATTTTAAATGAAACAATTAATGCCACATGGTAAAAGCTCTGGACGAAGCTAGTCCCGTATCTGATAAGTCCCTCTCTTTATATTTTTATTTCAAGTAAAAAGTTACTTGAGTAGTCATGAATTCTGACTGGAGAAAGGACCTCCATTGTAAGCTTTGGTTGTGCCACAAGGCTAACTATAAGTGTTACTAACAAACTATTACTTAGTGAAGATATCTGAAATGTTAGTAAATTTGCATGAACATCGTTATTGAGTGCATGGTGTCACTAATGACACTAAATAAGTGGCGCGCCATTTGTCGATGAGCACGTCCGACTCCTCCATTACATCACATTACAGAGGATGGCAACGAGAGCTCTAGCGCTTTCCGCTCAGTGTTTGTGTGTGATTAGGTAAAGCGCTTTTAAAGTATTAGTGGTGTTTGACTCTAAATAATGGGGTATA
The DNA here is from genome assembly GCA_948253155.1 of Leucoma salicis. Lineage (NCBI taxonomy): Eukaryota > Metazoa > Arthropoda > Insecta > Lepidoptera > Erebidae > Leucoma > Leucoma salicis. The sequence goes on along the minus strand of OX411820.1, from coordinate 23,725,301 downwards.
TATCTAGACAATAGTGTTGGACGTTGAACAAGATAGTAATTTGTAATCATTACTTGACTGAATAAATTATGTAATAATAGAGTTTAATTTTCTCTTTAGAAGAAAAAGATAGCAATACTGCAAATGCGATTCGCAATAATTCATTCTAATAAATGGTAGAGTTTATTGTAAATTACAATATAAAATATGCCGTGTGGGGCCGGCTTTAGAATTGTCTCACTCCCTCTCCACCCATGGGAGTCGTAAGAGCCGACTGAGAAATATCGGGGGAGTGGGCAGCAGCACTTCCGCGAGTATTAACAACATCCACTGCGATCGCCAACCCGCCTGCCAAGCGTGGCGATTACGGCACTATCCCCGTTTGGGGAGGCCTATGTCCAGCAGTGGACGTGGAAAGGCTGATGGATGGACAGATGGATGGATATAAAATAACATTTGCAAATGAGACCTAAGGTTATTGTACATCAAATCAGCTGACTTTAGACGAATTATATCATGAATGACAATGAGCGTGTAGTTTAAATTGAGGCACTTATGATTAAGAAGTATCGGTACCCTTTTTTCCTCTGCTGGATACAGCTCACCTAGATTGATCAGATTGAGTTGGAATTTAGTTTCCATAACGCTAACTTAATGTGGTTATACAGAGTTTAGCTGCAGTGGAAAATATCTTTCAGACATGCTGCTGATAGTGTCATCACGATGTTTTCTTTCAGCGATAATTTGTCAACAACCGGTCATAATTTCGAAAAGTTGAGGACCTCAGACAGTAGTTCTCATGGAAAGCTATAGTATGGAATCTGACCACTTGTGGCAATTGCAATCAGAATATTAGTGCTGCCTCAAGCGCTCGAATTTAAAAGGCCTATGAAAGAAAGATTTTTTTGACACTTTTATCTTATGAGTCCTCGATATTACGTCTGAACTATCTCTACACTTGTAACTGAACTATCTCTACACTTGTAACTGAACTATCTCTACACTTGTAACTGAACTATCCCTACACTTGTAACTGAACTATCTCTACACTTGTAACTGAACTATCTCTACACTTGTAACTGAACTATCTCTACACTTGTAACTGAACTATCTCTACACTTGTAACTGAACTATCTCTACACTTGTAACTGAACTATCTCTACACTTGTAACTGAACTATCTCTACACTTGTAACTCGTATCTTCTATTTTTTTCCACAATCTATTATAATTATGGGCACGTGGGTCACCGGTCTCTTCTCGGAGTGAGAGAGAATTTAAGTTCACTAACACAGTGCATGTTGGCGGACTCCACAAGCTATAAAGAAAATATTTCAGTTTTTATGATCTAATGTAGATTAAATATTTTGTTTCTAAGTATGGCCCCAGATATAATACTAGTATGACAAGTAATAAGCGATATTGGAAGACAAACTTGAGCGAAGTAGGACACGTTGCCGACGCGTTCAAACCACCTGCTGCTGTGGACTTGTTCCAATATATTATTTCACCTAAATTGCTTCAGTCACACCGAATATTGTTTACTTATAGCGTTGCCAATTTTAAACAAAACTAGGGACACATCTGAGCGTGCATAACGGCAAGATTTTGGGACATTTATGTTCAAATTTCGTTCATTTTTCGTTGGTAAACATTGAAATAAATAAATAACGAACTCGAAGTATTTTAACATATTAAAGTAAAGGGTTTACATCGCATTGAGCCAGCAAGTAATGCAAGGGATACACGAAAACCTCCGTACAAATAGTTTTATTTTTAATATTCAAAAGTAAATATCTGTTGTACAAAAATAATACAGTATAAAATTTCCCGCCAATATGATCTCTAGAACTGGTCAGGTTCAATCAGGTTTATGTGACATTCGCTATTTGACGGCGGGTTGTGGCAAAGCAAGCTACAGCCAACCTGTCCACCCGGTCTAAATCATACCACATGACTATCTTTTAGAAGTAGAAATCGTAATTTCGAGAAGTTTGTTTGGAAGGTGGACGGACGGCCGAAAAATTCATCCAAAACGCTTGCACTGTTATATGTTCTTTATTATTCACATAGGTTGAAGATATGTTGCTCTGGCCACAGATAAACTGGAGCCATGTTAGTTTAATAGCGCAATTAAACCACGATTGCTACTGGTTGTGCAGCTAGCTAAGTAAGGTTTGCGAGTTCTACTCAAGTTATTAACGTCACAAGAAACAAATTGCGATTCATTTTAAATAACAGCACACAGTGAATATGAGTAATCCATCAGCCTTTTAACGTCCACTGCTGGACATAGGCCTCCCCAAGAATGAGGGATAATGCCGTATCGCCACGCTTGGCAGGCGGGTTGTCGATCGCAGTGGATGTTGTTAATACTCGAAGGAGTGCTGCTGCTCACTCCCCCGGCATTCCCTTAGTCGGCTCTTACGACTCCCATGGGTGGAGAGGGGTGGGACAATTCTAAAGCCGGCCCCACAAAAAAAACATTATTATAGTTAGTTGAGCAGTAAACTTAGTGGTTGTTGCACAGTTCATGCATTTTAAAAAGTTTGTATAGTTATGCGTTAGCTGTACTAGAAGGCTGATGGATGGATGGATGAAGTACAACGGAATTTGTGAGAGTGATAAGTTTGACTACCAAATAAGAGCACTTAAAGTGCACAGCAGAAAGTATTATGTAAGCCCTTATGGCAAGCTCCTCATTCAAAGATCTTCGATCTGTTAAACACAAAGTGAAAAATGTGAAATCGAAAATAACAGTCAGGAGCAGGATTTGAACCTGCATCTTCTGGATACCGTCCAGATGCTTTACCAATTCAGCTATCCTGACAATTGCTACTGACTGCTAATTTCGATAACACATCATACTTAACGTCTTTGGGTGACGCCTGCGCCATCTGTCGGACGTATTTTCATACATTATACCGACCAGGTAAACTTAATTTTACAATTAAGATTTTACCTAATAATGACGCAAACCCTTTAAATATTTAGATATTTTATATATATTTTTAGCATTTGACATGCTAAGCACTATACATTAAACACAAAGTGAAAAATGTGAAATCAAAAATAACAGTCAGGAGCAGGATTTGAACCTGCATCTTCTGGATACCGTCCAGATGCTTTACCAATTCAGCTATCCTGACAATTGCTACTGACTGCTAATTTCGATAACACATCATACTTAACGTCTTTGGGTGACGCCTGCGCCATCTGTCGGACGTATTTTCATACATTATACCGACCAGGTAAACTTAATTTTACAATTAAGATTTTACCTAATAATGACGCAAACCCTTTAAATATTTAGATATTTTATATATATTTTTAGCATTTGACATGCTAAGCACTATACATTAAACACAAAGTGAAAAATGTGAAATCGAAAATAACAGTCAGGAGCAGGATTTGAACCTGCATCTTCTGGATACCGTCCAGATGCTTTACCAATTCAGCTATCCTGACAATTGCTACTGACTGCTAATTTCGATAACACATCATACTTAACGTCTTTGGGTGACGCCTGCGCCATCTGTCGGATGTATTTTTATTACCTGGTCGGTATAATGTATGAAAATACGTCCGACAGATGGCGCAGGCGTCACCCAAAGACGTTAAGTATGATGTGTTATCGAAATTAGCAGTCAGTAGCAATTGTCAGGATAGCTGAATTGGTAAAGCATCTGGACGGTATCCAGAAGATGCAGGTTCAAATCCTGCTCCTGACTGTTATTTTCGATTTCACATTTTTCACTTTGTGTTTAATGTATAGTGCTTAGCATGTCAAATGCTAAAAATATATATAAAATATCTAAATATCTTCGATCTGGTCAAAGTAGCAGGGAGTCGTTGGATGCAGTCGGCACAGGACCGCTCCTTGTTGCACTCTCGCTTGGTTCATGTCCGGCAGTGTACGTCAAAAGACGGTAGTAATGGATGGATGAAGCTGGTGGGTTCTTAGTTCGTATTTTAACGAATTCAGTTTTTACGTTTAATTTAACAAATTTTCTTATTATCTCTTTGCGGTTTAGGAGGTAAGAGCTTCCATATAGATTCTTATTACAAGAAGTTATACATACTGACTGAACGTAGAAAAGGAGACTTTACATCAAGCGACGATGTAGTCGCCCCCTTGCTAATTGACCCAACACTAAAACTCCATTGGCTACCTTTATAGTGCCTGGTTGTAAAATGTGCACTTCCATAATAATACATATAAGCAAATATTTGTGTTGTGTGGGATCCAAATTGCCTACAAGTTATACTACTGTTACATCTGTGTGGCATGACACCGTAAAATAAGTTTTTTTTGTTTTTGTAACACGTCACGCTGTTTCTGTTTTTTCTCTATTCGGACAAAGCCTTTGTCTAAGCAAAAAATATGACAGAATTAAACAAAAGAAAGAAAGTGAATCGCTATTTTTTGCAGATTGTGTTAGTTTTTGATATATTTTGATATTTTTATATATTTTTTTAGCATTTGACATGCTTTGTCATAATGTATAAATTAACACAAAGTGCGAAAATATGAAATTGTTAATAACGAGCAGGATTTGAACCTGCATCTCTTGGAATACTGTCCCAGATGCTTTGCCAATTCAGCCATCGTGGCAATTGCCCGGAACTGCGAAATTCGATAACACATTCCTTCTTAATGTCTTGGGTGGCGCCTGCACAATCTGTTGGAAGTATTTGCATCAGTACATCAGTCTGAATTCTAGAAAAAAAAAGTCCAGCTCAATTGGCAAAGCACCTCCACTTTTATGTTCGATTTTACATTTTCACACTTTGTCTTAATTTATAAGGCTTTATGGAGATTAAATTATTTAAGTTAGGTACTCGCAATGGCGATACAATTTTTTTTGCCCAGTCTTAGCATAGGTCATGTCTTGAGTGGGATCTTGACTTGAATTTTAAGTATTTGATATGCTCGGCCAATTGCCACAAATATAAAGGGGCATTATAATTGTAAGTAATTAAATAATTAAATATGATGACAACACTTACTTTGAAAGTATTTATTGTACTTCTAAGATGACTACTTCACAAGTAAAGTATTGGATGTTTCGTAAGCTCAGAGCTTGACGCTCCATCGAAGGTTAAACCAATTAAACGATTACGCACGGTATTGTGAGGCTCCAACATTAAATATAATTGGGCAGAGTTGAGTGGAGTGTTGCGAATTGAATATGTCTACTATCCACGTATCTTGAGCACTTCAATTTTGATGGGCAGTCGATTGGACCATAACTATATGGAACGTGGAAAAAACGGTCGGAGCAAAAAAATTAATGATATTGAAATGGGATTTCGTGTGATATCTAATGAACCTCACTTTCTTGGATTTTTGTACGGGTGAGATTTATATGAGAACTAGCTGACACCCGCGACTTCGTCAGCGATTTAATTTCTAAATTCGACCCCTATTATACCCGCGATTTTAAAAAACCATATGTGTACCAATCCTATCTATCTATATATATATATACTAGCTGACCCGGCGAACTTTGTTCCGCCTTAGGGGCAATATATAAATATATTCACGGACATTTCACACAACGTCCTCTGGTCCCAAACTAAGCTTAACGCTTATGCTATGGGTACCAGATTACGGATATCATACATATACTATTTTTTTTTTTGTAAATACATACATATAATAGATAGAAAATACCCAGACGCAGTACAAATATCTGTGTTCATCACACAAATAATTGTCCTGAGTGGGAATCGAACCCACGACCTCGTGCACGGAAGTCGGTTGCTGACTACGCCACGAGGCCCGTCAAAAATGAGCAGATTTTGGATTTTATTTTTATTAGGATAATAAATAATAAAAAAAATCAAGTATTTTAATGATTCTTTATTGGCCATGTATTTTGGTGCATGGGTTGCACTCTTCAGTGAAGCACCTTGTGATAGGCGACATTTTTCGTTTTATTATCAGGCGCAAGAACAAATAACGCAGATGGTCTTCCGACCCGTGAACATGCCGCATATATTGACCAAGGATTTTCTATAGATTCATTCCACAAATTTTCAAGGATTGGCCTTGTGATTTGTTAATGGTCATGGCAAATGCAAGATGGATCGGAAATTTAAGTCGTTTAAACTCAAACGGCATATCGGTTGGGATTATCGGGATCCTCGGAATGAGAACTTCCTCACCTTCGAATTTTCTTTTGAGTATCGTGGCGTAAATCACACTGTTCATCAATTTACTTACCACCAAACGCGTTCCGTTGCACAGTTTTGGTTGGCTTATGCCGAAGCATGATATCTACGGAGCCAACCTTTAGTCGTAAATTGTGCGGTGGTAAGCCAGGCACATCCAAGGAGTTTAATTCAATTGGATGGTTGGTGGCTTCATAATTATTTGTTACACAGTCAATAGATTTGAATGAAAGCAGTGTACCAATGATTTTATTCTGAATTATGTAGTTTAAGTCATCTACATCTTTATATTTAGCCGCCAAAATTGCTCGCTCACTCAACCATTCATTATTTTTGTGGTTAGTAATGATGTTTGGGAATACTTTGTTGATGAGTTCGTCTTTCGATGAGACAAAGTTACAGAAATTCGGAGGAAATAAAATCAATCCGCTCGATGCGTCGACAGGTCCTCGACCATTACCGATAGTCAGCTATTACTCAGAGAAATCTTCAGCAGATGTATCGTTCAGCAATGTAACTCTCATATTTGTTGTCAGCTGAAGTTTTTTCAGATAGCGCCATAGATTCGATGATTTAAGGCAAGCGTTTATTTCGTCGGCAGCAGTTGATCTTGGAATTACTGGCAGTGTTTGGCGAAAATTGCCAGACAGTAAAATCATTGCGCCTCCAAAACATCTCGAGTCATTGCGTAGATCTTTCAATGTTCGGTTAAGTGCTTCCAATGCACGTTTATGCGCCATTGTGCATTCGTCTCAGATGATGATTTTCGATGCTGATAACACTTTGGCCATTGGGGTGTGCTTTGCAATATTACATGTTGGTTCTTCAATAGTTTGAAGATTTAACGGTAATTTTAATGCTAAATGAGCCGTACGGCATCCTTCTAACAATGTGGCTGCTGAAGACTGTGGTTACAGAAGAAACAACTGCAACCGCAATGTTGGATCTCGCACGAACAGTAGCTAAAATTACTGACATGAGGGATGTCTTACCAGTTCCACCAGGGGCATCCAGAAAATATAAAGCCCACCATTTCCATCATCAATTTCCTTCATTAATGTATTTTAAACTTCCTTTTTTTGGGGATTCAACAGGGGTACATTGGTTTGAATTACCAAATCTAATTCCTGATGATCATATTCACGTTCCCGTTCCAATTCTCGATTAAATGCGTCATTCATTTGACTATTTGGCGCTGGCATTCCTAACCTGACTAATAAACTACCTCACATGAGGTAACACATGTCTTCGATCAAGAGCAAAGCCCGATTATGTATTTCCTCATTCATCTCAAGATCGGGATTTCTTGAACTGACACGAATTTGAATATGTCTTCTGACATATTATCCTTGTATTTGTGCCACAGGTTAGATAGGTTTGATGGAAAGCATGTCAAAATTATGATAGAAAATAATTTGCGTATCTGACTTGGCGATGCAGAGATAATTGCTTCAACGATTGTCGTATCCCAGTGGGTATCGTTTTCTAGTAAATTGAGTTCTTCACATACAGCACGATATGTAGGGAATATTGTACCATTAACAGTCCGTAGTGACTCAAATGACGTTGGCCCACGCACATGTCAGTTGCATTTTTGTTATACCACGTTTTATATCACGTTCCACGGGAACGGGATAAAAAAGAAAAAAGATTTAAAAAAAAGTATCCTATGTCCGTTTCCTGGTTCTAAGCTACCTCCCTACCAATTTTTAGCCAAATCAGTTTAGCTGTTCTTGAGTTATAAATAGTGTAACTAACACGACTTTATTTTATATATATAGATTTTGTTTCGAGTAATGTTTTTAATATTTTTTTTAGCATATTTGACATTACAATAATTGTTGCCTTTCAGTTGACGTGCTTGGCTATACACTAGAACCAATTTTGTAAAAAAAAAACATAGAAAGACTGATCTTTGAGAGAGTTAAAGAAAGCTAAACCTGGTTTTAGAATATAGTTTTGTGTGTTGCTTGCATTCATTAACTCTCCGTTATTTTGCACTTACTATAAAATGGAAATTTATAATGACTTTCTTTCGACTTATCATAAAAGCTTGTATAGGTATCTAATATATTATAACCTTAAACTTTAACCACACAATCTTTTGTTGTGGTGTTTAAGAGAGTTAATAATGTTCGATGCTCTCTAATAATCTAAACTTTAGCATAATTCTTTTTTTACCGAATATAACTGCTGACATAATTCTTGCATTTCGTATTCATACAATTGCGTACATACAAATCAAAGAGTAACGTGATACAAATGCAAGCATTTCTGTGTGTATCAATAATTCTATCACACATTGACATAACCACGGTGCCAATCGTACGTGTGTCGTAAGCTGCGGTCGTGTGAGCGAACGTCCAATGCGCGGTTCGGGCCGGTGCGTGTGCGCAAGGTCGTCGATCGCAGGTGTGCACCGACCCGCATATACACTGAACATACTACAGCGTCGAAAATTCAATATTTATAAAAAAATATGTATATTAAATACTTATTACTTTATTTGACAGTTTTGAAAGAATATAAGTACATTCATATCCAGTTTCGCTGCCTCGGTGGTGCAGCGGCAGTGTAAGCGACTGCTGAACATGAAGTCTCGGGTTCGATCCTCGGGTCGGACAGTGTTATAGAGCTTTTGCGTAAAAAGATAGCGAAAAAATTCTCAGTAGCAGCCCGGAGTTTGGAAATGTGCCCGGTAGACGGCAATAGGCTCGCCCCCTATTACGTGGAACTTAAACATAGCTGGTAAATCGTGGGTGTGTAATACACCTCTGCCTACCCCTTCGGGGAATACAGGCGTGATGCTATGTTTGTTGTTGTTTCAGTTTCTAAATATATACAATTTTATTGGAGCGAGTATCACAGGCGGTAGGCAAGTGACACGACTGCGAGAGGATAGCTCTTCAATAGACTAGAAAACTCGTATAAGTTTATCTCGCTACTACTTTATATTGCTAAACTGAGATAAAACCTAAAAAAAAACATGCGGGGGGCAGTCTTTGGGGACTGCCGATAGAAGTGGAAACAAAGTAGGTAACTTGAGAATTGTATCGTCGAGCTATTAGATTACTATTTTTGAATTATTTTTGGTTTGTAAAGAAGTGTTACACCAAAAATAATTAAAAAATAATTATCTAATAGCTCAACGATATAATTCACAAGTTACTTAGTTTTCACTTCTATCGGAGCGTTCGGTGATGATGACGCGAGTTCCATGGTTTTTGTTCACTCAAAAAGTACTGAACGCGTCTAAAGTAGTTTTCAATTCAAAAACTTTGTCATTGATTATGCTAAGGCGTTTACTTTATGCTCTTTTTTATATATCAATGAGAGAGTTTTGGCGGGAACACGAAGAAGATCATGTCGTCGCTCTGCATTATTTTCCTAAACTAGTGTTATTTCAAGTATTAATGTGTAAAAGTGGTGGCCTTTTGCTTATTAACTATTTGTGTATGTGCATAAGCGTTGGCAAGTGATGTAATGCGAAATGGCGTGTTTTTTCCTGTTGTCTCCAAAACTCCATAGAAGCTTCAGTAAGATCGCCATCGTCTTACTGGAGTGGGACTTTGACTTGACTGACTAATTTTATATGACTGACTTCGACTATGGCTTGTTTTATGAACTAAACTTACGTGTGATGAGAGAATAACGATGTTTATAAGTTACTGTTAGGCTGATGGTTCTTCCAATGCCTTAAACAAACAAAAAAAAATATATATATCAATGACTTTATGTCATAAAATCGTTATGAATAACTCACGATAAGTGTAAATGTAAAGGTCAATATGTTTTATATTTACCTGTGTAATAGATTGTTTTATACTAACACTTCTTACCCTCATTAAACGCCGTAACTAAATTGTACTCGACGCGACGTAAAGAACCTTTCTTCCTTTGATGCGAGAGATGCCTTATAAACTAACCATGGAGTTCTTTAAGATCCATTGTTTATTCTGGAGGCACGACACGGGTCGCTAATGCGAGGACAAACCTTTCAGCCCTCAGTCCGGCCTGGACCGTCCGCTCAAAGTACTTACTGTTGGCTGAGCACACACACACACAAGGTTGTTTATTAAGTCAAACGAGCCGGCAGACAGCTCAAGATGGATGGGGCTCGAACGAAACGAAAAATGCCTTTTCTATTTCTCTTAATTTGATAGTTTTACAATTTATTTCGGCTTTCGATAGACATGAATATTGAACATCAATCTTCCTTTACCTATCGTTGAAATTATAGTTACACGACACGTAAAATCCGACGTGATGTTTCCCAAAAGTTAATGATGCATGATGTAATGACCGCAACCTTGTAACAATACGAGATTCACGGATCGCAAGGAGGTTATTATCGAGACGTCTCTGGTTTTTCATCACAAATAAATTCACTCATTCAGTCATAAACTATTTAGAAGATTTTAGTATTTTGATTTTTTAAGCATATGACATGCTTAGCTGTGAATTAATTCGCCACAATATCACTGTAAATATTTTTACCAGTTCAGGGTTAGTTATTTTGTTCCAGTGGTCCGCTAATACAGGTGGTACGGCACATGGCGGATTTATTTAGTGAGTTAGCGAACGACGGGGTGTGCAGTTAGGTACATTTTTTCCCACCTTAACAAAAAAGGGTTTAGTTATATTATATGTAATTATATAGACTCCATTGCAAACACCTATATTTTAAAGAAAAATTAAGGCAATTCGTCTAAAAACTTTCTTTTCCGAATTTCGCTCTTTGTAGAGCTATATTTATTGATATGAAACACTTATAGTGTAATGTTACAGGAGTAGGAGGTCATAGCCCTGCACTTGCTGCTAGAATATTCTGAGGTTTTCAGAGTCCAACATGTGACTAATATCTTGTTCTGGGGTTATCAGTTGTCCCCTAGTTGGATACGGAGGCCACAGGTATAAATTTGCATTATTTTGATGAATATTTTTGCTATAAGTAAATCAGCGCGAAAAGAGCTGCAGTTAGAGATTAATTATAAAAAAACTATCGTTTATATTTAGATATTTTTATATATATTTTTAGCATTTGACATGCTTAGCAATATAAATTAAACACAAAGATGTGAAATCGAAAATAACAGTCACGAGCAGGATTCGAACCTGCATCTCCTGGATACCGTCCAGATTCTTTGCCAATTCAGCCATCGTAACCCTTGCTCCTGACTGCTAATCTCGATAACACATTCATACTTAACGTCTTTGGGTGACGCCTGCACCATCTGTCGGAAGTATTTTTGTTGTATTGTTTGAAGAAACATAACCATCGTCGATAATATTGACATATTGTGAAAACTTAATAAGCCAATGGAATAGAGGCAACATTGACAACTCGAAAGACGCAGATATTTGACAAAACAAATCATTTATAATTTTTGTTTTTATCCATCCATCCGCCTTTTAAAGTCCACTGCTGGACATAGGCCTCCCCAAGAGAACGCCACAACATGTGTTTCGCTCATATGGGGAATAATGCCGTAATCGCCACTCTTGGCAGGCGGGTTGGCGATCGCAGTGGATGTTGTTAATACTCGAGGGAGTGCTGCTGCCCACTCCACCGGTATTCCCTCAGTCAGCTCTTACGACTCCCATGGGTGGAGAGGGGTGGAACAATTCTAAAGCCGGCCCCACACGGCACTTTTTTACGTTTGTTTTTATATAATTATGAAATCTTAATTTGTATCTCTATTTAATTTAATTTTGTTATTTGTAATTTCTTGATGTTATCCATGTGTCTACTAATAGAACATTCTGTGAGAAAAATGTAAACGGTTCTCCGTATTCATCTCAATAAATAAATAAATAACATGATATAATAAAGAGCTAATATTAATATATAAGGGTCTCGTGAGGTTTTGCTGCTCTCAGATCCACCTTTAATTTAATTTAATTACATCAGAGCAACACTTACGCGGTTAATGCTTCAGATTATCTTTATGTCCTTCTTACATAACTTGTCCTTCAAATGATGTTCTGTTTACAACTTTCCACTACCGTAATAATTTATTGTACTAATTTGTAGTTTGCCTCAAAGGTACTAGTAATTAAAATTAAAATTAATGACACAAATCGATTTTGGTTCCATTTAGTAATTACAGCTTTACATTAGACTGTGAATTTGTTAATTTGCTCTGTTTTTACAAAGACTGCGAATTTGTTAATTTGCTCTGTTTTAAAAACAAAAATGCAAAACATTTTATTCTTATAATTTTGTTTTCTTATTATGATACTAGCCTTTGCCAGCGGGTTCGGCGCAGCCAAAAGCTAGTTTTTCGGGTATATCTCAGGTTCCCGATATAGTAGTAGCGGGATAAAATGTCTATCAATTTTTAAGTCTAATCAAGGCCTTTCAAATAAAAAAGTTGCATCAAAATCCGTTCAGTAGTTTTTGTGTGATGCGCGAACAAACAAACAGATAAACAGACAAAAATCTAAAAAAAATCATTTTGTGTTTAGACACGCCTATATAGCCTATTACAGTCATTTTTTCTCAAATATGTTAAATGTACAGACATAGCTATGTTACAGTTTTATAATAGTACCTAGATAAAATCAAAGCGTCCTTTTATCATTCATAATATTATTTGCCATTGTTTTAGCAGTGTGCAGTAAAATTTAAAAAATACATACGTATGTAAAATGTTATATTATATTATTTTAAAACAATAAGCGACCTTATAGTTTTAAGGTTTTAAGAGTTTCTTGTAAGATTAAGAATTCGTATGTTGAGTTCAAGAAAAATTTGAAATAAACGTGACGCCAAGGCATCGCTCTTGGATTGATTTGATAAATAATCAATATTTCGATATTTTTAAGCAGTTGGCATGCTTAGCCATATAAAAAGTAACACAAAGTACGAAAATGTCAAATCAAAAATAACAGTTATGAACAGGACTTGAACCGCATCTCCTCCAGGAGAATGGTATACCGTCCCAAATCTTTGTCAATTCAGTCGTGAAAACAGTGCTCGGGACTGCGAATTTCAGTGCACATTTTCGCAGTTAGTGTTAACCAATATTGTTGATATACATTTGGTTTAACTACCCAGAACGGGCGCAGTCGGCAGAATGTCTGATAACTTGTTCTCCGGTTCTGGGCCAAAAAATCTGTGTGAATTAATAACTATATCAAGTGGTTCTCTTTTTTGTTTTCTCACAGTCTTCCTGGTTATAAGTTCCTTTTCACCGGCTGCTATACGACTGTTATTGACGTCTCTAATGAAATTTTTAACAGATCGTTTATAATTTCAGATATTTTAGGTGAGTTCCAGGTCCAACTAAGCCATTCGGATTAGATTTTTCTAATCCGAATGGCTTAGTTGGACCAGGAAAAAAAATGTTTTTTTTTTAAACAAAAACTTGTCTCCTTTGAAACGTCGTATTTTCTTTAGGTATCCAATGCGTGTATTTTTGTACATCCATCCATCAGCCTTTCACCGTCCACTGCTGGACTTAGGCCTCCCCAAGAGAACGCCACAACGAGCGGTCCTGTGCCAACCGCATCCAACGGCTTCCGAACGAGCGGTCCCGTCATGGGGGATAATGCCGTAATCGCCACGCTTGGCAGGCGGGTTGGCGATCGCAGTGGATGTTGTTAATACTCGAGGGAGTGCTGCTGCCCACTCCCTCGGTATCCCTCAGTCGGCTCTTACGACTCCCGTGGGTAGAGAGGGGTGGGACAATTTTAAAGCCGGCCCCACACGGCACAAAACAGTTTATATTTGGTAGGTTTTGGTATGTTGAATAATTTTCTTTCAACTGTTTATTAAGGACATCACTAAATAACGTTATTTGTCCCCTGCTTTTCTCTTATCTGGCTCATCTAACATTTTCATTCATAATATCTAAATATTTATATATATTTTTAGCATTTGACATGCTTAGCCATAAAAATCATCACAAAGTGTGAAAATGTGAAATCGAAAATACACGAGCAGGATTTGAACCTGCATCTTCTGGCTACCAGCATCTGGACGGTATCAAAAAATTTGATCTTTACATTATTTTTTTTTAATTTTGGCGTCGTTTTTTGGATTATCTTTTGTTTTACAATATACTACTACTAATATTGCTGGGTTTGGGCTTGGAGCTATGAAAGATGAACTGGAACTGGGTAAGGTATCTCCAAGGGGGAAGGGAATCTGATAATGGCGTATTTTCACGTATAAACGTAAGAACTACTGTTAGACCAGTGCCGATAATTTTCGAAACCAAAAAAAATAATAGTAAGATGAAACCCATTGGAATAGTAAGAAAATATAACAAAAATAAAAGGAACAATAATTTATGGGTGATTTGACGTCGGGAAGCCCCCTTTTAACGAGCTTTTAAGGGTAAAAATCGGTTTATCACGATTTCTGGCAAAACTAAGAGTTCTATCGAAAAAAGTTAAATAGCAAAATTGTAGGCAATAAAAAGATCTAACCTTTTGTATTAACACTTTTTTCACATAACCTCAAAATTTATGTGAAAAATCTAAAAAACCGAGTTTTTGGTTTTTTACTTTTAACTTCCACAAAAATTAATATTTTTTCGCGAAATTTGGTGAAAACTTACCTTTTTATATCTTAAACACATTGTAATTTTTTAAATATTTATTTTTTCCTCTTATTTTGATTAAATATCGAAAAATCACCCTAATTTTCAATCAAAATTTCTCACATCAAAATATCTGCTTTTTGAAAAAAATCAGTGTGCTTTTTATACGTTGAAATCTCTACTTTTTGATGGTACAAAAAAATATACATTATTATGGAAAATTTTCTCAGAAAATGCAAAAAAGCGAAATAACTTTTTGTTAATCCTTATGTAAAATATTGAGCTATTTATTAAAATCTTCACTTTAATTACTAAAAAAATGTAAGTATTTCACATGTTTTTTGCAATATATATGTTTCATGGATTTGATTTTTTTTAATTTATCAATGTAACAAAAACAAACAAAGTGAAATTAGCAATCAGGAGCAATTGTCACGATGGCTGAATTGGCAAAGCATCTGGACGTTATCCAGGAGATGCAGGTTCAAATCGTGCTCGTGACTGTTATTTTCGATTTCACATTTTTCACTTTGTGTTTTTTGTTATATTTTCTTACTTTTCCAATGGGTTTCATCCTACTATTACCTACTTTTTTTCACTTTTTACCATTTTCAAAGGCTTCGGCACTGGCCTATGTTCAGTCTCCTTCGTTTAGCTCGGTACATAGTACAGTGTTCTTTCCACTTCTTCAAGGTAGCCCTGCGTTCACGTGGTGTCATATCTTTGACTAGTTTGCACAAACCTTTCTTTCATTTTGTGGTTTTAACCTCTCCTTTACTTTCATTTCTTCACGCTTTTGAGTAAAATATACTCATTCTACACATTCTGTACTTCTCTACTGTAGTATTGGTGTACAATAAAGTATATAATAAATTCTATACTCTTTTTCCGTTAATATCTTAATCGCTCTGTTTCTCTCTTTTTATAATAATTCCTCTATTTTCTCGGGATGACTTTTACTTTTTAGGGGGCATTTATGCGATCAACCTGTAACGTAATTTACGTTCAGTAAGGTAAATAACATGAAACATTTTTACAATATTTTTTTAAACTCCCATGATTCCTAAATCAATAAAACTTCGACAAGTGACGAATTTACGCAAATAAAAATCTATAGTCGCCTGGCATGTTGAACAGTCCCCCTTTTTTTTTGTTTAGGCGGGAAAAAAAATTCCTCACCGCACACCCCGTCGTTCGGGGCAACGAACAGGGTAGTGTGGGGCCCGCACCCACTAAAGAAACCCGCCGTGTGCCGTCTCTCCGCCTGAGTTGACAGACCACTGGTACTGTGTTGGATTACTTCAGTGGCCATGTTGAACAGTCCCCTGCCGTATTACCAGGTAGGGGACTGTAGCTAGGGGAAATATATATGTTAAGTATGTAACTTTAAGTCGGTAGTTGTTCTGATTTTGATATGATTGTATAAATACACGTTAATTTACTTTTCGTTCTAAATATATGATTAAGAAAGGATTGTAAAGTATCATGCAAAAAGCTAAATAGGTTTATGTGGCACTATATAGTGCTTTCTTTTTGTTTCTATACTATGCTGGCAAGTAAATAAAAAAAATATTAATAAATTTGTATTTAAATATAAAAGTGACTACTTACGATTCAAATTCATATTCAATGCGTCGATTCAATTTGAGTTTATTTTACAAATTGCATGCTGAAAAAGCCAAGCAACGGTTGCTATTTTATCGTGTATATATTTTATTATATCGTGTTAAATATAGCCTTTTTTTTTCCACACAAAATCTTTTTTCTTATTTTATTTTAATTGTATTATTGATGCTGTTCATATTTCAAACTTATTCTTTCTTCAAATATTCCAGTGTAGATAATAAAACTCAGTACTTCAGATGAAATTCTATATTGATTTTTTGTTAACCGTAATTTATAAACAAGTATGTGCGATGAAACCATAGCGGCATTTAAAATTGTCACTAGCTACATTACTAAAGTGATTCCCGCTTTTTGGTAATTTTAATCAATCCTGGTAATTTCAACACGAGATTACAAAGCTTTAACAATATCATAATAAAATTGTGAGCAGGAACTGATAAGTGAGTAGAGTACATACGATCTTGACTCATGCGACAACATGGCAGATTGAATATGAAAAATGCATCGTGAGTAGCCACTTTAAGTTTGGTCCCATATTCAATTTTTATTCTATCTGAATGTCATCATAGAATACTGATTTACGTGATGTTATTTTCAATCTTCTCTTCACCTTGAAGCAGAGTTGTTACTGGTTTTGGCTTTCATCCGATGCGCTCAGCCTCGGTGACGGTATTTGGTAGTTCGGTGTTGGCTGTCTCTGGCATCAACAGCGTCAGTGCTCCAGACAGAATTGACGTCACACCGAATATGAAGGTCGGTAGACCAGACCACACCGACATCTAAGGAGGAGGAATATTACAAAGAAAAATCTGTAATTGTGTTTTTTTTGAAATAACTAAATTTATAATTCGCATGTGGACTATTTTTAGGAAAGTGTGTCTTGGTTTTAAGTTCAGATCAAATTATTTATTTGTTGAATTATGCTTATCTAGTAAATCTGCTGCGTTGTATTTAAATAAATCTAATAAAGACTATTGCCGGATAAGCGGTTATATGGACGGTCCCGAATCCAAGCTAGAACCATAGTGTACTAACCAGAAGAGGTGTCTGCGGCGCCAGCAGTGAGCCCACTCGTCCCACGGCTGAGCAGATGCTGTACATGGAGTTACGGGTGTAGGTAGGGAACAGCTCTGAGGTGTACATATACACAATGTTGCATGAGAACGTCGCCAGCATCTCGAACGCTAGGAACAGCGTCACTGCCAGCCACGCGTAACCTAACCACAGTTATAACACACATTGATAGAATATTCAGAAGTACTTCTTGTTGAGTTGTTAGTTGCTAAAATATGCAAATATTTACGAGATCGGTAAAAAATGTTATGAGTCCGTACAATTTGCGTCCGCCATTAGCCTAACAAATTGGCTATTTTCAAATATTGATCTTTTATTTAGCATTATTTAGCTTTCAGCAATTCAGAAAAAGGCCATGCTTTGGACAATCTTGCTTTAATTTATAAAGGAAGATTATTTCCTAGCTGTGAAGTAAGAAGGTTTTGAATACGTACTGGAGACCTCAATATTAACAAGGACTGACCCCTTAGTGAAATGATAAAGGAATTACTCATAAATGGTATAAAATTGTTCCAAACTATAAGACGATATCTGAAAGGTATGGGAATGACTATACATACATCACAAGTACTTCCATAGTTCCTCACCTTTGGGCACGAAGGGCTGCGATATACAAAACGCACCACCTACGATGAAAGCCAATAGCAATGGCATTTTCCTCTTATACTTGGCAAGCACCAGCCAGAAGAACACATTAGCAGGGATGTCCATTAAAATAAGCAGTGCAAAATTCACGAACTTGTTGCCCGCGATCAACACTGAGCTGATCATCATCCCGTAGTTGATTAGCGTGATCGTGAACCACCATACCATGCACACCAGAAATCTAGAAGACCAGAAAAACAAACTTGGAGCATGGACACACTATAATCACTTATAATTTTATATTCATAAACACTAAAATAGTTTTAAATTAATTTAAACAATTCATTTAAATCAAGTAATGTACTAGGAGTGCATATGACGTAGTAAGTATATGAGATTTGTGATAAGACAATAAAAAAGTTCCATCCCACAATCTCCAAACACCAGTCGGCTCATTAGCGAAGCTTAGTTCCACTGGTGTGGTCATCGGAAAGCAGAGAAAGATCGCTGCATGCGCGTGTGCCATCTGACTACTCAAGCCAGTTTGAACCCAACCTTTAAGAGCATTGATATTTACTGCAATGTGAGTGACTATTACTAGATAAAATATTTATTTAACCACTCTTCCTTAAACTTTACAAAGTACGCCTGGTGCTTTGTATCAGTGTACATATACCTGCCCACTATAGTTCAAGTTACTATACTTTAAGACTACTATTAATGGATATTATGCTATCAAAAACAGTCGAGACTAAAACGCACAATGTTAAACTTTTCAGTCCCTTGCTTATCCAACAGCCTTGTCTAAAGAACTGTTTTATGTAATCTCTTAGGTTTACTTACTTTAAATACTTTTAGGTTATCACAAACACTAGTCCATAAATATGCGTCTTACAATGTTTAAATGTACCATTTTAAAACTAATAACCCTTACCTCTGCATCATTATCCTAGATTTGAACGTTTTCACCAACAACTTCCAATCACTGACTCCTCTACACTTTGCCTCCTCATCTATATAGTCCAGTTTATCCAACATCATCTTATCGATCTTCACGTCATTTCTTTTCGCTATCATCTCTATCAATTTAATTACTTTTTCCTTCTTTCCTTTGCTGTACAACCATTTAATGCTCTCATCCAGAAAGAAAGGATACGTCAGGATGAGAAGTGAGGGAGTATAGATAACGCGAAGGAAGGTCCTCCAGTAAGGGACTAAGTATGCGATCAAAGGCATCAAGATGAGACCGCAAGTGTAACAGTTTAAAAGCACCATTTGGAAGAGGACAGCGCGTTTTTTTTCGACCATTTCTATACCTGAAATTAAATTAAATGCATCTCATAGTCTTTGTTTTGGTGATATAGCGGAAATATAATTGTAAAAAATCAAATCGCCGTTATAGAGATACCATCAAAAAAGCTGTTTTGTACTAAATGTATGAGAAAGTTAAATTTATTCATAATATTTTTCGTGTTTTTTTTTTATTTTAATAGATCCATCCATCCATCAGCCTTTTAATGTCCACTGCTGGACATAGGCCTCCCCAAGAATGGGGGATATTGCCGTAATCGCCACGCTTGGCAAGCGGGTTGGCGATCGCAGTGGATGTTGTTAATACTCGAAGGAGTGCAGCTGCCCACTCCCCCAGTATTCCCTCAGTCGGCTCTTATGACTCCCAAGAGTGGAGAGGGGTGGGACAATTCTAACGCCGACCCCACACGGCACATTTGATAGATATTCTGCTTAATTTACATAGCTAAGCATGTCAATGCTTACCAAATAAATAAATATCAAAATTATTTAATTCAATTGAATTACTTAACTGGAATATGCATTAGAACGATTTGACTGCACAGGTGGCGGAGTGGCTTAGATACTGGCCTCCCGCCTGAGTGTTGTGGGTTAAATTCCCACATAGGACATCTCTGTGTGTGATCCACAAATGGCTTCTGAGTCTGGGTGTACTTTGTGTCCGTGAAATTGTATGTTTGTCCCCCGCGATACAAGGATTACTCCTCAGTGCATAGAGTATACAAAAATATCCATAATCATACATATTTTTTTGATCGGACACGACATTTACTACTGACTACTAATTAAACTGATATCATTAGCCAAATTCACGAGACATACATACTTAACATGAACGTAGGCGCGAGTGCATCTCCTATGGCGGCTTCTAGCGCCTCAAGCGTCACGTAGCTCCAGAAACTGGTAGCGAAGCTTTTACTGATTCCCAGCACTGCGCCCGCCGTGCCTGCGAAAACAGCCGCGATTTTGCGTCCAAACCTGATAACATTATTGCATCATCAAAGCCCTCATTATTCTCTTTTGTAACCAATTATGCTCCGCGGGGATCAAGAGCCTCTGCGTGGCTGTACGTAAGTGCGCTTAATAGTCAATGTTTGATATGCTATGAGCTGGTAGGTATTACGACTGTATTCTCTTCTTGTTCATAACCTATGACTGTCCCAATGTTGGGCACGTATATGCTCTCAGAGTGAGAGAAATTTAGACCGTTAGTCTACCACACGGGCCCAGGAAATTTAATAAAGTTTGCAGGTTTTCTTGTGGTGTTTTCCTGCACCGAGCAACGATTATTTCTAACCAAATTATTATGATAAATTTGAAATAGTCAAAAGTGTAGTTGTAACTCGTGTGAGGTTTCGACCTCATACTAGGTCAAGTTTCATCCCACTGTCTTTGCGGTCCTTAATAATTGTGAGACATCACACCATTCGTACGAGAAGGAGTACACACAGGGCTACAGTCATTGTCACTTACGTAATTATAGTTATTTGCTTCGACAAAGCAATCATCACGAATTTCTTTGTAAATTTTCTAATTACTCAACACTTGTATGTGTAACTAAAGTAATATTTATAAAGCTGAAGAAATTGTTTTTCCTGTTATTGTTTGGTTGAACGTGTTCACGATACTCTCAGAAATTATTCAAGAAAAGTTGACTCATTTTATAAGGAATTATATTTGAATTGTTGAAGCCTATTTATTCTATTTGACTATAGGTTCTAAAAGATCATATTACGACCCCAAAGAGCAAAGTAATTAGTGTATCATCGCGGGCGTACAGAGAACGTCTGAACTGTGAATGTTCAGTGATAAAGACTTTTAAACTTTCGCGATTTGTACACATTATACACAAATATTAATATATCGGGTCTTAATCGCGTATATAATGTTGAGGTTGAATACCTTAATTTCCCGACGTTTCGACCGTATTGCATCGGCCGTGGTCACGGGTTGACTCAACCCAAATTAAGGTATTCAACCTCAACATTATATACGCGATTAAGACCCGATATATTAATATTTGTGTATAATGTTCAGTGATGTAAAAGATAAAAAATATATTTAACTTTGTATAATCAGTACAAATCATATTTAGTTTAGGGAATTCGTTACTTACCGCCCCTAATATTTATATTATTAATATGATTCAATTAAAATGATTTACCTGTCAGAGATCTGACCCTGAACTAAAAAGCCGAGCATTTTGCCGAAGCTATGAGCCGTGCCTACCAGCGTTGGCTTCCAGTCTTGGCACGCCAGTCCGAACTATAATGTGAAAGAGAAACAAATCAACAACATATTTTTACACAACCCGATACTGTTGACTGTATCCTGGATATGAAATAGATTTTAGTCTTATCAAGTTGGTAGGGTGGTCAGGTTACCACCGAAGGAATGTAACATAGTTCCAGTGGCCCGCCAATAAAGGCGGAGAGACGGCACACGGCGGGTCTCTTTAGTGGGTGAAGGCCCCACACTACCCTGTTCGTTGCGCCGAACGACGGGGTGTGCGGTTAGGAACATTTTTTCCCGCCTTAAACAAAAAAAAAAAGGGTCAGGTTAATAGACTTAACAAGCTGTCGATAAAATGTCTCAGTCATGCAGGCTTTCTCACAATGTTTGCCATTACCAAGCAGAGATAAGTCGTGATCTATAGTCTCTCCGCCGGTAGATCAAGGGTTGTAAACATTATCACACAAATTTAATATTTTTTTAATATTATATTTTCATTTTATAATCATATTTATGTATTAAAAAGTATCTACGCATTTTTTTGTTATCTATACTATTATAAAACTGTAACATAGCTATGTCAGTACATTCAAGATATTTGAGGAAAAATGACTATAATAGGCTATATAGGCGTGTCTAAATACAAAACGATTTTTTTTAGAATTTTTGTCTGTCTGTTTATGTTTGTCTGTTTGTTTGTTCGCGCATCACACAAAAACTACTAAACGGATTTTGATGCAACTTATTTTATTTGAAAGGCCTTGATTAGACTTAAAAACTGGTATACATTTTATCCCGCTACTATATCGGGAACCTGAGATATAACCGAAAAACTAGAAAATTATTTAAACTAGATTTTTTTGTAGAATTTATTTAAAAGAACTACTTGATAGATTTTGATGCACCTTTTTTATTTCAAAGGCCTTGATTTGACCTAAAAACTGGTAGACATTTTATCCCGCTACTATATCGGGAACCTGAGATATAACCGAAAAAACTAGCTATTGGCTGCGGCGAAGCCGCTGACAAAGGCTAATATTATGTATAATACTGGTATATTTAACGTATTTGTTCCGTTGTTAAGCTAGATTAAAAATAATCTAACTTAGAATACCTACACCATAAAATAATTGTAATTAAAAATGTAGTTGTTAAGATTCAAAAAGACGCTACATACCTCGGCGACAAAGCTGTCAGGGACCTCGTACACCCAGTCTGTGCAAAATACATCCTCGGTGTAGTTATAATGATGGCAGTATGTGCCAGGGGGCCGTCGGCAATGCTTCTCCGGCCTCTCGTCCTGAGACTCGTTGAGCCTCGAAGTGATGAAGCTGGTGTTCGAACCTTCGCATTGTGGCATCTTACATCTGTTGGATGGATTGTCTCAGTAGTTGAAGTTTCAGACATGAGACATCAACTTCGGCACCATGAGTAAGAAAGGAGACGTTGTTTTATTAAGTTATTTTCAAATGATTCAACTCACATGTAGTTGTAACTCGGTGATCACTGGAGCTCCTGGTATTTCTGCGTCCATGAGCGGTGGTTACCACATACCAGCAGGTGGACCCTAGCTCGTCTGCCGTTGTATGCAATGAAAATAAATTTTAGTTAAAAAAGAAAAACAAGCTTTAATAGCTAGTTGAACTACAAAGTAGAAAATAATATTAAAGTAAATAATGATTGTAATATTTATATTTCACAAATTGATGCCTTATTCGTAAAATAGTTTTTACAAACCTTAATACACTTAATACATTAAATATTTTGAAATACCTATCCAACGACACCCTACACTATGGGGTAGACGAGAAAAAACCTTCCCCACTTTACGTGTAGAGGGTGCCTTAATTTTTTTTTAAAGATTTATTTGTTGTTATTTGGTCGGCGTGACTAATATGTAGGTATATTATATTTATGCCAAATTACAGCTTTCAAATCCAAAATTATCTTTATTTCATATATCACTTAATTAAAAGTAGCACTTATTTCAAGTGGATGAATTTGTATATCTTGGATGTGGATTCAATCGGGATGGACGTTACACCACTGATATAGAGAGAAGAGTAATTGCGGGAAATAGAGTGAACGGAGCATTGGGACAACTTCTCGGCAGTCACCACCTCAGCCAGAAGGCACGTGTCGCAATACACAACGCAGTGCTTGCCCCAACGTTATTATATGGAAGCGAAAGTTGGATATGCAAGGGGCATGATAGTAAAATCAATGTGGTCGAAATGAGATCTCTGTGGAGTGAGGCTGACATTCTGACTGTGCATTCATAACGACGACGTAAGAAAGCGAGTAGGTATAATAGAGAGTATTGGTGTAAAGATGCGAAAGGGAATGCTCCGATGGTTCGGACATGTGGAAATAATGCCGGACGAGCGACTGGTTAAGAAGATATACAATGCGAAAGTGGAAGGATGTAGGTACAGAGGGAGACCGAGACTCACCTACTTACACCAAATCGGTCATGTATTGAAGGATAGAAGGATAGGTGGAGTCAGGAGTCTCTGAAACCGACGAGCGTGTATGAAGAGAATTATGAATGTTGAGGAAGCAAGCGATGTATGCAAGAATAGAGCCTTTTGGCACTCAGTTGTCTCTGCCTACCCTGCAAGGGAAATGGCTTGATGATAAGTAAGTAAGTAAAAGTAGCAGTTTCAGAGATGGTGGAACATATTTAGTTTTCTGGGCGCGAATGGGTAGTTCCACCATCGTATTCTTGTTATTGAACAACCATGAAGCACTTATATATATTATTATGTTAATGTAAAGGGTTAGGGAGTTGTGGGCACCTGTAGCCAACATCCTCGATAGCGAACACGTAGTTGACGTTATACATGGAGTTGGTGGCGTACACCAGCGCCAGCATCGCCATTGTCAGCGTTTGGTGACGCCCGAACGCACCCAGCCGGCCCAGCACCGCGTCTAAGTGCACCACGTCGCTCTCCGTTTCCGGCCGCACCTCCATTCTTGTCTACAACCTACAGACATGCTTTATTATTTCTTTATCCTGTGATCCTGTGAAGTAAGAAGGCTTTCACGACTTCTAGACGCATTTAGCCTATGTATCTAGAGAGGCCAAAGCTATATATCATCACACTACGACACTGGATCGGTGTTATTAACGAGTAATTGCGGACGAGCACAAGTGTAAAATTAAAATATAAAATAACTATTCGCGATCGACACTTATAAAAAATACCTGAAATAATTATTCACGTGCGTCCACAAAGCGTGACTCCACAATTCAAATGAACAACGTACTGTACACATTTACCAGTGTGCTCAATTAAATAATAGTTTTGCAATATTTTAAATTCAGGACACTGATACTAAATTAAAAATATAAGAAACTACAAACAAGTTTCAAGTACATATACACACTAGCACTAATAGTACCTACGCTACGCTCTCATTAAATCGTGTGTTCAAAACATTGATCACAATTACTTCGAACACAAAATTCTCACTCAATAAACTGCACCAAAATAAACTCGCTTGTTAAGCAAAATAACGTCGTTAGTACAATAACAGTGTAATCGCTACAAAAGTCAGTCATCACTTTTATTATTTAAACATTATTTTAAAGACTTGAAAGCAATTTACACAGTATTTACCGCATTTTACTGTTCTGAAGTTTTCTATATTTTAATATCTATCTACAAAGTAAAAGTGGAAGGATATATCTATCTCAGTATCTACTGGGAGAGACCGAGACTAACCTACCTAGACCAGATATGTACCAGGTCATGTATTAAAGGGTAAAGAGACTTCCAAATCGGCAAAATATTTATAAATGTTGAGGAAGCGAGAACAGAGTCTTTTTAGATTCTGTTCTTTCTGATTACTCTGCAAGGAAGATGGCGTGATGATAGATAAGTTTTATAGAATATGTATCTACTATGAATATGTATTGTGTTAATAATTTTATCAATTTATTGCAACGTTTTAAGCTAGGTTGATATGTGACTGACCTTACACCTAGCTCTACAGTACAGCGCTTTTGAGGGACGCGAGCGCATCTAGGCCAGGTGTATTATCTATGTATATATCACCGCTCGTTAAATATTTACAGAGGCCCCGGCCGGCACTGCCCCGATACGCAATTGTACGACTTGTACAGACCTGTGATAACTAGTTTTCCCAAACAGGGATCTGTGATCCTTGGCTTTTACTTTACTGGATCCATATCATTTAAGTTGGACTGCACAGATGGCGCAATGGTTTAGATACCGGCTTACCGTTTGAGTGTCGTTGGTTCGATTCCCACACAGTATAACTCTTTGTGTGATCCACCAATGGTTGTTCTGAGTCTGGGTGTACTTTGTGTCCGTGAAACTATGTTTGTAAAGTCCCCCGCGATACAAGAATTATTCCTTAGTTGCAGGGCGTTGTCTTTAAATAAAAAGGGCTTTAAAAGAAAAAGGGCGGACAAAAAGCGTATGCCGTGTGGGGCCGGCTTTAGAATTGTCCCACCCCTCTCCACCCATGGGAGTCGTAAGAGCCGACTGAGGGAAACCCGGGGGAGTGGGCAGCACCACTCCCTCGAGTATTAACAACATCCACTGCGATCGCCAACCCGCCTGCCATTACGGCACTATCCCCCATATAAGCGAAACACATGTTGTGGCGTTCTCTTGGGGAGGCCTATGTCCAGCAGTGGACTTCGAAAGGCTGATGGATGGATGGATGAAGTAAGCGCGTGGCCGTCTGGTACAGATGCTGTCGGACCAAAGCTACTCAGGCAAGTACCTGTACACGGTTGCTAGGAGGGAGGAGGGTACAACGCACAAGTGGTGCCCAGCCTGGGCTCTGCTGCGCAGAGATTTCGCTGCAGTTATTGGAGAGGACTGTCGCTGGCGGCTGTCGTCAAAGTCGCGGTCGACAACGATACCAACTTCTTATTCTGCGAGAATGTCTCTGAAGGAGAAGGCAGAAAGGGCCAGGTAGGAGATCTGTCCTCTGGCCCAATATGCCTTCGGCGTGCTTGGTAGCGTCGGTGCTTCGCTGCGCCTAATGCCAACATGAATTATACAATAGACTGAGAATTTGTAAATTTGCTCCGTATTTAAGTACAGATAAAAACAAAACACAAAACATTTTTTTCCTCAAATGTGTTATATTCACAGAGTTCTTTTTTACTTATACTTAATAAATATATTTTTAATTCATTATAAGGAGTTAATTTTTTTAAACTAAATAGAATCTTAAAATACATGTTAAAATTGTAATTATGTATTATTTAAAATAACAAGTGACCTAATTTTTAAGGTTATTTTATGGGTAAGGTTTCATTACATAGCTACTCGTACTTAATAGATAAACAATATTAAATCATTAAAAATATACACAACCATATTATTGTATTAAAAATTACAGCATTTCACCTTTGTACTTGAAGTTATTATACTATATGTACCTACCTAATAAATGTACAGCCAAAACGATATTAGTAATATAATACGATTTATTAGTAAACGTAGGTATATTTTATAACGTAAGTAAGAAAGGACTTTTTAGAAATTTTAATTTAAAGGGGGAAATGAGAGGGGGAACTTGATGTAAAACTTTATATAAAAGTATATTTGAAAGTCTTTGTTCTTTGTAGATAGAAAGAGCTACTAGGTATAAATATATAATGACGTGCGGGAATAACATTTTTTACTAGCTTGTGCATAAGAAGAATAGTTTTGATAAAATAACGTATGCTTGGTACTTTTTCTTTGGTGGGATGTTTCTGGGACAAAACATATATTTAAGCATAAAATTATCTTAAATCTATTATAGTCTATTGCATTCGCATGCCAGTGTTTAAATATTAATAATTTGTACATCTAAAAATGGCTTCCCACGATGCCATTTCATATTTAATGGATTGATTCAATTTGAGCTGATTTCACAAATTGCATGCTGAGGAGGAAAATCGACGGTTGCATTCAACATGTTGAATGTTGAGTCGACCGTCCTAGCGAGCGACGAGTTGAATCAAACTTCATTTTGGCAGTAAACAAAAATATTTTTTTTGGTACGTTATTTTTGTAATAAGCAATCTATACACTACATCGTTCCAGTTTTACGGCACATAAAAATATTGGGATTAAAACGGCAAAAGGTGAAAAATTTTTTTTTTCTAATTTTTGACCTTGCCCTCCTCAACGCACGATTTGATGTCATAATTAGGGTTCTGAATGAAATCACTGGCTATAGCATATCATTGTTGAACAACGATTAAAAAATGTATAATTATGCATTTGTGCCGTAAAAATAGCCTGTTTATCACCCAATATATATTATTTTATCTTTATTTCTTTTGTTTTGTATTATTGATACAATGACTAAGGCAATTCCCGCTTTATTGGAAATTGAAACAATCAAAGTGCTTTCAACGCAAGCTTACAATGCTTAACAATATCATAATAAAATGTGAGCAGAGATGTATAAGTTAGTAGAGTACATACGATCTCAACTCCAACAAATTGACAGATTGAATATTTTGATATATTTTTTTAGCATTTGTCATGCTTAGTCATATAAATTAACACAAAATGTGAAATTGAATATAATTAAAAAATAATGCAGGTTCAAATCCTGCTCGTGAATGTTTTTTTCGATTTCACATTTTCACACTTTGTGTTAGGTAATTGACAGATTGTACATGAAATTGCATCGTGAGTAGCCACTTTAAGTTTGGTCCCATATTCAATTTTTATTATCTGAATTTCTTCATTTATACTGCTTTACGTGATGTTATTTTCAATCTTCTCTTCACCTTGAAGCAGAGTTGTTGCTGGTTTTGGCTTTCGTCCGATGCGCTCAGCCTCAGTGACGGTATTTGGTAGTTCGGTGTTGGCTGTCTCTGGCATCAACAGCGTCAGTGCTCCAGACAGAATTGACGTCACACCGAATATGAACGTCGGTAGACCAGACCACACTGACATCTAAGGATAAAGGATATTACAAATGAAATCTATAATTGTTTATTTTTTCAATTCCACCACCGGTTACCACTTACCATCAGATGGGTCATGGCTCATCTGATGGTAAGTAGTAACCATCATTAGCAATAAAAAAACATATTTGTAATACAAATATTAATTTAATACGATTAAAGCCTAAAAATAATGTATTTTTAAATTTAGTTTCAAATTTCCCAACAAACGTCAATAACTGTGATTGTAATTTATTTGCTGAATTGTGCTTATCTAGAGAATATGATAAGTTTACTATTATTTAAAATGGGTTACAAAAGCAGTTATTAAATAAAAATAAGTAGTAAGCACAGTACTAGCACATATATTAGTGTTCAAGATAATACAAATAATATATAGTTTTTACTAGTTTCAAAATTAACGGCCACTACACAAACATTAACAGTACTTTCACTTTTAGTAAAAGAGCAAAATATATGTAACCTCAATTTCATGTATATTTATTTTTTAAATAATGCGTACTGTTATTTATAATTGACTGGAAAATAACCATTATTGGTACCTACTGGTACATTACTTACATGGACATTTCACATTTCAAATTCAGTAGAACAAAAGTTACTGTTTGTTGTGAAAGATTTGCCACTGTAAATTTTCGACTTTATACAAAATGTCATGTACCTAATTTCCATTTTATGTGACAATTCCTCCTTGCAATTTTCACAGACGAAGCAGGTGAATTTAAATAGATTACTTAGAGTTTACTGTAAATATCAACCAAGACCAGATTTAATTGGGTTTCTTTTATTATTTGCCGTATTTTTAAGGAATTACTAATTAGTTATTAAGAATTCAATTCATTAAATATAAGTGAAATTCCTTAATAATGCGGTAAATAATTTATTATTAAATATTTTTACCCTAAAACTACACATTACATTAAATGAGGGCAAAATGCGGAAATGTAAAATAGAAATAACAGTTACGACCAGGATGCAGTCTATGCTTGAATTTAAACCAGATGTTCAATTAATTGAGGCTACTGAAGTACTGACTTGCTATAAGCTAACACTACTGCCTTACATCACTGAAGTAATGTAACGTAGTTCTATAGTGGTCCGCCAATAAAGGCGGAGAGACGGCACACGGCGGGTTTATTTAGTGGGTGAGGGCCCCACTACTCTGTTCGTTGCCCCGAAACGGGGAACGGGGTGTGCGGCTAGGTACATTTTTTCCAGCCTTAACAAAAAAAAGGACTATTGCCTAATAGGCGATTATATAGATGGTCCCGAATCCAGGCAAAAGTTAAAATGTACTAACTAGAAGAGGTGTCTGCGGTGCCAGCAGCGAGCCCACTCGTCCCACGGCTGAGCAGATGCTGTGCATGGAGTTACGGGTGTAGGTCGGGAACAGCTCCGAGGTGTACATGTACACAATGTTGTATGAGAACGTCGCCAGCATCTCGAACACCATGAACAGTGTCACTGCCAGCCACGCGTAACCTAACCAGAATTACAACAAACGTTGAGAGAACATTCAGAAGTTCTGTTTAAGTGGTTAGTTATAAGACTTCTTTATTGGTCAGTTTAAGTGCAACTTCTTACGAAATTCGGATCCTATGTCAGGCAAAAAGTGTTTTATTGCCTATGGCAACAGATGAGCCAGCGGCCCACTTGATGGTAAGTGGTAACTGCTAGTCATGGACTAAGCAATACCATGAGGCTAAGTTATAAAGTGAAATATGGCTATGTTACTATATCTTAGTCCTAAAATTGGCTAAGCTACTCCAACACATCTAATGATACTCGTGAATGTCAATGGTATATAGTATGGCTATAGTGTTGTTGTTTTCATTGTTAATACAAGACTAATATTTATGGATGGGTAAAATATGTTGAGTCCGTACACTTTGCGTCAGATCATTCCCTTTGAAAATTATTCTCCAGTGCCCTTTTGCCTAACATATTGGCTATTTTCAAATATTGATCTTAATTTAGTAGGTACTATTCAGCATTCAGCAATTCATGCTTTTGACAAACTTGCTTTAATTGGTGAAGGAAGAATATTTTAATCTAGATAGCTCTGAAGAAAGAAGGTTGTGAATACTGGATACCTCAATTTTAATGAGGACTTACTACTTAGTGAAATTATTAAGGTCAAATTTGTTATAAATGGTATAGAAGTGTTCCAAATTATAACATAATATCGATGAAATGACTATAAATACATCACGAACGCTTCCATATATCCTCACCTTTGGGCACGAAGGGCTGCGAGATACAAAACGCACCACCCACAATGAAAGCCAACAGCAGTGGCATTTTCCTCTTATACTTGGCGAGCACCAGCCAGTAGAACACGTTAGCAGGGATATCCATCAACATGAGCAGCGCAAAGTTAACGTATTTGTTGCCCGCGATCAACACCGAGCTGATCATCATGCCGTAGTTGATTAGCGTGATCGTGAACCACCATACCGTGCACACTAGAAATCTAGAAGACCAGAACATCAAAATTGGAATATGTTATACTGATATAGATATTTATTTATGAGGCCTAATAACCCTTACCTCTGCATCATTATCCTAGATTTGAACGTTTTCACCAACAATTTCCAATCACTGACTCCTCTACACTTTGTCTCCTCATCTATATAGTCCAGTTTATCCAGAATCATCTTGTCGATCTTCACGTCGTTCCTTTTCGCTATCTTTTCAATTAATTTTATTGCTTTTTCCTTTTTTCCTTTGCTGTACAACCATCTAATGCTCTCATCCAGAAAGAAAGAATACGTCAGGATGAGGAGTGTTGGAGCGTATATAACGCGAAGGAAGATCCTCCAGTAAGGGACTAAGTACGCGATCAAAGGCATCAAGATGAGACCGCAAGTGTAACAGTTTAAAAGCACCATTTGGAAGAGGACAGCGCGTTTCTTCTCGACCATTTCTATACCTGAAATTAAATTAAATGCACCTCATAGCCTATGTTTTAGTAATATAAAGGAATATTATTTATTCTGTCCAAAACTTAAGCATGTAAAATATTTGTGAAAGTATTGACGTTAATCGTTTGTTTACAAGTAAATTTAAGAATAGTTACGAGAATTAATGCTAATAATTAAACTTTATAAATTGCATTAAAGCTAGAAGCTTGAATATAACATAGCGTAAATGTTCATTCAGCAATCAAGATAGCCAGATAGATCTATTGGACAATTTACGACAAGCTCACGGCGAATGCTTCACGGCATTCGCTGATGTATGATTGACTTGTTACTTTCTGTGCTATTTATTGAATGCAGGATTCGTTTATTTTGAGTCTACTTTGTAAGGACATGATTTAATGTTGACGAGGAATGATAGGTTGCAGTGCCTCTTACACAATAAATAAATATTCACGGACATTTCACACAACATCCTCTGGTCCCAAACTAAGCTTAACGCTTGTGCTGTGGGTACCAGAATACGGATATAATACATATATTACTTTTTTTGTAAATACAAACATATTATTAGATAGAAAACACCCAGACACAGTACAACTACTTATCTGTATTCATCACACAAATAATTGTCCTGAGTGGGAATCGAGCCCACGATCTCGTGCGCGGAAGTCGGTTAAACTACCGACTACGCCACAAACAATATATATTATAAATATATAAGATCTAATGTCCACGACATTTTCCCGTAGTATTTGTGACAGTAACTTATCTTAAAAATACTTTACTTATCAAAATAGAAGATTTAAATTTAATCTTTTTTCTATCCATAAACAAATATTTTTCTTAATCTGACCCTAGTCTAACTCTTTTACACATGGAAAACTTAAGTAGTCAAGGACAATTATAGCTCACTACCAATTTTATCGATTAAATTAGATCGTTAGCCAAACTCATGCTACTGAGACATACATACTCAACATGAACATAGGCGAGAGTGCATCTCCTATAGCGGCCTCTAGCGCCTCAAGCGTCACGTAGCTCCAGAAACTGGTAGCGAAGCTTTTACTGATCCCCAGCACTGCGCCCGCCGTGCCTGCGAAAACAGCCGCGATTTTGCGTCCAAACCTAATAACATATTTCAGCATCAAAGCCCTCATTATTTTCTTTTGTAACCCATTACGATCGGCGGAAATCAAGAGACTCTGTGTAGCTGTACATTGGTGCTTTTGATAGATATTTTTTTATATGCTATGAGCTGGTGCAGAGCAGTCAGGAGCCATTGTCAGGATGGCTGAATTGGCAAAGCATCTGGACGGTATCCAGGAGATGCAGGTTCAAATCCTGCTCCTGACTGTTATTTTCGATTTCACATTTTTCACTTTGTGTTTAATGTATAGTGCTAAGCATGTCAAATGCTAAAAATATATATAAAAATATCTAAATATTTATAGGGTTTGCGTTATTATTAGGTAAAAATCTTAATTGTAAAATTAAGTTTACCTGGTCGGTATAATGTACGAAAATACTTCCGACAGATGGCGCAGGCGTCACCCAAAGACATTAAGTATGATGTGTTATCGAAATTAGCCGTCAGGAGCAATTGTCAGGATGGCTGAATTGGAAAAGCATCTGGACGGTATCCAGGAGATGCAGGTTCAAATCCTGCTCCTGACTGTTATTTTCGATTTCACATTTTTCACTTTGTGTTTAATGTATAGTGCTAAGCATGTCAAATGCTAAAAATATATATAAAAATATCTAAATATTTATAGGGTTTGCGTCATTATTAGGTAAAAATCTTAATTGTAAAATTAAGATTACCTGGTCGGTATAATGTATGAAAATACTTCCGACAGATGGCGCAGGCGTCACCCAAAGACGTTAAGTATGATGTGTTATCGAAATTAGCAGTCAGGAGCAATTGTCAGGATGGCTGAATTGGCAAAGCATCTGGATGGTATCCAGGAGATGCAGGTTCAAATCCTGCTCCTGACTGTTATTTTCGATTTCACATTTTTCACTTTGTGTTTAATGTATAGTGCTAAGCATGTCAAATGCTAAAAATATATATAAAAATATCTAAATATTCATACCACTGTCTTTGCAATCCTTGCATTAATATTTGTGAGACATCATCACATCATTATTGTACATTTTATCTTCACTCAACACCTGTTTAATTAAAGTGATATTGTAAAGCTGAAAAGCTGCTGCACCACTTACTTGTATTTAGAATAGATGAAATAATTAATATTTATTATTAAGGAGACATACTTATATCAAATTTTAAGTAGATATATCCTGTATTTTGGTGTTTTCATAACTTTTCCCGCCTTAAAAGTTGTGCTTCTATATAACAGATTATATATATATTTCATCCATATTTGTTCAACAAACATCCAAATCACACACTCACATTTATAAAATTAATAAAATACGCTACCTGTCTGAGATCTGACCCTGCACTAAAAGCCCGAGCATGTTGCCGAAGCTATGAGCCGTGCCCACCAGCGTGGGCTTCCAGTCCTGGCACGCCAGCCCGAACTATATCGTGAAAGAAAAATATATTTATAAATTTCCTTTTCACCACCTACTGCTACACTGTTCGGTGGCGGCTCACGCGCAAGTACCGCGCGCATCTCTTGAAATTCGGCGCATGGACAGACCGGTCGCTCAACTTTGCAGAACAACATGCAAACAGCTCTGAATTTACATTAATGAAAATCTCAACAGATTTTATAAGATTTAACCTAAATACACATTATATCTTAGTGGGGGAACCAGTATTCCATGTCCAAATCTGGAGATCTATCCTAACGGCACTCACCAAGGACTTTTTGAAGTTATTAAAAATCCTCAGTTGCACATTGCCTCAGAAAACACGTTAAACCTTTGGTACCAGCTATCTCAAACGTACTCTTTGGCATTTATTTTTTTTATATTACAAGCCTGGCAATTAAGCACAAGACCCGCCGCGGTTATCCTAGCCTGTTATACGTTAAAAAGGCGACACTCACGCGTTGCCAACCCCAGGGAAAGGTGCAGGAGATATAGAGGAAAGAGTATAGAGAGAGAGGAGAGGTTCACCGCCTGCGTCACTCTCACTAATGAAACGCAACAGTACGTATACCGACAGTTACTACAAGTTGAATGACGCCATCAAATAGTGTTACTTTAATTGGAAATTTGGGTATTATTTTACTATCGTTTTAAAAGAAACAAAGTGATGTTTCCCATATCATAAAATTGTTTCTTACAAAGTTATGATATTATCATCCAAAAGACCCAGCTAAAAGACCATGGTCTTTTATTTTCTGCGATATAAAGATACAAATAGCTGTTATGTCTATTAAAGGTCCTTCAGCTACGTAACACAAATGAAAACATAAATATTGAGAAAGCAAGTGTGGATATCCTGGCTAGTTTGAGCCGAGGAACAGGTAAAATATATTCTCAGCTAAAGAGCGTGCATGAAGATCGTAAATTCAAATTCAAATTAAAAAATATCTTTATTTCATAGGCTTATTATATATCACTTAAAATTGTTAAAGCTTAAATAATAACGAACACGAGCACTTGAGGCAAGTGCATCCACAATGTCTCTATTACAATCGCCACAAGCGGCCGAATTCCTTAGCTTTTCATAAGAAAAACCTGGCAAGAAACGAAAGAACGCATGAGCCACTTTTTTAAATGTCCAATTTCTTAGTTTTAAAATTTTTATACATTTAATGTAGGTTCTAATTGAACTTGGCTTGGCACGCTGCCGCGTGTCTAGACCAAGAACATACTATAGTATGAAAAAAATGGGGTATGTGCAGTTCAAGCCCATTTTGTTTTATCTTCTCGGGGGGTCGTCGCGGTACATATGAATGAGAAAAAAGAAGTAAGTGGTAATGCGCAACCTCTGCCTGCCTCAGTAGGAAACAGGCACGAGTGTACATGTGACGTGTACATAAGCACAGAATATATCATCGTTGTATCAACACTAGTCATTAGTTATTCCGCACAGTACACCTGTTAGCTATGTGTACGATGTTTGTGAGGGGAATTGTAATGAGCGAATGAGTCTAGAATGTTCTCAAACTACTCAATCTAACTTTAAAAGTATTTTGCGAAGGCAAAGATCCCAATATTTTATACGCTGGCAAGTAGTGAAAAGTACATTTACGGTATCATGGGCTTCTTTTTAAACAGCTGTGAGGTGCCTTAATATATTTCGCTGTAAGATAACAAAAACGTCCATGTACCACCCACCCACTTCTATCAAGCATAAGGCAAGGTGAGCAACAGGTTGTCTGTGTTCTTGATGTAATATACATAGCCTGGTCATAAATACTATTACAATAATAAAAAAAAAAATTACATTTGCATTTGGAACCTGTCATTCTTAAATGAATATTTATATGTTTTCTCATTTTCGCGCCAATTTGTGTTAAATATTCTTGTGATATGAAAATGGAGTGGGTTGTTAAAGAGAAACCGATTTGCCCTTATAGCTTTACACAAAGTAGGTATTTAGCCAAAAACAATATTGGAACTCTTCATTAGCTTGGTTTTAGTCTAATGTTTGTGTATCGAGCTATAGATAGGTACAATGAAACGTCCTCTGTTTGTGATAGAAAAAGATCTGGGCGTCCACGTAGTATTCGTACTAAAAAGACTATTGAAGCAGTTAAGGAAAGAATTCAAAATAATCATGTCCGATGGCAAAAGATTTTATCTCAGCAAATGAATATAGCACTTAGAGCCAGGTCGAGTATTGATGCACTAGTCATTATTTAAACGATAATTTTAATAAAATTAAAACTCCAAGCGTTACGCAAAGGGCGGTCACAGAAAAAAAGATTATTACTGAACAACAAAATGTAATGTACAAAAAAATGTAGACAGCATATACCTATATTTTTTTATAGATAACACCCTGAACTAATGAGCATCCCTTGTATCGCAGGGGGCTTTACAAACATATAATGTCACGAACCCAATTTGCTCATCCAAGATTTCAGAAGTAAAGCTTAATTGGAACATTAGGTATCCATTAGTATTTCCGTGATGCGCGCACAACGGCACAACGGCAGACCTTTAGCATTTTATTTATTTATATAGGTATAAGAGTTACGTATGTATTTATGCAAGTTAAAAATAAATAGTGTTCAAACCCAGTAACATAAATATCGAGATAATTCTAAATTTTATAATTTAATCGAGGTATACTTTTGATAGCCTTTTCTAACATTTGATAGAAACATACTACCTATACATAATATTCTTAGTTATTTTCGTCAGCTCTTCACATGATGTTTACATAGAAATATGATGGATAAGGGTTAATATAAAGTTGCGTCGGAAGTTTAAGGCTTTAGGACACTTTTAGTCTTTTCTACGACGGTATGAAAAAAAATCCTTTAAATACCTAATATTATTACGTACGTAAATTGATAAATGCTCCGTAATAGATATTTGAATGTTTATCTGTTATCTCAGTGTGATAGTAGGTATGACAGACGTGTCCACTCAAATATTTATATAAATTGTTATTTCAATCAACATATTTTTTAGAAATCTTGTGACTTTGTAGCAAGGTAGACCCATATTTATTTAGTGGATATTTTAACAAGAGCATCACTGCTTAGGCAGTACTTTAGAAATGATAACAATTTTAATTGGCTAGTGGTGGTAGCAGACCGCGGCCATATTTGTACATAGTGACAGCCGCAGAATGTCTGTTGCCTAATGGTTGGAGTACTTATTTGTTAAGGGGGGAAAAATGTAGAGCTAACCCAGTTGTTTGGGGCAACAATTAGGGCAGTGGGACCCACTTAATGATCTTCCTTTCTGGCCCTCTTTGTAGATTTTTGCGAGATGACATCCTCACAGAAGGTAACCCAATTCCTGTTGACAGAATTACCCACTTGGACCAGGTAACATGTGAGTACTCTGGCTTAATACTCAACCCTACCAACAATTATGCAATGATACCTACCTACTTACTTAGTCGTATCTTACGACCCAAGCGGGAAAGAATGGGGTAGTGACACTTGTTTTACCGTCACGACTCTATATTATAGAAGATATAG
The DNA here is from genome assembly GCA_948253155.1 of Leucoma salicis. Taxonomy (NCBI): domain Eukaryota; kingdom Metazoa; phylum Arthropoda; class Insecta; order Lepidoptera; family Erebidae; genus Leucoma; species Leucoma salicis. Next base: position 23,687,810 of record OX411820.1, on the reverse strand, counting down.
AATCGATTAAACATCGATAAATTACGTAAAAATTGTTTTATTTCGAAATTTGTAGTCTTCGCGTGAACATCAGAAAGTATAGCATTAAAACAAATCGGAATGCACTTTACGTAATGACATGACTATAAAACTAAGTGTATAATTACAGGGAGTCCACGGCGCATTCATTATCGTCAGCGAAAGTGTTCACGGCTCAGGGTCTGTTTGAGATCATAAGTTTGATGAGAGCTCGTTGCTGCTCGTTTAATTGTGATAGCAGAAGTCGTGCCGGCTCCTTAGTTTGATTAATTGTATACTATTAGACAGCTAATTAATAAAGAAGTTAATTGTTAAGTAGTTAAATAATGTAGGTACGTGTTCTACACTTGTAATCAGCTTGTTTTAGACCTCATTAATTGTTATATTATAGCATAATTATACCTTACATTCCTCATAGATGATACATATAGTACATAATATATATCTATATCTATACAAATAAATAAAAATAAAGTGTCTGTTTGTAATGTCTAAATAACAACTTTTTACTAAATTTATACGAGAGTATATATGCTACATATAACAAATTACAAATTTTTAAAGTTTCTGGTTTGTCTGTCTGTTTGTTTGTTCCGGCTAATCTCAGGAATGACTAGACCGATTTGAACGGGACTTTCACTGGCAGATAGTTGTTGTTAGAAGGCGTAACTTGGGCTACTTTTATTTTGAAAAATCAATTAGGGTTCCGCGTAAAAACAATAAAACCCATGAAATTGTGAATGAATACAACTCCGAATCACCTGGACCGATTAGGCTTTTACTAGCGGATAGCTGTTGCTATAAGGAGTAACTTAAGTTAATTTTATTTAAAAAAAAAACGATTAGCGTACCGCGCCATAAACATACAATGCATGAAATTGTGAATGAATACAGAATCAAGATAGATATACACGCTAATCTCCTGAACAGCTGCACTGATTTGGATGGGACTCACAGGACGGGGATCACAACTTTTATTTTTGGAAAAATAATTATGATTCTACCCTAAAAAAGAAAATAAATAAATTCTACGCGGACGAAGTTGCGGGGTATCTGCTAGTATTATAATAAATTCGCGGACTTCAGATAAATATGACATTTTATGGCACATTAAATATCTCTACCTACGTAAAAATATATTTATATTATTACTATCGACGGCTCTCATGGCGAAGTCGGTAGTGTAACCGACTTCCGTGCACGAGGTCGTGGGTTCGATTCCCACTCAGGACAATTATTTGTGTGATGAACACAGATATTTGTACTGAGTCTGGGTGTTTTCTATCTATTATATGTATGTATTTACAAAAAAAAAGTAATATATGTATTATATCCACAATCTGGTACCCATAGCACAAGCGTTAAGATTAGTTTGGGAGCAGAGAACGTTGTGTGAAATGTCCGTGAATATTTATTTATAATTTATTTTTATCCTAAAGGAACTATCCACTCTTCCAGGATAAAATCTCACGTTTGTTCTTTTTTGGGCTAATATGTATGCAAAATTTTATGATCATTGGTTTACTAGTTACGGCATTAAACCATAACAAACAAAGTCTATCTGTTTTGCCGATTAATGACGAAATATAGACCCCCGGTCTAAAAATGAACCACTTTTCTTAAATTCGGGAATTAAAATCATATAAGATGGAATTATGGAAAAATGGAATCTCAATTGTCGTGTGGGGCCGGCTTTAGAACTGTCCCACCCCTCTTCACCCATAGGAGTCGTAAGAGCCGACTGAGGGAATATCAGGGGAGTGGGCAGCAGCACTCCTTCGAGTATTAACAACATCTACTGCGATCGCTAACCCTCCTGCCAAGCGTGGCGATTACGGCACTATCCCCCATTCTTGGGGAGGCCTATGTCCAGCAGTAGACGTTAAAAGGCTGATGAATTCCGCACGGGTCACTAGTAATACGATAAGCCGCGACTTCATCAGCCTTAAAATGTTTACTTTCCGAATTCGACGCCCGAAGTTTTATTTGTTTTATTCGAAAAACCATTTAGAGACATTTAGTCAAACATACATTGAAATTAGGATGCTTACTTAAATCAAAAGCATTTATATGAAAGTTAATATTACTGACAAAACCTATAACAAAGCATAAAACTTTATTGTTGAAACCGAGAAATACAAATTTATATGTCAGAGGTCCAGACCTTGCACACACACACACACACACACACACACACGAGCACACACACACATCTAATTTGTTAAAACTCAATGGTGTGTATTTGTTGACAAATTACGCATTGGCCCAGCGTGGTCGACTACGGCCTAAGTCGCTCTTATTTTGAGAGGAGCTCTGCGCCTAATAGTTCCTAACAGCAATGAGTTGATAAATAAAAGGTTGCAAAGTTATTCTTCACCTTTTTTTTGTGAAGGCGAGAAATATACCTAACCACACAACCCGTCAGTCGGGCCGACGAACCTTTTTTATACTTTAAGTTTTTAAATTACATTATAATGTCGTCATCTATGTTGAAAATTTTTAGCACTATCCATTGAGCAGCAGGAACGTAAAAAGGTAACATGCAAAGAGATAATCTGGTTAATAAAGTGAAATATGTACTTTCAACAATACATAATTATATGCATATTTATTATCATTACATCCCAAACAAAATTAAAATTACAAGCCAGCATATCAGCAGCCAGATCAATAGAGCAAAATACCCTATGCTTGGCCTCTACGTTTGGTCTGAGTCGTTATGAAAAATATATAATTAGGTATTAAATATTTTGTTGAACAAATTAGAAGATATAATCTAACCTTTAGTGATATTATTATACGTTATGTTTAGTTGTTTTAACAATATTCTACGACCTTTAAGAAAAGTAAGTAATATTTCACGTAATGTTTCACCTGATACCTAGAATGATCCCAGGCTAGCGGATATGCGTACATTCATAAAATACTACATAATAATACTTAATTCTATTTTCTTATTGCTAATGATGGCAGACGAGCCACGGTCCACCTGGTGGTAAGTGGTAACTGTCGCTCATGAACTCAATTATATCGAGAGTATTGTCAAGCCGCTGCCTGTTTATGTATAACTTGTTATATGTGAGATTAGATGTTCTTACTACACACCAATTTTCATATTAAGGTTAATCAAGTCGTTCTTGAGTTATAAAAGGAGTTAGTAGACACTTACAATAGTATATTTTTTAAGTAATTTTTCACCAGATATCTAAAATTCCGGCCACTCATAGTACATTATGTATGTGCCAATACACCACGTGCAGAACTCACATACCTACCTCGGCGACAAAGCTGTCAGGGACCTCGTACACCCAGTCTGTGCACAACGCATCCTCGGAGTAGTTATAATGTTGGCAGTATGTGCCAGGGGGCCGTTGGCACTGCTTCACTGGCCCCTCGTCCTGAGACTCGTTCAGCCACGAGGTGATGGAGCTGGTGTTCAAACCTTCGCATTCTGGGATTTTACATCTGTTGGATGGATTGTGTCTCATTAGTGGAAGTTTCTGGCATGTGACATCGTGAATGAAAGAAAACGGTATTTTATTGAGCGTAGTGGCAACTGTGTGGTGGTAACCGGCTTGACAAAGCTTCTGGTAGATATTGTTGAGACCATGAGCAGTGATTACCACTTACCATCATGTGGACCTCAGCTCGTCTAGCACTATAAGAGATTCAAAGAAGCACACACTTACACCGATGGTGGTGGAACCTGAGTGTGTAAGTACCACCGTATTATATTTACTTATTAAATTTTTGTTATTAAACATCTGCATCTCTCTCATCTGTGTGTTATATGTCAATGTGAATCACCTGTAGCCAACACCCTCGACAGCGAACACGTAGTTGACGTTATACATGGAGTTAGTGGTGTACACCAGCGCCAGCATCGCCATTGTCAGCGTCTGGTGACGCCCAAATGCGCCCAGTCGGCCCAGCACCGCGTCTAAGTGCACCCCATCGCTCTCCGTCTCCTCCATTCTGCTTTACAACCTATAGACACACTTTATTATTTCTTTATCATGTTTGGTATAATAACAGAGTGCAATAACAATATCCTGTTAAGTAAGAGAGCATTCACGACTTCTAGACGCATATCGTCTATTTATCTAGCTAGGCCAAAGCTATCTGTCTTCACGCTACGACACTGGAGCAATATTATTATCCAGTAATTGCGGATGGGCAAAGAAATGTAAGATTGTAATTATATATCCTATATATTAGAATTATCCGAGCTGCGCCCGTACAAAGAGCAACACACAGTCTTTTTAAAAAAAACTCGCAAAACACTTTTTACAGCGTGCTCATACTTAATACAGTTTTTCAAAATTTTAAAATTCAGGACACTGATACCAAATTGAAAATATAACAAACTACAAACAAATTTGTTATACACATACACACTAACACTAATATTAGCTACGCTCTCATTAAATTGAATATTCAAACCATTGATAAAAATTACTTCGAACACAAAATTGTCACTCAATAAACGGCTCCAAAATGATAAACTCGCTCGTTAAGCAAAAGAACATCGTTAGTACAAAAAAAGTGTAATCACCACAAACGTCAGTAAACAGATATTTAAATACTGTTTTAAAAAAAATAAAGCGATTTAAACAGCTTGTTACTGTTCTGAAGTTTTCTATATTTTATAGCCTTTATCTACCGGATAATACTGATGTGCTATAAAAATTACTGCGTTATTTTATCAATTTAACAATGTTTCAAGCTAGTTAATATGTGACTGACCTAGCTCTATAGTGCAGCGCTTCTCCTGACGCGCCGTCATCGACGCAAGCGAATCGAAGCTACTTCTCTTCATATATACGCTCTCTAAAGGTGTATTATCTATGTATATCACCGCTCGTTAAATATTTGCCGTGGCCCCGGCACTGCCCCGATAAGCACTTGTCACGACTTTCACAGATACTGCCCATGATAACTAGTTTAGGATCACAGATCAATTATTAAACACAAAGTGAAAAATGTGAAATCGAAAATAACTGTCAGGAGCAGGATTTGAACCTGCATCTCCTGGATACCGTCCAGATGCTTTACCAATTCAGCAATCCTGACAATTCAAAACAGAATATTTATCATTAATAAGCCTATGAAATAAAGTTATTTTTGAATTTGAATTTGATTTATCGGGATAACATCTCTAAGAGTTGTCATCAGCTTGTTGAGGAAGACAACGGGTCATCTTTTCTTGTAGGGTATGCCACTAAAATTAGTATGGCACATACTAATTTTATATCACAGATATGGATCTAGCTCAATATTCTTAGCTGCAAAAAAACCCATAATCGTCCCTAATTTCTTTTGACAAGGGTCTCCAATCTGTAAAGTACCTACTTACTACGTACATAATTTATATTATGGCTTAACTTATCCGCGTTAACCACAGGTTAAAATTTATGACGAGTTGGTCGAAGTTACGCTTGTTTACTTAAACATGCTATTATTAAACATCCACAATCAGCAGATTCCCACCCGACTGGGAACTGATATCTGCAGTGGTACGTCTCACAGCTTGTTGCGTCCATCGCATAGATCGCAGCTGCTTACAGAATCCAATTAGCATAAATATCTGCAAGTTCCCACTAGATAGCGCCGTGCACACAATCTCTTGGTATTCAGTCCGAGGTGAAGTGAGCTGCAAATCTTTGTCGAGTCTTAGGCAGTATTTTGTTCACGCTTCAATGATGTTGACTGTGTTATCGCATATTTTATTGCTAAGAACGAGCAGCATATTTAATTAGAAGACCAATAGAATAGTAAGACTGAATCTGGCCTCAAAGTCAATTCCCATGGCGCCTAGCTATGGCTTTTTAAAGTTATTTTTATTTGATAGTTGTATTTTTTTTTATGTATTATAATAATTACTTATAAGCAAGCGTTTGATTATTATATCCCAACGATGTTAAGTGACAATACAGCCGACGTAAAGCACACTAGCTAAATTAAAAACTATTCATTCTTGCCTTAAAGACTCTCACATTGTACTGGGACAGTAGTTTATTCCAGTCCATGCTGTATGAAAGAAATTTGATGCAAATTATTTTAAGTTTGGTTTAGACTGATTGAATCTTCACTACGATTGGATAGACGTTTGCCCGGTACAATCTCTGTTGGTGTGCGTTGCTACCGTAGGAGACTTATGAAATAAATTACTGAAATATTAAGATGAAATATAAAGTAATTAAGTTGTACTGTATTCTTTTCACTTTCATATTACTTTAAAATTTACACATTGTAAGTCTACAAATAAATAAATAGGTAATGTAAAATCATTATAATTGTGGTAGATGACGCTTTTCTTACAATTGATCGACCATTGAACGTTTAACATCTAAGTCCACCCGTGATTATGAACGCTGTAAAGTGTGCGAAACGTCGGGTTAGTAGAATAACAAGTAAACGCGATAGATTCCTTAAAAGTAGTTTTATTTCATAATTATTATAATATATAATAGGCGTATATATTCTCGTAAATATCTAAAAGTATTCTAAGTAATATTGCAAAAGCACAAAAAGAGTTGTGCTGTGTGGGACTCGAACTTATAACACTCGGAGGGCGGTAGGTACCTTATCAGCGGTGATGCAGCTTATCAGCATAAACTACACCATAGTTTAGTTTTAAATACATTTAAGTATCACTGATAATATACACATCATCTGATAATATAGAGGTAAAATTAACAATTTGTAATAATCAATATTCTCAACTACTAATCGTACAAATGTGGAAGTGCTTTTAATTGTGTTTGTTACGCTTTCACGTTGTAATTAATTAACCGATCATAATGAAATTTTAATCTCGATCGAGAAAAAAGGTGAAGTCGATATCTCTTGTCTTCCTGTGTGTCACTACCGCTCTAGAAGAATGATCTTCTAGAGATCATGAGATCACATAATGGCCTTAAATAATATAATGATACAAAAACACGTAACAACGAAATGCTTGTTTGCAAAAGTATTATAACTAAATATCTCGGAACATGTGGCGTGACAGATATATATGACAGTATTATATCATCTGTGCACACTGCGACAGTTGTTGACGCGACACACAGAAATGATAAGGTAATGAATGAAGCCTAGCTTAAACAGAAGTCGAATATCATAAATATATATGTTACGAGGAGTGATCAAAAAGTAGTGAGAACGACATACTCCTTGGTAAGAAAAAAAATAAATACTGGCAGGCATAGCTCAGATACATATTTTTAATAATAATAAAGAAAAAAATCTTCGATTCTCTTTTGTTTTTTTCTGAATGTAGTCATTTGTTTGCTTCGTGTCGGAACGTGTTCTCGAAAATGGAGAAAAACAAAGTACGAGCTGTTATTAAATACCTCTGTTTAAAAAAGTTAACGACGCAAGAGATTAATTGCGATTAGGAGGCAACATTAGGAGAGTCTGCTCCGCCGTATTCCACTGTTGCAAGGTGGGCTTCTCAATTTCGAGTAGGGAGAACAAGCATGGAAGACGAACATCGTTGCGGCTGTCCATCGATGTCAGTCACCCAAGAAAATGTTACGAAAGTCGAGAAAATTGTATTGAGCGATCGAAGAGTTACCACCCGATACTTAATTCAAGAAACGGGCATTTCATATGGAAGTATTCAATCCATATTGAAACAATCTTTGAATATGAGAAAAGTCTCCGCAAGATGGGTGCCGAGAATGTTAACCGACAGTCAGAAACAAAATCGACTTGACATTTCGAAGATATTGTTGGACAAGTTTCAAGAAGATTCTGAAAACTTTTTGTCTCGTTTCGTAACAATGGACGAAACATGGCTCCATCATTTTGATCCCGAGACAAAACAGCATTCTTCGCATGGAAACGACCATCATCACCGACCCCGAAAAAGTTTCGTGCCGTGGCATCGGCTGGCAAGGTTATGGCCTCAATATTTTGGGACTCAGAAGGGATATTGTTGATTGATTACCTAGAGCGTGGAACTACTATTACAGGCCAATATTACGCAGCTTTAGTTCCCAAGTGAGAGGGAAACTTCGAAGGGGCGTGCTGTTTCATCACGACAACGCACCCGCGCACAGATCGGCAGTTGCGATGGCTTCCATTCAGCAAGCTGGCTTCGAATTGGTTGACCACCCCTCTTGTAGCAATTTTTATCTGTTCCCCATATTGAAAGAATACTTAAGGGGAAACAGGTACGAAGACGATAACGAGGTGATGGATGTTGTGGAGAGCTTTTGGCAGGACCAAGACAAAACTTTTTTTTTGAAAGGGATTGAAGCCTTGGAAAATTGCTGGACTCGGTGTGTAGAGAGACTCGGAGACTATGTAGAAAAATAAATTAATAAGTTATCAATAGTCATTATATTCTATCTCATTCTCACTACTTTTTGATCTCTCCTCGTATTGTTAATATACGAAGCCAAAACAACATCGTGTCTCAGATAACAGACAGATATTTAAGAGGAAAGTGAGTGCGATTTGCTAAAGCAAAGCAATCTTATGATCTCGATCCGAAATGCGTCCAAAGTGACTCTGTGGCCGTCCACTCGCTCTCGTATTGTCTTGACGCTCCTTTGACTCGTGCTATAAAACCGACTAAAGATGGATCGCCGCCCGGGCAGGAGCGGCAGAAAGAGAGGCATGACGAGTAACCCGGCCACACGACTTATCTGCCCACTTCCCTCACCATTTGTCGAGTGTGTTGCCGCGGGGTTACAGGGGCTGATCCAGCTTACCAGCCAGAAGAGGGGATGGTATAAATTTTACCAATCACAGGTTGGCGTAGAGTAATAATAGGTATGTCTAAGTACCGTTGTGTTTTGGTAGGTGAGTGAGAATGCCAGACGCCCGAAATCTTCGTCAGTCCGTCACTACTTTCTATCCATTGTGACCTGAGTGCAAAACGATACGAACATGGGGTACCTAGGTACATTTTGAAAAAAAAACTTATTTGGCAATGGACGATTAGACTAATAGTATGATTTTTTATTAAATATTTACAAATAACCCGATTACCGCAGCAACAATTACAGATACAGCTCCTCCTAGTGACGTGTGAAGGTGTGAAATGTGGCAAGTAAGTGTGAAGTGGGCAGCTTCGCAGCGTAAACATACTCGTAGCTCACACGTGGGGCCTAGGGATGTCAATAATTTATTATAAAGCCTTTACCTTCATACTTCTTATCCTAACTATTATAAAACTGTAATAGAGCTGTGTCGGTAGATTTAAGATATTTGAGAAAAAAATATTTTATTAGGTGATATAGGCGTGTCTAAACACAAAATATTGTTGCCTCATAAGCGAAGCGTTGAGGCGGGTTCTACTCCCGTTTTGCACAGAACAACTGATTTTTCAAACTTAAAATGTCTCTATTTATCATATATTGCACTTGTAAAATAATATCTACGCACACATATAAAGAACAAACACTATTTTTAACACTTATGATATTTTTGATGCCATTTTTGTTATTTAAACTAGTTAAAAAACTGTTTGAAAAACATCTGGCTTGGACGTCCGTGAGTTGTAGGTAATGTATGTTAACACAATAACGACGACAATACTTCACTAATCGAGTTTTTTTTTTTTCGTTTACGAATTATTATGATTAGGAATAGAGCCCTATTTTCACGGTCTGATTCGATGTGGTTTAATTGTTATTAAATAAACAAAAAAATACTGAATATTTACGCTCGACGCGACACTAAAACCAGCGCCTTTCATGAGAACTACCTTTTCACGTACGCATAGGCCATATCACCGGTGGTTTTACTATCGCGATCGTCCACAGAACGCCGTTCGCCCGACCGGTACATTGCTTTTTGTTAAAAGAAAGTTCTTACCTTTGCTTGACGAACTGATGATATTTGTCAAGTATAATAGGTAACTATTTTATCCATAACAGTAATTAAAAACACTAAACACACGTAAATAATAACACACCAACGTTATAAAACACGAAAAAACATATTTTACATTCCACAATGTTGCGTGGCCTTGGCGTGCCCGACAGCGCGCGGCCCGGACCGGAACTGAGAGGTAGACCAATATAGAAGTACTTTCTTAAAATTAGCGCTAGATGGCGTATAAGACATGAAACCCACATTAGTACTTTTTGAAATTAGCGCAATCTATGTTATTTATTGAAAAATACTTAGTAAGACTAATACATTATTACGTATTAGTAAGATACTTATCAAATAATCAATTTTATCGAAAAATTAGGATTATGAGGCGTGCAGTTTTGGATTTTCCAAAGTATTTAGGTATTTTGTCGTTTGTTCGTTCGCGCATCACGCAAAAACTACTGAACGGATTTTGATGCAACTTGATTAGACTTCTGGTATACATTTTATCCTGCTACTGTATCGTGAACCAGATATATTACCTAAAAACTAGCTTTCGGTTGCGGCGGAGCCGCAGGCAAAGGCTAATATTTGAATAAATGCATTGACAGACATAAAACATCACGACGTACTACGAATGTAAATGTTGCAACTGGTTGGCTGTTAAACTTGAAGCAGTTTCACCTAGTATCTATAGTTATATCTAAAAAAAAAGTGTGTGTGTACTTATGTACACGCGTTAGAAGTTATACTTCTTATTATTCTTTATTTAAATATCACAAAAAAACTAAAATGTTGCCTACAGCTAACTTCATGGTGTCGCTTTTTCGTGACGGTGGGCGCGCGCATCGTAAAAATTTACTCTCATCATTTTTCCCTAACGCGTCAAAAGAAGTATAACTTCAAAAATTTTTGTAGTATCATAGGAATTAAAAATAAGCGATAGATGGCGTGAAAATAAATTTGATAGTTTCCGTGCCTATGTCTGTAACATGGTGGCATAAAGAACAGATTCTTTGTCAGTTGGCAACCCTAGGTCTTATTGTCACGCATCACTAACGATAACAGGGAATTTTAGGCTTCAAACTGGTGGTCAGTCTTACTAGATAGGTACTATTTGCAAAGATATATATTATTATATGTTATTTATATGACACAAGTAGATAACTGATGAAGGTTCCTACTGTAGGACAGTAATACCTTTGTATTTGACATCGTTGACCACAGCAGTTCGATAAAATATAGCTAAGCCGTCGCACAATGACGCGACTAAACGATTAATAAATGATCATTCAAGTTCCAATTTTACGCGTTCGCTTTCGCGCCTCTTGTGTCAAGTAAACGTCAAACTGTCAACGAGGAATTTACAAGTCATCACGAATGTTAGGGTCGCGTCACATGTGATGGTCACAACATTCCGGGTCTTGCAAAGAAATGTGAAAATCTTTGAAGTTTTACATTATGAAAGTATGAGATTGTAATCTACGATTTAATTGATTGGTTTAGAAAAGTAAATAAAATTAATTAGACAACTAATATTATACATGTGAAAGATGGTTGTTACTCAATCACGCAAAAATGGCTGAACAATTGTGGATGGAATTTGCCATCCAGAAAATTTTAGGTCTGTTTTTGTATAAAGATAATTAACGTGCCATAGATTGACGCAATTCTGAGGTTCGGTCCATGTAGACAAAGTTGAAAGTAAGTCCACACTTATATTTATATATATTTAAAAAAAAAATCTGTTATTTTCGATTTCACATTTTTCAATTTGTGATTAATGTAAGTCCACACTATAATAAAGCTGTAACGGAGCTGTGTCTATACATTTAAGATATTTGAAAAAAAATACTGTAATAGGCGTCCCTCAACACAAAATATTTTATTTAAGTTTTTGTCTGTTTGGCGTTGTTTGGCGGCAAACTGTCATAACGATTTAACTCGAAGAAATTTTAGTTTCTCGTTATTTAATAGAATATTGAACGTATTCTAGCCTTATTATTTATATTATTATTTAACTTATACAAAAATGTTTTTAGATAGATAATATACCAACCAGCTCTACGCTCACTGCAGCTAGTATAATAAATATTATCAGTCAGTTCACCGGCCGGTGAGGCGTGCGCCGACCCTTACTTCTCGAGCGGTTCACGGCAGAGCTTTCATTTTGGTTGTGACTCAAAGTTGCTAACTCATTACAAGTATCGCAACACAACTCGAATGCCGAAATCTTTTACATTTACAACCCTTTCTTTAGTACTGACTAAATTCTTGTAGACCCCCCGTGAGAAAACTTGCATGCTTAAGATTTTTTGACGGTATGTGAAGCTTGTCATGGTAACCTAAATATCAAGTGGGTTCATAAATGCATAAATACAGTCACTTTTTTCTTTTAACATGTAAACACCGCTCTGTGACTATTAAAGTTTAATAATAATAAATGGTATATATTTGTAATGATGTAACGATGTGGGACGGTGACAGTGGTTTTAGTTTTTATTTGATAACATTTTCGCTACAAAACCCGTTGCGTTATTCCAATAATATCTTTATCTGTATCGAGCACCCGCTGTTATTACACTTGATCATTATAAACTGTCAGCGTTTAACATAACAAACTGTTTGATCGAGCGTGGGCGTGGACTTAGCTTAGGGGTGTCAACTTTATAAATGAATATCGTCTGATTTTAAATATAGTAAAGGAATCATTATTTCTCCTTCTGTTTTGGTACGCCTTATTTCTTCAAATATTTTAAGTTTGTTCTGTTGCTGCGTTCAATAATTATTCTATTTAACTACACAGATGGCGTGGCGTAGTGATCTAGATTCCGACCTCTAATACCGAATGGATCGAACAAAAAATAATAACATAATATACAAACAATAATAACAAAATATAATATTTTAATAGTTTTTGCGTGTTGTGTGAAGAAAAAAACAAACATAAATGCCAAAAACAAAAATGTTTTCGGGTCCGAGACAAATAAATAGCTTAATACATTGTAAATATCTTCCATTTACTGACACAGCTCTGTTACAGTTAATAGTACAGATAAAGGCTACAATCAAATAGTTTCTTCTCTAACCATACGACTATGTGTTAACGACTGTGATTGTGTGAAGTGAAGTCACAAATCTTTACTTCTATTATTCTGGTCTATCGCCTTTGCTTTCGCTGGCCGACGAGTCATAGGTCACCAGATGTCGTAGTGGCAACCTCTGCCTGTGTGCTCCGTAATAACAGGATCTCACTACTGATATTTTTAAGATAATAGAGTGCTGTTGAGAAACGTAGATTGCCATGTTCGGTTTCCAAAACAAACGTACTGTTATTTAACGAAATTATTATAATTTTTTAGCTTGGTGATAACCCTACGTAAACTAGTTCAACATGTTCCAAATAAATGTTAATGCACGAATTTATATGACGACTGCCGACATTTTATAAGTGTCATTTTGTGGATTGATTTACAACTAAATCATTCGCGATAGACGACGCGTTAGATCTTGCTTATTGTTTTATTTTAACCCTTCCGAGTTCCAGTGGACCGCCTGTACATGAGACGACACACGGCGGGTTTATTTAGAGGATGAGGGCCCACTCTACCCTGTTCGTTGCCCAGAACGACGGAGTGTTAGGTACATTTTTTGCAGTCTTAAAAAAAAGAGCTGATCACATCCCTGCAGGCTTTGAGGCTGTTACAGGCTCCGGCGTTTTCTCTCGGCGAACGAAACGTAAAAGCAGGAGTATCTACCGTTGTTTTACGGATGTACTTAATGGTCGAGCTAGCCCATTCATGCTGGAAGAATTAACCGCCATAAACTAACAACTATCACTCACGGCTCAGCAATTTCATTATTTTACACATATTATTGATTATATATACTAGCAGACAAGCATACGGCCCGCCATACGTTAGGTGGCAATAACCTATATTCCATCAATAACGCATTACTGACTACATGCAAAGGGACCGGGAAAGGGGCCGTGTGGGGCCGGCTTTAGAATTGTCCCACCCCTCTCTACCCACGGGAGTCGTAAGAGCCGACTGAGGGAATACCAAGGGAGGGGGCAGCAGCACTTCCTCGAGTATTGACAACATCCACTGCAATCGTCAACCCGCCTGCCAAGCGTGGCGATTACGGCATTATCCCCAATTTTCCCCATGACGGGACCTCTCGTTGTGGCGTTCTCTTGGGGAGCCCTATGTCCAACAGTGGACGTTCGAAACAGCAATGAGGTAAACTGTAAGGTGGTGTACAGTAAGGAGGTAAACTGTAAGGAGGGGAACAGTAAGGATGTGAACAGTATGGAGTGGAATAGCAAGGAGGGGAACATTAAGGAGGTCAACAGTAAGGAGGGGAACAGTAAGGATGTGAACAGTATGGAGTGGAATAGCAAGGAGGGGAACATTAAGGAGGTCAACAGTAAGGAGGGGAACAGTAAGGATGTGAACAGTATGGAGTGGAATAGCAAGGAGGGGAACATTAAGGAGGTCAACAGTAAGGAGGGGAACAGTAAGGATGTGAACAGTATGGAGTGGAATAGCAAGGAGGGGAACATTAAGGAGGTAAACAGTAAGGAGGGGAACAGTAAGGATGTGAACAGTATGGAGTGGAATAGCAAGGAGGGGAACATTAAGGAGGTCAACAGTAAGGAGGGGAACAGTAAGGATGTGAACAGTATGGAGTGGAATAGCAAGGAGGGGAACATTAAGGAGGTCAACAGTAAGGAGGGGAACAGTAAGGATGTGAACAGTATGGAGTGGAATAGCAAGGAGGGGAACATTAATGAGGTCAACAGTAAGGAGGGGAACAGTAAGGATGTGAACAGTATGGAGTGGAATAGCAAGGAGGGGAACATTAAGGAGGTCAACAGTAAGGAGGGGAACAGTAAGGATGTGAACAGTATGGAGTGGAATAGCAAGGAGGGGAACATTAAGGAGGTCAACAGTAAGGAGGGGAACAGTAAGGATGTGAACAGTATGGAGTGGAATAGCAAGGAGGGGAACATTAAGGAGGTCAACAGTAAGGAGGGGAACAGTAAGGATGTGAACAGTATGGAGTGGAATAGCAAGGAGGGGAACATTAAGGAGGTCAACAGTAAGGAGGGGAACAGTAAGGATGTGAACAGTATGGAGTGGAATAGCAAGGAGGGGAACATTAAGGAGGTCAACAGTAAGGAGGGGAACAGTAAGGATGTGAACAGTATGGAGTGGAATAGCAAGGAGGGGAACATTAAGGAGGTCAACAGTAAGGAGGGGAACAGTAAGGATGTGAACAGTATGGAGTGGAATAGCAAGGAGGGGAACATTAAGGAGGTCAACAGTAAGGAGGGGAACAGTAAGGATGTGAACAGTATGGAGTGGAATAGCAAGGAGGGGAACATTAAGGAGGTCAACAGTAAGGAGGGGAACAGTAAGGATGTGAACAGTATGGAGTGGAATAGCAAGGAGGGGAACATTAAGGAGGTCAACAGTAAGGAGGGGAACAGTAAGGATGTGAACAGTATGGAGTGGAATAGCAAGGAGGGGAACATTAAGGAGGTCAACAGTAAGGAGGGGAACAGTAAGGATGTGAACAGTATGGAGTGGAATAGCAAGGAGGGGAACATTAAGGAGGTCAACAGTAAGGAGGGGAACAGTAAGGATGTGAACAGTATGGAGTGGAATAGCAAGGAGGGGAACATTAAGGAGGTCAACAGTAAGGAGGGGAACAGTAAGGATGTGAACAGTATGGAGTGGAATAGCAAGGAGGGGAACATTAAGGAGGTCAACAGTAAGGAGGGGAACAGTAAGGATGTGAACAGTATGGAGTGGAATAGCAAGGAGGGGAACATTAAGGAGGTCAACAGTAAGGAGGGGAACAGTAAGGATGTGAACAGTATGGAGTGGAATAGCAAGGAGGGGAACATTAAGGAGGTCAACAGTAAGGAGGGGAACAGTAAGGATGTGAACAGTATGGAGTGGAATAGCAAGGAGGGGAACATTAAGGAGGTCAACAGTAAGGAGGGGAACAGTAAGGATGTGAACAGTATGGAGTGGAATAGCAAGGAGGGGAACATTAAGGAGGTCAACAGTAAGGAGGGGAACAGTAAGGATGTGAACAGTATGGAGTGGAATAGCAAGGAGGGGAACATTAAGGAGGTCAACAGTAAGGAGGGGAACAGTAAGGATGTGAACAGTATGGAGTGGAATAGCAAGGAGGGGAACATTAAGGAGGTAAACAGTAAGGAGGGGAACAGTAAGGATGTGAACAGTATGGAGTGGAATAGCAAGGAGGGGAACATTAAGGAGGTCAACAGTAAGGAGGGGAACAGTAAGGATGTGAACAGTATGGAGTGGAATAGCAAGGAGGGGAACATTAAGGAGGTCAACAGTAAGGAGGGGAACAGTAAGGATGTGAACAGTATGGAGTGGAATAGCAAGGAGGGGAACATTAAGGAGGTCAACAGTAAGGAGGGGAACAGTAAGGATGTGAACAGTATGGAGTGGAATAGCAAGGAGGGGAACATTAAGGAGGTCAACAGTAAGGAGGGGAACAGTAAGGATGTGAACAGTATGGAGTGGAATAGCAAGGAGGGGAACATTAAGGAGGTCAACAGTAAGGAGGGGAACAGTAAGGATGTGAACAGTATGGAGTGGAATAGCAAGGAGGGGAACATTAAGGAGGTCAACAGTAAGGAGGGGAACAGTAAGGATGTGAACAGTATGGAGTGGAATAGCAAGGAGGGGAACATTAAGGAGGTCAACAGTAAGGAGGGGAACAGTAAGGATGTGAACAGTATGGAGTGGAATAGCAAGGAGGGGAACATTAAGGAGGTAAACAGTAAGGAGGGGAACAGTAAGGATGTGAACAGTATGGAGTGGAATAGCAAGGAGGGGAACATTAAGGAGGTAAACAGTAAGGAGGGGAACAGTAAGGATGTGAACAGTATGGAGTGGAATAGCAAGGAGGGGAACATTAAGGAGGTAAACAGTAAGGAGGGGAACAGTAAGGATGTGAACAGTATGGAGTGGAATAGCAAGGAGGGGAACATTAAGGAGGTAAACAGTAAGGAGGGGAACAGTAAGGATGTGAACAGTATGGAGTGGAATAGCAAGGAGGGGAACATTAAGGAGGTAAACAGTAAGGAGGGGAACAGTAAGGATGTGAACAGTATGGAGTGGAATAGCAAGGAGGGGAACATTAAGGAGGTAAACAGTAAGGAGGGGAACAGTAAGGATGTGAACAGTATGGAGTGGAATAGCAAGGAGGGGAACATTAAGGAGGTCAACAGTAAGGAGGGGAACAGTAAGGATGTGAACAGTATGGAGTGGAATAGCAAGGAGGGGAACATTAAGGAGGTAAACAGTAAGGAGGGGAACAGTAAGGATGTGAACAGTATGGAGTGGAATAGCAAGGAGGGGAACATTAAGGAGGTAAACAGTAAGGAGGGGAACAGTAAGGATGTGAACAGTATGGAGTGGAATAGCAAGGAGGGGAACATTAAGGAGGTAAACAGTAAGGAGGGGAACAGTAAGGATGTGAACAGTATGGAGTGGAATAGCAAGGAGGGGAACATTAAGGAGGTAAACAGTAAGGAGGGGAACAGTAAGGATGTGAACAGTATGGAGTGGAATAGCAAGGAGGGGAACATTAAGGAGGTAAACAGTAAGGAGGGGAACAGTAAGGATGTGAACAGTATGGAGTGGAATAGCAAGGAGGGGAACATTAAGGAGGTAAACTGTAAGGAGGGGAACAATACAATACAATAATACAATACAATAAAACTCTTTATTGGAATACTAAAAAAAAAAAACTGTAACAACAAACACAAAAAAAGAAAGAAATGTAAAGCTAAGGCTTAACTTAACTAGTCTTCCAATTGGCGGCCTTATCGCTCAGAGCGATCTCTTCCAGGCAACCATGCATGGAGAGGAATTGAAGAGAAACTTGCCTTTCGAGTTATAGGTATAAGTACTAATTTGTTATAACTTATAGTAACATAAATTTATGTATTGAACATGTTTTACAAAGAGAAATATATAAATGTAGGTATATAACACTGTACACGTATAAAAATATAATTTTATATATAAAGAATATTGTATCTACTTAAATTAATATTGGTGCGACACAGTAGTTGTTTCCGACAGGTAATGTGTTTTGACCCGCTGTTTGAATAAGTTTAAAGAAGGGGATGTTCTTATTGTGATAGGTAGTTTGTTCCACAACATGACCGCTTCAACAGTAAAGGAGTTTCCATAAAAATTGGTTTTATGTTGTGGAACTTCTAATCTCAAGTTTTCTGATGATTTTAATGAGAAAGGGTGAGTATGAGTGGTATGAAGAAATTTAAATCTTTGCCGAAGATATTGCGGAGAAGAAGGATTAAAGAGGATAGTATAGAGAAGGGATAAAATGTGACTATCTCGCCGACGACGTATTGGGAGCCAGTTGAGCTTAGTGCGAAATTCGGAGACGTGGTCATATTTTCGCAGTCCAAATATGACCCTGATACAGAAGTTTTGAAGGCGCTCAAGCTTGTCTAGTTGTTCCTGAGTTAGGTCGAGATAGCAGATGTCCGCGTAATCAAGGATAGGAAGTAAGAGGGATTGTACAAGCGCAATTTTAGTGGTTGTAGGCAGAAAGATTGTTAATCTACGCAATGAGCCCGCAGAAGCATATATCTTTCGGCTGGTTTGTTCAAGCTGTGGGCCCCATGATAGACTACTGTCGAAAATAATGCCAAGGTTTTTGACGGTTTCACTAAATGGGATAGTGACACCATCAAAGACTATTTTCGGAAGTGAGCCCCAGTCTATATGGATAATTTTCCGAGTACTGCCTATGATGATTGCCTGCGTTTTAAGTGGATTCACTCTGAGACCGTATGTTCTACTCCACTCGGCGATACGGAGCAGATCCAGGTTCATCTCATCAACTGCTTCAGCTAGCCAACCCAAAGGTGCCTGACAGTACAGTTGCAGATCGTCTGCATATAGGTGGTAGGATGACGTGAGACTATGTGAAATGGAGTTGATAAAAATAGCGAAGAGAAGAGGAGATAAGACACCACCCTGAGGTACGCCGGTTGATGTTGTACACCATGAAGAGTAGGTCTCCTCAAAGCGAACCCTCTGCCGACGACCATACAGGTAACTATGAAACCAGTCAATTACCGTTGGAGATATGTTAATGGAGCGAAGAATAGCAAGGAGAATGTCAAAATCAATAGAGTTAAAGGCATTGCTAAAGTCCAGGAGCGTCAGAACGGTAAGCTGACCATCATCCATCCCTAAACGGATATCATCAGTGATTTTAATGAGTGCTGTAACCGTGCTGTGCCCTGAACGAAAGCCAGACTGAAAAGGATTGAGCAGTTCATTTTTGGTAAGAAAATAATTTAATTGTTCAAAAATTAGGCGTTCGAGAATTTTGGAGAGAAATGGTAAAATAGAAATGGGGCGGTAGTCGGGAAAAGAGTTAGGATTAGCTTTCTTAGGCAATGGGATAATTTGAGCTTCTTTCCATGATGATGGAAAGGTGCCGCTGGAAACAGAAAAGTTAAAAATATGACAGAGGACAGGTAATAGGTAGTCAAGAATAGGAATTATCATATTACGGCTTATCATGTCAAGCCCTACAGCCTTTGAGGATATTGAGAGAGTGCTCTTCCTAACATCACAAGCGGTAAATTGACGAAAGACGAATGGAGAATGGTCAGGAGTTGGATAATTTAAGAGGTGATGCAGAGATTTTTGTTTAGTATCTGCGTCCATAATAGGAGAAGTAGAAAAATACTGATTTAATAAATGAATGTCTAAAGATTTCGGGATAGTTTCGTGTCGTGACTTACCAACTCCTAATGACCGAAGGAATTTCCAGACCTTTGACGGGTCTGCATCCTGAACTGATTCGAAAATATGGCGTCGTTGAGCATCTCTACACACCATATTGCAGCGATTCCGCAACCTTACATAACGTGCTTTGTTGAAGTCATTTGGATGGACTTTATATTTCGTTTTAGCGACTGCCTTTTTATGTTTTAACGTCCTAATATCATCCGTAAGCCATGGTGCAGGAACGTGTTTAATTTTTATAGGCCGAAGTGGTGCATGGATATCATATAGCTGAATGAGGAGAGAGTTAAAAATTGATACTTGGTCATCAATTGAATCAGCACCGATAACTGGTGACCAGTCTATGGCTTTGGCATCATTGATGAAATTATCTTTTTTCATTCCACTAAAATTGCGTTGTAGGATTATAGTAGGCTTAGGTTTTGGAGTACGGATTTTGTAGGATAGATAGACAAGATCATGATAGGAGAAATCAGCGGAGAGTTGCCCGTGCTTAGAAATATGCGGCAGAGATGATACTAGTACAAGATCAAGAAGAGAAGGAATAGAATTAGGAAAGTGATGCGTGGCATTAAAAGGAAGAATGTGCATATTGTAAGCGCGAGCTAGACTTTGTAATTTAAGGGAACGATAGTCATTTTTTAGTAAACAGGTGTTAAAGTCACCCATTATAATGGAGTGGCTATAAGAAGGAATAAGATTTTCAAGTATTTGGCCAAAGGACGTGAAATAGTTATTATGAGAAGAATTACTATAGAAAACTCCAAGAAGAATTTTTGTATGGGAAAGTAGAATTTCAATGAATAGATGCTCACCGGTCTGATCAAGAGGTGGTTGTGAGGAAGTACTAACCACGGAAAAGGGTATATGAGATCTGAGATATATGGCTACGCCTCCACCAACACGCCCAACGCGGTCATTGCGAATGAGACGGAAACCAGGCAAAGAGAAAGAAACTGAAGGCAAGGAATTATTTAACCAAGTTTCGGAAACTAATATTCCATGAATATTTTTAATGTCAAAGGACGCTTGCATGTCAGAAATATGGCCAGGAATACTTTGTGCGTTAATGTGGATTAGGTTTAAGTTTTTGGGTACATCAGAAAGTATCGCATCTAAAGAATCGGAAAGAGTTGGAGTACTAGCCGATACAAAGCTATCGTCGCTACTACTGTGAGCAGAAGAAATAGATACATATTCATCATTATCACTATTACAGTCATCAAAAATATTTAACATCGTTTTCAGTTAATTTTTATAATATTGCTATATAATCTAAAAATATAATAAATACTACTAATAATAATACTAGACAATACCTGCCGATTTATAATGTTAAAATAAATCTATTATTATGCCAATTATTGCATACTAATAAAAAATAAAGTTAAAAACTACAAAAATAAATGTATTACACCAAAATCAATCACTTTACAAGTATGTAAATTGAACGACTCTGACAGCCGCAATAAGATACTACAGACAAACAAGATATGACAAGTCACATAATTTACAGAAAAGGAAAAAAAATTGTACATAATGTCGTAAAGAAATAGGTAAAATGTTCTTAGTCTGAGGGTAAAATACAAATTCATAGATCAAATGCGACTGCCAAAGACGTCAAGTAGTAACTTCTTTAGTTTATACTCTTTGTCGTAACTATTGCTCATAAACTTTATTTATTTTGATAATAGTTTTTATACGAGTCTAAGATTCGTTTAGGCTGATGGTGCTGCCAAAGCCTATAATAACTAAACAAAGAAAATTATAACTATTGTTGTTCAC
The DNA here is from genome assembly GCA_948253155.1 of Leucoma salicis. Classification (NCBI taxonomy): domain Eukaryota; kingdom Metazoa; phylum Arthropoda; class Insecta; order Lepidoptera; family Erebidae; genus Leucoma; species Leucoma salicis. The sequence continues at coordinate 23,666,325 of OX411820.1, read as the reverse complement.
GGAACACTGACAGCACAGACTACTATATTAGACTGACAGTTTGATTTGATTCTTGCTATTATTGGTTATTGGTTATTATTATCAAAGAGTTTATACCAAAGAATTATTATTATTGTTATACAAATTGATTGACTTAGACTGAGGGTAAATAAATAAAAAGATAAAATTGTGATAAAATCTATTGTAGTAGGCTATCTATATTGAAATGCAGTTAAAAACAACAATGCAGTGCACTAATAGCCTACAACTCACTAAAATAAAAGAAAGTGATTTTATTTGGCGGGCCTGGCTTTCTGTAAGCGTCTCGACCGTTCATTTGTGGAAGTTTCCTTGGCTGCAGATGTTCCAGCCTCAGCAGCTAATGCGACCACTGATACATTACATAGCTTATCCAGCTCCGCCATACAGCTAACCTGGCTACGCGAACCGTCGTTACCGAGGACGTATACCGAGCCATCTCGGGTCCAGCATTTAGCCACACCAAATCGCTGCCGTGCTGCTATGAATGTGTCGTGGCGGGTTTTTGTTAAAAACTCGGATAAAGTAATACCAGAGCCTTTAAGTCTGCTTTTTGCAGCCCATATCTTTGAACGAAGAACACAAAGAACGAACAGTAAGGATGTGAACAGTATGGAGTGGAATAGCAAGGAGGGGAACATTAAGGAGGTCAACAGTAAGGAGGGGAACAGTAAGGATGTGAACAGTATGGAGTGGAATAGCAAGGAGGGGAACATTAAGGAGGTCAACAGTAAGGAGGGGAACAGTAAGGATGTGAACAGTATGGAGTGGAATAGCAAGGAGGGGAACATTAAGGAGGTCAACAGTAAGGAGGGGAACAGTAAGGATGTGAACAGTATGGAGTGGAATAGCAAGGAGGGGAACATTAAGGAGGTCAACAGTAAGGAGGGGAACAGTAAGGATGTGAACAGTATGGAGTGGAATAGCAAGGAGGGGAACATTAAGGAGGTCAACAGTAAGGAGGGGAACAGTAAGGATGTGAACAGTATGGAGTGGAATAGCAAGGAGGGGAACATTAAGGAGGTCAACAGTAAGGAGGGGAACAGTAAGGATGTGAACAGTATGGAGTGGAATAGCAAGGAGGGGAACATTAAGGAGGTCAACAGTAAGGAGGGGAACAGTAAGGATATGAACAGTATGGAGTGGAATAGCAAGGAGGGGAACATTAAGGAGGTCAACAGTAAGGAGGGGAACAGTAAGGATGTGAACAGTATGGAGTGGAATAGCAAGGAGGGGAACATTAAGGAGGTCAACAGTAAGGAGGGGAACAGTAAGGATGTGAACAGTATGGAGTGGAATAGCAAGGAGGGGAACATTAAGGAGGTCAACAGTAAGGAGGGGAACAGTAAGGATGTGAACAGTATGGAGTGGAATAGCAAGGAGGGGAACATTAAGGAGGTCAACAGTAAGGAGGGGAACAGTAAGGATATGAACAGTATGGAGTGGAATAGCAAGGAGGGGAACATTAAGGAGGTCAACAGTAAGGAGGGGAACAGTAAGGATGTGAACAGTATGGAGTGGAATAGCAAGGAGGGGAACATTAAGGAGGTAAACTGTAAGGAGGGGAACAGTAAGGATGTGAACAGTATGGAGTGGAATAGCAAGGAGGGGAACATTATGGAGGTCAACAGTAAGGAGGGGAACAGTAAGGATGTGAACAGTATGGAGTGGAATAGCAAGGAGGGGAACATTAAGGAGGTCAACAGTAAGGAGGGGAACAGTAAGGATGTGAACAGTATGGAGTGGAATAGCAAGGAGGGGAACATTAAGGAGGTCAACAGTAAGGAGGGGAACAGTAAGGATATGAACAGTATGGAGTGGAATAGCAAGGAGGGGAACATTAAGGAGGTCAACAGTAAGGAGGGGAACAGTAAGGATGTGAACAGTATGGAGTGGAATAGCAAGGAGGGGAACATTAAGGAGGTCAACAGTAAGGAGGGGAACAGTAAGGATGTGAACAGTATGGAGTGGAATAGCAAGGAGGGGAACATTAAGGAGGTCAACAGTAAGGAGGGGAACAGTAAGGATGTGAACAGTATGGAGTGGAATAGCAAGGAGGGGAACATTAAGGAGGTCAACAGTAAGGAGGGGAACAGTAAGGATGTGAACAGTATGGAGTGGAATAGCAAGGAGGGGAACATTAAGGAGGTCAACAGTAAGGAGGGGAACAGTAAGGATGTGAACAGTATGGAGTGGAATAGCAAGGAGGGGAACATTAAGGAGGTCAACAGTAAGGAGGGGAACAGTAAGGATGTGAACAGTATGGAGTGGAATAGCAAGGAGGGGAACATTAAGGAGGTCAACAGTAAGGAGGGGAACAGTAAGGATGTGAACAGTATGGAGTGGAATAGCAAGGAGGGGAACATTAAGGAGGTCAACAGTAAGGAGGGGAACAGTAAGGATGTGAACAGTATGGAGTGGAATAGCAAGGAGGGGAACATTAAGGAGGTCAACAGTAAGGAGGGGAACAGTAAGGATGTGAACAGTATGGAGTGGAATAGCAAGGAGGGGAACATTAAGGAGGTCAACAGTAAGGAGGGGAACAGTAAGGATATGAACAGTATGGAGTGGAATAGCAAGGAGGGGAACATTAAGGAGGTCAACAGTAAGGAGGGGAACAGTAAGGATGTGAACAGTATGGAGTGGAATAGCAAGGAGGGGAACATTAAGGAGGTAAACTGTAAGGAGGGGAACAGTAAGGATGTGAACAGTATGGAGTGGAATAGCAAGGAGGGGAACATTAAGGAGGTCAACAGTAAGGAGGGGAACAGTAAGGATGTGAACAGTATGGAGTGGAATAGCAAGGAGGGGAACATTAAGGAGGTCAACAGTAAGGAGGGGAACAGTAAGGATGTGAACAGTATGGAGTGGAATAGCAAGGAGGGGAACATTAAGGAGGTCAACAGTAAGGAGGGGAACAGTAAGGATATGAACAGTATGGAGTGGAATAGCAAGGAGGGGAACATTAAGGAGGTCAACAGTAAGGAGGGGAACAGTAAGGATGTGAACAGTATGGAGTGGAATAGCAAGGAGGGGAACATTAAGGAGGTCAACAGTAAGGAGGGGAACAGTAAGGATGTGAACAGTATGGAGTGGAATAGCAAGGAGGGGAACATTAAGGAGGTCAACAGTAAGGAGGGGAACAGTAAGGATGTGAACAGTATGGAGTGGAATAGCAAGGAGGGGAACATTAAGGAGGTCAACAGTAAGGAGGGGAACAGTAAGGATGTGAACAGTATGGAGTGGAATAGCAAGGAGGGGAACATTAAGGAGGTCAACAGTAAGGAGGGGAACAGTAAGGATGTGAACAGTATGGAGTGGAATAGCAAGGAGGGGAACATTAAGGAGGTCAACAGTAAGGAGGGGAACAGTAAGGATGTGAACAGTATGGAGTGGAATAGCAAGGAGGGGAACATTAAGGAGGTCAACAGTAAGGAGGGGAACAGTAAGGATGTGAACAGTATGGAGTGGAATAGCAAGGAGGGGAACATTAAGGAGGTCAACAGTAAGGAGGGGAACAGTAAGGATGTGAACAGTATGGAGTGGAATAGCAAGGAGGGGAACATTAAGGAGGTCAACAGTAAGGAGGGGAACAGTAAGGATGTGAACAGTATGGAGTGGAATAGCAAGGAGGGGAACATTAAGGAGGTCAACAGTAAGGAGGGGAACAGTAAGGATGTGAACAGTATGGAGTGGAATAGCAAGGAGGGGAACATTAAGGAGGTCAACAGTAAGGAGGGGAACAGTAAGGATGTGAACAGTATGGAGTGGAATAGCAAGGAGGGGAACATTAAGGAGGTCAACAGTAAGGAGGGGAACAGTAAGGATGTGAACAGTATGGAGTGGAATAGCAAGGAGGGGAACATTAAGGAGGTCAACAGTAAGGAGGGGAACAGTAAGGATGTGAACAGTATGGAGTGGAATAGCAAGGAGGGGAACATTAAGGAGGTCAACAGTAAGGAGGGGAACAGTAAGGATGTGAACAGTATGGAGTGGAATAGCAAGGAGGGGAACATTAAGGAGGTCAACAGTAAGGAGGGGAACAGTAAGGATGTGAACAGTATGGAGTGGAATAGCAAGGAGGGGAACATTAAGGAGGTCAACAGTAAGGAGGGGAACAGTAAGGATGTGAACAGTATGGAGTGGAATAGCAAGGAGGGGAACATTAAGGAGGTCAACAGTAAGGAGGGGAACAGTAAGGATGTGAACAGTATGGAGTGGAATAGCAAGGAGGGGAACATTAAGGAGGTCAACAGTAAGGAGGGGAACAGTAAGGATGTGAACAGTATGGAGTGGAATAGCAAGGAGGGGAACATTAAGGAGGTCAACAGTAAGGAGGGGAACAGTAAGGATGTGAACAGTATGGAGTGGAATAGCAAGGAGGGGAACATTAAGGAGGTCAACAGTAAGGAGGGGAACAGTAAGGATGTGAACAGTATGGAGTGGAATAGCAAGGAGGGGAACATTAAGGAGGTCAACAGTAAGGAGGGGAACAGTAAGGATGTGAACAGTATGGAGTGGAATAGCAAGGAGGGGAACATTAAGGAGGTCAACAGTAAGGAGGGGAACAGTAAGGATGTGAACAGTATGGAGTGGAATAGCAAGGAGGGGAACATTAAGGAGGTCAACAGTAAGGAGGGGAACAGTAAGGATGTGAACAGTATGGAGTGGAATAGCAAGGAGGGGAACATTAAGGAGGTCAACAGTAAGGAGGGGAACAGTAAGGATGTGAACAGTATGGAGTGGAATAGCAAGGAGGGGAACATTAAGGAGGTCAACAGTAAGGAGGGGAACAGTAAGGATGTGAACAGTATGGAGTGGAATAGCAAGGAGGGGAACATTAAGGAGGTCAACAGTAAGGAGGGGAACAGTAAGGATGTGAACAGTATGGAGTGGAATAGCAAGGAGGGGAACATTAAGGAGGTCAACAGTAAGGAGGGGAACAGTAAGGATGTGAACAGTATGGAGTGGAATAGCAAGGAGGGGAACATTAAGGAGGTCAACAGTAAGGAGGGGAACAGTAAGGATATGAACAGTATGGAGTGGAATAGCAAGGAGGGGAACATTAAGGAGGTCAACAGTAAGGAGGGGAACAGTAAGGATGTGAACAGTATGGAGTGGAATAGCAAGGAGGGGAACATTAAGGAGGTCAACAGTAAGGAGGGGAACAGTAAGGATGTGAACAGTATGGAGTGGAATAGCAAGGAGGGGAACATTAAGGAGGTCAACAGTAAGGAGGGGAACAGTAAGGATGTGAACAGTATGGAGTGGAATAGCAAGGAGGGGAACATTAAGGAGGTCAACAGTAAGGAGGGGAACAGTAAGGATGTGAACAGTATGGAGTGGAATAGCAAGGAGGGGAACATTAAGGAGGTCAACAGTAAGGAGGGGAACAGTAAGGATGTGAACAGTATGGAGTGGAATAGCAAGGAGGGGAACATTAAGGAGGTCAACAGTAAGGAGGGGAACAGTAAGGATGTGAACAGTATGGAGTGGAATAGCAAGGAGGGGAACATTAAGGAGGTCAACAGTAAGGAGGGGAACAGTAAGGATGTGAACAGTATGGAGTGGAATAGCAAGGAGGGGAACATTAAGGAGGTCAACAGTAAGGAGGGGAACAGTAAGGATGTGAACAGTATGGAGTGGAATAGCAAGGAGGGGAACATTAAGGAGGTCAACAGTAAGGAGGGGAACAGTAAGGATGTGAACAGTATGGAGTGGAATAGCAAGGAGGGGAACATTAAGGAGGTGAAAACGATTACGATTACAATCACAACTGTAAATCCTGGCTTTTTTACTGTTGGTAAAGTTGGGTGGTGCCAAGTGGGAGTAACCACTTCTTACTTGGCCCCAGCGCCTGACGTGTGGCCAACCATGAAACACCTCACTGTGGGTTATAGTAGGAGATATTCATTAATTTCCCACACGCGGAATGGAATGGTGAGCAGCGGCGTGTTTCTAAGTATTGTTGAGTCCATTAGCCACTTACAACCAGGTAGGCTGTGGCTTATCTTACAATAAAAACAATTTAAAAAAAACAACTAAGCTACCGTAGTTATACTTATCAATTAGACGGTAAACGTTTAATCGATAGTGGTCTTAACTTTTATCTATGTTCCGTGCTTATGTTATACATAATTCAAATGTGCTACATCACATTTGGTGTAGCTCTAACCAGTTCTGCTTATCTTTATAATGGTATCGTCGCAATGTTAACACAACGATTCTCACTCATTTACATACATTATTGTTTGTGATTTAAATAAAATTGTCACGAATTTGTATTATACTTTTAATAGTGGTCAAAACGCAAACTGTTTGACTAATTAAAAAAGTGGGTAGATAAATCACCCATCATAAATGAATAAAATTGCTGCAGTACAAAGCAGCGACATCTAGTAATATGTTTCCGTTAAGGGAATTATATTTGTATCGCAGGGGACTGTACCAACCGTACAATTTACCGGACACAAAGTACACCCAGACTCAGAACTTATGCTGGGTATGTGAGAATCAAACCATCAACACTCTCCATATGAAGTCGGTATTTGAATTACTCCACCATCTGTGCTATCAAAAGCAAAGCGCAGTTAATAAAATACAAAATTAACAAACTCAAAGTATAATCATTTATTTCTAGTAGTAGAGCCGTGCTTATCCGAGCACGAATGGGCCGGCTTGATTGGGGAAGTACCCTCTCTCTCACTAAAGATCAGCATGAAATAACGGTAGATATCCCTACCGTTGTGTTTCGTATGAGTGAGAGCACCGGAGGCTAGAACCCCCTCCCTATCCTCTCCTTATTACGCTTCCTATCCACCTATCCCTTTCCTTGGAGATAGCGATGCACGAGTGATCTCTGGTGTTGCTAGCGTCAATATGCTACGGTAACGGCTTACAATCTGGTGAGGCTTGTTTGCCGCTCACGTATTTATAATAGTTTGTATGGGAATTGAATACACAACCCTCGGCTGTGAAGGCGGTATCTAAACTTTTACCATTGAGGATTCAAACGTAACTTACTGTCAGGTAAAAATAAGCCATAAATAGTAATTTTATGTTAATGAAAATATTGGTCGAGAAGAGACATACTTATAACAGCCACTATTGTTGCAGGTACGCGTCATTAGGCGGCGCTTCACATCACACTCGCAGACCAAACTATTCATTATTTGACTGAACACAATACATCAGCTCCGTAAAGCTCGGCGTATGTTGCGTGACGTTTTAAATCGGTTGGGTTTTACTGATGGATCTTTTTGTCTAAATAATGGGTAGTGACAGCGATATTTTAGGGTATCGTGGACAAATCTTTCCGAATTAGCCAACTGAAGTGGTATTAGGTGGACATACCTGCTGACTGATGATTGTGAATAGATTAATATCACATCGCACGATAAACAATAACTTTAAGAGAGAATGGTGATTACATATAGATGGACTCACAAGCTGCTCAGAGCAGCGGGTAGCCGTTGGATGTAAGCGCTAGAGCACTGCTCGCCCTAACGAGATTTGACTTGTATACAGTCTTTCTAGATGATGCCTATGTTCAGCAGAAGATGAATATAAGATAGATCGTCAAATGATAATTTGTGGTGAGATGAGATGGAATAAAAGTTATACTTTTAGAAGTCTGAGTGGATGTGGATTGTTGTGAATATTTTCTGCTTTGGGGTTAGCCGATGGAGAAGGAAAATAGTCCTTATTGTATATTCACTATTTAAATCTATGGACACAGATCCCAAGTTCTAATATTGTACGGTAAATCGTCACTTACAGTGTCCAACAATTAACAACGAAACGTAAATTGTAGAGTAAACACGCAAGTATTTGTACGGAACTCTAAGTAAACGAGCCGTCTGTCTCTCCGCTAGTCGAGAGAGATCCATACATCTTAAGACAGCAATTTTCTTCGATGAGAACACAAAATACCAGCTGCGTAGTGCATGTGCAGTGCGTATGATTGTAAACTATATATCTTTAATCACAAGGTGTAAATCTAATTGACTGTGTTAATTTTGTATTGGTACTGGTGATTGGGCTTCGAAGTAAGAAATTTTAATGAGAGGAAATTAATTTATATTTTGACGGCAGTTAACTCTTTCGTAGTCTGTTGAAACAGACTAATAAGAAGTCTTTCGTTATAATGATGATGAATAGTTTGGTACAGAAGCGAAGCCATATATCGGTTAAAAGTGATATTCGAAGTTGCAACACTACTCGCAGTGAAAATAAAATGTGTAAGTGTTAAACCGAAAATTTGAAAGTGTTCTTAAAGTGAAGTTCACCAAATTGAAGATAACAAAAATATAATTTTATAAAATAAAACCTTTCAGTTCCAATTTAGAAAGTGTGATTAGTGATGTGCATTTGCGTAGTCATCGATATGCAAAACAACAAATTGAAGTTAAACGTGCAAATGTTATGACGTGCCGATAATTGGTGTATAGTAGTGTTAATGAGTTGTTGCAATGAAGCGCAGCAAGTCATATACGTGGCTGTCGGGGCTTCTGCGCCCGAAACCCGACGATCGTGAGGAGCAGGATCACGAGGAGTGGGGTGCGGTGCCTTGGGTACGAGCCGACGTTATGCATCATGACAGGTCAGTCAACAATATTTATTTTATATAAACGAGATAAACATTTTGTACTATTTTGTATACTATTTTTTATAGGTATATAAAAATTTCGACTACTTATTATAATCTTAATTGTATTTTCTCTTTGAAATGTATGATTTGTGCCGAGTCAAAAGGTAGAATAGTTTTTATCTTGATTATTTCTTTAAACACACAGGGGAAAATGTGCAATCGAAAATAACAGTCACGAGCAGGATTTGAACCTGCATCTCCTGGATACCGTCCAGATGCTTTGCCAATTCAGCCATCGTGACACTTGCTCCTGACTGCTAATTTCGATAACACATTCATACTTAACGTCTGCCTCTGCTCGTGACTGTTATTTTCGATTACACATTTTCCACTTTGTGTTTAATGTATACGGCTAAGCATGTCAAATGCTATAAATATATATATAAAAATATCGATTATTTCTTTTTTTATTGCAAAATTAACCATCGAGTTAGGTTTGCCACAGCAGCACGCATGGTCGGTTCTGCTAGTATTATTATATACGCCAGATGACGACCGGGAGGCCGACGACGGGGAGGTACCGCCCGTGACGACGACGGAAATGGGGGCGGCGGCAGCGCGTATGCGGAGAAGTGCCGCCCCCGGGCCGGATGGGGTTCCCGCCCGAGTGCTGGCCCTGGTCCTCGACCACCTAGAGCCCCGCCTCAGGGGACTGTTCGACGCTTGCCTGGTGTCCGGACGGTTCCCTGACTGCTGGAAGGAGGGGAAGCTCGTGCTCCTGCCGAAGCCGGGACGGTCTCCGAATACAGTCGCGGCCTTCAGGCCCATCGTGTTGCTGGACGAGGTGGGCAAACTGCTCGAGCGGGTAGTCGCTGCCCGCATCGTCCGGCACCTAGGTGCGGTCGGCCCCGACCTGTCCGATGCCCAGTTCGGATTTCGGGCGGGTCGGTCTACGGTCGACGCCATCCTGCGCTTGAGGGCCGCGGCTGCGGAGGCCGTCACCTCGAGGGAAGTGCTGTTGGCGGTGTCGCTCGACATCGCCAACGCCTTCAATAGTCTGCCATTCGGCTGCATCAAGGAGGCACTCCGGTACCATGGAGTGCCCCTCTACCTAAGGCGGCTGGTGGCGGACTACCTCGACGGCCGCAGCGTCCTCTTCGTGGACCGGGAAGGGGACGTTGTAAGGAGGGCTATGTCGTGCGGCGTCCCACAGGGTTCGGTTCTAGGGCCGCTCCTGTGGGACATCGGCTACGACTGGGTCCTCCGTGGCCGGCTCCCCCCCGTCTGGGCGTAATTTGCTACGCAGACGATACGCTCATCACAGCCCGGGGCGGGACCCTCGAGGAGGCGGCAACGCTGGCCACCTCAGGAACCGCGGAGGTGGTCAGGCGGATCGAGGCGCTGGGGCTTAGGGTGGCCCTTGAAAAGTCGGAGGCCCTACTCTTCCATGGGCCCCGACGTGGCCCACCCGCCGGCGCCTCGATAACGGTCAACGGTGTGGGCCTTCCAATCCAGGCCCACATCAAATACCTGGGCCTGGTATTGGATGGACGGTGGCACTTTGACGAGCACTTCCGCCGTCTTGCGCCAAAGCTCGTCGGCATGGCGTCCGCCCTCGGGCGACTGATGCCGAATTTGGGCGGACCGAGTCTCGCGTGTCGACGACTCTACGCGGGGGTAGTACGGTCAATGGCACTGTACGGCGCGCCCGTGTGGGCGGAGTCCCTGGCCGCTCGCAATAGGGCCCTTCTGTGGCGTCCACAGAGGGTCGTAGCGGTCAGGGCAATACGAAGGTACCGCACGGTCTCGTGCGATGCAGCCTGTGCGTTGGCCGGAACCCCCCCGTGGGATCTGGAGGCGGAAGTGCTCGCCGACGTATCGGCGGGCGTCGACGGCGCGGGCGGGGGGCAGCCGCCCCTCGCCAAGCGCAATCTCAGCGTGGCGGGAAGATGCCCGCCGCGCCACCGTCCTAAAGTGGAGGTCTCGGCTGGAGGCGCCCCGGGCTGGTCTCTGGACCGTGGTGGCGCTCCAGCCGATCTTGGAAGAATGGGCAGGGCGGCAGCACGGGGTCCTCACCTTCCGGTTGGTGCAGGTTTTGTCGGGGCACGGTTGCTTCGGCAAATACCTGCACACGATCGCTAGGAGGGAGACGACCCCAGGCTGTCACCACTGTGACTGCGGCGAGGACTCAGCGCAGCACACGCTCGAGTCGTGCCCGGCCTGGGATGTGCAGTGCCGGGAACTCGCTGCAGTCATAGGCGTGGACCTGTCGCTGCCGGCCGTTGCGCGAGCGATGGTTGGCAGTGACAGGGCCTGGACCGCGGTCGCCGCCTTCTGCGAGGCTGTCATCTCGCGGAAGGAGGCGGCGGAGAGGGCCCGGGAGGAATCCTCCTTCGCGGACCCGATTCGCCGCCGGCGCGCGGGGCGGCGAGCGCACGCTTACCTGCGCCTGGTGCCGCCCTAGCCGAGGCTGCGGACGGTGGGGTCGGGGAGTACCCTGCCGTCCGCAGAAGCCTACCGCGAAGGTGTGACGCCCAAGTGCGCGCGGCGTCGCACAAGAGAGGGTGCCCGAAGGGGCTGCCGCCTGCGGATCGCGGAGAAACGACCGTGATCCGCCGTAGCAAGGGCGGGTGAGGGCGCACGGTGGGTTTTTTAATGGGTGAGAGCCCCACACTACCCCGTTGTCTTCCCGGGCAGCGGGGTGTGAGGTAGGACATTTTTGCCCACCTAAAATAAAAAAAAAAAATAAAAAAAATATTATTATATATGTTACATACTCATAAGTTAATAATGATTCATATAGTTATATTAAATCTCGAATTAAGCTAAATTTGTTTTAGTTGAAGTTTAACAACTACCTACCTTTCTCTCTGCCTACCCCGCAAGGGAAACGGCGTGATGATAAATAAGTAAGTAAGTAACTACCTAAACAAAAAATATCAATGTACATAATTAGACTAGGTATGTTAATTCTATATATTATTTCTCATTTGCACCGTGTAGTCAAAAAATACATTGATTGGAATTTTGTTGGCAATTAGGACTTCAATTATAATGTATATTGATAATTTTTATATAACATAGATAACTACTAATGACATGAATTATGAATATAAAAACTGAGCCATTTTTTATTGCTTAAATGATTACGTTCATCGTTAGTTTTCATGAGATTTATAAAATATTTGTCAATAAAAAGCCGACAATTTATAACATCAATTTAAATATAAGCGGTTACAGGTAGGTAGGTACATAAATCTATACAAATATATATATATAAAAATGACGTGTCTGCTTGTAATTTTTATTTACCTTTTTATTAAATGCTTCAAAGTACCTGTGTACGGTACTTATAACAGAAACATAATTATAATATATTCTGATATTTACGCGAATGTTACAACATAATGAAATAAAAAAAAAAATTATTAACTCCGCCCAAATTAATAATCCATAACCGCTGATGCCTACTGAGTTTTCTGGCCGGATCTTTAACAGTTAAGCCACGTTCTGATCCGCTCATTAGCTGTGGGTAGATGAAACTGTTGTATGTAACAATTAATTAACCATTGAACGTTTAACTTCTTAGTCCACCCGCGATCCTGAATGCTGTAAAGTAAAACGTCGTGATAGTAGAAAATCAAGTAAACGCGATAGATTCCGTAGAATCAAAACTATTCATAATGAGAAAATCAATTTTTAATATTTTAGTCTTATATGTATTTATGGCTGATCCAGATAATGTTCAAATGGCTAGACCGATCTGTATTGAACTTTCAATACATATAGTTATTGTCGTAAGAATAACGTATTTTAGAAAAAAATATAGGAATAGGGTGCCGTGCAAAAAAAAAAACTAAAACGCACGGGAACGTAGTCGCGGGTAGTAGCTAGTTTATAATAAAATAGTGCCCGAGAATGTTCGTTTAAACAAGTTGTTGTACATCTCTAATGACGTAATTAATCAATAATTAAGTATCTCTTAAACTTAAAAGAATTTTAAATACATACTATGAATTATTTTTATAACTTGCAACATGCCCTGACATCGCACGGCTAATTTTATAACATTTAATATTCCTATTTAAAATATATAATTAGAATTTATTATAAATATAAATCTTCAAAATCCAATGAGTGGTTTAAGAAGAACGGAGAGAAAAGCAGGCGCGGAGAGCGACTTTACTTAGTATTGTATTATACTGTTTTGACTATTCCTTATGATTATACACATGTCATGTTTTCATTATGTATATACAACAAATTCTATTACCCTATTGCTATTTGCTTTGGAGAGCCTAGAGCTTGCGATTATCTGTTTTTTACCAATAAACTATAGATAGCTGTGTGGCTCAATATAGCACATAATTTAACAGACCTTGTAACCTACTGAAAAGGCTTAAGTTACTGTAACGTAATTTTGCTACATGTGCTACCTAGTTTATACATATAGCACGTGGGAAAAACACAACTCTGTCTTATTAGAAATTTATAAAAAGTATATATAGATAGATATATATAGTTATAGTAGTGTAGTTAAAATTTTTCCGTCCGTCCAACCACAAATAATGTTTTTACTTAACATAGTTGCTGGTAGCAGCTAGCTATATTTTAAACATAGTTAAGAATGTTATTGATAAAATATATGTAGGTACTACCTATGTAATCTTTGGCTGTAAGATCTTAGTCTTACACTATAGCTATTAATAAATAGTGTACCTATACAAGTGGTTAGTCGCTACCGCGGGTCGGCGCCACAGGCCTAAAGCTTTCCCGACCAGCTTTCACTAGATTTACATTAATCACGGAATAGGAAAAGCATGAATGAAACTAGAACGATAAATATATTACGTACAGACCATTAATCTTTTTTATACATCAATGGTACAGACACTGTTATTTATGATATATTTTGTTTTTTATGATATGTTTAATTACCTATAGATGTAAATACAACTAACACGACGTAAATACAAAATTCTGTACTGCGCCGAGTTTTTAAAAGTCGGAAACTGTGTATGTAGAGCCTCCTTTTTAAAATCGGCGATGATCATTAGGCCCGATTTACACTTCTATAAGTACAGTGCGAGTTAGCTTACGTCATCTGCGAGTTTTATTGTTTTGAACTGCAAAATCGAGTTAAATAGTAAGTTGTTGATGAAGTTGAGTTGAATAGAAAGCGATCCTATTTTTCGGCAAGTTAAATGCGAAGTAGTCTCTCTGGCGCCTCCCGTACCCTGCCCACTTAACTGCACACAGTCAGCACAGTCCATAAGTTTGCACAGTGGCAATGGACACGTGTTATTTTTTTAGTATTATAATATAACAATGAAGTGGTCTGATAACACTACCTTTGCATTTGTAGAAGAATACCTTAAACTCACGTTTATGATACAATAGACAAACATTAATATATTTGTTTAATTGTAAAATTTAATATTTAAAAATGGAAATGGGGGTTCACTCATTCGTAAATATTTAATAATGTCTGTATTCAACTGTGTCTTCCTCAGACAATTATGGATTATGGGTAGAAGGTTACTGCTAGCACCACGTTCATTTCATCTAGCAATCCACTTTCGTTTCCATTAAAGTGCTTGGGGTCTATTCATTTCCATTAATATTTCATTTTCAATGTATATTATAGACACTATTTCTCTTATTATACGCACGTAAATTCGTATTTAATTCAACGTCTATTTTCTAGATTAGAACAACTGTTTCGGAGGATCAGATCCCTATAGGTCGAGTAAAGCAACCGTAGACAACGCGACTAGTTTTCTTCTCCGACCGGTAACTTATAACTACTTACTTACCCACGTTTGAACGTTACTTATTACTTACTACTTGATAATTAAATGACTGATTTCTTAACTCGCTACTGTAACTGTCATTGTAATAATTGCTAAATTAATTAAAAACAAAAAAAATCTAGACGTCGTGGGACGTCTACCAGATGTGAAACATCGAAATTATGTTGTAGAAATATTTATTTTTTATTGCATGTGGTGGCAGACAAGCCACGGCCCATCTGATGGTAAATGGTAACCATCGCTCATGGACTCAACTATACCCAGAGTAATGTCAAGGCGCTGCTCACCATTTCATTTCACCGATTCGAAATGAAAGAATAAACGGCTATCTCCCGCTACAGCCAAAACGCAATGGTGTGCTTCATGGCTGGTCACACGGGAGATGGTGGTACCAACCCGTTCGGGGCAGATACCAAGTGGGTATTCCCACTTGGTATCTAGCCCTACCACCAGTCATGCAATGGATGATAATTGCTTAAGTACCTCCCTTAGTCGCCTTATACGACACCCGTGGGAAAGAATGAGGTGGTGACACTTGTATTCTTAGTCCGTCACCACACGGACAAAATTATCATAACTTGACAAAGTACTCCTCAAGACGAATCAAACGAGTATAAACTTCGATAGGGTTGCATTGTTTCATTACAGAGTTACTGTGGCCACCTTCCAGCTCCATCATCAGACATTGGATACCATCTAGAGACAAATCACTCGTTAAGACAAATTATACGAGCCCAAACTCAATGGAGTTATATCGTTTTATAACGGAGTTCCTATGGTCACCTTCTAGCTCCATCACCAGACCCTGGATACCATCTAAAGACAAAGTACTCGTCAAGACGAATCAAACGATTCCAAACTCGTTGGGGTGGCGTCGTTTCATTACAGAGTTACTGTGGCCACCTTCCAGCTCCATCATCAGACCCTGGATATCATCAAGGACTGGAGTACAACAAGACATTTCACACGAGCCTTAACTCGATGGAGTAGCGCCATTTAATTACTGAGTTTCACATGGCCACCTTCCAGCTCCATTATCAGACCCTGGATACCATCTAAAGACAAAGTACTCATCAAGATGAATCAAACGAGTCCAAACTCGATGGGGTTGCGTCGTTTCATTATAAAGTTACTGTGGCCACCTTCCAGCTTCATCATCAGACCCTGGATACCACCTAGAGACAAAGTATTCGTCAAGATAAATCATACGAGCCCAAACTCGATGGGTTTGCGCCGTTTCATCATAAAGTTCGTCGCCGCGCTAACAGCCGATTTTACCCTCCCTCCGCATTAGATATTTCACATCAAAAAACCAACATGAAATGAATATACGTACGGTACGGTGATCTCCACGATCGTGTGGGCACTCGCACACAAAATGTGAATTCCCTTTGATGCGTGCCCGAAAAACCGACAAGTCACCGATCGTATCGATTACGATGACGATATGATGATCGGCCAATACAGTGCTCGCGTGTAGTCGTGTATGGTCGCTGATTGTGAAGAGGAGCCAAACGTTACGTGATAAATGCCTCCACGAAAAAATCTGAGTGGCATTCATGCCAAACCTGAAGACGTTTTACGTTAAAAATATTCCTTGTGGTTGAAATACGATGCTAATATTTTTGAGGCGTGTGCTGTACCCGCGTTGCTATTTTTGTATTGAAGCTATTGTGTGCGATTGTGAGGGATTCCTTTTCCTGGTTGACAGATTGAGATATCAATTCAGATGGCAAACACTCATAAAACATAGTAATGTAAGCAGTATCATTAACATGCCATGGTCATGCTTATAGTAGGAATGTTATTTTGGGGAATATACTGTCCATATAAATTCTTACTTAATAATAAGAAATCGATTTAAATTAAACCCGTTTTCATTTAATTTTAACTGATTAGTTAACAACTGGTCAGTTAAACTGAAGTTCCAAATTCCATTTATTTTATGATTAATCTTTTTGTAATATCTACCATATTATTCAAAGTTTTACTTCAACCGCGCGTAAAGGTTACACGCACTTTTTTATAATTGGAAGGTGGTCATTGACTTTCACCATTACATTTTGTTTTCGTCAGAGGCTAGGGGATGGATTCTTGTAATAGTACATTAGCATTGAATCTAGTAGAAGTCTTTGGGGGCGTTAAATAACCACCCTAATCTAGTCAAACCATGCTGCCAAATGATGGAAAAATAATTACCAGGTAAGATCACCTCGATCTAGTCTATATTATAACAACCAGTGTGACTGTATTGAAACGTATCTTTATTCAAATTAAAAGAGGAACATAATTCGAGGAATTACTGAAGTCTAACGAGAGTCCCGCGCCAAATACCTTAATTAACAGTTCTATTTGGTATTTTGATTTGTTCTGCTACTACTTCGTTTATCTGGCTGACATCAGGTACTACTCTATTATAGATAATTGTTTGTCTATCATAGACGAATAACGTCATAACGTCTTGGAGACAACTGTTTTGGATGAACTGGAATCAATAAAGCGGTGCGATACAATTTTATAAAACATCAATTAAAGACTTCCTGTTTTATGAATAATTAACTCTTACTTGCCACTTTATTTTTCTACAAAAACTAGTTTTTAAAATGGCGTAAAATTGAAATCCTTAAGCTCGCAATCGATTTGATTCGATACATATTTTTTGTGAAGTTACATGTGATTTGCATAAAATTTAATTTGAAATGGTTCCTATAAATACCAATTATGTTTAATAGCGCGTTTATGCCTCAAGGTTAATTGGTTTAGCTACTTGATGATTTCCTCCATAGATAGACGTAAATGGCTAAATTTATTTTTTATTATCCATTACTCTCTCTGTTACGTACGGGTTTCGTGATTTAGTCCATAATCCATCAAACTTGCAGACTTTACAATCGTTTAGGTAAATCTATTGGTGCAAGTGTCGAAAGCTAGCCCAAACGGGATTAGAGGCTTTCGCTTGCCAGGGGTGAGAAAACACATGCTTACAGCGAATACTCCGCCTCTGACTAAATAGTAGTGCAGTGTTATTTTTTATGATATAAGTACGCACATAATATCGAAGCTTGCACTAAAGTTGAGATCTTGATACATCTGGCTTCAAAGTGCTAAAATCTTAGAGCCTTATCACGATGATTTGCGAACAAGTTAATAAATGATAATAAAGGGGAAGTAAAGGACGAGTTTATAAATAATTAGCCGTTGCGTATTGTATGTTAAAGGCATACCTTATAGTAATTACGAGCTTTTATTCAGGTGACAATGATAATCTTGGGCAAGTTGTTGTATCTTCATATCTTAAGTAGTTTTGTATCATAGCGGAGCCTCACTCTATCTATTTTAAGGGGCTGTTAGCGTTCTTCCGGGAGCTGGGGTGGATCGAGTGAAGGTTTCACACCCACCCACACGCAAAACACGCGCTCAGACGTGGAGTTGCGGAGAACAGTCCGCCGAACCAATACCAATAGCGGAGCCTCCAAAATTCGACGTTGTATTTACATGCGACTTTGACGTATGAGAGCCAATAATAGTGTATCGCCGTCGGAATTTTTTTTAATTCCTCTTTAAAACGCGGATCTCACGTCCGGGCTTGCCACCCCATCGACAATAGGTATTGGGCGCCCGGGCCGCGGCGTGTTCCTAAACTTCTCCTGGGGACCCAATTTTACACTTTTATTTTCTTTAAATTATATGGCTTTCCAACCATCATCATAAAAAGAATTTATAGCACAAAATGTATCTTCAGTCGTTATAATAACCGCCTGATAAATATTATAGCGGTTGGTATAGATAGGTACCAGTACTACCAAATGTTCTGGTATTTGTTCAAAGTGGTTAAGGTGTGGCATTAACAACAAACTAAAAGATGGCTGGCGCCAGACAGGTAGCCGCTGGTGGGCATTTAAACTGTTTCAAGATTCAGAACAATACATAGAAGTAATGACCTTACCTGTACTGAAATGTTTAACATCGACATAACAACATTTCTTCGGTTCTTCGGCAAGTTTGAACAACTACAATATTTTAAATTGAATTATTGTTGTTTTAAGCTTGCATTGTTAAGTTGAATGTTGCAATTAAACACATGCGAAGTTCGCTCAATAAAATATAAGACTTATTCGTAAGTCGACGCGACTGTTGGACTTGTTTTGTAGTTCCAATACACTTTGAAATTTCTTGTGAAATGGTTTGTCTTTATATTTTGTTGAGAAAAAATGTACCTAACCGCATACCTTATTATTCTGGGCAACGAACAGGGTAGTGTGGGGCCCCTACCCACTAAATAAACCCGCCGGGTGCCGTATCTTCGCTTATTCTGGCGGGTAACTGAAACTGTGTGACGTGACTTCAGTGGTCCACGGTAGATTACCCTTTCGACTACCATCTACTTAGCGGCGCTTTCGCACACTGGAGCATCGCACTTTCACGGGATCCCTCGAGTGATGGACGTTGCCACCCCCGTGGCCTCGGCTAGGGCGGCACCAGGTGCAGGTACTTACGCCTGCGCCGCCCCAGTCGATGGCGGCGCTTCGGGTCAGTGGAAGGATTGTCCTCCCTGGCCCTCTCCATCGCTTTCTTTTGCGAAATAACATGCTCGCAGAAGGCAGCGACCGTGTGCTAATTCGTGTCACTACTGAACATCGCTCTGACGACGCTCGGGTACGAGAGGTCCCCCCCTATTAATTGCTGCAACGAGTTCCCGGCACCACTCGGCCCAAGCCGGATACGACTGAGCATGTTGTACCGTGTCCTCGTCGTAGCCACAATGGTAACGGGGCAAGGAGTCGCTTCCCTTCTTGCATTTATGTGCAGGTAACTGCAGGAGCAACCATACCCTGACAGCACCTACACCAGGCAGAACGTGTTTTTTCCCTGTTATTAAAAATTCAAGAGTCCCATTCTTTTTTCCTAAATAATAAAGTAATTTTAAAGTTATCACCCATTGTAATACTGTTAGTAGAATTAGGTACTGAGTGGGAGTACTCACCTCACTTGTTATCTGGTCCGAGAGGGCCGGTACCGCCTTGTGACCGACCGCGAAGAACCTTAGTGTGATTTCGTTGTAGCTGGAGATAGTTGTCCACTAATTCATTTCACGTGCGCGTAATTAAATGGTCAGCAGTAGCTTGGCGCTAATACTACTGTTGCAGAATCCATGAGTAGCGGTCACCACTTACCATCACGTGGACCGTGGCCCATTTTGCTATCGTAAGCAATAAAAGATATTTTGTATTTAGTTATTGTGAACACGCATCTTTTCTTACTTAAATCAAAAAAAGCAGAGAACTTTGCTGATGGTAGAGTTTGATCTTATGAAAGTCTATAGGTGTACGTCAACTATGCCAGGGGCATCATTGGCGCGTTGCCGATGCTAGAACAAGGGATATTAGGTGGGGCAAAAGTATAGAAAATGAGGAAGGGAGTTGAACCTGACGCGTTCTCTCACTAAACGCAAATCAGCAGTACCTTTTGTCACTTTATACCGATACTTTGCTAGGAGGTGGTATATTTTTAGTATCCTAATAAATAATACTAAACAACGGTTACAAAGTTTGTGTTGTAATACAAAATACATAAATACAAAAGGTCCGTCCATGTGCCACAGGATCGTCATTCAGGTACTGTATCCGTTTCTGTGGTCAACTGTGAATTGAAAACATGACCGCAAACAGCGCCGGTTGACTCGACGAGTTAATTGAATCAGTTCAAAAAAGTCTCACTATTGTTGTCTGTGGACTATCCACTAACACTGCAACAAACTTGTACTTTCTTTTTTCCCTAGATTTTACCCGTTTTCTTCCACATGGACTCCAGAATATACGGAAATACGTCACTCTACACAAATCTCTATGTAAAAGTTCCTATATACCACAGGACCCATCCATATTTCCATCATAAAAATACCCTTTTCTGGACTCTGGACTATGTGTATGCCATATTTTCTGATCATTGGGTGAGTAGTTATGCCCTGAAAGCGTAACACATAAGTAAACAAACAAACGCACTATAATATTGGTAAGGATGACTCATTATATCCTGCGCAACGGGAGGATGATAAATTTATCATGCTGATAGCACGATGAAAACACAAGTGAGCACCTTCTGTTTCACACAGCATGTGAAGTCGGCCAATTTTTTTTCTCTTTCAGTCTCAGTGAACAGAGTTCACTCGTAGTCTTAGCATTTACTCTTTCCTCTTTCTTGCGTTCTCGTTCACACAATCTATCCATCTTTTCTTAGGCTTACGAACCGCTTTCCATCCATTCTCTATAATATGGAACGCGAATAGTGTAAAAAAATATGGTGGCTGATGTAACTCAGTTGAAACACAGTAAATATATATGAAACATTGATAGTTAAACTATTTAGATTGACACCACGCTTGTTTAATATACAATTATGTATGTTATCTCATTAAATTTACAAATGTATTCATTGGATTTTGTTTCTTAAGCACGTTGAAACGGCAAAACGGATATGGACAATATTTCTTATTCTACGAGTATACCGATAAATGAGATGGCTTACCCACAGTTGCGTGTTTCTATTATAACTGTTACGAACTTCACTACTAGGTGGTGCTGCTTTTGTGCAGCTATTTTTGTCTATTATACCCGTGAACAATTAGTGATATTTATGTTTTTTTTGTTAATGTCTTAATTACGAACAAATTTTATATTTCTCTGAAAAATATCTTGCTATAATTATCTTTATTCAAACTTTTCTGCAAAAATCGTATTTATCATCAGATCACCCAGTCGTCCCCTCTAAGATGCGGGCCTCCCTCACCCCCGCGCCTGCTCTATGCAATTTAAAAAATCCATAAAGCTTTCCCACCGTTTTCCTGTAAACCACCATAAGTGCCAGTTTCCATACGCCTCATAAAAATGCAGTTAACTTAGTTTATATACCGACAGGATACAGTAAAATGAGTTCAATTTTGAAGTAGATAACGTTGATTTTGAAAAAGGATGTGTTTTAAAAAATCTCTGCAAGATAACATTATTCATATAAATGGGTTTTGACAGTTTTATTCCGTAATATTGTCGGATATTACGGTAGTTAAGTTGGCTCACACGAGCTAAGATTTAGCTTCACGGGTGATATACTGCTTCCAAAGTGTCTGGGAGTCTCGGGGAGTCAATCGTCATAATTCAATATTTTTGGTAAGTGACTTTATTATATAGAAAAGGGGCATTGTTGCAATAGCAGTGCTCATCAGAAATGAATACTTCAACTAGACGTTACTAACATTAGGTTCTAATTGATTTACAAACTGAACGCTTCTAATTGCTGTCACTTATTCCTTAAGCCTAATGTTTGTTAGTCATAAACAGCTAATGATCAATGTAATTGTGTATATGTGTAGTATAACACCAGACCTAGATTAACATAAAGAATGTTATCCTAGTACAAACAGCACGAACACTCGTACTTTAGATTATGATCTGTCATAGTTCCTTAGCCATTTTCAGTCTGTCCAATCCTGTGATTTAAAATGCGATAGCCTCAAGTGCTGTCCGGCAGGTGTCCGGAGTTGTCCGCCTGTCGATAGCCGCTTATACTCGTAAGTCCGATAGCGTTGAATTACCACTGCTGTCGCCCCGATTAGCTGTTCGTTGCTGTGTCCTATTTCCTATTTAATATGTAGAAACAACGTTTTGATCTGTGTGGTTTTATATCTTTTATTGTTTTAGAAACAGTAAAACATACCATCCTATCCACATAAGGGTATATTGAATAAGTATGTATTTTTAAAATTATGACTTATTTATGAGTTTTATTAAGTACTTAGTCTCAATTATACAAATAAATGTCATTAAATTAAATATGGTAGAAAACCTTTTTTAATACGCATTTATTAGATTCGCCTGTATTTATCTATGTACGAAGTCTTTAAAACGTGATTTTGACCCACTTTAAAATGTCGAATTCAATTGAAACTGCACACGTATCAGCTTATAAGGACCGATGACAACGGTTTGTCCGTTGGTTTTTTTTTTTACAATTCGATACTATCGTTATATCGACGATAACAAAGGAATAGAGTATTTTGAATAGAAGTTTTGATGCTGTTTTATGACTAAAAAAGAAAAAATAATTGTAGTTTAAAAAAAAATAAAAAGAAACACTCTATTTGTGAAAATTTGGAAAAAGAGAATTTTCCTGCTTGCGGGATTCAAACCTGCATCCCTTCCAATCCGTGGAAGTGCTCTAGATTTCCCTTAGTCACCTTGTACGACACCCTTGGGAAAGAATGAGGTGGTGACACATGTATAATTAGTTCGTCACAACATAGATAGGTTCATTAGATACTTATCCTATTTAGTCAAACATCTCAAATGCCCAGAAATAAGTATTAATTTGAAGCTATTATTTACGCAGCTGAAGAGTGCCAGTATCACCAGTATAGATGGTGGTTGCAGGTGGTACAATAAAACGTAATAGACAATGGCTATCGTTATTATTAAGTCCATTGTGAGCACACGGTGCGGGTCCCTGGAGAAGGCGAGTGAAGTCGTGGATCTCCACTAGTGATACCATTCTCTGTGGGAAAGAGAGATATGTTTTTTTATGGTACTACCATCCATCCATCCATCCATCAGCCTATTAAAGTCCACTGCTGGACATAGGCCTCCCCAAGAATGGGGGATAGTGCCGTAATCGCCACGCTTGGCAGTTGGGTTGGCGATCGCAGTGGATGTTGTTAATACTCGAAGGAGTGCTACTGCCCACTCCTCTGGTATTCCCTCAGTCGGCTCTTACGACTCCCATGGGTGGAGAGGGGTGGGACATTTCTAAAGCCGGACCCACACGGCAAGGCCCCACATGGTACTACAAAGCTGGTAAACAAACAAAATGAGGCCCAAACCTTCTCCCTATTCTCTCCTTAGTATCCTCTCTATCCACTGCCTGTCTCTTTTCTTGCTACGAGCGAGTGATTGTTTGCCACCTTCGTAGTATAAAAAATAAATCTGAGGGAATAATTCCCTACTATCGTCCGGCGAGTGAGACCGCCGGCTCAAAACTACTCGTCATCTCGTATCTTTGTTTTTGGCACGGTGGGTCAAATGTACTTAACCGCTCACCCTGTCGTTCGAGGCAACATGATAGCGTGGGGCCTTCATCTACTAAATAAATCCATCGTGTTCCTTCTCTAAGTCTGATTTGGTGGACAATTGGAACTATATGACATACTCCAGTGGTAGTCCTCCGATTTTCCTGCTATAATTTTCTTTAAAATTTGCTACGAGGTTTGTGACTTAGTGTTTCTAACGTCTATATGCTATGGTGATCGCTCACCAGGTAAATGCACACAAGCAAGCATAAGGGCCATATTTATATAATTTTAGCACTCGACATGCTCGGCTATTTATTAAAAATATTTAGGACAAACGTGAAGATGGGTTTGAACCACACACAGTTATATGAACTATTATAAAGTTGTAACAGAGCTATATCTGTACATTTAAGTTATTTGAAAAAAAATACTGTGTGTGTGTGTGTGTATTTGAGTCTCTCTGAACATACTGTTTGTCTGTTTATTTGTCCGCACATCACAGAAAAAATACATCAAAAATATATAAAATTTGTTTTAATAAATAACCATTTGTAAAACAATATTATTACGAGTATTGTTGATACTATGAAAACTGTTCAAGCATCGGGTACGCAGCCAACATATTCGTACATATAAGGTAGATATTATCTAAAATTATTGGTAACTAATTTAACTCTATAGCACTAAATTAAGGTTGAATGATAACATGCATGCCCTACAAGAGGGCGCTGTTGTTCTTTATGTCTAAAGGAAATATACTTCTTGTAATCAACGACGTGGTTACCCTACGAAGGCAGTTTATCTGCGTCTTCAAGGGCACTTTACATAAAGAGGGGTCGGCAGACTGTACGCGATAGTCAGCGCTGCGGAGCCCCAGATTTATACCGCGATAAGTGGCTCGTAAAAGTAAGCGTTGTGTTGGCAACCGTATTGTTAATATTGTACTTGTATAATAAAGGAAACGGTTTTAAGAGCACCGTGCTTTAGCCAATCTTATTCCTTAAAACTTCTTTTTCTTCCTCCCTTTATTAAGATAATTTTATTTTTTAAATTTTTACTAACGAATTCAGCAATCGAAAATATACTCATAATCATTTATATGATTTAAATGAGGATCGAACGTTAATGTACTTATGTTTAAATTCTGGCGGGAAATTCTGAGATAAACAGAGTAGGTAGGAGTTATAAATTTTTTATTTATATATTAATAGGTACCTAAAATTACGTAGATACAATTATATTTTTAAAAGAACTTCTTGTCGAGAGAGTGTCAGCAATAATCAAATACCCAGCACAAAATATCTTGAGTTATTTCCGCCATATTGCCTGTAGTTAGAGCCCGCGGCATTTTCCCGCCCAAACCGTGTTAGGGTGACTACACACTGTCACATAAACTACTAAACTCGTAGATGCGAGATTGAATGAGCATCTTACTGCTCATTTACGATGCTGACAAGACAAAAAATGAAGCGAAAATATTTTTTTTACTGTTCACTCATTTTTTTTTTAATAATTACTATAACTTAGTACCGTGCCACAACATGGCCTTTGACATTGACTAGAACTCACGTCGATAGTAAATATTAGGACCTATTTTCTGACTAATTTCGTACAATATGAACTGGACATTTTCTCATAGGGTAAAAAGAGGGTTCGAGCTCTGAGAAAGGGGTTTAAATAGTTCACAATCCCTAAGTAAGTTAAGTGAACTTGTGCGGTTGATGCAAGTGGATTACTAAGCAGACATGGTCAGGAGGGTCGCGTCTGAGTGCACAATTCACTGATAAAATAAATCTCTCAATTTTTTACTTAAAACGTATCAGGAAAATCTTTTAAATTCCCCATGAGTCGACACAACTCACCCTGAAGGATCAGCGCCGCTGGCGATAAATGACTTTACTTTTAAACAGAGATTACCATTCCTGGAGGGGTGAAATAGCAGTACTTCGTGAGGGTGGTAAGTATTCTAACGAGATCTTCTATTGGCGGTTACGTTAAAGCTAGAAAAAAGGAAAACTGCTTAAAAGATTTCTCTGGTCTCGAACATTGAATGTATTGCGCTGTAAATATTCCTGCAGTTTATTTTTGACAGCTTGTTGAGATGGGCAGTCGTATTAGTTACCTACGGGAGTGGATGTGTTGTTCATAAATAGATTTTGTTGTTACATTTTTTCTAGGCAAATAATTTAAAATAATGTAAATAATTTATTTTGGTAACAGTAATAATCGATCTCTACTTCATGTCGTTGTTGGAAGAAATTGTTTTTGACAATTGAAGTGTAATATAAAAAATGTAGAGTGGCTTAGAGGTCCTAGTATCTACCTATTTGGATGGGACCTTCATAGAGTCAGTATTTCTGTTGGGACCAGCAATAATATTCTGTCACCTAAAAGTAAGTATTCTGTCACCATAAGTTTGCCATTTCTTTGTTATCATAAATAAATATTCACGGACATTTCCACACAATGTCCTCTGGTCCCAAACTAAGCTTAACGCTTGTGCTATGGGTACCAGATTACGGATAAAATACATACTTATATTACTTTTTTTTTGTAAATACATACATATAATAGATAGAAAATACCCCGACGCAGTACAAATATCTGTGTTCATCACACAAATAGTTGTCCTGAGTGGGAATCGAACCCACGACCTCTTGCACGGAAGTCGGTTACACTATCGACTACGCCACGAGGCCTGTCAATTTATATAGACATTTTATTGTATAGAAATTATTGGTTTAATATTAAGTATTTTTAG
This sequence comes from Leucoma salicis, assembly GCA_948253155.1. Classification (NCBI taxonomy): domain Eukaryota; kingdom Metazoa; phylum Arthropoda; class Insecta; order Lepidoptera; family Erebidae; genus Leucoma; species Leucoma salicis. Next base: position 23,640,085 of record OX411820.1, on the reverse strand, counting down.
TGGTAAACAACTTAGGTAAGTAGGTAGGTACCTACTTATTAATATTCATCATTAATAGAAATTATAATAGTTATATCAATTTGTTTTATTATTTCATTTAATAATACATTCCATCCATCCATCAGCCTTTTAAAGTCCACTGCTGGACATAGGCCTCCCCAAGAATGGGGGATAGTGCCGTAATTGCCACGCTTGGCAGGCGGGTTGGCGATCGCAGTGGATGTTATTAACACTCGAAGGAGTGCTGGTGCCCACTCCGCCTGTATTCCTTCAGTCGGCTCTTACGACTCCCTTGGGTAGAGAGGGGTGGGACAATTCTAAAGCCGGCCCCACACGGCCAAATACTACATTAATAGTGCTTATTCAATTAAATAAATAATAAAACATACATAATAATAAATAATAACGTTGAATAACATTATTATTATATACAAGAGGTGATAACATTGAGTTATATGTACATACTTATATATCAATGGGTAATAAGTACTTACCTAAGTTCGTTTGTTACATCAAAATAATGTATACTGAAGGCCCAAACTCCTCGCCTGTCTCTCCTTATTATCCTTCCTATCTTTTCCTTTTTATGCTTCCTCTCCACCCCCCATCCCTTTTCCTGGAGATTGCGACTCGTGATTGATGATTCTGTTGTGTCAAATTTTGAAGTTCACGCATGTAAAGTTGCAGGCAGACGCTAGTAGCGTAGCATCGCGCCTGTATCCCCGAAGGGGTTGGCAGAGGTGTATATACACACCCACGATTCGCCAGCTATGTTTAAGTCCCACGTAATAGGGGCGAGCCTATTGCCGTCTACCAGGTACATTTCCAAACTCCGGGATGCTACTGAGAATTTTTCTTTTTACGAAAAAGCTCAATAACATTGCTCGACCCGGGGATCGAACCCGAGACGTCATGTTCAGCAGTCGCTTACACTACCGCTGCACCACCGAGGAAGACGCTAGTTTGTAGCATATATGTCTAAAACAACTTTTATCTTAGTTTATGTAATGTTCGCTATTTTTTTCAAATTATTTAGGTACTAACAAAAATGTATAGGTAGGTACTTACATTAACGTTGTGTGACAAAAAATTTAACATCGTTCTAAGAAAATGTTGGCATGAGTGTATTTAGGGTCAGAAAATGTAGACCTACCGACCTACATTAATGTAGTAGGTACCTAAGTAGGTACCTGCATTGTCAGATTTGTCAGTTCTTACAACATTTTAAGAAAGGAGTTACCAAAGCGTGTTCTGATAGTTTGTCGATTAACCATACAATAAATCAGAGAATAATAGATAGAAATAATTAATTATGCATATTTGTAAATATAATGTTTTTTTATTAAACTTATTCGTATAATCAGTAGAAAAGACAGTGTTATCTAACAACATTCTATGCGTCATAAGATGACGTCAGTTGTGAGCGTAGATAGAGTTTACGTATTTCGCCTTGAGTCTCACCGACTCCGTGGCGCAACGGTAGCGCGTCTGACTCCAGATCAGAAGGTTGCGTGTTCAAATCACGTCGGGGTCAATTAGCTTTTTGTTTAAAATATTTTTTATTAAATATTTTTTGTATTTTCTAAAAGCAAAAATTTAGGATAAACCACTTGTTATTGTGGATATTCAGTATCATAAAATTTGAATTTATATTCTCTATAAAGTATGTATGGGTATAGTATAGGTGTTTTAAATCTAAAAATATATGTTATACCTGTTTTTCTTTGGTTTAGTTAGTAAATTAATCATATATGTTACTAGTCAAATTTCAAAAATATTTCAATTCATAGCTTATAAATGACTATATACCTATTATAGGCTACGTACATAGAACTCAATATTCCGAGTTCTATGGTTACGTATAACATTATGCTACAACTATAGACGCGCGTATCCCGGATGTAGAGCTAATAACATACTTATATTAAAATACTACATATTATGAGGAAAAGCAGGCTCTCTCTTGAGCTGTTTTATCACATTTCAATTAAATATTTTACTCTACGAATTATAAAATTATTAATTATAAGAGATCATGTAGCGGCGGAGATGAGGTAGATATGGTTATAAGCTAGGATAAGAGATAGTAGGATATTTAAGATATAGAGTGGATTAAAAGAGCTCTTTTACCAACTTTCAGAAATTTATTATAAAACAGTTATAATAACAAATACGAGTATGTATGCCTGTAACTGTCTATAATATACAAAAAATCCCATGTTTTGGGCATTATTCCTCGTTTTGGAGTCGGTTAAATTATGATTAGTCTAATTCCAATATCGTATATCTCACAAGACGTGGTCCACAGCGGACAGCGCACGGTGACCGTTCCCACGGACTCATCATCATTCGCCATCATTTCACGCTTCGTGGAGCTGTTGTTAAGGACAATATACATCTGTCTGGACGGACTGTGGTAGATTCGTAGCTGTTGTCCGGTGCTGTGATTTTATTTGTCTCTCTGTTTGTTCGGATTTCACACAAAAAATACTGAACAGATTTTGATGAAACTTTTTAACTCTTGATTAGACTTAAAGTGGACATTATACGTAAACGTATAACGCCCAGTTTAAGTCTAATCGAGAGGTTATGTTAGGTCATGATGGTAATACTGTTGCTATGTCGGGAATCTGCGATATAACGTACCTAAAAGTTCTATAAGAAGCTAGTACTTAATAAGTCAGAGCTGTCTGTATATTTTAGGTTTTTATTTGAAAGCTCTTGATTAGACTTAAAAACTGGTATAAGTACATTTTATCCCGCTACTACATCGGGAACCTGAGATATTGATATATAACCTTAAAACTAGCTTTTGGTTGCGGCGAAGCCGCGGGCAAATCTAAAATGTACAGACACAGCTCTTTTACAGATTTGTAATAGTAAAGGTACACTCTAGATTAAGTTTTAATTTTGCAGACATTCGTATTGAACAAGTGTAATGACCCCTTAACAGCTTATTGGAACATTAGAATAATGACGCGGTCGAGAACGAGAGTGTGAACATCATAACGAATCATTCATTGTTCGTTCATCGCTCACTGGTAATAACTTGTAATCACGCTGTAACAGTCGGTGAGAAAGATCATGTCATTGTTCACTCCGGCTTAGGAAATTAATTTGAATTTAGATTGACCTTCTGGTTCGTATATTTTAAAGTATTGTACAAGTCTTTTGTTGAGAAAACGATGTGTTACAATGGTCTCGAATATATAATTATTGAGTAAAGGTTATAAACACTATCAAATGTTCTCGCGTTACTTTTAAAAAACTAACTGCATTGCGCTGCGATTTAGTGCAATAACTCATGTAGTGGATGTTTTACTTAGGATGAGTAGTATTGGACTTTTATTTTTTTAGCATGTAGTGGCAGACGAGCCACGGTCCATCTGATGGTAAATGGTAATCGTTGCCCATGGACTTGACTATAGCAAGAGTATTGTCAAGCCGCTGCTCACTAATTCATTTCACAGATATGAAATGAAATATAAACGGCTATCTCCTGCTACAGGTAAAACGCAACAATGTGCTTCATGGCCGGTCACACGGGAGATGGTGGTACCAACCCGCTCGGGCCCGATACCAAGTGAGTACTCCCACTTGGTATCCAGCCCTACCACCGGTCATGCAATGAATGACAATTGCTTACTTCCCTTAGTCGCCTCACACGACACCGTTGGGAAAGAACGGGGTGGTGACACTTGTATTCTTAGTCCGTCACCACACGGACAACCTCCAGCTCGCTTCCTCATAAATTGAAAACATTAGTACCTACCTTATTATTAATTGCTTACTGTCGATGTTCTGTGACTGCCATCACAGATTCATTCGTACTTGGATTAGTGGGGCTCTACCGTCAACCTATTATTATGTTATGTATATCCTCTTATGATCCACCGTAGCTTCACAATACAATATTGTTTAAACTAAAATATAAAGGTAGGCTCTCGCTTGTGGGGCCCCACACAAGAGCGAGAGCGAGTAGGTATGACAGAGAGTATTGGTGTAAAGATGCGAAAGGGAATGCTCCAATGGTTCGGACATGTGGAAAGAATGCCGGACGAGCTACTGGTTAAGAAGATACACAATGTGAAAGTGGAAGGATGTAGGTACAGGGGCAGACCGAGACTCACCTACCTAGATCAAATCGGTCATGTATTGAAGGAAGGTGGAGTCAGGAGTCTCCGAAACCGGCGAGCGTGTATGAAGAGAGTTATGAATGTTGAGGAAGCGAGAGATGTATGCAAGAATAGAGCCTCTTGGCACTCTGTTCTCTCTGCCTACCCCGCAAGGGAAATGGCGTGATGATAAGTAAGTAAGTAAGTAAAATATAAAAATACGGGGTCATATAAATATAATGATATTGGGTTCGATCCCCTGTTGAAAGTCCAGACATTGAATGACACGTCTTTTTGAAATTGTGTGTTTCACAATAGATACAGACCTATATTACTACATATTTCACATTATATACATTCGTCGTGTGCGGCCGGCTTTAGAATTGTCCTACCCCTCTCCACCCATGGGAGTCGTACGAGCCGACTGAGGGAATACCGGGGGAGTGGGCAGCAGCACTCTCTCGAGTATTAACAACATCCACTGCGATCGCCAACCTGCCTGCCAAGCGAGGCGATTACGGTACTATACCCCCAATTTGGGGAGGCCTATGTCCAGCAGTGGACGTCGTGAGGCTGATAGATGGATAGATAAAGAAGAAAAAATATGCTAAGAGAATCTGCATGCCTCTAGGATAAGTATCATTATTTTCATTTTACAAGATATTTTCCTAAAACTGAGTGAGAATTTTTTTTTTAAATATTCATGTAGGTACGTTTCGCACAACGTCCTCTGGTCCCAAACTAAGCTTAATGCTTATGTACCAGATTACAGAAATAAACATTACTTATAGTACTTTTTTTTGTAAATACATACCTATACACGTAATAGATAGAAAACACCCAGACGCAGTACAAATATCTGTGTTCATCATACAAATGATTGTCCTGAGTGGGAATCGAACCCACGACCTCGTACACGGAAGTCGGTTACACTACCGACTACGCTATGAAGCCCGTCAATTTGATTCAAATTGATTCAATTTAAATATGTATCTAAATACGTGCATATTGGCTAAATTATATTTCCCGCAGGAAAATATATAATAAAGGAATGCTGAACCTAGCAACAGTTTATCACAATCTTGTGCCCTAGCAACGGCATGTTTATGAAAATGTTTCTACTAGATTGAACGATTGCCAAGGTTAAGCGACTTTTGCTCGACTGGCATTCATGAACTAAGTGCGGCCCCTCGTCTGCGTTTCATCTTTCTACGAAAAAATCTGAGTGGCTTTCATGCCAAACCTAGAGAAGTTTTACTTTAAAAATATCCCCAGTGGTTGCAATACGATGCTAATATTTTTGAGGCGTCGGCTACCAGGTTGCTATTGTTGTATTGAAGCTATTGTGCGCTATTTTGTGGGGTTCTTCCCTGTTGACAGGGCTGTATTCCAGGAGATGCAGGTTCAAATCCTGCTCGTGGCTGTAATTTTCGATTTCACATTTTCGCAGTTTGTGTTTATTTATATGGCTAAGCATGTCAAATGCAGCAAAAAATACATATCAAAATATCTTGATAATAAATTTACTTAACATTTTTTAAAATATTTTGGTATTTAGTTTTCTGATATCAACGCATATTATATTATCTTGAAAATAGCGTAAAGAACATTCATTCTGATATAATAAAAGGAACAACAATTAAAAATTACAAAATACGCCTTTATTATGTAAAAAAAGGTAGGTATCTACCTTTTTTTACATAATATTTTTTTGTTAAGGTCGAAAGAAACATATACTTACCTTACCGCACATCCGTCGTTAAGAGCAACGAACAGGGTAGTGAGGGGCCCTCAAGCCCTCATCCACTAAATAAATCCACCGTGTGCCGTGTCTCCTGTTGGTATTTTATATAAAACGTTTATGGAATGTCATGTGTTTACCTAAGTAGTATGTGTGTAGTTACCTAGTATGGCTGTGTTTTGATATCGCTTATGGTAGCAGACGACGGCCCACCTAATGATAAGTGGTTACTGTCGGTCATGTTGGCAACATCGTCGCCAAATACCACACAGGCGTTTGTAAGACAAGATAACTGGTTTATTAACTCGCACGATTTACCAACCGTCAGTAACGGTAATTAACTATCACATAGGCAAACAAAAACGCTCATAACAACAGAAATTACCTGGTATTGAAGTACTAAACATCTGCAATATGTTAATGGTTCCACAGTCACACAGCATCGTCGTATCCTTTCATATTTCTCATCATGATGGATGTCTTCAGGCAGTGGTGTTCTGTTCACAGCTTTTGTCATGTTTCAGCAGCGTACCTATACAATACTATTGTGTTTTACTCTGAAAGAGCATCGTAAAATGATTTCAGCTACAAAAATATTTTGCACAAAGTGAAAAATGTGAAATCGAAAATAACAGTCACGAGCAGGATTTGAACCTGCATCTCCTGGATACCGTCCAGATACTTTGCAAATTCAGCCATCGTGACAATTGCTCCTGACTGCTAATTTCGAACAACGTTAAGTATGAATGTGTTATCGAAATATATATAAAAATATCTAAAAATATTTTGCTTATAACAATTATGTACAGAGTATATTGTAACATAATATACTTATCTCTATATTGTATTTTTTGGCCTTTAAAATATCTCTTTTACTAATTTTTAACTCTTAAACTAATGAACCGATTTTAATAAAATTTGGCACACTGTGTGCAGTTTGGTTTTTGTCCCTATAATTTTGTTTTTATTACTAAATTAACGAATGAATTATGTGTATCACAGCAATGCGTGGCCGAGTCTGCTAGTTTAGATAATTATATTTTTCCCTCCTATTCGGAAAAATAAGTAATTCTTTTAAACTGCCTTAAAATGTAGCACCGTACCTACATGTAAATACTGCGATACTTCTTAACCTTTGAGACAATGGAGCTAATTGCGGTCCTTGTTTTAGGGTTCATATAAAAATAAAAATAAATATTTCGAAGATCTCTACATCACGCACAAATTATAAAAAAATGGCGTCATGCGTCTGCGCATCCAAACGATTTAAAGACGTAGGAATTTTTATTGTGACAGTCTGCATTTTTTAAAGATATGATGAACACAAAGTTGGTTGAAAGGAGCCTAAATGTACGTCCTTGAAATTCCACTCTGAATTTTGGCCAATTTTCAATTATCTAAATGCCTATCCTAACAAGTTATACTTCAAATATACTAGATCCTGTCTACGGCGTATCATGTACCTACAACAGGTTTCTAACTAAACGATTCAAAATATTTGTTTATGCCCCTGGAGTTGCTAACGTATTTATAGGTACAAACATTTTTTTTTTGCCAAGTAAAGTAGTAAAATGTCTACAGAATCTAACAAATTAGTTGTAGTAATCTCCTTTAGTATTTTCTACAAAATAATCATAACATTAGAAAATCTCTATATGCATAGGTCATTGACATCAGCGGTTTGTCAAAGATCGTGTCGAGGCAACTACGACTTTGACTAAACGTCTCACTATCTAATGTTATTAGATTTGAATTGTGTACTCATTGGATCGTGAAATGTGATGCAAATTGTTTAGCGACAGTGAATGAATGAAAAAAATGTATTAGACAAAAGTCACGATACAATTTAATGGTTTAAACGATACCTAATATATCTGTGGCTATAATCTATGATAAAATGTGACTTGCCATTTTAAATCTAATTATTGTCGATTATAGTCACTAGAATTTAATGGATAAATATTTTTATAGGTATTACGTGGGTGGCAAACAGGCATTCAGTCTACCTGATTGTAAGTGGCTATCGTATCCGCTAGCAATACCATGAGACATCACTCGCATGTTACCAATCCTGAGAAGAAGTTTAATAGAGAGAAGTTGAGGAGGAATTTAGTTCATCGGTGCTCTACTCTCTCACAGAACATAAAGCAATAGCACAGAATAAGTACTAGTCCTACGGACAGAAAAATCGCTTACATTAAAACTTGTCCAAAATCTCTCTTTAATAGCCTACAAAATCTTAATAATAATACCAATTGTTCGTAGCGAGAAGAAATGTACCTTATGGTCACAGAAATACAGTTGAGATTGTTTTGCCCGCCGCATAATCCTCGGGCAACCGCGTCATTCCACGAGTGCGCTAGGTTTGCACCTATGATGATTTTACTTACTAACTTATCATCACGCTATCTCCCTTGCGGGGTAGGCAGAGACAACAGAGTGACCAAAAGGCTCTATTCTTGCATACATCTCTCGCTTCCTCAACGTTCATAATTCTCTTCATACACTCTCCGGGTCTCTCCGGTTTCCGCTCGCCGGTTTCGGACTCCTGACTCCACCGACAGCAACAAAGCTGTCGTTTATAAAACTTAAAAATGTATTTTTCTAGTAGATTCTATTTTTTTTCTATTGTTTTTTTTTTGTTAATCATATACGTTTAGAGCTCTGAATTTTCGGTTATTAAATTTTATTGTCGAAATACCCTAAATCGCGTAAATAATTTTATTTTAATCAATACTACAAGCGCGAGCGCTTAGGCGCGCGTGTGACAGTTTCTTATACTTGCTCTATGGTGACAGTCTTCTGTCGGTTGTATCGTGGTCGGTACGCGATGCGGTAGGCATATAACTGCGGGACCTTGAGCGAGTAATGTACGCCTGGCAATAGTATTATAGAAATTGTGTAGTACAGTTTGCATACATATCAATTGTCTTATAATACCAAGAGGTGGCGTTGTATTACATTCTGTATGACATGATAAAAATATTTATCTATTAATCACTAGATAGCGCTATTTAAAATAGAACAGTTTACGTTTCGGGATTATAATATTTAACATCTTTCTTAAACAAAGAGAATAAATATCTGTATGTCAGTGAATATAGCTGATAGTTTTGCCTATCGATCTTAACTTAAATTAGACGAAGTATCACGTTTATACAATTAGCAACCGGCCGAGATCTCTGCCGGTACTGCTGCATTCCCTGACATCAAAAAACTCATTCAGTCCTTATGATCCTTATTTTTAAAGCAGAAAGAGTTGTTTCAGAATATTTTGAGTGCGTTTAGTTTGCCAAGTTACATTTACTGTCGACATCATTACTATTGTAAAGGATTAAAGTTTAATATTGCTTGTTTAATGTATTTATTTGACGGAGTTATCAAAGTCTAGATGCTTCTGTAATTGTAGCCAGTTTTTCTTGAAGCTTGTTAAACTGCGTACCTTACCGCAGTCAGCTCTTGCATTTCGTCGACGACAAATATGTTGTACGAGGAAACTGGCGGTCTCTTTGTGCAGTAGCGTGAAGATAATTATGTCATGTAGAAGCTCTTGTGAAATATATTATGCTTTATGGTACTTTTACTTTTTTATGTTTAACTGCCTCGGTGGTGTAGCGGTAGTGTATGCGACTGCTAATCATGAGGCCTCGGGTTCGATCCCCGGGTCGGGCATTGTTATTGAGCTTTTTCCTAAAAAGAAAAATTCTCAGTAGCAGCCCGGAGTTTGGAAAAATGTGCCCGGTAGACGTCAATAGGCTCGCCCCTTATTACGTGGGACTTAAACATAGCTGGCGAGTCGTGGGTGTGTAATACACCTCTGCCTACCCCTTCGGGGAATACAGGCGTAATGCTATGTTTGCTGTGTTTGTTACTTTTTTATGCGGCTAAGGGATTTGTTTTTTATACTACAAAATACAGATAAGTGCATTTTATGTTCCCTCTCTCTTATAGCTCGATGGGATGGCATTTCGAAACAAATGAAGCGCCATCAGGTGCACGACCAACGGCTTTACCTGAAGGAAAATGTCTTACGCCTGAGAGATTATTTGACGGGCTTTTAGTATTGAACAGCGTCGCAAATTGTGGATGCTTTAACTCTGAGTGGAGACCCGGTCAGTAATGGTTTTTAAAACAAATGTTAGTCCTCTACGTACAGAAGCAAGGGTTGAACCCCACAGCTGCTGGAACTTATAGTTACGCGAGGCTGGAGTTTATAGAACAAATAATGGCATCTTTCTCGAACGATACAGAAAGTTCAGTCTCACTGAACATACATGTACTTGTAGGTGTTCACATGACCAAGCGCTTCGAAAGTGTTTTTTCGATCGTCACTACCTAATCCCACATTTATGTATACGGTATCTCCAGCACCAGCATAACCTTAATAGCCACACTTTCTCTGCACAGAACCGTTAGCGATGTGATCAACTAATGAAGCTGAGTTCTTTTCATGAGACCATAGACATTGTAAGAATTTGAAAATAAAATTCTTATTACACGCTTTATATTAGCTTCACCTGTATGTTTGTTTTTAACCGACTCCTTTGAACTCAATTTTGACCCACTTTGAACGGACAGATTTAATTTAAACTTTGTACACTTAAGATAAATGTGATGAGGAAATTCGGTATTTCTAGAAATGGTACGATAGCTATTGAGCTATCCATTGGGATTAGAGCATTTCCCCGGAAAGGAAGGGACGCAGGTTCGATTCCCGCTCGTACTAAAATACTCTTTTTCCTTATTCACAAATTATAATTTGTACTTTAAGAGTAGCTGAGCATGTCAAGTGTTAAAATATAGATAAAAAATTATTGAAAAAACACGTTTTTATAGCACATTGAACTAAAAAGTGAAAAACCAAAATATTATGTTTATTGATATTCGGCGACACCGCTGTTATTAAGTTCGTTGCATTTCTATTTTAATATTATGTTTTCTATAAAAGAGGCTTGAGTGAGATATCTGCCGTAGCCTTTTTCATTATAAAAAGGTCAAAGTTCAACCAATATTCACCTTAAACTTTGAAGAAGATTGGGTTTTATTCAAATGGTAAGTTTTTTTTCTATTTATTTACCAACAAAATAGGTACTTACTTACAATATATTGAGCTCAAGGGTATTAATTAATAATAGGCTTGATTAATATTGACTTTATTGGTCATTGTTTTGAACGGCATAAAGTCATGTGCATGCCTGCACAATAAAAGCACCCATGTTAGTATTCGAATACGATTAGGTGCATTTGTAATTTTTAAAAATGGCAAGATGAAGTACTCTTTTGTTTTTTACGTGGGGAAATGCACTACGCATACCTCTGTGGCACGGGCATGCCAGAGAGATTATGTTGGACTCTCCCCGAAGGGCCTACCAACTAAAACCACCACGATGGCCTACCTCACGACGCCTTGTAAGGGAACGCGGGTATAGCAGCTCCGGTGGCCCCGACGCGTCTGTTCCTACTAGGACGCTAACACGGGGAAGACAAAAATGGCAAGCCCTCCCTTTTTCGCCAACAAGGTCCATGTTGGCACGGCGGAACTGCGTGGCAACAGCCAGCCAGCCAACAGAGGTGACAGTAAGAATACCCTCTCTGACTGCTCACGACCCCAAAGAATCATTGGTTTAACGGAGAAATTGCCAGCGCGCACCTCTCCAACGAATTCTTCGAGCGTCAGAATTGTCTCCACGCTGCTCTCCCGGCGGAAGCGGGTATTGTCGTAGACGCGCAGGTCCACCTCTGCCAGGAGGTCGAAAGGCGGGACCCGAGCCAGAAGTGTGGCCACCTCGAAGGATATTATACCATATCCTCGTGCGATCCGTATGGCCACTACACGCTGCAAGGCTGTTAAGAATAGCTCTGCTGCGGAAGGCACCCGTCAAGCGATGACACCAGCCAGGTGCCCCATAGAGGGCTATGGATCGCACGACGCCACCGTAGAGACGGCGGACCTTCTCCCGCGGAAAGATGTAGTACCTACTCAATAGAATGATCCCAGTACCTACTCAGGGCGTCATCATTCAGTGCTAACAATATTTCAAAATGAATAAATTATTTATGAAATGTGGAAAAAGAGAACTTTAGTGCGAGCGAGCTTAGCGGTTAAAGCACTTCCCCGGATTGGAAAGGACGCAGGTTCATTTCTCGCTCGCACTAAGTTCTCTTTTTCCCACATCTCACAAATACTTTGTTCTGTAAAGTAGCTGAGCATGTCAAGTGCTAAAAAAACTACACCTCAATTTTTTTTTATTAATTATGATATTAACGGGCCTCGTAGCGTAGTCGGTAGTGTAACTGACTTCCGTGCACGAGGTCGTGGGTTCAATTCCCACTCAGGACAAATTATTTGTGTGATGAACACAGATATTTGTACTGCGTCTGGGTGTTTTCTATCTATTATATGTATGTATGCACAAGCATTAAGCTTAGTTTGGGACCAGAGGACGTTGTGTTAAAAATGTCCGTGAATATTGTGTTACGAAATAAAACTTTATAACATAGCATCACGCCTGTATTCCCCGAAGGGGTAGGCAGAGGTGTATTATACACCTACGACTCGCCAGCTATTTTTAAGTGGCATGTAATAGGGGGCGAGCCTATTGACGTCTACCGGGCACATTTCCAAACTCCGGGCTGCTATTGAGAGTTTTTCTTTTTAGGAAAAAGCTCAATAACATTGTCCGACCTGGGGATCGAATCCGAGACCTCATGATTAGCAGTCTCATACACTACCGCTACACCGCCGAGGCAGTTTGCAAACTTTATAACGTAAAAGGTATTCGAAACATCGGTCGGGATAATAGAAAATCAAATAAGCGCAATAGATTCCGTACACGTGGTTTTATTTCATTTGTGTAACATTCGCGTAAATATCAGAAAGTATAAATCTGTGGTTTAATTAATATTTTTAGCACTTGACATGCTTAGCAACATACATTAAACACAAAGTGAAAAATGTGAAATCGAAAATAACAGTCACGAGCAGGATTCGAACCTGCATCTCCTGGATACCGTCCAGATGCTTTGCCAATTCAGAAATCGTGACCCTTGCTCCAGTCGGGAGCTAATCTCGATAACACATTCATACTTAACGTCTTTGAGTGACGCCTGCACCATCTGTCGGTATCGAGGAGATGCAGGTTCGAATCCTGCTCGTGACTGTTATTTTCGATTTCACATTTTTCACTCTGTGTTTAATGTATGTTGCTAAGCATGTCAAATGCTAAAAATATATATAAAAATATCTAAATATTTATAGGGTTTGCGTCATTATTAGGTAAAATCTTAATTGTAAAATTAAGTTTACCTCGTCGGTATAATGTATGAAAATACTTCCGACAGATGGTGCAGGCGTCACCCAAAGACGTTAAGTATGAATGTGTTATCGAAATTAGCAGTCAGGAGCAAGGATAACGATGGCTGAATTGGCAAAGCATCTGGACGGTATCCAGGAGATGCAGGTTCGAATCCTGCTCATGACTGTTATTTTCGATTTCACATTTTTCACTTTGTGTTTAATGTATGTTGCTAAGCATGTCAAATGCTAAAAATATATATAAAAATATCTAAATATTTAAAGGGTTTGCGTCATTATAAGGTAAAATCTTAATTGTAAAATTAAGTTTACCTGGTCGGTATAATGTATGAAAATACTTCCGACAGATGGTGCAGGCGTCACCCAAAGACGTTAAGTATAAATGTTTTATCGAAATTAGCAGTCAGGAGCAAGGATCACGATGGCTGAATTGGCAAAGCATCTGGACGGTATCCAGGAGATGCAGGTTCGAATTCTGCTCGTGACTGTTATTTTGGATTTCACATTTTTCACTTTGTGTTTAAAATGGGTTATAGATTTTATTATGCGTGAAATAGAAATGACAAGTTGTGAGATTACTTGTAGACATATTTTTCTATTTCATGAGCGAGTTCTCTCGCGTGTACCGAGAGTCATGTCGTGTGAAACAAACATATAAAGGGGCGCGTCTGCCCGCTGCGGCCGCGGTTGAGAAACGGCTAATGAGCAAAAAATGAGTCCAGCTCAGGGCATGCACCAACTGAAAATATTTATTTAATAAATACCCTTACGGAATAAAATACTGTTTTATGCAGTGGTAAAATATTCTATGAGGTATCCGCTCGAGACGGAATTCATCCATAAAAAAGAAAATTACTAAATTTTGCAATTAAAACTAAAAAAATAACCTTTTTGCTACACAGAAATAAATGTTTAATAAATATGTGTTTATTCGACTTTTATAAATGTAAGAAATATAATAACTAATTTTATAAAATTATAGTTTTTTAGGTTTTGAACGTCTAAATAAAGGCTACGCTGCTGGTTTCAAGGAACTCTATAAACCATTCAATTGGCAAATACACTCAGATTCCTAAAATTGTCATGTGTATCACACTAGCTTTTTGCTCTGAAAATCTGATCTTCAAAACTTGACACTAGGGGGTTGGTATCTTCAAACAAAGGTAACAACCGACTGATGGTAAGCGATTTCCACAGCTTATAGCAGCAACAGCATACTATTTACACGTTACTGGTTATGGCTGAATTGGCAAAGCATCTGAAACGGTATTCCAGGAGATGCAGGTTTGAAGCCTTATCGTGATTGTTATTTTCGATTTCATATTTTCGCACTTTGTGTTAATTTACAACATCATACTTAATATTATAAATGTGAATGTAAGTTTGTTTGTTACGCTTTCACGTGAAAACTACTTAACCGATCATCATGAAACTTTGTACACATATTCTCGGAGGTATTAGAAGTAACATAGGATACTTTTTATTAAAAAAAAAATACGAAAGATAAAAAAAAAATTGTTTGTCAAAAAATCTCAAAATCTAGCTACTTCAACGCCATCTAGCATTCCAGTAATGAAGTTCCAACCCTGAGTACTGTAATACCGTTGCACTGTGTTACCGAGAATTTTAAGAGTTGCTTTATTTATTTTTATGAAATTACTCACGGACGAAGTCGCGGGTAACAGCTAGTTGCTTATAATGTTATATTATTTTCCATACCTCTTACAGTCAATATCGATCGGGGAAAAGGAAGACGATTTCTGGTATGCAACACTGTTAACCACTAGAAATCGTCTACTATCAATATAGCGAATGGCGTCAGAGAAATCTGTTAACGAATAGATAAATATTGAAGCGCCGAATCTATCGTCTCTCTGAGAACTCGTGAAGCTAATACTTTATGCGTAGTCATAATTTTTGATGAGACGTGTACGAGATGAACGATGACGTATGTTGATACTCGCTGTTGAGTGAGAATTGATGTCTTGTTGTAAAGTGTCAAAAGAGCTATGAATATGTTTTGAAGTGATTGTTTCGCCTTTTTTAACTTAGAAATTCTCTCTGCCTGTTATAAAACTTTCATGAAAATGTCCGCACCTCACTAGGGCTAGTTAGCCTCACCGGTTTTAATGTTTGAGAGTATTCTCAACAGCTAAATACGACAGTGCATAATAACTACCTAATTTCAAGGTATTGGTTACACTTCTCTTGTAAGTAATATTTTGTCGTCCAGTTATTTGTTTTAATTTTAATATAGCAGGCTGTGCCTCGCGGTTCGACTCGCAATTTTAAAAGAGATTTGGTATTATTTATAATTAGATAGTTTACGAGTGCGACTTGCGTTACTGTTTATAAGAAATAATAAATAAATAAATATTCACGCACATTTCACACAACGTCCTCTGGTCCCAAACTAAGCTTAATGCTTGTGCTATGGGTACCAGATTACGGATATAATACATATATTACTTCTTTTTTTGTAAATTCATACATATAATAGATAGAAAACACCCAGACGCAGTACAAATATATTCTGTGTTTATCACACAAATATTATAAAATAAATATTGCCGTGTGGGGCCGGCTTTAGAATTGTCCCACCCCTCTCCACCCATCTCTTCGAGTATTAACAACATTCACTGCGATCGCCAACCCGTCTGCCAAGCGTGGCGATTACGGCACTATCCCCCTTTCTTGGGGAGGCCTATGTCCAGCAGTGGACTTTAAAAGGCTGATGGATGGATGGATGGATGGATATTTTAAGCTCAAACGCCTATTAAATTTTTATTTATTATACCACAATTAGTCTTCAAAAATGTCTCATTAGCCTCTATCACGCAGAGGTGTAATGTGTAATTAATTTTAATTTTAATTATGAAACTAAACCGTTTTACGATACATTCAGTAAAAGTAGTATTATTTCATAAAGTAGGTATTTTTTCACAATACCGCGGGTCCGTTTTAGTTTAGATCAATTGGTTTATAATTGATAACGAATAACTAGTTACTGACAGCCCTATTGTATCATGACCGCGTCGCTGATCGCAACAAGTAGACAGTTTTGTTAAGAGTTACTATTCGGTTACCGCTCTGTAATTACCGCTACTGGTATTAGTTAAATTAATCGATATTTGATAACTGTACCGATTGTATTTAACTTCAGTGAATAGCGTTGGCTTCTAATCTTGAGTACTAAGTCTGAATTTTCCAATGGAAGCCAAGCTTGCAGATCTCAGAAGTTGCGTGTTTTTTAGACAGTTGTTTTAGTTGCATCTGTTAAAAGGATTTATTATTTTTAATAGCTAATGATCAGATAAAATGTTAATATTTGGATGCGTTCTTAATTGGCAACGGATTGTCGAAAACCAGCTGTTATAGAACACACAATTGCCAAATATTAAACCATTCTGATGTGACTGCATCTCCAAATTTTGAGCTCACAATAAAATATATTGCATATATATATATATAAATATTTATATATTTTCTTATGCTTTGACTCTACGAAAACGTCGTTCAGAACCGTTTGTGGCGAATTATTAATTTTGTTGAAAATCAACAGGTTTTTGGAAGCATATAGGTACTAAACTTTTATTAATATATTTTGTATGGATTTGAAATATTTATCCATATAAGTGAACATGAGATGCAAAAATGTTAAATCTAAAACGATAGTCACGAGCACGATTTGAGCCTATGTCTCCTGGAGAACCGTTCCAGACGCACCAATCAACGGTGGAGAGAGGCGGTTGATAGGTAGGGGACTGGCTACTTTATCATCACATACTGTGTTCACTAAATTACAAACATATTTGACATCAAACCTAGGTGACCCTAAATCTATTGTAGAACTTTTTTAAAGATTACTATCAATTAATTAACGTCACGTAATTCAAAATTGAAAGGTCTTGAAATGAACATACCGTACATAGTCAACTAATATCAATATGACTTACAGTTTCCGGTCCACAATATAAATTTACATAAATATGAGTATTTATTGCACAATCGCACAGCTGTCCTCACCAGGTGCATCAATTTACTATTGAAATAATTGTGCTGAATGACGGGAAATCAATTGAAATAAGTATGTAACGGAATTAATACATTCCAAATTTAAATTACAGGTTTTTCATTCAAATATTCGTTATGGCCAGACTTAAGTCCAAGCCTTTGCCCGCGGCTTCGCCGCAGTCAAAAGGTAATTTTTGGGTTATATCTCAAAGTTTCCGGTATATTAGCGGGATAAAATGTACTCGTATACTTACCAATTTTGAAGTCTAATCGAGAGCTATCAAAAAAAAGTTGCGTCAAAATCGGTTCAGTAGTTTTTGCGTGATGCGCGAACAAACAAACAGACAAAAAATCTAAAAAAATAGTTTTGTGTTTAGACACGCCTATATAGCCTATTACAGTTATTTTTTCTCAAATATCTTAAATGTACAGACATAGCTATGATACAGCTTTATAATAATGGTATAGATTTAAAAAAATAACAGCACAAATTCTTTTGAGAAAGCACTTTTAAATTAATCTATCCATCCATCCATCAGCCTTTCAACGTCCACTGCTGGACATAGGCCTCCCCAAGAGAACGCCACACTGTCCCGTCATGGGGGATAATGCCGTAATCACCACGCTTGGCAGGCGGGTTGGCGATCGCAGTGGATGTTCTTAATACTCGAGGGAGTGCTGCTGCCCACTCCCCCGGTATTCCCTCAGTCGGCTCTTACGACTCCCGTGGGTAGAGAGGGGTGGGACAATGCTAAAGCCGGCCCCACACAGCCAAACGATTTAAGTTAATCGATTCATAAAACTTTTGAGTAAGTATGTTTACAAAAGTCTGCCTTAAGGCAGTGAATAACTCCTACCTACATAATGATTTTATTTCAAAATCTAATTAAACTGTAATAAGGCATTACTTTTAGTAAGTGTAATACATTCTGATATTTACGCGATGTTACACATTTTGAAATAAAGATACGTTTACGGAATCTATCGCGCTTACGTGGGCGGACTTAGATGGTAGACGTCCAAGGCTGTTATATTATAAGTTCAACCGTGATCATGAATGCTGTAAAGTATTCGGAACGTCGGGATAGTAGAAAATCGAATAAGCGCTAAAGATTCCGTAAACGTAGTTTTATTTCAAACATAGTAAGTCTGATCAAATGTAAATAAGGCTATTGAAAAATATAACCGAGAAAACCTCTTCATACCAATGAATTAAACAATGCAGGAGTATTTCTGCCGTTAAAAACGTTTGCTTACATGGTAGTGGGCTATGCTGGTAATAAATATCTGAGCCGGCCTGTCTGTCTGTCTGTACGGACTATAACCGGTACAAGAAACATCACGTCCGTCGCGGACACCTAGAAGCAAACTTATAAATTAAATAACGTTGTTTAATATGTGCATTTATTGAAAGAGTAAGACGTGACACCGCACTCATTTCACACGTTATGTTGTAATTAAACACTTTTCCTATCTCACTAATATAAATACGAAAGCTTGTGAATTTATTTAGATGTTTGTCTGTAAAACATGCCTACAGGACGCAGCGCTTAATCTTCATAAAACGGATATATTATTGTTAGTCCCATTAGTAAGTTTTCTTTCTTTCTTTCTTTCTTTCTTATATCAGAGCTAACTCTGCAGTGTACACATAAGACATTTGAAAAAAAAATTTGCGATTCTGAACACAAATTTTATTTAATTTTTGTCTGTTGTATGTTTGTTTGTTCACACATCATGTAAAAATTATTAGCTTTTGACTAGACTTAAAAACTGATATACATTTTACCTCGCTACTATGCCAGGAGCCTGTGATATGAATTAAAAACTAGCTTTTGCCATAATCTAGTTAAAAAAGTTTTAGTATAAAATATATATATAGTGGAATATGGTCAACACCCCCTTATCTGGAGAAAAACTCCGTGCCCAATACCTCAATCCCAGTGGGATGCCAATTAAAGTTGTGAAAAACGTAGTAAGAGAGGTAAGCAATAGAGGGCGCTGTAACAAATCGTTCAGTGTAGGCCAATACAATTACTACCTTACTAAATCGCCACCATTACGAGTCTCAAGTCTCAAGTCCAAAATGTCTGTACTAATAAGTTATTTCGATTGATATCTTTGATATAATTACAAAGACATGTGCTATCGAGTTCCACATCCAGCTACCAGTTGCCCAGATTACATTCCTCAGTATCAGTATCACTACTAATGGGATGGCTACAAAAACTATCGAACTGATATATTAATTACTACTGCGGATAAAAGACATAATTAGGGCGGAACTCCATCGCGCAAACAGTCTGTAGCTTACAGTTTGCAAGACACATGAAGAGAGTATTGTCACCGAATAATTTGCAAAGTAAGACAATAGATGGCGTTGCATAAAATTTTCCTAATATCTGACTTTTCAACTTTTTATTGTACGAGTAGGTATTAGAACTAATGACTGAAACCTTTGCCTGACGAGATGGCGGAGTGGATTAGATACCAGCCTCCCGTCCGAGAGTTGTGGGTTCGATTCCTTCACAGGACAACTCTACGTGTGATCCACAAATGGTTGTTCTGAGTCTGCGTGTACTTTGTGTCCGTGATATTGTATATTTGTAAAGTCCCCCACGATACAAGGATTATGCTTTAGTGCAGGGTGTTATCTTTAAAAAATAATATTGAAGTAATGTCTCACAGTTCCATTGGTCCGCCAATACAGGCGGCAGGTTTATTTAGTGCGGCTATACACTACCCAAGCCGTTGCCCCCGACCTGCAGGGTGTGCGATTAGGCACATTTTTTCACGCCTTATACCGGAGTTTGGAAATGTGCCCGGTAGACGTCAATAGGCTCGCCCCCTATTACGAGGGACTTACTCGTAAACATAGCTGGCGAGTTGTGGGTGTGTAATACACCTCTGCCTACCCCTTCGGGGAATACAGGCGTGATGCTATGTTTTTTTTCTTAACAAACAAGGTATCAGAACTAAGCCGTCAGTTTGTTACAAACTATCGTTAAAATATAAGCTCGTTTTACGGACATTTATGTCAAGTATTAGCGACAAACAGTTGTGTGGGCCGCCACAAGATCCGTCAGACCTGTTAAGGCGTTGATTTCTCTCGACAGCGAACATCTTGTACGAGTGTCATGTACTTGTAACTAGGCGGCGTGATTATACAACTTATATTTTATAGTTATAAAAGGCAGCACACGAGTCAGATCCCATGGTGTCTCTGGAGTCTTTAAGTTATGGTAACTGCTTGCTATCAGGTGAACAATATGCGTGTATATTTCCCTGGTAGTATAAAATACTGCAAGATGGAAACTTAGTATGTAATCTGATGGTAAACGACTACCTTAATCTAAAGCTGCTAAGCAATACTAGTGATAACACTATTCACCACTGAAGTAATGTAATAAAGTTCCAGTGGTCCGCCAATAAAGGCGGAGAGACGGCACACGGCGGGTTTATTTAGTGGGTGTCGGCCCCACACTACCCTGTTCGTTGCCCCAAACGACGGGGTGTGCGGTTAGGTACATTTTTTCCCGCGTTAACAAACAAAAGTACCCTAAGGAAAGGGATTTGAGGAACATTGATGTTTTGCAGGCTCTATTTGCCTCATCAAGTGATAAGTTTGCAACTATTTGGAGAAAGTAAGCCGTAGATATGTTAATTAGACTCGTCCTTACAAATACTCATATAAGTATAACAAAGTCAACTGATTAGATGTTAAGTGTAACCTAATTATCAACCGTGTTTTTATAGTATAACATGTGTAATAACTTCACATTGGCTGTCACTTCAACGACTTATATCGAAATTGTGTCAGCTAAAATAATTAGGTTATGACTATGCAAACATAGGTATCTAGGAATGTTTTACATCTCTGCTTACCCATATTGTAAAGTATCCGAAATGTGGGGGTGGCAGAAATTAAAGACGCGATAAACCATTTTTGTAAAAGTTCTACAGTAAATTACAAGAACAAAATGATTTGTGAAAGTGGAAAAACAGAGGTTTACTGCGAGCAGGATTCTGTTTTCTCTGCCTACCCCGCAAAGGAAATGGCGTGATGATAAGTAAGTAAGGATTGGAACCTGCGTCCCATCCAATCCGGGGAAGTGCTCTGAACCTCTTAAGCTATCGCAGTCACCTAACCCTCAAACTACGCTTCACATTTGTTTTTAGATGTCTTCAAGACCTACGCCACCTATCGGAAGCATTTACATGCATGTTAGACTAATAGTATGCATACAAATTAGCTGCATGTCAAGTGCTATATACAGTTCAGAATATAGTTAACTACAAGTTAAAATATACAGTAATAAATATGGAATATTTATTTAACACGCGTTTCGCGTCTACACCAGCGATGGACATATCTTTTATTTCTCTATCCGTTGTCAACATGTAGAGACACACGCGGGACATATGTCACAGTAGAAATATGTACTTTTTAAATCTTATTTGTAAGGCGAAGGCATTTTTAACGCCTTGTATTATACCTACAAGTTACTTCAACTATTTTAGTAGAATGTTTATCTGTCAACAGTAAGTAATGTTTGAGCCGGTGTTACACGGACTTAACGTCCGGCTCGCTGCATAAACAGTTACGAAGAACAACCTTATAAATATTAACTAAATCTCGGAGTTATCTGACAGCGGGCCTGTTCCGAAATCGTTATAAGTGGTTCGGTTCTCAGAACGTGCAGAACTATTGGCTCAGAATGTGTAGTTAAATTTGTTTATAATAGTTTAATGAAGTTTAATGGTGGGGTACGCTATGGGATTGAATTCTTGACCTAAATATTAGTTTGAAGTTTAATGGTTGGATCGTGATGTATTATTGGTGGCTATAAATATGTAGTCCATGTTATGTTGGTACATCTAAGCATATATAGTGTCAGTATATAATATGGTCAATGTAAACAACAGGTACTCTTAATATTTGAACTTCTTTTGTTACATACAAATATAACTAATAATTTTTTTTTGTAATGCACCTGATGGTAAGTGGTAACCGTCGCCCATGGACTCAACTATACCGAGAGTATTGTCAAGCCGCTGCGCACCAATTCATTTCTCAGATATGAAATGAAAGAATAAACAGCTATCTTCTGCTACAGTTAAAACACACTGACGTGCTTCATGACCGGTCACACAGGAGACGGTGGAACCGCCCCGTTCGGGCCCGATAGCAAGTGAGTACTCTTGCCTGGTATCCAGTCCTTAAATGTTCCTAACCACACACCCCGTCGTTCGGGGCAACAAACAGGGTAGTGTGGGCCACCCACCCACTACAGAAACACGCCGTGTGCCGTCTCTCCGCCTTTATTGGCGGGCCACCGGAACCATATTACATTCCTTCAGTGGTCCGCCGGCGGCTTACCCTTTCGGGCACCCTCAACTTAGCGACGAACCTTTGCAGGAGGCCTTGCGGGTGGCGGACGTTCCCCGGTCTATCCACCCGCAGCCTTAGCTAGGGCGGCATTAGGCGAAAATATTCACGCCTGCACTGCCTCAGTCGCTGGCAGCGGTTCGGGTCTGTGGAAGGATCAGCCTCCCTGGCCCTTTCTGCCGCTTCCTTCTGCGATTACACCTCCTCGCAGAAGGCAGCGACCGTGGCCTAATTATTGTCGCTGCCAAGCATCGCTATGACGACGCTCGGCAGCGAGAGGTCCCCCCTATTGCCGCGACGAGTTCACGGCGCTGCTCGGCCCAAGCCAGGCATGACTCGAGCGTGTGACAGCCCGGAGTCACTTCCCTCCTTGCGACAATGTGCAGATATCTGCCAAAGCAACCGTGCCCCGACAGCACCTGCACCAGTCGGAAGGTAAAGACTCCGTGCCGTCACCCTGCCCACTCTTCCAGCACCGGCTGAAGCGCCCCCTCGGTCCAAAGACCAGCCCGGGGCGCCTCCAGCCACGCCCTCCAGCTGGCCATGGCAGCTCGCCTGCCCACACGGGTGCGCCGTACAGCGCCATCGACCGGACCACCCCCACGTAAAGCCGTCGGCACGCGTTGTTGGGTCCGCCCATATTCGGCATGAGCCTTCGTGCAAGGGCGGACGCCGCACCAACGAGCCTCGGGGACAGTTGAAGGAAGTGCTCGCGAAAGCGCTACCAGCCGTCCAGCACCAGGCCCAGATACTTAATCCGGGCCTGCAACCCAATTTGGACCCCGTCCACCGTGATCGAGGCGCCAGCAGGTGGCTGACGTCGGAGCTTATGGAAAAGAAGGGCTTCCGACTTGTCCAGGGCCACCCTAAGCCCCAGCGCCCCGATCCTCCTAACCACCTCCGAGGTCCCTAAGGTGGCCAGGAACGCCGGTTCCTCGAAGTTTCCACCCCGGGCCACGAACAGCGTGTTATCCGCATAGCAGATGACCGCAAGCCCAGGGAGGGAGCCGACAGCGTAGCACCCAGTCGTAATCGATGTCCCACAGGAGCGGCCCTAGAACCGATCCCTGTGGGTCACCGCACGACATGGGTCTCCTCACGACGTCCCCTATGCGGCTCTCATAGAGAACGCTGCGGTCCTCAAGATAGTCTGCCACTAGCCGCCTCAGGTATGCAGGCACCCTGTGATACCGGAGCGCCTCCCTGATGCAGCTGAATGGCAGACTATTAAATGCGTTGGCGATGTCAAGCGACACCACCAAGAGCACTCCACCGCAAGCTTCGACCGCCGCGGCCGCAGCCCTCAGGCGCATGATAGCGCCGAACGTTAAACGACTAACTAGCTCGAAAACCGAACAGGGCGTCCGACAAGTCGGGTCCAACGTTGCGCAGGTGCTGGACGATGCGGGCAGCGAGGATTCTCTCCAGCAGCTTACCCACCTCGTCCAGCAGCACGATGGGCCTGAAGGCCCCGGCCGAATCCGGCGTTCACCCTGGCTTCGGCAAGAGTACCAGCCTCCCCTCCTTTTAGCAGTCAAGGAACCGTCCGGATGCCAGGCACGCGTCGAACAGACTTGCATCCAGTCCTACCACCAGTAATGCAATGGGTGATAATTGCCTACATCCCTTAGTCGCCTTGTACGACACCCGCGGGAAAGGATCGGGTGGTGACACTTGTATTCTTAGTCTGTCATTACACGGATAGACACATATTTTAAACAAACTTTTGTAATGGATATTTGAATGTTTATTAGTCAATCATGCAAAAGTAACTGAACGAACTGATTCAGGGATTAAGACCTACCTGGCCACGTGCAGCTTGCCAAATTTTATTGCTGTCGAGAAGACCTGTGAGGTGTGCGGCTTTTCTCACGAAGTTTTCCTATACAAGCCGATGATAATTTGTGAACAAATAATTATGATTTCGAAAAATCTGATATTTGACCACCCGGGTCTCGTCTCCAGACGGGGGTAGTCTATTCATGTCTCATCCGCGAAATGAAAAGGTGAACAACGGTTCGGCAGTATTCTTAGAATTGCTGAGTGGCGGTAACCACTGACAATCAGGTGGGCTAGGGCTCGTCTGCCATCGTAAGTAATAAATCTATAGACATCGATTGTTTGTTTGAACGTGCTAGTTTATGCAACTATTAGCCCCATTTCAACAATAAGTTCAACTCCTAAAGTAGCGGTAAGGATTCCATCTCTTTTTTGGGTGGTGTGGAAGTATACTAAATTATTGGTTAAGACCTTTTCGAATTTTAAAATCCTTACAAATATTATAAAAGTGAAAGTGCATTTGTTTGTTTATTCGTCACGCTTTCACGCTATAACCAATCACCATGAAATTTGGAACTCAGAAAAGCACATAAGCTACTTGTTGTCTCGGAAAATATATAATTCCTGTGGGAAAGTAATATTGGCAAAGAGATTATTGTATATATTATTGTTATAGAGTGACGTATTGATATTCTGAAGCGCGGACGAACCCGCGGGAAGAAACTACTAAACAATAATTTAACGTAAAAACCGTCTTCAAATTATATCTAAAACCCATCATCAGAGTATTACCTATAGGTACCCTATCAAATACAAAAAAGAGCATACGCAAATCTACCCAGAAATCAGGGAGAAATCGGTGTAGGTACATACATATCTACTGTACAAAAATGATGTGGGGCAAAAATATTGTATAACCTCCTGCATTTTTGTAGTTGGTCAAGAAGACTCTACAATTCGTTAAAATGAACCATGTCGTATATTTCTTTCATACATGCCCGATTTTCCGAAAATATTGTCTAGGAGTCGAACCTCCAACCCACCATGTGGGAGGTCACTACTCAAACCACTACCGTATCTATTAACTCATTATTATATCTTGTCTCTCCTGTAATCGGAACAGATAAAGTCAAATAGTGGAAGTAGTTTTTGTCGGTCATCGTCTTTTTAGTATTTAAGATTCGGTAACTCGATGATAATGAGGCCCTGTGAGACTTCGGCGAGCGACTACAGTGACCATTCGTTAAGGTGAGAGTGAGACAGCCCTGCAGTGTGACTCTTTAAACTACAGATCCTTCCTTACTTTGGTTACAAACCTGCCAAATCTTGCCAATGTCTGTAGTGAAAAATGCCTAAATACTGCCAACTTTATTTACCGTTGTATTAAACCAAGAAAAGTAAAAATACACACATATTATATTTTATGTACTTATACGATATTTTTATTAAATATAAACCTTGCAATTGGCATAATATTTTTCATGTTCTTCATCTATAAACATAGATTTATTCATTTGATATAACATACCTATTATATTTGGTTGGTTTGAATGCAACGCAATCGCCATGCATGATGCTCACCGATGCCTTGGTTAACATGTAAACTAGACGCCACATGGTTGTTTATATCTTTAGAGTTTTTTATCTTTGGCTTTGGAGATCCATGATGAAACTAAAGTCTTTTGCTACCACTTCAATCTATACACCATTTCACATTTTCGTTTCCTCGCCACCACCAATTATAACTATTACTCACGAAATATTAACAACGCTATTCGCTAACAAGATATTAACACTATGGTGAAATCTAAATATAAACTAAAAATAAAGAAATGCATACTGCTCTTATATTAAATTTGATAGTACAAAAATATCGTAAGGTAAACAATTATGTTTAGAGCAAGATTATTAAATGCCACCATCGCAATTGTTGTCGAGTGGTAGTCATGTATTAATGGCTAAAATAGAGTCAAATTCATCTGTCCCAAACATACCGCGAGTACGTGGTCACCCTACATGTCTCGATGCGTCTGCGCAGCACTTAACACACCGATAAAAACTTGCTCTGTCGATCACCACTGGCGCTGGTTTTTTCTGCGATCGCCCAAACTACCATATTGTGGTTCTATTTGCTTTAAATCACTTTGATATATCTCCGTTTTGTTAGTAATGTAATGAAATAGCTTATACCTTATCTATAGACTGTTATTGATTGAAATGAATTATCTGCCATATAGATGGCACAGCGCACGCTTGAATGAAATTTTTGATAAACCGTTCTGCTTCCAGCACAGCCCGTCCCGCTAATAAAGTAATTATTAGTTTGTGTAACTTATCATGGACTTGATGCTCAGCTATTTATTAGAGTAAAGGAAAAATTATAAAATCTCTTTTCTGCTGCTACATTATTTTTTTGTAAATCCTTTTTTTAAAGTGGGCAAAAATGTCCTACTTCACACCCCACTGCTCGGGGATTGTCTCCCCGGGGTATTGTGGGCCTCTCACTCACTAAAAACCCACCGTGCGCCCCCACCCTTACTACGGCGGATCTCGGGTACTGCGTCGTATTGACCGCGATCCGCAGGCGGCAGCCCTTTCAGGCACCCTCTTTTGTACGACGCCCCGCGCACTTGGGCGTCCCTTTGCGGTAGGTTTCTGCGGACGGCAGGGCAATCCCCGAGCCCACCGTCCGCAGCCTTGGCTAGGGCGGCATCAGGAGCAGATAAGCGCGCCCATGCCAGTTTTTAATGTTAGGTTGTTGCTAGTCTTTATTGTTTGACAAAAACGAGGAAGAACAAATATTGAAAAATTTATATACTTATTCACAAGTATTTTTTTTTCCTCAGAATAAGAGGCATTTTTTTCACATAGCCGGTTAGAATGTCAATAAAATAAATTTAAAAAAATGTTTTGTATTTAATTGAGTAAGGAATAAAAAGCCTTTTTATTCCTTACTCACTTAAATACAAAACATTTTCATGCAATTTCATATAGGTATGTATTAAATACATTCTTTTATGTTTTAGTTTTCTAATCACAATTTAAAGAATTTATTTCAAATATTTAGAAATGCTTATTTTTCTATTGATAATTTACTTAATAAATTATAATAGGTTTAATAATATTTCACATTAATTATAATTTAAAGGACCGCGACGTACCGTTACGTGGAAATGTCACACAGAGAGGGTATCAGCAAGGGTAATCCACCGGCAGGACAGGAAATAAAAGCGAGACCGGTTTATGGTGTTTTCCTTCATCGGTCAATGATAAATTCTTATAGTTAAATTCGAATAGTTGTATGTCTTACGCAGTCTCTACTCAGGGGGGTTAGGCAGAATCTCATATCTCACATGTCGATCGTATCGTGATCACTGTGATTGGTTGAGAAACCGACGCGTGATGTTATAATAATCCGTAGGCCAATCACGGTGAGCTCTCAACCAATCACAGTCATCACGATACGATCGACATGTGAGATATGAGATTCTGCCTAACCCCCCAGAACAGACGGGATGAGAAGGGGTCAAACCCTAATATACCTCTGTTTTGATACTTACCACTTACCACTTGACCATCATTTAATAATATTATCGTGAAATTATCGTGAGTTTAATATATCCGATATTATAATAATTATATAAAAGACTTTCGAAAAACCATGTTCGACTTACACCGCAAAATCCCACCAAATTATTGCTTTCATTCCAATTAAATCCTTTTTCTTAATGTCAGAGAACAGTGTTTTAAGTGCGTGAAGGTGTTCTGGCATGGATTTTCATTAAGATAAGTTGGGTGCGCGGGCGCAGCCCCGCCCAGATCATTACGTGCGCACGTGAACGACTCACGAGCGCAAATCTATGTAATTCACTATAAGATCAGATTTTTATATTTTATTTGGGGCAGACTGATGGTGTGTGGGTTGCCACAGAGTGACTGTTAAGTCGCTGGTGGATTCAATAATTTTATAATGACGATAAATCCTTTCAACTTTTACGAAAGGTAACACGAATGTGATGAACGTAATGGGCAAGATGAATCTGGTGAACGTATTAGGGTTTGTGAAGATTGCTAACCCGCACTGGGCCAGCGTGGTGAATATAGACTAAAAAAATATATTAATAATAAATCCCTTTCAAATTGACAGTGTGTCCTAATTTTTTGCCTATTAGGACCATCATATATTTTTTGTATTAAATAAAAATATTGTTTCTAATAATTGTCACAATAACGATCCCCAAGTTGATTCAGCACATTCAGTCACGGCTATGAGGTAATGACATAATATATTTGTTTCTTATCTTTCCTAGTCCGATAGAACAGCATTCAGGATTTAACGGAGATCAAGTGTAGGACCAGTGGCTTCACGTGCTTTTCGAGGCACGAGGATGACTTCCTAACTTTAAATTGTTATTGAGAATTTCTTGATGGAAATATTCAATAACTTTTTAGCGACCCACCTTTTTTTTTTGTTAAGGCGGGAAAAAATGTTCCTAACCGTACACCCCGTTGTTCGGGGCAACGAACAGGGTAGTGTGGGGCCTGCACCCACTAAAGAAACCCGCCGTATGCCGTCTCTCCGCCTTTATTGACGGGCCACTGGAACTATGTTACATTCCTTCGGTGGTTTAGCGACCCGACCTGGGGTTCGAACCCGAAACCTCATGATATACCTCAGTCACATACACAGACCACCGAGGCAGTTAGAGCCTAAAATCATAATGCCACCATCACTGCGGTTGTATTATTTTCTATTGTTACAATGACTGAGATGTTTTAATCAACAGTCGATAGCATAATATACCTATTTATAGTAATAACAACATCAGAGTAAATGATTGTGATTTGTTTGTTTCGTCATTTGCGGTCAAACTCACATTTTATATTTTTAATACATTCGTGGTCACTAATATCACAGCGCCTCAAATCGATATTGAAATGCACGCAGACACAGCACAGTTTTGAAATAGATTAACCACATAATGTATTGAAATGATGAAATCTATGAATCATGAAATTATAGGTTTTTTCGATATCGATGTTGTGGGAAGCTTTGTAACGTAGTTACGCGGAACGTTAGTTAGATGGCGCTGTTTAATGTATTACGTGATATGCCAGACGGATTATGAGATTTAGATTTTTATAAGTACTTTTACCGTGTATCGTGAGACGCCTCGTAGATATGAAAGCTCGAAACTATTTTTACTCAATATTTAATTAAGAACTTATTAAATGCCTCGCTGATGCAGCGGTAGTGTGTGCGACTGCTGATCATGAGGTACCTTTTCGTTAAAAGAAAAATTCTCAGTAGCAGCCCGGAGTTTGAATATGTGCCCGGCAGACGGCAATAGGCTCGCCCCCTATTACGCTTAAACTTAAACATAGCTGGCGAACCGTGGATGTGTAATACATCTCTGCCTTCCCCTTCGGGGATACAGGCGTGATGCTATGTTATGTTGTTATGTGTACCTATTTAAACTGAATAGTTAACATAGAAATCGTGATTTATATACGTATACATAAAACTGCCTCGGTGGTACAAAGATACTGTATTCGACTGCTGATCACGAGGTCTAGGGTTCAAATCCCAGAGCAGCCAGCAAAAAGACATTCAGATACATAAATCCGTTGGGTCTCCGGCCGTGTCAGAATGCCTCCTTATCGGATTATGAGAATGTGGGAACATAAATATAGTGCCCTGCTGTTTGCGCACACAATCGTGCACTATAATATATCCACATCAATAACACTGCCCGACCCAGGGATCGAACCCAAGAACTCATAATCAGCACGCTCACACTACCGCTGCACCACGGAGGCAATATATATATACTTTTTCAATATTCGTATATTGATGAGTTTACGTGTCCGCAAGACCGAGAAGTTAAATTGCCGTGAAACATGTGGGTAGACACAGTATGAAAGTCGTAAAATACTTAAAAATTTCCAGCAGTCAAACGTACAAACGTACGCTCGCAGTGCAAATATTCTCGGAAACTAACTGTATGTTCTGTTTAACTGTTCAAGAGAATTACCTATTGGTTAGTTATTAACTGTAGGATCTTTGTAAAGGGCGGTTAAATATGATCGTAAATTAATTTCTTTGTTCCGTCAGACTCTTAATACTTTATAACTCTATCGTGAGGTATTTCATTGCAAGGTGTATATCAAGCTTTATGAGGGCGCTGACATTCGTCGTCTCAACTACGATTTGTTAATAATAATAATAAAATGTTGGATTAATGCATGTAAATGCAT
Organism: Leucoma salicis; assembly: GCA_948253155.1. Lineage (NCBI taxonomy): Eukaryota > Metazoa > Arthropoda > Insecta > Lepidoptera > Erebidae > Leucoma > Leucoma salicis. The sequence continues at coordinate 23,609,474 of OX411820.1, read as the reverse complement.
CTGAAAGGTGGCGTGGGTTGTAAAGACAAATGTGATGTGGAGATTGGACCGTTGGTCAGTGCGATGGCTTAGCGGTTAGAGCACTTCCCCGGATTGGAAGGGACGACGTTTCAATTCCTGCTTGCACTAAAGTTCTTTCACAGATAATTTGTTCTGGTCAATTTAAGTTAAAATTACACAATTGAATTTTATCACTAGTTAATGTTGCTTTTTACGCAACATTTTTTTCTATTACAGTGCAAGCAAAAGACGAGTGAATTTTAATCCCTTTAATTTTCTAAACACATAATTTTCATATATTTTATTCTGCATACAGATGAAATCAGGGTCAGAAGTGAATACCTAAGTATTATGCAAAATGTGTCGCTACTTATAGGTGCCCAGGCCGTTTCGCACAACAATTATAAAATTTCTTACCTGAACGATGATTTATCTGCTCAATTTAGAAGTCGTCTCACTACAAAACGCAGTCCAGGGAACTGGTAAGCAATAAATAAAGTCATCCATCATTCGCTTGGGTCACGATTAGCATGGAAACTTCTTCTTGCTATAAAGAGTCATACGCTGGAGTTGCCAGTAATACTAATCTCCTTACGATGTAGGAAATTATATCTTTGTGATTTGTATTTAAGCTCAGGCTTTGTTAAAGCCGACAAAGATATAATTGAGAACACAATGTGCAAAAATATGAAATCGAAAATTGTCACGAGCAGGATTTAAAACAGCGTCTCTTGGGATAGCGTTCCAGACGCTTTGCCAATTCAGCTGAATTAAATCAATTATTTTCGATTTCACATTTTATCACCGTGTGTTCTAGTAAATGGCCAAGTGTGTCAAGTGCTAATATACACAATAACTTCAAAATAAATATATAACTATGAGAAAATATAGAGACAAACTTATATAGAAAGGCTTAAACTTTCTATAGTTATACATTATAGCGTCGGGATCATGGCAATAAAAAACATTGCCAACGTCGTAACAGTTCTAATTAATTAATTTACAACAATAATTGATATTTATCTTGCAGTCAGTGATTAGGATACACACAGGTATATTTTCTTTATAACGTTCCCATTTTTATTAACATACATTTCAGTTTCGTTCTATGCCTCTTTCCTATATTTCCTTCATTCTTCCATCCCACACTTAGTACAACGCAATTTTCTCATACAAACTACACCCAGACTCGGAACTGTAGAGCGTACAAATATTTAAATTACGGGACTTTATCTGGGTAATTGATCTGTATGATCTGGCAACCCCAGCCTGTTATAGGCCGCTACGCTGCATGCCTTCGCGTACGAAACCAGACGGGAATAGTAAGTTGTGTCAAGGAATATTATTCAAAGTCATACAATGAAGATGCGTGGTGGTATCTTGTTGAATTATAGTAAAGGTTATTCACGTGAAGTTTAGGTATTAATATTTTAAATCTGGATTTAGGCACTTATCACTATGACGTTACTTATTAGCTGATCGAAATAGGCTATGCATTAATTCTGAATGTTTTGATCACATAATCATTGTTAAAAATGGAAGGCAGGCGACCAAGAGGCAGTACGTCAACTTGCTGGACATATCTATTCAATCACCTAACTATAACTATTGATATAACAGTTGATACAGATGCCATTCGCGTAGCTATGGTTAGAGATATCAGAGCGTCATCTCTGCGACACTTAGTACTGAGGACACTTAGTAATGCAAGAAGGAAGATTATGATATCAAGGACAATAAATTAACCCGAATGGATGCACTGTATTTTCTTTTTTAGCCAGTCGTGGATCGTCTCGTTTTGTTAGTGTTCTAGAGCTGTCATAATTGGATTTATCCTTCTCTCTCTTCTGCAAGCAGAGGTTGTACTTCTCGTTTAACAAAGGCGTGTATACGTGTAAAAGAATAATTGGCAGACATTTCAACGCACAGCACCAAACTCCTGGGGCTAGGACCATGATAATTCACATATCAGTTTCTTTGAAACTGTAGGTGAGAACTAAGATAGGATTTTACGCAACCCAAAATGGATATTTCATTATGACGCGAGCGTAATCGCGGGCAATGTTATATATTTAATATAAAATAGCCAGGCACATCAATAGCAAAATATATATTACAAGTTAGAATACTTAAAAGATTCGATAAGTACTTAAAGTACATTTTGTCATTTACACATCTAAGTACCTGGTGGTGTCATACCTACAAATAACATCTGTGGCGCCCCACAGTACCACTATTACGCAGATCAACGTACAATTGTATAAGGGTGCACGTCACAGTGTCACATCAGATCAAATGCTTAAACAACTCTTGTCCACATTCGTCAAGACATGTCTTCATATCATTATATACACATTAAAATATCATTCAGCTCTGGATAGACTTTATGTAGACGTTTGTTGAATAAGGTAGTAAATACACTTAGAGGCGCTAAAGTGAAGTTCGTGGGTGCTTCACCACGGAGAGCGCTGTCGTGACTAATATTCATGTCGTCCAATCACCTAACTATACCGACATGAAAACTAGGATGGGAGCAGTTTGATAACTAAAACTGCAGTTAAAGTTATATTTCGTGCAGATTAATTTGTTTTTTTTTTTTTATATATATTACCTTTTGTTATACTTAGTAATCGTCATGACTAGTCTAGTTACAAGAACATTAAATTTTATTTTTGAAAATAAATATCTTTTATTTTGTTTTGAATCTACCTCTTATCTTATCAGTGTATCCAGGCGAAGACGCTTTCACTAAGCTATAACCCCGCTGACACACGCCAATTTTTACATCTGACATATTAACTACTGGAGTCGCGTAGAAATGTAAACTTCAAAGCGTTTGTGGTGCGGATACCAACGTTGTTTCTGCAGATAGTCTTAAATGAAAAATTTTGGCCGCAAGATGTGGTGTTCAGGCGCTTTCGCGGACAGATACCACCTGAGCGCATTAGGCATTAGTGCAACGGAAGCACTGTACTAAAATAGTTTTTAAGCATTTTATATTACTAACAATTTGTTTATACGTATGTTAGACTTTAAGGTATTTATTAATGGACCCTGTTGTCAGAAATAAAGATATTATTATTATTAATATAACCTACGGCATTAATCTAAAAACGATGTATTTATACGAGTATACAAAGAGAATTATTTAAATCCGATTAATATTTTTTTTTATTTGTATTTTATTGCATGTGGTGGCAGACGAGCCACGGCCCATCTGATGGTGAATGGTAACCGTCGCTCATGGACTCAATTATACCGAGAGCATTGTCAAGCCGCTGCTCTCCATTTCATTTCACCAATATGAAAAGAAAGAATAAACGGCTATCACCTGCTACAGCCAAAACGCAATGATGTACTTGATGGCCGGTCACACGGGAGATTGTGGTACCAACCCGCTTGGGCCCGATACCAAGTGAGTATTCCCACTTGGTACCCAGCCCTACCACCAGTCATACAATGGATGATAATTGCTTACTTCCCTTAGTCGCCTCATACGACACCCGTGGGAAAGAATGGGGTGGTGACACTTGTATTCTTAGTCCGTCACCACACGGACAAATTCCAAAGATTAGTATGTGTAAACAAAAACTTTTCAGCTTTAGTCAGTAACTGCTTGAGGTAATATGAAGCGATTGCACGTTCTTTTTAGTTTTGGGGTAAGCAGGTGCGTTATTAGGGATCATACATATGAGTTCTTATACATACATATTACCTGTTACAATATTAAAATAAAATAACTTTAGTAGGTAGTATTTTAAACGGTCACTATTTATTTTCTTCATTAATCTCAATATTTAACTACAAATTAGTTCGTTACTCAACATTATAATTCCCACCGAATCGATAAATATAACATCTCTATTTAGTACCGAATAGTAATTTATCACTAGAGCCTTCAAATACACTCACCGTTTACTGTACTGGACCCAAACCGGTCACTGTGTTATCAAAAGTCCATTAAATTCTATTAGTACATACGTGCCTTGTGTTTTGGGTACATTTATTATCTTATTCTTATCTAATTAGACATAAATTACTTAAAATACGACACACGGAAACCAAGTTACGTCTGCAGTTAACTTAGTAAAGGAGAGAGATTGTTTCATACGATTCAATGTTGATATTACATTTAACTCCTGGTTTAAATATAATGGTTCAGCTAATAGACTTAATAAACCATAGATAAATTTAAAATGACTAAAACATTGATATTTTTATTACCGGCTGAGTAAATTATAAAACTGTTGAAAATTTTTTGATATGAAAGTAAAAACATTCTCATGAAACGTCAGGTTGTTGTTGTTGAGCTTACGTCACGCCTTGTCGGCTACTTCCGATCTAGAGCTCCCTTTGTAATTTTTAACTTGAGTGTGACTGTGCGCGTACGTGCGTGTACACGCGTGTATAAGTGTGTGTGTGTATTCTTGAGCGTGTGTATGCATGCTTAATGTGTGTGTTTTTTGAAAGACCATATTTTAGGTATAGACGTAGTGCGGGGACTTAGCAAACATACAGTAAATTTTTTTATTGCATTTAGTGGCAGACGAGCCACGATCCATCTGATGGTAAATGGTAACCGTCGCCCATGGACTCAACTATACCGAGAGTTTTGTCAAGCCGATACTCACCAATTCATTTCACAGATATGAAATGAAATATAAACGGCTCTCTCCACTCACAAATAATTGTTATGTGTGACATTTAAACTTATTACACTTGTCACGGGAGGTCGATGTCTAAACCACTACATCATCTCTGCAATCTGCGTACCTAGTTTGCAGTGAAATGAATTAAGAGATTTAAATTGTTATAACCGGCAATTTAAATTAATGTTTCTCTATAAACATAAATCTTTTAATTAAAATTGTTTGTTTTATTAACATCAATGCCTTGTAGTAATTAATAATCTCAATAAAACCTAGATTACTGAATGGATGCCTTGAATGTAATGGAAATGGGTCAATCAGACAGTAGTTTGGTAGAGCCTTGTTATTGAATGGATCACTTAAACAAGTCCCAACCTGTCACAGAACGTCAGCGTAAGGCAACGGTAGGTATACCTACTGGTCTGTTTCATTCGGTGAGTGAGAGCGCCAGAAGTTGAAATCCGTCTCCTCATCTTAGTTCTTTAATATTTTATGCCCCCCTCTTATCTCCTTTTTACCAGCCCGTCTCTACTATCAGCTCACTCCAACTCCCATCCCTTCAGTGGTAACTAGTGATGAACCTTTTTTTTGTTAAGGCGGAAAAAAATGTTCCTAACCGCACACCCCGTCGTTCGGGGGTAACGAACTATGTTACATTCCTTCGGTGGTAACTAGTGATGCACCTAATATTGCTAGTATCTGTATGCTACAACAGCTATTTTGATCTATATTTTAGCACTTTACACACTCAGCTACTTTGAAGAACAAATTATTTGTGAAAGTGGAAAAAGAGAGTTTTACTGCGAGCGGAATTAGAACCTGGGTCCCTTCCAATCCGGGGAAGTGCTCCGAGTGTAAAGACACTGCACAAAATTACAGTTCTAAGTGTGGCGTGAGTCGTAAAGACATCTAAAAGCAATAGTGATGTTTAGTGGAGATTGGGTGTCACTTCGGTGACTGCGATGGCTTACCGGTCTAGAGCACTTCCCCGGATTGAAAGGGACGCAGGTTGGAATCTCGCTCACATTAAAGCTCTCTTTTTTCGTGTTCATAAATAATTTGTTCTACGATAGCTACTTACCATGAGGCGTCCGCATGAATGTCTGCCACCATTGTGGTAAAAGGTCCACTGCTGGTAACTGAAGGCATCGCTGAAAGAGTATAGATTAGATATAATTGAAATTATATAATTGATTTTTGAAAGTTAAGAATACACAATTACAGCATTACGGCTTATCAGGGTATGATTGTGGTATCAACATATTAGAGCAGGGAACAGCTTTAGCCGAGGTCGCGCGTGGATGGACCAGGGATTGTATGCCAACCGTATTAGAGCCTAAAGCCAAGATGTAACGTCCCAAGTATGCCGGGACGTCCCTTAATAAAGAGTATCGATGGTCCACTGAGTATGGGAGAGACGGCGCGGGTTATTTAGAAGATGAGGGTCCTATACTTCCAGTTGTCTCCCCGAGCAGTGGGGTGTGTGGTTATGTACGCGCCTTACTAAAACAGTGCTAGATTTATGTGAGAGCTTTTACTCAACATCAAGCTTTACCAAATACTAAGATTATTTTTATTATTGGTAATGAATAAATGTGTTTAAAAGATTACTTTTATCTTAATCTAATGTAAACATAAATAAGTTAAAGCTTCATGCATAATTTCTTCTATAAAACTATCAAATTGTAATTAAAATGCTCGTAAAATAATTAATTAAAACTATTTATTTATCAGTGATCTACGGTTAATGTTATCTATCGTAATAAAGCTGATGAAATTGTTTTTGAAGTGAAAACTTCTTTGGCACGTTGTAAGTTGAAGCTCTATGAAACAATAAACCGACATAACCCATTCCCTGTCCGCTTGTAGACACAATAGAAATTTAATTGTTATGTATCATATATGATTCGTGGGACAGGGAACTTGCTAATAAATTATTTTTAAATAAAAAAAAACTGCCTTCCAAAGACACCCAGGAAATAAAAAGCAAAAAATAATTGGTATTTACATACATTATTTTTTGCTTTTTAATTCCTGGGTGACTTCTGAAGGTGTTTTTTTATTTAAAAATAATTTATTTTTGCTTTTTTGTGGTTTTTTATAAAATAGATGCGTAGATTACCGTAGGTGGTAGGTACATGATGAGGAGGTCTTCTTGAGTGCATCTCGTATGAGAAAGCGTCGAGTATTAGAGTCTTCTGAAAGATGAGCGCCTAAAGCGCAGTAGAGAAAGAAATAGAGCACAACGTCTCGGAGAGTCTTCCGAAGACCGTGAAGAAAGGCTCTTTATATAATATGGGTATTATGCGCCAATTAAACGCACTGCTCCAATGAGACAAAAGGGTTTCGAAGTAAACAAAAAAATATCATCATTTTTTAAATTTTTGTTGATTTTGGATAAACCGCTCGACTGATTTCGATAAAATTTAAATGGTACCACCTCTGAAGTAGAACCTACCAAACAAAAAAAGAATCACTGAAATTAATTAATAATCGCGTAACAAACATACCAAGAAAACAACATACAAAGTACAAAATAATCAATACAATTCTTTGAAATCGACATGTCTTACATAACACAATAATTACTAAAACTTCAATTAATTATGACATGGGCAAAATTTGGCTGCAGTTATAAAATAATATTTTAAACTTTAAAATTAAAAACATAAAGAACAGTCGTTGGCAAATGTAAAGTTGGTGACGTGTATTGATGGAGGTATCTGGTAGCCATGGCAACAAGGACGAGTTCTGAATTTGAAGCTCGAATTTTACAACGCGTTTGAAGAAAGCATGACAGTAATAAGTTTTGATACTTGCTTAATGACTTTATTATAAACTTTTCATTTGAGAGCACTGTGGTAAGTGTGACTATAGACACAAAAATAAATATTATTATCCTTTTATAATAAATTGTACTGAGTTATGCCAAAACCAACAATTTGTCGAAAAATAAATTACTTACTGGCACCAATTTGATCGAAATTTGTCCGTGTGGTGTCGGACTAAGAATACAAGTATCACCATTCCATTCTTTCCAACGGGTGTCGTACGAGGCCACTAAGGAAAGTAAGCAATTATCACCCATTGCATTACTGGTGGCCTAGGTACTAAGTGGGAATGTTCACTTGTATCGGGCTCAAGTGGGTTGGAACCACCACCCCCTGTGTGAGCGGTCATGAAGCACATTTGTGTGTTTTGGTTGTAGCAGGAGATAGCCGTTAATTCTTTCATTTCATATCTGAGAAATGATTATAGTGAGCAGTGGCTTGACAATACTCTCGGTATAGTTGAGTCCATTAGCGACGGTTACCATTTACCATCAGATGGGCCGTGGCTCGTCAGCCACTACATGCAATAAAAAAATGTGGTTACTACATACATTACCGAATTTTTGTTCTTTTCTACATCCTTTGTGCAATTTTTTTATTTAAGTGTTCTCCTGTATTATGAAATAAACCTTACGTTTATGGAATCTATCGCGTTTACTTGATTTTCTACTATTCTGACGTTTCAAATACTTGTAAACTATTCATGATCACGGGTGGACTCAGATGTTAGACGTCCAAGGCTGATATGTTGTTTGCTGGCTGATATGTACTTTGTGTTTTTGAAATTATTGAATTCCGTTGCCAAAATCTCCCAATAGAAGTGAAAGGTTGTGTAATATCTATTATATCAAGTATCAAATCTCTTCGTCGTAATATACAGACTCGTTTGAGGTTCTGATCGCTTACTGGTCACGTTTCGCGTTTTCAATATATCGACTGAAGACGTCTCCGCAGATGGACTTGCTGAATATTATTTTCTTATAAAACAGACTACTCATTCTCTAACTGTTTATGCGGTTATATATATGTAGCTTAAAAACTGCTGGTACAATACAATATGTATTGCTATTATGGCATTCATATTTTTTATTCAAATTCTCGAAAATGCATCAGGTATTCTCAGACGTGAGCATACAAAAATCATTAAAGTTATAGATACACAGCTATAAAAGAAATATATATACAGTTGCAGGACGACATCTGTTGGGTTAGTACATATAGGTACTTATATACAATAATATTAAATCATTTGACTTTGAAATCTAATTTGTTAGGCTCTCGCTTTTTCAACTGGGAAGTACCACCATCTCATAGAAAATCGGCGAGAAACAATTGTAGGTACTATTGTGTTTCATATAGTAAGTGAAGAAAGGGCATCGGAAACCCAAAACTCCTTTTCAACCCCCTAATATCCTTACTGCCCACCTCCTTATCTTGTCTCTATCATTTATCCTTTCCACTTCTTATGCCTTTCACTTGTATTGGTAATACGCTAGAGGTGCCTCTGGAGTTGCCAGCGTCCATGGTGAGCCGTATGCTTGTATGCCGCCCTCGTATTATAAACATAGTGTCTTATTAACATACACATTATGGCATGACTTATCTTCAAAGTTGGTTTTTACATAACATAATTAATGTATAATAATAATAATTAAGAAACGATTATTTTTTTCTCTTTCGTCGTGTTATCCGAACAAGCTTTTAGTGATATCTGAGGAATGTAGCCCTTTCCGTGGATCGTACATACTTACACCCTATCTTGTCATAGTATAGATATAATAATATGTGTTTATATTTGTCATGAACATTAGACTGAGCGCCAGGTTTTTTAAATTAAACCCAGGTGATTAACTTGGATTAAGTAGGTAAGCGGATACTTAAGTATGTATTCAGTATAGTGTAGTGCGCTCGTGGCGGCCGGTGGTAGTGCGTGCTTGTTGTAGTGTACATGGTATCTGTATTATTTTATCTACATGTTCCTGCTGCTTACTGTGAGTCGTTACTGGGGCTAGTTTATGACTACCCTCAAGTCGCTAATTTAATGATTTGTTTTTATTTTTAAGTGTAATGCTGTGGATCTAAATCTTACACCCTATTAGTCTTTATTGTATATTTTAGATATTATTTCACTTCTCATGAACATTATACTAAATTAACATTCTTCTGCTAATAGTTTATATAGAACGTCAAAGTTCTGAAAAAAAATAACTTCAATATATTTATGATATTGGTTTATTAGGCTTAAATGTACACTATTAGATCCAATGTAAAATATTATTGTTGAATGAAGATATTAATAAATTAAAATTAGTCAGCATTATCTCGTTCGTTTTGGTTCCCGCTCTGATCTGGTCGAGAATGATGGAGGAAAATATTATAAAGGCTTCAACTAAAAAAATCACAGGAAATTCGCGGTTCAAAGTGGATTCGGTACAGGCATCTGGCGCCAATATTCTGGTTGTTATATCAGGATTATAATTTTTGTGATTCACAAATGGTTGTCGTCAGTGTACAAATTTTTTGTCTTTGAAAATATCTATTGTTAAATTAAACACAAAGTGAAAAATGTGGAATCGAAAATAACAGTCAGGAGCAGGATTTGAACCTGCATCTTCTGGATACCGTCCAGATGCTTTACCAATTCAGCAATCCTGACAATTGCTCCTGACTGCTAATTTCGATAACACATCATACTTAACGTCTTTGGGTGACGCCTGCGCCATCTGTCGGACGTATTTCCATACATTATACCGACCAGGTAAACTTAATTTTACAATTAAGATTTTACCTAATAATGACGCAAACCCTTTAAATATTTTAGATATTTTTATATATATTTTTAGCATTTGACATGCTTAGCACTATACATTAAACACAAAGTGAAAAATGTGAAATGAATTGGTAAAGCATCTGGACGGTATCCAGAAGATGCAGGTTCAAATCCTGCTCCTGACTGTTATTTTCGATTTCACATTTTTCACTTTGTGTTTAATGTATAGTGCTAAGCATGTCAAATGCTAAAAATATATATAAAAATATCTAAAATATCTATTGTTCATAAAATCCCCCGTGATAAGGGAGGATTATTGCGAAATCTAGTTAAGATCCTTTTTTTATGCTACGAGGATGGCAAACCATTGGTTATCAACATCACTCGCGTGTCGCCATCTTCAAGATATCCCTAGATAGCAAGTAGAGAGGTAGGATAATAAAGATGACGAGGGAGGGGCTTAAACCTCTGGCGCTCTCACTCACCATACAAAACAACCGTTGAAGTACCTCCTGTTGTTTTGCGTTAATCTATTGTAAGAGGGTGGAACTTCCCTGGTCGAGCTGGCTATTCATGCTGGGACAAGGCTATACGACACCTCGACCGCGACTTTTTTAGCATGGATTTCGAAATACAAATCTCTACGACACATTATATCTCTATGTAAATAAAACTATCCCAGGAATGTATTTTTTCGCATAATTTCATAATAATAGGTTTAGTGATTACGACATAAAAGCATAACCAACAACATATAAAGTCAATCACGTATTTATATATTATTAATTTAGTGCAGGGTATGATTTAAAATAATAGTTTTCTTTCTGGTGGCAAATAGTGAGACTTAAGAAGCCCAAGAAAGAATAAAAATATATTTTTTTTGTTATAAACCCAACATCCTGCACTAGGGAATAAATCCCGCAAAAGTGTGACGCCCAAGTGCGCGCGGCGTCGCACAAGAAAGTGTGCCCGAAGGGGCTGCCGCCTGCGGATCGCGGTCGAAACGACGCGGTACCCGTGATCCGCCGTAGCAAAAGCGGGTGGGTTTTTAGTGGGTGAGAGCCCCATACTACCTCGTTGTCTCCCCGGGCAGCGGGGTGTGCGGTAGGACATTTTTGCCCACCTAAAATAAAAAAAATAAAATTTTCATTTCACGGACACAAAGTACACCCAGACTCAGAACAAGCATTTGTGGACCTTACCTGGTCCTGTGTGAGAATCAAACCCACAAAACTTAGCATGTGAAGGTGGTCCCCCACTAGGCCGGCCTGGTGCACTATAGCCTGAAGTTCTTATGTTCATAAGTGACCGTTACAATTTATAAGTTACCATATACCATGAGGTAGACTGACGTAATTAATAAAATTGTCATATAATTAATTTAAAGACGATAAGAGACGCCCACAGGTAAATTTAAAACTCAGATTAAAAAGGTTGATTCTTTTATAAGAACGATTAGGATATAAATAAAATTCTGACAACATTAACACTTGTATTAAAGTAATTATGTTATTTATGATACTAACATATCCTCTTTTGTAAAAATGGAAAAGAGAGTGAATGAAGGGCGGCTGGGAACCTGCGTGCTTGAGAGATTTTCTCGACGGTTTGTGAAGTCTGCCAACCCGCACAGGGCCAGCGTGGTGGACTATGGCCCAATCCCTCTCACCATACTATATATGCCCAATACTGGAGCGGGAAAAGAGTTAAATAAAACTAAGTACTACAATCCAAGGGCATTGAGTTCGCAAAAATGTCCTACCGCACATCCCGCTGTCCGGGGAGACAACGGGGTAGAGTTCGATTGTTATTTTTACTGTATTTGTTAACAAATCGTCTCAGCTCTGTGAAGAAAAACGTGAGGAAACCTGCATACTGTTAATTTATTTTGTTGTTGCGAAAAAAAAATATACCTAACTGCTCACCCTGTCGTTGGGGTAGTGTTGGGTCTTAACTCACAAAATAAACTCGCAGTCTTTTCGTCTTTACTGGCAGCCCACTGGAACTGTGTGACATTACTACAGTGGTCCGATGAAATTTGCATACCAGAGATTTGCTCGACCACAGTCTAAATTCCTTTCATTCTAAGTGGAGACTTCCCAACGAGACATTAATGGGTTGAACAAAATGAAGTTCTATATGCTGGTGGGGATGAAGTCTCACTTTGTAATGGGTTGAACAAAATGAAGTTCTATATGCTGGTGGGGATGAAGTCTCACCTTGTAATGGGTTGAACAAAATGAAGTTCTATATGCTGGTGGGGATGAAGTCTCACCTTGTAATGGGTTGAACAAAATGAAGTTCTATATGCTGGTGGGGATGAAGTCTCACCTTGTAATGGGTTGAACAAAATGAAGTTCTATATGCTGGTGGGCATGAAGTCTCACCTTGTAATGGGTTGAACAAAATGAAGTTCTATATGCTGGTGGGGATGAAGTCTCACCTTGTAATGGGTTGAACAAAATGAAGTTCTATATGCTGGTGGGGATGAAGTCTCACCTTGTAATGGGTTGAACAAAATGAAGTTCTATATGCTGGTGGGGATGAAGTCTCACCTTGTAATGGGTTGAACAAAATGAAGTTCTATATGCTGGTGGGGATGAAGTCTCACCTTGTAATGGGTTGAACAAAATGAAGTTCTATATGCTGGTGGGGATGAAGTCTCACCTTGTAATGGGTTGAACAAAATGAAGTTCTATATGCTGGTGGGGATGAAGTCTCACCTTGTAATGGGTTGAACAAAATGAAGTTCTATATGCTGGTGGGGATGAAGTCTCACCTTGTAATGGGTTGAACAAAATGAAGTTCTATATGCTGGTGGGGATGAAGTCTCACCTTGTAATGGGTTGAACAAAATGAAGTTCTATATGCTGGTGGGGATGAAGTCTCACCTTGTAATGGGTTGAACAAAATGAAGTTCTATATGCTGGTGGGGATGAAGTCTCACCTTGTAATGGGTTGAACAAAATGAAGTTCTATATGCTGGTGGGGATGAAGTCTCACCTTGTAATGGGTTGAACAAAATGAAGTTCTATATGCTGGTGGGGATGAAGTCTCACCTTGTAATGGGTTGAACAAAATGAAGTTCTATATGCTGGTGGGGATGAAGTCTCACCTTGTAATGGGTTGAACAAAATGAAGTTCTATATGCTGGTGGGGATGAAGTCTCACCTTGTAATGGGTTGAACAAAATGAAGTTCTATATGCTGGTGGGGATGAAGTCTCACCTTGTAATGGGTTGAACAAAATGAAGTTCTATATGCTGGTGGGGATGAAGTCTCACCTTGTAATGGGTTGAACAAAATGAAGTTCTATATGCTGGTGGGGATGAAGTCTCACCTTGTAATGGGTTGAACAAAATGAAGTTCTATATGCTGGTGGGGATGAAGTCTCACCTTGTAATGGGTTGAACAAAATGAAGTTCTATATGCTGGTGGGGATGAAGTCTCACCTTGTAATGGGTTGAACAAAATGAAGTTCTATATGCTGGTGGGGATGAAGTCTCACCTTGTAATGGGTTGAACAAAATGAAGTTCTATATGCTGGTGGGGATGAAGTCTCACCTTGTAATGGGTTGAACAAAATGAAGTTCTATATGCTGGTGGGGATGAAGTCTCACCTTGTAATGGGTTGAACAAAATGAAGTTCTATATGCTGGTGGGGATGAAGTCTCACCTTGTAATGGGTTGAACAAAATGAAGTTCTATATGCTGGTGGGGATGAAGTCTCACCTTGTAATGGGTTGAACAAAATGAAGTTCTATATGCTGGTGGGGATGAAGTCTCACCTTGTAATGGGTTGAACAAAATGAAGTTCTATATGCTGGTGGGGATGAAGTCTCACCTTGTAATGGGTTGAACAAAATGAAGTTCTATATGCTGGTGGGGATGAAGTCTCACCTTGTAATGGGTTGAACAAAATGAAGTTCTATATGCTGGTGGGGATGAAGTCTCACCTTGTAATGGGTTGAACAAAATGAAGTTCTATATGCTGGTGGGGATGAAGTCTCACCTTGTAATGGGTTGAACAAAATGAAGTTCTATATGCTGGTGGGGATGAAGTCTCACCTTGTAATGGGTTGAACAAAATGAAGTTCTATATGCTGGTGGGGATGAAGTCTCACCTTGTAATGGGTTGAACAAAATGAAGTTCTATATGCTGGTGGGGATGAAGTCTCACCTTGTAATGGGTTGAACAAAATGAAGTTCTATATGCTGGTGGGGATGAAGTCTCACCTTGTAATGGGTTGAACAAAATGAAGTTCTATATGCTGGTGGGGATGAAGTCTCACCTTGTAATGGGTTGAACAAAATGAAGTTCTATATGCTGGTGGGGATGAAGTCTCACCTTGTAATGGGTTGAACAAAATGAAGTTCTATATGCTGGTGGGGATGAAGTCTCACCTTGTAATGGGTTGAACAAAATGAAGTTCTATATGCTGGTGGGGATGAAGTCTCACCTTGTAATGGGTTGAACAAAATGAAGTTCTGTATGCTGGTGGGGATGAAGTCTCACCTTGTAATGGGTTGAACAAAATGAAGTTCTATATGCTGGTGGGGATGAAGTCTCACCTTGTAATGGGTTGAACAAAATGAAGTTCTATATGCTGGTGGGGATGAAGTCTCACCTTGTAATGGGTTGAACAAAATGAAGTTCTATATGCTGGTGGGGATGAAGTCTCACCTTGTAATGGGTTGAACAAAATGAAGTTCTGTATGCTGGTGGGGATGAAGTCTCACTTTGTAATGGGTTGAACAAAATGAAGTTCTATATGCTGGTGGGGATGAAGTCTCACCTTGTAATGGGTTGAACAAAATGAAGTTCTATATGCTGGTGGGGATGAAGTCTCACCTTGTAATGGGTTGAACAAAATGAAGTTCTATATGCTGGTGGGGATGAAGTCTCACCTTGTAATGGGTTGAACAAAATGAAGTTCTGTATGCTGGTGGGGATGAAGTCTCACCTTGTAATGGGTTGAACAAAATGAAGTTCTATATGCTGGTGGGGATGAAGTCTCACCTTGTAATGGGTTGAACAAAATGAAGTTCTATATGCTGGTGGGGATGAAGTCTCACCTTGTAATGGGTTGAACAAAATGAAGTTCTGTATGCTGGTGGGGATGAAGTCTCACCTTGTAATGGGTTGAACAAAATGAAGTTCTGTATGCTGGTGGGGATGAAGTCTCACCTTGTAATGGGTTGAACAAAATGAAGTTCTGTATGCTGGTGGGGATGAAGTCTCACCTTGTAATGGGTTGAACAAAATGAAGTTCTATATGCTGGTGGGGATGAAGTCTCACCTTGTAATGGGTTGAACAAAATGAAGTTCTATATGCTGGTGGGGATGAAGTCTCACCTTGTAATGGGTTGAACAAAATGAAGTTCTATATGCTGGTGGGGATGAAGTCTCACCTTGTAATGGGTTGAACAAAATGAAGTTCTGTATGCTGGTGGGGATGAAGTCTCACCTTGTAATGGGTTGAACAAAATGAAGTTCTATATGCTGGTGGGGATGAAGTCTCACCTTGTAATGGGTTGAACAAAATGAAGTTCTATATGCTGGTGGGGATGAAGTCTCACCTTGTAATGGGTTGAACAAAATGAAGTTCTGTATGCTGGTGGGGATGAAGTCTCACCTTGTAATGGGTTGAACAAAATGAAGTTCCGTATGCTGGTGGGGATGAAGTCTCACCTTGTAATGGGTTGAACAAAATGAAGTTCCGTATGCTGGTGGGGATGAAGTCTCACCTTGTAATG
This sequence comes from Leucoma salicis, assembly GCA_948253155.1. NCBI lineage: Eukaryota > Metazoa > Arthropoda > Insecta > Lepidoptera > Erebidae > Leucoma > Leucoma salicis. The sequence goes on along the minus strand of OX411820.1, from coordinate 23,593,468 downwards.
GGTTGAACAAAATGAAGTTCTGTATGCTGGTGGGGATGAAGTCTCACCTTGTAATGGGTTGAACAAAATGAAGTTCTGTATGCTGGTGGGGATGAAGTCTCACCTTGTAATGGGTTGAACAAAATGAAGTTCCGTATGCTGGTGGGGATGAAGTCTCACCTTGTAATGGGTTGAACAAAATGAAGTTCTGTATGCTGGTGGGGATGAAGTCTCACCTTGTAATGGGTTGAACAAAATGAAGTTCTGTATGCTGGTGGGGATGAAGTCTCACCTTGTAACGGAGTAATGCTCTTAGTTCTGTTATCATTTCATCGGATGGAATATTTTATTATAATGGTTTGTAATGCGGTAAAAACTAGCACCGTTTATAATATAAATATATCATTATCTAGCACCTAAATTGCCATCCGACAGTATACAAAGTAGCTTTTTCTGTACCCAGGATTAAATGTATGTCGTATGCTTCGTAGGATGTAACAATATTTACGCTTTACTCACTTTCACATTTATAATATAAAAATAAAGATATCTACAATCAAATTACTGCCGGTTTTAAAAACACTTGGCCTTTAAACGGAAGCAGGTGTGAGAGTTCTGCCTATGTATGTTACTTAACAACAATCTTCACAATACCAGCATGTCGTATGAGTACGTTCAAACAGGCGATACAAATTGACAGAGACACCAGTCTACCAAAATTCGAATACATTAAAATATTTCTAAGACTGATTTTATTATTTACCACCTTCAAAAAAGGAGGAGGTTATGCATCCGGAACGTATCTATTTTGTATGTATTTCCGGAGATTATCGGGCCAATTTCCAATTCAGAATTGGCAAAGCATCTGGACGGTATCCAGGAGATGCAGGTTCGAATCCTGCTCGTGACTGTTATTTTCGATTTCACATTTTTCACTTTGTGTTTAAAAAACTTAATTGAAGTCTATCCAGTAGTGTTTCTGTGATGCGATGACAACGACAGAGGCCTGTAAGTTTATTCATAGATATAGAAAATCGCGTCTTATTGTTTTTCGCCAATAACAAATAGATGTTTAATCATGATTGCATTTGAATATATAATGAAAAACTACTTTCGTATAATCCTTTTGGAAATGGCAATCTTGTCCAAGTGTTAAGCAACCTTAATGTTCTGTTACGGGAGGTTATAACAGATCCATGAAAATAACGAACGAAATGTTTTGCAATTAACTGTACTTCAAGAGATTAATTATCGACTGATACTCTATACAACATTCTACTTTCGCTTTTACGAGTATATTCAGTAGATATTATCAGGCTTAGAAATTATACATATAAATTTTACGACCTGAATATATTTTTAGTGTAAAATCATTTTGATTTCTAAATAATGGTCTATAATGATTTTTATAATTGATCAGTTTTTAAATATTTGTATAATTAGGTGTCAATTACCGTGAACTTAGTTCGTCATTAAGATGTATAATTATATGTATTTTGTTATACTTAGGCGTATAACTTATGTAAATGTGATAAATTTATTTTTAAATTTATGTTTAATTTGTGTCATTACGTGTCATTAAATTTGAATATGTTTCATTAAAAGGTTTTTACGATACTCTCACGGCTTTTATGGATTTTAGTTATACTTCCCAGCTGCAGAGTGTAATATCGTATATAATTAAATTAGGTATAAACAACTAGTTACATAGCGCGGTTTCCAGTTCAAAAGTTCGAATATTTAAAATATTCAAATTAATTCGCTGATATAAAGTTAAGTTAAAGTTATTGTGGGTATATTCACAGGTCGATTCATCTCTGCTCGTCAGTATTTACTTGTTAATTACTTAGCTCCTGAAAATCGTAGCGTTATGATGATAGCCAATATAGCCTTCGTAGATAATACACTCAAAAAGATAATCTTAAGTATTTAATCGGGAACATACATTCTTAGATTCACGCCTGTCTCCCAGACATAAAATAACTACAACGGATTGCTATTAGTCATGAAACACTTTGCCTTTCCACTGCCTACTTTTCGCCCCCGTGGGAATGAGACGTGACTGGTGACGGACCTTTTCGCTGTCATTTGGATGATCGACTACTAAAAAATTATTGCATTCCCATGTTATAGCATTTATTTAATCAGTCAGTTCGTTTAGAGCTTATTTGCTTTGGTTAAACATATTAACATTGTACGAAAAGCAATGTGTATTTGCCATCAGATTAGCCACGCAATTCTTTAATCACTTTTTATGTTCGATAACGTGTAAAACGCGTATAATTTTACAAGATATTAAATAAACAAAAGAGCAGAATATCTCCGCGAGAAGCTATTCGAGACAATTACTAACAAGCCAACCGTTTACCGACACAAAAGCTCAGCTATCGGTCCATCTGAGTCGCAGCCTCCGGCGCGAGATGTGAGATGTTTCTCGCAGATACACTTCAACTTGAGAGCCTTGCAATTAGGGATGTGGAACCCTCGTCGCAGGGTTTGTCGTCACGCGTAAAGAAACCTGCATTTTTGAAAGTATTTTCCAACGGCTAGTGAAGCGTGGCATTCCGCATATGGTCAGCGTTATAAACTATGGAGATACCCGTGCCCAATTATAGGACAGTTTATTTGAGAAAGCCAAACTCCCCTCTATTTTGGATCACTTCGCTTTGCCTATTGTTGGTATCAAAGTGACAACCCTGGTACTGCTAGCGTCTAGGTCCCGGTAAACATTTTAATATTTCTATATATTTTGAAAGCATTTCACGTTCTTAGCCATATTATAAACACAAGATTCAAATCCTTCTTATCGACGATTATTTTTGATTTTACATTTTCGCACTTTGTGTTCATTTGCGGTAAACACCTACAGTCATGCGGGCCGTATAATTTGCCACTCCTTTTTTTTCCTTAAGGCGGGGATAAATATACCTGTACACGCACGTCCCATACAGAGTAGCGTGGGGCCCTTACCCACTAAATAAGCTCACCATGACCCGCTGCTCCGCCTGTGTTGGAGGACCTGGACTGTAGCTTAAGAAAATGAAAAGCACAAAGCAGGGACAACCCTATCTATAATAGGGGGGGGAGGTCATCGTTTCATCGCCACGTAGCAAACGTTATAGTTAATAGCTGCATTGTGATCCTGCGAGATGTCGCGAGTGTGCGAGTTTAAACTAGATTAATTGTTAGGAATTATTATCTATATTCTATACTGAAATACAGAATGTATATGTATGAAACAGCGATTGCATGGGAGAGGAGACCATTAGTCTACCGCACCGTAGACCATGACGTGCTCTCAATTTTGATAGGTAAGTAAAGATTTAACATATTGTCGACGGCGAAGTTTACTAATCCACACCAGACTACTAGTCTTCCAATTCCTTATACTCTATATTTAGATCTGTATTTTAGCACTTGACATGCTCAGCTACTTTAAAGAACAAATTATATGTAAATGTGGAAAAAGATGAAGAACTTTACTGCGAGCGGGATACGAACCTGCGTCCCTTACAATTCGGGGAAGTGCTCTAGACCGCTAAGCCATCGCAGTGACCGACAGCCATTCTCAATCTTTTCTCATCACATTTGCCTTAACGACCTTTTTCCACATTCACAAATAATTTGTTACTAAATTTCTGTCTATAATCCGTCCTTTCTATCACCCTTACTCTTCCTGTTTTTTCCTAGGTTTGGCAACAAACAAGTGATGCTGGTGTTGCTAGCGTCTATAAACTGTAACCGTTTCGTATTAGGCGGATTACAAGTGTTACTGTTAACCTTTATTAAAAAAATACATATGAGACCTAAGAAAGTGGTTTATTAAGATCTAAGAAAGTGGTTCAAATCTTTGTATTTTTCCGTAAACAATCTAAGTTACTGTAAAACAATATTTGATATTCCTGTGGCACACTGAGGCTTACCAGCTTTTCTATATTATCCATAATCTAATATCGAAACAAAAGGAAAACTGGCGCAGATGACGCGGCACGTGACTAACCTACTAAATTGGGGAGATACACCCTCGCTTTTATTACATACTTAGATAAAGACTTCTTGTTATAGCCGGATTAAGATGCGATCAGTTTAAACTTCGAAGGCAGATTGCATTCGCCATCTTGTATTTAATACAGGTAAAATGGCTGATGCGTGATATGTTTGTATTAAAACTTTGTTAAGATGTGAATTTGTGATTTGTGTAAATGGGGTTATAGTTTGGTTATCTATAATCATACAGATAGTATAAAGTAAAGGCGCTATCTTCCTGTTTGTTCGCGTTTTTCTTCTAAACCACACAACGGAGTTATAATCGGTTTTTATTGTCTTTTACAAAATTTTCCAAGGAAGATTTTTAAGTAGATAGTAAATGTTTATTAGTATAGTTAATTTGATGAACATTTATATATTAGTCTCACGTTGTCAACTCTAAAGAAATGGATCAGACTTAGAGGATAGGAAATGTAGGGATTAAAAAGGTGGTTTGAATCTCCGATGCTCTCACTTACTGAATGAAATACTCTAGAAGGAATTCTCGAGTTGATTTTTTACGAAACAATTCACCTATTTAAAAGTATTTAATTTCTTCATCGCGACGGCACCTAATGAACAATTTCAAATATTTGCATAACCCTTAATACGTTTATGCTCGCGCCCTCTGAGGTACTTGAGGTTAAGTTATATAAGTGAAATGCGAATTTATTAGCATACTCCATGGAAGTAATTTCGTTATTCTATAAAATAAAAGTGAGTACTGAGTAGACAGCACGTTCCGCAAATCCACAAACATCGGGTGGATATGAACCTATATTATACTATCCAATGATACTCAAAGCACAGTAAGCTGTGTGCAATGAAATCATTGTGTTATTAATTTTCTTCTCAAATACAGGTCGTTTGTCATCACAAAAATTTTACCAGATTTCTTAACGTTATACACTTCCAACGGGCCTCCATTCAGCCCATAGGCAAACTCGCTACGGTCACCAACATTTATGAAGAAATTAACCTCCAGTTTTTATTTCTGTCAATTTCACAAAATAATTTAGAATCTTTTTTATATAAATTGTGATAGTGTGATGTAGGGGAGTACTCACTTGTTATCAGGACTATGAGACCGATGTTAAAGCACCTCGATGTGCTTTAGTTGTAGTAGGAGATAGCCGGCCATTAAATAAATCTCACAATCACAAAATGAAATGGTAAGCAACGGCTTGACAGTATTATTAGTATTGTTGAGCCTATGAGCAGCGGTTACCCCTTACCATCAGGTAGGCTGTAGCTTGTCTGCAAATATTAAGCAATAAAATATACCTATTTTTAGTATTTTTCTATTTGAAATCTAGTTTTTATTTTAATTCTAATATTAGACAAAACAAAATACATTACAAAATAGTGTAAATTTGAAGCAAGTAGTAAGATAATATTTACCTCCTTTGGCCTCGTGGGGTAGTCGGTAGTGTAACCGACTTCCGTGCACGAGGTCGTGGGTTCGACGCCCACTCAGGACAATTATTTGTGTGATGAACACAGATATTTGTACTGCGTCTGGGTGTTTTCTATCTATTATATGTATGTATTTACAAAAAAAAGTATTATAATATCATGGTAACCCTACCGTCACAGCACAGACCTAACTGCCAACTTGTCACTCGGGTCACGTAGCGCCCTCTGTGATCCACTTCTGAAACTACGTTATACTTTTTATTTCAAACCATCCCCCTCAACCAATCTATTGGAAACTTGTATTGTTTTGTTGAAATAATATTTTAAAGAAAGTTGTTTATCGCTATTCCAGTTCAAACATTTTCTTATTAAGGTACTAATAAAAAGTGTGCAATCCATCCATCCATCAGCCTTTTAAAGTCCACTGCTCAGATGACACTGGCCTTCCCAAGAATGGGGGATAGTGCCGTAATCGCCACGCTTGGCAGGCGGGTTGGCGATCGCAGTGGATGTTAATACTCGAAGGAGTGCTGCTGCCCACTCCTCCGGTATTCCCTCAGTCGGCTCTTACGACTCCCATGGGCGGAGAGGGGTGGGAAAATTCTAAAGCCGGCCCCACACGGCAAAAACTAATAAAAAGTGTGCAAGGACATCCATAATATTGGGTCATATACCTTATACAATTATAAAGCTATAAACAGAGCTATGTCTGTACCTACATTTAAGATATTTGGGAAAAAAATTACGATTGTATTATGCTATTTAGGCGTCTCTAAACACAAAAACTTTCTATTTAGAATTTTTGTTTTTTGTTCTACGAGAAGACATAAATTTAGGTATGTATAGATAAAATCAAGTTTATTTTTATTAATTATTTGGAATGATAAATATTATTTAATATAAATCTTATTAAATAACAACATAGTGACTGATTACTTCCTACCATGATTTGATTTAAACACTGATTTTCATCAGAAACATGTTCAGAGACTAAAAGCACCTGATACTAATCGCCTTGTTTTTAATTAGTTTAGTATGAACTGCCCACAAACTTTACATTCTGTGATTGTTAAATTGCCATCAAGATTTATTTGTTTACAACTCTAAAATTAATCGTAAAGCGAAGTTACTAATTCATATTTATAATACATCATTATTACTCCCGATCAGCAATTCCATTAGAATGTTTATTGTTTACATTTTATGTGGCATTTAAGATTTTATGATTCCCTGGTGGTAAAGTCTTAGCTCAAACATGAATGGACTACGTATACTACTTTTACCTTTTGTGTATGGAAAAGGGGTGCATTCTTTCGTTTCACATCCGTAAGATGATATTGTGGGCAGTGGCTTGACAATACCCCTAGTATATTTGATCCATGAGCACGGGTTACCAGTCAGTTAGGTCGTGGCTCGGCTGTTACTAATAAGTAATAAAACATAGTAGACGACTAAGTATCTACTAAAGCTATATTATTTACACATTGAGATTCTACAGCACAAAAAAGGAAAAACAAACGAATCGTTTGAAACACGAAACGAAGACTAATGTCTGAGAGCAATAACGAATGGCTATCATTAACTTGCCACTTAATTTAAGAGCATCGCCCGCAAATTGATTAAGTTCACATGAAATCACATATATTAATATATCAGAATACTTTGCTGAATATTATCAACGTAGTATAGATTGATTAATTTGAAATCGCGATTGATGAGATAAAATTCTATTAAAGAGAAGCCGAAGAGATAGATGCTGTTAGTATAATTAAAGTTAATGAGTAATTTTGGAGGGCTACATTGAAAATACATCACTGATCTTACATTAAAAACGCGATTGCGTTAGTTGGTATTATTTAAACCGCGGAAATCGTTAATTGTCATTGTTTCCTTCCATCACTGTTAATTACTTAGAGCAAATACTGTAATTTATATTTTGGTAATAAAACATCAAAGCATTTGTTGATTGATATATTTTTTTTAATAACTTCATCATTAAAGTAAATACTAATAGGTACGGAAGAAATAATAATACTTTCACAAGTAATGTGAACTTATTTGAAATTAAAATGTTTATTTATGGACTAGTACAAGTGTTTGATACGCGTCTACACGTTCTTCAGACCAGGACAGGCTTTTGTCATAGTACATATACGCAAGCATGGCGAGGTAGGTCAAACCGGTCTCTTCAACGTCGCTAATTGAAGTCGGACAGGTTCACAGACAGACCGACATAACTACTCATATAAAGACACCTGAAATAGTAAAAAGAACTAAATATAAAGCACATTAAATTCAATTTGGGTTAGCCCGTTACGTTATGCAGAATTCACCGTAGCTTTTGACTGTGTACATTATAAAGGAAAGCTTTTGAGACGTTCAACAAAAAGCCGCGGGACATTGATCTGTTGCAGTATTGGAATAAAAGTCATTTTATTGAGTGATCGATCAGCCGTTGTCACGTTTTATATCATTAAACAACTACAACCCGTTATGGTGATGCAAGGGATTACTCTGTGACCAGTTATCGAGCCGTTTTATATCTTAATCGCTTAAGGTCAGAGTTCAGTATTATATGAGAAAAGTTCGTTTCTTGTATTGTTTTGTAGTCTTTACATGTGTGCAACAAGTCGGAATGCCCGCTCCAAGAGAACCTGCCTTTGATCTGAGAAATGCACTTGAAGTTTGCTTTATAAAATTCACGTGTGGAGTGCGTTTACTACGTACATGATTCATTTTTATGGCTGCATTATCTTTTAAACGTGTTATATTTAATAACATGTCTCGTTAGCCATTATGTTGTTGTAGATATATTTGAACTCGACGTGTTATAAAATTGAATCGATTATATCAATTAATATCGATACTATCAGTTATTATTCGCGGTAAATTAATTTGAGATTACTTCCTCAATTAATACTAAAATATAAAATTAAGGAATGTCTCTTTTTATTGTGTCGTTTGGTTTCAAAACTGGATTTCTAAAGATAAAAATAAAAGTTTGATTTAGTTGTCGTTACATAAAATTAATAAGCAAGTTATAGCCGGCTACTAAGACTTCAAGTTTATAACTTCTTTGTGATTAGCTTTTGACAATGCTCAGCTATTTTATCTAGAAGCGATTTCGTTCAAAACGATTTCAGACTAATTTTCTACAGTGTATATGTAAGTTTGGAATGAACACGCTTTTTTTTTTGTTAAGGCGGGAAAATATTTTCCTTACCGCACACCCCGTCGTTCGGGGCAACGAACAGGGTAGTGTGGGGCCCTCACCCACTAAAGAAACCCGCCGTGTGCCGTCTCTCCGCCTTTATTGGCGGGCCACTGGAACCATATTACATTCCTTCGGTGGTCCGCCGGCGGCTTACCCTTTCGGGTACGCTCTACTGAGCAACGCATCTGAACACGAAGCGTCGCACCTTCTCGGGAGGCCTTACGGGTGGCGGACGTTCCCCGGTCCATCCACCCGCAGCCTCAGCGAGGGCGGCATGAGGCGCAAGTACCTGCGCCTGCGCCGCCCCGGTCGCTGGCGGCGGTTTGGGTCAGCGGAAGAATCCTCCTCCCTGGCCCTCCCCGCCGCTTCCTTCCGCGAGATAACCTCCTCGCAGAAGGCAGCCACCGCGGCCCAGTTCCTGTCGCTGCCAAGCATCGCTTTGAAAACGCTCGGCAGCGAGAGGTCCCCCCCTATTTCAGCGACGAGTTCACAGCGCTGCTCGGCCCAAGCCGGGCACGACTCGAGCGTGTGGCGCGTCGTGTCCTTGTGGTGACAGCCCGGAGTCACTTCCCTCCTTGCGACTATGTGCAGATATCTGCCGAAGCAACCGTGCCCCGACAGCACCTGCACCAGTCGGAAGGTAAGGACTCCGTGCCGTCGCCCCGCCCACTCCTCCAGCACCGGCTGGAGCACCCCTACGGTCCAAAGACCAGCCCGAGGTGCCTCCAACCGTGCCCTCCACCGGGCCATGGCAGCTCGGCGGGCGTCGCCCTGCCACCTGGCCACCTCCCTGGGTAGGGGGCGTCCGCCCCCCTCCCGCTCTTGCGACGCCTGCCGATACACCTTGGTGAGCACCTCCGCCTCCAAGTCCCATGGGGGGATTCCGGCCAATGCGCAGGCCGCCTCCGCCGACACCGTGCGGTATCTGTTGCAGAGTCGAGAACAAGAAGTAAACACTTTTAACTTTAATACGTTTATTTAAGTGTACTCACAAAGGATGCTTTTTGTAGACGCCATTAGATACAGAACACAGTATATAGACAACGGAATAGGAAGAGAGTGTGACACAGACAATATATATTAGTTATTAGCATAGACAATGAAATTGCACAACAACAGTATCCACGTATGACCTTGGACGCAACGACTCTCTGTGGTCTCCTCAGAAGAGCCCTATTCAGTGCGTCCAGGGACTGGAATGAACACCCTGCAGGTCTACCATGAACTCTTAGCTAGCGATTCAATTCCGACGCAATTAAAAATAGGTGTGTTGTTGTATTTCGTACCATAATGTCTAATTGAGCGATCTTGTTTAGGTTGTCAAGTAAGTCTTTGTTTTGAAATTCGTACCATGTACGAATTTCAAAACAAAGATGTCATGTTTGCGATTCAGATTATGTGCTGCTTCGGCAAAAAACAAAAGATTGCGTCTTTGACACGTCATGGGTCATGGTATGAAATTGTGATTCAGTTCAGTTTGGGTCCTAAACTGGATCGTAATAAGAGTTTGTAGTAAGCCTGCTGGTGTCCTTGTTTAAACGGAGTTTAAGAAGAGCAATTTGCTCACGGTTGTCGGCGGCTTGATGATTAGCTTTTGACCCCTGGTACTGCCATAATCAATGAGCGTGGACTGCTTTCTGTCCTGTCACCGTTATCAATAAAAACAAATCGCCACGTCTGTCTCAAGCATTGTTGTTGATCTTTACGGACGACAATAGTTTATAATACAAAGACGTTACCGACTTCCACTGGTAGTTAATAAGTAGTATTACAGATGTTTAATTTACTGTCATAACCGCTAGTTAGGTATTCGTTTTTACAACTCGTTAGCTCGAGTTAGCACCTCACGTTGTAATATCAACATTCACAGATTTCTTTATACAAATTATTTGCATGTAGGTGGTAAGGCCGAGTGTTGTAAGTAACAAGGCCAGGTAATAATAAAAATACGATGTTATGATTTTTGTTTCTTGCCGGGTTCTTCTCATGAAAATCCTTACTACGGTATTCAGCTGCTTGTGGTTATTCCAATCTCGACATTAGTTGTCTATCGGTGGATTTACAGGCTTTTAGATAGTCATAAATCACTATGGCTATAAGCGCTTGCAAAGAGGCATCACTTATATTTTGGCGATCCTAGAGAAAGGGACTGAACTCTTGGGGTTCTCGCCGAGCGAAATACAACCGTAGGGAAACCCACTATTACCGCTATAAGTCGATAGTCTGTAGAGTACTTCCCAGGTCGAGCCGGACATTCTAGGAAGGGCTTCGCAAAATTTGTATCAAACATATGTTAATAAAACCCTTGTAGATCCCAAAAGTTACACGTTTGTAATAATATGTAACAATATAACAAAATTAATTGTACAGAACAACAGCCCTCCCCGGGAATCGACCTCGGTCCCTCATGCACACTTAATTCCATTACTAATTCCGAATACGATGCCACTGAATTAAAAGAGCCGTTCACAATCCAACCGACTTCCAATTCACGCAATTGCCATACTTATGTTGCGCCAATCTCTCGATTTGAAGTTAAGTTTTGCTTGTAAATACGCCTGGCACTTGTGATGTTTCGGACAGTAAGTGATGGTATCTAGATGGTCCGCCAAGAGGTTTTTTAATCCATAATGGTGGAACTGATAACGGTCACTCTGATATATAGCATGGGCGGGAATATTTAGTAAACTTACTGCATGGTATGGAGGATGCTAATTATTTTATTTGTTGTGATGGAAACTGATCAAACTACTCACCTGATGGTAGAAGGTAACCGCCACTCATAGACAAGTCTGTTGCTGTTTAAAGTACACATTGAAATGTAAATATCAATACCATTTTACATAACCTAGGCTACGAACTTAAAAGCTTAGGACATATAAATGTTTCTTAACCAAAACACTAAGTGCGAAAATGTGAAGTAGAAAATGATAGTGACGAACGAGAATTGCAACAATTCCTTCTGGATTACCGTCTCAGACGATCTGCTAAAAACCGCCGAAGCTATAATTTTCCATTCCCCATTTTTAGGGTTCCGTACTCAAAGGGTCAAAATGGGACCCTATTACTAAGACTTCGCTGTCTGTCTGTCTGTCTTTCCGTCCGTCTGTCACCAGGCTGTATCTCAAGAACGGCGATAGCTAGACAGTTTAAATTTTCACAAAGGATGCATTTCCGTTGCCGCTATAACAACAAATACTAAAAACAAAAAAATAATAATATTTAAGTGGGGCTCTCATACACCAAACGTGATTTTTTTTTGCCCTTTTTTGCTCTCTATTGATAACAGCAACAGGTAGACGCTTGAAATATTCACAGAATATTTAGTTATAAATTCATTTTAAAAATAATTAATTAAATTAAAATAAAACAAATATTTAAGGGGGGCTCCCATACAAAAACGTGTTTCTTTACTCGTTGCGCATCTAAGTCTAAGTTGAAAACCACGAAATGAGTCAAATTTTACTTGCGAAATTTGGTAACAGCCAAACACCATGGTTACAGAGAGTTACAATAGTGTAATGTTGTTTACCTAGTCAATGGTACGGAACCCTTCGTGCGCGAGTCCGACTCGCACTTGGCCGATTTTATCACACATTGTATTATGCAACCTATTTTTATCTATACTATTATAAAACTGTAACAGAGCTGTATCTCTACATTCAAGATATTAGAGAAAAAAATACTGTAATAGGCCATATAGGCGTGTCTAAACACAAAACAATTTTTTTTAGAATTTTTGTCTGTTGGTCTGTTTATCTGTTTGTCTGTTTGTTTGTTCGCGCATCACACAAAAAATACTGAACGGATTTTGATGCAAATTTTTTTAATCGATAGACTTTGATTAGACTTAAAAACTGATAATACATATTAAACACAAAGTGGAAAATGTGAAATCGAAAATAACAGTCAGGAGCAGGATTTGAACCTGCATCTTCTGGATACCGTCCAGATGCTTTACCAATTCAGCTATCCTGACAATTGCTCCTGACTGCTAATTTCGATAACACATCATACTTAACGTCTTTGGGTGACGCCTGCGCCATCTGTCGGACGTATTTTCATACATTATACCGACCAGGTAAACTTAATTTTACAATTAAGATTTTACCTAATAATGACGCAAACCCTTTAAATATTTAGATATTTTTATATATATTATTAGCATTTGACATGCTAAGCACTATACATTAAACACAAAGTGAAAAATGTGAAATCGAAAATAACAGTCAGGAGCAGGATTTGAACCTGCATCTTCTGGATACCGTCCAGATGCTTTACCAATTCAGCTATCCTGATTTTTCACTTTGTGTTTAATGTATAGTGCTTAGCATGTCAAATGCTAAAAATATGTATAAAAATATCTAAATATTTAAAGGGTTTGCGTCATTATTAGGTAAAATCTTAATTGTAAAATTAAGTTTACCTGGTCGGTATAATGTATGAAAATACGTCCGACAGATGGCGCAGGCGTCACCCAAAGACGTTAAGTATGATGTGTTATCGAAATTAGCAGTCAGGAGCAATTGTCAGGATAGCTGAATTGGTAAAGCATCTGGACGGTATCCAGAAGATGCAGGTTCAAATCCTGCTGCTGACTGTTATTTACGATTTCACATTTTTCACTTTGTGTTTAATGTATAGTGCTTAGCATGTCAAATGCTAAAAATATATATAAAAATATCTAAATATTTAAAGGGTTTGCGTCATTATTAGGTAAAATCTTAATTGTAAAATTAAGTTTACCTGGTCGGTATAATGTATGAAAATACGTCCGACAGATGGCGCAGGCGTCACCCAAAGACGTTAAGTATGATGTGTTATCGAAATTAGCAGTCAGGAGCAATTGTCAGGATAGCTGAATTGGTAAAGCATCTGGACGGTATCCAGAAGATGCAGGTTCAAATCCTGCTCCTGACTGTTATTTTCGATTTCACATTTTTCACTTTGTGTTTAATGTATAGTGCTTAGCATGTCAAATGCTAAAAATATATATAAAAATATCTAAATATTTAAAGGGTTTCCGTCATTATTAGGTAAAATCTTAATTGTAAAATTAAGTTTACCTGGTCGGTATAATGTATGAAAATACGTCCGACAGATGGCGCAGGCGTCACGCAAAGACGTTAAGTATGATGTGTTATCGAAATTAGCAGTCAGGAGCAATTGTCAGGATAGCTGAATTGGTAAAGCATCTGGACGGTATCCAGAAGATGCAGGTTCAAATCCTGCTCCTGACTGTTATTTTCGATTTCACATTTTTCACTTTGTGTTTAATGTATAGTGCTTAGCATGTCAAATGCTAAAAATATATATAAAAATATCTAAATATTTAAAGGGTTTGCGTCATTATTAGGTAAAATCTTAATTGTAAAATTAAGTTTACCTGGTCGGTATAATGTATGAAAATACGTCCGACAGATGGCGCAGGCGTCACCCAAAGACGTTAAGTATGATGTGTTATCGAAATTAGCAGTCAGGAGCAATTGTCAGGATAGCTGAATTGGTAAAGCATCTGGACGGTATCCAGAAGATGCAGGTTCAAATCCTGCTCCTGACTGTTATTTTCGATTTCACATTTTGCACTTTGTGTTTAATGTATAGTGCTTAGCATGTCAAATGCTAAAAATATATATAAAAATATCTGATAATACATATTATACCGCTACTATATCGGGGACCTGAGATTTATATAAATAACATAGGTACATGCACACATACGTAGAGAGAAGACAAGGGATTGCCAATTCCATAAAACAACCTTTGTTTAGTAAATGAATCCTGTTCCATACTTAACAACTCGTCCTACAGTCCGGTAGTCGTGCGATAATTAATTGTTTGTGGGCACGGGACTGAAGCTGCGACCCCCCTGCGGTGTGCTTTTTTCATTCACATGCAAATGTCAGTAGTTCGCTTAGTTCAAACGAGCAAACAAATTACTGTTTCGATTGCTTTAACTGTTGTGATGACAGGATCCCAGTTTTATAATTATAATGTGACATAGATTTATTTAATGAGCGTTTAACCAACTTCAAAAGAGTGGAGGTTGTATAACTTTTATTAATATTACAAAAGTGGACGACGCCCTAAGGCAAGGGGATTTTAACAAAGGCATCACTGGTGCGTTGCCAAAGGTAAAGGGTGTGGAATGATGAGGTTTCAATCTTTGGCGCTCTCCCGAAACGAAACGAACAGAAATTGAAATGAAAAATTTAGCAATGTTGTACTTTAAAACTCAATGAAATGAAAAAGTGACATTAAAAAGAGACTAACAAATACATCAATATATAGGAGTTAGCATGTGTGTGAGAGAGAGAGAGAGAGAGAGAGAGAAAGAGAGATTGAGATACAACACCAATACAGTGTTTTCTATAACACTATACCTACTGCATTCGTCCCATTTTTTCGTAGTTTACTTTTCTGATACGAAGTTATCATCCATGTATAGTCCTTGCCGGACGGAAAACGTTATTTTCCGTTTTGATTCAAATTCTTTACCATTTCAATCGATTTAATTTATAAATAGTTCGGTATTGTGTAAATCTTGTCAAGAAAATCATTAAAAAGTCATCAAATTCTCTTTGCGTTGACAATATTGAAATTGGTTTAATACTAACACGAAGAAATCCGTAGTCGCTTATTATTTCATCGGGTTAGGCCTAGCCTGTAAAGTAAGGTTCAAAAACAAAGCCAGGATTCCACGACGACCTATTCCTCCCGACATTAGCGTTAATACAATCAGAGTAACCTCACATTTGTCTTGAACTATGGAGGCAAGTTTAAGGAAGGTCTCGATCTTTAAACTTGATAAAGTGCCCTCCATTCTATCTTTTCCCGCAGTCAGAGGGCTTCTGGTGAGAAGCCTGATTCGCGCTGACCAGCATAACCTTCCTGCGATTCGCATATTTGCCACAAAATGGCACTGGATACAAAATCTTGTAAAATACAACCGCGTTGAAAACAACTACATAATAATGAAAACCATAGAGATTTCTATCACAAAGAAAGATGGGCAATTTTCATGAAAGCCTAAACAAAATATTAATTACTTTAGCTAAGTATTACCTTTCATATTAAGCATATTAATACGGCCGATAAAAACAATGTCGCCGCATTCCAGGGGTCGTAAGCAGCAATAACATTTTCTTTACGTCGCGTTGGAATCCAGAATTACAGTTATTCTGTTCCAATAATAACTATTCAAATTTAATAAGGACACGAGTGGGAATTTCGCGCATTAAGACTGATAGTTTGTTTATTTATTATTTCGCGAGAAAAAATTATTTACTTGCCATCGTAGTGACAGCCTAAACATATCTGTTGTCATCAGCGTCAGACTGGCCATATAGTCGAGGTGGCGTTTGCCAGCTGGGCCCCAGCTTGCGCGGGCCCCCCACGGGTGTACTTTGAGGGCCCGCGCAGGCTAGAAAACAGAATCGGATCTAATAATGGATGACAAGAACAGCTTTTACAATCGAGTTATTAACAGCTTAGCTGAAACTGTACTTTAGGTTCCTAATAATATATATCGATATTTGATTATTGATAATTAATAATTTCTATATTTCATTATTTTAATGGTATCCCATCTACCATTATCCAGTCTCGGGCCCTGACGGGAACCAGCCGGGCCCTTCCGGCCCAGTCCGACCCTGGTTGTCACACTGTCAGCTTCCCTTTGCATACCTGGCAAGCAAAAACAATATTATATAAAATTATTTAAGTACGATTCCCATCAAAATGTACTTACCTTATAAGAACAGTCTTATGTCCTTCTTAATTCAATCATGGTTGGCCATAAAAAATGTAGCTTATTAACTATGCACAATAATATAGGCGCTTATAATGCATTAGAAAGCACCTAGTATTCTTTGTCGTTTAACACTTCGACTAATAGTGGTCGTATTGCAGTACTGTACTGTAAATTACCTGTATGAGTATTTACCTCTGCTACAATACATACATTTTTAGTTATAATATTATCAATTGTTACCGAACTTATGTTGATTGAATTTTTCATTATATTTTGTAAAGTTTTATTCGGAACAGCTTATAAGCATTTAAAGATAAGGCTAATTACTCACGAGGGCGCAATACTCGCTGTTGACAGCATTAACACACGATATTTGCATCATTCGTTTGTAGCGGCCTAACGTGCTTGTACGCGGTATATCATAAATTTTGATAAACGGCTATGGAAAGTTCTGGGGGTGAGCTAAAATATATTCATACAGTCGGTGAACACACTCATGACTATATACTTTCACAAACCACAAATACTTTCTAAACTAAATGTACACCTAGCTCGACTTTTGTACACGAGGTTCAATTAGAGCAGCCAGGTAGCCACTAGGCTACACCCTTGGTGTGGCTACAGGCTATGAGCAATGGGTACCACTGACCATGAGATGGGGCGCTGGCTTGTCTGCAACATTAAAAAAACTAAGTACCCACTAAAAATACCCTTACGCAAAATTTCTAGTATATCCTTGCCAGCATTCTTATCTTCAGTTAATAGTGTTCAAACATTGGTAAATCTAATATTAACACCTAGTTTAGGCAATATTTAAATTTCTTACCTAACTGAAGCTATGGATGCCTGGAGAATAGCTTGCTCAGATGGTTGCCTACCCAGGGACCCGTTCTCACAGAAGCAGTGGGACGAGCCACTATGTGAGCTGGTACGGAATAATGTTTTGCAAACATGCAGTGGCCTCACAGAGCGTGCTCGTCTCCTAGCTGTTTCTCGTTGGGAGTCTGGTCTTTGGTTAAAAGCTCTACCATCAAATGCGTTAGGCACGCTGTTAGACAACAGCACATTCCGTATAGCCATTTCACTACGTATCCGTGCTCCATGCATCGTTCCACACCGATGCATATGCAGCGATAGTGTACAGATAGCTTGGGTCACCACGGGCTATCATGTATCAGAAGCGCTGGCCGTTTAGCTCGTCATGGCACTTTAAACGATGTCATCCGTCGAGCTTTTGGAACCGCGAATATCCCGGCAACCTTGGAGCCAGTCGACCTTTTACGGGACGATGGTAAAAGGCCTGACGGGATGACACTTATTCCCTGGAAGATGGGGCGGCCATTAGTGTGGGATGCCACCTGTGTGGATACGTTGGCATCGTCTCATCTTCCAGAGGCTTCTCGGAGTGCTGGTGTTGGTGCCATGACGGCACACAAACGGCGCAAATATTCTAACCTTGACAGAGGTTGCTTATTTGTGCCATTCGGAGACCATGGGCCCCTGGGGACCCGGTGCTTTCGAAATCTATAAAGATTTAGCGGGGAAGCTTGTAGAGGCTACACGTGACCAAAATGCTGGTTTTTACCTTGGCCAAAGGATTAGCCTTGCTATCCAGCGAGGTAATGCCGCTAGTATTTTGGGCACGTTACCGATTGTAGAATGTCACTTGAATAAGCTTTAGTCCTCTTGGTCTAAGGTTCATTCAAGTGATTTTTTATTTACATTTATTTTTATTATATTAGGATAAGTTTAGTTTGTATTATCTTTGTATATAAAATATCTTTTAAAGAATTTAAAATAAAATAGTAGGATACATAATATTCTTGTTACATACAATAATACTTTTAAATCAGTACCCACTCATACAAATAGCATACCACACGCAAAGAATGCACAAACATTTATTATCTCAATGTTAAAGTAGTTTTTCCACAGGAACCTAATACTTAAACTGTTTGTGTACCAAATATTATTTAAATATATTCAGCCGTTTTTGCGTGCTCGAGTAACAAAACATACATTAATAATATTAGTAAAATTAAATTTAAACTATCGAGATCTTTGGGAATATGTGTAGGTATATTGCACGCCTCATAAGCGAAGCGTTGAGGTGGGTTCACGCAGAACAACTGATTTATCAAACTTAAAATGTCTCTATTTATATATTGCACTTGTAAAATAATATATACACACACATATCAAGATAAAACACTATTTTTAACACTCATGATATTTTCTGTGCCATTTTTGTAATTTAAACTAGTTAAAACACTGTTTAAAAAAGTTAGATCATCATCATTTATATTTATTGTATCTATTTACTGATGTGTGTGTGCAATAAAGAATTAAGAATTTAAAAAAGTTATGTCTTGAACGTCCGTGTGTTGTAGGTAATGTATGTTATCACGATAACGACTGAAATACTTTACTAATCGAGTTTTTTCTTTTTAACTTCAGAATATCCAGAAGATGCAGGTTCAAATCCTGCTCCTGACTGTTATTTACGATTTCACATTTTTCACTTTGTGTTTAATGTATAGTGCTAAGCATGTCAAATGCTAAAAATATATATAAAAATATCTAAAATACCAGCGCTAAACCTTAATTTGTGAGAACTATTTGAACTACTTCTGTAGACCAATATATAAGTACGTCTTAAAATTAGCGCTAGATGGGCGTATAAGACATGAGAGCCATATTAGTATTTTTTGAAGTTAGCTATGTGATTTATTGAAAACTACTTAGTAAGACCAATACATTATTAGTTACTTATCAAATAATCAATTTTATTTTGAAAAACTAAGATTATGCGTATTATATGCGTACACTTTTGGATTTTCCAAAGTATTTATCATATATTGCACTTGTAAAATAATATATACACACACATATCAAGAAAAGACACTATTAAAAACTGTTTAAAAAAGTTCTGTCTTGGACGTCCGTGTGTTGTAGGTATGTTCGTATAATGTATGTTAACACGATAACGACCGAAATGATTTAATGATCTTTTTTTTTCTCTTACGATTCAGTATAATTACGAATAGAGCCCTATCACTTTTTTTTCGGTCTGATTCGATGTGGATTAATTGTTATTAAATAAACAAAAAATAGTGAATATTTACGTCCGACTCGATGGTACAGTGGTACACTAAAACCAGCGCTATACCTTATTTCGTTAGAATTACTTATACAAACCAATATAGTAGTACTTCTTAAAATTAGCGCTAGATGGCATATAAGACATGAGAACCACTTTAGTACTTTTTGAAATTAGCGCTATCTATGTGATTTATTGAAAACCACTTAGTAAGACCAATAGTTACTTATCAAATAATCAATTTTATTGTGAAAAATGAAGATTATGGGGCGTGCACTTTTGGATTTTCCAAAGTATTTGTTTAAAAATTATCATTGCTCGGCGATGGAAAACATCGTGAGGTAATGTGAAAGCCTGAGAGATTTATTCAACGGCTTGTGAAGTCTACCAGCTCGCAATGGGCTAGCGTGGTGGACTACGGCCTGAAACCCGCTCACTTCTAAAGGAGACCAACAATCTTCCTTTACTTACCTAGACATTGTCTAGACGGGTTTCAAATTTTACTTGTTCATTTGCACCGTAGTTCTTGTGATCACAATGTTCACAATCAGACTCAATAGTCTGGTTTATACCTAATTCTATTAGAGTTTCTATTAGGTTATTGTGTGTATATGGAGACTAATTTTATTGTAAAGACGTAGTGTATTTTATGCATATTTTAATATGCAAACTCATGCAAATATGCAGTGCTTTAAGGGTATTCTATCTTTAAGAAATGAAATGGAGTATCGAATTTTATATTGCATCTTTGTCTGCAGATGATGTAAATTATATAAATATAAATTTAAAGTAAATTTTAAACAACTTTGTGAATATATAGGCGTATTTCTGCTACTCAATAGCGTGTAAAGTTCTCTGAATAAAACATAAACGGTCCAACGTTCGAATTAGCTAGGCGAGATTAACGTCGAGGTGCTGAATAATTTCATATTTATTAAATCCTCTATTGTATTAAAATGTAGCCTATGATACTCTGGCGGGCGACGCTCGACAGTGAGAAATTGTCTGACGGCCCTGCTTCACATACACACATACCTGAAATTTATCACAATGTTTTTCTTCGTCGTGTGTACCTAAGAATGCTTCCTTAATATAAAAAGACTAGCCTTTGCCAGCGGCTTCGCCGCAGCCAAAAGCTAGTTTTTCGGTTATATCTCAGGTTCCCGATATAGTAGCGGGATAAAATGTCTACCAGTTTTGAAGTCAAATCAAAAAGAAAAAGGCCTTGGCCTTTCAAATAAAAAAAGTTGCATCAAAATCCATCTATTAGTTCTTTTAAATAAATTCTAAAAAAAATTTGTTTAAATAATTTTCTAATTTTTCGGTTATATTAGGTTCCCGATATAGTAGTGAGATAAAATGTATACTAGTTTTTAAGTCTAATCAAGGCCTTTCAAATAAAAAGTTGCATCAAAATCCGTTCAGTAGCTTTTGTGTGATGCGCGAACTAACAAACAGATAAACAGACACACGAAAATTCTAAAAAAAATCATTTTGTGTTTAAACACGCCTATATAGCCTATTACAGTCATTTTTTCTCCAATATCTTAAATGTACAGACACAGCTCTGTTACAGCTTTATAATAGTATAGACTAGTCACAGAAATATTGACTTTTGAAATTATTTATTTTGAACTTTGTAATCTATAAAATAAAAAACAAAAAACTTAGGATCACGCCTGTATTCCCCGAAACCCCTTCGGGCAGACAGCAGAGGTGTATTACACACCCACGATTCGTCAGCTATGTTTAAGTCCCACGCAATAGGGGGCTAGCCTATTGACGTCTACCGGGCACATTTCCAAACTCCGGGCTGCTACTGAGAATTTTTCTTTTTAGGAAACTTTGCCCGACCCGGGGATCAAAACTTAGTCTGGAGATCATTATTATTTATATAAATTGACATGTATATATTTAAAATATATCGATCCAGCAACCAATTTTATAAAGTGCCCAGCTAAATCCACAAATCTGAATTATTCAAATCTCACAATTACTTTTAATTGGTTGCGCACCAATAAGTTTGCACTTCACCAGCGAACTAAATCAGTTAATAGATGTAATTTATCTGTTTCAGGTAAGCACCGACTCCGTATACTGGCATTGGCATAATCAGAGCGGCAGCTGGTCCCCTTAAGAAGGGGGAAAAGGTATTGACATGCAAATAAGATGTTTGCTGTGATTCACGAGAATTGTCCCTGTTGATAGATAGAAAATATACAGAAGAATATTTCGTGAGCTCTCGCTGCGTAGATATTTCATGGATTTTCGTTTTTATTTGGCTATCTCTAGAATACTATATTTTTTTTTAAAGACAGCTCCCTGTACTTGTAATAAGTAATCCTTGTATCGCGGGGTATCACAAACATACCACTATTTCACGGACACAAAGTACACCCAGAATCAGAACAACCATTTGTGATCACACAAAGATTTGTCTTGTGTGGGAATCAAACCCACAACACTCGGGCAGGAGGTCGATATATAAACCACTCCGCCATCTGTGAATGTCACTGATATAGAGGTATAGCTTTTTATTGACAAGTTTAAAACTTACACAAAAATATCATATTTCTGTTTTTAACACCAATGGGTAAGATATACGATAAATTATATTTACTATTACTAGGTGTAACTGGTTTTCATTATCATTTAATTCTTGAATTATTTTCGGCCGAATAAATATTAAAACAATGGAAAATTAAAATCAAATTGTAATCCATCCATCCGTCAGCCTTTCATCGTCCACTGCTGGACATAGGCCTCCCCAATGGGGCGTTTTACCATAATCACCACGCTAGGCGGGCGGGTTGGCGATCGCAGTGGATGTTTTTAGTACACAGGGGAACGCTGCTGCCCGGTCTCCCGATTACCCCTTAGTCGGCTTTTACGACTCCCATAGGAAGAGCGGGGTGGAGGTATTCTTGGTGCCGGCCCCACACGGCAAATGTACATTAAGAAAATTAATTTTCTTCACATTTTGTATGGAAAAAAATATTGATTCTGAGACTGTGCAGAGTTTGCTGGGTTAATACATATAATAAAGCTGAAGAGTTTGTTTAAGAGCAATAATGTCACGATTATAAAAAAGCTTTTTACGCTTGATAACCAACTTTTTGAGAAAGGCGAGGAATATATTATGAACTAATCACATAAGCGGCATGTAATGTCACAAAATTAAAACTGGCCTATCATATATGTAAAACATAGATGGCGCACTTCTACAACCATTGCTGGTAAAACCGCGGGGCACAGCCAGTTCATTAAAAAGGCTTTTTGTTTTTTTACGATGCCACAACCACCTTTTTAGTTATACTTATTTAAATTACCAACAAAACTAATGCTTAATTCCTATTTTACCACAAAAACCAATTTAGATAGAACAATATCTAACAATTAAACTTATACAATGAAGTACAGTATATTGTTGCGTGTGTTTTCATAAACAATTTCTAGTAAATAACAGCATCCCTGGGTGCACCCCATTCACGATAAGCCGGGCCTAGTCGGGCAGTGTCGTGTTCCATTCCTGTTGTATCGCCCAACCAGGCATGTATATTATTTAATGCTAGAGGTCGCGATCCACCTCATGCTAAGTTAAACAATATATGACGAACATCCACCACCATTTTTGCATTGCTGTTAAACTCAGTGGCTTAATTACTGACCTCCCGTTCTCAGAGCTGTGAATTCGATTCTCACACAAGACTTATTCGAAATCTGAGCCACAAGTGCAGTATACCATAACCAAAACATAAATCTTGGCATCTGAATTAAGCGTCCCTATAAATTACCTGAAAATTATCATCTATGCAAACCACACGCCTTACTGATAGCTACACACAGCGCAAGAAAATTCTTTGCGCGCAACGAATATGCGCGCGAAACTTGCGCCGCATTCATGACCATGCAAATTGTGCGAACTAAACTAGCTTGTTAGGGTGACCATAATGTAAGGGGAAATTTTAGGATAACTGAGTACTTGTGTAAATCCGATGATTACTGGTAACCCTATATAGCAGATGAGTGTCTTCTTAATGAGTTGACTGAAGTCGTGGTTTTGACATTTGGCGCATAGATCATGTCATTGTATATATTGGGAAAATATAAAGTAAAAGAAAGAAAGAAAGAAAGAAAGAAAAAATGTTTATTGTGACGAAACAAAACAGAAAAAGAACTATATAGTTTTATAAAGAAAATTGGTTGTACCAAAAGTTTCGTCACAAATCGTCACCAACTCAGCATAATGCAGGCATAAGCCTGCGCTGATCTTCCATTGGTGCGTATGTGATGGTTATGAAAGTTCAATCTTTCTCACCCGTTCTTGCCGAAGGAGCCAAACCTTAAGATAAGTTACATATTCACAAATAATTAACAGTAGGTACCTACTATCAGAAAAAATAAAAGTATGTGAAGTTTTTCTTTTAATTATTTACCACCAGAAAGTAGCCCTCATGTATAAAATTCACTTATTTACATTACACGTCCGTGTTTGGGTCACCGATTTTCTTATGTGTAGTACCAAATTGGCTGTGACAGACGACAGACGAGGGTTCCGTTTTTCCTTTTGAGGTACAGAACCCTAAAAAAGCCAAATTTCACAATCCACTGAACTCATGGTAACTGTACACCGATGGTATCGGTTGGGGCACATTAACATACTAGCTGCGAATGCTATTGCCTTCGTATTGGCCATTGTGCTGGCAAACTTAATCGCTGTCTTAGAGACACGCGAGGAACTCGCCTGGGAATATTATATCGACCAACGAGAACAATAACTTTAAAATTGCTATTTATTTTACAAAACTTCCAAAAATTTACGCGGAAATACTATAACACACATAGCTGGCGAGTCGTGGGTGTGTAATACACCTCTGCCTACCCCTTCGGGGAATACAGGCGTGATGCTATGTGTTGTTGTGTTGTACTTACTTACCTAAACGATTCTTTATTATCGATGCTCAAGATCCTCTGCAGCACACATGGTACCTAATAGTTTGTATAGAGACAGCCCAAATGGTCTAGTGGTTTATATACCTTCCGTGGCGATTTGTCGAACGGAATCGAACTGTTGGCGATTCCAATACACTTCCATAAGTGATCCCAAAAACAAATGATTATTTAGTCTGGATGTAATTAATATTATTATTATTGTCGTTTAGTAGAGTTTTTGTAAAGTCGCTCATTATACAGGGATTATTCCCTTGTGTAGGATATTGTCTTTAAAAATATGATGCGGCGTGCCTATTTTTCATTTAAAAGTATTTATAATGTGTTGTTTTTTTTTTTATAATAGATTACTGTATGTACAGAAAATCATCTCAGCAGGGCATGTTGTCAATTAAGCTATTCAAATCTTCTTCATAGGTATAGGGCGATAATTTTACTAATAACCCGTAGATAAGTCGGATAAATCATCGACCGAAGAATATTTATACTTAACCTACTTATGGAGTGCAAAGAGATATGACATCACAGGAATGCTGCCAGGTCTAATTCTATATCTTATTATAAACATGAACGTACTATGTATACGGTTACGTGAAAACAGCTCAATCATACACAAAAACGGATGAATGTGATTGGACAAATTTTGAAACGCAAATTACATTATAAATCAGTTATTTTTATTAAGTTCTATCATTAGTTGGCGTTGCCTTATTTTGCAGATATATTTATTTATTACAGCACAAGCGATATGTCTAAATTATGTCTGGATATTTAATGCAATATTTTTTTATTATAAATTTTTTTCACTTCTTTTTGGTTTTGATGAGAAGTTTACGTCAATGAAGTCGTGGACGAAAGCTAGAATTAATAAGTCCAACCGAAGCGCTGCACTTAATTTAACAATCGTAACTTCTAATACTACAAAGACGCTATAAGTCAGTACCGGTGAGACATCACACTTATGTGACGGCCGCGCAACTTCTGGCTATTGTCACGTTATTATATCTTAGATACCTTTATCTAAGCGTTATATATTACGAAAGTTGTCACAAGACACCGCTAGATGGCGGACACGACAACTCTGTGAAGCCACAGTATACATACCTATATTTTGTTAATATAGGTACTTCTTTAGTAAATTTGTATAACATTATTTTTATTCAGGGTACCTACTAAATGACTCGGCATTGCGTTTCAGTAGTTTAACCTTAAGTCACGTATAAACCTTAGTAACCAGAGGCACTAGGTACTCAAACGTCGCTAAATCCGAGGAAAAAGTAAGAGACGGAGAGGCAAGGTAATAAGGAGAGGAGGTGGCATAAGCCTCCGGCACTCTCACTCGTCATACGAAACCCAACAGTTGGAGGAGGTACCTAACTTTGTTTCATGCTAATATTCTTTGAGAGGGTGGTACTTCTCAGGTCTAGCCGTTCCATTAATGCTGGGACAAACAAGTCTGCTGTATGAGCATGTAACGTTTCGCTTAGTGAGTGAGAGCGCTGAGGGCCCTTCTTTGTTTTGCATAGCATAGCATTACGCCTGTATTCCCCGAAGTGGTAGGCAGAGGTGCATTACACACCCACGATTCGCCAGCTATGTTTAAGTCCCACGTAATAGGGGGCGAGCCTATTGACGTCTACCGGGCACAATTCCAAACTCCGGGCTGCTACTGACAATTTTTCTTTTTAGGCAAAAGCTCAATAACATTGCCCTCCTAACAAATCCTTCGTAGTATTTTCTTTTCCTAGATTTAGCCATAGGCAAGGGATGTTAATAAAATCTACAGGTTACGGTAACCGCTTAAAATTAGGAGGACCGTAGTTTGCCATCTTATGAATAATGGGAAAGGAGGAAAGTACTAAGTCTTTAATTAATTTATCTGACGTGTTCTCTATTTGATTGCCATATCATCTATTATACTTACCTAAAGTATGCTCCCACATTATCAGTGGTTGATAACAAATAAGATGATGTCGGCACATTCAGGACACAAACTTATCATAATGTGGTGAACACTTCCTTTACCTACGTAAAAACTATATTTTATTTGTGGTTTGGCGTACATGATAATTGACGTTATATAATGGAGTGTATCGTCCTGCGACCACATTGTTACTACCATTGTCTGTGCACATAACTATTGGTAAGATATCATTTTACTTATAAACGGTTAAACTTCGTTTGTTCCGTAGTTTCCGAAACGGTTGAACTGATTTAGAGGGACTTTCACTGGCATATAGCCTAATGTTATAAGGAGTAACTTTGGTACTTTTATTTTGGGAATATAATTAGGTATTTCGATATTTTAATATATACTTTTGACTTGTATAGCCTTATTTTGCACTTTGTGCTCACATAATTAGAGTTCCACACAAAAAAAATAAACACGTTTATAAAGTTCACGTGGACGAAGAAGCGGGTAGCAGCTAATGCATTATATTTTTGTTATTAAGTCTCATCGACAATTTCAGTCAACAAGACAAGAAAACTTATTCAGATTGTTTTTCAGCCACACCATGCCACCATCACATTCCTTAACACTGTGGAAGCTCGCACAGCGACCCAACTACTCCATAAACATCGACAAAGTATATCCTTACTCCGAAGTGCCTTATCTTGGTCAGTACAATCTAGTAAAGATACCACTCTCTCTCAACGAGCTCATCAGTCATGTAGACTATTGGGGAGAAGGCAAAATTGAAACTACATTTGGAGTCAGCGGTTTCTCAAATTGCTACAACATCAACCATCCCTACCAACTCGTCAGTAATGGCTCAGATCGAGACAGGAAAATCCCAAATAGAATTCCAGTTCTCAGTTACGATGACTGTGATACCAGCAGTTATATCAAAGAGAAATCCGTCCTAACGGTGACGCTGATGGGAGCACCTATCAACAGCAGTTGCGCTGCGGATATAGCGCGAATTATCAACAATGACCTTGGGACGGTGGTTGTCTTTGGGTTCGACAGAAGCTCGAAGGACATCGAAAATCTTTGCACTGCATTACAAAACAAATCCTTGTACCACTGTCCCGGTTACAGGTTACCTAATAACCTCCAGGGTATAACTCTGTTTGATAATCATTTAGCGTTTTTAAATGTGACGCAACTTAAAGAAGAACTGTTCAATCTAATAAGTAAATGCGCCTATAGTGAAGCTGTTTCTCTCTCCAAGGACATAGAAAACGGCAACGATGGAGAAGCTATAGGCGAAGTTGTACAAAAATTTCTTAGCAATACAATTACAGAGAATAACAAATTAATGTCATACGGTTATCAATTGTGGATCAGTGATGGTAAAAGTATTGTTCGCAACCACTTCCCAGCATCTTTCAAGCTTATTTTGGAAGGAGATGACGTAAAAATTTTGAATAAAGGATACAATCAGGCGTTGATGCTTGATGCAAATAGGGACGGAGATGGTGACAGGATCGCATGGGGAGATTCCAGTGACCAAACGAGTCGCAGAATGCTTTGGCGTTTTATACCGTTATGGTATGACAATGAAGTTGTATTTAAAATCTATAACGTTGATTGTGACATGTATTTAAAGTTTGCTGTAGGTATAGACGACATTGGAGACAGAGGAGTATACGGCTCAAAAGATTCTGACACAAACAGACACAAATTTATTGTAATACCATTCTCAAATAGAGGAGTATGTACATTCTATATTAGAAACTTGGAGTATCGTCAGAGTATAAAAATGGCCGTATCAAGGGATAGTTATGGTGATAGACGCCTGTTTGGACATAATGGTGATTTGTTTGTTAATGAAGAACGATTTAAGTGGATCATATCAGAGGTATAAACAAAAACATAATATGCGAAACGGACCCCGATCTTTAAACAAATTGTATAACTTAGATTTTTATTTTTAGCTTTGATTGACTAAATTATTGTCTGAAATGTTGTTTTTCTGCCATTTAATATTTTTGTGTTAATAACCTAGAATAATAATATGTATATTACTATGAATCTCCTTTCATTGAAAGAGATAAATTGTCTCAGTTACGATGTGGTTTGATTGGCACGGAGTCTTTTGGTTACGCCCGATTCATTAAACATTAGTCTCTTTAGAGTTATCGAAGAACTTTGATGATTTTGAGAGTAGAAAAAGCGTATTAAAAATGTTATATAGTTGATGGTCTCGCCATTCCTCTTATGTATATAATGTTGTATATTCATAGAGATCATCCGGATGCACGTATTATTGCTAATATAATACACACATATTTCCAAAGTCATATTGAAATAATCTTAGACAAATTGCTGCAATTTTACAGGAAATAGTGCTGGTGTTGAAGAGTTTCTAATGAACTCTGGATTTTAGTTCTTGAAAAATGATATAGTAAGTTGCATGAAGCCATCGCTCATGCACTCAGCAATACTAAAATCAAAAATTATTGATGTTTCCATTCATCCATATGTTTATAATTATTTTCAATTTTTTATATACCCAATTTATTATTTTGTTAGAATTATCGCGATTTTATCACCAGTATTTTAACTGTGTCTGTTGTGTTTAATATTACATACAGGTATATACGAATCCCTTGAGAACGCAATGAAGATGTTTATTATTATTAATTCAAATTGCGAAGACATGGTACACCACCGGTCACCTCTTGTTCGATAGTAATGTGCCGTGAAAACACGAAAAAATCACACCGCTTCTGTTATCTTACTGCTCATATTTCTGAATGAACGTAACCGTTCCTGTTCATTGAATGAATGCGCCGCGCATTGCCCTACAGCGCTGTAGGGCGGGAGCGAGTCAGTCCGCCCTAGTGGGCGCCCAGCCGCCGCGCTGTCTGCCCGCCCAATCGCTATCTGCCCGCCGCTTCTCGCGCGGACATTGTTCTGATAACGTTTTGTTACGGTTTTTGTAACTTGTGCAGTTTTTTTAATCATAAACTAACTTTTTGTCTAAATAATGTTAAAATACACATATAAATAAATAGTGTATTTTATATAAATACCTGAGTGATAACTTTAGAGAACTTTTACAAATATATGTTTGAATTAGAATAAATTAAATATTTAAACTAAAGAACTAATATCAATCAAACCGTGGTCAGGTGAACTAATGAATTAGTGTATATTTTTGTGTTGATATACTCCGTAAGATTAAAGGTGAGATTTATTTTATAGAGATACTAGCTTCTGCCCGCGATTTCGGCTGCATATACTTCAGAAATTGCTCCATAGAATAAATATTCTCTATGTTTATCCAGCTCATAATTTATCTGTGTACTACACTTCGTTCAAATCCGTTCAGTAGTGATATCGATGTGCCAAAATAGTTGTCAAAATAGTTTTATCCTACGGAAACATTTATTTTTTTCAGGATACAAAGTATCCTATAAAAATTAAAAAAGTATTCTATTAATCCAGGGTATAGCTACCTACTAAATTTTATTTAAATACATTCAGAGGTTTTGGCGTGATTCACGGACAAACGTTTAAACATCTCCAGAAACTTTCATATTTATAATATTAGTAAAATTTATTTAACTTTTGTCGTGTATCAAAACAGTGGGCTAGCTAAGTCGCATTCTATGATCGCTAACGCTAATAGAAAACTATTTAAATGTATGGGAATTTAACATCTTTAACCATAGATAAAGAACCTATATTCATCTAAGTCTTTAACAATATCTATAACCCACTGGAAACGAGAAATTTATATTCAAAATTATGTTTTTAGTGATAGTACAAGTATAATAATTTATTGTATCAGATAGGATACTAGTTTCTGCACTCGACTATGAAATTCAAATACATTATATCGTTTAGGAGTATCCCATATCAACTCCTTATTGGGATAAACATATTAGGATGTGTTTATACGAGCCACAACTTATCTGTATGCTAGATTTTGTTCAAATAAATGTCTTTCAAAAAAATTTGTGTTATTTGCGGAGAAACATTTTAACAGATTAAGCGCGTTAATTAAATAGTAATCATAAGTTATTAAAAAATAAACTTGTAATAAATAACTATTACCATTTTTATTTTTGTATTACAGATTACACAAAAAAAAACAAAATGTGTTTGTGTTACCATACCATACAGAGTTAGAGATATTTTCCAACAGACTCTCAAAAAGTGTTGATTTAAAATTTGTTGTTTGTCTGTTGTATCGTAAAAGATAAACATGTCGATTGTTTTTAGTGATCAATTACATAATTAAAAGAGAAAAAGGACTCACAGGATCCATATTATTATATTAAACTTTAAAATGTACGTTAGACACATTTGTGACTCTAATTTTACATTTGTGCCAATATTAAAAAAACCTAAATTTAAATTTAATGTTTGTTTTGCAAGTAATATTGACGCAGGAAACTTGTTAGGACGGAGTTTTCTTCCAACCTTTTACGATCATGATTTTTTTGTGAAGAGTTAACACGACCACCATTCGAATTAATATCCACTTTAAATACTCTTGGAACTCTGTCCACATTAACGGTTAAGTGGCGTAATGATACCTCGCTAATGGGGACTTAACCTATATACACATACACGATGCAGTCAGAAGAGTTTATTTATTTATCAACCAATGTTTATTCTTATATTAGGGAATAAATCCAAAGCCTTTTGGAAACTTTGTAAATCTATAGAACACACAAGCTTATAAAAGTTATTCTGGGATACCTACATACAAATTTATCAATTTATCATGTGTGGCAATTGAACTCACTACATTCGAAATGAGAGTTTATTATACTCAATATTGTACATAACGTACCTATGCTTTATAATTAATACTATATACTTACACACAACTCGTTCGTAAATTTTGAATTAAAATAGGGAAATAAGCTATATAAAAATTATCCTATCTTCTATGATGGCACAAATCACACATTTAAAAAAAAAACCTTAAGATTGGATAAGTTTTTTTCCGGACATCGCGAACAAACACTGACTGTGACTGACAAATTTTATGTATATTCTTACATAGTATAATACGAAGTCGTCAAATATAATACACATACATACACATAGTATGTTAATAAGTAGGGACGTGTGACAAAATCCTCTTCTGGTAATAAACCTCTTCTAATATATAATATTCCTATGATTGTCCAGTCTATTTCTAAGAACAGTTAGTATTCATGGCATCCTAATAATTTACGTGTAAAATAAATGTGAAAGTTTGTATATGTGGATGTTCGGTGCTCAATCACACAAAAACGACTGAACAGAGGATGAAATTTATTTATTTATTTATTTATTTATGGAAAACCAACAGCTTAAGTAACATAAATTTAGCATAAGTGACAGAAAGCCAATTACAGGTTTTCACCAATAGAATTTAGCACAAAAAATAGCATATTATCTGAATTAACACTTTATTTGAAATGGCAATCTGTTCTTTGCACTATGAACATTCAGCAAATCGTTGAATTGATTTTTTTAATTTTAATTTTAACGACGTTGGTAAATATAATTTTGATTTCCTTTATATCTCTAGAAGTCTCTTCTGTTATTTGTTAATAAGACACTTTTTATCACTTTTTAGCCTTATTCTAGGATCTTCGCAGACGAAGCCACGGTCATCAGTTAGTCTGATAAAAACTGCGCCATTAAATTATATCGTCTACTTCAGCCTTTACACTGCACCATACGAAACATCGTCGCATATTCATTACTTTTTGTTAAGATTGCTCCAGAGCCAATTAAGCGCAAAATGGATATATTAGGAGTTTTATCGCTTGCGCTCAATTTAGGCGCTGTATTAACATATTATCTCTGTTGAGTGAAGGTGACATTTGTATACTTCAAGTGGCCATACTCATGAAAAACGTGGTGCACTAATTGGCAAGAAACTTGGGTGCTATAATTGCCTGGAAATAATGGTAGATATAAAACAATACGATTGTCTCGTTCGTAGTGAACGAGACGTCAGTCTTCAGGGTCCGAGCAGTTAATAGTACAATAGTATGAGACTCGTATTGGGGACGTCGTTATTGCAGGAGTTCATTACCGTAGAATTAATAAAATGTCACTTCAGGCAGGCGAGCCACGGAAATAAATAATAAATATTCACGGACATTTCACACAGCGTCCTCTGGTCCCAAACTAAGCTGAACGCTTGTACTAATAGGTACCAGTGGGCCTAGCTAAGTTGAATTCTATGATCGCTAACGCTAATAGAAAACTATTTAAATGTATGGGAATTTGACATCTTTAACCTTAGATAAAGAACCTATATTTATCTAAGTCTTTAAGAGTATCTATAACGCTAAGTAACGTGACTTAACGTTAGAGATGTCAAATTTCCATACATTTTAATAGTTTTCTATTAGCGTTAGCGATCATAGAATGCAATTTAGCTAGACGCACCGATTACGGATATAATACATATATTACTTTTGTCGTAAATACATACAAATAATAGATAGAAAACACCCAGACGCACTACAAATATCTGTGTTCATCACACAAATAATTGTCCTGAGTGGGAATCGAACCCACGACCTCGTGCACGGAAGTCGGTTACACTACCGACTATGCCTCGATGCCTGTCAGAAAGAAATAAATAAAGCTCTTGTTACAAGAGGTACTTCGCGGTTACTACGGGCAATGGATGTACCGACTCACTCGAGTCCGATAGTATCCCACTTAGTACACAACCCCACCAACAATAACGCCTCGTACGACAGCCAGTGTTCTTGTGGTAGAGC
Source organism: Leucoma salicis (assembly GCA_948253155.1). NCBI lineage: Eukaryota > Metazoa > Arthropoda > Insecta > Lepidoptera > Erebidae > Leucoma > Leucoma salicis. The sequence goes on along the minus strand of OX411820.1, from coordinate 23,560,333 downwards.
CTTGCTTATTCCAACATAAATGGGCTCTACCGAGGAAGTACCACCTCACAGAAGACCAGGAAATAACGGTAATCCTAGGTACTCCCAACGTTTTCTTTCGTATGGTGACTAAAAGCGCCGAAGGCCCTAACCCACTCCCTAGCCTTTCCTTCTTATCCTTCCTATCCCTTTCGGTGACGTGCGAGCTATGCCACTGGTGTTGTTAGCGTCTATAGGCTACGGTAACCACTTACCATCAGGTGGGCCGTATACTTGTTTGCTCCATCTACGTATATTTTGTATTACCTCAAAAATAAAAAAAACATAATTTATACAAGATATTCCTTAAATTTATTCCATAGGAAGTATGTAAATAAATATAATGAATAATGCTCAGCCACGGGAAATACACAGTGTTAATGCAAACGCGAGCCAGAAATAGCAGCCGCTGAACTGTAATAAACAAACGCAAGTTAAATGTGTAGCGCGGGCGTGTTAGTGCGCCTTCTAACGTAATGTTTCAGACAGCTACTGACGCGAGTAAAGTTATGCTCATTTCTCCAGAGACTGTACGTGGATGGATTCAATTGAATCAAATCCTGCACCAAAATCGACCATTGTAGTTGTAACTTGCATCTACTCTAAAAGTTTTATAAGGTTTAAGGTAGGCTAGCAGAACTCAGTGCCAGTGTATGTTTATTTTGTATGAATTCATTTTCCGTGGGGATTGATGACATTCGATGCACTGCAATATAACGTGTTGGTGAATAACAACAAAATACATAGATGCGCTAACTTTTTTCGTCAAGGAAGTTTAGAATTTCCTTGATTTCCTTCGTTTTACATTCATAGTATATCAATTTAGGTTTGTTGGTTAGATTTTTTAGACAGAATTAATTATGTTGCGAAATTTCAATTATAGTTCGTTTTTCTATTAAAAAACTCAATGTGGTGCACAAGTTATCTAGCAAATTTTTTTTCTTGCATCTAGTAGCAGACGAGCCACCGCCCATCTGATGGTAAATGGTAACCATCGCTCATGAACTAAACTATACCGAGAGTATTATCAAGCCGCTGCTCACCATTTCATTCCAAAGATATGAAATGAAAGAATAAACGGCTATCTCCTGCTACAGCCAAAATGCAACGATGTGCTTCATGGCCGATCACACGGGAGATGGTGGTACCAACCCGCTCGGGCCCGATACCAAGTGAATACTTGGTACCCAGTCCTACCACCAGTCATGAATTATTTGTTATGGAGTATGGCAGGCGGTGGCAGCTTCTTATATACTCGTATATTAGAAATTAATTAAGAATTTTCTTATGATAAATGCTGTGTAAGTTTGTTAAAGTTTATAAACATGTTTTTGTCTTTTGTCTTTGTGCTTCTTCAGACGTTTTATATTGTTTTAGATGTAATGGATTTACTAAAAACTACTAACAACTACTAACTTTACTATCAAACAGTAAACAGTCACAAATTCTGTTCACATATGAAGTGCGGTTGACTTATTTGCTACTTTATGTATTGTCACGATATTAAATAATTATATGTGAATCAATGGCATTTTTTTTGTGAAACGCAATTATAATACTAGATTTTGAAGAGCAATGACAAAAGTGTGAGTTTTTATACGCTCATTTAACAATAGACAGTTGTCGGACGTGTTAATAATTCAAGTAACTCTTTGGTGCAAAGGAAGCACAAAACTGCATGTGTCTCGCCGGATACACTGACACTATTTATAGAATATTATTATATTTTAAAATCGGTGGCAGTTTAGTGGCTAGACTAAGTTTCTAGATTTAGACTTAGACTCTTTCTAATCCTTCATTCTCATGGACCAGACGGATCCTACTTGTTCGATGAATGATCAGTCAATAAAAAATCGCCACCAGAGGCACAGAGAAGCTTATTTTCTTTACTTAACAGTTACATTAAACACAAAGTGAAAAATGTGAAATCGAAAATAAAAGTCACGAGCAGGATTCGAACCTGCATCTCCTGGATACCGTCCAGATGCTTTGCCAACTAAGCCATCGTGACTCTTGCTTCTGACACATCTGTGGTCGGTATAATGTTTGAAAATACTTCCGACATATAGTGCAGGCGTCACCCAAAGACGTTAAGTATGAATGTGTTGTCGAGATTAGCAGTCAGGAGCAAGGGTCACGATGGCTGAATTGGCAAAGCATCTGGACGGTATCCAGGAGATGCAGGTTCGAATCCTGCTCGTGACTGTTATTTTTGATTTCACATTTTTCACTTTGTGTTTAATGTACGTTGCTAAGCATGTCAAATGCTAAAAATATATATAAAAATATCTAAATATTAACAGTTACATGGTCAATTTTTTTCTGTTAATTCGTATTGGCGGCCTTATTTTACTACCTTTAGTTGAAATTGTCGACACCCGTGGTGTAACCACGGTAGAATAGGATGGAAGACCGTGTCATCTTAGTATAAATTATAGTTACAGCTTATAACAACATGGAGTATTTACCTACTAGCTCTTCAAGCAAACAAAAAATTATACTACACAGGTGTCAAACAAGCATATGCCTGATGGCGGTTAGCGGACTGATTGTGATGAAACTTGTTTATAGATATTGAGTTCGACAAAAACTAGAATTCGTCTGCGGCGGATCCACTGGCAAAGCTTAGTTAGATTGTAATCTTAGTAACTAGTTATTTAGTTTATTATTATAATAATTTTATAACGTGTTAGAGATATTTGATGTAGCGTCTATATAATTCACCTCCACAGATAATATCGCAACGTACATACATGTGGGTGTATGTTAGGTCTGTTATCTTGCTTGAATGGTACTTAGTAGAGTAAAAGAAAAAAAAAAACTAGACGTCGTGGGACGTCTACCAGATGTGAAAACATCGAAATTATTTTACTGAGACCACCTTCCAGCTCCGTCGTCAGACCCTGGATACTATCTAGAGACAAAGTACTCGTCAAGACAAATCATACGAACCCAAACTCGATGGTGCTAAGTAGTTTCATAGCGGAGTTCCTATGGCCACCTTCTAGCTCCATCATCAAGATCACCATTTAGATGGTATCCAGGGTCCGTTGACAAAGTACTCGTCAAGACGAATCATACGAGCCCAAACTCGACGGGGTTGCGCTGTTTCATTATAGAGTTCCTATGTCCACCTTCCAGCTCCATCATCAGATCAGCTCCATGTCATCATAATATTGCATTGTCACGCAACATAAGTACATGTGTGTGTAAAGTTTCAGCTCGATCGGAAACTGGAAAGTATATTTAACTTGCAAGATTTGAACGGCATAAGTAAAATAAAAGCGTCGCCACGCCAACAGCCGATTTTACCCTTCCTCCGCATTAGATGTTTCACATCAAAAAACTTCTTTAGAATTTGCCCCGGACGGGAAGGGATGCAGGTTCGATTCAGCTCGCACTAATATTCTCTTTTTCCACATTTTCTCAAATAATTTGTTCTTTAAAGTAGCTGAGCATGTCAAGTGCTAAAATACAGATCATAAAATGTTTAAAAAAATCACGCCATCAAATAGTATGAATTTTAATTGCAAAATTAAACTTACTATATTGGATTAATGCATGTAAATGCATCCGATAGGTGGCGTGGGTGGTAAAGACAAATGTGATGTGGAGATTGGGAATGGCCGTTAGTCAGTGCGATTGCTTAGTGGTTAGAGCACTTTCCTGGATTGGAAGGGATGCAGGTTCAATTCCCTCTCGCACTAAAGTTCTCTTTTTCCACATTTTCGCAAATAATTTGTTTTTTAAAGTAGTTGATCATGTCAAGTGCTAAAATACAATTAAAAATGTCGAAAATAATAGTCACGAGCAGGATTAGAAAGATGCTTTGTTAATTTAGCCATTGTAACATCCGCTCGGGACTACCACGTCTACTACTAGGTGCCACCCAAGGCATTAAGAAAGAAACTGCTATCGAAAGCAGTTCCGATTCGGAAAAACATTGGAGGAGACACAGGTTCAAATCGTGCTCGTAACTATTATTATAGATTTCACATTTTCGCACTTTGTGAAATTAGCATAATATACACAAATACATCACAACTACACTTATGCATATAATAATTTATACGCACTAAATTCTGGAACTACCAAGCCGACTAGAAAAAATATTTTATCTTTAATTTTTAAGAAAGGCTTGTTACATATATAGCCAGCATTAAGATGATTAAAAAAATAACTAATGAAAGAACCATCTGACACCGAATGCGCCATCTAACATCACAAAATTAAAACTGGACTACAATTATGTAAATTATAACATTGCAGGTGAAACAGCAGGGCACAGCTAATGTTTGATATAACCTTATCACCTCAGTGCTAGTCTGCAAACCTTCCGTCCTAAGTCAACAATTCGCTGAGTAAGCAAATAAGAAAACTATTCACTTTAAAGGGTGCGTTCACAAAAATGAAATGGCACATTCTTGGGCCCGCTCTGGATGCAAATCACGGGGTGCCAGGGAGCCGTTCGATATTCTATTAAGATAACGCGCCGTGCCGTTTTATTATTGTGACTCGCGCCATATTTTCGTCATCCCGAAAATCTGTCAACTTAAGATATGGCCGGCGGTGAATAGAATGTATAGAGGAGGCAGGTTAAAATAAATATTATCTTTTGTGGTATCATCATCCATCCATCCATCCATCAGCCTTTTAAAGTCCACTGCTGTACATAGGCCTCCCCAAGAATGGGGGATAGTGCCGTAATCGCCACGCTTGGCAGGCGGATATATTTATTTGTGGTATATTTTTCTAAATTACCAGTAAGGTAGTTTAATTCTAGGTGATTATAACTATATTTATTGTTAGAGCCTTGCTTTTCCCATCATGCCCGGGCCGGCACGATCTTTCGTTAGTAGTTTACCACACCCTCATAGGAGATCAGCGTGTATTTTTTTTATTTTGAATAACGTTCTGCCTCGCTATCTCTTATTCCTCTCTGGTGTTGCTGTGTCTGTATTTGCTACGTTAACCGCTTACCATCAGGTGAGCCGTATACTGGTTTGCCACCCGAGTGGTAGTTGATTAATAAGGCCTTAATTTTAAGCACTGTCGACAGTGTGATATATATATCTTAATATCTAAATAAATGTAATAGTTACTACGATTGGATACACACACACATACACACACGCACACACACACACCACACATCACACATCACACACACATACTATGAGCTTATCGCTTCTACACATTCTGTACTCTATGGAATTTTCCTTGTGCAAAAATATTAGATATTATTCAAAGTGATTTGTCATAAATTGAACGAGGCCGTTACCGTCGCTCTGCGGGAGCTGCCTGCCATCGCCAAATTGTTTTGACAGTCACTGACACTTGACGGGAATAGTCTTTTCTTTCCTGTGGTAATAATATATTCCGCAATTTTTTTTTACTCATTCTGATATTTCCCCAAAGGGGTAAATAAAGGCAATAGTGCTAGTTTGCGCTTATCATGACACTTATTGACTAGGTTTGTTGTTGACTAGCACGACTCCAGATTCTCTGCTGCTAGAAATTCCCAACGGAAAAACAACAATTGTTCTTTAATCAACCAATGCGAATCGAGGACTATAATAGTTGAAATAAATGCCAATAGTCCACCACAGACTAAAGTCTGTAGTATTTGCTATACATAGTCTTTTCCAGATTACAGTTAATAATTGATTCAGTTTATTTGTCTTATATTTCGGTTTATTGGGTTTTTGTTCAAAACCACGCAATCGAGTTTCTCTTCATTGACGTATCGATACTTTATAAGAAAATATTATAAAATTAATGTTATAAATATTATTAACATTTATAAGAAGACATATTAATTGTTTTGTGGTAATAATTATTAATTGTTTGTTGCATAAATGGTATATTGCACGCCTCTGTGTACTATTCTCGTTTAATGCAGAATAACTGATTTTTCAAACTTAAAATGTCTCTATTTATCATATATTGCACTTGTAAAATAATATATACACACACATATCAAGAAAAAATACTATTTTTAACACTCATGATATTTTTATGCCATTTTTGTTATTTAAACTAGTTAAAAAACTGTTTAAAAAAGTTCTGTCTTGGACGTCCGTTTGTTGTAGGTAATGTATGTTAACACGATAACAAACCGAAATACTTTACTAATCGAGTATTTTTTTTCCTTTACGATTCAGTATAACTACGAATAGAGCCCTATCACTTTTCACGGTCTAATTCGATGTGGTTTAATTGTTATTAAATAAACAAAAAAATTGTGAATATTTACACTGGATTCGACACTAAAACCAGCGTTATCCTTATTTCGTGAGAAGTGTGAGAGCTATTTCTATAGACCAATATAGAAGTACTTCTTAAAATTAGCGCTAGATGGCGTATAAGACATGAAATTATTTTATTAAATTTTTTGAATTAGCGCTGTCTATGTGATTTATTAAAAACTTAGTAAGACCAATACATTATTAGTTACATACTTATCAAATAATCAATTTTATTGTAAAAAATGAAGATTATGAGGCATGCAGTTTTGGATTTTCCAATTTTTTTATATTTGCATACTATAAGTGGCGTGGGTCGTAAAGACATCTAAAAATGTGAAGTGGAGATTTAACTTCCGCGGATTGGATATATATTCATAGTAAAACTATTTTTCCACTTTCACAAATAATTTGTTCTTTAATGAATCTGAGCATGTCAAGTGCAATATCTACAGATGAAAAATATTTAAAAAATTGCGCCATCAAATAATATAAATTTTTATTCCAAAATTAAAATTCCATCCATCCATCCATCAGCCTTTCAACGTCCACTGTTGGACATAGGCCTCCCCAAGAGAACGCCACAACGAGCGGTCCCGTCATGGGGGATAATGCCGTAATCGCCACGCTTGGCAGGCGGGTTGGCGATCGCAGTGGATGTTGTTAATACTCGAGGGAGTGCTGCTGCCCACTCCCCCGGTATTCCCTCAGTCGGCTCTTACGACTCCCGTGGGTAGAGAGGGGTGGGATAATTCTAAAGCCGGCCCCACACGGCCTGAAATTAAATTTACTATAATATAATTATGTATATGTGCATCCATTAGGTGGCGTGGGTCGTAAAAACATCTAATACAAATGTGAAGAGGAGTTTGGGTGACACCGTTAGGTAACTGCGATAGCTTAGTGGTCCAGCAGTCCACACTTCCCCGGATTGGATGGGACGCAGGGTCGAATCCTGCTCGCAGTAAAACTCTCTTTTTCCACTTTTATAAATAATTAGTTCCCAATGTCTCATTTATCTAGTTACCTACCAAATTTAATCCCAATCTGATCAGTCGTTTACGCATGCGACAATCATCCCACATGTAAACATCGTCATACAGTTCCTCATTATTAGTAGGAAGTAGCTTTTAATTTCTGTCTGAATATAATTTTAAAACTTACAAATAATAATAGATAATACTCATATCGATATGGATCATACAATAATTTGTCCTGTTCGGAATCGAAGCCACTACACTCGGTTGCTAAGTCTTGTGTTCATCCACACATATAACAAAATTACATATAAAACCTATTATCACGGCTCGCCCAAATGGTTCAGTAATCTATAGTTAATTTTGTATGAAATCAAGTGTGGAATTGATAATGCGCTGACGTAATTAGTATTGTGTTGGCTATGAACAAGATTCGGCGTACATAGTTCAGTTCAAAAGTCGACCAGCGTGATGTGCTTGGGGTTTCTACGTGACCGAATCCATAATACGGAAATCCAAAATAAGTTTTATTTGTTATACATACTGTAATAAAAAATGATGGTAATAGCTTTTAGTCGTGATCATTTCAGAAACTTTCACTAAGCGATCGAAATCATAAGCGTTCACACAGTTCGACCATTATGGAAGGGCGTTATAGCTACACACATTGCTCTGTTTTTGAGGTTTAGCATCATATTTAAATTCTTTTAATATAAAGGAATGATAGCCTTTTATAAAAGATAAAGCGTACCTAACCGCACACCCGTCGTTCGGGGCAACGAACAGAGTAGTGTGGCCGGAATGAGAGCAAAGATAGTGGTATCGATTTTGATCTATATTTTAGCACTTGACATGCTCAGCTACTCTTTACAAATTATAATTTGTGAATAAGTTGAGCTACCGTACTATGTGAGCACTTCCCCGGATAGGAAGGGACACAGGTTCGATTCCCGCTCGTACTAAAAAACTCTTTTAACTTATTGACAAATTATAATTTGTACTTTAATAGTGGTATCGAGTTCGATCACAAGTCCAAGATTCAGACCTCATATGGCACACACCTCTGAATTTCCGAGATTTTTCTAAATTACTATGTGTGTATAAATTGTAAACAAAATTTATCACTGCTCGGTGAAGGAAAACATCGTGAGGAAACCTGCATGTCCGAGAGATTTTCACAACGGCTTATGAAGTCTGCCAACCCCCATTGGATCAGCGTAGTGGACTATGACCTTATCCCTCTTACCACGAGAGGAGACCTGTGTCTAATAATGGGACAGAAAAAGGGTTAAAAACACTATAAAAAGCTAGATACCTATATAAAATAAATTCAGCTATTTCGTAGGTTAGCAAGATCATAGATACATACAGATGAGTCTTCGTTGTTATTATATTAGTTGGTATGTACGTGTATATATAAATATAGGTTAAATATGTTATTGATGACGTAATTACATTTTTGAAGATGATGGATTAGATTTGTAACGTTACATCTGTATTTAACGGTTGTTTTGTTAATAGTGTATTCCCCGACCTTCTGAAGTTTAGTAGAGTAATTCCTTTGTTTAAATCTGGTAGTACCTCAGAACTTAATAATTTTCGTCCAATTTCTGTACTAACACTAAGTAAGGTATTTGAGAAGCTTATTCTCAAACAAATGATTAATCATTTTGACAATCATAAAATTTTCCATAAAAACCAGTTCGGCTTCACAAAGAATCGCTCTACTACTGATGCAGGTATAGAATTGTTAAAAACCATATTTAGAGCCTGGGAAGATTCGCATGATGCGTTAGGCGTATTTTGCGATTTGTCTAAGGCATTTGACTGTGTACATCATGAAACCCTCATTAAAAAGTTATACCATTACGGAATCAGGAACAGGGCTCTCGAGCTTTTGACTTCTTATTTGAGCAATAGAATTCAAAGGGTCGATGTTAATGGTACGTTATCGCTTGGGCCTGTCATGACAATGGGTGTGCCACAGGGGTCTATTTTAGGGCCATTTCTGTTTCTAGTCTATATTAATGACCTACCATACTACGTAGGAGATAATCGAAGTATTGTGTTGTTCGCAGATGATACATCTTTATTATTTAAACTAAGAAGGCAACTGCTTAATTATGACGATGTGAACAACGCACTATCTAAAGTTGTTCATTGGTTCAATACTAATAACCTAGTTTTAAGTGAAAATAAAACTAAATGTATAAAATTTACTACACCCAATGTAAGGCATGTAGAAACCAATGTACAATTGAATGGCGTTAAACTGGACCTTGTGGAGTCCACGGTTTTCCTAGGTATCACTATAGTTAACAAACTCCAAAGGGGCCCCCATATTAAAAAATTGTCAGGTAGGTTAAGCTCAGCGGCATATGCGGTAAAAAAAATTAGATTATTGACTGATGTTGAAACGGCTAGAATAGTTTATTTCAGTTATTTTCATAGTATTATGTCCTATGGCATACTGCTATGGGGATGTTCCGCCGATTTAAATTCCATATTTGTACTTCAGAAAAGGGCTGTTCGTGCAATCTATAATCTGGGCCCCAGAGTTTCCCTTAGACAGAAATTCAAAGAAATGAATATTCTAACTGTTGTGTCTCAATTTATATACGAAAATCTGTTGTATGTCAAGAAAAACATCGGATGTTTTGATAAGTATAGCGATGTTCATCACATTAATACTAGGAACAAAGGCAATCTTATTGCACACAGTACTCGTCTCCACAGAATTAGTAGATCTTTTATGGGGCAATGTATATGCTTTTACAATAAGATTCCTGAAAATGTCCGAAACATGCCACTAAATAAGTTTAAGAAAGCCATAAAAATTAGACTTTGTAATCAAGGTTATTACGCTGTTTCGGATTATCTTGAGGACAAAACAAAATGGGCTTGAGCTGCCCCTCATTCATTATTTTTCAAAATTGTTTTGTATGATATAATGTCATTTTAGTTATAAAGATTATATTAAATTGTAATAAATTGGCAATTTAAAAAAGTGGCCCGTGAGTTTCTTGCCGGGTTCTTCTCATGAAAGGCTTTACTTCGGAATCCGGCCGCTTGTGGCGATTGCAATCGCCACTTTGTTATTGCGGATGCACTCGCCTCAGGCGCTCGTGTTGATTATTAGTGTATTCTTGACGATTTTAAGTGCTAATTAATAGGCCTATGAAATAAAGATATTTTTGAATTTGAATTTGAATTTGACAATAATCTATTTCGATTTATACCGTGAAGAAATGCATCACGGACACTGGCACCGTTGTGGAGCAGAGTTAGCAGCCCAAACGATAAATATACATGATTACGGATCGCCGCGGATCCCTAGGGCGCCGCTTCTATAGTCTCTGTAGAGATTCCGCAAAGATATTGGCACTAATGAAAAAATATTAAAGAGAAATATTATAACTACAGACAAACAGATAGAAATTCTAAATAAAAATATTTAGATATTTTTATATAAGTATATGCATTTGCCATGCTTAGCCATATAAATCAACACAAGTGTGAAAATGTGAAATCGAAAATAACAGTCACGAGAAGGATTTGAACCTGCATCTCCTGGATACCGTCCAGATAATTCAGCCATCGTGACAATTGCTCATGACTGCTAATTTCGATAACACATTCATACTTAACGTCTTAGGCGACGCCTGCGCCATCTGTCGGAAATATTTTCATACATTATAGGCGTAATGCAGGTTCAAATCCTGATCGTGATTGTTAATTTCGATTTCACATTGTCACACTTTGTGTTGAAGAATATTTTGAGTATAATACAGTTATATTTTTTCTCAAATATCTTAAATAACACAACTTTGTTACTATTTTATAAGTAGGTATAGATTAATTATGTACAACATGAAAAAAAGGTAGGTTAATATTATATCCATCTATATACCTAATAATACTGTAAAAGTGCTGTGTCTGTAGACGAAAACTACTTAGTGGATTCTGAAGAAAGCTTTTTTGTTCTCTTCATTCGATTTAGAACTGATATTTATCTTGCTACTATACTCTATATGAGATATAACCTAAAATCTGGGAACTGACTGCGGTTCTATTATTATAAATAACCATAATTTTACGACTAAATATCAATGTTGAAGATGCCAATATCACGCACGATGAAAAAAACAAAGTTTTATCAAATTTTCGCGACGAAAATTAATAGGGAAAGGAAGGAACATTTATTTTGCATTTCATTTAATGAATTATAATTTTTTGTTTCAGGTAAGCAGCATCTCTAATTAATTCCGACGGACTCCCTCGCTAGAATAATTTATGCGCTGGCATGTGTCGTCCCGGGTCCGACAGGAAGAGGGTGAGATGTCTAATAGATTCGTGAGTCAGCTTTTCACAGTTCATTCCAGTCTAGATTTTAGACCTTATCGATTACATGCATCCTTTACATTTAGTAGCTAAGTTTATGGTTTACCCACGGTTGTTTACTGCCAACATGTGATTTTCAGACAGAGAATCTGCTAAGTGAGACTTTAATATCAACACCACTATATTGACAATAAAACTAAAATATTCAAACCAAATTGTAGGTACTAGAGAAGCAGTTTAAAAAGCCAGACTTCCTGAATAAAAATGAATGTTTTATACTACAACACCAATGGTCACTCGGGACTTGCCCACATTGGAAAAGGCGATGAAAAGTGAAGAGCAAGGATGTGGAGGTGGACAGAAAGAATGTTAGAGGGGGTGATGGCGGAGTCCGCGCCACCGTCCTAAAGTGGAAGTCTCGGCTGGAGACGCCCCGGGCCGGTCTCTGGACCGTGGGGGCGCTCCGGCCGATCTTGGAAGAATGGGCAGGGCGGCAGCACGGGGTCCTCACCTTCCGGTTGGTGCAGGTTTTGTCGGGGCATGGTTGCTTCGGCAAATACCTGCACACGATCGCAAGGAGGGAGACGACCCCAGGCTGTCACCACTGCGACTGCGACGAGGATTCGGCGCAGCACACGCTCGAGTCGTGCCCGGCATGGAATGTGCAGCGCCGGGAACTCGTTGCAGTCATAGGCGTGGACCTGTCGCTGCCGGCCGTTACGCGAGCGATGGTTGGCAGTGACAGGGCCTGGACCGCGGTCGACGCCTTCTGCGAGGCTGTCATCTCGCGGAAGGAGGTGGCGGAGAGGGCCCGTGAGGAATCCTCCTTTGCGGACCCGATTCGCCGCCGGCGCGAGGGGCGGCGTGCGCGCGCTTACTTGCGCCTGATGCCGCCCTAGCCGAGGCTGCGGGCGGTGGGGTCGGGGAGTACCCTGCCGTCCGCGGAAGCCTACCGCGAAGGTGCGACGCCTAAGTGCGCGAGGCGTCGCTCAAGAGAGGGTGCCCGAAGGGGCAGCCGCCTGCGGATCGCGGTCGTAACGACGCGGTACCCGTGATCCGCCGTAGCAAGGGCGGGTGGAGGCGCACGGTGGGTTTTAGTGGGTGAGAGCCCCATTCACCCCGTTGTCTCCCCGGGCAGCGGGGTGTGCGGTAGGACATTTTTGCCCACCTAAAATAAAAAAAAAAAGGGTGATGGCGGAGTTATAGACAATTAGTAAATAAAATCTTGGCCAAGAAATACGATCTGAGACTGCCGAGAGCATTATGTTGAATATTTGTTAATTCTACAGATATAATTTATCTGCAGTTGCATCTTAAGACATTAAGTATAGAATATTTTTGAATTTATTTTTCTTATCTTCATATTTCAACCGGACTTATTCATACTTTTTTTCTCCAGTTAATTAAAGTTCTTCCGTGAGCTCTTATCTTATAACCACAGCAAACATGTCGAGACAGTTGATACGCTAATTATGTCTTTGCTAAATATTTTGTTTGTTGTATAATTATATAGTTATAGTCCATCAAACTGACTCAAGGTAGATTAGCAGACGGCCGAAACGAGCACTCTTTCTTCACAATGTTTTCCTTCACACACTGATAAATTTGTGATCACACACATCATTCCGAAAAGTCAGAAGTGCCTAGGCAAGAAGGGTCTAGGCATCTAACTTAACGTCTCCACACTACCATGTTCGTTGCCCCGAACGGCAGGGTGTACATCTTACCACCGAAGGAATGTAACATAGTTCCAGTGGCCCGCCAATAAAGGCGGAGAGACAGCACACGGCGGGTTTCTTTAGTGGGTGAGGGCCCCACACTACCATGTTCGTTACCCCGAACGATGGGGTGTGCGGTTAGGAACATTTTTACCCCCCTTAACAAAAAAAAAGGTGTACATCTTGGTACATTTTTCCCGCCTTAACAAAAAAGGGATCTCACTCAATATATTCTTAATCCTCACTCTTGACACTATCTCTGTATCTTGTAGTATTTTATATCTTACTAGATGACCTGTGTGAATATTTGACATGGATCATCTAATCTTAAATATTTACCAATTTAGTTATTTTCAAAGACGTGACCTTAGAAAATCAAGCAATAATATTTGGCGAACGTTTTGGCTCATTTTTTTATGTATTAAGGAACATCAACAAACTTATCACAGTGCCTAAATACAGATCATATATGCATATCAATTAAGGCACCCTCAACATTCTTAGCATATAAAGTATACACTAAAATATAAGTAGAGTCGTGGGTGTGGGCACCACTGCCAACCCCTTCGGGGAATACAGGCGTGATGCTATGTTTCAAATATAAGACTAAACTAGAAACCAATTATACAATATTACACTATCACTAAATAATATTGAAAGTTCAAACAAATAAAGTGAAACAAAATATATTTGAAAATAAACAAATGAGTTAAGGTTTGTTTTTTATTATTTTTAAATGGGTAAAGCTACCTAAGAGTACGCACTAACAAACAGTACGCAGTGCTTATAATTGGTAAAAGAAATATCAGATGGAAACACTGTGATGAGTGTCGGTTGCCTGTGACGTGAAGTGTAAGCAGACACGCATTCGACATGCTGGGGTTGATACTTAAAAAACTATTGCAATTCAGGGGTTTTAATCATGTTTGATCTTTTTTTTTAAGAAAATATTTATAATTATATAATTTTATAAGAAATGTGTGAACACGCAACCTTGAAATGTTTGGTAGTTTTTAAAATTTGGTATTGGTACTTTACTAGGAAGTGAGGTTATACGCCATATTACTGGAGATGTGTTCATTGTCATGGCCAAAATCAAAATGACGTATGGCGTAAGAGTGCGCACCCAAAGAGTGCGCATGCGCATGCGCACTCTTAGCTTGTATTGAGCTAAATAACAGCCAGAGTGATTTTTTGCTTGCGTTTTATTTATTTTACAGAACCCAAATATGTCAAAATACAAAATAAAACTGTTGATTGCTCCATGGCCGCCTCTGGAACATTCGTGCCACCTTTTTTTTTTGTTAAGGCGGGAAAAATGTTCCTAACCGCACACCCCGTCGTTCTAGGCAACGAAAAGGGTAGTGTGGGGCACTCACCTACACACTCACTAAATAAACCCACCGTGTGTCGTCGCTCCACCTGTATTGGCGGACCACTGGAACTGTGTTACATTACTTCAGTGGTCCGCCGGCGGCTTACCCTTTTGGGTACCTACTTCCGGCTACTAAGGAGTCCAATCTCTAAAAATCAAGGTTGATGAGTTTAATTGATTAATTTGATTGATCTCATTTGATGATAATTGATTTAATTAAATTTTTGGTCTCATGCGCACTCTTACCTTGTATGATGAGCAGTGGTTGCGCACTCTTTGTCACAAGGTACTCTAAGAGTGCACATGTGACGGATCTTAGATTTCTTTAAGAAATCAATATAATATCAAAACAAATGAATGTTTTAAACTAAAACAAACGTTCCTAAATACCCAAAGCTTAATCTTAAGTATAGCTTAAGACTGTAACTCAAATGTTTATTTTTTTTAAATATATCTTTGAAAACTACGCACTCTTTGGTATCTTTACCTAATGATGATGATGATAACGCAATTTGATGATACTGAAGTAATAAGTAAGGTAACCTAGCAACAATACGTTTATTAAATTAAACACAAAGTGAAAAATGTGAAATCGAAAATAACAGCCACGAGCAGGATTCGAACCTGCATCTCCTGGATACCGTCCAGATGCTTTGCCAATTCAGCCATCTTGACCCTTGCTCCTGACTGCTAATTTCGATAGCACATTCATACTTAACGTCTTTGGGTGACGCCTGCACCATCTGTCGAAAGTATTTTCATACATTATACCGACCAGGTAAACTTAATTTTACAATTAAGATTTTACCTAATAATGACGCAAACCCTATAAACGTCACGATGGCTGAATTGGCAAAGCATCTGGACGGTATCCAGGAGATGCAGGTTCGAATCCTGCTCGTGGCTGTTATTTTCGATTTCACATTTTTCACTTTGTGTTTAATGTATGTTGCTAAGCATGTCAAATGCTAAAAATATATATAAAAATATCTAAATATTTATAGGGTTTGCGTCATTATTAGGGAAAATCTTAATTGTAAAATTAAGTTTACCTGGTCGGTATAATGTATGAAAATACTTCCGACAGATGGTGCAGGCGTCACCCAAAGACGTTAAGTATGAATGTGCTATCGAAATTAGCAGTCAGGAGCAAGGGTCACGATGGCTGAATTGGCAAAGCATCTGGAGGGTATCCAGGAGATGCAGGTTCGAATCCTGCTCGTGGCTGTTATTTTCGATTTCACATTTTTCACTTTGTGTTTAATGTATGTTGCTAAGTATGTCAAATGCTAAAAATATATATAAAAATATCTAAATACGTTTATTAAATCTTAATACATAAAGTGACCTGTCATACATTAATTTTATACAGTACTAGCCCATGCCCGCGGCTCCGCCACGCCACAGCCAAAAGCTAGTTTTTAGGTTATATCTCAGGTTTGCGATATAGTAGCGGGATAAAATGTATAGCAGTTTTTAAGTCTAATCAAGAGCTATCAAATAATTAAGTTGCAAAATTCATTCAGTAGTTTTTGCGTGATGCGCGAACGAACAAACAGATACAGACAAAAATTCTAAAAAACATTTTTTTGCGTTGAAGTCCTGTAAGTATAGCCTATTACAGTATTTTTTTCTTAAATATCTTAAATGTACAGACACAGCTCTGTTACAACTTTATAATAGTATATACTAGGATCTGAAGCACTTAGTCCGTGTCACGGACAGTACTCGGTGGTCCGTGTGCACTTTCGAATGTTAATACGTCACTTTACGATAAATTAATAATCTTCTATCAATATAAAAAATTGCTTACCGATAGGAATTATCCATTTTTCCGGGATAGAAAGTAACCTATGTCCTTTTTTGGAGTCCATACTTAATTAAAAATTTCATGACGATCAGTTCAGTAGTTACGCCGCAAAACGTAACAAAAAAACGTACTTTCACATTTTATAATATTAGTAAGGACTATGGTATATATTTTAAAGCCAAAAACGATTAAGAAATATAATATTATTGGTTGAAGTGATAAATTTCATAATTAATGACAAAAGTGCAAATAAAAATTATTGAAGCAAGGGTGCACGTACGCTGCACCCGTACCATGTAATACAACCACTTCTTGAATTTCATTTTACATTGAAGATTTTCTTTATCAAATATTATTAAGTTTATTGTAAATACGCAAGGTATTCTGTTGTTACATAATTATCGGTTGATCGGTTGTGTATTCTGACAGTGGTAAAGGGTTTCCATGGGGTAGAAAACTAGAGACCGATGTTTAATGTTTATGCGTTTGGACGCAGCGAGGGGGCCACGAATTTCAACAAAATAAATTAGTATAGGGAGTTGATACTGTTGTTGTTAAAAATAACATTACTGTTATTATTTTGATAAAAGGAAATACTTATTTTCTGTTTCCTAATATCTTGGTATCTTCTATTTAGAGCTTCAGTTCTACCGTATGTGAAGTGCACAACAAGTTTTATTTATTTATGATGCATATATTGTTACGTTAAATTTAGTTATATTTTCTATTACTATCCCCCAAAAATTAGGACCACGATGCTCAAGACCTAGCTGATAGGTACTCATAGTTCTACGAGGCAGGTACGACTAAAATATGGCTAATATTTGTTATACATATAACCCATCTATGCCTTAAATGTGTTACTTATCAGCAATACACTCACGCAGGAAAATTTTTGGAATAAATCAAGTTTTACAAAATCTATCGTTGTCTTGATAGTTTGTAATTTATACTAGGCACTTTATTTGCTCTGGAAATTACTAGAACATAAAGGCAAATAAATAAAATATTTTTCTATTTCTGCTTTTATTTGATACAATAGTCGATCAGTTGTTATAGAGGCAACATCTACGGACGCGTTCAAAATGTATGAAATATAATATTAAATCCGTAAAAGCAGTTTATTTTTATAATTGATTTAAATATCTAATACAGGATAGTGTTATATAAAAATTTGTTACTTAACACCGGTTGACAAGGTCACCACACCCCCCACCCCTGCGCGTAGTCGCGTACTACAAATGAATGAACTTGGGGTGCGCCGGACATACAGGGTTGATTATACCACGACCACCCCTACAAGATACTTGCTATCTAAACAAAATACATACTTATAATTATAATGGTTTTAGTGGTGGCTGAATTTGTTACGAAATAAAGTATTTAATTTATTTAAGCGAATTGAACCCAACACGTGCCGAACGTGCATTTTCACGCACGTGCCGAACGTGCATTTTCTACCTTAAGGAAACGAAATAATGCCTGAAAGGAAGTCGGGAGGTGATTAGGAAGGGATTTGAGCGTCCTGAGTCTGGTTTATCGAATGAAACACAACATTAGGAATACGCCAACATTAGACCAATATTCTGTGAGAGGATGGGTGGTATTTCTGCGTTTCAGCCGGCCCATTCATGGTGGAACGAGCAATATAATTTCGCTATTAAGCCTTTGACGTAAGTAAAGTACCATTAAGGGTCAAGTGTGAATGTATAATAAAAATCTCGCAACGTTGTGCAAATTGAATAATTGCTAATTTATACATTAAAATACGATTTGATCTCTTATATATCTATCCGCGATAACTTCTTTTTTATTACATTCCAAAGCTGTAGGTAACATTTATTATCAATATTATTATGATAGGTTAAACAAATTACAAATATTCAAAGAAAAATAGAAATTATAAATCTATAATTTATGGTTGAAACACCAATATTGATTATAAACGGGGATTATACAACAACTGTAGTAAAATACTACTTTTTATTGAATACCAGTAATATTTCTGTTTATGAGCATACTTAAATATATTTACTACATACTTGTGATAAATTTATATTTTCTAAGCTATATTTTTCTTAATCCTACACCACTATGCAGATCACAAATAAACTAGTCAGCTAATAACGATAAATTAAAGTTTTAATGTGTGACTAATTTTGAAGTTTAAACGAATCATGATAAAATATAAATAATTTAAATTAATTCAGTATTTACGACCACCTGTATACCACACGGTAATGCGAACTAAGAATACAGATTTATTCAGTCAAGTCTTATATACAAGGATCAAGAAAGTTTTAGGATTCGTAGAGATTTTACGATGGCAGCCCGCGTGCACTCGGCAAGGTTAGGTTAGTTCGCAACGTGGCCGCTTCGCAGCGCCACCTCACGTGCATTTTATAATAAAAAAAATAGCTCGATATTTAAATTTTAAAAGAAGAATCGATAACTTGTGGCCGTTAATTTAACCAGTGCAGTATGTGAATATGTTTACAATTGTGTTTATGCAAATTTAATATTGTTGTAAACTTTGTTTTAAAATCAGTAAATATCCATCTGTTTGTTTATTTAAGCCTACAACATAAACCTCAAATTATTGTATTTAATAACTAAAAACCTCACCAAAAATACGACTTGATAGTGATCAAAATTCTCTGAATATTTTTTCTTATTTTCGTATTATAAACCAAGTAATAAGTAATATTTGGCGACAAATTCGTGTGTTTATACAAAGTGCAAGTGTTTACAAACAGCGTTGCATCGATTTCACATAAAGTAGCACCCGACGTAAGGCAGCGGGCACAGGGGAGAGGGAGCGAGCGCGGGTTTATGCAAGGAACCCTCGAACATATTCCCTAGAAACTTTAGGTTGCGCACCAAACTGCTGATCGTAAATAGTGGAATAAAAATACAAATGCTACATTCTGCTTACCTACACTGGGCTAGCGTGGTGATGAGGACAACATTCTGAAAGGAGACTCATGCCCATTGGTGGTATATACTAAATATTAAGAATAATTATTTGTTTAGATTTTTTTATATTATTATATATTTTTAGCATTTGACATGCTTAGCCATATACATTAAACACAAAGTGGAAAATGTGAAATCGAAAATAACCTGTTCGTGACTGTTATTTTCGATTTGACATTTTCCACTTTGTGTTTAAAAATTATTTAGAAATAGCATAATTTAACATAAAAAAACTACTTTAAATTATCGCTAGAACCCATCAGATCGTCACCATATTTCTATAGAACGGCCTCGGTATACGGTATACTGCCAAAGTGATATATTAGATGGGTATAGGTACCACAAATTGGCCTTGAAGTCAGGAAGAAATTGGTGTACATACAAAAATAAACAGGCCAAACATATAATCGCCTCCGTTTTTTAACTTACGAGATCAGAATGGCTCTCAAACAACTAAAGAACGGAAACGCACTGGGGGAAGACAGAATTAATATAGAGCTTCTGAGGGCAGGTGGAAAGCCGGTCCTCAAAGCCCTAGAGGCTATTTAATTCCGTCGTTCGAGGGGGCGACGTTCCAGAGTCGTGGACCAGGAGCGTGGTGGTGCTGTTCTTCAAGAAAGGTGACAGAACCCTCTTGAAAAATTATAGACCCATCGTTCTCTTGAGCCACGTTTATAAGTTGTACTCAAGAGTCATTATAAATCGACTCACGCGCACGCTCGACGACTTCCAGCCTCCCGAACAAGCCGGTTTCCGAAAAGGCTGTAGTACCATAGACCACATATATACGCTGCACGAGATTATATAGAAGACCGAGGAGTATAATCGCTCTGTGTCTAGCGTTTTTGGACTATGAGAAAGCCTTCGATTCGATCGAAACTTGCGCGGTGCTGCAGTCCCTTCAGCGGGGCCAAATTGTCTACCGGTACATCGAAGTGTTGAAGTGCTTGTATAGAAACGCCACTATGTATGTCCGAGTTCAGGACAAGAGTAAAAAACCGATCCAACTGCAGAAAGGTATTAGACAGGGAGACGTCATGTCCCCGAAACTCTTCACCACTGCATTGGAAGATGTTTTCAAGCTCTTGGACTGGACTGGATTCGGCATCAACATAAATGGCGAATACATCAGTCACCTTCGATTTACAGATGATATCGTGGTCATGGCAAAATCGCTGGAGGACCTTGATACCATACTTAATGACCTCAACAGTATCTCCCGATTAGTGGGTCTAAAAATGAACATGGACAACACGAAAGTCATGCACAACAACCATGTCATTTCAGCACCGATCCTAGTCGGGAACGCGGATCTCGAACTTATCGATCACTATGTATACCTGGTACAAACTCTCCAGTTAGGTAGGCACAACTTCGAGAAAGAAGTCAATCGACGAATCCAACTCGGCTGGGCAGCGTTCGGGAAGCTAAGGAAGATCTTCTTGTCCAATACCCCACAGTGTCTGAAGACGAATGTCTACGACCAGTGTGTGTTATCGGTGATGACTTACAGAACAGAGGCGTGGTCTCTAAATGGTGGCCTTACATCAAGGCTCAAAGTCACTCAGCGTGCCATGGAGTGGGCTATGCTTGGGATCTCTCTACGTGACAAGATCCATAATCCGTAGGAGAACGGGAGTAACCGACATAGCCCGCCGAGTCAGCATGCTGAAGTGGCAATGGGCAGGCCACATCGCTCGACGAACCGACAACCGTTGGGGAAGAAGGTTCTCAAGTGGCGACCGCGTATCAGACGGTGCAGTGTAGGACGGCTTCCCACCAGGTGGACCGATGACCTGGTCAAAGTCGCAGGCATTCGTTGGATGCAAGCGGCACAGGACCGTTCGCTTTGGCGTTCCCTTGGGGAGGCCTATGTCCAGCAGTGGACGATGAAAGGATTGATATAAAATGATGTATATTGTATTTAAATAGTAAAGATATTGTGATGGTATAATTAGAAAATATGTAATCATTAATGTGAATAACTATAAATGTAAATTTAAAAATGATCAGTAATAAAGGCTTTTGTATATGTCTAAGCACGTCAGATGCTTAAAAAAATATAAAACATCAATATACTCGTATTTAAACTAGTTTTAAGTCTAACCAAGAGCTATCAAACAATATAATTTTATAGTTTTATGAAAATTCGTTCAGTAGTTATTGCATAATATGCGAACAAACAAACAGACAATAATAAAAAAATGTATTATGTTCATAGTTCTTAGGCTATTAGACGGTTTTTCGTGATGCGCGCTCAACGGCAGACCTCTATCATTTTATTTATAGATAGATAAAGATTTAGAGTATCATACCTTGAAAATATGCAGTTTCTACCTTCTCAGAATTTTGGCAATCTAATATATAAAATTCTCGTGTCACAGTGTTTGTCGCTATTCTCCTCCGGAACGGCTTGACCGATTCTTATGAAATGTTGTGTGTATATTCAGTAGGTCTGAGAATAGGATGTAAACTATTTTTCATACCCCTAAGTGATAAGGGTGGTCTACCTCAAAATTTTTATTTTTGATGTGAAACATCTAATGCGGAGGGAGGGTAAAATCGGCTGTTAGCGTGGCGACTCTTATTTACTTGTTCCGTTCAAATCTTGCAAGTTAAAATAGACACACTTCCCGATTTCCTATTGAGATGAAATTTACAAGCGTATGTATATTGCGTAATAATGCAATATTATGATGACATGGAGCTGATCTGATGATGGAGCTGGAAGGTGGATATAGGAACTTCATAATGAAACGGTGCAACACTATCAAGTTTGGACTCGTTTGATTCGTCTTAACGAGTACTTTGTCTTTAAATAGTATCCAGGATCTGATAATGGAGCTAGAAGATAGCCATAGGAACTCCAATATAAAACGACATAACCCCATCGAGTTTGGGCTCGTATGATTCGACTTGACGAGTACTTTGTCTCAAGATGGTATCCAGAGTCTGATGATGAAGCTGGAAGGTGGCCACAGTAACTCCATAATGAAACGACGCAACCCCATTAAGTTTGGACTCGTTTGATTCGTCTTGAAGAGTACTTTGTCTTTTGATGATATCCAGGGTCCGATGATGGAGCTAGAAGGTGACCATAGGAACTTCGTCATAAAATGACATAACTCTATTGAGTTTGGGCTCGTATGATTCGTCTTGACGAGTTCTCACGATGGAGCTAGAAGATGGCCATAGTAACTCTATAATGAATCGACGCAACCCTATCGTGTTTATACTCGTTTGATTAGTCTTGACGAGTACTTTGTCTCTAGATAGTTTCCAGGGTCTGATGATGGAGCTGGTGGCCACAGTCACTCTGTAATGAAACGACTCAACCTTATCAAGTTTGGAATTGCTTATTTCGTCTTGACGAGTACTTTGGTCCTAGATGATTTCTAGGGCCTGAAGATGATGATTTATGTCCATTTCCGTTATTTTACACATGTCATAATTTTATGCAAGCACACATTGAAAAAGTTATGATCATTTTATTTCTACTCATTATTACTACAAAATAATTTTGATGTTTCACATCTGGTAGAGGTCCCGCGACGTCTAGTTTTATTTTTTGCACCAATTTTTTTTATTGATTCGGCCTTAGAGTATATATACTCTAAGGACTCGGCATATAAGTTAGTTATTTTTTTCTACGCTAGAAATTCCCTAATTCTCTAGAAATAATTTATATGGCAAAACAAAGTTAATCTATACTAAATTGACTTTGGCGCCAAAACAACGAAACCATTAAGGTAGTAGGCTATATAGCCGTGTGTGCCAAAACGTTTTTTTTTAGATTTTTATATGTTTTGGTATCTGTTTGTTCGTTCGCGCTTCACGCAAAAGCTACTAAATGGATTTTGATGCAACTTTTTTATTTGATATCTCTCAATTATACTTAAAAACTGTTATACATTTTATCCCGCTACTGTATCGGGAACCTGAGATATAACCGAAAAACTAGCTTTTGGCTGCGGCGGCGTCGCGGGTAAAGCCTAGTTATTTTTTATAACTATTCGAGGTATCATTTTTTTTGTTTAGGCGGGTTAAAATGTATCTAACACCACACCCTGTCGTTTGGGGCAACGAACAGGGTAGTGAGGGGCCCTCACCCACTAAATAAACCCGCCGTGTGCCTTCTCTTCGCCTTTATTGGCGGGCCACTGGAACTATGTTATATTGATTCAGTGGTTATTCGAGGTATCCTGCTAAAATATTATGAATGAAAACGTAACAGTCATAAAAATAATCTAAACTGATATCTACAGGAGGGTTCCAAGGAATAGTTTTGCCACGAGCCTTTGTGGTATATCTCCGCCTCTACATATTTCTGTAATACTTAGTATTAGACGGACA
Organism: Leucoma salicis; assembly: GCA_948253155.1. Taxonomy (NCBI): domain Eukaryota; kingdom Metazoa; phylum Arthropoda; class Insecta; order Lepidoptera; family Erebidae; genus Leucoma; species Leucoma salicis. The sequence goes on along the minus strand of OX411820.1, from coordinate 23,536,520 downwards.
ATCGAACAACATGGCTCGCATTATTACACGTCTTTCGACCGCCTGTACTAACTCGCTGTCACAAGCACCTCGACTTTACGCAGCAGCCGTTAATACGAGCGCCTGCCGGGACTTTACTGTGAGTCACACTGCGGCCGGTTGACGTCACAAACCCGTCAGGCGCCGAGATTTCTGGCACGTATTATTGAGTTATTTTAGTCTAATATTGTACCAAAAATATAATATTATACAGAATTTTTTCATTGCATATTTTAGTAGAATGCCCATCAGATTGTAGGTGATTAAAGTGGTAGTCACGGTCTTCCTGAAGAAAAATCTAGAAGGATAAACTCGTACTAATACGAAAGTGCGTGTGTTTTTATACGCTTTCACGTCGTAATTACTTGACCGATCCTCATGTAATTTTGCATATATATAGTTTAGAACCAGAAAAGAACATACTTTTTATCCAGGAATAAAGGTGGTCATTAGTGTGCCTTAAAGTGACGTATTTATATTCTGCGCGGACGAAGTCACGTGCGGAATCTAGCATAATATTAAACTGATGTGTTGTTGGAAAGTAAGTAATCGCTCGCATAATTACAGATTTAGCCATTAAAACATTAATGGTCTATAATATCCGGCTTTATTAAAAACTAGCCTTTGGCCTAAAAAAGAAAAAGAGTTAGCTAGTTTTTAGATTATATCTCAGGTTCCCGATATACTAGCGGGATAAAATGTATACTAGTTTTTAAGTCCATTCAAGAGTTACCAAATAAAAAAAGTTGCATCAAATTCCGTTCAGTAGTTTTGCGTGATGCGCGAAAGACAAACAGACAAAAATATCTGAAAAAAAAATTATTTTGTGTTTAGACACGCCTATATAGATAATCTAATAAAGTCATATTTTCTCAAATATCTCAAATGCACAGACACAGCTCTGTTACAGTTTTATAATAGTATAGATATAAAAATATTTATCAACAGATAAGTACTTATGTAAAAATATCAAGTCATATAAAAATACCATACCTACTAAACATAGAAAAACAATTTAAAAAACATGATATAAAGCTTTTTTTTGGAAATAATCATTTGATCGACATCCTATTATACTTCTGTAAAGAATACTTTACATACGATATCTAAGGTCACAAGAAGAATAGTTTTCTAACGTGAAAGTTACTAGTATGAATCAATAATTCATCGTCTAAACTTGAATCAATATGAATATTATTACAGGACACGCGCAGTGTGCGCGTGTGTATGCACTTTAATTTCATCTATTGCAAAACGCAGACTATTTACTGGGGATCCATCCCCTTATTTCTGAACATTAACTAAAATATATTTTACTTAGATAATATAAGATTCAATTTACTTTAGACAGTTGCTTTGTTTTGATTTGATTCGCGATAATGGAGCGAAATGCATACAATAGAGTTAAACGTAGGCCAGTCTGGAAGATAGCAGTGTGCATGGGTTTAGATTATAATAATATATTTAGGTTATAGGGCTTGGAGCATTGATGGTAGAAGTTAGGTGGGAGAGGCCCTAATTTTGAGAGGGTTAGGGGAAGGGCTTTTAGATGTGCTAGTTACACGGCATGTACCATATTAAAATATTCATACAAGTAAGATAGATAAATAAAATGATTATTTTTTATTGTCTCGCCTCATGTCATGTTAGGTGGATATACAGATAGGATTTAGGCCTCCAGCACTTTCATTCTTGTTAATTCGCGCTAGTATTACGTGAATATGGGTTCATGCTAGAGTCGAAACTCTACCATCAGAATTATTATTTTTACAAAATCGAAAGGTATAATCGATGGAAACACACTTGTGACTATAAATGCTTTAAAACGCGATGAAGTAAAAATAGTTTTATTTCATAATCTAAATTCATCATATCCCAGTAGATAAACGTTCTTTCAAGTGAGCCACCTACCACTCCTGCCACTAAAATCCGCGCAGTTCGTGGTCATAAATCAGCTGCAGCAATAAAGGGCGCTCTCCCTCGTCCGCCCTCCGCTCAAATGAACAGCCAGCCTGTTAATATGAGACTAACGTATTTCGACACAAAACTTTCCCGTCTATGTGCACTTCCAGCGTTTTAGAAAACTTTTACTGGTTTAATAGTTTTATAGTACCTTAACGTAACTCTTTGGTAAGTAGCTAATTGTTTAATTTACAATAACAACGACAGTTTTATGTAAATTTATGCAGCTTTAATAAGGGGGTATGCTTTAACCTATTATGCTTAGAGAATAAAAAAAAATGTATTTATTGTTTATTAAGTAAGTACTTAATCTTTGCCCGAGGTTCCACTGCAGGTATTTTTGGGTTAATCGGGAAATAGAGTGAACGGAGCATTGGGATAACTTCTCGGCAGCCACCACCTCAGCCAGAAGGCACAGGTCGCAATACACAAGGCAGTGCTTGTCCCAACTTTGTTATGTGGAAGCGAGAGTTGGGTATGCAAAAATGAGTATGAGAGTAAAATCAATGCGAAAAAACGTCTTATCAAAAACTATTAAACAATAATGTTTCATCAAAATCTGTTTTTGTGTGAAGTGCGAACATAAGTGTAAAAAAAAATGTTTTGTTTTCAGAGATAGCTAAATTCATTTTGTCTTAAGTATATGTAGTTACAGACATCGCTCTGTTACAGCTTTGTGTAATAGATGTTTGCCGTGGTTTACTTTTACAAACATTTTATATTCGTAATTATAAAACTCATTAAATAAAATAGCATAAATAACAGTTATGTATGTATATGGTAGTATGGGTAAATGTTCAAATCAAGTTACGACCCGATGCTCTCTACACTATATGATTAAAATAGTGTAAGTACATTGTAAGAACGTGTGTGGTAAGTTCTGTTCTTTCCATAGTTTCCATACAATGTAATTGTTAGGTATAAAACACCAATATCGCCAAATGGCACACGCGCCTGTGTGCTGCGGGAGTGGTCCACTAGAGGGATGCTGCTCTGCAATCGTAGGGTGCATTGTGTGGGAGTGTTGCCCATTTGCGTAATTGATTATGTTACACTTTTTTTTTAACTTTGTTTCAACCTTTGTCCTCGGCTCGTTGGAAAGGTAGTTTTTTTAGTTATATCTCAGATTTCCGATATAGTAGCAAGATGAAATCTATACCAATTCTGAAGTCTAAGACCCTATCAAGCAATTGAATAGTAGTTATTCCGTGATGTGCAAACAAACAGATAAAAATTCAAAAATAATAATTTACAGATACAGCTCCGTTACAGGTTTCTTATAGGTAGGTACTAGCGCATTACCCGCGGCTTCGCTCTAGTGACAGATGAAAAAGACCTTTTGTATAGGATTGCGTAATATCCTTTCTTTGTGACAGATACTTGAGATACTTGATCAAGTACATTGTACTGTATAATATCAGTTATATTCAGTTATAGTCATCGAGTAATGGCGAAACTGTTTGTAATTTGCATTATATGTTCGTTCCTGTCAATAATCCTAGCTCATCTGCTTTTAATAACGTATCAGATTCTTATTCTGTTGAATCTCTTGGTAACGTCTCTGAAATAAATGTCACACGCAGTTTGGTGCAAAAACACCTTCAAGAGGTTGATATCAATAAGGGGGCTGTAATTGAAGGTGTGCATCCCTTGTTGATTTCAAAGCTGTCAAAGCAGCTATTAGTTCGTGTATCTATTATATTACAAAAATCATTGAACGAAGGATGTTTTCCTGATATTTGGAAGAGGGCCTTGATTACTTCTATCCCAAAAGGTGGTAACAAGCATGACGCCAGAAATTATAGGCCGATCTCTAAGCTATGCATACTAGGAAAAATCCTTGAAAAAATTGTTACAAATGAGTTAAGCCAGATCGTATGCCGTCATATATCGCAGCAGCAACATGGTTTTTTCCGAGGTCGAAGTGTAGAAATTAATTTAATCTCTTATACAGACTATCTTCTTGACTCTCTTGATGCGAGCTATCAGTTTGACGCAGTGTATACTGACTTCTCAAAAGCCTTTGATAAAATAAGTTATTCAAGATTAATTATGAAACTATCTAAGTTCGGTATACACGGTGACCTGTTTTGTTGGTTAACTTCTTACATTGCTAATCAAAGCCAAGCTGTAGCTTTGAAGGGCTATATCCCAAGATTCCTCGAAATATCATCCGGAATCCCACAGGGTCACATCACATTTGGGTCCCTTCCTATTTACTATTTATATAAATGACGTAGACTCTTGCTTCCAGAATTCATCTCATCTGCTTTACGCAGATGATACAAAGGTTTTTAAAATTATTAACTCATCAGACGACTGCCTTAAGCTGCAATCTGATTTAGAAAGATTTGAAAATTACTGTGATAGGGGCCAATTGTCTCTTAATCCTGAAAAGTGTTACACCATATCTTTTACTCGTACATTACACCTTTTCTGGTAATAAAATCAATCGGGTCAATAACATCAGAGACCTTGGTGTTATACTGGATGCTAAGTTAAATTTCAATCTTCACATTGATAACGTTATATCCAGAGCTTATAAACAACTTGGAATGATACTTCGCCTAGCTAAACCTTTTAAACAGCCTTTCACATATAAAGTGCTATAATATTCCTTCGTTTGTAGCATATTGGAATTTGCATGTGTAGTCAGGAATCCTCAATATGCCGTTCATATTGATCGCCTGGAAAAAATCCAAAACAAGTTCCTGAAATCACTGAAATCATTGGAATATCGGACAAGACATTTTTTTGTAGACTACAAAACTGCTTCAAAAATCCATAAAATAGATACTTTGGAGAAGAGACGTATGTATTTAGATGAAATATTACTTTATAAAATTATCAATAGTAAAATTGACTCAGCATTATTACTTGGAAAGATTAAACTCAATGTCCCTAGAATCTCCTCTCGTTCAAAAAGCACATTTCACATCTCACATTCTACTACGAATTACGCTAGAAACTCATATATTAGACGTGCCTGTAGGAATTACAATGATAAGCTTCAAAACGTTGATATTTTTTCGCTGTCGTTAGATAGCTACAAGAAAAAAGTGGGTGATATTATATTTGATAGAGTACCAAATATATAATAATTATTCGAAAAATTCCTCGTTCGTCACTGAGGTTTATTTGAGGTTTTGCTTTGTTTGTTATTGTTTTTGGATAGTTGTTGTACAAAATATGACTACTACAGTCATATTTTGTACAACAAATATCCTGAGTAATTTAAAATTAGCTTGTATGATTACATGGAACAATTTTGGTCAGTTTGTACTCTTTGATTTGTATTTTTATTTCTTGTATATGACTGTATGTTTACTAAATAAATATAAATAAATAAATATTACTCCACCTTATTAGTCCATTCTGAGTATAATTGAACATAAAAACTCAAATGGAGATTTCTAGTATAAATGGCTGCAACATGGGAGGAGGAGTAGGGCCGTTGTATGACAAGTAGTTATCCGTTTTTTCTGTCTACCCCTCTTCTACCCAAAATTGTTTCTTGTTCTGTTTCGACCAAATAGATTGGTTATAAAAATAATCTCATCTTGAAACTAATTTAATATCTGAGCAAATTGTTTTTCAATATTACAAACTACTAAACCAATTACTAGCTAATACTAACAAATCACCTGTAATCACATTTAATCTCAATATCTTCGTCTATCCCCCCGCTTTAAACACCCCCCGCTGCACGGGGATACGATCACCCCTGTGCACTTTGATAAGTTTAATCAAAGCGAATGTATTGAAAGATTACAGAATCGTTTTCTATTGTGAACTAATTGATTGAATTTCTTTTAGTACGTAGCAAACCATATAACCCGGCTGATGGTATAAATAAGCGGTTTTCGTTATTTTACGGCAAAATTCTGTGAGAGAGTATCTCTTTCGAGCGGCCCATTCATGCTGGAATCAAAAAAGGTCTATCACCTTTATATCTATACTACCTCTTTGCCCGCGGCTTTACTCGCATAGTTATATATCCATTTTCTATAGGATTTGCGTAAAATCCTTCCTTATTGCTGACGTACAGTGTCAAAGAATCCCTTACTTATGTAAATTTTTATGGCCCTCCACGAGTTTGGACTGTGCGTTGATATGTCAATCAGTCAGCCATTCTTTAATCTAACGAATGTTTATCTGTTTTTATCAAATTTTAATTGAATACGAACTTGGGCCTAACATTTGGTAAACATACAAAATTCGGCCGAACTTCGGTGTGTACTTTCTCGGGAGTAGCATGGCGTGTTCTGTGTGTATTTTTATAAAAAAACAACATGGTAAAACATTAAAAAAACAGTCAGTAGTATTTCAAATTATTGTATTTATTGATTCATAGACTCCTGAATTGAGAAATAAAACTAATTCATTTGTTTATTCTACTATACATTTATTATACATTTTAATTGACCATGATTATATTACTAGAGTATTATATGTAGCTTATTTTACAGCTATGACAGATTTGATTTCTCTAAATTTTAGTAGAAACTAGCTTTTTCTTGTACCGAATGTTCGCATTTAAACCGAACTTCGACCGAATGCTAAAGGTCGGTTTAAGCCACCGAAATTCGGTTAAACCGAATGTAAAACGAATTTGACCCACCCCTAATAAATATTATAAATGCAAAAATGGAATATGTTGGCGACAACATGACCAGAGATTTTTTTTATTCACGACTTGTAACTGCCAGAATAATTATTTGACAGTCGAGACTCATTGTATAACATGCCTACACTAAGCTCGGTAGAGGTCAGGTGTCCACAAACGGGTGTCACTTTTTGGCCACCCATCATATTGCCAGCCAAGCGAAAGTTGCTTAACCTTGCCGATTGTTCGATATGCGGGTGCACCGCTAGGCTACTCTTATTCTGTATAAGTGATTAGATTAGCATATTAATAGGTCAATAATAGACAAAATCCTTTTTTAATAATATTAATGTATGTCCATGCTCACCTCATGTAGGTTGGGCAGTCTTCAGCAGCCATGGAGAACAGACTTGCTAAGGAACACGATGCTACTATTTTGACAGCCCTCGGTGATTCCAATAAGCTATCACTTCTTATCTCTATTTTAAATAACTATGATAAAATATTTATTACCTTTTCAATTTTTTAATAAAATCTTGGCAACCCTAATAAGAGGGCCTTAAGATTTATTGCATTACTTACCGGTGTAGTGCGTTATTAAATGCACAGTACTATCAATCCTCTCTCTCCAATCGCGTACGTGTGAAGGAAATAGATGTACTGATCCGAATTTTCTTTCATACACATGAAAATTTGAAAAGGGAATTCTATGTATGGGGAATCCCTGATTTATTGAATTTTTTGATTGTGAATCTTATTTCTTCAAAAATAAAGAATAAATTAACTCGTGAGGGTGTCTTCAGTTTTTTTGTTATGAAACCTTAACGGTGTAGATATAAAGGTCAATTTACCAAGTGCAGTTAAAAGTGTTAAGTTCCATAAATTATTGTTCCTTTAACAGTTGAAAATTTGAAGGATGAGTAGTCTAAGACGCTGTGATCCTTTTGTGATAGATGACACTTATCTGATTATATTCGTATTTTGATTAGACATGCCCGGTCATATTACCGGGGTGATTTGCCCAGTGTTAGGGGAAAATTCCGTCGTCCAATAACACTGCATGGGGAACTGATCACCGCTAAATATCTCTATTTTCTTTCTAAATACACAAATCCTTGCAGATCTTACCAACCATACCTAAGTACTATTATGTGTGTGAATAATGGATTTAAATTATGGCAATCACATAGTCAAGATGGGACTATGAACGATAGTATTATTAGTACTTACTAGCTTTTGCTTGCAACTTTGTACGCGTATACCAAATTCGAAATCTAATCAAGAGCAATCAATGAAAAAAATTTCATCAAAATCTCGTAACAAACTACTGGTTTTTGCGTGATGCGCAAACAAACATGCATACAGACAGACATACAAAAATTGTAATCATTGTTGTTTTGGCTTCTGTTGCTCTAATAAAGACCCCAAATATGAAATCGAAAACAACAGTCACGAGCAGAATTTGAACCTGCATCTCCTGGAATACCGTCCCAGATGCTTTGCCACTTCAGCCCTCGTGATTATTGCTTGGGACTGCCAATGTCGATAACACATTCTATACCCCTTATTACTGCTAAACAAAAATAAAGTAGGAAATAATATTTGTTTTCACAATCGCCCCGAATCTGTGTACTTTTATTGACATTATACAGTCGCTAAGTATCTTCCAATATCGTCGATGAATCTTATGGTCCATCATATTTATTCAACCTATTGTTATGTAAGTAAGTATCTACTTTTTTGTGACTTTGTAAACACCAAATTTAGTAAAAGACTGAGATATTTTTATTAAAATTTTGGTCAAATCAAGTTGTACTTATGGTTATAATTCAGATGAAAATCATTGAATAAAAAAAAGGTTGTTTTATAAAATCAGGTACTTAGATTTTCAGAAATTAATAAAATTTAAGTTAAATATTTTTAAATAAACGTGATTGAATCGAATTAAAGAGAAAGTGAATGTGACAATGACTGAGCACTGGTCGTGGCTGACCGGCTCCGGCGCCGCCGAGTACACGTACAGCCCTCCCACAAGACCCAGCCGGCCCCCACACCGCCCGCTGGTCAAACTCGCCACCAGCGCACACCTTCACACAATCGCCAGGTAGGTAAGTCCAGTTAAAATCTAAACGTGAATTCTTCTAATTCTTTTCTCTGGTATTCTTATACTTGCTGAGTCTATGAGTGGCGGCTACAACTTACCACCAGGCGAACGGTGGCTCGTAGATGGGCCAATTGATTAAGTATTAATATAAATTTAGTGCAAGTACCAGATTCCAAAGCATCAGCTCGCCCCGCAGCTTTGAAGTTACAGATACTCGGCAACCCCGATATAACCATGGAACAGATATATCACGGATATATCTATATTGATATTATTATTTATTTTTTTATTTTGTAATCTTTTTATTGTGTTTCCAATAAAGTTATCTTATCTTATCTTATATACTCGTACTTCTGATTACTGCAAATTCTAGTAAAATGGAATTTCATCTCCATATCAGGTCTTGTTATTGACAGAATATCATCAGACTTAAGTGTAACTAAGAACGTCAGCTTTTTTTTTCGGATGTAACCTAATTTCATGATGCTAAAAGCTTATGTAATAATAGGTATCTAGTTATATTTTACTTAAGTCTCGTTAGCTGCTGCCATGTATTGAGTTTCTCGTTATATGTCATAGACAAATTTGAAAATTTCTACCTAGATTGTTTGTCACTCTTGAATAGAAATTTTTTATATTACATACAATAAGGTGAAAATGAAGATATCATGGTACATATTTGATTTCATCTTAATTTAAACATTAAGTTTACAAATGAAGCGACACGAATGCAAAATCAAGTTTATTAAGTGTTCTGTTGAAGCTCATTCGGTATTCACGCCGATGTTTTCAAGAAAAATGGTCGGATTCCCCGCGGAATCCATTCCTTTCAGGAACCAACATATACTTTACAATTATTTCTAACGTATACAAGCAAAAATCGATCGTAATTCTGTGCAGCACTAACATTTTTGCACCAAAGTTTTTATTTGAATGGAAGTTTAAATTTGTTAGAGCCAATTTTTGCATATATTCTACTTACAATGTTATGGCTATAGCATCAAGACTTGTTTTCCTTTGACCCAACTGAAATACTACTTTACTAATGATGTTTTAAAACAAAGTAGCTCGTGCAGGCGTATGGCAACTTTTACTAGAGTAACTTACAGATTCAAGTGAAAAGTTAAGTTGGTTTTCTGCAAAATGCAACGACAGCTTGATGGATTGCTGCAGAGCCTCTGAGTATTTCATTAGACGTGATGTATGGATACTTGCATGCGATGTTTGAACATTGTTTTGACGGGACTGTTAGATTTAGAAACATTGTCTTGGCTGGTGTTGCGCCAATAATGGGATCTATCACCTGTCTGATACAGTGACTTGCTCAACTGATATGATCGTTAGGACCAATTAACTATAAGGTCAGATGACCGATGACCATGACAATTCGTATTTTAACTATTTTTTGGTTATGCTTTTCTTCGGTAGAACCTTTGAAAAAAATAAAAAAGATATGAATTGCGTGAAAAAAAACATTAAACATTAACGTACGCGAATTTATTTATAGTATGTTGTTACTATCAACTTTAATGAAAATACGGCCCCATAACGCCCTGTAGCGTTCGTGGTCCATATAAGGTAATTTTAAAATGTTGTCATTTACAAAATATTAAAAATGACATTTGTTGTGTGAAATTATATTCGTGAATACTTTTTTTTTTTCCTTGTATCCCGAGGGACTTTACAAACATACAATTTCACTGACACAAAGTACACCCAGACTCAGAACAACCATTTTTGGATCACACAAAGAGTTGTCCTGTGTTGGGAATCAAACCCACGACACTTGGGCGGCAGGCCGGTATCCACTCCGCCATCTGTGCAGTCTACATTAGTTAATTATTTATTTTAAAGTAGCAATATTGTTTATCATCCATCATCCATCCATCAGCCTTTTAACGTCCACTGCTGGACATAGGCCTCCCCAAGAGAACGCCATAACGAGCGGTCCTGTGCTGACCGCATCCAACGGCTCCCCGCAGCTTTGACCAGATCATCGGTCCATCTGGTGGGGGGCCGTCCTACGCTGCGCCGTCCGATACGTGGTCGCCACTCGAGAACCTTTCGTCCCCAACGGTTATCGGTTCGTCGAGCGATGTGGCCTGCCCATTGCCACTTCAGCATGGCAACCCGGCGGGCTATGTCGGTCACTCTCGTTCTCCTACGGATCTCCGTATTACGGATTCGATCACGTAGGGAAATACCAAGCATAGCCCGCTCCATGGCCCGCTGAGTGACTTTGAGCCTTGATATGAGGCCAACATTCAGAGACCACGTCTCTGTTCCGTATGTCATCACTGGTAACACACACTGGTCGTAGACCTTCGTTTTCAGACACTGCGGAATATTGGACGAGAAGATCTTCCTTAGCTTCCCGAACGCTGCCCAGCCGAGTTGGATTCGTCGATTGACCTCTTTCTCGAAGTTGTGCCTACCTAACTGGACTGTTTGTCCCAGGTAGACATAATGGTCGACAACTTCGAGAAGCGCACTCCCGACTAGGACCGGTGCTGAAATGACATGGACATTAGACATGACTTTCGTCTTGTCCATGTTCATTTTGAGACCCACTAGTCGGGAAACCCTGCTGAGATCATTGAGCATGGTGCCAAGGTCCTCCAGAGATTCTGCCATGACTACGATGTCGTCGGCATATCGAAGGTGAGTGATGTATTCGCCATTGATGTTGATGCCGAATCCGGTCCAGTCCAAGAGCTTGAAGACATCTTCCAATGCAGCGGTGAAGAGTTTCGGGGACATAACGTCTCCCTGTCTAACACCTCTCTGCAGTTGGATCGGTCCTGTACTCTTGTCCTGAACACGGACTGACATGGTGGCGTTTCTATACAAGCACTTCAGCACTTCGATGTACCGATTGTCAATTTGGCACCGCTGAAGGGACTGCAGCACCGCCCAAGTTTCGATCGAATCGAAGGCTTTCTCATAGTCCACAAACGCCAGACACAGAGGCCGATTGTATTCTTCGGTTTTCTGTATAATCTGGCGTAACGTGTGAATGTGGTCTATGGTACTATAGCCTTTTCGGAAACCGGCTTGTTCGGGAGGCTGGAAGTCGTCAAGCCTGCGCGTGATTCGATTTGTAATGACCCTCGAGAACAACTTATAGACGTGGCTCAAGAGCGAGATGGGTCTATAGTTCTTCAAGAGGGTTCTGTCACCTTTCTTGAAGAACAGCACCACCACGCTTCTGGTCCACGACTCTGGAACGTCGCCCCCGAGAACGACGGAATTGAACAGCCTCTGAAGAGCTTTTAAGACCGGCTTTCCGCCTGCTCTCAGAAGCTCTGTGGTGATTCCGTCGTCTCCTGGTGCCTTTCCGTTCTTTAGTTGTTTGAGAGCCATTCTGATCTCGTACAGGCTGACGTCCGGGATATCTTCGGTAAAGTGCCGAGTTAGCTTGGATCTGGGGTCTTGGACCAAGCCAACAGCAGGGCTCTGGGATCTGATATTTTTTATATATTAAAATATTACTAAAACGTCTAACTGCCTCTGTGGTGAAGCGGTAGTGTGAGCGACTGCTGATCATGAGGTCTCGGGTTCGATCCCCGGGTTGGGCAGGGTTATTGAGGTTTTTCGTATAATAATAATTCTCAGTACCAGCCCGGAGTTTAGAGATGTGCCCGGTAGACGGCAATAGGCTCGCCCCTTTTACGTGGGACTTAAACATAGCTGGCGAACCGTGGGTGTGTAATACACCACCTACCGCTTCGGGGAATATAGGTGTGATGATATGTACCAAAAAGTCGCTTAAACAGACTCACATGAAATTACATATAAAATATTGACGCACCTATGTGTTTCATCACAAACGATTTCGTATTTTTTTTTCCTGTTTACTAATTTAATATTACAATGTGTCATGTATAATGGAGGAGGACGCTGGCTCCTGGAACACAGTGTATAACTAGCGTAGGAGCCAGAGATTCCCATATGCTTTAGTGTCTATTTTTTATGTTAATAAATAAATTATTATTATTATCAAAGAGTAAATTCTTATACTGTCTATTTTGTTATTACCGGATGGCGCTGCAGTGCATAATTGTTATACCGTTCAACTAATCAATGGTCATGAAAATGTACTCGTACGTGAATAGATATTTGAATATGACAAATATTTTGGTATAAATAGTTACTCGTATTTAATGGCGACGTGTGGGGTCCTGGATTATATTTTATTTATACATAGGTACCTAGTTATGTAGCACAATGTAATCTCGTACGATCTTTATTACTTCAAAAACACCTGAGCTTTTGTTGTAAGTTTACAAATCTACACACGACACAAGTTTATTTGATGGAAAAATATATAAAAATTTACATATAGAGCAAGACGCGGATTTCGCGGGAAATATTTATTTCTCCCCTGGCAACACTACGTGATGTGACTAGGGAAAAGCTGGCAACTCACTACTATTATTCATTGTCTATGCTCCCTTAGTTTATGGCCTGTATCGTGATTGTTTTTTGTCTTTGTGCATAAAGAAATAAGAATTACCTGTGAGTTTATATATTTCGTTTAGGATTTTTTTAGACTACGTGAGTGACAAATAAGCATACGGCCACCTGATGGTAAGCGGTTACCATAGCTATGCTCTCCCAATCTGACTGCACAGATGGTAAAGTGGTTTAGATTCTGACCTCATATATCAAGGGTTGTGGTTCGATTCCCGCACAGTACAATATTTTGTGTCATGCACTAATGGTTATTGCGAGTCTGGGTGTAACGTGTGTCCTTACAAGACATTGCTCTGCGTCCATACATAGTTCGCCCTGAAAAAACCTCAAAACAAAATCATGTGTTGTATTAAAACATAATATTACTGAATTCCATTTAATGGCGGACTAGGTGGATAATCGTACTATTACAAAAACTATCCCTGATTTTGAAGTCATGAGCTGGGCGTTTTACACTTATAACAATGAAGCTGAAATGTAAATGGATCAGTTTACGTATGACAATAGATTGGTGTTTCACTACCTCTTGTAATAGTTTTCAATTCTGTTGGATTATAATCCTAGAGTTGCGTATTTCCGACGCTAGATGGTGCTCTATTAAATTCACAGTTATTGGTGTTGTCAATAGATTTTGTTAATAGATGTCCTTGCTTTTATAAGACTTATATTTTTTGAAACAAGTAAAATTTTGACATTTTACACACGATTTCTAAATCAATTCCAAAAGTGTAACTCATATTTAAAAATAACCTAACAATGCTTTAAAACAAAACAAAAGAACGATTGTATTGACTTCAGCTAAACATGTCAGGCGCATCGGATGTACAATAATGTCCCTTCGAATACTTTTTTCTTTATTATGGCATGGAACTAGTCCGTGTTAAACGGAAATATGCAATTTTTATTAGGAAAAATACTAATAATTATCATAGCCCCGATGCTACTATCGTACAGGGCGAAAAATGGCAATGTCCTTTGTATGTTTGTAGTCTCCCATAATAAAAAAAAATGTTTAAACGAGAAATATGTAAATATCCAAGTCTTGTGAGAAGTGAATAAACTATTATTATTATACAAAGATTATCCCTAGTGCTTGGTGTAGCCATTTTAACACAAAATATTAATTGTCACCACAACACCCAGTTCCTGTGGATGATCTATCTAAATGATTTATGGATTTCATTTTCATGTCTACACAGACAGAGTCGTGGGTAGAAGTTATTGCTCTAATAAATGTACTATAGTGGACATAGCTCTAAACTTACAGTGGGCAAAGGCCCTCAGCGTTTCCAGAGTACACCGTCACAGTTTTCATTTTCTTTCCTATAAATCAAAATATGAAATATTTTGTGTCAAAACACAGAAATAATTTTCATTCAACCCTCGTTGCACCTGTCAACGAGTGCGCTCATTACTGTTGACTGATCACTGTTTCTGCTCAGACCCTCGACACCTATGATTGATGGTACAACTTCCATAGAAATAGTTTTAGAAGGCTTTCAGTAGGTATAAGGCGAAGTGTTAGTGGCAAATTTTTTGCTTGGAACTGTGAGGTTACTCAGTAAACAGAGAATGGAATATATAGTGTTTAGTTAGCATATTATCTGGGAGCTATTCTAATATATTTCAATTCAATTCGATAAAAGCTTTTAAAAAAATTTACTACATGTTTTACTGTTTATATTGTCTAAATGTGTTAGGATTGGAGTTGATTGGAGATGTTACGTTCCCAATTTATTTGAAAATTGTAAGGAACTCTTCAGATGGCGACGCGCGAGTGATACATGGTGTTGCTAGCGTCTATATATGACATATACATTTATAAGCGGTATACATTTGTGGCACACAGTTTTTTAGGGTTATTACCAAATATTGCTACGGAACATAGAGGCAAATACTTAGTTGAAAATTGTTTGTTTTTTCGCACCATGTATTTGATTTTTTTAATAAAAATATATCCTAATAAAAATTCCAAATAATATTGTTGTTAAATCATAGCGAGCGTGAAAATTAAATGCAAAAAAAGTATGAGATAATTAATTAATGTAATTGTGGATTTTAACGCAAAATGTACTAAATGGATTACAATATACGGTGGGTGTATTTCTGGGGAATAGCCCAGACAGAGGAAGCAATTTCGATCCCGGCAACTAGAATGTTCCAACATATTAGTGGATTTATCTACAAATTATTAATGTCCGACTTTCAAAATTATCACTTCTCAAAGGAAAACATTGTTACCTGAGAGATTTTCTCGATGACTTGGATTTGCCAATAAACATTTGGTCAGACTGGTGGGCTCTGGCTAAACGTTCGACGGCGAAAACTGTGTACTTAAATTCTATTTTGCACTGAAATTTCATGCCTCGAGTACTTAACAAAAAAGAGAATTAAACAATTTGATGATTATTTTAAAACCCGACTATATGATTAATTGTTAGAAATGTGCTCGTTAAGCCCTTTCATCCAATAACAGTTTTGAAAAGAAAAAATATCCTGCACTTTATCCTCTAGAAGTATAGAGGACGCTACTTATAATTTAATATGATATGGCTTTATAACCAGCGAACAATCAAGGCGCTTTGATAGCTTACTTTATTCGTCTAGCGTAGATAAGTAGTTTAGTAGTTATGTGACAACAGATAAATATACACACTCTTTTTCGGCGTCAGTGTAACAAAGATAAGTAAAAAATATAAAAGAAAATTTTAATTGCAAAAAGGGACGCATCTAATACGCTTTTCTCCATTAACTCCATTTCAGACATTTTTTTAGTCTTTTTTGTAAAATCCTCGCCCTCCGATAATGCATCAATATGTCAGAGAGGGGACGAACACACGTACTCCGCACTCGCATGCGAGCGATAACAACCAATGACCCGTAAGATGGAATACGTGGACTGCATACTGTTGAGTGAAAATAAATTAGAGGGCTATTTTTTACAATCCGTTAATGATGAGCATACCACAGTGAACTAGCGCACTTATATACTAGGGATACCCGTTCCCTAAACAGTAGAACAGTGGTGTAGAGAACTATTTTTTTTCGAAATCACGCACATTTTGGTGCAAACGGAATGTGAGTGAAATTAAAACACAAAGTTAAGTCAGCGCCATCTTGTGATAAAGCTAAATAACGGTATTTTTATGAACAGCCGGTTTACTATGTCGTTTTCCAGCAGCCATTTACAAGCTATTTGTATTTTTGATCGATATTTTTTTAGCATTTGACATGCTCCGCCACTTTTTAAAGTACAAATTATTTGTGTTTTTTTTTATATTTTCGTTTATTGCATGTAGTGGCAGACGAGCCACGGTCCATCTGATGGTAAATGGTAACCGTCGCCCATGGACTCGACTATACCGAGAGTATTATCAAGCTGCTGCTCACCAATTCATTTCACAGATGAAATGAAATATAAACGGCTATCTCCTGCTACAGCCAAAACGCAACAATGTGCTTCATGGCCGGTCACACGGGAGATGGTGGTACCAACCCGCTCGGGCTGGATACCAAGTGAGTACTCCCACTTGGTATCGAGCCCTACCACCAGTCATGCAATGGATAATAATTGCTTACTTCCCTTAGTCGCCTCATACGACACCCGTGGGAAAGAATGGGGTGGTGACACTTGTATTCTTAGTCCGTCACCAAACGGCTCTACTAAATAGCTCAGTGACTTAAAGCACTTCCCCGGATTGGAAAAGACGCGGGTTCCATTCCCGCTAGTACAAAACAATCTCTTTTTCCTTATTCACAAATTGTAAGTTATTATAAACATCTCCCTGGACGGCACATTAATTATTTCTGAGCAAAAACAGCTTTCCCGCTGGAAACCTTCAGTTTTCCTGGATAAAAAATAGTATACTCGTATAAATAGTGTACATGTCCTTTTCAAAGTTCCGGATTAAAAACGTGACAACATAATAATTATACGCACATTATCATTGTTAATTTAACTAGTACTAGAAATAAATCTATGGTATTCCAGGAGATGCAGGTTCAAATCCTGCTCGTGACTATTACTTTTTATTTCACATTTTCACACTGTGTTAATTTATATAGCTACCAATGTCTAATGCTATATAAATATATAAAAAATATGAAAATAATTCTAATATTATATTATAGTGGTGATTAAGAATTTTTATCTGACGAAGAATACAGTATTGTATTCACAAAGTCACTTCGAGGCTCTTGTAAGGCTCGTTGTCGATTTTTCACCGGTGTGTACTTACCTAATATATGGTGTCTTAATTGTTACATGGCCGTGTGGGGCCGGCTTTAGAATTGTCCCACCCCTCTCTACCCACGGGAGTCGTAAGAGCCGACTGAGGGAATACCGGGGGAGTGGGCAGCAGCACTCCCTCGAGTATTAACAACATCCACTGCGATTGCCAACCCGTCTGCCAAGCGTGGCGATTACGGCATTATCCCCCATGACGGGACCGCTCGTTGTGGCGTTCTCTTGGAGAGGCCTATACATACAGCTGGACTGTGGACGTCGAAAGGCTGATGGATGGATGGATGGATGCATGACTCACTCAGGATTTGGTACGACGTAAGTCGTAACCTTCCTTTTCATAGTCGTGTAAAAATATAGGTACGGCTAGTGTTGCTAGCTCGACTAAAACATGATTATTTACAAAATCACTACCGCACACACATTCATTATCTAATAACCACTTAAGTGATGACTGGCGACATCCTATTCCTACCATAGAATTACGTTTATGGATTAAATAACTAGGTATCAAACCACAAATTTATTTACAGAATAGTTAATCTTTAAAAAAGACTTTAATATCGTCTTAATAAGAGCTATAATAAAATAAAACTCTACTGTAATATACAATTTGGAATAAATAAAAAAGGTTAGCTATATAAATAAACGCTGGACTTTTATGAGTACAGTTGTTGGTAAGATGTTGTTCAAGAGTTGTTTGTTGTTGGTCGTTGTTGTTGTCGGCACTCCGGAGGTAATGGGCACAGCGGAGGTCATGAGTCATGTCACCGCGCATTTTGGAAAGGCTCTTGAAGAATGCAGAGATGAGGTGAGTTTCTATTTTTTTTTCTTTGCAGGTCAGGTACTAAGCACGAGGTTCTATAGAGGTCAGTATATTAACTTTACTATACCACACTGGTAAGATCTGATTTAGCTTCGATTTATCATTCTCTGGCGGAGGTTGAGCAGATGTTTGGTTGATTGTTTCTCCTAATACCACAAGGGCAGCGACAAGAGTGATAAGCCGGTTGTTTTTTCTTATGGTAAATGGTCACCGTAAGATATAAAGACAACATTAAAGTCTCACTCTTGCGCTACCAACGCTAAACAGTTAGGTAGTGCAAAGAAAATAATGAGAATGAAGAGGGTATTAAGGTCTCCGACGATCTCTCGCCGAGGAAGACACAACGATATAATATCAACTGTTACTCTATGCCGGTATTCGCTGTGATGGTGGCCCACATTGGAGCCGAATCATTCATACTAAAATTATCAAGACTTATGACCCTCGTGGATTAGATGTAACACATTCTAAAAGTTACAATGATAAATAATTTAAACTTACACACAATATTTATAGTCAACTATGATCTGCAGTCGGGGTTGTCTCCGGAGATCTTAGAGGAGTTCAAGCACTTCTGGAGTGAAGACTTCGAGGTGGTACACCGTGAGCTAGGCTGTGCTATTATCTGCATGTCTAAAAAGTTCAGCCTGCTGCAGGAGAATACTAGGATACATCACGTCAGCATGGACGAATACGTCAAGGGCTTCCCTGATGGTACGTTGAATTATACTATGTTTAAATTAAAGACTTCATATGCCCTCGAGAATAACTCTCAGGCATTCTCGTTCTCATGAGTCCCCGCACGTTTTGGAAAGCTTCAGACCTCAAAGTCAGGGTCAAAATAGATGTGTTTGTTCTAACGTTCATCGATTCTATACGAGAAATTTCTAATACCAATTACGTTTACCACAGGACATGTCCTCGCCGCCAAGATGGTTGAGCTGATTCACAATTGCGAGAAGCAATATGATGATATGACGGATGACTGTGAGCGTGTTGTCAAAGTGTCAGCCTGCTTCAAAGTTGATGCAAAGAAGGAAGGTATAGCTCCCGAAGTTGCTATGATCGAAGCTGTCATGGAGAAGTATTAAGAATTTTGAAACAGATGACTGATTTTCATTATATGAACCTAAAACTGGATCAGAAATTGTTCGCTACTCTTTCTCTTGAATTTTTCTAATGAATTCAACCAAGTTATGCTTAGCAGCATTTGTAAAACTGTATTGAAAACAAAATGTTATATCATTGCAATTAAGAAGAATTATCATTTTGAATGTAGGTATCATACCTACATTCAAAATGATGTTTGCAATGTTACAATAACATAATTTGTTTGAACATCATAGAAGAATAATAATATTTAATCGTTCGAAAAATTATTTTGCTCAAAGACTCCGCCATTTTCAGATATCTAGTAAAACAATAGAAACAGTATAAAATAAAAGTATTAATTGTGTTAATAATTAAAGAGTTACATTTCTTGCATTGTCCGATAATATTTAACTTTGCTTAGTTGAATGGTTAGTTATTTTTTATTATCAGTTGAGGAGAATGTAATTCACGGCATTTAATAAATATTATTGCAAGAAAATGTCTTGGAATATTGACATCTCTTTTCATAACGATTACTTGGAACTCTTAATGGACACGATATTTATCATGTTATAATATGTAGATATATATAGTTGCAGCAGTAATGAAAATGTAAAAAATAAATAAATAAAGTTTTTTTATTATTTATTGCGTTTAAATTATATCATTGTACAATAGGTATGTATACGAGTTTGTATCTTTTCATTCTTGTTATTAAGTACTCGTACTTAGGTTTTCCATACATTCACCCTCTATTATCTGGAGAATAACTTATATATCTATTTTCTTTTCAAGAAAGTTTAGAATATATATTAATAAACCAATTAAGAAAAGGACACGTTACTATTTACGAATGGGAAATAAAGAAAACAATAATTGAAACTGATTTCGTTGTTTGCGTCAAAAACAAGCGTTATTCTACCCATCCCAAAAATATGACTTATGCTAGACTGAGGCGGGCACGAGCCGAGTCACGAACGAGGTACGAACCCATCCCGGATTATATAATAATCAACGAATATTGAATATGAAGTAGTTCCTGCTACAATTTGAAGCTACCGCGTCTTGAACGAGGCTGTACGTGGCACGTCCATACAAGAATATATTCAATGCCCACTCAATTCATCCACCACGTGCTTCTTCACGAAATATTAACACGGTGTAAGAAAAATAACAGGTATTTTATGATATATTCCATCCTAAATAAGATTCCAAGCACAACATACCTTAAGTAGTAATCGTCCCCAGCTCAATCTAACAATGGTCATCACCATTGAAACATAGATAAATAATTTATGATTAAAATTAGTGTGATTAAAACTACACTAAGGGTAAGTATAACAGTATACGCGCCAAGTCGTTATAAGATTTGCCCGAAGTATTCAAGAAGTAAAATTATATAAAAACAGTAATAAAGTGAATCTAGAATTAATAAGTCTGCAGTAAATTGCAAAACGAATATTACTTAAAACTGAAGAAAGTGAATATGAAAGGAGAATTAAATTAACAATTAAAGTTAATATCTATAAAATAACAAAAATATAAGAAACTTGTGATATATATATATATAGCTTTAAAAAAAGAAAATTAATTATAGATTCGTTTTAGAAAAAAAGTGTGATTGGGTGTGGGATTTTGTTATGTTTCGGCCAAAAGTTCTGCCACTATAACGTCCATACTCGGTGCCCAATCCAACTTGTGAATCTCAGCTTTGAAGCACTTGGCTACGTTGAGGGTTGTCATGCAAGCGTCGTCTGGTATCGGGGGAGTATTTTTGGCGCAGTTGTGTACTATGTCGAGCAGCTGTTTTGCCATAGCCTCATCTGAAGACAGTATAGTCAGTATTCAATTAATAATACAGATAAGTAGATGGTGTCCAAGCACTTATTTATATTAAACTAATGTTACTAGAAGGCATTTCCGGGAAGGAAGACTATCTATAGAACAATTTAGACGTCATATAATACTGATGTCAATATTATTATTACTATTTTTTTATTACCAACGGTGGCAGACGAGTAAAAGGCCCACCTGATGGTAAGTCATAACCGTTGCTCATGGACTTTGGCAACACCAGGGGTACAGCCAAGCCGCCACCTATCGTGAGTAAAGTGCTCTTCTCAAACCTCGTTTAAAGAAGGACATGTCGTAGCGCTGGGGGAACACCGCAGCAGGAAGTTCATTCCAGAGCCTACACGCGCGTGGTCGAAAAGAGCGCTGGAGACGACCCGTCTTGGACGAGATCGTTTCCAGGTGGTGTGGATGAACCCTTTTTTTTAGGCGGAAAAAAATGTTCCTAATCGCACACCCCGTCGTTCGGGGCAACGAACAGGGTAGTGTGGGGCCTGCACCCACTAAAGGAACGCGCCGTGTGCCATCTCTCCGCCTTTATTGGCGGGCCACTGGAACTATGTTACATTCCTTCTGTGGTGGTGTGGATCAACCCTACTACGACGTCTCGTGGTCCGGTGGTAAAAAGGGGATGTTGGTTATTATTTTGCACTAAGGAATAATCCTTGTATCTCGGGGGACTTTCGGTACAAACATACAATTTCACGGACACAAAGTACACCCAGACTTACAACAACCATTTGTGGATCACACAAAGAGTTGTCCTGTGTGGGAATCGAACCCACAACACTCAGACGGGAGGCCGGTATCTAAGCCACTGCGTAATTCAGTACTGATTTCATTAATTTAGATCATCATTTTTCAAGCCAAAACCAAACATACATAACCACAAAATGTTATTACATATCAGTTGGGCGGTTTCTTAGATGGGCGTGGATGGACATCATGACACGAGATTTTTATATGCAGTTATTAGTTAAAATAAGGAACTCTCGGAAATTCGGTCACAGAATTTCAAATATATGTATAAATGTAATAACTCTAACCAGCGCCATGTTTCTTGGCAAAATCCATTGCGTTGCCGTGATGAAGGTTCAGATCCTTGTCCAATAGTTCCAGTTTGGTGGAGAGACAGAGCATTACGCAGCCCATCTCCCTGTTATTCAGCTCATGCCCCTCTTTCCAGAAGTTCTGAAAATCCTGCATTACCGTATCCGGGATAGTCATCTGCAAATTGGAGACCACTTTAATATTCTGACGGACGCTATTTTTTAAAGTAATTTATAACTAAAGTTCAGTAGGATTTCTTTTTTTTGAAAAGACAACACCTCTGCGTATATTAAATGTACTTTGTGACGACACCCCTGCACTATGGAATTATTATTTGTGAAAATGTGGAAAAAGATAACTTTAGTGCGAGCGGGAATCGAACCTGCGTCTCTTCCAATCCGGGGAAGTGCTCTAACCGCTAAGCACTGACCAACGGCCATTCACCAACATATTTGTCTTTATGGGTCATAAGCGGTTAGAGCACTTGCCCGGATTGGAAGGGCGCACGTTCGATTCCCGCTTGTACTAAAGTTCTCTTTTTACCCGCATTTTCACAAATAATTTGTTCTTTAAAGTAGCTGAGCATGTCAAGTGCTAAAATACAGATCAAAAATATACAATTTCACGGACAAAAAGTACACTCAAACTCAGAACAGCCATTTGTGGATTCACAAAGAGTTGTCCTGTGTGGAAATCGAATCCACAAAACTCAGTCGGGAGGCCGGTATCTAAGCCGCTGCATAATTTAGTAATGATTAATTACATTTTATTGGGCCTGGGTTAAACAATGTCCTGGATTCAATCATTTACAAATTTCGTAATTGAAAACATGCGAAAAGAATTTTAACATCCAACTTACCTCTTGCTTACAAGCCTCCATAGGCTTAGCAAAATTTATAGACATCTGTGTCATCACCTCTTTCGATGACTCCACCGTAATCACCAAACACATAGCTAGCGCTAGTGACAATCTCATCGACATCATCGTGTGTGGATCGAAGACTCTCTATCGTGACATCTGGTGTTAGGCTGTTTATATTCCTGTTATAATTACGTCTTAGTAGTTTAATTTTTTTAATATGACAGTTAGTGACAGTTTAATTAGACTCGTCAATGATTTTTTATCAGAGGATTCATTAGTGGTAACATGCTTAATTATTGCGTGATGAGTAATGAATGACATTACTAGGATTCCGAGGGAATCATAAGTATCTATTTTAAATTAAAATACGAGTATTAGGTAAAATAATTATTAGGTAAAATCTTAATTGTAAAATTAAGTTTACCTGGTCGGTATAATGTATGAAAATACTTCCGACAGATGGTGCACGCGTCACCCAAAGACGTTAAGTATGAAAGTGTTATCGAAATTAGCAGTCGGGAGCAATTGTCACGATGGCTGAATTGGCAATGCATCTGGACGGTATCCAGGAGATGCAGGTTCAAATTCTGCTCGTGGCTGTTATTTTCGATTTCACTTTTTCACTTTGTGTTTAAAGTGGTAAAGTGTTATAATTATTAATTTCGTTTCTGATTTCAACAGGCCTCATAAGAAAATATATACAAATCCCACTTGCTCGTATAAGTCCTAAGTAATAATTAGATAATTAAATGCCAGTTTATAATTTTACCTTGTTCAGGCATTAATGATTCGCCTGAGAAATCACACTAATTTAGTGCGGCCTATATTTACGTCACGATATCGCGATGATCCACACACCAGTTGTGAATAATCAAATAATTAAATTAATTACTTGGCTATTTTTCCACGAAGTAGTCATATTGAAAGATAAAACCATATAGGGAGTAATTAAAAAGTGAATATAAACTTCCTAAACCAAGACAGAGACTCAGAAGGATTTGGTACTCAGGTGATAATGTGGGTGAACATAATATTGATAGTATCTCTGTGTTTGGTGATTCGGGTGGAGCCATCAAAAGATGTCATGCACAAGTTGGCAATCAACTTTGGAAAGCCACTGGAGATTTGTAAAAAGGAGGTAAACTTGAATGTTCCAATTGTGCAGTTCTGAAGTATAAACTCAATTAATTAAGTCTTGTAGATCTTTTGCTAACATTTTTGCTATTTATGCTACAGTGGTATCGATATTCATTACATACCTCAATACTCTTAGCACGACTGGTTTGGAAAAAGTGATTTTTACTTTGAAATCTGAAAATATAGATTTAAAATCTATATTATTCGTTGCATATATCAATGCAATGGTACCAATAAAAGTTTCATGAAAATAATATGATCCAATATTTCCATCCATCCATCAGCCTTTTAAGGTCCACTGCTAGACATAGGCCTCCCCAAGAATGGGGGATAGTGCCATAATCGCCACGCTTGGCAGGCGGGTTAGCGATC
Organism: Leucoma salicis; assembly: GCA_948253155.1. Classification (NCBI taxonomy): domain Eukaryota; kingdom Metazoa; phylum Arthropoda; class Insecta; order Lepidoptera; family Erebidae; genus Leucoma; species Leucoma salicis. Next base: position 23,511,921 of record OX411820.1, on the reverse strand, counting down.
GCAGTGGATGTTGTTAATACTCGAAGGAGTGCTGCTGCCGACTCCCCCGGTATTCCCTCAGTTAGCTCTTACGACTCCCATGGGTGGAGAGGGGTGGGACAATTCTAAAGCCGGCTCCACACAGCATCCAATATTTGAATTGTTTTAACTTTTAGATGGGACTCCACGACTCAGTGGTCCAAGATTTCTACAACTTTTGGAAGGAGGGGTATGAACTGAACGATAGGCAGACAGGCTGTGCTATTCTCTGTATAGTATCTAAGCTGGAGTTATTGGACGGAGAACTAGATCTTCATCACGGCAATGCGTTAGAATTCGCTAAGAAACATGGCGCTGGTAAGAGCTACTTATATTATTAGATCTTTTAAAATAAGAACTCGTTTATAAAAATTAGTTTGATTTCAGTCAATAGGCTGCGCTACAATAACATGTAACGACCTATGATTCCTATATTGTCGACCTTTTGGTCGTTTTCCACGGCATATAATAATTTGACTTTCTTGAGATTTGTTGTGTGATCTTATATATATATTTATTTATTGCATAGGTATAGTGGCAGACGAGCCACGGCCCATACGATGGTACATGGTTACCGTCGCCCATGGACTCAATAAATATACCGAGAGTATTGTCAAGCCGCTGCTCACCATTTCGTTTCACCGATATGAAATGAAAGAATAAACGGCTACCTCCTGCTACAGCCAAAACGCAACGATGTGCTTCATGGCCGGTCACGTGGGAGGTGGTGGTACCAACCCGCTCGGGCCCGCTACCAAGTGAGTATTCCCACTTGGTACCTAGCTCTACCACCAGTAATGCAATGCATGATAATTGCTTAATTCCCTTAGTCGCCTCATACGACACCCGTGGGAAATAATGGGGTGGTGACACTTTTATTCTCAGTCCGTCACCACACGGAATAAAATATAAAAACCTAGTTATTTTGTTTTCATCTGACTCTGATTTTCTTGGGAGCGTTATTTTATACATTTCTAAGATTATTGTCTAGAAACTTACTGACAATATCTGTAACATTATCTTCAGATGAAACTTTGGCGAAGCAATTGGTAGATATGATACATAACTGTGCTGAAAACACTCCACCTTTAAACGATCCCTGCCAGAGGACCCTAAATGTTGCAATATGCTTCAAGACCGAGATACACAAGCTGGATTGGGCACCAAATGTGGAACTCTTGATGGCTGAGTTTTTAGCAGAATCATAACTTCTCTGGCCATTAATGAAATTTTTGTAGAGCATAACCAATTATTTGTGAATAAAGAAAAAGAGATTTTTAGTAGGGGCGGGAATCGAACCACGCATCTTTTCCATTTCGGGGAAGTGCTCTAAACCACTAAGCTACCCTACTGATCCTTCGATCATCCCAAATTCTTAATCACATTTGTCTTTTTCTTTATTCACAAATAATTTGTACTTTAGAAAGTAGCGGAGCATATCAATTGCTAAAAGAAATAGATCTAAAATGTGAGCATAACTAAGTTTTCTGTTATGTTTATTCATATTATTTTGTGTGTAATAAATGTTTTGGAGTTTCCATAATGATTTGAATTTTTGTATAGTTACTTAATTTATAACATACAATTAATTTATTATTTGTTTCTCTTAGAGCATTAACGAACTACTTGGCATTCGCAACGGATCATTGTTACTACTTAGATTAGATAGTGTAGTGTATATTAAGATATATATTTTGTATGTTATTTGCGCCCCTTGCCTTTATTTGATAGCTGCAGTATTATTACAACTATTTATAGTTAATATATTAAACGAATGCAAATATTTTTCTGTGGTTTTGCTTTTAAAGTTATTTTTTTTTATTGTTAATGATGGCGGCCCACCTGATGGTAAGTGGTACCCGTCGGTCATGGACTCAACTATAGCGAGATTATTGTCAAGCCGCTGCACACCATTTAATTTCTCAGATATGAAATGAAAGAATAATCGGCTATCTTCTGCTACAGCCAAAACACACTGACGTGCTTCATGACACAGGAGATGGTGGTAGTGAGTAGTCTCACTTGCTACCCTACCACCAGTAAGAAAATTACTACTACTTTAGACTATCTATATGACTATCTCTATTAAAAATAAAATAAATAAATAAACTTTAAATGTTGGTTATAAATAATATAAATGACTTTATGGTCTATTAAATGATCTCCAATGCCTAAAGCCACACTACTACTATAACTAGATAATACTACTAATATATCTACCGCTGCTATGTCTATGCCATTAGTGTTCTAATTAATATCACTAAACCTTCAAAATGTCCACTTATTATGGTTCTGTAGTGGGCGACTTGCATTTTATACAAATAGCATAAGGCAAATATCGTTTAAAAAAATAAAAGTATTTCTTAGTATCTCATTTTTAATCTCAAATACTCAATAAAAAACGAACAGAATTTCAATTAAAAAATCTTAATTAGATATCGGTGATTAAACACTTTTCCTTTATAACTAATCAATAACTAGCTAACCTTATTTTTTTAGAAAAATATATTGTCGTAATTTTATTCTAAGCTTGACAAACGTTAACACAAAATTAAATTCTGATTTATTAAATTTATTTATGTACAAAATATTAATTTAATAATGACAATGTTAGAACAATTTGTATTTATCGCAGTAGTTTCGTCAGTGCTGACCACCCAAGAGGTCGAAGTCATAGCGTCTATAAGCAAACATATCGGTAACGTAGTGTTAGACTGTCGGGAGGAGGTATGCATTGCAGCTATATTTGTTTAAATCAACCCGGGTCTCCAAGGTCTTTCAATGTAAATTCTTAATCCATCACCATGTGGTGACGGATTAAGAATACAATATGTCACCACCCCTTATTTGCCCGCGGGTGTCGTAAGAACCGACTAAGGGAGCACCAGGGGAAACGTTTAACATCATTCTGCGATCGCCAACCCGCCTGCCAAGCGTGGCGATTATGGCATTTTCCCCCTCTTCGTGGGGAGGCCCATGTCCAGCAGTAGGCGTTTGTGGCTGATGGATGGATGGTCTCCAAGGTCTATAACTCCTTCTCTTTCTTTCTTCATCCTCTGTTTTTATTATCTGCAGTTGAAGGAATATGTTCTCTTTTTTAATACTTTAATATTATACGTTAGTTTACGTAAATGCCCTTAGACTATCTTCTTTTACACATTTCATGTCTGTTGCAGTCTTTTCCTCTAGATGTCCCTTATCGAATACACCAGTACGTAGATGGCTTAGTCGTTTATTATACTGATTTCCTGTGCTAAGCGTTGTGGTTTCAATTTGCATTTATTGCAACTATATTATTCAGTAATTGTTATTCTACATCAGGGTGTTCTGTGGTGTCTATTAATTCTTTTTATGTAAAATCTCATAACATATAGGGATTATTATCTATTATCATCGTGTTTTTTGTTATTAAATGATCTAAGTTTATAGTTTTTGTCAATACATTGTAGATGGGATTCGGTCAAGAAGTAATCCGAGAATTCCTAAATTTCTGGAACCCTCAATATGTGCTGCAAAATTCCCAATTAGGTTGCGTCGTGGCTTGTATTATTAAAAAACTGGATTTAGTGGCGCCGGGTGGAAAGATCATGATGGACAACGTGATTGCATTTAACAAGGCCAACGGAGCCGGTAAAGTCAACCCGCCTTACTAACAAACATTGTATAAGCTCCAATAATTATTCAGTGTTTTGTTCCGTTCTTTCAACATCAAACTGTCATAGACGAAGACAAAACACTGAATAACTATTTAGAGGTTATACAACGTTTATTAGTAAGATTCAAGGAGTCTATATTTGTTATTGTTGTATTGCTAGACTAAGATTAGAGAGTGTCACCTAACTATCGCCGCCGTGTGGGGCCGGCTTTAGAATTGTCCCACCCCTCTCTACCCACGGGAGTCGTAGGAGCCGACAGAAGGAATACCGGAGGAGTGGACAGCAGCACTCCCTCGAGTATTAACAACATCCACTGCGATCGCCAACCCGCCTGCCAATCGTGGCGATTACGGCATTATCGCCCATGACGGGACCGCTCGTTGTGGCGTTCTCTTGGAGAGGCCTATGACCAGCAGTGGACGTTGAAAGGCTGATGGATGGATGGATGGATGACCTACCTATCGATGCATAAATTCTACTACTCTAAGAACTGTGAGAAGTAAACTAAAAAAAGCGACTAAGCAATCACTCGACAAAAAAGTCGAAACTAAACGTATTTAGTGATTCCTATTAATTATAAGCAACAATGATGGTATACCGTAAAGAAGCAAAAAATATTCGGAACAAGCCACTTATTGAAGTGCTACTACTAGCACTCCCCATACTATAACCACGGTAGGCAAATGTGCCATTTTCGCATCACTCTTCCTTTGATGATGATACTAAAATGTTATCTGTATTATTATAGACCGATATTATTAAGACCATAAATAGACAAATGAGAGGAAGCATATTGTCTGCAGTTTGAGAATTTTATTAATTAGTGGACTAATTTATTCTAATAGTTTTTTTTTCATATAAATGAATACTTACTAGTATTATATGCAAAAGATAATTGGTTCGTAACGCTTACACGCGATGAAAATTTTGCAAGCATAGGTATAGTTTCGAGCCCAGAAAACAGCATAGGATACTTTTATCCATAAAAATGTGGAATATTCCCGTGGGATAATTTTGACTGCACAGATGGCGGAATGGCTTAGAGACTGGCCTCCCGCCCGAGTGTTGTGGGTTCGATTCCCACACAGGACAACTCTTTGTGTAATCCACAAGTGGTGGTTCTGAGTCTGGATGTACTTTGCGTCCGTGAAATTATATGTTTGTAAAGTCACCCGCGATACAAGGGTTATTCCTTAGTACAGGGTGTTGTCCTTAAAAAAAATAAAAGAGTAAGTTATTTTTAAAGTATAAATTATTTGTGAATAAAGAAAAATATATTTTTAGTAAGAGTGGGAATCTCTAAGCCACTGAGCTATCCTACCGATCTTTCGATCATCCCAATTTTCTCACCACATTTGTCTTACGACCATCGCCATCTATCGGCAAGCATTTGCATGCATCCTCCTCCTCCTCCTCAGTCGTTCACTCTTGTCAGAGTGGTCGTGGTTTCATGATGGTGTCTTTGGATAGCCCTCGCGATGCGCCTCCACTCGTTGCGGTCTTCAGCGTTTCGGGAACACTGGACTATACTAGTAGTTTGTGTGGCAGCTTTTATTAAATCTGTCCAACGCGTGGGTGATCGACCTCTGGGCCGTTTTCCTTCCACTTGTCCCTGGACAACGAGTCGTTCCATGGAGTTCTGGTTTCGAACAATGTGTCCAAAGTATTTGATGATTCGTAGTTGCACAGTCGACGATAATCTATCTTTAATTTTGAGTTCCTCCAAGATTGAGATATTGGTTCGAAACGCCGTCCAAGGGATCTTTAGTAGTCGTCTCCAGCACCATATTTCGAGAGCGTCGATTTTGCGTCGGTCCTTCAAGCGTACCGTCCACGTTTCTGCGCCATATAGAAATATGGGGAAGACTAAACTTCTCATCAGGCGGACTTTCGTGGCTTTGGTGATGTTGTGGTTGCTCCAGATTCTTTTCAGCTTATCCACGGCAGATCTTGTAATAGCACATCGAATCTCTTCCTCACATCCTCCAGTGTTCATGATCGTGGAGCCGAGGTACACGTAGCTTTGGACAACTTCACAGTTGCCAATCATGCTGATATCAGGTCTATTTTGTTCGGCTCGGTCCACGATCATCATCTTGGTTTTGTCCATGTTGATTTCGAGTCCGAAGGAGAGGCTTGTTGTCTCTAGCCATGTCAACAGCTGCTCCATGTCCTCCTCTGATTGGGCAAGAAGGGTTGTGTCGTCGGCGTAACGTAAGTTGGATGTCTTTCAGCCTCCCACTGAAACTCCCTTGTCCCATTGCTCCAATACAATTCTCATTATGCACTCCGTGTAGATGTTATCCGAAAGTCGACAAAGCAGATATAGAGTGGGCTGTTGAACTCTTTAGACTTTTCGATTATTTGTCGAAGAATTAAAATCTGCATGCATCCAATATAGTAAATTTAATTTTTCAATTAAAATTCATACTATTTGATGGCGCATGTCATTTGCTAAAAATATAGATCTAAAATGTTTTGAAATAAAACTACGTTTACGGAATCTATCGCGTTTACTTGATTTTACTACTATCCCGACGTTTCGAATACTTTACAGCATTCATGATCACGGGTGGACTTAGATGATAGACGTCCAAGGCTGATATGTTATTTCAACGGTTTCATCTACCCACAGTATGTGATTTTACAAAAATTTTGGTTTATTTATTTTAACCCACCTAATATTCGTTTAGAAACACAGTGAAAATATCTACTTCAAATTTTTATGCTTACAATGTATGAGAGTTTAAGTTAGTATATTAAAATGAGTATAATACTCCTCTTTAAATTGTAAAATTTTGTTTTTATTTAGTGCTCAAAAATTCTACCACAAACTACCAATTACTACCAGTAAAAAGACAATCTTGGTTATTAGTTTATATTATTAAATATATTGAGTTTGCCAAAAGCTAAGACTAAGAAGCTACCACTGGATTGGAACGAGAACTGACTGAGAAAGATCCGGCCAGAAAACTCAGTAGGCAACAACTGTTATGGATTATTAAATTTTGTACGGAATTACTGTGAGTTAATAAAGTTTAAATTTTAAATTTTTTAAAAAGGCAAAAACTAATCACTCCTGTGGGTTGTTTTATCTACACAATAAGCGCTAACTGTGTCTTGTAATCTTGTGGTGTGCCTTCTTGTATTCTGTTTGGTGAGGCCTATCACAGGATTCCAGCTTGATGGTAAGACCCAGCCGTCTTCTCTATTGAAATTGGGATGTTTCTTAATTTCAATAGCCTCACGTATCATTCTAGGGCGATACCGATGTTCTTTTGCGAGGATTTGAGGTTTGTCAAACCTAATGTAATGGCGGGTGTGGTCCTGTGTGTGCTCACAAATTGCAGACTTTGTATAGCGACGGTGCTTCACATCAGCTATGTGTTCTTTGGTCCGAGTTGTTATGGATTCCGTAAGCGTAGTTTTATTTCAAAATGTGTAACATTCGCGTAAATATCAGAAAGTATTATAGATCTAAAATGTTTAAAAAATCGCGCAATTCACAAATAATTTATACTTTAAAAAGTAGCGGAGCATGTCAATTGCTAAAAGAAATAGATCTAATAAGTTAATTTTCTAAAAAGAATGTGCCTTAGATTGGTGTATTTATTTTACACTAGGTGCTACCCGCGACTTCGCCCGCGTGTTTTTCTTTTTTTGTGCGGTACCCTGTATAATATCGGATATCTACCAGTGAGAGTCCGATTCAAAATCAGTCCAGTCATTTCGGAGATTAACCGGAACATACAAAAAGACGAAAAATCTTTAAAAATTGTTGTTTTGGTAGGTAACTTATACATATACTTTTATAACGTGCATTCAGTAAAATGTTATTATTTAGATACTTCAATTTTATTCATTTGTATAAATTAACACAATCCTGAAGTTCATGCGAACGATTTACAATATTTAGGTATATTTACATTCCATACAAATAATCAATTTTGTCCTTAATCCTCATTTAAGATTAGCATGTTGACGCTAGGCAAAACCTTCTACGGCAATCTTCTCTTAACAACGTACTTATAGATGTACGCTGCAACGTTAGTAGCCACTGATGATAAGTTTCTAGTGATAGAACCTTGCTTGACCGAGCATGAATTGGCCGGCTAGATCGAGACCTGCCTCGGTGGTGTAGCGGTAGTGTATGCGACTACTAATCATGAGGTCTCGGGTTCGATTCCCGGGTCGAGCAATGTTATTGAGCTTTTTCCTAAAAAGAAAAATTCTCAGTAGCAGCCCGGAGTTTGGAAATGTGCCCGGTAGACGTCAATAGGCTCGCCCCCTATTACGTGGGACTCAAACATAGCTGGCGAGTCGTGGGTGTGTAATAAACCTCTGCCTACCCCTTCAGGGGTGCTATGCTATGTTTACACCTCTTATCCTATTCCTTGGAGTTAGCGACGTGCAAGCGATGCCCCTGGTCTTACCATCAGATGGGTTGCTTATTTGTCATCCGCCTAGTATAAAAAACTATTATGATGTTAATATTCGTCTTGTCTTAGGAGAAGTGATGTCTCAAAAGATCATCGACTTGGACGAGCTCTGCCTTAACGCTGCTCTTAAAAAAATAGATTTATTGAATGGTTGCTCCATAGCCCTAGAGATCGCAAAATGCTATCGTTATGGTATCTTCAAAATGCAATGGCATCCAATTGCCACAGAAGTTGTAGAGAATGAGAACCAACATATCGAAGAAATACCAGATATGGAGGTGGAGACGGTAAATGTTTAATAAATGCATTAAATACTTGATATTGGCATTTTATTCTGATCACAACTTTAGAATTCTTCCCTCCAAGGCACCTTAATTAAATAATAATAAATAAATATTCACGGACATTTCACACAACGTCCCCAGGTCCCAAACTATGCTTCACGCTTGTGCTATGGGTACCAGATTACGAATATAATACATATATTACTTTTTTTTGTGAATACATTCAATAATAGATAAAAAACACCCAGCGCAGTAGAAATATACCTATGTATTCATCACACAAATAATTGTCCTGAGTGAGAATTGAACCCACGACCTCGTGCACGGAAGTCGGTTACACTACCGACTACGCCACTTGCATCACGTAAATCCTTCATGTAGACAATTATCCAACACATAATTATCAATAAATATCATTTGCAAACTAGTCGTTATTTATGGTGTGTGAAGCTCATCATTCACAGGCTGTAATTAAACGCCATTGCTCAGGCAAAATGGACGTCCATTACGGTAATTGGAATAAAGTCTTTAAAAGGTACAGAGTAATGTCTGGTGGATTCTATTCAGAATGAGAGCGGTGACTGTCTGCTGGGCTTTCATAGTGGTGCTGATGGGTGTAAGAAGGACGGAGACGTCAAATGATGAGAAGAAGCACAGTACGGGGTTTTTTAGGGTAGTAGAGGAATGTAAACATGAGGTACGCATTTTGTAATGTTTGTCAACAAATCCATTTTTTTAAATACAGATTATGTTGTTATTTTCTTTAATCCAAGTGCTAATGCTAAACATTATATGCTCTGTTATTTACTAGGATGAATTGTGTAAACAAATGTTAATATAAAATAATGTGCGAGGGGATTGATTCCGAGTCTCTTGGAATGCTGGTCCAATCGCGCTACCACTGAACTATCGCAGCAGCCATGGGTGGACCCTAAATTATTTAAATATTTAAAATATCCATAAAGTAAAAAATAAAATAAACGCGATATAGAGAATTAATGTGCCGTAGAGTAATATGTATTTCTATTCTGAAATCCACGCGGACAAAGTCGCAGGCATAATCTACTGTTTAATGTTCACGTAAGCATCAGAAAGTATTAAGAGGTGATATAGATTATTGGTAGTTTCGAGCAACTGTTTGCGGTAGCTCAGTGGCAGAGCATGAAAACCGGCATTCCAGAAAACTCTTTTTCAATTTGCGTTTGTAATTCTAATTTTCCATTTCACATTTTCATACAGTCTGTTCAAGTACTAAGTTCCTTTACTAGGTACCCACGTATTTGTAGATTACACTAATGTGGCTCTACGGATATGCTAAAGGCAGTGCCAGTGTCAAACACACCACGACAACTTCACAATCCGTCAAGAAAATCTATCAAGTATGCAGGTTTCTTGTCGATCACCTGTTAAAGGTGGGAGTTTGGGAGTTCTAGGACCGGGGGATCGAACTCGATAACTAGTATGGACCCACCAACTTGGTGCGTGGTCCGGCTATTAATGCTTTTATTATATTATCTATAAATATATTTTTTAAAGATACTTCATAAATATATCCTGCGTTAAGAAATAATCCTTAAGGTGGGTATCCACTATGTTCGCGAACCTTTTACGCTCCGCGCTCCTGCAACTGATTCAATGGATACGTGATGCGCTCCTTTACATGCAACACCTGCGCTCCTCGTGCGCTCTGCAGTTTTCAACAAACCTTTGAACGAACATGTCGTCATCAGAATTAATAACCAGTGCGGCATACATTTTGGTCATTGTATTGTTGCATTGCATAGTCATCTATAAAAGTCCTCCTCGGTTTTGAGAATCTAATCTTTATAAGATGTAAAAATACATTGCCGTTAGATCTTAAATCACAAGAAATAAGTGGACATTACAAAAATTTTCTGCGACTTTCCTTATCAGATTTTGAATATTTGTATAGTTTTGTTGAATCTACAATAATAAAAAAATATACTACGTTCCGAAAAGCTATCTCAGTGCAAGATAAATTGGCATTAACATTAAGATTTTTATTGTTTAGGATTCCACAACAAGCTTTGATTTTGATATGCTTCAATTAATTCAATACATTTTTATTCGGACTACTCCATTATGCGATTCACAACGTAGGTGCGCGGAGCGGAGAACGTACACACTTTCGTCTTGCTTTGCTCGCGTCCACGCACCACAGAACAATTTTAACCTCATACTACGCTCCGCTTTGTGATCGCGCTAAAAACCGACAGAGCTTGGATCGCCTGTCGCGGAGCGTGCAACGCCATTAGGTGGAGCAGTTGCCGGAGCGCGGAGCGTAAAAGGTTTGCGAACATAGTGGATACCCACCTTTATATTTCCTTTACAAACATACAATATCACGGACACAAAGTACACTCAGACTCAGAACAACCATTTTGGATCACACTACGAGTTGTCCTGTGTACAGTCGAATCAATATTGCACCTGCATTTTTGACAAATCATCATCACTCTTTCCATCACTTAGCAATAAAGTCACCTACTATATAAAACCTTTAATGATATTTGCAGTTAAACTTGTCGGACCACGTCCTAGCAGATCTGTTCCACTTGTGGAAATTGGAGTACGATAATCTAAGTAGGAACGTGGGCTGCATCATCATCTGCATGTCCAAAAAGTTGGAGCTCATTGATGTTCAAGGAAGATTACATCACGGGAATGCGCATGAATTCGCTATGCGCCATGGCGCTGGTAATTTCCGTTATACGTACATATTTAGGCAGTCATATAACTCATATAATCATCTTTATTCTCCTGCCAATATCTTAATCAACATGAGGAATATGCTGCAGAATGTACTGTAAATACTTCGAAATAGTTTTAAGTATGGCTTACCTGACGTCAACCCTCTAGATACTATGTAGTACAAATGGACATTGGCTAGATAGGCTTTTACCATATCTTAGATTTCAAAATAGCTGTCCTGATGAGTTGGCGTAGAATCTTATAATTAATTTCTTTTTCGCAGCTATATCTAGTCAGACCTTTGTAGTCATCACAGTTATAACAAGTATCTGTGGGTAAGGAAACACAGTAAAATGAGTACTCCTCTAACTAGTGCTGCCTCGCAAACAGTTTTTTTCTACCACGTATGTGTAAGCTCTGTCACGAAGATCCTGTTACAATGTTTCCCCAGCGATATAACAACATTTTCTTCTTAAAGCATGTCAAATGCTAAAAATATATATATAAATACATTAAACACAAAGTGAAAAATGTGATATATAATGATAATGTGATATATATAAATAGTTAAAAAACTGTTTAAAAAAGTTCTGTCTTGGACGTCCGTGTGTTGTAGGTATGTTCGGATAATGTATGTTAGTCACGATAACGACCGAAATACTTTACTAATCGAGTATTTTTTATTTCTTTTGCGATTCAGTATTATTACGAATAGAGCCCTATCACTTTTCACGGTCTGATTCGATGTGTTAATTAATTGTTATTAAATAAACAAAAATATAGTGAATATTTACGCTCGACTCAACACTAAAACCAGCGCCTATTCGTGAGAACTATTTATATAGACCAATATAGTAATACTTCTTAAAATTAGCGCTAGATGGCGTAATACATGATACATAAGACATGAGAACCTCATTAATATGTACTTTTTGAAATTAGCGCTATCTATGTGATTTATTGAAAACTACTTAGTAAGACCAATACATTATTAGTTACCGATCAAATAATCAATATTATTGTGAAAAATGAAGGTTATGAGGCGTGCACTTTTGGATTTTCCAAAGTATTTTCGTCTCATTTTAGTGTCACTTTTTCGTTTCATAGATGTTTAAATTACAGGTGCCAAAGAACTTCTAAAACCATCTAATAGAATGTACTTCCTTGTACGCAGTGTTTGCTCTGATTCTTTCAAATCTAGGATCAAAGACATTCTTATTGCACACAGTACTCGTCAGTACTCATCTTCTTAGAATTAGTAGATGTTTTATGGGGCATTGTATATACGCTTCTACGATAAAATTCTTTAAAATATATGCCATTGAATAAGTCGAAAGAACTTATAAAGATTTGTCTTTATAGTAATAGTTATTATTATACATATCATTTCAGATTATCTTGAAACTAAAACAACATGGGCTAGAGCTGCTTCAAAATCAATAATTTTGATAATACTCTTTTTATTAACCATCCATCCATCCATCAGCCTTTTAACGTCCACTGCTGGACATAGGTCTCCCCAAGAAATGGGGGATAATGCCGTAATCGCCACGCTTGGCAGGCGGGTTGGCGATCGCAGTGGATGTTGTTAATACTCAAAGGAGTGCTGCTGCCCACTCCAGTATTCCCTCAGTCGGCTCTTACGACTCCCATGGGTGGAGAGGGGTGGGACAATTCTAAAGCCGGCCCCACACGGCAGCACGGTTTTATTAACACCAATGTTAAATTGTTACATTAACGTACGATATATAAAATTACAATTTTTTTTGTAGGCTTAACAGGTACCTATGTACTGTTTACTTAGTCGATATCTTCAATGTTCGTGTGACTGGATCTGTCATATTCGCTTATAGGCTTTCATTGCCTGTGGTGGCGTCGTATTTCAGGTCATTTTCTTCCTTATAACATGGAGAAGCGGTGATATCTTGGGTCATGCGTCAGATTTGTGAATGGGTGTTGCTGGTGGTGACTGTTTGGTCTCGCCATTTTGGGCATGAGTGGCCTTGCCGAGGAAATCAGTACTTTTCTTTTTCGTAATTCTGTACTTTTCTTTTTTCTGTTCTTTAATTAATCTGACCACACCAAGTTGTCTTGATTGCAGCGCCTTCCATGCTACTTTATTTATAATGAACACTATAAAATTGTAACAATTGCGGGATTTAAAAATTGCCTCATGAGTTTCTTTCCGGATTCTTCTCATGGAAAGCGTTTGCCACTTGCCTCAAGTGCTTGTGTTAGTTATTATTAAACTGTTGACTATTTGAAGTTCTATGTACGTAATAGGTTTATGAAATAAAGATTTTTATTGGATAGTGTTCTATTTTCAGATAACGAATTAGCATCTAAGCTAGTGGCGACTCTCCACGACTGTGAGCAACAGAACGAAGGGAACCCAGACGATTGTCTACGGGTCCTTGAGATGGCCAAATGCTTCCGCCTGGCTACCCATAAGCTGAAGTGGTCGCCTAAAGCCGAGTATGTAATCAGCGAAGTGCTCACTGAAGTTTGAGGAATAAACTGGATTTTATGTGGTCATTGTTTTAATTATACTAATACGAATGTTGGCGCCAATCTGAACCGTTTTTTTAAATTCATTACAGTCCTACTATTGAGATTTTTTTCCTTAGAATGTGTAGAATTTATGTAATATATAACACTACGCTGACACAAAGCGGGTTGGCAGGTAACAGAAACTTTCGAGAAAATCTTTGAGGCAATCAGGTTTTCTCACAATATTATCTTTCATGAAGCACTGATAACTTGATGGATATGATTTTGTAATTAAAATACCTTAAAAAAAAATATTTATATCAGAATATTTGATTAAAACAACACCATAATTATAAACAAATAAATGACAATATGATAAATAAAAAGATATCTACAAATACAAACAAATAATGAGGCTTAAAAATCACTAAATCAAAATAAATAAATAAATATTCACGGACATTTCACACAATATCCTCTGGTCCCAAACTAAGCTTAACGCTTGTGCTATGGGTACCAGATTACGGATATAATACATATACTACTTTTTTATATAAATACATACATATAACAGATAGAAAACACCCAGATGCAGTACAAATATCTGTGTTCATCACACAAATAATTGTTATGAGTGGGAATCGAATCCACGACCTCGTGCACGGAAGTCGGTTGCAGTACCGACTATGCCACGAGGCCCGTCAACGTAACTACTATAGGTACAATATTCACAATACACACACAAGCCACTTACCACACTTACAGTAGAATGACATGATAGATGGTAAATGTTTTACCAATCATAATTTCCACCAAGTAATTATAAAATTTATTTTGTCAAATAGGTATATTACTGCTCTTTTTTTATTGCGTGTAGTGGCAGACGAGCCACGGCCCATCTGATGGTAAATGGTAACCGTCGCTCATGGACTAAACTATATCGAGAGTATTGTCAAGCCACCACACAAACGCATTTAAATCTAGACATCTTAGAATCTGTATTCAAGTCTTTGTAAGCTCAACCAGCTACTGAGCTGATGTAAAGTATCGCTGACAAACAACGCGTCGTTAAATCTGTTTGAACGGCGATGACGCACCTGAGCCAGACGTTCGTTTATTTAATTTTATTGCACATCCGTTATAGGGCAGGAAAGGAACAGAAGTCAAAGACAAGTTAAGATTTGTGCAGGCAACATTGATTTGATACTATGGCAACTAACAGCGATAGCCTAGCGGTAAAACCAAAGACTATAAAGACAGTGATGTTGAGTTCGATCTCCAGTCCAAGGTCACGGCACACACCGCTGACTTTTCTAACATTTTCAAGAATATAATATATGTGTATTTTTTAAAAATCATCACTGCTCGTTGAAGGAAAAACTCGTGAGGGTATCTGCCCAAGAGATCTTTATGAGAGGCTTATGAAGCCTGCCAACCTGCACTGGGCCGACACACACTCGTTGGTGAACTACGACCTGAATCCCTCTTACTATAAGGGGAGAGCCGTGCCCAATATGGGACTGTAATGGGTTAGATAATAAACATAGATAACTACCTAATTCATTTAAAAAAAATATACATAATTTGAATGCATAAGAGGGCTTTCTTTTCGCTCACATGTCATTTTCCTCGAACGAAGGTGTGTGCGGTTAGCAATTTTTTTCCCGCTTTAACAAAAGAAAAGACTATAAAGAAGAAAAACTTTTTTTTTCTGCGGGAAAAAATGTACCTTACAGGACACCCCGTCGTTCGGGGCAACGAACAAGGTAGTGTGGGGCCCTCACCCACTAAAAAACCCACCATGTGCCGTCTCTCCGCCTTTATTAGCGGGCCACCGGAACTATGTTACATTCCTTCAGTGGTGGGATTTGTACCCTAGTTCTCATGATCAGCAGTCAGCAGTCTAAATACACTACTATGAGATTGGTGGCTCACGTTTAGCTTTTAATACACAACCTTTACATTAAGCTGTTGATGTATGTGTAGTGACTTACTCTTACCACCCCATTATCACTATTGTCGATAACGCCCGGAAGTAAAATGATGCAGGAAAAATCATCTGCATTAGAATGACAATATTCTTCCTCTTGTTTGACGGCTCTCATGCCCGATATTTGGACATTATTATTAATTAATCTGTAAAGAAGAACAATGGATGGACCATATATATCAAACAGATTCCTTTGATCAGTCTCTCAGTCTGCAGTTTGAACTGAGACAGTAATATATTTTTTCTGAACCCCTCATCTACAGGTATAATACGTTGTCTATAAAAAGTATTGTGTAGATTAAACATACTGCATTTACCCTTTGCAATGGCATGAGCACAATGTTACACATTTATTTATAATTTTATCTAACTCGTACGTGTTTCGTGAATCGTACAATTGATACGAGCTCAGGTGCGTCCCCTTATTGGATGTCTACGTGTTCTGGATATTGATGTTTGTCTGTATGTCCCATATACTGTTTTATGTTGTTTTTTTTTCTAACGATCTAAAATTTTCAAAATCCATTATTGTTTCCAAAATGGGCACTTTCTTTTTCAGGGAAAGACTATTTAGGCCATGCTAATGTTTATAATTTATTTAATATTATATAGATAATTGATATGTAGAAATAAAACTCACAATAATGATTTATATAAAATAAAACACAGATTAGAAAAAACTTTAATTATATTATACTTCCACCATTTTATTACAACTATTCATTAGAGCTGGCGAAGTTGGGATAAACGATCTTAAACTAACACAGTCCGTTATACATTGCGTTGTCGTAGGTAGACAAGTCCATGAATCTGGTGACTACAAAGCTATGGACTAGCTTCAGATCCTTAGGTGATTTAAGCTAGAGCCATATTAAGGTTAGTAGATATAAATCCAGTTAAGCCCTCGTCACACAGAGGCGGGAGCCGCGGGAAAGCGTCCGCGATCCGATCGGGATTTTTTTGTAATATTCGAATTTGTATGCAACCTGTCACATAGCAGCGGGCGCGTTCCGATCTCCCGCGCGAGAAGATCGGTACGACCAACAGGAGATCGCTTCGCGGGAAGGACGCCCCGGAGTGCGGGACAGGCGGCCGGCGCGGGCGCTGTATTCTACGGTAGTCGTTACAAGCTGTCACACAGAGCGAAGCGATCGCGGGGCGGTCACGGCCGATCTCACGAATTGTATTTTTTTACAACTTAAGTGTACGATAGTTTCAGTTTCAATATGAATCCAACAGAAAAACTAATTGAATTAGTTAGACGTCACCCATGTCTATATTATACTAAAGACAGGAATTATGAAAACACTTTAAAGAAGGATATTCTTTGGGAAAAGATAGCCAAGGAAGATCGTGAACAATTTGATCGCTTTTGGTGTCACACCGGCTGTGTTCCCGCCGCGGGCTGCGGTCGGTAGCCTTGTGTGACATGGTATGGACCGCTATCGCTTCGCGATAAATCGCTTTCTCGCGGCTCCCGCCTCTGTGTTAGTGCCCTTTAGTGAATACTGCCGACAGAATTAAAAACTTCTTGTAACGGTGCACCGCCTGTAAGGTAGTAAACGAGGCTAATCTCAGGTAAGCTAAGTACAGCCGTTTCATCGCCACAGACCCAAAAATGACCTATTAGTTTTGTTCTAAACAGAGCAAATAGCGCTTAAGAAAATATTAACTTTATAGATTTAAAATTTTCCTGTAATTTTAATCAATAAACCTTAGTATGACGCCAGCATTCGGGTACAGAAACCTGTGATAAGTCAATGAGAGTTTTGTCATAATTTAGGTAAGTATTTGGGGTTCGTAGAGTAGGTATTCATTTATTTACGAGTAAATTACAAAGTTGTGGTCTAATACAACATTTATTATATTTCTACAAGCTACTTTTATTGTTCAAGTAGTGATCTCCTCACTGTAATTATATTTACGTATTTAAAGGAACTAAAAAGTGTAGCCATCGTAACCCACAGATAAATTAATTAAAAACATTTAATATTTATCTACTTTGTAATTAAGATGTACCTACATATAAATCTGGAAAATTATCTAGTCTAGAATGAAAACCTTTTTAAAGTCGTTATTTATTTAGAAGAAGAAAGCGGACGAACAGACAGACATGGATAGCGTTTATCCTTATTTTATCTATGTATAGATTTAATACCTGCTAAATGTCAGAATATAAAGTACGAAAATGTGAGATAGAAAATGACAACCATAAGTGGGATTCGTACCTTCTTGATTGTCGTTTCAGAGGCTCTGCCGAATGAACTATCGTGATATGACTTTTTTTGTAATATTTTTAATAATTATTAGACATCGTAGAAAGAAGTAGATTGACCAACCTAGACCAAATCGGTCATGTATGAAAGAAGGTGAAGAGAATTATGAATGTTGAGGAAGCGAGAGATGTATGCAAGAATAAAGCCTACCATGCAAGGGAGATGGCGTCATGATTAAGTACCTATGTTTCTAACTGAAGGAAGCCACTCACTACACAAGGCACCTAACCTGTAGCCTGTATGTCCCCTGTTATGATTTCACGTCGCCCATAACTTCCTCGAGCACCACTTCCATGGTAGGCGCCCATTTCAGTTCATGGACTTTAGTACGGAAGCACTTGGCAATCTCCAGAGCCTGGGCGCAAGGGTCTACTCCAGATGGGTGTGCGTTCTCGCAGTCATGCAGCATGGTGACCAACTGCTTTGCCATTTCGTCATCTACATATTAATTAAAAAATATTAATTATAAGAGGTGATCCATTTCGAGGCTCCCTACTTTTTTAAAGAAAAAATTCTGAAAATTAAAATTTAATGGAGAATGTTTATTATCGTTTGAAAGAACATTCTTTGGCATTTATTTTTTGAAGATTATGTCTATCAAATGTTGGTCGTTGCTACGTCGCCCGTGGCTCCGCCACAGCCAAAAGCTAGTTTTTAGGTTATATCTTAGGTTCCCGATATAGTAGCGTGATAAACTGTATACCAGTTTTTAAGACTAATCAAGAGCTATTCAATAAACAGTTTTATCAAAATGCATTCAATAGATTTTGCGTGATGCGCAGCGCACAAACAGACAGACAAACAATCTAAAAAGAATTGTTTTGTGTTAGACACGCTTATATAGCCTAATACAGTAATTTTTTCTCAAATATATTAAATTTACAGACACATTTTTTTAATAATTAGGATGCGAAATTGAGTTTGTTTGTTGATTGTTGCTTTCATGCCGCGATTACTTAACCGATAACCATGTTTTTTTTAATAAATATACATATAGTGCCAATTGTACAATATTAATGTTTAAGATCTTTGTTTAATTATTTTGGTGTACAGTCATTCTGGGTAACTTTGACAGATTACAGCGATACTTTTCAAAATATTTTAAATGTTTTAACATTTAAATGACAATATTATACTTGGTTAGTGTTCTCAGAATGTGTTTTATCCATAGACAAGAGTGAAAGACTATAATATCTATTAATTATAGAGAAAAATCTATTTTTGTAGTATGTCCAAGTTACCACTCACAAAAGTATAACTTTGACACACATTAAATCCGTCTCGTAAATGAGGTAATATTTGATTATTAAATAACTTTGGGTAACATTGGTTTATATTATTTCCAAATTAGGGATGTGGCTGTGGCGATACAAACATAAATTTGTAGTAGTATCATATATATTTGTAAAAAAGGTATATCAATCAAAATTTAGCAGTTACAAGTATATATTTTTTTGATTCGCATCAAAACCTCGTTTAAATCCTAAAAATGAACAAACCGTTAAGCATATTAAAATGAAGACAAATTAAAATAATTAAAACAGACAAAAAATATGTAAACAATTTGGCTTGAAGTATCTATTCGCCATTCGAGTGCCATACAATCACAAATTATCAAAAAAGTTATTCACTGTTCCATACACTCAAATTAGCGCGCTAATTTCTGAAAAAGTTTTGACATTAACTCTGTTTGACAACTTTGCTTTTATTTTAAGGTGTCTACGGAGCTTGTTTAAAAAATAAAATCTAAAGCAAACATTAACAAAAAATATTGATTTCATAGGGAAATAAAAAACTAGACGTCACGGGACGTCTAGCAGATGTGAAAACATCGAAATTATTTTGTAGAATAAAATGATCATAACTTGACAAAGTACTCCTCAAGACGAATCAAACGAGTATAAACTCGATAGGGTTGCGTAGTTTCATTACAGAGTTACTGTGGCCACCTTCCAGTTCCATCGTAAGATCCTGGACACAATCTAGAGACAAATTACTCGTCAAGACAAATCATACGAGCCCAAACTCGATGGAGTTATGTCATTTTATAACGGAGTTCCTATGGCCACCTTCTAGCTCCATCATCAGACCCTGGATACCATCTATAGACAAAGTACTCGTCAAGACGAATCAAATGATGCCAAACTCGATGGGGTTGCGTCGTTTCATTACAGAGTTACTGTGATCACCTTCCAGCTTCATCATCAGCCCCTGGTTACTATCTAGACACAAAGTACTCCACAAGACGAATCATACGAGCCCAAACTCGATGGGGTTGCGCCGTTTCATTATAGAGTTCCTATGTCCACCTTCCAACTCTATCATCAAATCAGCTCCATGTCATCATAATATTGCATTAGCACGTGATATACACATATGTGTCAAATTTTAGCTCAATCAGAAATCGGGAAGTGTGTCAAATCTAACTTGCAAGATTTGAACGGGACAAGTAGGTACAATAAAAGCGTCGCCACGCTAACTGCCGATTTTACCCTCCTGCCGCATTAGATGTTTCACATCAAAAACATTAAAACATTCTCATAGTCACACTAGCAATGTTACCCGAATCAATCAAAGTTACCCAGATTGACTGTATGATAAAGACGTTTATTATTATTATAGTGCGAAAGAAAAGATTGTAGGCGACTTTTTGTACCTGCAAGAAGGACGGTTTCTGTCAGATACTAATTTTTGTATACACTTAATTATTTTGGTGACATATCTATATTACTTTGTTAAAAAAAATCATTCATCCCACATATCACCACTGTATCTCAATGTTTTACTGGTAGAGCCCTGCTATCTATATATCACAGCATGAATGGGCCAGCTTGATCGGGGAAGTACCACCCTCTCATAGAACATCGGCATAAAACAACGATAGCTACTCCTGTCGTTGTGTTTCGTATAGTGAGTGAGAGCGCCGAAGGCTCGAACCCCCTCCCTATCCTCTCCTTAGTATCCAACCTATCCGCTTCTTATTATATTACCTTTCCACCTCCTATGACTTACCATGGAGATGGCAACGCGCGAGTGATGCCTCTGGCGTTACTAGGGTCTATAGGCTACGGTCACCGCTTATCTCCAGGTATGCTTGTCACCCACGTAGCATAAAAACATATTAAAAGGTGAGTAAAGCAAAAAAGAGGCAAATAATATTATCTCTAACCAGCCGGGCTAGCGTGGTATAATCCTACATTTTTCTCTCCCATTCCGGAAAAGGCTTGTGCTTAATGGGTGGATAAACTATGACAATTTATGGAAGAAGAAGAGTATTTACTAAAAAGAGAATAATCATTGTATTGTTGCGATTTGGCAAACATGTTTACTACTCGAACTCAAAAGTCAACTATCAAGTTGTCAAATCCAAAGAAAGGGATAGCATGTAGCGAGAAAGTAAGGGAGATGAGCAGAGGATTCGGACTTCTGGCGCTTTCACTCACCAAATGAAGCTTAACAATAGGGATTCCTAACATTACCTTAACGTCAATTTATTAAAACAGATGCTAAACCACCCAGCCTTCTGCTATCAAAAGACAAAAACTATTTACCAGCTCCATGTTTCTTAGCAAACTCCTGTGCGTTGCCACGATGCAATTTCTCGCCATCTTCTAGAAGATCCAGCTTCAAGGCCATACAGATAATCACGCACCCAAAGTCACGGTTTAAGAGTTCGTATTCCTCTCGCCAGAAATTGCGGAAGTCTTTATAGATGTGGTCACCGAAACTTAACTGTCATAAAAATATGTAATTATTTTGATTTATGAACGAAAAGTGTGAGACCGTCCTAGATGCTTTGCCAATTTTATTCAGCAATTGTAACAACTGCTCAGTACTATGAATTTCAATAACACAATCTTAATGACTAGTAATAAGATCCGTAATACGGAAATCCGTAGGAAAACGGGAGTAACCGACATAGCCCGTCGAGTCAGCTACTGAAGTGGCAATGGGCAGGCTATATCGCTCGACGAACCGACATCATTGGGGAAGAAAGGTTCTCTAGTGGTAACCGCGTATCGGATGGCGCAGTGTAGGATGGCCTCCCACCAGGTGGACCGATCACCTGGTCAAAGTCGCAGGCAGTCGCTGTATGGGCGGCACAGGACCATTCGCTGTGGCGTTCTCTTGGGGAGGCCTATGTCTCGCAGGGGACGATGAAAGGCTGATGGATGCATAGATGGAATCTTAATGCCTTGGGTAATGCCTGCGTCATCTGTCAGTAGTTGAATACATTATTCCGTTCAGGAAAACTAAATAGGCAAAGCATCTGGGGCTCTAGCTAAAGGTGAATTTGTGGTCTTCAAGCCACAGTAGGATAGGTGTATTTTTAGGTAGTCGTATCTCATCTTTTTGATGCCATTACCATCTGGTACATACATTTTGTAACTCTGTTTCTTTAGGTACCTAATTACAACCACCGAAGGAATGTAACATAGTTCCAGTGGCCCGCCAATAAAGGCGGAGAGACGGCACACGGCGGGTTTCTTTAGTAGGTGAGGGCCCCACACTACCCTGTTCCTTGCCCCGAACGACGGGGTGTGCGGTTAGGTACATTTTTCCCGCCTAAACAAAAAAAAAGGTACCTAATTACTGTTAAAGGAGTCAACAGGTTTCGCATTTATTTTCCTGCATCAGTTTCAGGGCACTACTAATATACTCAATTATGCTCACCTCAGTCACACAGCTCCCCAAAACAGTTCTAAATCCCTTCGACATTTTAGCTAGGACCTCCTGCGATGCTTGAATCTCTTCCAACAGAATTGCCGCGCAAACGAATAACACGAGCCGCCATTTTGTTGCCGCCATCTCGAGTACTATCAACTGTTTGCACCAATCCCGCTATATATACATTGTTATACTTTGTTACAAAATTGTTCTTACTTTGTTTAATATACAATTAGCCACTGTCAAATTACAGATGGTTAGAATCCTTCAAGGCGCGAGAATGACTTTGTAGTCATTTGGTTGTATTAACGGGTTACGATGATCACAGTGTTAGAAACATTAATTTACAATGATTACTGCGTCAGCTACATTAGTGCAAGTTCTTAGAATCCTGTGAAATGTATCTGATTAGTGATGCCAGTGCATTAATTAGTCTGATCATTGAGATATGATTCCTTGATTATAAATAAATCGGTGGCTTGAATCTTCAACATCAATAGGCCAGCCGGGGGAACAACCACCTTATCACATATGATTGTCGTAATATAATGATCCCAAGTAAGAGTACCAAAAGTCCAAATCCCGTCCTCATTGCTTGTTATATCTGTTTTAACATCCTATCTCTTCCTTAAGGGCTGGCCATGAGTGGTGCCTATGGCAATATCTGTTAGGCTAATCTTTGAAGAATAAAGAACAATACAAGATTATACTTAAACTAGCATTTGCTCGTGAGTTTTAGATTATATCCCAGGTTCCACAAACAGTAGCGGGATAAAATGTATACTCATTTTGAAGTCTAGTCAAGAGTTATTAAGTGCAGCTTTCTCTCTCATGTTGGATCACCAGGACTTTATCAACAAATTAATATTTCTCACTTAATAATTTATTTATTTATTAACAGCAACAAATGAGTACAATGGGGGACTTAATGCCTGAGGCATTCTCTACCAGTCTACCATGAGTGATGCAGAGTTTAGAAGGTAAGTGCAGGCTCTAGGGCTCCATAGAGCCTTTAGGTGGCCCCGCAAAAATAACAGTGATATAGTAAGGTGGCCGAGCAAAATTTAATCATGTGTCTAATTAGATTCTGCCTGCGAGCCGTTCGCGTGAACTTCAGGATGTGAATACCACTCTACGGTACGTTAACTATCGCTATATAAAGATTAGCTATTCTACGGAAACCATTCATTTTTTGGGGATGAAAGTCCTTTTCTGGCCTCCAGACTGTATGCAAAATTTTATGATGATGGACTCAATAGTTACGGCATGAAAACGAAACAAACAAACAAACTCACTTTTGCATTTATAATATCAGTAAGAAGTAAAAAAAAAATAAGTAAAGGAATAGATACGTAGTACAATTTTATACCTGCTTTTAAATTATAATGGTAATGACAAATATGTGAATAATAAATACACATAAGTGTTGTATTATTCTAGGCGTCGTTCAAGTATTTTTATTTTTCTTTTTGTTCAGTTTGCTCTTAAAAGGTTTGAGAACCGCTGTTCTGTGGTACACATCAGTTACGAAGTATTTTGCGTTCGTTATGTCGAGCTAGGTGCACTTCAATCTCTTAATCATGCTAGATTCCAAGTTTTACCAACCCCAGGTTACCGATACAGCAATTTACTCCTTATTTTGATCGTAGCAACTGATAAATCTACTTGATCCTTATAATAAAGTATCAAAATCGCTGTCAAGCAAGGGGTTAGCATGAGCGATATATCTCTAATTAGTTGTTGCTCCGCGACACGACTATGTGTTTAGAGGCGCATTAGCTTGATAGCGCGAGACATACCCCGCCACTGGGTGTGCGAGTCCATTGTTTCCCGAGATTTTTTATTAACTGCACCGTTTTACCTACAGTCTTTCTGCGAAATTGAATCAATCGTGGCAATTGTATTTAATTTGCAGCACTTAATTAAGACATTTCATTTACGCGCGCACGTTTGGAGTTTTCGTTTAGTTTAACTAAGCGAAATAAATACTTTTGAATGAGTTTATCCGAAAATATATCCATCAATGTCAAATAGAGGAATTTCCTGAGATATAGGAAAATAAAATTGAAGTACGAAGTTCATCTGGTTAGTGTGTGCAGGGATACTACCGTGTCAGTTCTATTATTTCAAATGCCGAAATAGTACAAACTTAATTAACTCTATCAACATATAGAAACAAATATGACAAAAACATACCTATTATAAACTCAATGTTATATCATTACTTGAATAAAAAATTAGATGACGTGCCAAACAAATTCAATAACTAGTGTGAAATACTTACCTTTTTAGGAAAGTCATAATTGGATGAACAGAATGGCTCAACTAGAAGAACACTTGGAATAGACTAATGAATTAAATAGACAACCGAGTATGCCGTAGTTTGTAAAAATAAATACTAACTTAACAATTATTCTGTTTTATTTAAACGTGGGTATTATAATTTAATAGCTGCAGCACAGTGCAATTCATAAACTCCTGCTAATGTTAGAAAACAAATATAAAGAAAACTAACGAACTAGAAAAGGACTACGGCTACTTTATATCCCCGAGAATGGGAACTGGAAGGATGTAGGTACAGGGGGAGACCGACACTCACCTACCTAGACCAAATCGCTCATGTATTGAAGGAAGGTGGAGTCAGAGGTCTCCGAAACCGGTGAGCGTGTATGAAGATAATTATAAATGTTGAGGAAGTGAGAGATGTATGTAATAGAGCCTCTTGGCACTCTGTTTTCTCTGCCTACCCCACAATAAAAAAGGCGTGATGATAAGAAAAAGAAGAAGAAAAAAAAAACAGTCAGTTCTTGCGGCTGGGAATACTTAATTATTAATTATAATCTACTTTTACACAATACTGAATAACACTTGTAACGCATCAAATGCTTAAATTATGTAAGTATTGGTATTTCGCGTCGTGAATCATAATGGAAACACGCGCTTCATGAGTTAGTACGCGCTAATCTGGTCACATATAACTCTTCATTAGATCCCTTCTGAGCTGTTTGCCGAAGTATGTGCATTGTGCTTTGTACCTATATATATTACTACATTAAGGACATCTTCTTAAATTACCTGGGTCGTTCTAATTTAAAATTCTACCTATATTATATCGTCAGATTAAAGTATGAAATACATGTAGGTAGGGACTTCAGACAGGACTCCTTTAAAACTTTTGTGGTTTGACCCGAGATTCGAACACGAGTACCTCGTGATCCGTAATCACGTATCTACATTCCCACTACACCACCGAACAATAACTTTAAAACGAAAATTAATTCACCGAAGCTCATTTTAGTCGGTAATAATCATCGGAATAGCGGTGACGTGGTATGCTACCCGTCACCTATACTTTGCGTGGGGGTGAAGGTTGGACAGTGGAAGTCCGCTCTCACTACAAGTGGCCATCCATGTTCTCAACCTAAGCCTCTGAGAAATAGGCGCGAAGGCTGTATGTACATTTTACTAACCTATGGACCCGTCAGTTTAGTTGCACCAACCGTAGTCACGATGGAACTGACGCAGGAGTGAGATTTAAATAGGTCTACTATCCCAACTTCTTTTAGACTTATATATCAACAACTAGAATTAAAGTACATACTACATAATCTATTACCAGCTGAACCAATGTATAGTTTGAGCAAAAACTATCTCACTGTTCGGGATCGATGCTGCAGATTTAGGTGCTGTTAGGGTCAAACCGCACGGCGTTTGTTCCAAAACCGAAGCATAAATCTGTCTGTGGAATCAATCGCCTGTGCCATATATAGTGGGAGGGGATCCATATAAGTGAAATATACAGGACTACACACAGCGGTTTTAACGTCAGAAAACATAATTCAATTAATTTGTTAAAATAAATAACAATAATAAACACATATAAACTAATAAATAATTTAAATACTTAATACTTATTAATATGCATTAATATAATTTGTATGCGCCGCATAATATTATAAATTAAATTAAAATATTAAATAAGAAAATAGTGATTTATACTATAGGTACACACACGCACTTCACGCACTCACACAAAATCCTTACTATTCCCATTTCCTATGTGTACCGCATCGCATATCGAAGCAAACGTAGTAGCAATAAAAACGCGAACCTATAAGCAGCGCGCGCGCCATTCGCTATTAGAATCCGCAATTAAAATCTATACATATAATAAAGGACCTGTCAATCATATATTGTGGAAGTGTTCGTGAAAGACTATATCGGTTGTGATCGGCTTTATGTTGAAGGGCGCCTAGGATATCTACTGGTCTACTGCTCAAGAGCTACGAAGGAAATTATAGGTACCATTTCTAATCCTATCTCCTCACAGCCTCACAACCCCACATAATTTAAAAAAATATATCTTATGTAATTAAATTATAATACAATATATAATAAACATGATTAAAATATATAAAATGCAATGATACTTATACTTACATAAATAATATATAATGCTAATAATATTTAATATTAACAAAAAATAATATAATAGCAATAAACAATACGAATAATTACCAAAAATACCTTTTACGTCATCCTCTTTTCTACTTTTCGCTGTGCCCAACAGGGTCCATAAAATTGTTACTATTCTATTTTTATGTTCCACATTCATTCATATTCATTTTAATATAAATGAATATGAATAATTTTCTGGTAATTCCAGCGCGTACAAATAAAAAATATGATAAATCAAAATAGGTAACTCATCAGTTATAATACACTAGCACATTACCCGCAGTTTCGCTCGTGTCACATATTGATAATACCATTTTGGGCAGGATTTGTTGATGTAAAATCCTTTCCTAGTGCTCACCAACAGTATCAAAGAAATCAGTGTATGTAAGTGAGAATAATGGCATTGTCAGTTGATTTATTATGTAGTATATAGGATCTAGTTATCAACCAATAGTACTGGTATAATGTCGAGTTCCTCACACCCCTAAGTGATGACAGTCACGGGGGGATTCTCAATGGGAACTATTTGCTCTCTTACAGTTTTCTAACGAGGTGCTATATTTTGTTTCAGGTATGTACGTACATCTGCTCAGAAACTAAGTTAATCAGATGCATAAAATCCCTTCGTTCTTTCAATACAAAATGCTACTATGAAGGTAAGAAAGAAATCAATCAGGCTAGTGCAGTCCACTGCTGGAGATGGGTAAGATATGAATACTGCCTTTTGTTTAGTTTCACCTGCGGTAGTATATATTAAATCTATGGTTCCACCTGTAGATACCGGTGTCTGTCTGTAATCGAATTTTTCAAGTGACCGTGTGGTGACGGACTAAGAATACAAGTGTCACCACCCCATTCTTTCCCACGGGCGTTGTACGAGGTGGCTAAGGAAAGTAATCAATTATCATCCATTGCATTACTAGTGGTCGGGCTGGATACCAATTGGGAGTACTCACTTGCTATCGAACCCAAGGGGGTGGGTACGACCATCTCCCGTGTGACTGGCCATGAGGTACATCGGTGTGTTTTGTCTGTTGCGGGATAAAGTCGTTAATTGTTTCATTTCATATAATGTGAAATAAAATGGTGAGCAGCGGCTTGAAAATACTCTCGGTATAGTCGACCCATAAGCGACGGCTACCCTGCTTTCTGGATTCCGATTGAGCTGAAATTGACGGTAACGTGTTTGTTTTTAACGGGACGACATAGGAAGATAAGCGGTTGAAATGCTGTCACAATATCTACCAAAGGACGTGGCTAAATAATGTATGAGCGACTACCCTAGCAATGTCTAAAGATTGAATAGCTAAATATTAGTATTTCGTATGGAAAAGGGTTTCAGCAACTAGTCATATTGTTACAACCATGAAAATAAAATCGTAGTTACTCCTACGTCAAAACATATTAAACAAGTGTAAAATAAAGATTTTGCTATGAACTTTAACTAGGCGTTTGTTTACAAACTTCAACATACATACGTAATAGTACATTGTTACCCTATGGATGAAAGCAACGAAACATGAATTAGCTAAAGAAAAAATGGGAGACTTTAAAAAATTTAATTAGGATTCGCCGTTTTCCCGCCGATTTTGTTTTTTTTCTGTGGCCTGTCAGCTATTCAGCCATTATTTATCATTTCAATCATTGAAAAAATATAAATCTTCGTTATTTTAAAGATATAGTTGCAACTATATTAAAATAAAGTCATCTACAAAACAAATTCTTTAATAAATAGGTACTTAACTTTATGTTATTTCAATTTTACATCGCGCTGTAATTAACTGGCTGTATAGAAAATAGAACTGTTTTTTTTTATAGCTGTCAGTTGAAAGTAATTCTCCCAAGGGCTGAAAAGTATTACTTTCAACCCGCTCCTCAGGCAACTTCAGGCCTACTTTCAGAGTATGAGTAATGAAAAATAAATTATATTTTAAGAAACTAAAATAACACGCTTTAAATAGCTAGTTGAACTAAAAAGTAGTACTTACCTAAATAATATTACAATAAATAATGATTGTAAAAAAGCGTGGGGTGCTTTTTACTATAGAGGTGAACTATTTGTAACATTTGATTATGAACCACCTAGGGTGTTTTCTATCTATTATATGTATGTATTTACAAAAAAAAGTAATAGGTATATGTATTACTAGCCTTTGCTTGCGGCTCTGCCGCAACCAAAAGCTAGTTTTCGGGTTGTATCTCAGGTTCTCGATATAGTAGCGGGATAAATTATACAAGTTTTTAAGTCTAATCGAGATCTATCAAATAAAAAAAGCTGCATCAAAATCCGTTCAGTAGTTTTTGCGTAATGTGCGAACAAACAAACAGAAAATCAGATAAACAGACAAACAGACAAAAAGTCTAAAAAAAATGTTTTGTGTTCAGACACGTCTATATAGCCTAAAACAGTATTTTTTTCTCAAATATCTTAAATGTGCAGACACAGCTCACAACTGTATAATAGTATAGATAGATATCCTCTGGTACCCATAGCACGTGCGTTAAGCTTTAGCCTTAAGGAAATACTTCAGTGCTGTTCTTTTCGTATTTGTCTATTGTAATATTATAATCTCAGAGCTGAAGTAATGAACTTTTTACTATCTCCTAGTCTAGACTTGGAAGAGCCAAAACTGAACTGATGAACCCCTAGCCTTGTACTGCAATATATGTAAATTTTCTATGAGCTTTTTTAAACAATATTTTCGTCGTAAATATATCACTAAATTACTAGTTCAATGGCTATTTACTCAATAACACCGGCTTATCCTGGCAGTATTTATCGTCAATAAATCTCGCCATTAGTGATACAACGTCCACCTGGTGACGGCGGAGGGCTAATCCCAGAGAATCCCTGGATATCCAAGGGTGAACGCCCACGCGTTCTGGCGACAATCGCAGCTGCACGCAATCACGTCCATCTTACGTATATCGTTGGAGATTTGTCTAACTGACCCTTAAGCAACTTTCGTGTAGACTGAGTAAGAAATAGAATGGACGTAATCATTTTGTCTGCTCGTATCCAAAACCTTGTTAGGGTTATTCTTCAATCTGTTCAGTTTTGGCTGATTACTAGTATTTTATGACAACACGCCTAGTGGCTCTAGACACTATTCAAGTAAACTACTCGTGACCACAAGTCGCATACTCGGTTAAAGATCATGGTATTAAATGTTATATTACTACAATTACGGAGAGCAGTGACAGCCTAATGGTAGACAAGGACTGCAAAGACAGTGGCATCGAGTTCGATCCCCGGTCCAAGATATTTGAATGGCACACACCTCTGTCGTTTCAAAATTTTTCGCTTTTATATGTGTGCATCGCCCAAGACGTTAAGCACCTATCAATGCATTAACGAAATTAACAGTCCCAAGAAATTGTCACGATTGCTGAATTGGCAAAGCATCTGGACGGTATCCAGGAGATGTAAGTTCGAATCCTGCTCGTGTCTGTTATTTTAGATTTCACATTTTAACACTTGTATGTTAAATTATGTGTGTATTTGTTTGCAAATCATCACTACCGGATGATGGAAAGCATCGTGAGAAAACCTGCATGTCTGAGAGATTTTTTGGTGGACTACAGCCTAAATCCCTCTCACTCTGAGAGGAGACTTGTGCCCAATACCGAGACAGTAACGAATTAAAAAAAAATACTATTCATCTCTCATCAAATTTTAGAGTCACTTCTAAACAGCAATAACTCCATACGAAATCGGACAACTAAATACAGCGATATCTTAAGACGCTATCCGGGCTCCGGTCACCGGAAGCCTGGATTAGAATCAGCGGGTCCGGGGGTCGCGCCGGACATAACACGTCTTGATGGGACCCTGTGATTGTGTAAGGGTTGTAAGATTTGTTGTAGTACTATCATTATTTGCGTACCCTTATCCTTATAGAGCAGATGACACCATACCAAGTATTTTGGATTCCTTGAAGTATTCTATTTCAATATCCATATCACCATTTTATACTACAAACGCCAGCAAGCAGCAGTTCTCCTAATAGTAAGCGAAGTTCATAGCTTCTAATACCTAATAGTAGATGAAAGGTGTACTATGTGAAGAGGAAGTGACGAGAGAGTTTGGGCTACCTGTATATTCATTCACCAAACTAAATGTTACAGTAGATATACGTACCTAAACCTACATACCGTTTGTTGTGTTAATTTTTTACCCGCCTTAGCACAAAAGTTATGTCTACTTTGACTATATTCTTCTGTGAGATATCAAAGATTCTCTTTTATTATTTATTCTACTCTTTGGTCGATTCATTCATATGTATAAATATTTTTTTTTTAATTTGAAGTGTTTAAAAACTTCTTAGTGTGTCCATCCATCCATCAAAAAAAGCTTTTACGAAACTCTTATCCAAAATATATATTTTTATCTGCTGTCGTATTCAGACTTCTACACTGATTATCACAACAACACTCTACATGTCATCCGTTGCTATGGTAACCATTGATGTAAGGTTGTTAAAGTATAATTTTAGTTATGTTTATGAGTTTAAAGAGTATTTAGCATTTTCAGTTTAATAGTTTTTTTAAAAACTTATTTTAGATACTCCGATTTCTATAATATTTCAATTGGTAGGTATAAGTTTAATAGTTTTTTTAGACTTATTACAGATTACAAATTATTTGTGAATGTGGAAAAAGAGTAGTATGAGTGGGATTCAAACTGCGTCCCTTCCAATCCGGGGAAGTGCTCTAAGTAGCTAAGCTATCGCACTGACCAACGGCCATACCTAATCTCCACATCACAATTGTCTTTACGACCCACTTCACCTATCGGATGCAACGTATTTTGACCAGGATCGGGGACGTTCTTAAGGAAGGCCGGGTTAAGAGTACTCGAAACCAACGTGCGTGCATGAAAGCACTAATGAAAGTAGATGAAGCGAAAGATGTGTGTCAGGATTGGTCAGGATTGTAGCAAGTGGAGAGAAGTGGTCTCTGCCTACATCTACGGGAAAAAGGCGTTACAATATGTATGTATGATTTTATAAAATAATAGAATTTTTAACTGCGTGCGTGAGCTTAGTGGCACTATTCAGAAAGAACGAGAGAAAAAGAGACAGTCAATGAGTATTTTAAAAGAGATTTTGGTATTATTAGGTACCTATATTGATACGTTGCGGAAAACAATACTAAACGTAATGAGTGCTGTGGGCCTAGCCAAGTTGAATTCTATAATCGCTAACGCTAATAGAAAACTATTTAAATGTATGGGAATTTGACATCTTTAACCATAGATAAAGAACCTATATTTATCTAAGTCTTTAACAATATCTATAACGCTAAGTCATGACTTAACGTTAGAGATGTCAAAGGAGATGTACCAAATGCCCATACATTCTCGGCCTGGAAAGGACATACATAAAACAATATGTTTTTTGAAGATAAATGACTACCCTATTGCCCTGTGTATTTCTTTTCACACTAAAACTTTTGGATGATGAGATAAAAGACATCTAAGATGGATATAATTTTGAAATTGAAATACCTCAAAATCGAATATTTGATCAAAAATAACACCATAATCATAAATAAATAAAATAATATCTACATATATAAACAAATAATGAGGCTTAAAATCACTAAATATATAACTTACACTCATAAAATCACAATACAATATTCACGATACACAATACACAACAACAACAGTAGACGAGTAGAATGACATGACATGACAGATGTAAAATGTTTTGCCAATATTTTGAATTATAATTGCTACTCTTGATTAGAAATAATATCAGTTTTCACCAAATAATTATAAAAAATATTTATTTAGATATTTTTATATATATTTTTAGCATTTGACATGCTTAGCAACATACATTAAACACAAAGTGAAAAATGTGAAATCGAAAATAACAGTCACGAGCAGGATTCGAACCTGCATCTCCTGGATACCGTCCAGATGCTTTGCCAATTCAGCCATCGTGACCCTTGCTCCTGACTGCTAATTTCGACAACACATTCATACTTAACGTCTTTGGGTGACGCCTGCACTATCTGTCATATGTACACAGATGCGTCCAAAAACTCCAATAAAAGATATGTCGGCGTTGCAGTTTGGATACCTAAATATAAAATCATTCTTAGTTTTAAGTGTCCCGTTGAATGTTCTGTATTTACCGGAGAATCTATAGCTATTCTTCAGGCTATTTTATATGCTGAATCACACAACATTCATAAAACAATTATTTTCACAGACTCCTTTAGTTCTTTGAGTTCCATTAGGTCTAATTCATTTCGTTCAAAATCGCGAACACCAATTATTCTTAAAATAAAACAGGCTCTTTTTAGATGCCACTCCAAGGAAATCCTAATATATCTTGTTTGGGTTCCAGGACACAATAGCATTGATGGTAACGAAGTAGTAGATCATTACGCAAAACAAGCCGCTCATACCGGTTGTTTATCAGAATTCACGGCATATTCACTAGACCTCATGTCATTAGCTAAAAATAATCTATATATCAGTTGGAATAGAACTTGGAACGAGTCTTCTTATATAAAAGGAAAATATTATAAATCGATTCAAGAAGTAATTCCGACAAAACCATGGTTTTCAAAATATCATAAAATTACTAAACGAGCTACTTCAGTAATTTGTCGCTTACGCCTTGGACATTCATGTACTCCTGTTCATCTGGCCAAAATACGGGTTAGAGATTCATCATTGTGCGAATGTGGACTGGACGAAGGAACACCCGACCATATTTTTTTTTAACTGCCCCAATAATTTTCATTCTCTTTATGATCTTCTTCCTTCATCTATTCCTCTTCCTTCTGACTTCAAATATATGATATACGTTATGTTGACTCTCCGTTTATACATACACTCAGCGATTTTATTATCAACAGTAATATTAAATTATGATCTTCTTTTCTACGTCTGTATTTTCGATTTATTCATGACCTTTCACAAAGCCAAAGTTTAAACAAAAAAATATATTTATCAATTCATTAAAAATTAAAAAAAAAACCTGACATTGGCGAAATCATCGGGACCGCCAGAATGAAGAATTGAATTGAGCTCTGTTTTGAAGTGCTTCATAAATTTCTTTTAACGGTGACTGTGACGTAATCATTGACGTGTTGGCTTACAAAAATTTACAACAAGTAAATATTGTTTCTATAGCCATTATTTAGGTAGGTATATATGCTCATTTGTAAGAATGTTGATTTTTTTTTTATTGCATGTGGTGGCAGACGAGCCACGTACCATCTGATGATAAATGGTAACCATCGCTGATGGACTCAACTATACCGAGAGTATTGTCAAGCCGCTGCTCACCATTTCATTTCACAGATATGAAATGAAAGAAAAAACGGCCATCTCCTGCTACAACCAAAACGCAACGTTGTGGCTTCATGGCCGGTCACACGGGAGATGGTGGTACCAACCCGCTCGGGCCCGATAGCAAATGAGTTCCTACTCCCACTTGGTACCCAGCCCTACCACCAGTACCTAATGCAATGGGTGGGTGATCATTGCTTACTTCCCTTAGTCACCTCATATGACATCCGTGGGAAAGAATGGGGTGGTGACACTTGCATTTTTAGTCTATCACCACATGGACAAAATCGATGAATCGAATGATCGAAGGTAAAAACTCTTTTTCCGTACTGCGTGATAATAATAAAGAACTCTGTTACTAGAATCTTGTGTTCAGCGCCATCTCTCGGATAATCTATACTATTATAAAGTTGTAACAGAGCTGTATCTGTACATTTAAGATATTTGAGAAAAAAAATGATGTAATAAGTAGGCTTTATGTATAGACGTATCTGAACACAAAACAATGTGTTTTAGATTTTTTGTCTGTTTACCTTTTTGTCTGTTTGTTTGTTCGCGCATCACGCTAAAACTACTGAACGGATTTTGATGCAACTTTTTCTATTTGATAGATCTCGATTAGACTTAACAACTGGTATACATTTTATCCCGCTACTATACCGGGAACCTGAGAAACAACCTAAAAACTAGCTTTTGGTTGCGGCGGAGCCGCACGCAAAGGCTAGTATAAAATAAAATAAATATTCATGGAAATTTTCACACAACGTCCTTTGGTCCCAAACTAAGCTTAACGCTTGTGCTATTGGCACCAGATTACGGATATAATACATATTATATTAAACTTTTCTTGTAAATACAATATATAGAAAACACCCACACGCACTGTGTTCATCACACATATAATTGTCCTGAGTGGGAATCGAACCCACGACCTCGTGTACGGAAGTCGATCACACTACCGACTACGCTACGAGGCCCGTCACAAAGACGTCACTAACATCATACTTTATATAATATTATAAATGTGAATGTAAGTTTGTTTGTTACGCTTTCACGTGAAAACTACTTAACCGATCATCATGAAACTTTGTACACATATTCTCGGAGGTATTAGAAGTAACATAGGATACTTTTTATTAAAAAAAATACGAAAAATAAAAAAAATTGTTTGTCACAAAATCTTAAAATCTAGCAACTTCAACGCCATCTAGCATTTCAGTAATGAAGTTCCAACCCCGAGTACTGTAATACCGTTGCACTGTATTACCGACAATTTCAAGGCTTGCTTTATTTATTTTTATGAAATTACTCACGGACGAAGTCGCGGGTAACAGCTATGTGTGTATAAAGAGAATTATGAATGTTGACGAAGCGAGAGATGTATAAAAGGATAGAGCCTCGTGGCACTCTTTTTTCTCTGCCTACCCCGCAAGGGAGATGGCGCGATGATAAGTAATAGTAGTTGTAGTGGGAGGTGAGGCCGTTTTCTTTTTAAAAAAAATAATGTAATAGTCATTTATTTACGCGAGCGAAGCCGCGGGAAACAGCTAGTAACATCATATAACATGACTGACCTATTTTTATTAGGTCAATTTTAGATTATTCTACTCTTTGAGGTCAATGATGAACATCTAAAATTCCAATCGAATGTGATGTCAATACATTTACTCGTAGTTCTTATACGACGGCCCTCGTGGCGTAGTTGGCAGTGTAACCGACTTCCGTGTACGAGGTCGTGGGTTCGATTCCTACTCAGGACAATTATATGTGTGATGAACACAGATATTTGTACTGCGTCTGGGTGTTTTCTATATATTCATCCATCAGCCTTTTAAAGTCCACTGCTGGACATAGGCCTCCCCAAGAATAGGGGATAGTGCCGTAATCGCCACGCTTGGCAGGCGGGTTGTCGATCGCAGTGGATGTTATTAATACTCGAAGGAGTGCTGCTGCCCACTCCCTCGGTATTCCCTCAGTCGGCTCTTACGACTCCCATGGGTGGAGAGGGGTGGGACAATTCTAAAGCTGGCCCCACACGGCAGCTTTCTATATATATTATATGTATGTATTTACAAAAAAAAGTAGTATAATGTATTATATCCGTAACCTGTACTCATAGCACAAGTTAAGCTTATTTTGGGACCAGAGGACGTTGTGTGAAATGTCCGTGAATATTTATTATTTATTTATTTATTTATCAATCGTATTTAAAATGGAATCCTTGTAATTTCACGGTGAAATCCCGTAAGTAATATTTCTAATTTCTAAATTTATTTTATGACACAGACCAACACAATATGCAGTGCTTTAAAATTTATATTAATTCTTTGTAATTGGAGCAAATTTATCTTTTTTTAATTTCACAAATTATTTGTTATTTTAGTACTTAGCATGCAAGTAAGTGTATACCACAAATACTTTGGAAAATCTAAAACTGCACGCCTCATAATCTTTATTTTTCACAATAAAATTGATTATTTAATAAGTAACTAATAATGTATTGGTCTTACAAAGTAGTTTTCAATAAATCACATAGCGCTAATTTAAAAAAATGCTAATGTGTTTCTCATGTCTTATACACCATCTAGCGCTAATTTTGAAGTAATAATATATTGGTATATAGAAGTAGTTCTACGAAATAAGGTATAGACTATAGCGCTGGTTTTAGTGTATCACTGTGCCATCGAGTCGAGCGTAAATATTCACTATTTTTTGTTTATTTAATAATAATTAAACCACATCGAATCAGACCGTGAAAAGTAATAGGGTTCTATTCGTAATTGTACTGAAATTAATAAGAAAAAAAAAGACTCGATTAGTAAAGTATTTCGGTTGTTATCGTGTTAACATACATTACCTACATCAAACGGACGTCCAAGACAGAACTTTTTAAACAGTTTTTTAACTAGTTTAAATAACAAAAATGGCATAAAAAATATCATGAGTGTCAAAAATTGTGTTTTTTTTTATATGTTTATATATTGTTTTACAAGTGCAATATTTGATAAATAGAGCCATTTTAAGTTTGAAAAATCAATTGTTCTGTGTAAAACCAGAATAGTACCCACCTCAACGCTTCGCTTATGAGGCGTGCAATTTATAATAGTACTTATAAATAATCGCGTCATCGCTTGCAATGATTCTTAATTATTGTAATAATTAGATTACCTACTGTATCAAAATAAAAATAAAACATGCAATAACATGCGACAGGTCTAAAAAGAATGTGAATTAGATATTGAATTTCACTATTAAGTTACTGCGATAAGGGACGCGATTTTCATAACCTGCTCGCAAAAAATCTCTCATTTCCATTTTCACAAATAATTTGTATCATTACATTCTTTAAGCTAAATAAAACTCTTTCTTTCCACTAGTCACAATCAATATTGTAACGATTGGGAAAGCACTTTGCAAGATTATTTACACAGTTATCTATGTAACTGTACACTGACCAAACTATAATGGAGGGTGTGATGTGGACATAACCTGTTTAATTTCCGGTACGAGTTCCCATAAAATTTATGGCATATCAGCCTTAGGTACTGGATCTGAATATTGCCTATTCCTATCAATATTTTAGTTTTTGCTCAATCTCTTACTGTCGCACTGTAGGGCGCCGGCTCTTCTGAAAAGTGAGATATTTAGGCCGTGCATACGCTGGTCCATTGCGGGTTGGCAGACTTAATAAGCTGTTGAGTAAATTTCTCGGTCAGGCAAGTTTCCTCCTGTTATTTTCAATTTCACATTTTTGCAATTTGTGTTCATTTATCGCCAATGCTAAATATAAAAAATTAAGACACAAGACTAAAAAGTAACGAAAAATGAATATTGATAGTTAAAAAGAATCGAATGAGCCCAAACTTGATAGGTTTACTATTAGACAATCTAGAGTTTCGTCTCCTA
The DNA here is from genome assembly GCA_948253155.1 of Leucoma salicis. NCBI lineage: Eukaryota > Metazoa > Arthropoda > Insecta > Lepidoptera > Erebidae > Leucoma > Leucoma salicis. The sequence continues at coordinate 23,473,709 of OX411820.1, read as the reverse complement.
GGTACCTTTAAAGCTTCACCATCAGAGTAGTTCAGCGGCACCAGTAGGTACACATAGGTGTTTCAGATGTTAGCTCACATATATAATATAATATATTTGAAAGTTAAGTAGTAAATACCCGTTATGCATCTAAGATCCCTACCTCAGCTAACAAAAAGAACGGATGACCTTGAAATGCCTGAACAAATCTTCTTAAATCGTAGCTAAGAACCATCTCGATCACAGACACACAGATACGTAAATTTTAAATAAATTTTTTCGTCGGGGGTTACTTTCGACTTTTTGCTGGATCTCACAGAAGATTCAAGAAAAGCGTGGAGCTATGCTCAGTATCCCTGCTATTATGTTACGTTAGTGAAAGCAGCAGAGGCCAAGACACCCTCACATCTACACCCCCTCATCTCATCTCTATCATGGTAACGCGTGTAGCCGGCTTACTTTTTTCCTTAATCGCCTGTTGTGCCAACAACGACATGAAAGAATAATGTGGTGTCATTTTATTTGCTAAGTCCATCACAACATTGCAAGCACCTTTCATTATGTCAAGATATTATTATTATGCAGCTAGAACAAGTAATTCACTTGTAGGTTTGTACCATAACAGGGGAGCCCCCGGCGTGCGCTATGGGTCTTCCATTATTATTATATTTCGATATGGGTAGGTATCAGTAGACGTTTAGTTGAAAGCCTTGTCGTGATTTTTAATTGCGTTGGTCCGATGTCCACGGATAGAATAGTGATAATTATATTTTTGTATTGAAATCATCGTGATATTGACTGCGCACTCGCCCTGATGATGAGCATCGGATCAGATGTAGGTAGGTATACATAGCAAGAAAGGAAGGTGATTACCTGGAGAAGCTTATGGTTACAGGAAAAGTTGAAGGAGAATTCCCAAGGTTGCCCGAGGCGTTGATTATCCGCACCACAGTGGACACGTGACGCCTTAAGAATCATCAGTAACAGATCAAAATGACACTCCATAACTAAAGATCGCATCCTGAAAAGGGATTACGACCCCCAGTAATAGGGATTACGACTCATAGAGGAGGAGGATATCTAGTGATGGAAAATGTCTTGAAAAAAACAGTAAGCATAAAAGAGCCAGCTTGCTCAGTCTACACGCTAGCGCACGCCAGCGTGGTGGACATTAATCTTAACCTTTCATTCTTAAGGAGAGCTCTCATCAATATTGGAACAGTAATACATAGCATCACGCCTGTTTTCCCCGAAGGGGTAGGCAGAGGTGTATTACACACCCACGACTCGCCAGCTATGTTAAGTCCCACGTAATAAGGAGCGAGCCTATTGACGTCTACCGGGCACATTTTCAAACTCCGGGCTGCTACTGAGAATTTTTCTTTCTAGGAAAAAGCTCAATAACATTGCCCGATCCGGGGATCGAACCCGAGACCTCATGATTAGCAATCGCATACACTACCGCTACACCACCGAGGCAGTTAACAGTAATACACTTACCAAAATAGTCTTCAAAACCTCGTGCATAGATAAAGTCTGGTTAAAGGCCGGTTCAACCGGGGAACTGCCACCCTCTCACACAAGATCAGCGTGAAACTGTTATATCGCATCGTGGCCTAAACCCCCTCCTACTCCTCCTTTATCTCCAGCTCCTGTACCTTTCCTTGGAGTTAGCGACATGGTGTTGCTAGCGTCGGCACTTACTATCGGGTGGGCCGTATGCTTGTTTGCCACCTCCATTGTATAAAACCCTCCATTTTCTGGGATAAATAATAGCCTAGGTCCTTTTCTGTACTCCGGTCCTTACTTATGCTAAATTTCGTGATGATCGGTTACGTAGTTACGGCAAGATATAACAAACAAATAAACGAACTTACTTTTACATCATAATATTAGTATGGAAGCAAGACTTCTTATCTAGAGTCTCCATAAACCAGTGACGTTTTAATGTTTCTGCTTTTTAAAGCTTTCAGTTGTATTCTTTTTATATATAGGCAGCTTAAACCATTTCTCACGCTTGGTAATAAAAAGAAAAAAACTAGTCAGTTTTGTCAAAATCAAATGACTTTCATATCTTCTGAAAGTTATTTCAAATATATAAATAAAAATAATAAGATCCATTAAACAAGAAGATAAAAATAATAATATAAATAACATACTAAACAAGATAGTGCCACGAAATAGAGCCATAGATACCTTGAACTTCTCCCTAAAGTAGGTTCAGTATCAAAAAGTATAAGCAAAAACAAATTAGGGCTTTGAAATAATATTGTTTTGAAAACCTACATATTTTAACATGACAATGGCTTTGAAACCCAGATTAAGGTCCAAAAGTTTTCTGATCCTATATAATTTTTAGCTTCGGTAACATTCTAGAGTGGATATTCAGGATGATAAACCGCCACTCGTGCAATATCGATCCCGACTCGATTACCTAAGATCGTGATTTCATTCGCATTCTAGGATAGAAGAGAAAGCACACAGTCTGTGAGCGAGTGGTGAGTGTCACGATAATCAATTAATTATTTCAGTAGTTACTGCAGCAGTAACAAAATAATTAACCACTAATATCTATTTACTTTACCTAAACTACTAAAAATCGTTACTATAATGTTATAAACGCGAAAGTACGTTTGTTTGTTTATTTGATAAGCTTTCTCACCTAACTATTTAAATTTTAACCAATCATTGTGATTTTTTTTAAATGTTTAATCAAAACCACAAAAGATATAAGTAGACTACTTATTATCCCGTAATAATGGATAATTCTAGTGGAATAGTGCGCAAACAAGCGTAGAGATCATTAGTATGATTATATTCTGAAGGAGAAAACGAAGTCGCAGGCTTAAAACTAGTATTTACATAACTTGCCAATGTCCTGATATCATATTCTTTATCTCTTGACTATAATGAATTATATTGTGTCTCTACTATCTACTACAACGGTAGCTTGGTGGTTATATTAATTATTCCCAACCGTAGAACTACTATTTTCACAACATTTATTACAGCAATTATGTTTTTACCTCGAGCTGCATAATGAATCTCTATAGTAGGGGACAATACAAATTTACAAATAATTTAAGATTTTAGACACATCTTATGTGTACATTTTCTATAAATACGATTTTTAAATTTAATATAAGCGGACACAGCTTAAATACTGACGTCATTGGAATACATAAGCTTGTTTTCCTCGGAAGTAAGTATTATGAATACAAACACGTAACAACCGACCTTATCTGTTATTAATAAAGTTTATAATCTATTGACACATAACTCAATACCTCAAGTCCAACTTGTCATAAATCCATTGATCAACTAAAACGCAATTTAAACCTTAATTTGAAATTAATAAGTGGTATATTTGTTTGAGGGATCGCAAGGGGTGGTAAAAGCCGGGTGTATCGAGCGTGCGCTGTTCACAAGTGGCGGATCGCTCGGCCATGATCGACGCGTCGGAAAAGCCATGTCCCTGTCGTCATGTGTTGGAAACAACTGTCCAAGTTTCAAAAATCCCTCTACGTGATCCTACTTTACTTGACAATATATCTAGTTATATCTTACGCAATAACGCCAGAAACGAAAATAACGTTCATTAGTGAAGAATTTCGAGTGGGAGACAAGTATATACTGATGTTTTTGGTTGCACGAAATATGACAGACTTTTTAGATTCGGAAGGTGCAGATGTGTTTACCAGTAGAAAGTGCGGTAACTGCTTTATAACGAACAATAGAGGGTTTTTACCTATAAGTGAGTATGACGCGGTTTTATTACATGGCGAGTTGACCCTTCTGTCTCATTCTTCAGCATTCATGGACCCAGGTAAAAGATACATTATTCAATCAAACAAAACATGTCTTCGGAAGAAATTGAAACGCTGTTTACGTGAACCTACAGTGACTTCTTTTGGTACAAGAGAGTCGTATAACTTGTGTGGACTCTGTAAAAGTTTATTGAAAAAGAAAGATTGATTGTAATGCCTTGATAGGTTAAGTTAATGTGTACCTGTAAGCCAAATGTGGTGCAATGTTGGTGCTTTAAAGCCACTTGTTTTGATGGATGTGTTTTGTAAGCGTATTTAGAGATGGAGTTTACAAACTCATTGCTTGATGTCCCACAGTGGTAATGATTGATCATTTAGTTATAAAAATGAATATGTTATTTAATAGAATATTTTTGCGATTTCCTGTTATTAAATCACTAGTTTTATTTGTTATAAATGGGTATGCTGTATGTGTGGACATTTATGTTACAGATATTCGTATGTAATTGATTTTAATAAATAAGTATATTATTATAATTGTTATATCAAGTCATTTGAAATTTATAATATGTATTTTTTAAATAAAATATGTACAATCTGCGTGTATTATGTTATTATTAATAGGCAGAGAGTTATTAAAAACCGTTACTCTCCTGTATTTAATTAAAATGTTATAACGAGTCGACCCGTGACCACGGCTGGTGAAACCCAGTCAAAATGTCGGGAATAAAAAGGTATTTTACCACTAAACAGATACCCGTTAAGTTCCGTTATAACATTTTAAATACATAGTAATAATACGCGATAGTTCAAAATCCGTTACTCTCATATTAACAACAGGTTGTTTTTATTATGTAACAACATTGCTTATTAAATATTGAAGATTTACGTGTTATAAGAAAAATTATTCAAAATCATATATATGTATAATTTTAATAACGATAACGAAATTTAATCACTGAGACTTCTATCAATTCTTGTAGCATCAAATGATTATAATATTGAAAAGTACTATCTGCATTATAATAAGTTATATATCTATTAAAAAAAATCGTCTACTTAATTAAAAACTGAAATTTGCCTAATATTTTTATGTATTTAATACTATGTTATCATTAAAAAAAGGAACCCTTTTACATTCATAAATTATTTATTTGCAATTGTATAATTATTTATGCGTGGCACTTTATAAATTATAATATTTTATGTAAAAAAATATATTTTATAAATATACAAACGATTTTGACTTAAAATCGTCTCTAACGTGAAAGTAACCAAAGAATAAATATAGGATTATAATTAAAATTAATTGGCTAAATTTAATATTTGTAAATAGATATATAAATGCCTATGTAAAGAAGGTCTTTTTAAGAAATTTAATACCTTAGATGACCTAGCCATTAGAAGTGCGGGCGATCATCGACAACAGGAGATTACTTTCTTATGCAAATATAACTATAACGTCATTGAAACACAATGTTCCGAATCCGTTATAATCATTTCAAATTTTTATATTGAGTTAAGTTAAAAAGCATTTTTCAGCCCATTGTCATACTGCTGGGCATACACGTAATTCTCCCTTCAACATGAGAGGGAATCATAATAGTTCACTATGCCTGCCGAATGCAGGTTGGCAGAGGTTACAAGCCCTCAAGGATAAATCTCTCAGTCATGAAGGTTGCCTCACGATGTATTATTTTACTATTAATTTGTTCACACACGATTTTGAAGCCAGACTAACGCAATTGCAATAATATAGAAACCGAATGGTTATAATTGATAACGCTGAGGCCTTTTTGGATAATAACTATATTTATGAATAATAAATATTATATTAAAACTGGATTAATGTAAATAAATTATATCATTGTAAGTGAGAGTGTTATTTTAAATAGAGTCTGCCTTTAGCCTTACTTCCTTACTCGTCGTTAATCTACACTATTATATCATCATGTCGTGTATTGAAGGAAGGTGGAGTCAGGAATCGCCGAAACCAGCGAGCGTGTATGAAGAGAGTTATGAATGCTGAGGAAGCGAGAGATGTATTCAAGAATAGAGCCTCTTGGCACTCTTTTCTCTCTGCCTAACCCGCAAGGGAAATGGCGTGATGATAAGTCTAAGTCTTATACCGTTTAGGAGCGTCTCAAACTAAGACTATTATTATTTTTTATTTTTGACTGTTTCTGATATGTTCGTCCATCACTAAAAACACTAATCCGATTTTGGTTAAAACTAACTGGTTTAATAGTTTATGATTAGACTTCTAACTGGTATACATTTTATCAAAAAAAAAACATATTAAACTAAAATTTAGATTTATTTACAAAACTAATTATTTTCGTTTATCCCCTTACCTAGTCCTAAATTAAAGCCCTCTGTGAATACTTTAACGTGAAATAGTTATGAATTACGTGACCATCACACGAGTATGTAGTAAGGTACTTTCGGGCACAGAAAGTTGTTCAAGATGCACCTAGTTCTGAGTAAATACTTCTTATGGGAATGGGTCAGCTCGATCGAGGAAGTACCACCCTCTTACGGAAACAACTTTACTCTTTATCCCTCCCTTCCACTCCCAATAGGAAAGGGATACCTTTCCTTGGAGTAGGCGACGAGCGAGTGATGCCTCTGGTTTGCTAGCGTGTATTGACTGCGTTTACCGCTTACCATCAGGTGGGCCGTAAATAGCCGATACAGCCGAAGTAGATGATATATTTAGACCTAGACTCACCTTCCGAATAGGTCATATATTGAAGGAAGGTGGAGTCAGGAGTCTCCGAAATCGGCGAGCGTGTATGAAGAGAATTATGAATGTTGAGGAAGCGAGAGATGTATGCAAGAATAGAGCCTCTTGGCACTTTCTCTCTGCCTACCACGCAAAGGAAATGGCGTGATGATGATAAAATGATTTTGTGAACATGTAACTGTGTATGTTCTTTCTGTATAGTAGCTTTTGACATGCTCAGATCTAATTTTAAAGTACAAATTATTTATGAATGAGGAAAAAGAGAACTTTAGTGCAAGCGGGAATCGAGTTGAAAACGAAATGATTTAAAAAAGCAAACGCGTTTGTTTTCTTGAAATTTTCAAAAATCGATATAGTGATTAAATTTCAACCACCGGGCGATCGCTAACTCGTAATCGTATGTCATATTCGAAACAGTTTGATTCGGCATGTTTATGTTCTCACATCTCCAAAACAACTTGAAATTATTCTCACGATATTGTATCAACATTGTTCTTTTTTTTCTCAAAATACTGGGTCAGTTATAAAAGTTATAATCGATTACCAAAGCAAAGCGTGGAGGTTACAATCAATAAACATTTTGTGGAGGTCTTAACTGGTGACAATATGAACCAACTGGTTCGACCAGAGTACATTGACAGAATATTTGCGTTAACTATAGGGGTTGATGTCGTTCCTGTGGTGAGCGTGGTGCTAGGGGTCCAAATCTCTTTCATCCTTTCTGTCCTTACTTCTCAATGAATACCTACTATAAATAATTTCATTCAGCGATCTGTCATATTTAAAGTATTGGATATCTCTGGTTTAATACGATACAATACTTTCTTGAAATATTATCTGATGACCAATCAAAACTGTTTTAAAATCCGTTACGTGGTTGAAATAGCGGACATACAGACGATTTTAATTTATTATATTTAATTAATATAATTATAATATACTATACTAATCTATACATATAAATAAAACTGAAGTGTCTGTTTTATTATCAATATAACAGCCTTTTACTAAATGCACATAAACTACATGACAACAAAAATATTTAATTTTTGTTACTTTCACTGGCAGATAGCTGTTGTTATACCTAAGGAGTAATTAAGGTTATTTTAAAATCTAAATAATGGTTTTTGAAAAAGGAAAAGTCAGAACAGATTTTAAGGTCACAGTAGATACTGGTGTGCTAGAACCAGTGGATGAATATGTATATCATGGGTGTGGATTCAGTCGGGATGAAAGGTTGAACACTGATAATAAAGAGAAGAGTAAATGCGAGAAATAGAGTGAACGGAGCGCTGGGACAACTTCTCGATAGCAACCACCCCAGCCAGTAGGCACGTGTCACAATACACAACGCAGTGCCTGTCCCAATATTATTATATGGAAGCGAGAGTTAGATATGCAAAAAGGAGCATGAGAGTAAAATTAATCCAATCGAAATGCAATCTCGGCGTTGAATCTGAAGAGTTACGCTGACTCTCTCTGCCCTCTATTTCCCATGTTTAGTGTTCTCTCTATATTAGTAGTGGACTTTCCATCCCATCCCCGTAATCCAAGATATAAATTGATCGACTTGTTCAAACACACCATTTATATCGTGACTCTTACATCTGTTAGGTACATATTTTCGTTGTTATGGTTTACCATTTTATCTTTTCTCATATTATTTGTTTACTTTCGATTATAAAGCTTAAAATGTCAATAAGCCTATAATTTACTTTGGTGGGTGTCGCATAAAGAACTACTAAATAAGCACTTGACAGCGTATTTAATTATGGAGTGTTCATTAAAGGCGGACAAACCGATAAGCCGTAGTATCTGCGACGCTGAACAGAGTACTTTGATGTTGATGTATGTTCTAGAAGAAATCACCACTGAGAATGTGAAGGTGGGAACGCATTGCACAAAAAAAGCTTTTTCTAGAAAAGAAATAAGCCCGTTACAAAATACACAGCAATTGCATTAGCTGGGGCAGTTTATTATTCGATATGTTCATCATCGGCCGAATAAGTTGAACTAATTGTTGATTAAACTAAATAAACCTATGTCCACGGATACTTTTTCCCTTGCTATTATTATCTTTACCAAGCATTGCTTATTTGTAAACAAATACACGTTTAGAAAAGTCATAGGTTTGTTCTTAGTTACCACTGAAGTAACATAGTTCCAGTGGCCCGCCAGTAAAGGCGGGGAGAGGGCACACGGCGGGTTTATGTAGTGGGTTAGGGCCCCACACTACCCTGTTCGTTACGACGGGGTATGCGGCTAGGAACATTTTCTCCCGACTTAACAAAAAAAAAGGTATATACTCTTAGTTGACGAGGTCTGTCGACTAGGGTTAGTCGAGTAGGGTAGAGTTGATAGAAATAACATCAGTGTAAAAATAAATAATAAATAAAATGTATATATTATAAAGCCTCAATAAATCGATTTTTAAGTGCTACCTATCAAACATTGTATTGCTATGACAACACACTTGGTTTGATTCAAGCGATATTTGTTATTGCCTATAGTGGCAAATGAGCCACAGCCCATGTATTGATAAGCGTAACTGCTGTTCATGAACTCAGCACTACAAAGAATACTGCCAAACCGCTGCTCACCCTAAATATTATTCATAATTCATAAAATATAATACATCGGCGAAATATATTTCGCCGATGAGAAAGTGATAGCTCAAACTCACGCTGCAACTATAAACACAAACAGAGACGGAGGTACCGACCCGCTCGTGCCTGATAACGAGTGGTAACTACATTTTGGTAGTCGTAATATAATGGGTGATAACACTTCCTATAGTAGCCTCGTACGACGTCGGCTGGAACGAATGGGATGGTGACTTATATTCTTAGTCCGTCACCGCGCGGACTTGAATTGGTAAGTCCAATATCAGTGTGTTTGTAGACCTTCCGAATGAGATCTCCAAACTCCCTGGAGTCTCCGTACTAACCGATTCTACGAGGCCTATATAGAACTACTATTTAATAAACATATTTTGGCAGTACTTACGCAGGCATTAACGTTCAGGTGTAGGGTTGGCAAGCAGAAATAAGTTAGTAATATTACACAAAATTTAATATTATGAGAAAAATTGTGAGACCGTGTGGGGCCGGCTTTAGAATTGTCCCACCCCTTTCCACCCATGGGAGTCGTAAGAGCCGACTGAGGGAATACCGGAGGGAGTGGGCAGCAGCACTCCCTCGTGTAGGTATTAACAACATCCACTACGATCGCTAACCCTCCTGCCAAACGTGGCGATTACGGCACTATACCCCCAATTTGGGGAGGCCTATGTCCAGCAGTGGACGTAGAAAGACTGATGGATGGATGTATGGATGAGAAAAATTGTAGTGGTAGACCCTTGCTTATCTCAGCATGAATGGGTCGGCTCGATGGGGAATGTACCACTCTCTCAATGATAGGTACCCCTACCGTTGTGGTACGTATGATGATTGAGAGCGTAGGGGGCTCAAGCCCGCTCCTTATCCTATCCTTATTACCCTTCCTATCCTCTCCTTAGTATCCTACCTATCCTCTTCTTAATATCCTTCCTATCCGCCTCCTAACTAACTTATATTTAGATGTTTAGTCAATTGCGTAATGGTTAGGTATAATAACATGAAATTATACCCACAGTTTATGATCTGAACCACAATATAGATCACTAATTATCACGGTATGGTAGGGGGGCAGTAGATATCTACTTTTACGATTACACTAGATGCTACTGTTTGGATTTCTACTGGATTAGTAGAAGTGTATTGTATATTGAAAGGCATTTTTTATAAAACTGGTTTAGGTACTCAACAATAATATTTAGAGAAATTAAATTATTTGTGAATAAGGAAAAAGAGATTTTTTGTACTAGCGGGAATCGAACCCGCGTCTTTTCCAATCCGGGGAAGTGCTCTAAGCCACTGAGCTATAGTACAGATCTTTCGATCATCCCAATCTCCTTATCACATTTCTCTTTACGACCTGTGATGTTGTGATTTTGTGCACAGTCTGAACACTGACACTGAAACAGAAAAAATATAGTTACTGTGGGATGTGCATAGATCTAGTAGTAAAGTAAAATACGTCCTTCTGGACGGGCGGTTTCTTCCAATAACTGGCTATTTTTTATTGACTGTGTTGGTAATTGAGCCCATCCACGATCAGGTCTGAAAGAGTAAGCTCGTCTCGAGCCTTGGTAATCACCATAGATTTAGGATATACTCCATAGATAGGCTATCATACTTCATACTATATATATATATATATATATATATAATATTATAAACGTGAATGTAAGTTTGTTACACATATTCTCGGAGGTATTAGAAGTAACATAGGATACATTTTATTAAAAAAAAATACGAAAGATATAAAAAATTGTTTGTCAAAAAATCTCAAAATCTAGCTACTTCAACGCCATCTAGCATTCCAGTAATGAAGTTCCAACCCTGAGTACTGTAATACCGTTGCACTGTGTTACCGACAATTTTAAGGGTTGCTTTATTTATTTTTATGAAATTACTCACGGACGAAGTCGCGGGTAACAGCTAGTAGGCTATAAGAGTAAAAGAGACCCACCGAAGCTAATGGTACTGCGATGTGTTAGAACGAGAGAGAGAGTTATGCTAACAACGAGACCTAAATTTATTTGTTACCGGCCTGTAGCGGCCTTGACAAGTTTACGCGTACATGATTTGGCGATTATTTATTGTAATTAAAGTCTTTACCAGTATTATAATAACGTTATAACGATGGTTACTTGTGCAGTACCAGGTTGTAATTCTTCAAAGTATGATAATCCACAGGATTACTCATTTCACGAGTAAGTTTACTATTTGCTTATTATCTTCAATTCAAAATAACGGTTACGCAAATGTATCAGATTTGGAGAAAATATTACGAGGAAATTGTTTACTATATTATTACAATGATTTGGGGTACACGAAATAGTCATATTTGAGAAATTACAAATACGGAAATATGAGGAGATTTATGACCTCATTTTTAGTGATGCGAAGGACTTAATTTATTTGTTGATATCGACTTTGATGGTTGGTTAACAACAATATTAACTATTATTAACATACATAATACAATTACAAGTATGATTACGGTTTCATAACTAAATTGCTGAATCGATTTTGGTAAAAGGAGAAATTGAGCACAGATTGCGAAATGTAAATAAAGGTAGCATTTGACAATTTTATAACTAAATGGTTATATTCAAGGGTATCTAATTTACTACCTATTATTGATGTGAATCATCATTCGTTTTGACAAGTACTTTAGTCCTAGATGATATCCGCCTTAAATATGATGATTTATGTCCATTTCTGTTATTTTAAATGTCATAATTGAAAAAGTTATGATCATTTTATCTACTCATCATTTTTACAAAATAATTTGCATGTTTTCACATCTGGTAGACGTCCCGCGACGTCTATTTTATTATTTTGATATTTGATATACTTATATGATTAATAAATATTCCATTAAATCTGTGTTTTATATTTTCTGGCCTCTTCCATAAATTTCTGGTTACAGTGGCAGTTTCGCGTAATATCGCTCGTCCCACTGGTGAGACGATTCAGAATTTAGGAATATATTAAATTTAAATTCCCAATTATTTCACTAACATTTTAGTGAGACAAATGGGAAAATATTGTTACTTTATGTAACTTATGCAATTTCCTTCGATGTCTGTATTTATACTACTAGTCTTGCAAGTTACTGCTTATCTAATGTACCTATTTACACTACTTTAAATAAATAAATATTAACAACTAGACGCAGTACAAATATCTATGTTCATCACAAAAATAATTGTCCTTAGTGGGAATCGAACCCACGACCTCGTGCACGGAAGTCGATCAATCATCTTTCTATTTAGATATTTTTATATATATTTTTAGCATTTGACATGCTTAGCACTATACATTAAACACAAAGTGAAAAATGTGAAATCGAAAATAACAGTCTGTTATTTTCGATTTCACATTTTTCACTTTGTGTTTAAAATCATCTTTCTTTTAAATACTTATTATGACTTACGCATTCAAGTACCAGGGTAGCAGGAAATTGTAGAAGGTTGCTAGAAGCAAAATCTGAAATTGTTGACTTGAAATAAAATTATCACTTTCGTCTCACCAACAAGATTAACTAAACGATCGGGTAAAAAAACAATTCCCGATCGTCTCACCAGTGAGACTGACGGAAATACACAGGAAATATAATTCGCTTTCTATGTTACTCTCAAAACCTTTTCAAAAGTATGTTTTAGTATCGCACACTGTTATCGATATCGACAACAATCATAACTTCATGCGCAGCACTTTCAATACACACATTGACAACTCACACACACATACATGATTGTTTTTTGGTCTCATTTGGTAGTTGACATTGCCCATCTATGGAGTATATCCTAAATCTATGGTAATCACCACTCATAAGTTCAGAAACATCAGAGGTACAGCCAAACCACTGTTGTCAATCGTAAAGTTACTAATAAGCACTATAGGTTCTCTTAACAATACACAGGCTGTTGGGTTTGACTCTATATCAACCTTGATACTCAAACAATGTAGCCAAGAATTATCTACAGTATTGTGCTATCTTATAAATCTCTCCCTTAGTCAAGGTACCTTCCCGGACATACTCAAATTTTCAATCGTAAAACCTATTTATAAAAAGGACTGTAAACTAAAAATTAATAATTATAGACCTATTACCATTGTTTCCATCTTATCAAAGATCTTTGAAAAAATTATGTACTCCCGGATCATTGATTTTTTAAACAAACATAATGTCATAATAGAAGAACAGAATGGCTTTCAGAAGGAAAAATCTACGACGCTGGCTGCATTTTCCCTCATTCATTACATCACTAAAAATATTGATGAACGGCGTCGAGTTTCTGCTATATTCTTTGATTTGAGTAAGGCTTTTGACGTAGTTTGTCATGACTTTCTACTTAATAAATGCGAAAAGTATGGCATAAGAGGTCAGTCCTTAAAGTGGATAAAAAGTTATCTAAGCGATCGAAAGCAATGTGTTGAGATTACACAATTAGACGATAGGTTGGTATGCAGATCATTTAGATCCTCTCATAAATATAATAATTCAGGGGTTCCACAAGGGAGTGTAATAGGACCTCTTCTGTTTCTTCTCTATATAAACGACATGCCAAAAGTAGTAAATCACAAGTGTATATTGTTTGCTGACGATATTTCAGTAATTGTTTCAGACAAAATCAAAAACGGAAATCATGAACATGTTCTAAAAAATACGGTGGAGTCCGTAACTAATTGGATGAACCGCAATAATTTAACTGCAAATTTATCTAAAACTAAGATTATACAATTTTGTAATTATAATAACAAAAGAGATAAAATCACTATAACCAATCATACTAATGAAATAGCAGAAGTTGAAAGTATAAAGTTTTTAGGTATAAATCTGGATAAACACTGCAACTGGAAGTTTCATATAGAAAATGTTTGCAGCCGACTAAACAAGTTTGTGTATGCACTTAGAAAATTAAAAAAAATATCAGGCGAAAAAACGGCTCTCCTAGCATATCACGTTTATGTGGCTTCGGTGCTGCGATATGGCTTACTGTTGTGGGGAAATTCTACAGATGTTAATAAAGCATTTCTTGTTCAAAAAAAGTGTATAAGAGCAATATGTGGAGTAGGACCCTTTGATTCATGCAAACCACTATTCAAAAAACTTAACTTACTCACACTACCGTCGTTATACATCTTAGATATAGCAATGTTTGTCAAAAAAAGATCTAATATATTTGTTAAGGCATGTGATAACAAAAAATATTTGTCCAGAGATCCAACGAAACTTGCAGTTCTTAAATGCTCAACTACGCTTCACAAGAAAAATAGCTATATGATGTTAATAGAGGTCTATAATAAAATTCCTAAATCACTAAGAGAGCTACCTCTACAAAATTTCCGTAAAGAGCTGACACATTGGCTCCTGGACAAATGCTACTATACAGTCAAAGATTTTCTAAAATAAATAATATGCACTAAGATGACTTAACTTAAGATAATGATATCTGAATAAGACTGGACTGTTTGGAAATAATGTATATCGTGTATGTCATGATGTTACGGTATTTATAGTCAAATAATTTAATTTTTTGTAATTTAATTAGACACTAAGCTCATTTGCATGCCGCTGTGTCGGCGAAACATGTTGAACTTTAAATTATTTAACTTGCAACCTCTGTACCGTGTTTCAGCAAATAAATACTCACTTACTTACTTACTTACTTACTACAGACTATTTTTAACTCAGTCTTTTCTAAATACTTTTTTAACTCTAGTTAAGTGCCTAACAAAATAATTGTGTAATATTTATAATATAAATAGATGTACAACCCTATTCACTAGTGACGTTCGTAGGGTCATTACTTTGATGTCGCGCTGACATTTGGCACGAGTGAGCTAAACATTATTGTTGGCCGGGCGATTTGTTGACTACGCGAACATAGCCCATAGTGAGGTGCTTTGTGTTTTTAAAAATATGACTTGTTTTTGTTCACAATCTGTTAAGTACTGCCCCACTGTTTCCTGTTAGAATCGGGTCTACCTGAGAATAAGAGACATAATTAATCACATAAGGGGAGAAGAAGTGATAATCTAGCGGAGAAACCAATGACTGCAAAGACAGTGGTATGGTGTTCGATCTCCTGTCTAAGTTCCAGACCACGGACGGCACACACCTCTAACTTGTGGTCTTTTTTCGAAATTATGTGTGTATTTGTTTACAATTTATCACAGCTTGGTGAAGAATAAATATAATGAGAAAACCTGGCTGCGTAAGAGACTGACAATTTACACTGGGCCAGTGTGGTGGACTATGGCCTAATCCCTCTCATCATGAGGGGAGACCAGGGCCCAACAGTAGGATCAGCAAAAAGGCCGCAGCTCATTTCGGGTTGGCATCTCTCATGCATGCAGCTTAACTCGCGACTGATTTCTTCAATGTGATATGTTTTGTTAAAAACACGCACCTAAATAATTTCGACAGGTACGAGGTTGTAAAAATTTTACATAAGACTGGGAATCGAACTATAACACCGTTCAGATTCAGTTAATTCTATTATTATTTTGTGAAGATGGGTAGATAAGACAGAATAGTTCAGGTATAAGTAGATAAATGAGACAGTAGATTGAATATGTAGTACATATTATCCGAAAAAAACTAAGAAAAGCTATTTTCAAAAATCACCCATCAACAACTTTGGTAAATAAAGTATGGCCGGGACAAAACATTTTTTTAAACTGATTTAAAGAGTTATTGTAAGATATGCGTAAACTACTCAATGGATCAAATTTTCAAAACCACACAGACAGACACAAGCAGAAGTTGGTAATTTACATAAATTTCCAGTTTCAAATAGATACAAGAATTAAAAGTTGTTAAATACGATACTCAGATTTGTTTACATAAATTAATCCTTATCTACAAGTTAAACGAATAATAGCATATTAAAAAAATGAATTCCGTTATATTCCAACTGTATAAAGAATGATGTTTAGTTCCTTTCAGCATTTTCACTACAATTACGAACACGTAGCTGGTGAAGGAAGGTACAAGGAAGTAGGTATTCTTCGCCGTGCTTGCTTCACATCGGAAGGATTAAATTTTACATTATTGATTACATTTATATCTGTACAATTTAGGACTTACTCACATCTGACGTTAAGTATAAATTAGGTAATTTAAAAAAACCTGAGAAAAAATGATCTTATTTTTATACCTATAAACATGGCTATGGTTGAGCATGTCAAGTGCAAAAAGTATATATCAATCATGTGTAATTCTTAATACTTACTTACTTATCATCACGCCATTTCCATTTAATATTTAATAGTAATAATAATAACCTAAACTACCCTGTTCGTTGCTCCGGACGATGGAGCGTGCGGTCAGGCACATTTTTTCAAAAAAAATAAAGGTAGTTTACTAAAACAATGTATGCTAATAAATCTGAGAGATGACGTGGCTCAAGACAGTAAAAAAGTATGTGATCTAAAAATTGGTAGTTGCGAGCTACAGCTACGATAGCTTGTGGTAGAGTATTCTGTAGTCTGTTTCATTTCCTATTTTACATTTTAACATACAGACATACATTTAAATAACAACATATTTATAGGGCAGTGTCGTCCTTTGGTGTGATTCTTAATTGTAGTAGCTATTATAATTAGCTTACCTGATCGGAACAATATATGTAAATATTTCTGACAGAAAAAGAGACCTTTGATCAGAATTTGAACCCACATCTTTCTGGAAAACGCTTTTGACTGTTACGCCATCAACCTTACGTTTACTTTTTGTTCTCTTTTTAAAACCAACGGACATATTTTCCCAATTGGCATGTCAAATACTTACACAAATCAAAAGTCGTAATACTTTTCTAATAATATAGGCGTATTATATGTAACAAATACTTTGCTGAAAACTATTACTGTAAATTCAGCCGCAAACTGTGCGCATAAAGCGAGCATGTTCAACTACGAACACCAAAGTCAAGGTGGTAGGTTTCTCTATGTTACACAACCAGACCTCGCGAGTGCCGAGCCGTACATACACACTCACTTCCAATGGTGTCTAGCGAGCCGTGCACTCTGCTTGTGTCTGAGATATCACTGCAGAGAAGAACATGAAGAATCGGATCATGAGGTGGGAAATTTGTGAATAATAGATTAATGTTGTTTATGTCCGTGTGGGGCCGGTTTTAGAATTGTCCCACCCCTCTCCACCCATGGGAGTCGTAAGAGCCGACTGAGGGAATACCAGGGAAGTGGGCAGCAGCACTCCTTCGAGTATTAACAACATCCACTGCGATCGCCAACCCGCCTGCCAAGCGTGGCGATTACGGCACTATCCCCCATTCTTGGGGAGGCTTATGTCCTGCAGTGGACTTTTAAAGGCTGATGGATGGATGGATGGGCAGCAGCACTCCCTCGAGTATTAACAGCATCCACTGCGATCGCCAACCCGCCTGCCAAGCAAGGTGATTACGGCATTATCCCCCATGACAGGACCACTCGTTGTGGCGTTCTCTTGGGGAGGCCTATGTCCAGCAGTGGACGTTGATGGTTGTTTATGTGATTGGCTTTTAGTACTTACTTATCATCGTGCCATCTCCTTTACGGGATAAGGAAAGAGAACAAAGTATCAAAAGGCTCTATTCTTGCATAAACGCTCGCCAGTTTCGGAGACTCCTGATTCCACCTTCCTTCAATACATGACCACTTCGATCTGGATAGGTGAGTCTCGGTCTCCCCCTGTACCTACATCCTTCCACTTTCGCATTGTATATCTTCTTAACCAGTCGCTTGTCCGGCATTCTTTCCACATGTCTGAACCATCGGAGCATTCCCATTCTCGCTCTCTTACGTTGTCGTTACGAATGTGGTCGATCAGCGTCACTCTACAAACTTGCCGCAGATATCGCATTTGTATTTGTAGACATTTGTTTCAGTATTTTGCAAAAATAAGTAATAACGCCATCATCCGTTTTATGGCGGGAACAAAGTTCGGTCCTATTCTCCCCATCTGGTAATATAAGTCAGGGTATGGTCCTCACTAAATAGTCCGCCGTGCGCCGTATTCTCCCGTAATCAGCCTTGTCAATCACTTTGGTACAGATATTATGCTGAATTTTTGATTTGATAGCTCGGTAGCCCAGTGGCTTAAGTATATACTCGTATTCCAACAGCAAGGCAATGGCCTTCAAAGCTGAGCCGTAATAAAAACCTCTCTTTTTCCACTTTAAAAAATTATTTATTCTTTAAAGTAGCTGAGCATACAAGTGCTAAAATACAAATCACAAAGATATTTAAAAAAATAGCACCTCATGTCACCGTTAGGTGCCTGCGATAGCTTAACGCTCCAGTGCACTTCCTCTGGTTGGATGGTACGCAGGATTGAATCCTGCTACAGTAAAGCTCTCTTTTTCCACCGTGACAAATCATTTATTCTCTAAAGTAGCGGAGCATGTCAAGTGTTAAAATACAAATCACAAAAATACCCTGTATTACATTGAGCACCAATAACAAAAGATTTGTATCTGTATTTTAGCATTTGACATGCTCAGCTACTTTAAAGAACAAATTATTTGTGAATGTGGAAAAAGAGAAGTTGAGTGCGAGCGGGATTTGAACCTGCGTCCCTTCCGATCCGGGGAAGTGCTCTAGACCGCTAAGCCATCGCACTGACCAACGGCCATTCTCAATCTCCACATTTATATAATTAATGCACGTTAATGCATGTTAATGCATCCGATAGGTGACATGGATCGTAAATACAAATATGACTAACTCATCGGACACTCTCCTAGAGTGAAAAAAAGGACTTTTGTTTGCCCACACACTGGTGCGAATATCTCTGTGTCTGTATAGACAAGTGTCCGTTGACACTGGTGGCCATGACTGAAATCTGTGGTCTGGGGATCATTATTAATTCCTAATATTATATATAATTCTTCCCTTAGAGTATTGGTGCCATATTTAGCGCTCTTTTTACCGACTGCGAATGGGGACCTTTTCTCCAAGGCAACAAAAACAAAAGCTGATGATCGCGACATCAGGAGTAGTGTGTTTGACTTCATCATCGTCGGAGGGGGCACGGCAGGTTGTTTGCTTGCGAACAGACTGTCTGCCATCAACGATTGGAAGGTAATAATAATGGATCTAAATAGTATACTACCAATAGAACAGATGCCATAATGGGTTAATGGATTTTCAAGTCAATTCGATTGAGAAAATGCTTAAAAACCTACAAACATATCATATACGCTATCTCACCTTGATGGTTCACTCTGAAGCCAGTCAAGATAACAAGTTGTCTAGTAGTAGAGAGCCTTGCTTATCTCAGCATGAATGGGCCCGCTCCATGGGGAAGTACCACATGCTCACAGAAGATCAGCGTGAAACAACGGTAGGCGAGCTACTGTTGTGTTTCATACTCTAACTCACCGTTAGAGTGCCGGAGATAGCGGCGCGCAAGTGATGCCTCTGGTGTTGCTAGTGTTTATAGACTACGTCAACGTTTACCATCAGGTGCTTTCGTTATAAAACATAGTTAGTCAGGTAACCTGTCGTCGCTTAGTAAGTTTTCATTATTTTTACTATGCGAATATATTTAATCAATAATTGAATTATATGCGAATATATTTTCGATAGATGGCGTAGATGCCGTAGATCTTAATAAAATATGAAATATAGAAATTGGAGTCTGTGAGCGGGTTATGTGGTAGAGACTTGCTTATCCTGGCATGAATGGGCAGGTTCAATCGGAGAAGAACTGCCCTCTCACAGAAGATCAACTTAAAACAAGGGTAGGTTGTTCTGTCTTTGTTTCGTATGGTTAGTGAGAGAGCCGGAGGCCGAAATCCTCTCTCTATGCCTCCTTATTGTCCTGCCTAACCTTAGTATTCTTCCTATCCTCTCCACCACATATCCTTGCCTTCAAGATTGCGACGCGCGAATGATGCCTCTGGTGTTGCCAGTGTGATAGAATTTATAAAACAATAAAAAGACGTAGCATCACTCCTGTATTCCCCGAAGGGGTACGCAGAGGTGTATTACACGCCCCCGACTCGCCAGCTATGTTTAAGTCCCACGTAATAGGGGGCGAGCCTATTGACGTCTACCGGGCACATTTTCAAACTCCGGGCTGTTACTGAGAATTTTTCTTTTTAGGAAAAAGCTCAATAACATTGCCCGACCGCGGGATCGAACCCGAGACCTCATGATTAGCAGTCACATACACTACCGCTACACCACCGAGGCAGTTGATAGCATTTATAGTCTACGGTAACCGCTTACCGGCCATATATTTGTTTGTCACGTAGTGTAAAAAAATCTTGCTGAGAGATCTTCTTTTTCCACAACTATTCTAGTTTATTATGGAGTTGCTTTTGCCCGCGGCGGCGCTTACCTATAATAACTGCCTATATAATAATAACCATCCCACAGGAAGGCTCCATTTATCCGGGATAAAAAGTACCTTCTAGTAAGTAGCGTCTCTTCGAAAAGTCCTTCTCTATACTCCGGACTTACGATGATCGGCTAAGTAGTTCGACTTCAAAGAGTGACCGATAAAAAAATACTTTCAAAATTATAGCTAATATTAGTAAAGGCTAGTAAGGATTATTATCAATCTTAGGTGTTAGTCCTTGAGTCCGGAATGGATGAGAACATAGACTTTGACATCCCAGGAGTCCCTACCAAGGAGTACCGGCCGATATTATGGAACTTTAAGACAGAGAGGAATGGATACTCTTGTCTGTCGCGCCCGGGAGGCGCCTGTGAAGTGAAGACTGGCAAGGTACGTAATCGAAAGATTTTCTCTATACTATTAGAAAACATGAGAGTTAGAATGTATCTCACTAAATCGTACCGAAACCGTATCGTGGCATTGTGATTGGTTGAGAGATCACCGTCATCGGCCGAAGGATTATTGCGACATTACGCGTCGGTTTCTCTACCAATCACAAGCGAGACGATACGATCTCGATACGATTTAGTTTGTCCGTGTGGTGACGGACTAAGAATACAAGTGTCACCACCCCATTCTTTCCCACGGGTGTCGTATGAAGCGACTAAGGGAAGTAAGCAATTACCATCCATTGCATGACTGGTGGTAGGACTGCGTACCAAGTGCGAGTA
This sequence comes from Leucoma salicis, assembly GCA_948253155.1. Taxonomy (NCBI): domain Eukaryota; kingdom Metazoa; phylum Arthropoda; class Insecta; order Lepidoptera; family Erebidae; genus Leucoma; species Leucoma salicis. The sequence continues at coordinate 23,452,521 of OX411820.1, read as the reverse complement.
CTCACTTGGTATCAGGCCCGAGCGGGTTGGTACCACCATCTCCCGTGTGACCAGCAATGAAGCATATCGTTGTGTTTTGGTAGTAGCAGGAGATAGCCGTTTATATTTCATTTCATATATGTGAAGTGAATTGGTGAGCAGCGGCTTGACAATACTCTCGGTATAGTCGAGTCCATGGGCGACGGTTACTATTTACCATCAAATGGACCGTGGCTAGTCAGCCACTACATGCAATAAAAAAACAATAATAAAAAAAGTTACATTAAACACAAAGTGAAAAATGTGAAATCAAAAATAACAGTCAGGAGCAGGATTTGAACCTGCATCTCCTGGATACCGTCCAGATGCTTTTACCAATTCAGCCATCCTGACAATTGCTCCTGACTGCTAATTTCGATAACACATCACGCTTAACGTCTTTGGGTGACGCCTGCGCCATCTGTCGGAAGTATTTTCATACATTATACCGACCAGGTAAACTTAATTTTACAATTAAGATTTTTACCTAATAATGACGCAAACCCTATAAATATTTAGATATTTTTATATATATTTTTAGCATTTGACATGCTTAGCACTATACATTAAACACAAAGTGAAAAATGTGAAATCGAAAATAACAGTCAGGAGCAGGATTTGAACCTGCATCTCCTGGATACCGTCCAGATGCTTTTACCAATTCAGCCATCCATCATCAGGAGCAATTGTCAGAATCGGTCGGTATAATGTATGAAAATACTTCCGACAGATGGCGCAGGCGTCACCCAAAGACGTTAAGCGTGATGTGTTATCGAAATTAGCAGTCAGGAGCAATTGTCAGGATGGCTAAATTGGTAAAAGCATCTGGACGGTATCCAGGAGATGCAGGTTCAAATCCTGCTCCTGACTGTTATTTTCGATTTCACATTTTTCACTTTGTGTTTAATGTATAGTGCTAAGCATGTCAAATGCTAAAAATATCTAAATATTTATAGGGTTTGCGTCATTATTAGGTAAAAATCTTAATTGTAAAATTAAGTTTACCTGGTCGGTATAATGTATGCAAATACTTCCGACAGATGGCGCAGGCGTCACCCAAAGACGTTAAGCGTGATGTGTTATCGAAATTAGCAGTCAGGAGCAATTGTCAGGATGGCTGAATTGGTAAAAGCATCTGGACGGTATCCAGGAGATGCAGGTTCAAATCCTGCTCCTGACTGTTATTTTCGATTTCACATTTTTCACTTTGTGTTTAATGTAAAGTGCTAAGCATGTCAAATGCTAAAAATATATATATAAAAATATCTAAATATTTACAGGGTTTGCGTCATTATTAGGTAAAAATCTTAATTGTAAAATTAAGTTTACCTGGTCGGTATAATGTATGAAAATACTTCCGACAGATGGCGCAGGCGTCACCCAAAGACATTAAGCGTGATGTGTTATCGAAATTAGCAGTCAGGAGCAATTGTCAGGATGGCTGAATTGGTAAAAGCATCTGGACGGTATCCAGGAGATGCAGGTTCAAATCCTGCTCCTGACTGTTATTTTCGATTTCACATTTTTCACTTTGTGTTTAATGTATTGTGCTAAGCATGTCAAATGCTAAAAATATATATAAAAATATCTAAATATTTATAGGGTTTGCGTCATTATTAGGTAAAAATCTTAATTGTAAAATTAAGTTTACCTGGTCGGTATAATGTATGAAAATACTTCCGACAGATGGCGCAGGCGTCACCCAAAGACGTTAAGCGTGATGTGTTATCGAAATTAGCAGTCAGGAGCAATTGTCAGGATGGCTGAATTGGTAAAAGCATCTGGACGGTATCCAGGAGATGCAGGTTCAAATCCTGCTCCTGACTGTTATTTTTGATTTCACATTTTTCACTTTGTGTTTAATGTATAGTGCTAAGCATGTCAAATGCTAAAAATATATATAAAAATATCTAAAAAAAGTTACATTCTACGGGCCCATAGTAGAAATTGACCTGACATTAAATGTTCTACGACATTCGTATACTACAAGAGTGGACGTATTTCTAGTTGCGGAATTTCTCTACCTACTTACTTACTTATCATGACGCCATCTCCCTTGCGCCATGCTACCATGTTGACCCAGTCTAATTTATCAACCTAGACGAATTTTATCCAAATATATTTATTCTTTTATTTTTGCTGATTGGCAGACTAACATCGTAACGTCTGAGCATCTTCGCAAACTTATATTTATAATATTGAATGAATGAAAGTTGATTTCCCAGAATAATATGATACAGTAAGTTCTTAAACACAAAGTGAAAAATATGAAATCGAAAATAACAGTCACGAGCAGGATATGAACCCTATGAACCTGCATCTCCTGGATACCGTCCAGATGCTTTGCCAATTCAGCCATCCTGACTGCTAATTTCGATAACACATTCATACTTAGCGTCTTTGGGTGACGCCTGCGCGGCTGCGCCATCTGTCGGCAGTATTTTCATACATTATACCGACCAGGTAAACAAATTTTACAATTAAGATTTTTACCTAATAATGACGCAAACCCTATAAATATTTAGATATTTTTATATACAATCCTGCTCGTGAATGTTATTTTCGATTTCTCATTTTTCACTTTGTGTTTAATGTACAGTGCTAAGCATGCCAAATGCTAAAAATGTACATAAAAATATCTAAACAGTAAGTTCTGATTACATAAATATATCATGTAAACTGCATGACTGCTAATTATTTCGATAACACATTCATACTTAGCGTCTTTGGGTGACGCATGCGCGGCTGCGCCATCTGTCGGAAGTATTTTCATACATTATACCGACCAGGTAAACTAATTTTACAATTAAGATTTTTACCTAGTAATGACGCAAACCCTATAAGTATTTAGATATTTTTATATACAATCCTGCTCGTGAATGTTATTTTCGATTTCACATTTTTCACTTTGTGTTTAATGTACAGTGCTAAGCATGCCAAATGCTAAAAGTATATATAAAAATATCTAAACAGTAAGTTCTTATTACATAAATATATCACACATATTCTACCTTAAGACGGTGTAGAAATATTAATATTTAATATATTATTCTTATAATTTCAAATCAATTAGATGTCAAATTTTAAGAATTTATGAATACTTTGACCGAATAAAAACACTTCTCCAGTAGCCGATCAAAAATAAGATATAAATTTATTATTTGCACTACGCTCTTACTTTGGCTGGCAATTTATTATAAATTGTAATAGCCATGCAATATGCATTTCTGGCGATATTTATAGTTGCAATCTTTGACGAGGAACAGATAATTTCAACTGTATAGATGCAATCTTTGACGAGGAACAAATAATTTATTAGAATCTCGACTGTTACTTTTTTTTAACACTTCGTCATGTAGCGGGGAACACATGAGGAAATTTTCTTATAAATAGGCACATTTCAAAAATATATAAACATGGAAGTGCAAAAAGTTTTAGTTGTTTAAATAAAGGCTTACAATGGTCAAAATATTCAGCTCCGCAAAAAGCCCTTACACATTTTTTTTGGGCTACAAACACACTAGTTACATTAGTTAACATAAAACACGAGTTTTCCCATAAAACTACTATACTAATAGCATATATCCGCGTGAAATTACTGCACGGGTCGCGTAGTGGTTTAAATACCGGCCCCCCGAACGATTGTTGTGGGTTCAATTTCCACACAGGATTCACATATGGTTGTTCTGAGTCTGGGTGTACTTTGTGTCCGTAAAATTATATGTTTGTAAAGTCCCCCGCGATACAAGGGTTATTTCTTAGTGCAGATAGTGAGCTTTAAAAAAATTCAAAAAGTATATTTTATCTACCTTGATTATATTTGAAGGTCCTCGGCGGATCCAGCGTCACTAATGACATGAAGTATACCAGGGGATCGAAGGTGGATTATGATGGGTGGCATAATAAAGGAAATTTGGAATCCTTGGACTGGAAATATGACAACGTGATCGAGCACTTCAAAAGTATTGAGGACAATGGTAAAAACTTTGATTGATATCACGGTTCATATCTTACGTTCATTTTGCTTTCTGTGATATATGAGCTACTGGATTATATTTAGATATTTTTATATATATATTTTTAGCATTTGACATGCTTTTTCACTTAGTGTTTAATATTAGATTATGTTCAAAAGAACAGAATCTATCGCATCTACTATCCCAACGTTGTGGACAACGTTTATGGTCACTTGTATCTATAGTAGTCACAACGGATATTTGTGTCTCTGAAGTTAGGCACAGAGCAAGACGTGGAGATTGTGACGTAATCATACGATTAGTGCTGACAAATTCAAATGTTATTACTCGAACAAAACAATCGAATGAGATCATAATGTTTTCATATCTAATTGTTTAGGTTTTATTTATTATTTTTATATTCATTAAAAAGTATAAGAACGATTTGAGTGAATATGCTTTAATCTAAATAAAGGGTCCACATATTTTAGTACGATCGATAAATAATATGATTAACGATTACAATTGTAAAATTATAATCGAACATTTTTCGATTAATGTAAACTGTAGAAGAAGCACATGCCTTGCGACATAAAAATGGCTACTGCGCAGCGTCTTGCAGCCAACTTCAGACACAAAGATCCGTTGTGACTACTGTAGACAGTATTCATTCGTAACCATGAATGCTGTAAAGTATACGAAACATCGAAATAGTAGAAAGTTAAGTCAACGCGACAGATTCCATAAACCTTTCATTTCATATTAAAGAAGTTACTGCATACCACTTATAAAGACTGCTGCAAATTGTTTTGCTGCAAATTATCTGTGAGTGAAATTTAAATTTTTCGTCGAAAACCCAATTTGGGGATATACGCCCTAGCCGCTAAGCTATTAGACAACTTGTTCTTATTAAGATAAGTACACACCGCCTATTGGAAATGTACCTATTTGCACACTTTTGTGTTCAGACATGGTAAGCTAAATTATCGCAATTAAGAATCGTATTACATTATGACTAAAGCATATATTCACTAGATCGGGTTTGGGACGTAAGTTCATATTCTACTTACAGACATTGTATTTCCACAAAATTTGTATCTAGTAAATAGATAAACATGTTAAATGTTGAAAAATACAAATCACAAAGATAGTTCTATAACCCACTCAAATCGCATGTTCATGTTTTTGGTCTAAGTATCGTTAGTAATTAGTACTACAAAAATGTAATTTTAATTTGCAACTATAAATACGATCCATGTCCAAAACAATAGTACTTATGTATTACCATTTCCGTTTACCAGTTGTAATTTAGTATCAATTACGCAAGTATTTTTCCTCCAAACATATATTCGTCCATTAAAATACAAATATTCACAATGATAAAGATATGACTGAGAATCGTTTAACCGTTTAACCCCTCTCTTACTTTTTGAGGGTTACCAGCCTTAAACGGAACAATAAAATGTTGTTCATAACAAATAAAGCACCATGTGAATATCCGTTATCATATGAGTCACTCATACATCGATTACGTTACCGATAAATTAAAAATAACTAGGTATCTCTTTGAAGATCACTGTTTGTGTACACCAATGAATTTGAAAGTGTACACTCACGTCAAAATGCGAGCTAGTTGAAGTTACATACTTATGATTAGTAAATATACGCCGGAGTGTTGAATCATTGATAGCAATTTTAGAAGTAGCATTACGTGTTGTTTATTTACCGTTATAGTGAACCTTCAGTTTATTCAAATTCTTCCTGCTTTCACCCTATTGTAAAGAATGCATATTAGTTGCTTGTTCCTCTTCGTTGATATTAATACTCTTTATAGTTAAAGCTTGATATTAGATAATACACTAGTGGTAGAGCGTGTGAAAACGATAGTTACTCCTACCGTTGTGTTTCGTATGGTGAGTGAGAGCGCCAAAGGCCCGAACCCCCTCCCTATCCTCTCCTTATTATCCTGCTATCCTCCCCTTATAATTCTTCCTATCCACATCTTATCTCTTTCCTGGAGATGGCGACGCGTGAGTGATGCCTCTAGTGTTGCTAGCGTCTATAGGCTTAAGTAACCGCTTACCATCAGGTGGTCTGTACGCTTGCTCGCCACCCATGTAATATAAAAAAAATACACGATCAGATCTATACGCCGCTCACGGACTCAATAAATCTAAGAGAACTGCTAAGCCGCTGCTCACCATTTGATTTTGTAGATAGAAAATGAATGAATGGACACTGTTTAGAATCACTAATTAGTAATTTTCATAAATGGAAAATCGTATCAATACTAGGTTACGAGACAAACATTTGAGTCATTTACAGGTTTTTTTTTATATATATTTTTAGCATTTGACATGCTTAGCACTATACATTAAACACAAAGTGAAAAATGTGAAATCGAAAATAACAGTCAGGAGCAGGATTTGAACCTGCATCTTCTGGATACCGTCCAGATGCTTTACCAATTCAGCATTTTTCGATTTCACATTTTTCACTTTGTGTTTAATGTATAGTGCTAAGCATGTCAAATGCTAAAAATATATATAAAAATATTTAAATATTTAAAGGGTTTGCGTCATTATTAGGTAAAATCTTAATTGTAAAATTAAGTTTACCTGGTCGGTATAATGTATGAAAATACTTCCGACAGATGGCGCAGGCGTCACCCAAAGACGTTAAGTATGATGTGTTATCGAAATTAGCAGTCAGGAGCAATTGTCAGGATGGCTGAATTGGTAAAGCATCTGGACGGTATCCAGAAGATGCAGGTTCAAATCCTGCTCCTGACTGTTATTTTCGATTTCACATTTTTTCACTTTGTGTTTAATCATTTACAGGTTTGTTAGTACTTTTGAACCTCGTTGCCAATTATTACCGTACTTTTTACTATTCTAGTAACTCAAGAAAGTAAGCTGATCATAACCTGTGTAACCCGGATATAAAAACTATATATTTGTTTTTTAAAGGTGATTACGATGTTCTTATGAATTCCCACTACCATTCCCGAGGAGGAGAAATGCACGTCCAGAGGTTTAAATACGCAGACAGACCTATAGAAATCTTTACTGCGGCCTTTACTGAGATGGGTCTTCGGAATCTCGATATAAACGCCAATGTACAAGAAGCTGTTGTTAATAATCAATTTGCTATATCAAATAATACAAGACTTAGTGCTAACAGCGCATTTTTAAAGCCCGTGAGACATAGAAATAACCTAAAAGTAATGACAGGGGCTACAGTAACTAAAATAGTTATAAATTTGGAAGAAAAAGCCGTAGAAGGCGTAATCTATGAAGTAGAAAAGGGAAAAGAGCGTAGAGCTTATTCAAAAAGAGAGACTATTCTTACTGCTGGAGCTATCAACAATGTAAGGCTATTGCATCTTTCAGGTATCGGCCTTGGGGCTGATTTAAAGAAACATAACATTACACAAATATTTGAACTTCCAGTTGGTCTAAATTATCAAGACCAAGTGACTTTAGGTGGACTTGCATTTGTATTAAATGATATTCCACAAGTTACAGAATCCCAACTAGTAGATGATTTTAAGACTTGGTTTCAAGGTCGTTCCGGATCTCTGGCTTCCAGAGGTATTGGCCAAATATCAGCTTTTATACAACTGTATGAAAATTTTAATGCGCCTGATGTTGAATTAGCATTAGAAGGTAATTATATAAGAAGTGATAAATTTATGTTAACTAATGTAAGTGTGCACGCCGCAGAAGAATCAAATTTACCATTAGCTTATTACAATTTAATTAATATTAATCCTGTACTACTTAGACCTAAAAGTAAGGGAAAGGTTATGCTAAATAAAAGAAACCCTAAATATGGGCGCCCGATAGTTCAAGCAAATTTCCTCAAAGAATCCGATGATTTAGATACGCTCGTAGATAGTATTGATATAGCCCTTCAATTATTAAATACTAAAGAATTCAAGAAAAATGAAATCAAATTTGCTCCATTAGATCTTTTCCCTTGTGACCGACTAAGTAACAGAGATCAATGGAACTGCATTACGAGACATTACACGAAAGCTCTGGGCAATCCTATCGGAACCTGCAGAATGGGTAATAACAGTACCAATTCTGTGGTTGACTACAAATTAAGAGTTCATGGTATCGAAGGCCTTAGAATTATAGATGCATCGGTAATGCCCTCACATGTTAGAGGTGGTATCTTTGCCCCAACCATGATGATTGCAGAAAAGGGGGCAAAAATGATAATTAAAGACTGGAAGGAGACTAATGGACATTATTACAGTAGGTGATAACGTTAGGTCGTTAGTTAAAAAAAATGGTAGTGTAAATAAAATATTTTATTAATACCAACTAGTTTTTATTATATCACTAGCTTTTTCAGCTATCATTATAACAGGTGCCGCTGTAGAACCTCTTGTTATTTTTGGAATGATCGATGCGTCAACAACTCTCAAATTATTTACTCCATATACTCTTAAGTTTTTGTCTACAACTGATTCTGGATCCTTTGACGGACCCATTTTGCATGTACCGACATAATTGTGAAGTGGAGTCGAAAAATGTTTGATGATACATAGCCAGAAATCCTCAGATACTCGTTCGTGTTCTCTGCAGTTATTATTAAGTATTGGACGAGGATCGAAAGCATATTCAGCACTTTTAAAAACCTCCGTGTCAAACAACTTCACTATGTCTTGTATACCTTCTAGTAGCTTTTTCTCATCGGATGAATCCTTTAGAAAATTTGGATATATCAACGGTTTGCCGAAAATAGGGTCAGTGGCATTCAACACTACCTGACCTCGGCTTTTAGGCGTCAGTAATGATATACACATTTCAATTTTATCATAGTACATGTTCGAGTCATGCCCTTTAAATCTGACTTCGATATCAGGCGTTCCTAAAATTTCTGAGATGGAAGTTTCTAGGAATGCAACAACTTGAAAGTTAGCTGACAAAGGTCCAATACCTTTTGAGTAGTAAGTAGTAATATCTTTCAGTTTCTCGGAAAACTTTGATGTAGTAGCAGTCTTTGTTAATTTAATTACTGGTAAACATATAGACAGATGGTCATGAAAGTTAGATCCCACTGGTAAGTCATATACTGTTTTCACATCTAAATATTCTAAATACTCTCTAGGTCCAACTCCAGACTGCATTAATATCTTAGCAGTATTTATGGCTCCTGCAGACATTATGACTTCTTTTCTTGTTTTTACTCTATGTATTGTACCATTTCTTATATATTCTACTCCATAGGCAGATATGCTATCTCTACTTTCATCAAATAATATCTTAGTCACTAAAGCTTCAGAAACTATTACTAAGTTAGATCTTAATTTTTTTATAGGTTCTATGAAGGCTGTGAATGAACTAACACGTTCACCAAAATAAGACATAGTTTGTATCCGCATGAACCCCAGCTGATGTTTACCATTAATATCTGTATAATTATATCCTAATTCATTCAGAGCACTTAGTAGAATATCAACATTATCATCCACATGGGGATAGCGGCCAACATCAAGGGGCCCTTGTGTTGAATGAAAGTACTTATTTTTCGATATATCCTTATCGTAATTTCCTTCTGAATATTTAAAAAACGGTAACACTTCGCTATAGGACCAGCCATCGTTGCCATTAATTGCCCATTCATCGTAATCAGCTGGACTTCCCCTCATATACGCCATGTCGTTTATAGAAGAAGTGCCTCCTAATACTCTGCCTTGTACTGTCTCACAGCCTCTATTACCTCGATTCTGACAGAACCTATAACGTCATAGAACTATACGATTGATAAAAACTACAGTTACCTTAACAGGATCCGCCGATAGACTTAGATAAAATGTATGTATCTACCTATATAAATATTAACTATATTTCTAAAAATGCCTTAATAATGTCTCAAAAATCAATCGACGGATCCTTTAAAAACATTTAATGATTTGATACTCACCCTTTTTTAGGTCGCATAGTATATTGCCAGTCCATTGAAGAACCCTTGAACTCACTAGTGAGCCCTGGAATCAACGCCATCTTTGGTTCATCAGGACCTGCTTCAATCACTAATACCTGAAATAATGAGAAATAGTTTTCTTTAAGAATTTTAAAAATCATTATAAATAATAATAATAAATATTCACGAACATTTTCACACAACGTCCTCTGGTCCAAATTAGTTTGGTCCCAAGCTAAGCTTAACGCTTGTACTATGGGTACCAGATTACGGATATAATATCTACATTTATTACTTTTGATGTGAAACATCTAATGCGGAGGGAGGGTAAAATCGTCTGCTAGCGTGGCGACGCTTTTATTGTAACTGTCCCGTTCAAATCTTGATGACATGGAGCTGATCTGATGAGGTAATTGGAAGGGCATAGGAACTCTATAATGAAACGGCGCAAACCCATCGAGTTTGTGCTCGTATTATTCGTCTTGCCGAGTACTTCATGTCTAGATGGTATCCATGGTCTGATGATGGAGCTAGAAGGTAGCCATAGGAACTCCGTTATAAATCCATCGAGTTTGGGTTCGTATGATTTGTCTTGACGAGTACTTTGTCTCTAAATGGTATCCAGGGTCTGACGATGGAGCTGGAAGGGGGCCAGAGTAACTCTGTAATGAAACTACGCAACCCTACCGAGTTTATACTCCTTTGATTTCGTCTTGAGGAGTACTTTGTCAAGTTATGATCATTTTATTTCTACAAAATAATTTTGATGTTTTCACATCTGCTAGACCTCCCGCGACGTCTAGTTTTTTTTTTGTAAATACATACATATAGTAGGTAGAAAACACCCAGACGCAGTACAAATATCTTTTTTTTATTGCATATAGTGGAAGACGAGCCACGGCCCATCTGATGGTAAATGGTAACCGTCGCTCATGGACTCAATTATACCGAGAGCATTGTCAAGCCGCTGCTCACTATTTCATTTCACTGATATGAAATTAAAGAATTAACGGCTATCTCTTGCTACAACCAAAACACACCGATGTGCTTCATGGGCAGGAGATGGTGGTACCAACCCACTCGGGCCCGATAGTACTTGAGTACTTGGTATCCAGCCCTACCAACAGTAATACAATGGCTGATAATTGCTTACTTCCCTTAGTCGCCTCGTACGTACGACACCCGTGGGAAGGAATGGGGTGGTGGCACTTGTATTCTTAGTCCGTCACCACACGGATAATCTGTGTTCATCACACAAATAAATTGTCCTGAGTGGGAATCGAACCCACGACCTCGTGCGTGGAAGTCGGTTACATTATCGACTACGCCACGAGGCCCGCCTAACTAACGATAGTTAATGTTATGATCAGTTTAATATTATACAAAATTATTATTATTTGTGTTCATACAAAGTTGTAAATATCCGATACACCTGTACTACATTTTGCTTATAATTTAAAATTGCAGCAATTAATACGAGTGTTATCTATACTATTATAAAGCTGTAACAGAGCTATATCTGTACATTTAAGATATTTGAGAAAAAATAACTGTATTAGGCTATATAGGCGTGTATAAACACAAAACGATTTTTTTAGATTTTTTGTCTGTTTATCTGTTTATTTGGTCGAGCGTCACGTAAAAACTACTGGACGTTTTTTGATGCAACTTTTTTATTTGATAGCTTTTGATTAGACTTAAAAACTGGTATATATTTTATCCCATTACTATATCGGGAACCTGAGATATAAGCTAAAAACTAGAAAATTATTTAAACTAGATATTTTTTTTAGAATTTATGTAAAAGAACTACTAGATGGATTTTGATGCAACTTTTTTATTTGAAAGGCCTTGATATGACTTAAAAACTGGCAGACATTTTATCCCGCTACTATATCAGGAACCTGAGATATAACCGAAAAACTAGCTTTTGGCTGCGGCGAAGCCGCTGGCAAAGACTAGTAAGTAATTATATAAATACATAAATATACCTTCCATTTTTTATTCTCCGATAATCGGCTAGCAAGAACACAACCAGCTGTTCCACCTCCAACTATAATAAAATCAAAAACATCTTCATCCACATCTTTTCTCCTTCCAGGAGGGCTTTTCTCCAAGTACGCAGTTTTATCATAAGGGGTTTTATCTGGTGTTTGATTTATCTGGGTTTTTTTGGTATTACCAAAGTAATTAGGTTCAGGCCCTATGTGGCCATAGAGAGTATGCACTAACGATATTAGGAGTATAGCCGTAGGAGCACACTCGATTCTTCCATCACATATTTTGCACAAATCATCAGTAGTGTTAGCAGACATTGCATCTTCATATTCTAGTAGTGTTTGTATCAAATCAATGTTAACTTCTTCATTATAATCCTTGTATTCTACAGCCTTTCTCAAAGATTCTCCCACAGGTTAAGATCTTTGGAGAGGAGGGATTTTCCATCAGTGTTAGTAATTACTATTTGTATACTATTTCTGTCTTCCCTTTTCCTATATGTTCTTGCAACAACGCAACGCCGGTTCTCACTTCAATGATCACAATTTCATAATGTAAGTGAAAAGAATTCACAGTGTGAATATCAGTGCGCGTCTGGCACGGCCAGTTACTTTTTAATTATTATGTTGTTGCCTCTGAGAATATGTTGTTTACATCCTTTGTTCGAGTGTTTACATTCTAACTATTGTTATGAATTCCAGGAGTGTCTTATTGAGCCGACTTTTGTTTCATATTCAATGTAAAAAATAAAACACCGATTTTCTCCGTACTAAATATACTTTGGAAAAATCTGCCATAGCACTCCTAACTTATGAGAGTTTTGGAATATTTTCTCTACTATTATATTATGTATATTTTTGAAACTGTAAATTTCCACAGCATGATGGAACATAACTGATTTTAGTACCAGTTTTTAATGCACTCTTTTCTTCAGTAATGTCATTATTAATCACTATTTAAGTTAAAGAATTTTCATTATCATTATTTACCATCATTATGATGCACTGTAATAACTGCGAACAGAGTCATTAAATTTGAATAAAATCCGCACCAAATCCACTGTCGTCTCTAAAACACATCGAATGATTTTTAGCAATTCATTATTCGCTCCATGGTCGCATTGGTTGCTTTTGATTGCTCGCCGCTGATTGATTGCTCGCATTGGTAGACATAGTCTACCATACTAACTCAATATGAATTTGCCGATATTAATTTTAAAAATACCTCTCAAGCATTTTCTCAGTAGGGGATAATTTTACTTTCTTCAGTTGTTAAATTAGCATAAAATGTTTGGCTTGTGTTTCTTCTTCGTCTGTTTTGAGGTCTCGAGCTCAATCCAGCAGTTATCGGTCTTACATCGGTACTTGACGCTGGTACATGTTTGTTCCACCAACACAAAAGAAAATTCACTTATGTCCGTGCTGTTACGGACTAAGAATACAAGTGTCACTAGCCCATTCTTTCCCACGGGGTTCCCACGTTCATTCTTTCGTACGAGGCGACTAAGGGAAGTAAGCAATTATCACCCACTGCATTACTGGTGGTAGGGCTGGGTACGAAGTGGGAGTACTCACTTGTTATCAGGCCCGAACGGGTTGGTAATACCATCTCCCGTGTGACCGGCCATGAAGCACGTCGGTGTGTTTTGGTTGTAGCAGGAGTTTATTATTTCATTTCATATCTGTGAAATAAAATGGTGAGCAGTGGCTCAACTATACCGGGAGTATTGCCAAATACTCCCGGTATAGTTTAGTCTATAAGCGACGGTTGCCATTTACCATCAGGTGGGCCGTGGCTCGTCTGCCACCGTACGCAATAAAAAAAATAGTATCGGAGGACTTTTATTCTTGTTTCCTTTTTCTGACCTTGAATAGGGTCTTTAAATTATCCCCTCACTACCATCCTTCCTGTCCCACTCCGATACCTTTCATTGGAGCCACTTACTATCAGGCGAGCCGTATGCTTTTTGGCCATGCTCGAAATACAAAAAAAAAAGTATTTAATATTATAGTGGAAGGAATCTCATTTCACAGCAATAAATATAATAGTCCTCAGAGTGTACCTAAATAAGTACCTGTCACACAGAGTAGATACCGCTAATGAGTATTACTCCTGCATTAAAGATATTGTGCACAATGTTGCCGCTTAATTATCAAAATAATCGATGTATCGAGCCCATATTATTATTTGAATAACTTTACATTTATAAACATGTTATTTTTATGGAGGTTCTATCCATTTGAGGTAGGGGAAGTCAGGCCGCAGCTACGATAAAAACTTGATAAGTATTTCCTACGCTTATTTAATTAGGCTAAAATAGAATAAGTACCCCAATACAGTGGTTACAACGGATCTTTTTGTCTCTGAAGTTGGCTGCAAGACGCTGCGCAGTAGCTATTTTTGTAACACAAGACATGGGCATCTTCTACACTTTACCTTAACTCTTCACGATAAATGTTCGATTATAATTTAACAATTGTAATCGATAATCATTATTCATCGATCGTACTAATAGATGTGGACTTTTCTATATTTAAATAAAAGCATATTCACTCAAATCGCTCGTATACTTTTTATTGAAATAAAAATAATAAATAGAAACAATTAGATATGAAAACATTATGATCTCATTCGTTTGTTTTGTTAATCGAGTAATAACATTTGAATTGGTCAGCACTGATCGTATAATTCCGTGATAATCCCCACTTCTTGCTCTGTGCCTAATTCAGAGAGACAAAGATCCGTTGCGACTACTATATATACCTATATATCGGAATAATGAGATTCTGTTACTAATGACTATGGCTTGAATCCCTCTCATAGGATAAGAGATCCCTGCCCAATAGTCGCATAGTAAATACTGCGCCGCACCTGCGTGCGGTGTTGGCCGTGTGGGGCCGGCTTTAGAATTGCCCCTAGAATTACCCCTCTCCACCCATGGGAGTCATAAGAGCCGACTGAGGGAATACCTGGGGGAGTGGGCAGAGGCACTCTCTCGAGTATTAACAACATCTACTGCTATCGCCAACCCGCCTGCCAAGCGTGGCGTTTACGGCAGTACACCCCCAATTTGGGGAGGCATATGTCCAGCAGCGGACGTCGAAAGGCTGATGGATGGATGGATGGAAATACTCCGATTAATTTTTTAGTAATAAACATATATATTATATACATAAAGTGTTTTGAAAAAGATATCCTGGGAGGATAATCGCATCTTGTCCT
This sequence comes from Leucoma salicis, assembly GCA_948253155.1. Lineage (NCBI taxonomy): Eukaryota > Metazoa > Arthropoda > Insecta > Lepidoptera > Erebidae > Leucoma > Leucoma salicis. Next base: position 23,437,387 of record OX411820.1, on the reverse strand, counting down.
ATGTTGTAGGAATACCTAAAAGACCCATGATGATGCAGAGCTATTAAGCATTTTTATTTTATTTTCTTAATTCATAAAATAATAAATCATAATTTCACGCCTGTATTCCCCGAAGGGGTAGGCAGAGGTATATTACACACCCACGACTAGCCAGCTATGTTTAAGTCCCACGTAATAGGGGGCGAACCTATTGACGTCTACCGGGCACATTGCCAAACTCCGGGCTGCTACTGAGAATTTTTCTTTTTAGGAAAAAGCTCAATAACATTGCCCGACCCGGGAATCGAACCCGAGACCTCATGATTAGCAGTCGCATACACTACCGCTACACCACCGAGGCAGTTAATTAAATAATGCATTTACTAATAATAATAATGTATCTGTTTCAGGTAAATCTTGAAGTCATCTACAATCTGGAGATTCCTGTGACTGTAAGTAGGTTGGTGTTACCTGCTATTTTGGTAAAGAATCTACTAAATTACAAATCACTACTGATATTCTAGATCTACTATTAATATGTATTAAGGGCTAATAGGTAGGTACGTATAAATTCGCAACTACTTGTCGTTGCTTCTACAAATAGTCATTGATCTCTGCTTTGAACAGAAACCCTGACACTTGGCACTAAGTCATAGACATCGGTTTCATTTGTGGGCTATAGGGATTTTCTACATCTAAATATTATTCATTTGTGAACCGAATACTTTTAGCGCCTACCAAAATCACCATAGCAATACACAGAAACTTATTACAATATTTCTTTGTACAGGCGTTCTATATTCGTACATGTTATAAAATACGATAATGAATTTCATTGTTGAGTTTGAGTCGTCAAACTTAAACAATGAATTACAAATTCATGGCTCGGTTCGATTATACGATGTCACGTTCCCTTTGGTACAGTTACGTCAGACGGATCTGCCCCTAGGGGGTGATTAATGAATCGTTACATGTACTACTTCAGTAATCTGTTTACAGTAATGAAGTCAGACTGTAGTTAGTTTCCATGTGGCGAGGTAATCGTAAGATTTTCTACTCAGAATGAGAGAATGTTAGATCATAGTCTACTAGACTAAGCTTGGCTCTTTAAACATACTAGAGCTTCGCTTGATACTAGTTTTTCTAGGATGGGGACTTTTCGGAGAAGAGTTACTTAATTAGATAAACTTAAAGAGCAAAGTGATTAATATAATATTTTTGAAATCAATCCCCAATCGTTATCAAATCTCGTTTTTCAGGAATAATGGCGAGGCGCTGGTGTTGCTAGCGTCTATAGGCTACGGTAACCGCTTACCACCAGGCGGGCCATATGCCTTTGCCAGTTGCTACCCTCTTAGTATAAGAAATAAAGTTTTGTGAACAGTTCTCAGTTCCCGCTCATTTTTAGAAGATAATGAGTATCTGCTCGACTGTTGGAGAGTTATACTTTTATAACAGATATTTAATAACATGTTCGACTTAACTTTTAATTTCCCCCTAAAGGCCTTTAAGTGAATAGCTGCATTAGTAATTACTTATTACTTATTTAGTCGCTACTCAGAATTTTTTTTGAGACTGAAGTAATTCAAACGGATGTGACGTTCTTGTAAAATAACTTATAATATAAGTACCTACATTTTGATTTGTATTTTAGACAAATTATTTGTGAATGTGGAATAAGAGAAGTTTAGCGCGAGCGGGATTCGAACCTGCGTCCCTTTCAATCCGGGGAAGTGCTCCAGACCGCAAATTCCCAATCTCCACATCATATTTGTCTTTACGACCCACGCCACCCATCGGATGTATTTACATGAATTAATACAGTATAAAAGTAAGTTATTTAATTAATATGGTAATGTTTTAAAGCCTTATCGATACCAGTAGATGTATGTTATATTGAGGTCGATCCAGTGACACGATGATGCAGCCTTCTCATATATATAATGGAAAAGCTAACACCTGCTTGCTAATCCATTACTTGTCACTTAAGTTAATTGAGAAAAAATATACATATAGCTGAAATAAGCAGACGTTGCTTACGTTGACTGCCTACAAAGAGTATTAGTAAAGAACTGCCTACCTGATTAATATTGGTAGCAAATTAATAAGTTATAACTGGGTTAAGACTTGTCAAATATAGATCACGTTTTTCTAAAACATTGTCATAAGCCAAAGTGTGACGTAATTAATTGGATTTCTTTTAAATTCAAAATTAGTGAAACTGTGACCACAACTGTTACCTACCCTTTTTTTACCGCACGCCCCACTGTCCGGGGAGACAACGGGGTGGTGTGGGGCGCTCTCCCACTAAAACCCATACTCGGCGGACCACTGGTACCGTGTATATTCTCTTCAGTGGTCCGCGCGGCGGCTAGCCCCATCGGGCTCCCTCTCTAAATGACTCCTGAGACGTCACACCTTCGCGGTAGGCTCAACGCGGGCGATGGACAATCCTCGGTCCAACCGCCCGCAGCCTCGGCTAGGGCGGCATTAGGCGCAGATAGTCGCGACCCCGCCGCGCCGCGCCCCGGCGGCGGCGGGTCGGGCCAGAGGAGAGATCGGCCTCCCTGGCCCTTTCCGCCGCCTCCTTCCGCGAGATGACATCCTCGCAGAAGGCGGCGACCGCGCCACCGACCATAGCTTGCACAACAGCCGGCAGCGACAGGTCCTCTCTGATGACTGCAGCGAAATCCAGGCGCTGCCCAGCCCAGGCCGGACACGACTCGAGCGTATGCTGCGCCGAGTCCTTGCTGCAGTCGCAGTGTTGGCAGCAGGAAGTCCCCTCCCACCTAGCGACCGTGTACAGGTACTTGCCGAAGCAGCCGTGCCCCGACTGCACCTGCACCTGTTGGAAGGAGAGGACTCCGTGCCGCCGCCCAATCCATTCCTCCAAAATCGGCTGGAGCGCCCCTACGGTCCGGAGACCGGCCCGAGGTGTCTCCAGCCGAACCCTCCAATGGGTGATAATGGCGCGGCGGGCGTCGCCCCGCCATGCTTTAATTTGACTGGGCGGGAGGCACTCGCCTCCCGCACGCGCTGCTGACGCCCGCCGATAAACTTTGGCGAGCATTTCCGCCTCAGGTCCCACAGGGGAGTTCCAGCCAATGCGCACGCGGCCTCGCACGACACCGTGCGGTAGCCGCGGATTGCTCTGACCGCCACAACTCTCTGCGGTCTCCACAAAAGAGCCCTCTTGCGGGCGGCCAGAGACTCCACCCATACGGGTGCACCGTACAGTACCATCAACCGGACTACCCCCCCCGTACAGCTGTCGGCACACGATACTAGGTCCACCCAGGGGGGTTAGGCAGAATCTCATATCTCACATGTCGATCGTATCGTGGTCACTGTGATTGGTTGAGAGATCACCGTGATTGGCCAACGGATTATTGCGACATCACGCGTCGGTTTCTCAACCAATCACAGTGATCACGATACGATCGACATGTGAGATATGATATTCTGCCTAACCCCCCAGGTTCGGCATCAATCGCCCGAGGGCGGACGCCGTGCCAACAAGCCTCGGCGCTAGCTGGCGGAAGTGCTCGTCAAAGTGCCAGCGCCCGTCGAGGACTTTGAGGATTTGGACTCTAACCCCATTCACCACTACCGAGGCGCCGGCGGGTGGACCGCATCGGAGCCCGTGAAAAAGCAGGGCCTCCGACTTGTTGATGGCCACCCTAAGCCCCAGCGCCTCGATACGTCTGACCACCTCTGCGGTACCTGAGGTGGCCAGTAACGCCGCCTCATCGAAGTTCCCGCCCAGAGCTGTAACGAGGGTATCGTCAGCGTAACAGATTACGCTCAGCCCAGGGGGGAGCCGGCCACGCAGTACCCAGTCGTACCCGATGTCCCACAGGAGCGGCCCCAGGACAGATCCCTGTGGGACACCTCATGGCATGGGCTCCTAACAGCGTCCCCTTCCCGGCTTATGAAGAGGACACTGCGGCCTTCGAGGTAGTCTGCCACTAGCCGCCTCAGGTAGGCAGACACCCCGTGGAATCGGAGTGCCTCCCTGATGTAGCTGAAGGGCAGACTGTTAAATGCGTTGGTGATGTCTAACGACACCGCCAACAGCACTCCTCGCTGAGCGACGGCCTCCGCGGCCGCGGCCTTTAGGTGCAAGATGGCGTCGACCGTCGAACGCCCTGAACGAAAACCGAACTGGGCGTCCGACAGGTCGGAGCCCACTTCAACTGGTACCTACCCTAATATAGTCCCTCACTCTTTATATCTTATAATCTCTTGACAATGAGTTATAAATGACAACAGGAAATAGAATAATTTTCCATATAGTTCCACTATTATTTTCATGATAGCGAAGCTTTATATAGAACATTAAGTAATTACTTACATAATAAGTCGAATAACATGTCACCGGAACACGACACTGACAATATTATAACCCACAGAATCTGGGTAAATATAAGATTACTTTTGAAATAACGACAGCTAACATCCGGTTTAAGAGCACATAAATCTTACCAAATATTTAGTAGAATATAATTAGCAACACATCATATTTTGATATTTTTATATATTTTTTTAGCATTTGACATGCTTAGCCATATAAATCAACACAAAGTGTGAAAATGTGAAATCGAAAATAACAGTCACGATCAGGATTTGAACCTGCATCTCCTAAATCCAGGAGTAAAAGAAAATCTTAATTAAACACAAAGTGAAAAATGTGAAATCGAAAATAACAGTCACGAGCAGGATTTGAACCTGCATCTCCTGGATACCGTCCAGATGCTTTGCCAATTCAACCATCGTGACAATTGCTCCTAACTGCTAATTTCGATAACTCATTCATACTTAACGTCTTTGGGTGACGCCTGCGCCATCTGTCGGAAGTATTTGCATACATTAAACCGACAAGGTAAACTTAATTTTACAATTAAGATTTTACCTAATAATGTGTTGATGACTGTTATTTTTGATTTCACATTTTTCACTTTGTGTTTAATGTATAGTATTAAGCATGTCAAATGCTAAAAATATATAAATATAAAATCTTAATTGTAATATTAAGTTTACCCGATCGGTATAATGTATGCAAATACTTCCGATAGATGGCGCAGGCGTCACCTTAGACGTTAAGAATGAATGTGTTATCAAAATTCACAGTCCCGAGCAATTGTCACGATGGCTGAAATCGAAAAGCATCTGGACGGTATCCAGGAGATACAGGTTGAAATCCTGCTCGTGACTGTTATTTTCGATTTCACATTTTCACACTTAATGTTAAACACATAATATTTGTAGATAAACCTGCGATCTGAGTTTTGCGAGGGACGTTATGGGGAGCGGTTGAAATCTTGTTACCAGTAAAATAAATGTATAAAACACATGTACCAAGTGGTGTTGATCCGTGATGGATAAAGGTCTCTCCAAGTTAGCACAACGAGCATTCCCGTGCTGACTGTATCCAACTGCTTGAGGCTTTGACCAGTTCGTCAATCCATCTGATGGGAGACCGTCAGATACGTGGTCACCACTCGAGAACCTTTTCTTCTAGGAACGGATCTCCGTATTACGGATTCCATCACGAACGGAAATGGCACGCTGAGCGACTTTCTTTCTTTTCGACTTTTGGCTTTAGTACAAAGCCAAAATTTAAAAATCTCGTACCTATCTGTCCCGAATGTCATCACTGGTTGTATACTTTCATTTCAGACACTGCGGAATTTCGGATGAGAAAATCTTCCTTATTAGCTTCCCGAAGAGGAGGATTGTCATGAGGCAGCGCTCACGTTCTAAATTTATTTTTCTGATTTCACAAGTTGTTGAGAAATACTCTCAGCCTTACAGGATTTCTCACGATGTTTTCTTTCAGGTGTGTGAAGTAAAAATAAACACATAGATAGTTTGGAAATATTCTGAAAGTTAGAATTGTGTGCCCCGTGACGCGAGGTCTTATCCCTAACATTCAACATTTTAGTAGTAAAAAATTTTCGTACAAATCTAAATACGTGATTTTTTTTAAATGCCGTCTGTCCCTAAATATTTACAACCAATAACTCTTTATATTAGGTAGGTACCTACTTAATGTAAATTGGCCAGTTCCCTCCCTACAAGAACATTTAAATAAATATCTATCTCATTTCCATATCAGCCATGTTAGTTACAAATGAACTATGACGCATAATAGGGCTCGTTTTAATAACAAAGGAATTAACTATTATTCCCAATAGAGCGAAGGTTCACGTGAACTCAAATGAAATGTACAATAATAACAATAGGCTTTAATTATTATAGCACACAAAATGACCGGTTTTACACTGTTATTGCAAACCGGAAAGAGAAAGTAACGAAAACCGATACTAAATGAAAATATGTATAAACGGAACTCGCTGCAAGGCAATTAATTTTAATTCGATTCCGTTATGGAATTAGTGCACTTACTTGTTACAGCGCCATCTGTGTTCGGGTTTTAGAACTTTTATTAGGTTTAGTTCTACTAACAGCCACAACAGCGTTATTGTTGTAAATTGCTACGTACTATTGCCACAGAATAACATGTAACTATTGCTCTATTGGATTGGTCAAGCGTTCCAAAACGTAAATTCACGTCATTGCAAAATGGTACCTGTTTTATTTATCGCTACGTCCTTTTATACTCAAATGGCTCTTTTCTTTTCTTGTTATGTCAAAGTTAATAAAATATTATCTATTATTAATAATAGTATAAATAAATTCACTTACCGCATCTGTTTATTGCTCATAAACCCGTGGCTCACTTACTAAAAAATATAGACGGAGCATTAAGTACGAACAATCTAGAGAAGCCATATAAAACCATGCCAAACTTGTAATAACATGCGCTCTCACACACAATTACGAACAAAACCATGCCAAAACTAAGTGGCATAAACCACGACTGTTATCAGAGTATGATATAAAATTACCCAAATTGACTCAACGATATCGTACGTAATACGTTACGTAGATGAATACGTCGTCAGCGCCATGATATTCCCTAAATGATTTGATGTATACTTACTTTATCATTTTACTTCCTTTATGTTACAGAAAACTTAAACATTTGCCCAAATTATACAGATTATTTCTTTCAGATGACAAAACTTTCACGCACACATTTTGGCTTCACTTTTTAGTTGACAATGCGTTGTATTTATTTTTTAGTTATTCTGAGACCTGTGGATAGATTTTGATAATTTTGAAACGTTTAAGGCCGGTCGTCTCTACTATGTCGTGAGTAGTCGATGAATTTATTGTTGGACGACTATCGTCTCTAGCTGTTCCCTTAAAACCACTGGTTGTCGTCTTTGTTTCGTCAAATGTTTTTATCGTTGAACTACTATCGAATCTAGCTGTTCCAATTGGATATGACGACATTTTTATCGTGGCTAGAATACTATTCTAGTCGTAACAATGACAGATATACGATTCTTCATTTGCCGTTACGATTAGATCGTGACGTTTTTTTTACGTTTACTACTTACTAACTATCTGTGGTTACACAGTGCGAACACCGTCTAAAGCATTTTTTCTAAGTAGGATATGCCTATTATAAAATGTAGGCTTAATACAACACCCTAATATTTTTGTATGTAGAAAATTTAATGTTTTAAAAGCAAGACCTAAATATTCCTCCTAGCAAGCCACGTTTGCTTTTAGAGAACTATCTAAAGAGTATTGTAATTCCATGTCAGTAAAATTATTTGCGTATATGTATTTATTTTCTTAATCATTACTTCGATTTACAGTTAGCGGTGTTGCCACTCAATAAATCAAAATCCCAATCGAGTCCGGTACTTTTATTCCTAATCGAATACATTTATCAATGGCACGATAAATTCTAGTTTGGTAGCTACGCTTATAGATGTCAATACAATTGATTCTTGATTTATATTTGGTCTAATATATGAAAAGATAACATTTCTTAATAAATACAGAGTACATAAATATTAAGTATTGTTTATTAAATACACACACAAAAGGCTTAATAATATGTAGTAAAAGTAGATATTATAAGTAGTTTTGTCTGTAATATTTTTGTCTGTAACTCTCCCAATCTCCGATAGTATTGGGATCCTCGGCATCGATATTTCAAGCAAAGTCCAATTCGGGAGTCATTTAGAAGACAAAGCCAAATTGGCAAGGAAAAAACTGGGCGTCCTGAACAGAGCCAAGCGGTACTTCACACCGAGGCAGAGACTTGCACTTTATAAGGCACAAGTCCGGTCGCACGTGGAGTACTGCTCACATCTCTGGGCAGGCGCACCAAAATACCAACTCGACCCACTTGACTCCCTGCAAAGGCGTGCTGTTCGAATTGTCGACGATCCCAATCTCACGAATAAACTGGAGTCGCTGGGGCGGCGGAGAGACTTTGGGTCTCTTTGTGTGCTCTATTGACTCTTCAATGGAGAGTGCTCGGAGGAACTGTTTGAGGTGGTACCAACATCCCCTTTTAACCACCGGACCAAGAGACGTCGTAGTGGGGTTCATCCACACCACCTGGAAACGATCTCATCTAAGACGGTTCGTTTCCAGCGCTCTTTTTTACCACGTGCGTGTAGGCTCTGGAATGATCTTCCTGCTGCGGTGTTCCCCCAGCGTTACGACATGTCCTTCTTTAAACGAGGTTTGAGAAGAGCACTTTACTCACGGTAGGCGGTGGCTTGGCTGTGCCCCTGGTGTTGCCAAAGTCCATGAGCGACGGTTACCACTTACCATCAGGTGGGCCGTTTTCTCGTCCGCCACCGTTGGCAATAAAAAAAAATATAGTTTAATTTTCACAAAATATACACTAAATATATTTGTCAGCTATATTGTACTATGGAGACCCCATTACGCTCCACAAACGTTTAATGGAGTCGGCAACAACAACTTTGACTTGAAACCTAATACTACCAAAAAAGGAAAAATGTTTTACAACCGTTCAAACGAAGCTATGAAACGATGGTAGTAAAATCGGACTAGGTGTAGAAAATTATCAAATAATTTTGATATTGCCTCGTAAAAGTGCAGAGTGCCGTGAACAGGAACAGGTTTGGTTTATTGTAGGGCTTCATAACAAGCGTTGGAGCGCCCGACGGCATTTGAAACTAATCATCGGAACATTAACTCGGAAATCTTCGATATCTTTAACTAAAATCAAAATATATGTAAATCAAGATCCCAAGTCAATCCCCGCTACACTTTGTTTACGTTATAGGTATCTTTAGAACCTAATGCCTGAAAATTGACCGTAAGTCCAAGCTAGCAGACATTCAGTTTATGTAACAGACTAACACTAATTAAACACCATACATTTAGTAACGCAGCAACGTTGGCGTTATCAATAGCAAACATAAAAGGCCAAAAAAAAAAAACAGGTTTGTTGTATGTGAGCCCCCCTTAAATTTTTTTTTTTTTTTTTATTATTTTTTGTTATAGCGGCAACAGAAATATATCATTTGTGAAAATTTCAACTGTCTAGCTATCGCCGTTCTTGAGATACAGCCTAGTGACAGACAGACGTTGTATGGGAGCCCCCCTTAAATATTATTGATGTGAAACATCTAATACGGAGGGAGGGTAAATTCGGCTGTTAGCGTGGCGACGCTTTTCAAATCAAATCAACTTGTCCCGTTCAAATCATGCAAGTTAAATTTGACACACTTACCGGTTTCCAATTGAGCTGAAATTTTACATTCATATGTATATCGCGTGACAATGAAATAATATGATGACATAGACCTGATCTGATGATGGACCTGGAAGCTGGACATAGGAACTCTATAGTGAAACGGCGCAACCCCATCGAGTTTGGGCTCGTGTAATTCGTCTTGACGAGTACTTTGTCTCTAGTTGGTATCCAGGGTCACAGTGGGTTTCTTTAATGGGTGAAGGCCACACTACCCTGTTCGTCGCCCCAAACGACGGGGTGTGCAGTTTTTTTTAAGGTGGTATCCAGGGTCTGATGATGAAGCTGGAAGGTGGCCACAGTAACTCTATAATGAATCGACGCAACCCCATCGAGTTTGAACTCGTTTGATTCGTCTTGATGAGTACTTTATCTTTAGAGGGTATCCACGGTCTGATGATGGAGCTGGAAGCTGGCCATGCGAAACTCTGTAATTAAATGGCGCAACTCCATCGTGTTAGGGCTCGTATGATTCGTGTTGACGAATACTTTGACTCTAGATGGTATCCAAGGTCTGGTGACGGAGCTGGAAGGTGGCCACAGTAACTCTGTAATGTAACGACGAAACCCCATCGAGTTTATATTAGTTTGATTCGCCTTGAAAAGTAGTCCACTTTGTGAAGTTATAATAACTTTAATTCTACAAAATAATTTCGATGTTTTCACATCTGGTAGACGTCCCACGACGTTTATTTTTTTGTTTTTAGTATTTTTTGTTATAGCGGCAACAGAAATACAGCATTTGTGAAAATTTCAACTGTCTAACTATCGCCGTTCTTGAGATACAGCCTGGTGACAGACGGACGGACAGACAGAGATTGTATGGTAGCCCCCTTAAATATTATTATTTTTTTGTTTTTAGTATTTCTTGTTATAGCGGCGACAGAAATACATCATTTGTGAAAATTTCAACTGACTAGCTATCGCCGTTCTTGAGGTACAGCCTGGTGACAGACGGACGGACAGACAGACAGACAGCGAAGTCTTAGTAATAGGGTCCCATTTTGACCCTTCGGGTACGGAACCCTAAAAAGAAACAAGATACCTACAATAAAATACAAAATTTTAAAGATTTTGTCAGTTGCTCTATCTGTTTGTTCCTGCTAATCTCAGAACCGATTTGGCCGGGACTTTCACTGGCAGATAGTTACTGTTATTATAATGAGTAACAAAGCCTATCTTTAATTAGTAAAAATAATTAGAATTCCGCACAAAAAATAAAATAACTAAAAAAATACATGCGGAAGTGACGGGTAACAGCTAACTAGTTCCTAACCGCACACCCCGTCGTTCGGGGCAATGAACAGGGTAGTGTGGAGCCTTCACCCACTAAATAAACCCGCCGTGTGCCATCTCCACGCCTTTATTGGCGGGCCACTGGAACTATGTTACATTGCTTCAGTGGTAGGTCTGGCGACCCTGGGACCCAGAGGCCCAGAGCTATGGAGGAGGCCCAAGTTCATCTGAATCATTTACGTTTCTTAAAATGTCATAGGTATTATATCAGTATAATTTTTTACTTTTTACTACATCTTTACCGTCTACTACAAGCTTAAAATCACGTGTGAATGGTGTACTTTAAATAAAAGAAACGTTTAATATTATTATCAAAATGTGGGTTGAGTTATTGGACTATTAATTCTATGTGTGGGTGGGCTAAGTTTCTAAAGTAATTTATTTACATTTGGACGTCAAAGATCTTATTTCTTTCCTTATGTATATCATGAAAACTGCGGTGCATTCCCTTTATTGTCAGATTAGTAGTAAATTTATTCAACGCTATTATAACCCCTATAAAAGTAATTTTATTTCATCATACAAATATATTTAATCGTTTAATCCTAATATTAGGCTATAAAATATCTCAGACAAAGAAAAAAAGAAAGACAGCGCATTGTCAACTATAACAGCGGTCCAAAGCACTTCCCCGGATTAGAAAGGACGCAGGTTTGAATCTTACTCGCAGTAAAGCTCTTTTTCTACTTTCACAAATAATTTGTTCTAAAGTACAAATTATTATTTGTGAATGAGGAAAAAGAGAACTATAGTACAAGCGGGAATCGAACCTGCGTCCCTTCCTTTCCGGGGAAGAGCTGCTTACTTCCCTGAGTCGCCTCATACGACACTCGTGGGAAAGAATGGGGTGGTGACAATTGTAATCTTAGTCCGTCACTACACGGACAAAATTTCACTTCGTTGGTGTATGGCCTTTTGGCTTTGTTTGTATTTTACAAAGAAGAGTAGATATCGCACTAGCGAGTTGTTTTTACAGCTTTACTATGATTGTCATTATTTTTTTCTTGATCTTTGTATAATATACATTTTTTGTCCCCACATAAGCAAGCCGATCCTCTCAAGATACAGAAGATCGTCTGTGTGTTGGGAGTTTACAGTACGACTACAAAATCCTTAATTACTTGTACTACCACATATATTATGTCCCAACGTGAGATGTTTCCAGCTACTCGTACAAACGATATTGCCATAGGTCCGTTGAATTTATTTCGTAAAAGAATATTTGTAGATAAATTAGTTATTTGAAACATGTTTGCAGATGTTCGCCGCTTAATTTTATACAAACTTTAAAAAACAAACTACATATTTGTGAAAGTGGATAAAGGGAACTTTACTGCAAGCAGGATCCGAAGCAGGATCCGAAGCAGGATCCGAAGCAGGATCCGAAGCAGGATCCGAAGCAGGATCCGAAGCAGTATAGTTCCCTTTTTCCATTTTCACAAATAATTTGTTTCTTAAAGTAGCTGAGCATGCCAAGTGCTAATATACAGATCAAAATATTTGTGCAAACTATTAATTTCATGAATATTGTAAAACCTAAGACTTTGTTCTGTTTTGTGTAATACAAGTGTCGCAAAAAGTACAAAAAATGTCAGGATATGGAAAAGCGGCTGTGAGGATGGTAGGTAATACCGCGGTCGAGCCACTCTCACTCGCTAATATCTAAAACTACCAATAATATTTAACATATATGTACTTAAGATGTAGAAATGTAAAACAGCGGATAACAACTAGTTTGAGATAAAAAGTAGTTTGGAACAAGTGCGTGTTATTACAATGAGTTTTTGGACTAGTTAATATCCAAGGTCACGTGAAATTAATCCTCCAATATCTTAGTTAATCTCAATAAAACCTGTAAAATATCTTTAATTAGTTTTTTGCATATATTAGAAAGTATTTTATTAATGCCATAGAAACGATAAAAATATTATAGTTTATTACTCGTTTACTACTTAGAATAATAAATCTATTTTTAGTAGTTTAAGAATTATATAGTATATCCAAGGTATACATTCTTTCCGTCATGGTCCAGTGGTTTCAAAGTTCCCACTTCGCTTCCCGTTGGCTCTCGCATACTTTCTTGTCAATCAACGTAACATAGCGGTGTTACAGATCTATGATTTAACAAAATGACTGACAGATGAACGCCCTAGCTTGGTGGAGGTGATTGACATATTGGTGCGTTAATGTTAGTCATTTATTCTGTATAGAGCTTGAACTAATCGCATAAAGAATAGTACATACCGCTACTGGTCCAATGTTGGGCATATTATGTCACCCCTTAGAATAAAACCCATTTAGGTCATAATTTGCACATTCAACATTTCCATATGTATTGTTAATAGGTACCTACTCTTAGTATTAGTTGGGAGGTTAGGATATAAGCGAAAGCGAAGGTAACCACTTACTTGGCCGCTGCCTTTAAAAGTCCATGTAGTGACGGACTAAGAATACAAGTGTCACCACCCCATTCTTTCCCACGGATGTTGTACGAGGCTACTAAGGGAAATAAGCAATTATCAGCCATTGTATTACTGGTGGTAGTAGGAGTAATCACCTGCTATGGGGCCCGAGTGGGTTGGTACCACCATTTCCCGGCCATGAAGCACGTGAAGCCATGAAGTGGTGTGTTTTGGTTGAAGCAAGAGATAGCCGTTAATTCTTTCATCTATATTATAAAGCTGTAATAAAGGTGTGTCTGTACATTTAAGATATTTGATATGAAATAGCTGTAATAGGCTATATAGGCGTGTCTAAGAACAAAACAATTTGTTTTAGAATTTTTTTTTGTTTGTTTATCTGTTTGTTTGTTCGCGCATCACGCAAAAACTACTAGACGGATTTTAATGCAATTTTGATGTGAAACATCTAATGCGGAGGGAGAGTAAAATCGGCTGTTAGCGTGGCGACGCTTTTATTTTACTTGTCCCGTACAAATTTTGCAAGATAAATTTGACACACTTCTCGGTTTCCGATTGAGCTGAAAGTTCATATCGTGTGAAAATGAAAAATTATGATGACATGGAGCTAATCTGATGATGGAGCTAGAAGGTGGACACAGTAACTCTGTAATGAAACGGCGCAACCCCATCGAGTTTGGGCTCTTATGATTCGTCTTGTCGAGTACTTTGTGTCTAGATGGTATTCAGGGTCTGATGATGGAGCTATAAGGTGGCCATAGGAACTCCGTTATAAAACGACATAACTCCATCGAGTTTGGGCTCGTATGATTTGTCTTGACGAGTACTTTGTCTCTAGATGATATCCAAAACCTGACGATGGAGCTGGAAGGTGGCCACAGTAACTCTGTAATAAAACGACGCAACCATATAGAGTATATACTCGTTTGATTCGTCTTGAGGAGTACTTTGTCAAGTTATGATCATTTTATTTCTACAAAATAATTCCGATGTTTTCACATCTGCTAGACGTCCCGCGACGTCTAGTTTTTTTATTTAAAAGGCCTTGATTAGACTTAAAAACTGGTATACATTTTATTCCACTACTATATCGGGTTGCCGTGTGGGGCCGGCACCAAGAATAGCTTCACCCCGTCTCTTCCTATGGGAGTCGTAAAAGCCAACTACGGGATTACTGGGAGACCGGGCAGCGGCGTTCCCCTGTGTACTAAAAAAAAAATCCGCTACGATCGCCAACCCACCTTTTTTATTTTTTTGTTTAGGCGGGAAAAAATGTCCCTAACCGCACACAGGCAACGAACAGGGTAGTGTGGGGCCTTCACCCACTAAAGAAACCCGCCGTGTACCGTCTCTCCGCCTTTATTGACGGGCCACTGGAACTATGTTACATTCCTTCGGTGGTCCGCCGGCGGCTTACCCTTTCGGGTACCCTCATCTGAGCAACGCATCCGTACACGGAGCGACGCACCTTCGCGGGAGGCCTTGCGGGTGGCGGACGTTCCCCGGTCCATCCACCCGCAGCCCCAGCTAGGGCGGCATTAGGCGCAAATATTCACGCCTGCGCCGCCCCAGTCGCTGGCAGCGGTTTGGGTCTGCGGAAGGATCAGCTTCCCTGGCCCTCTCCGCCGCTTCCTTCCGCGAGATGACCTCCTCGCAGAAGGCAGCGACCGCGGCCCAATTCCTGTCGCTGCCAAGCATCGCTCTGACGACGCTCGGCAGCGAGAGGTCCCCCCCTATTGCTGCGACAAGTTCACGACGCTGCTCGGTCCAAGCCGGGCACGACTCGAGCGTGTGCTGCGCCGCCGTGTCCTCGTCGCAGCCGCAATGGTGACAGCCCGGAGTCGCTTCCCTCCTTGTGACAATGTGCAGATATCTGCCGAAGCAACCGTGCCCCGACAGCACCTGCACCAGTCGGAAGGTAAGGACTCCGTGTCGTCGCCCTGCCCACTCTTCCAGCACTGGCTGGAGCGCCCCTACGGTCCAAAGACCGGCCCGGGGCGCCTCCAGCCGCGCCCTCCAGTTGGCCATGGCAGTTCGGCGGGCGTCGCCCTGCCATATGGCCACCACGCTGGGTGGGGGACGTCCACCCCCCTCCCGCTCTTGCGACGCCCGCCGGTACACCTCGGCGAGCACCTCCGCCTCCAAGTCCCAAGGAGGGGTTCCGGCCAACACGCAGGCCGCCTCCGTCGACACCGTTCGGTATCCACGTATGACCCTGGACGCGACGACTCTCTGTGGCCTCCACAGAAGAGCCCTGTTTAGTGCGTCCAGGGACTCCGCCCACACGGGTGTGCCGTACAGCGCCATCGACCGGACCACCCCCGCGTAAAGCCGTCGACACGCATTGTTGGGTCCGCCCATATACGGCATGAGCCGCGCAAGGGCGGACGCCGCACCGACGAGCCTCGGAGACAGTTGACGGAAGTGCTCACGAAAGCGCCACCGCCCGTCCAGCACCAGGCCCAGATACTTAATCCGGGCCTGCACTCCAATTCGGACCCCGTCTACCGTGATCGAGGCGCCAGCAGTTGGCCGACGTCGGGGCCCATGGAAAAGCAGGGCCTCCGACTTGTCCAGGGCCACCCTAAGCCCCAGCGCCCCGATCCTCCTGACCACCTTCGAGGTCTCTAAGGTGGCCAGGAACGCCGCTTCCTCAAATTTTCCGCCCCGGGCCACGACCAGCGTGTCATCCGCATAGCAGATGACCGCCAGCCCGGGGGGGAGCCGACAGCGTAGCACCCAGTCGTAACCGATGTCCCACAGGAGCGGCCCTAGAACCGAACCCTGCGGGACACCGCACGACATAGGTCTTCTCACAACGTCCCCTATGCGGCTCTCATAGAGAACGCTGCGGCCCTCAAGATAGTCTGCCACTAGCCGCCTCAGGCATGCAGGCACCCTGTGATACCGGAGCGCCTTCCTGATACAGCTGAATGGCAGACTATTGAATGCGTTGGCGATTTCAAGCGACACCGCCAACAGCACTCCACCGCCGACGAATCGCCAACCCACCTGCCAAGCGTGGCGTTTATGGTAAAACCCCCATTTTGGGGAGGCCTATGTCAGTGGACGATGAAAGGCTGATGGACGGATGGATGGGACTATATCGGGAACCTGAGATATAACCGAAAAACTAGAAAATTATAACTAGATTTTTTTAGAATTTATTTAAAAAAAATACTACTTGACGGATTTTAATGCAACAATTTTTATTTGAAAGGCCTTGATTAGAATAAAAAAAACTGGTATACATTTTATCTCACTACAATATCGGGAACCTGAGATATAACCAAAAAACTTTTGGCTGCGGCGAAGCCAGAAATGGTGAGCAGCAGCTTGACAATACTCTCATTATAGTTGAGTCTATGAGCGACGTTTACCATTTACCATCAGGTGGGCCGTGGCTTGTCTGCCACCAATACCTAGCAATAAAAAAAGGGTAATAAAACTACATACAGAAGCCTGCCTTACAATCCTCAATAGGATGTGCTGACTTCTCTATGATTCATGATGGTATGCGTATTAAGTTATAAGTTTTCGCTTGCTCCGTGTGGCTAATGGAGTAAGGACCATTAAATATAGTAACCGCATTTAATTATGCACCTTTTATACATATTTCATCACAGCTTATCACTGCCTGAAGAACCATAAATCGCGAGGGAATAGTATATGGGTCAATGTTTTTTTTTGATCTGCAGTCAAGCATTGGGCCAACGGCCTATGTACTAAGTCCTTATAACCTTTAAACATTAATTAAAAGATAAAATGTTATCTAACTAATTTTATATTAGTTAATAAAATACTGTGTAGGAATCCTGCATAAGTGCGTACGTGTAGACACAGCGGGGGGCACACAAACTCTACAATATGTCCAGCGTTAATGGTAAACCACTGCTGCAGGAAACTTGTTTAATCCGCTAATAAATACATACTTTTTATTATATTACTAGCCTCTGCCCACGGCTCCGTAGCAGCTAAAAGCTAGTTTTTAAGTTATATCTCAAATTCTCGATATAGTAGCGGCATAAAATGTATACCAGTTTTTAAGTCTAATCAAGAACTATCAAATAAAAAAAGTTGCATCAAAATCCGTTCAGTGATGCGTGAACGAACAAATAGATAAACAGACAAAAATCTAAAATCAATCGTTTTGTGATTAGACACGCCTATACCTATAGCCTAATACAGTATTTTTTTCTCAAATATCTTAAATATGCAGACACAGCTCTGTTACAGCTTTATAATACTATAGATTTTTATATAAACATTTTGTTAAGTTTTAATTTGGTACCAGTGGTCTGGCGAATACGGGCAAGTGACGGCGCACGGCGGGTTGTTAGTTGTTAGTGTGTGAGAGTCACTACCCCGTCGTCTCCCCGGGCCTTATAGATAAATTTTCCCGGCTCACCAAAAAAAAAGATACGTCATAAATAAATTTCATGTAGTTTTTTGTTTGTGGTTATAAAAGACGGGCGTGACTGTCGTTATTATCTATTTCTATGTAAAGAGAATAAGTACATTAATGGAGCTTGAAAGCAAATATAATAAATAATATAACACACCTCATACTGCGGGTTCATCCGCAAAACATTGAAAGCTCGTGTAACACTTTGCTTCGAGTTGATTGTAGATACATAGACGCCTTTATTTCAACCTTTCCTTCGTTTGTACTTAGATATTATAGAACATAAGTTTAAACAATGTTAATACATTGTATCCGGCTCCGTTGAACATAAATCTTCATAGATCTGGTCCATAATGGCGCTTAATGTTAGGGTACCGGCCCTGGGGCGTAGGGTCCAAATTAAGGGGAATGAAGCCGAATGTTTAGACGAAAAAATAATTTATTCTTGTATTCTGAAGCATATATTGGTATTATAGTTGTATAGGAAGTCAGTATGCCGTCCTCGCATGCCGCAACCTGCAGCTGTGTTAAGTTAGTAACTTTATTTCACGCCATCTATTATTAATTTTTCGTACCTACTACATTCTAAACACAAACGTTTGTCCTGAGCCTGGGTGAACCGAGTGCTTGTCGTGTGCTTATAAAATACTTTGTATAGACACGTTTAAGCTATTCACGGATGGATTCTCCTTTTATAAATACTAATAGAGAAAGACTAAAAACAAACGCTTTTTAAACAAATATTTTAAGTAAGTATCTACATGTAAGTATAATAAAGTATTAAAAAACGTCAAATTAAATCGAAAGTATTTTTGTGATATAAGTCGCAGTAGTTTATTTGAGAACACCGATTTACTAATTTAATACAACTATAAGAGGTACTTACTCGTTTCATAAGAGTAGGTCACATCACTCATAGGAAATGGCGATTGGAGACGGAGACGGAAACAATGTCCAAATAATGTTAACGATTACTTTGAACATGCCGACATTCTTATCGATGTGTATCTCTAGTCTGTCTATAGAAATTATAAATTCGCTGGCCGAGTTTAGGTATCTATTTCTCAGCTAACTTCTTTGAAAGCAAGTAAAGCCTTGTTTGTCCCGCCATGAATTAGTTGACCGGTCAGTTCCCACCTTTCACACAAATACAGTTGTTGTAACAACTGATGAACCATTTCGAGCCTAAAACCTCTGCCCACCAGTGACATCAAATGCTGTGAAGTATTCGAAACATCGAAATAGTTATGATAATGTATGTAAGATATGTATTACTATGTAATATTTTCTTTCTTATCTAAACACCACATACACACTCTACTATGCAATCCATTTGTCTTAAAGCATAGATCTACCTCGACTATAATCCGACGAGAATATTTTTCTTAAAATGAACCCTGACTAATTAAATAATCCCTGGAGAAACATACAAACTTTCTTTTTTGTTAAGGCGGGAAAAAATGTACTTACATAACCGCACAGCCCGTCGTTCCGAGCAACATACAGGGTAGTGTGGGGCTTTCACTCATTAAATGAATACGGCACATTAATTTTTTTCTCTCCGCCTGTACAGGAGAACCAATGCAACTGCAAGACATTACTCCAGTGGTCCACCGGCGGCTTACCCTTTTGGATACCCTCTTTGAGCGACGCTTAGGGGACATACAAACCTACAATTAATAAATAATACTTACCTACGCCCGGATGTAGAACAGTAACACAAAATACAACCCACGGTACTCGGCTTAGTATCTCAACTGTTACATCATCCGTGGCTGCTTATTTGTAGTAGGTATAACGAACATCACATGTAGCAATTTTTTATGGACTCGACAATACCAGGAACACTGCCAAACCGCTGCTCACTTTGAAGATCCACTTCTATGATCGAAAAGAATCGGAATAATATCAGCATCCATTTAACAAGACTGCTGCAAAATAAGAATACGATGATATATAATATGTCGGGTCTTGCAAGTCAGAATAATAATATTTGCCGTACAAGGCGACTAAGGGAAGTAAGCAATTATTACCCATTGCATTACTGGTGATAGGGCTGGGTACCAAGTGAGAGTACTCATTTGTTAACGGGCCTGAACGGGTCGGTACCACCGTCTCTTGTGCGACCGGTCATGAAGCACGTCAGTGTGTTTTGGCTGTAGCAGAAGATAGCCGTTTATTCTTTCATTTCATATCTGGAATGAAATGGTGCGCAGTGACTTAACAATACTCTCCGTATAGTTGAGTTCATGAGTGACGGTTACCACTTACCACCTGGTGGGCCGTGGCTCGTCTGCCATCATTAGCAATAAATAAAAGGATGATGATAGGCATAAGTAACAAGTAATTTATTTCACTTTCATTCCCATGTCACATTCAAGAGGAAATAAGTAATCTTGTGGTCGTTAAGCTGTTTCCTTAGCTAACACTACACTTATAATAATAATGAAATCTAAATATTTCAACTAATAGCACACGAGGAGTAAATTGAAGGAAGTTGAAAATTTCTTTTCTCGTGAAGTTGTAAGCACATCCATAGGGTTATCTCAAATGATCTGTTTCCTTTTCAACGGATGGAAATGACGTCATAACTAACCTAAGAGGTTTCTGAACTACTTTCTTTATAATAATTTATATCATGGTATTTACATGTTATACCTATACCAAAATCTTTATATGTATATAAAGATTTCGTGGCATATTGTTTGGCCGCGAGGAACCTAAACTAATTAAAAGATTTTAACGAAATTTAACAACTTGAGAGATAGATTGTTTTTACACCGAAATATTTCATTTTTTATTGTTAATCGCCGACAAATAGCGTGACACGGTTATTTTATACCTATATAAAGATTTAAGTGACTCTCAAACCACAAGATGTTTTTTTAATGGTAGAATTAAGCAGAAAATGTTCAACATTCTAGTAGGCTTACTTACGTATCCTTGAATAATCTTGATCATTTTGGAGTCGATTTATAAATATAGTATATACACATTACAAAAGGTTCTCGATATTCTGGTAAAAGCCTGACGTTGATGAATGGATAGAAGGTTTTCATTTATAATTAATAATATATTTTCTTTTATAGCTAATGAAGCATCCTTTTCTAAGGGGCAATATTATTTTACGTCCGGGTTCCTGTAGCTCGGACGTCCGAGACATTGATACAACAACAGAAGCAATGCCCTAGGTTAAAGGGTACCTATGGCTCGAACAAAACTAACTAAAAGTTCAACTTTCAAATAACTAACTAAGAAATAACATCGTTCTCAGCTTCATTGATATGAGTGCGCTATTAATACTTAGCTTTAATTAGCAAAGTCATTGTGATAGACCGACTCATAACTCTCATGACCTCTGCTCTCGGTATCATGAACCGATAGATTGAAGATTACAATCTGAGACCAAATTTGGTGGTGATTTATTGTTATGTAAACGTTTGTTCGCCAGAGATTGAGATGTTGATACAAACATCTTAAACATATTTTTACTTGGTTTTCTTATTAGGCAGGGATAGGCAGATGTAACGGCTTGCCCTGTGTCATAAAACGGCTTTTCACTGCCATATATTTTTACCATTTCAGCCAGAAGGCACATGTTGTATCATACACAAGCTTGTCTCAACGTTATTATATGGAAGCGAGAGTTGGGTATGCAAAAAGGAGCATGAGAGTAAAATCAATGCGGTCGAAATGCGATGCCTGCGAAAAATTTGTGGAGTTAGACTGAATGACCGCATTCGTAACGACGACGTAAGAGAACAAGTAGGTATGAATGAGCGATGTATTGGTATACGAAAAGGAATGCTCCGATGGTTCGGAGTCGGACCTGTGGAAAGGGATAAACGACTGGTTAAGAATATATACAATGCGAAAGTGAAGGATGTAGGTACAGAGCGAGATTCCGAGACTCACCTACTAGACCAAATCGGTCATGTATTGAAGGAAGGTGGAGTCAGGAGTCCCGGAAAGTGGCGAGCGTGTATGAAAAAATTGTGAATGTTGAGGAAGCGATAGATGTATGCAATAATAGAGCCTTTTGGCTCTTCTCTCTGCCTACCCACACGGGAGATGGCATGATGATAAGTAAGTATATTTTTATATGTTAGTAATAAAGTTATCTCACCAGCTTACTAAGAATCAAATACACTCGGTCCTTGGCCCATTGGTCCTTGGCCCAATGCTTATTAAGAATTGAGGTAGTTACGGACAAGGATCCCACCGAAGGAATGTAACAAAGTTCCAGTGGCCTGCCAATAAAGGCAGAGAGACGGCACACGGCGGGTTACTTTAGTGGGTGCAGGCCCCACACTACCCTGTTCGTTGCCCCGAACGACGGGGTGAGAGGTTAGGAACATTTTTTCCCGCCATAACAAAAAAAAAGGCACGTATAAGGAATTGCTAATAATAAAACGGTCTTTCCGTTGCCCACTTTTCGAGCTCGTGGGCACGAGACGTTGAAACGTGCAGAACGACTTGCCTAGATATTAATAAATCTATTTGATTTTCTTCATTAGTGAAAATTAAACTTGAATAGGCCTATATATTGTATATTTATTCTAGACTCGTTTCATAAATAACCGCTCATAGTAATCGCAATTGTTGCAGAACTATTCAATTATCGCCAAAGACCAGTAGAGAAAAAATCATGCGGAGTTGACTGCCAACCTTCACTAGTTGAAGATAATCATAGCAAGAATTAAAAAAAGTTGTTAAAGAAAAAATGTTCTTCTGCTTGTGTTTTCGCATGCGTGTCAAGTGGTCAATACATACATTTCGCGATAACTTGAAGTAAAGTTACAAAAACTAGTTAACTTGATGAAAGCATACATAATACTCCATTAAGTATATCCACTAAGTATATTTTGTGTATAATGGATTTAGTAATAGATATTTCTTTCTTTCTTTCTTTTAGCAAAAAGTGTACATAATACTCGTAGTCCTACGTTCATATGTTTCACTCCACTTCAAGTTTAGTCAATAAATATACCACGATTGACTTGTAAATGGGAACGCGTCGAAGTATGTGAGCAAGCGCAGGAATGGCGATCCTCCGGTTACGTAAACCGCCTTCTGGTTTAGAAAATAGTTAACTTAAAAGCTGTTAACGTCCTTACAAAGTTGCTCAAGCGGTAAATAATAACGATATTATACTTACAACACGCTGTGTGAAATGATAGCAGGTTTATCGTTACATCCTACTGTCCCAATCACTTGAAAATGTCCGTGTAGTGACGGACTAAGAATGCAAATGTCACCACCCCATTCTTTCCCACGGATGTCGTACGAGGCGATTAAGGGAAGTAAGCAATGATCACCCATTGCATTACTGGTGGTAGGCCTGTGTACTAAGTGGGAGTACTCAATTGCTATCGGGCCCAAACAAGCTGGTACCGCCATCTCTCGTGTGACCGGCGATGAAGCACATCAGTGTGTTTTGGTTGTATCCGGAGATAGCCGTTTATTCTTTTATTTCGTATCTGTGAAATGAAATGGTGAGAAAGAAAAAAGAAAGTAATAAAACTATATTTTATGAACACTTGAGAATACATATCTTAGGCTACCTTAGGGCTAGCACTTTTAATACTAAAATAAGAAAACAAAATAGTGAGTAGAAGCTTCACAATGCTCCCGGTATAGTGGAGTCCATGAGTGACGGTTTCCATTTACCATCAGATGGGCCGTAGCTCTTCTGCCACCATACGCAAAAAAAAAAGAAAAATGGCGTACGTTTTCATCCACGTGTCTTGCTTCCATTATTATGTACCCTACATAATTTTATTATCAAAAGTGGCAACAAGCGGCCCACCAGTTGATAAGGAACTAGTAGGTACATCCTAGACAGCCGCTCATACACTCAACAATATTAAGAATAATGCTTACTAGTTGCTCATCTCCCGCTTAAACTAAAACACAGCGAGGTACTTCACGATTGATCACATCGCAGGCAGTAGTACCGACCCGTTCGGGCTTGATAATAAATGAGTACTCCTAATGGGTACCCAACGCTATCACCAAGAATAAACATGTGGTCTATAATATATCAAGTCATAGGCATACACTTACAGTCATTAGAAAGTAGAAAATATAAGATTGCTTTCTATAATTAATAATTCAGGCGCACTTCATCCAACTGATTTAAAACAATTACCATAAATATCATTTAAGTAGTTATTTTAATTGAAGTTTTATTTAAATTTTAATGTGGGTCACTTATTAGAGATCGAAGTGTCGAGACAGAGGCGAGTTTGACCTCTAAACATGTTACTTACTTTGAGGCTCACACTTGTTGCTTATTCGTTATGTGATGGCTTGATTCTACGAGAGCCCACTTTCTTATTATTTATTATTTAGGGTGACACTGGTGGCACATACACACGGCCAACCCCAAGTGATGTAACCTCTGAAGAAATGTCACACAGTTCCAGTTTTCCACAAGAACAGGCTGTGCGGCTGGTTGTTTTAGTGGGTGGGGGCCACACGCTATCCTGCTCGTTGCCGACAAGGTGTACGGTTAGATATATCTATCTGTCCCCACCTTAGCAACACTTAGTCTCTTACCAATGGAGAGTACTGACATTACGTTACTCAATTAAAATATCTGGGTGCCATATGTAAAGAAACTAAACCACTCCTACAATAACGCTAGAATATTTCCATCATTCCTACAACTTAACAGATAACCAGATATAATTATACTAATTATACTTATGTATTATAATTACTGTCTCCGTAATACGTTATATTGGTTGCCATTTTATTTTTAAATTAATTACTAAAATAATGATATTTCCGACAGGAAACAGGATGTAACAAACGTTACAATTTTATTTGTAAATTAATTACTAAAATCATGACACATAATTTCATGAAAAATAAAATCATGAAACAAATATAACTTCTGTGTCTATAGCTACTGTAGTCTTTAATTTTCTTAATAAAAACCCACAGTTATCTTTACCGAGGTGTCTGGGTGATTTAAAAGATGACATACAATTTCCAATATCGCAATTTATCACTAGCGATCGCGCTCTTTGATAAATTGCTTCGCAATAAGTACGCATAATAAAGTATACATTTTTTGCTATCTATACCAGAGAAGTAGACGAGCCGCTGCCTACTCTCATATCCCGTCAGGGTTGATGATCTATACTTAAATGAAATAGAATGTAGAAAGCTTTTTATGAAATTATTGACAATAGAAACAGGTAACATAGTTTAGTTACTTTTGTCTTCTGCTTCTCAACCTGTCTTCTTTTATTTACAACTTCTAACCTAGAAATTAACGAACTTTTAGTGTTATTACTAAAAATCAGAAAAAAGAAAAATGCTTGTATACAAATGAATTATTGAACATTGTGTTTTGCACACTGCTGTCAGGAATAATCCCTGTGCTGGACTTTACAAATATACATTTGACAGACATAAAGTACATTCAGAGACAACCATTTTTATATCACACAAAGAATTGTCCTATATAGGAATCAAACCCACATCACTTGGCTCAGTATGTCGGTATCTTAACCACTACGCGGTATAAGCTGACAAAAAGGTGCGGGTTGAAATCCTGCTCACACATATTCGTTACACAAAAAATTGGTGATGGAATTTCAAACACCGGAACAAAACTAATTAATTCTAGCCCATTGCTGATATTGGTCACCAGGCTCATAGAATTAGAAGGGGCATTTGACGGAGGATTAACAGACTTCGAAAACACCTTACGATATTTTCCTTTACTGGGCAGTGATCCTTTCAAAAAGTTGAAGTCTAACGAAGTCTAAAACTCAGACTGAACGTCGAACTCGATACCTGTCTTGGCAATCTTCAGTCTTATCGCTTATCACCACCTATACCATAGGCAATATTACCTTCTTATTACGAAAAGAGTATATCAGTTCAATAATACTACATCCATAACTAATTCTAGGTATATAAACCCTGTATTACCCCCGACACTAACAAAATACCGACCAGTTTTTCTCCAATACCTGTTATGTTATTCAGTGTGACCCATTACATTACTTCTTTATTATCGCTTGCATTATATGAGCCGTTGTGACGCTTTGATAGTCATCGTTCATATTTTTAATTATACATTTTCGAGATAGTTTGTCATAAACCTGTCGTGGCATGCAGCAATAATTCGAGTATATTTTTAATTGTGTTTTTTATGGGGGTAAGTACTTTAGAAATATTGGTACTGTCAACTTATTCTAATTGCTTACTCTATCTACTAATATTATACAACAGATTCTGTCCGCGATTTTGTTAGCAAAGACTTCAGAATATAAGTGAATACGTCACTCTACGACAGATTAATTATTATTGCTTATCTTTGTGTAAAAATTGCTAGCCAGCAGGAACCGTAGATGTTTTCATTTTATGTTCTTTTCTCGGCTCTGGACTACATGTTTGCAAAATTTTACGATGCTTGCGTTACAGCGAGAAACCGTAACATATTTTTTACTCTGGAAAATGGAAGGTTGCTGTAGAGCAGAAGTTTTTACATGAGCAGAATCTATATATATATATATATATATATGTATATATTCCA
The DNA here is from genome assembly GCA_948253155.1 of Leucoma salicis. Classification (NCBI taxonomy): domain Eukaryota; kingdom Metazoa; phylum Arthropoda; class Insecta; order Lepidoptera; family Erebidae; genus Leucoma; species Leucoma salicis. Next base: position 23,411,072 of record OX411820.1, on the reverse strand, counting down.
CCGATATATTGACTCATCGCGATATCTCTGGAACCATATGGCGTAGAGACTTGTTTGGTAGGAATATTTCTTTCGCCGAGTAGAGGTCAGCTAAGAACGGATTTTACGAAACTCCTATCCAAAATATATATTTTTATCTGCTATCATATTCAAACTTCTAAACTCATTATCACAACAACACAAACTACATGTCAACCGTTGCTATGGTAACCATTGATGTGGTTATTAAAGTACAATAACATCATGCTAAAAGTTGGTTTTTAACAAAATAATTTTAGTTATGTTTATGAGTATTTGGCATTAGTTTAATAGTTCTTTTTAAAGACTTATTTTAGATATTCCGATTTCTATTATATTTTAATTGACATTAGTTTAATAGTTTTTTTAAAGACTTATTACAGATTAAAAATTATTTGTGAATGTGGAAAAAGAGAACTTCAGTGTGAGTGGGATTCGAACTGCGTCCCTTCCAATCCGGGAAAGTGCTTTAAGTCGCTAAGCTATCGCAGTGACCAACGGCCATACCCAATCTCCACATCACAATTGTCTTTACGACCCACGCCACCTATCGGATGCAGCGTATTTTGACCAGATCGGAGACGTTCTTATGTTAGGCCAGGTTAAGACTAGTTGAAACCAACGAGCTTCCATAAAAGCGCTGATGAAAGTAAATGAAGCGAAAGATGTGTGTCAGGATCGTAGCAAGTGGAGAGAAGTGGTCTCTGCCTACCCCTACGGGAAAATATGTTTTTATGATTTTATAAAATAACCACTCTTACTCTTGCTCACCCGGCGAACTTCGTATCGCCATATTTTTATTTCGTGTATATTTTGCAATGAAAATTATTAGAGTACTAATATCGCTATTAAAAAATAGGGGTTGAAGGGTGAAAATTTTGGGTTGTATGTATTATTTAATACCGAATCATAAAAAAAATAGTTTAGACCACCCTTATCACTTAAGGGTACGAAAAATTGTTTACATCATATTCTCGGACCTACTGAATAGGTACTTATACAAAATTCCATAAGAATCGGTCAAGCCGTTTCGGAGGAGTATTCAAATTTAAAAATATCTTTATTTCATAGGCCTATTAAATAGCACTTAAAATCGTCAAGAATACACTAATAATTAACACGAGCGCCTGAGGCGAGTGCATCCGCAATAACAAAGTGGCGATTGCAATCGCCACAAGCGGCTGGATTCCGAAGTAAAGCCTTTCATGAGAAAAACCCGGCAAGAAACTCATGGGCCACTTTTTTAAATTGCCAATTTATTACAATTTAATATAATGTTTATAACTAAAATGACATTATATCATACAAAACAATTTTGAAAATAAATGAATGAGGAGCAGCTCAAGCAATAAAAAGTATGGCGACAAACACTGTGACACGAGAATTTTATATGTATATTAGATAACAACTTTTAACTGCGTGCGTGAGCTTAATGACACTATTCAGAAAGAACGAGAGAAAAAGAGACAGTCAATGAGTTTTTCAAAAGAGATTTTGGTATTATTAGGCACATTGATACGTTGCGGAAAACAATACTAAACGAAATGAGTGCAGGAAAGCGTAATCTGCACTCATTTATAGTGAACACTTTTAGTGCCTAATTGTGGATCTTCTCTGTTTTATGTGCAGCGGTAGTGTAAGCGACTGCTGATCATGAGGTCTCGGGCTCGATTCCCGGGTAGGGCAGTGTTATTTAGCTTTTTCGTAAAAAGAAAAATTCTCAGTAGCTGCCCGGAGTTTGAAATGTGCCCGGTAGACGGCAGTATAGGGGGCCTCCTATTACGTGGGACTTAAACATAGCTGGTAAATCGTGAGTGTGTAATACACCTCTGCCTACCCCTTCGGGGAATACAGGCGTGATGCTACGTTTCTGTTTATACATCAATGTTTATAACACATAATTATACTAGGCTGTATGGCTTGATGATGAGTAAGACGTTAAGTTTGCCACCCCCTGAGTTGTTGGCGTGGTAGCCTAAAGACCAAAGGCAACCTTCGCGATTAATCCACCCCAAGAAAAGCTATGTCCTATGGCTTTTAAGAATGAGGAATGATGATATAGAGGAGATGAGTAAGTGGTCAGTTAAAATAATAGGAAGGGAAAGAGGGGGTAGTTTGGTAAGTTTCTAATTTAGAGATAGAAACACACATATTTAGACATTTTTGAATGAAGAATGTTAAATTTCATTTTATATTTGATATAGGATACACATACATTTCAATGGTTTTATAAAATTGCGGGTAAAATAGGGGTCGAATTTAGAAAGTAAATCTTTAACGCTGACGAAGTCACGGGTATCAGCTAGTATAGTATATTAGAAAAATTCACAGTAGCAGCCGGGAGTTTGGAAATGTACCCGGTAGACGACAATAGGCTCGCCCCCTATTACGTAGGACTTAAATATAGCTGGCGAACCGTAGGTGTATAATACACCCCTTTAGGGATACAGGCTATATTAGTCTATCATAAAGTAATCCCTTTCCGTCTACTATTATATTTGATAATAACTGAAACTGGATGAAGACCCGACTTTGAGTTAATTTATTACTTTATATTGTCCAATCAATAAGAACTTCTGCATATTTTTTTAAATTTATTTCTATACCCCTGTAAACCACTATAAATACAAGAGAGTATTAAAGTCATAAATTAACTCATAGACAATTAATTTAACAGTAGGTAGCTCGGCTGCGCCCTCGCTGAGTCCACGAGCGGCACCATATTCCTTATATAGAACTTTATTAGCTCACTTAAACTGTCCAAAGAGTAATTCCAAATATATATTCGTTGATTTGAAACATTTTAGAAATATTTCATTTGCATGAAACGGACGGCACACGGCGCCTTTATTTAGTGGGTGAGGACTCCATTCCCAAAGATCATCTATTATTTACGTGTATTTAACCTCAGATTATAAATAATGTTTAGAAATTACAGTGCAGTGAAACCGGCGTCTAAAATATACTCTGTTTTTTGTAGTACTCTTTTGTTGAACACGTAATGTTTAAAAATATAGATAATACTTGAATAAATATATTTTATGTCTAGCCTTTGCCTGGCGGTTATATCATAAATTTTCAACATAGTACCTGTAAAATATATACCAGTTTTTAAGTGAAATTAAGAGGAATCACGCAAAAAAGTTTCATCAAAGTTTGTTAAGGTTTTTTACGTGATAAACAAGCAAATAGATAAATAGACAAAAAATTTAAATGTAAGTACCATTATTTGTGAATAAGGAATCGAACCCGCGTTTTTTCCAATCCGGGGAAGTGTTCGATTCCCGCTAGTACAAAAAATCTCTTTTTCCTTATTCACAAATAATTTGTACTTTAAAAGTGGCGGAGCATGCCAAATGCTAAAAAATATAGATCAAAAATATTTAAAAAAACGCGCAATCAAATAGTATGAATTTTAATTGCAAAATTAAACTTACTATAGTGGATAATTGCATGTAAATGCGTTTCCGATAGATGGCGTTGGTCGTTAAGACAATTAATGTGATAAGTAAATTGGGATGATCGAAAGATCTGTACTATAGCTCAGTGGCTTAGAGCACTTCCCCAGATTGGAAAAGACGAGGGTTAGATTCCCGCTAGTACAAATAATCTCTTTTTCCTTATTCACAAATAATTTGTACTATAAAAGTGGCGGAGCATGCCAAATGCTAAAAAATATAGATCAAAAATGTAAGTACCATGTTTTGTGTTTAGAGACGCCTAAATAGCATATACATAATACAATCATTTATTCTCAAAAATCTTAAATGTGCAAACATAGGTAGTAGGTAGCTAAACAATTGGGTTGAAAAAATATAATTATATAGGTAGTAAAATAGTTATCTATAAAGACCATAGCCATATAATGTCGCACTGTGACTTTTAGGATCAAATCAATTAGTTAATTGAGGCGGGCAAAGAACACAATGTGAATGTGAATGTTAATGCTTACCTTAAGAGAATGATAATTGTAAATATTATACTGCGGTGTATAACTAATGTTTTATAAACTTAACATATTTAGATAATATTGAGTGTCAGTTCTCATGATCAGAGTAGGATGTCTGGAGATAATAGGTTCAAAAAATATTGGAGTAGTCGCTCGCCGCCTGAGTGCTACATTATAATTTATGATATAATATTATGTAATTAGGAAGCGCCGACAGCGTGTATAGGGCTGTCACAGATAAAAATTAATTACAATAAATTAATGTCATCAAAGTAGAAGAAGATTACTGCGGATGGAATTGGCCAAAACTTTTTTGATTCCGTTCCAATGCTTTGATGTGTAAGTTTCTTGTAGTAATAAATTTCTACGTCACAATGACAATTAATATAGGTAAGGCATAATGATAATGTCTATGTAAAAATTGCTTTCTCACGAGAACCGCTTGTCCAATCCAATATAATTTTTACTAAAAAGTAAATATGAAAAATTCTATTATGATCTGTTCAGTAGTTACATCGTGACAGCGTAACAAACAAATGCACTTACCCTATTATAATATTATTATTATATATTATCATTATTGCGGGTGCACTTGCCATAAGGGCTCATCTCAGTTATTGGTAAGCTTTAATGATTTTAAGTATAACAAGCCTATGAAATAAAGGTAATGTTGAATTTCAATTTGAACTTGTTCATCTAGTTCTTTAACTAGTTATGCAAGAATTTGAAAATACACTACAATTTGTTGACAGCCCTGGATTGAATTGGGGCGGATGTAGAATTTTTCTTCTCAAAATTATAAGTAATTTTGTTGATTCGGGCGTCTCAAGTTCAAATTCTTTTGTATCATTGTTGTTTACAGAAAAACTGATTTATAATAGAAATAAATTAACTGCATCTGCAGAACCGTACATTTGACAGAAGTGAAACTTCAAAACATAGCGTGGCATGGATGTATCCAAAAAATTACAGGACACTACATAAATCGTAAATCTACAACGCACATATGCGCGACACTATTCCATCGATTTGTATCGTTGTATACATACATCATACAGGTTATTCTATTTTGAATGTATAGCTATAATTTTCCTCTTCTCTATATTATATCTTTCTTCTCTCTCTTGATCGAAAAGCCTAAACCCACTGAGCTGCCTCAATGCTTAAACCTGACGCATCCTTGACATTTCACTCGCGATTCTTGTCTAAATGTCAATTATCGAATTACCGTCAAGTAAGTTCCGCTTCAGTAAAATGAATGCTGCATTTTTTAATAAAGTTTTTCTGTTCAGCTCTACTGATTCCAGCATGAATGGGCCCGCTCTCGTGAATATTGGCGCGTATTAAAAGTAGGTATTGTTACTGTTGCGTTAGGTAAGTGAGAGAACCGTAGGACGAAACTGTCTCCGTACGTCCTATTCGCCCCACTTGCTATCTCTTTCCACTCGAGTAATGATATTGTCGTTGTGTATAGGCCATAGTGACCACTAACTCCAAATCAGATAGGACTGCCACTTATGGGGTTCAACCTGCCAGGGATAGAAGCCCTGGCTGAAGATCATCTGAAGGAATACCGCGGGGTTTTTGCAGGTGTATGCCAGTTAATAAATCGGGATTCCGGCATAACCTCCACGCTTGCTGGGGTGGGATCCATAGAGGTATTGCTCGAGTAAGAAAAAAAAATGGCACGTTGTGTAGGTACTTGTTTACCTTTCTTATAAACAATAGGAATAATTTAAATAAAATTTGATTTATTTAATTAATTATTTTTAGTTATGTTACAGACACAGGTGGAAAGCTTTCGATACGGATTGCTAAGTGTTGTGGCTTCGATTTTCATACAGCACAAATATTTGTGTGATCCACAAATTATTGTTCTAAGTCTGGGTGACTTCGTTTCCGTTAAATTATATGTTTGTAAAGTCCTCCGCTATACTAATAGTTATTCTTCAATACAGAGTGCTACCTACTTATTTCTGGTATATGAAGTTAAAAGCTTTTTATGAAGTTGATAACAGAAATACGAATTAAACACTATAAAAAATATTGCATCGTTTGAAACCTGTGCACTCATTTACTCTGCGATTTGTAGACTATTCGAAGCTTGTTGATAAATCCGCATGACTGTTAAGGCAATTACTTACATAAATACTAACTACCTTGCAAAACGCGCTTGGAATCGAACGTGTTACATTATATTAACATTTTGTAGGTTCTAGGAATACACTATTTGTAAACAAGCCTGTTTTACACAAAGATTTTTTTTTCTCTAATGAATATGTAATCTTAGGAATATGTAGACGTTATATTAATATGATATAAATTTATTTATGCTTTCGTACTTACTAATATTACAAATGTGGAAGTGAGTTTGTTTGTTTGTTAGCTTTTAACGCTGTAACCACTTAACCGGTCATCCGAAATTTGGCATGCATATATTCCAAAGTATATAATGAAACTCATATTAAATTGATGATTCCATTGAATGACTATTTTTTGTATATTTTTTTAAAGACAATTTAACACTCTGCACTGAGAAATAATCCTTGTATCACGGGGGCTATACAAACATACAATTTCTCGGACAGAAAGTACTCCCATGTTCATACACAATTGTCCTGTGAAACAAGAGTTGTCCTGTGTGGGAATCGAACCCACAACACTCGAGCGGGAGGTCGGTACCTAAACCACACCGCCATCTGTGCATGTATAAAGTAATTATTTATGTGGCAGATGGTGACATATTTATGCTAGAAGTTAGTATATACGGGTACTATAAACCAAAATATAATAGGTCCTTACATTAGAAAATGGCGTTATGTATTGAAAAAGCAAAAAGTTTCTTTTAAATGAAATTATTTTAATCAGTAGTAATCGGTAGCTCATCGATTCTTTTGCTGAAAAAAATATGGAAGCAAGAATCAATAAAATCTTTGAGGGCGGTTTTGGCAGCCTCATCAGAATGGAAGTTTTTTCCTTGCAAGAAAAGTGGGCTAGAGATATTGACCAGTCTCGGTTGTTTAACGATGATATGATAGAAAAGCTAGCCGCTTTTCCATCTTGTTGACAATACAGATCTGCCGTAATCATCTGGCCAGATCATAGGAAGCTGTAGTGGATGATACCAGCAGCAGATATTTACCAATAGGACCTACTAGTTTGTGGATGTTAAAAAAGGTTTATATCAACTTTCCGCTTCCTAAACGTACTAAGACCTGTTTTCAATACATTGAATCATTACCCTATTTACTTTTATATGTTAATAATGACTAATAACTGTCTCCATTGAAAATCAATATAGTAATGCTAATTGTATAATCTATATTACTGATAAATGGAGAGCCGGTTTTTTTGTTCGGTTATACTGCAAAAACTACTGAACCGATTGAAATAATACTTATACCATAAGATGCACCATGCCTTGGAGAAGGTTTTGGTATATGATATGTTGGTGATTACTTATCCGGAACCTGATTTGATTTTTCATCGACAATACTAAGAGGCGAGACAAGCCGCGGGGAATGTATTAGTATATCTATAAACAGGTAGAAAAGAAGCGATGTAACCATCCATATTTCAGTTACTTAAAGTCACACTTAAACTTACTGGACCCAGTTCGATCCAAGCCACTATGTACCCGCCGGGAATTCGTTGACTTCGCTACGCGCTCGCCCTGATGATAAGCATCGATATTATACGATATGCTCTAAACCTGGGTCGACAACACCACAACCACAACTTAAGTTATTTCCGGTTATATATTTCTAATATGTATCAATCTCACGATAGTTTCCATCCAAGCCACTATCGTTTTCTCTCTACACATTCATGTATCACTATAGGGCTCAGGTCCCCTCACAGAATGAGAGGGATTTAGACCATAGTCCACCAGTCTAGTTCAGTGCGAATTTATAGATTTCACAGACCTACCAGAAAATCTCTCAGGCATGCAGGTTTCGATATTTTCCTTCGCCGAGCAGCGATGATAATTTGTAAACAAATACAAGCATCGTATCGAAAAATCTCAAAGATTTCGAAGTATGTAGACACCATGCGAAGTCATGACCTTGGACTGGGGATCGAACTGTATACGATTGTTTTTGCAATCCTTTTTTTTACCTCTAAGCTGCAGAGAGAAAAATAACAGCTACGAACAAAAACCCAATTTAAAAAAAAACAGCTATGACATACTTACAATAGTATATATCATAATTGGTAAAAATAAATTGCCTACAATTCTTTAAATTCCTTTTAATACAACTACAGAATTAGAATCAGTAGAATAAAATATAATTATGACTAACTTTTCGAGTCATGGCATGATACACACTGACTCAACGTCTTCCTTCTTCAACAGACCCCATATACAAACACTCAATAACCTGCATCTTATGTCGAATTCAATAAGGTTTCTTATCCCTTGGTTTTTCTCTAATCGTTTCTAGCCTTAGGGTACAAATGAACATGGGCGGAGTCTTGTCTGAGTACGATCTGTTGTTTAAATTTCCTTGTTACAGTTTCGAAATATTAATTGTAGTATTTGACCTAACCTAGTAACAACAATCAGAAAGCTAAAGTGGAAATAGACATGACATATAACTAGAGAAAAAGAAATCGATGCAGACCTCTCAGAAGGTGAGTTGCTTCAATAAAAGTTGTATTTCATCTTGGTGAACACCGAATGAATGTAACATAGTTCCAGTGGCCCGCCAATAAAGGCGGAGAGATGGCACACGGCGGGTTTTTTAGTGGATGAAGGCTCCAGACTACCCTGTTCATTGCAATGCGAATGACGGGGTGTCCGGTTAGGAACATTTTTTCCCGCCGTACAAAGTATACCCAGACTCTGAACAACAAAGTGTCTTTGAAGTGCTCTAGACCGCTAACCCATCGCAGTAGCCAACGTTGACTTTTTAGATGTCTTTACGCACTCGCAGTAAAGCTCTCTATTTCCACTTTCACAAATAATTTGTTCTTTAAAGTCACTGAGCATGTCAAGTTCTAAAATACAGATCAAAAGTATACCAGATTTTTCGAAATTATGTCTTTATTTGTTTACAAATTGTTATAGCTCAGAGAAAGAAAACATCGTGAGGAATTCTGCCAATCCTCATTGAGACAGTGTGGAGGGTACCTCTCACTATGAAAGGATACCTGTGCCCAATAGTGGGTAGAAAATGTTATAACAGTCACTCAACGAATCGATATCAATTCGCATCTTACAAAAGCCGTTTCTCCAGGAGGCCGTTGCATCAAATCATTTTAGCTATTAAGTTGATTGCAGTAGCGAAACGTCGGCGGGCACGCCGATATAATTTGTTCCCGCTGAGCATACCTGCGCTTGCTATGAACATCTCATTGGTAATGGAATAATACGGTAGAAGCTTGACAGCAGAAATATGGAGTACCGTTATATCTTTGATTAGTTATGAATCGCTTAAACTTTTATTAGCTAGTAATTAATTCAGAAAATGATGTCAAAATTTGTAATACATACGCCACAATCTGTGAATTGATAATCACGACGATGTATGTATGTTAAGTTATTAAAGCACTTGACATTATAGACTAAGAGCCTATCGGTTTTACCGACCTGACCTTTTATTAATTATACAATTTTTTTTCCGCGCCGCCAGCCCAGTGCGCGTTGAATGAACTTCATAAGCCATCGTGAAAAATTTTCAGGCATACAGGTATTCTTATGATTAAATTATTAAGAAATAAAATGACGTAAGAGAGCGAGTAGGTATGAAAGAGAGTATTGGTGTAAAGATGCGAAAGGGAATGCTCCGATGGTTCGGACATGTGGAAAGAATGCCGGACGAGCGACTGGCTAAGAAGTTATACAATGCGAAAGTGAAAGGATATAGGTACAGGGGGAGACCGAGACTTACCTACCTAGACCAAATTGGTCATGTATTGAAGGAAGGTGGAGTCAAGAGTCTCCGAAACCGGCGAGCGTGTATGAAGAGAGTTATGAATGTTGAGGAAGCGAGAGATGTATGCAAGAATAGAGCCTCTTGGCACTCTGTTCTTTTCTCTCTGCCTACCCCGCAAGGGAAATGGCGTGATGATAAGTAAGTAAATAAGTAAGTAAATTATTAGGAAAGAAAAAAACACTAAAGTTCGGTACGATCTTGGGTTGGAATTCAATACCCCTGTCTCCGACTTGCTATCGCTTGTTCCGATGTTTATTTTCTTATATTATCAAATACATCGTAACAATTCAGATAACAAATATTTTACAAATTATCTGGGAAAACTGTTAGCGCTTCTTTTTACGAGACATTTTGTGAGAATGTTGACAGTGTACATGTTAGCTTGTTTTCAATAATTATGCAGATAATATCCACAGATTCATATAATTTAACTTTGTGATTTTTTCTAGGAAGTCTGTCGGTCTGTAAATTCTTAAATGACTTCCCAATACCACGTGGCGTCGCGTGCATTACATATACTTTCCCGGTCGGTATTTTATAGTTTAACACTTTCGAAGCTCATTACAACAATTGTTAGCAACCATTGACGGATTTGCAAGCCATTGTTCTTACACAATGTGTGATGACGTGTCATCTACGATGGACGCTGTGGGAATACTTAGGAATTTACTGGAGGGAAAATGTTTGCTTATAGCCCTTTGTCTTGCTATAAAAACTACACCTAGCATTGGAGAATAATCTATGTGTCAACAAGGTATACTGAGTTTCTAAACTGCTACCAGTTTATATGTCCGTCAAGAAGAAGAGAGATTATTTGAACAAATTTATAGTATTATATTTTAAAAAAAAGCATCTTTTTTAATGTAGTAACAAGGCTTATGTGAATGAGGAGTGATTAGTCTCCCTGTGTCATAAATCCACACCAAGCAACACGATCACCTTTTGTATTTTGTGTTATAGACGCTAAATCAAACCTTCCAAAACCGTTTATAGAAGTATGTATGTTATGTGATTTTCTTTGCCATGACGGTTAATATCTCACGAAAATCTAAATCAGACTAACCTTTATACAAACATTGTACTCTGAGTATTCTAACAGTAGTGTCATCGCACGCGCATTCAAACCGTTAGATTTACATAGATTATCAAAAAGAAACTGTAACATATTGGATTAAGCATTACATTACTTTGGTTGATTGAAAGAAATGCCGTATCTGTCATAATATGAAAAGTGGTTTTCACTCGATCTCAAATGCTTTGTTCTAAATAATTAGGTTGCATTTCCTTTATAGGTCCAAGATGGTAGGAATAAACCATTTGGCAGGTGGTAGACGCCTCTAATATTACCTTTGACGGACGAGTTGTTGTCGACCTTTGTACGAGTCACTTAAAAGTAAAAGCAGATCGCTATAGATAATTATACATTCTATAAAATATAGTTACGGCTAAAAGGCTTTCAAAGTTAAACCAAAAAAGCGGGCTTTTTCAAAGGAGGTACTATATTTGGCGGTACCTATATATTTTTTCCTTTTAAGTCTGTTTACCGATTTCATTGTCAATTGTTTGTCAATTTTGGATTTTTTATAATTGGAAAGGATATACTTTTGAGGTGGTCTCATTGTCACCAAGTTAAGACCCAATGAGGAATCTTAGAATATCGAGAGTAGTAACCTTAAATTTTGGTATTCAAGAAAGCTTTAAACACAAAGTGAAAAATGTGAAATCGAAAATAACAGTCACGAGCAGGATTTGAATCTGCATCTCCTGGATACCGTCCAGATGCTTGGTACACACAGTTTACAATTGACATAATTTATGTCTACCCGGACCCGGAAAATAACATACTCCAACAAATATTTCAATAGCGCGAAATCACCATATTCATGTGAATGATTAAATCAAACGATTTAATAAAATTGAAACATGTATCTGCCACATAATTTATAATATCATTAACTTTCCATACCTTTTCTAGAGGGCTTTCTGTTTTAATGATAAACCTTGTGGAATCAGTTATGACTATCTGATGGCACATATCTTCAACTGGTTTCTTTAGAACTTGCGTGCTCTTAACTTTCTAATAGTTATAATCATAATTATGCTTTTCAGATCATTTAGTTTCTAGTTTCATATTCCTAAAATGGGTTGGGTTTCTATGTAATATGACGCGGAAAACTCCAGCCTTAACATAAACTTAATTATCCCTAGTGCCACCCTAGGGCACAGTGACATATGCCAATTACAATATTTCACTCACAATACAGATAGTCTGGACAGTGCTTAGTATATCTAATTACACTCCAGTGCTGACACTAGGTAATTTTTTTTATACGGAGTCAGTGTATTTTACCGTCTCTGATCATATTGTTACTTACCATTACATTTTCATCACAATAAGCCACTACTTGCATTCCACAAATGCCCCGTAAACAAAAGTGGAAATTCTACAAGATAATTGTAAGATCTGTCGTAATGTATGGATCGGAATGCTGAGCAACGAAAGTGCAGATTAATAAGAAGAACATGCAACAGAGATTAAAATACTGAGTAGGATGTGTGGAGTGATGATAAAGGATATGATAAGGAAGTTTGAAAGTAGCACCGGTGACAGAGGAGTAAAAATGCAACAGATTAGCGTGGTATATGCAAGTGATACGGAGGGTTAAATATTAATAAAGGAAAGAATGTTTGACATGAAGATAGATGAACGAAGAACGGTTGGTAGGTCAAACTCATTAAAATAAAAACTAATGGCCAATTATAATTTGTTGATGTAAAAATATCTCATTGTTATATCAAGTACAGATGACGCATTTTCCTCGTTTGAAGTTTTTTATTGGATTCTATAGTTTGTTTTTATGAATACTTGTATGTACTCATTATCTCAACGTAGTTTCACTATACAAATATTGTCTATAGTCACGCATGTTTATTGTACATAAAAAAACAAGATGTAGCTAGCAGCTCGGTATTACAACAACGTAAATATTTATGGTTTAAATTTATATTTATCTACGAATCTGCATAAAAAGATAACGAAAATATTTTCACGAAAGAAAATATCTGTGATGTGAGATAAAATTGCGGGCAATCGCCACAGAGATGTGAGAGAGTATGACGCGGCAGAATTAGAAATGAATGAAATTAGAAATGGTAATGGGACTGATTAGGTGCTTAAGTTCAGGTCCGGAAAGTGAGGTTATAAAATGATTGTAGATTAATATAACCTTTATCTAGAAATAACCTTTGACTAACAGATAAATAACCTAACACAATTAATTTGTAAGCAGCTTTGACACTGAATTTGTTAGGTATTGATTTTGACACATGTATCATCATGTATCCATGGACTGAGCTGTCAGGATCTTTTCCATGTGGTTACTTAATGTGGCCTTCACAACTGTTTCTACTATCAAGCCAGCAAAAAGTTGGCATGTCATAGAAAGCTACTATAACACAAGGATTCAGCTCTATCTAATAACATGGTATAATTTGACTCTACAACCCGTTTCAATCAATGAAATAAAGCTCATATTCGATGCCAAAGGGATGGATTTGACTACATCCATCTCTACCTAACATGCGAGATTCAACATCTCCTATCTCTATCTTATGAGGATCGCGCAACGGTTGGCTGGTTCTATGTCACTCAGTTGCGCATACGCAGTCGCGGGAAGCGTTCGCGTTTTAAAATTCGAATGTTTTGCGCGCGAACTTCGCTCTAGTGATTTTTAAATATGGAATATTTAACTATTGGATGACGTGAAGTGATTTAAGGATGCGTTCTGTTGCAACCAAAGCGAAATTATATTTTATTTTTTCTTTGAAGTGCTATAGAAAGTGAAACGATAAAGGATTGCAGTGTTATTGTTTGGAGACACGTGAGAACCACACATTATTGGCTAATGAATTGCGTGCGGAAGGGAAATGTGCTTGTTTTATGACGTAAACGTGCTAGTACCTAAACACAATAATAATACACAGAGTATGTCTACTAGACGTTAAGGTTATGTTTAGTAGACGGTCAGGTGATTGGAACGCACCTGTCTGCTATGTCTAATTGAGTAATGCCCTTTCGTTCAGTTTTAAACGATGCTTCTTGTGAAAAATGATTTTGGTTTTTGATTTATTTTTATACGTGTACGTAATAAGCGAAGTGTAGTTGTTAGTAAAACCTCTGATTAGAGGAATGTTTTTATAAGCATCTGTTTACTTAGCACGCAAGTAATCCGACATAAAATGATCTCTCGTGTCGAACTGTTATAGGATTTTAATGTATTTATTGAACGAAATTGTTATTTATTTATTTTATTTTATTTCTATACTGCTATATTGATCTACCATCAGTAAGAGAGCGCTGATTCTTCTAATTTACTAAAAAATATATATAAAGCGGCTTGCTGTGCTAATTGCTGGGGGGAGATACAGCCAAGTATTTCGGCCACATTTTGTACACAAGTCTCTTCCACAGTTTGAGAGAATACGCTAAACACGTCACTATGTTATAGATTTTAATTAGGATATCGCATATACCTTTGCACGCAAACTAATTTTTTTAGTGGTAAAGCTTGTCTCAGATACGGATCGTACCGTACCGGCTCGATCGGGGAAGGACCACTCGTAATAACTGTTGTTGTTTCGTATGGTGAGTGAGAGCGCTGGGATCCCTTCCTTATCCGCTCGCGCCATCTATCCCTTTCCTTGAAGTTTCTGACGCGCGGTGTTGCTGGCGTTTATGGGTTATGGTACCTGCTTATCATCAGATGGTATGCCACCCGCGTAGTTTAAAAAATTTAGTTAGAAACAGAAATGCTTCCCAAAATAGTAGCAAGGTTTAACAATTAGTTTCATAAAATCCGTTTAAGGTTTTTACACACATGTAATATCTTACCCTTTTGTGGTTAATGCGTGAAGTTATCTAATGGGGCAACTCTTTCTCTATTACAATAGAAACGACATTAAAAATAAAGGTGTACGACATTCCACGGTCACCACCGTGAACCGACAGGCTCAATACGATTACAATTATAGTTACCTAATTGGCCAATTTCCTGTAGCGTCGAGTAATCGTATGTTACGAGCGATCCTTAAAATTCTCCTATCCTTATTTTCTCCTATGTAACCTAATCAAACACTCTGTATAATCCTTAAAAGTCTATGTAACTTACTGAAACACTCTGTATAATCCTTAAAAGTCTATGTAACTTACTCAAACATTCTGTATAAAACTTGTTTGAATTACAAACAACTTTTGTAAAATGTAATAATTCTTTCTGATATTTACGCGAATGTTACACATTTTGATAATGTGTAACATTCACGTAAATATCAGAAAATGAAATAATTATTATGTATAGATATACATCAAGTTGTTTGTCATAGTAGAAGCATAAACATCGTATGTCTTCAAACTCAAACTCCAGAAGCCCTCTCCGTGTACCACGCTCTCCTGATATGCTCAGTGTAGGTAATTCTTACTGTCCACTACCTAGACCCTTAATTGCGTTGACGACGCGCGAGTAATGCCTTTGATAATACTAGCGTCTATAAACTACGATGGCAGCTTACCACCAGGCGAGCTATAATGCCTGTTTAGTAGTATACAATACTACCTGAACTTCTTCGTGCTTTGAAAACCATGTTAATAAAGAGATCCAGAGGCTGTCAAATAAGACCCTTATTATCTTTTCTTTTTTCTTAAGGCTGGTAAAAATATACCTTATCGCACACCCCGGTGGTTCGGGGCAACGAACAGAGTAGAGCCGTCATCCACTAAATAAACCTGTCGTGTGCTGTATCTCTTGTGTTGGTGGATCACTGGAACTATGTGACATAAACTTTTCAGAATCCCCAATGAGTTCTGACTCCGATAAGTATTGTTCTAAGGTCGTCAGTTGTTCTTTCATTTGGGTCTTGGAGAGTAGATAGGCAGTATCCGCGGAAATGCTTCTGTATCAGCTATAGATCCGAAGCCAGCCCTTACAAAGCTTGAAAAGGGCTAGGCGGATGATATTTCAATCTTGATATACGCATCTTAATAACTGCCTCTGTGGTGCAGCGGTAGCTTAAGCGACTGCTGATCATGAGGTTTCGGGTTCGATCCCCGGATCGGGCAGTGTTATTGAGCTTATTCGTAAAAAAAAATTCTCAATAGCAACCCGGAGTTTGGAAATGTATCCAGTAGACGGCAACAGGTTCGCCCCCTATTACGTAAGTCTTAAAAATGGCTGGCGAATCGTGTGTGCTCAATACACCTCTGCCTACCCCTTCGGGGAATACAGGCGTGATGCTATGTTTTAATATACGCATTGGTAGTATTATAACAATCAAGTCACACATCCCTGAAGTTACAGTGACATTAAAGAAGAATATCTTCTCATAGTAACAATGACTATTATTCACACGGAACACTTCTAGCGGACACACAGACTGTAGTCATCACCATTACACTAACTGGTTTTTCGATATTATCTAAAATGATAAAGTTAAGGTTTTTATATCAAGCCTTTTGCCTTACTTGTGAATGTTAACAGTTATGTCGATATTTAAGGGTATTTACCATGAAGAATATGATAATTTACTAATTGCACAGATAGTGTAGTGGTTTAGATAATGTAGGTTTGATTACAAGACAGAACATTACTTCTGTGATCAACAAATGGCTGTTCTGAGTCTGAGTGTACTATGTGTCGTGTAATGGTATGTATATAAAGTTCCCTACCATAAAGGGATCCCTGCAGAAAGTAGTATAGTTTTTAATAAAACATATTACGAATATATAACTTTAAAAATTAGAAGTGTGCGTGGTGTCGAAGTGTAATTTTTGGTCCAAGGCTCTATATTGTGAGGACCACTGAGAAGTAATGTAACATAGTTCCACAGGCGCAGAGACTGCACACGGCGGGTTTATTTAGTGTGTGAGGGCCCCACACTACCCTATTCGTTGCCCCGAACGACGGAGGATGCGGTTAGGTACATTTTATACCACCGTAACAAAAAAGAAAAGAAAGGGGCTTTATATTCTGAATTTTAATTTAGTGGACTAAAATGACAGCTACATTATATCTCTTTTTTTTATAAATATTTCAAGCACAAAGCATATTACTGTAGCGTCGCTTATTCATAAGTGATTTATCGAATCGATGTGCGATGTTGCGAAAGACGAATAGAAGACATTCTATGACGAATAGAATGAGCTAAAACAATTATAAATGGGTAGTTTAGCAATACCTACTGGTAATGACTACTAATCAATATAAATAATATTCTGAAGTGCAATTTTATTACGCTAAAGCACTACAATATTAAATTCACGCTACTTATACAAATGATCAATAACGATAAAGTGGCAACTCAGATTAAACTAAAAAAATAAAAGTCAGAGAGTAGCTGCTATTGTAATTAACTTATACAAGTATCTAATTTGATATTGAGGGTGAAATTTGTGACAAATGATATTTCTTGAACTCTTGAGTGAATTCTGAAGGGAAGATAGTATCTTTCGATGGCATTATGATGGTCAGAAAGCGTAACCGATGTCAGGGAAGTAGTTTGTAAGTACAGGTGCATCCAATACCAACCCCTTTGTAAGGTTACACAAGAAAAGGGCGGGGATAAGGATGAGAAAAAGTGGTATTTTTATATAGTTTTTTTTTAACAATACTAACTGCCCATCATGAAAATGATAGCCTACTACTATTTAAGTACAAATTATTTGTGAATAAGGAAAAAGAGATTTTTAGTACGAGCAGGATTTTTTCCTTATTCAAAAATAATTTGTACTTAAAAAGTAGCGGAGCATGTCACATACTAAAAAATATTGATTAAAAATGTTTAAATGTAATCGCGCCATCAAATAGTATGAATTTTAATTGTAAAATTAAACTTACTATACCTATTGGTTTAATGCAAGTAAATGCAGTTCGATAGATGGCGTTGGTCGTAAAGACAAATGTGATAAGATTGGGATGATCGAAAGAATGGTATGATAGCTCCAGTGGCTTCTTCCCCGCATCACACTTCCCCGGATTGGAAAAGACGCGGGTTCGTTTCCCGCTCGTAATAAAAATCTCTTTTTCCTTATTCACAAATAATTTGTACTTAAAAAGTAGCGGAGTATGTCAAATGCTAAAATATATAGATTAAAAAAGTGATAGCCTAGTTGTAAGGACTACAAAGACAGTGGTATCAAGTTCGATTTCCAGTTCGAGATCCTTGCACGGCACACATCTCTGACATTTCGAGTTTTTATGAAATTACGGGTGTATTTAATTACACTTTATCAAAGACTTGTTGTTAGACCCGAATGGGTACTTACCACTCGATTCGATGTAGCTGTAGAGGAAGATGGATGATTCTTTATCACACAGATTACCTCCTATCTTAGTAGATAATCTATGCTTTATCTACTCATCCCTTGAGACTAGCGATGAATATTCGTTTTCTCTAGTACTACGTGGTATGGAGTAGCAGGTTCTTTGGCGTAATTTTTTTACAACCCAATATTGTCTCATTGTCGGCCTTTGATACCCTGAAGCCTCTTTGTGGACATCGGACCTCCTACGGTCCCAGCTGGCAGATAGCATTCTGGCAGTCCACAGGTTCCAACGCTGTGACAATTTGGGGCTAAAAATCAACACTTTGCGAAGTCAGTACTTCGTACAGAGTCGCGTTACCTCACCTGTATTCGTGAAATAAAAAACCTGATAGTTATAATGACAATTACCACGAGTTTAACTGTATTGGCCACACAAGCTCGCGAACCCTAAGTGGATCATATACTGTTCAGCTAAGTTGTGAACAAAATAAATAGCCTATTATGTTCTCGTCAGTGAAAACTGCTCATTGTCATAACAACTATTGTTCTTGTACAGGTTCAGTTCCCTGTGAAAACTTAATACCTTAGTTATTTTGATTGTTTTTACTAAGAACAAGTAAATAATGAGTAATATACATAGACTCACGCCTGCTTCCCAGAGAGGTAGGCAGAGATAACGGATTTCCACTAGTCATAAAACGACCGCCTGCTGTCCACTTTCCTCCTCCGTGCGAACGAGACGTGACGAGTGACAATTAAATGAATGTAAAAATCAAACACGATGGGGAGGATAAAATGAAAATCTGACATGATGATATTTGGACGTTTGTGCGTTTGTTTCCCAGTACCGCAAAAACCCCTAAACTGTTTGTTTTCTTTAAATACAGCTTTGACGGGGTTTTTTTTTAACACATTACTTATGTCATCGGTTACACAAGTTTGAAATCTGCGCAATGTCGCAGCCAAAAGCTCATAAATAAATTACATTAAACTAGCTGCTACTCGCGACCCGTCTACGTGATAGTTTTGTATTCTTTTTACTGCACGGAAACTTATTTGTTTTCTAAAATAAAAGTAGTTACTCTTTGTAACATCAGCTATTTTTCAGTGAAAGCCTGCCCAAATTGCCCAGGCATTTTGGGAGCCGGAACAAACAGACGACGGATGGACACACACAGACAACTGAGTGCATAGGGTTTAATAGTTTTTTTTTGTCATAAATACCTACCGTGCCTATGTACTATTATATGCTGTTAAAAATCTGTTATTTAGACTTTACAAACAGACACTTCCATTTTATTTATTTGCATTATCTAGATGTCCAATATATTTAAGATAAATTGAGGCTTGTATGAACACAACTAAGGAAATGTTAATTTTGCGAGACACTCATTTGTTTATACACTGTGTCGTTGGGTCGACACCTGTGTCGTGCATATTTATTACCTACAGAAACTTGTTTGAAACCCCACTCGGCACATGGGATGTTATATGTGCGGTTTGCATATATTTGATATATTTGTTTAGTTGCAATGTCTTTACAAATTAAAGAAACGGCAGAGTGGTTTAGAGAACAACCTGCCGAGCGTTGTGGGTTCGATTCCCACACAGGACAATTCTTTGTAAGATCTACAATAAACCTAATAATGACGCACACCCTATAAATATTTAGATATTTTTATATATATTTTTAGCATTTGACATGCTTAGCAACATACATTAAACACAAAGTGAAAACGTAGCAGTCAGGAGCAATTGTCACGATGGCTGAATTGGCACAGCATCTGGACGGTATCCAGGAGATGCAGGTTCAAATCCTGCTCGTGCCTGTTATTTTCGATTTCACAATTTTCAATTTGTGATTAAAAAATTTTTAGTTTAAGCAATAAAATTAACAAAAATAAAATTGTCACTTAAATTGTGTGCAAAATAGCCCACATCAATAGGACTAGAGATATAATAGTAGGTAAGGCTGTGAAGGAGAAATTGATTTCCTTCTGCAAGTAGTGTAGCTTAGTGGTTAGAAATTTCTAGAAGCTGTAGTTCATACTACAAATGTGAACTGTCGGTAGTGTAACCGACTTCCGTACACGAGGTCGTGGGTTCGATACCCACACAGGACAATTATTTGTGTGATGAACACAGATATTTGTTCTGCGTCTGGGTGTTTTCTATGTATTATATGTATGTATTTACAAAAAAAAGGTAGTATATGTATGATATTCGTAATCTGGTACCCATAGCACAAGCGTTAAGCTTAGTTTGGGACCAGAGGACGCTGTGTGAAAAAATGTCCGCGAATATTTATTTATAACTCATTGCCACTTCTGAGATTGATAAAACAACACAAAATCTTAAATAAAAACATTAATAGTTACCATTATAAAGAATTATACGATTCAATCTAAGGTCTTCAGGTTTTGCTAATAGAAACACGTCCCTACATGGCTGTGAAGATAAATCACAACTATGGTATAAAACAGTAAAAACCGTTGATGTATGGCTGCGTAAGAGTTAAAAGCTGACAGGAATAATGGAAGAGGAAAGCTGAAAGGCTCGTGGTGGAAATACAAAGCAGGGTTTAGTTAATGTGAGTTGTTTGGTTGCTAGATCTCATCGCCGTTAATACTGAGCTCTTGATGTTAAATAGATATTTTGCATAACATTTCTACGTGGGTAACCAGGATTGTATAAGCTCAAGAAAATATAATTTGAAAACAGTTTTATTCCATTTATAATTACGAGGCAATTTGCAAACAAGGGGGTGAAATGTGACTAGGAGGATAAGGTAGTCCGAAACGTACTGTTTGCAGTTTACTTTATTTTTTTCAATGTAATGGACCATGTACAGCTAATAAGGGGAAGCTATATCGCGTGACGTAATATTTGTAGTGGTCCCAAAACTTGTAAGTAAGTGTTTTAGCTAATTTACGAGATAGCCACCTTAAAAAATATAGTTTAAAAAACTAAAATAACACGCTTTAAATAGCTAGTTGAACTAAAAATTAGTAAATAATATTACAATAAATAATAAAATGATTGTAAAAAAACATGGGGTGCTTTTTAATATACTTATAGGTGAACTATTTGTAACATTTGAGTATGCACCTCACGCTTTTTTATAATCATTATTTATTGTAATATTCTTTACTACTTTTTAGTTCAACTAGCTATTTAAAGCGTGTTGTTTTAGTTTTTAAACTATAATTTATTTTCTTCTTTTTAGTCTCAAAATAGTAACAAAAGTACTGTTATTAAAAAGAAATAAAACCTACTTATGCCGTAATAATTTGCCTTTAAACTTCATCGGACGGACGGACATGGCTAAACTATAAGGGTTCTTTATTGTCTACGAAACCCTAAAAACTAAAAACCGATAAACTCCATAACTCAAATTATTACATTGTCATCGGTTCTTGATAAGTGTGCAAATTTTCAAATCAATCCGACGTTTTGAAGTGGTTGAAAATCACGTTCGAAGATTCCGTAGTGTGTTTTTTAAAGTTATATAACGTAACAAATCTTATTTTACAAATTGAAAAATGGAATCATTTTATCAAATTAGTGTATTGTCATCGGTCCTCGATAAATCTACAAAGTTTGAACGAAATCTGGCCGTTTAAAGTGGGTCAAAATCGCGCCCAAAGGAGTCGGTTACAAACATACAAACAAACATACAGGTAAAGCTAATAAAAAGCGTGTAAAAATGCTTGTTTGTGAGGACGGTATTTCTCCGGTCGAGTCAGCGGCCCATTCATGGTGGTTTCAGCAATACAAGGCAAAAGTCCAACAATCTCCACGAGCAGGCGTAACTTTACTCTTTCCGATAGTCGCACTACAGGAATGCGGCACAACACAGGCTTCAAGAAAGATCTGAGAACCGCTTCTGGCTTAAACAGTATCATTAAAAACTGCGCATCACAGACACCAAGATCTCCCCAAAAATGACGTAGTCTGCTATTACCTGTGTGTCTACATACACACGCCTGACAGACTCGCAGTACAATAATGTAGGCATTATTCAGGATTCTGTCTCCTATAATTTAAACGAGACCTAACCTGAGGCTAGCTGTTCTTGACTACTGCACACTAAATTCCAGGTATTACGGTTGCGAATTCCTTAGCAATATTACTTGAAGTTTTACTTCATAGTTGAGAATAAACCTTGTGTTTAGTTTTTAAGGTAGATTTTCGATTGGTGTAGAGTATTCTGATCCCTGGGGCCACACCTAAGCTACTGCTTATTATGGTCTCCAATTTTTTCTGTAATTGGTTTTTAATGGTTCCAACGATTCTCTAATTCAGATCGAGATATGGAATGTAAGGGCATTCGTTTCGGTTCCATTATGTATGTGCGTTTATGGCTGTAGGAGTTGAAATATATTATCATCACGCTTTATAGTGACGGCACTTGTCATACTTTGATATATAGGGTTGATTGTAGTTGACTGTATTGGAAAAATGTCGTAGAAAAAAGTTGTAGTGCATGTTGAAAAATATTTTTATAATACATATATAATAAAACCTTCACACCAGGTAAACGAAGAAGTTATGATATAATTCTTTTCTATAAAAATCTCAATAATAACTTGGAGGCAAAACTGAGGGCTGGCAAGGTATAGAGTTTGATTCTGATTCGAGGTCGAGACTGCGAGGCATAACCAAATCAAACCTCGGCCTTTTAGATACTATATCGTAAGCTTACTATAAAAAAATGCGAAAGCGGGTTAGATTGTTTGTTACGGAATCATGCCCTAATTAACCGATCACCATGAGCATACATTTCTGAACTTAGAAAAGGACATAAGTTATTATAATGTTTATCCCAGAAAAATGTCGACAATTTTAGCAAAGCATCATGAATGTGCCGATTAGTAACGTATTTATATTCTGAAGTCTACGCAAAAAGTCGCGGGCAGAGATAATTTTGTTCATAAAATATCACTGCTCGGCGAACAATTGCATCGTGAGGAAACCGGCATGTTTAATGATTTTTTCCCTAGCTTTGAATCCATTCACTCGCAGATGAACACAATATTTCTTGCAGCCTCCTTTGATATTTCACTTACAACTTCACAGTGTAGTGACGTCTTCCAATCCTGTCTCACATTTCGGCTTAGCGTGTCAGAAGTACACTTTCCTATATACCGCAAGTTCTACAGATTACATTTTTATGGAGCAACTGCGATTACACTTCTGTGACTTAAGGGGTTGCTATATTCTGTAGTACTCATTCTCCATATCATTCGACGTCCTCACGAGAGCCAGGGTCAGGATCTTTCATCACGATATTATTACGGCTTAGGCTCTAAAGTTAAGGCAGATAATTATATATATTTTTAATATATTATAGTTTGTTAAGAACGACAAATCAAATCTCTCGCTTCCTTAAATTCTATCAAAACTCATTAAGTTTGTAACAAAAAACTTAAGTGGAAAGCTGTCACTGCAGGTGGTGTGGTGACCGCTATCTTCTCTAAAGTTTGAGGTAATTGCTTGTCTGTAGACAATTGTACATAAAGTTGATTGTTTAAGATATAAATATATATTTTTTACTCCATCTTAATTGTATTTTTAATTAAGCTAACTAATTAGCCGTTATAATAGTAATAGCGAAAGTAGAAATTTTAGTAAAAATTATATACAACCTATACAAATATGTAACTAAAATCGATGTGTCTGTTCTTATTGTCTAAATAATAGGTTAACCAATGCATATGAAAAATATAAAGAAAGTATATTTTTGTTTGTCTGTTCCGGCTTAAATATAAAACGACTGGGCCGATTTGGACGGAATTTTCAGAAAGATCGCTGATGAACTTTTATTTTGGATAAATAATTAGGCGCTGAAAATTCAATTACTTACATTCCACGCGGATGAAGTCGCGTACTCTAGTTTAAATATAATACCTACAGGTATACAGAATCTTTTGTGATAACTTTAATATATATATAAGATACTTAAGAATAAATGACTGTAATAGGCTATAAAGGCGTGTCTAAACACAAAACATTTTCTTTTGGAATTTTTGTCTGTCTGTTTATCTGTTTGGTTTTTTGTTTGTTCGCGCATCACGCAAAACTACTGAACGGATTTTGATGCAACTTTTTTATATGGTAGCTCTTGATTAGACTTAAAAACTGGACTATTAATTAGACTTAAATACATTTTATCCCGCGACTACATCGCGATCCTGAGACATAACCTAAAAACTAGCATTTGGCTGCGGCAGAACCGCGGGCAAGTTTCTTATTCCGCGTGATTTTTGTCTGTTTATTTGTATTATTTGAAAAGTGATATACAGATTATAATCCAAGACATAGCTAGAGCAGTTGTTTTTTTAAATAATTGTAAAAGTACTTGCTCTAAATGTAACGAAATATCTTATTAATATTTAATATTTTATTGTAGTTGTCTTGGAAGAAAATATAGGTATTCGATAGGCTTTGCTCATTATCAATTTTGCGTATATGGTTCAAGAAAGTATAACTATAGGATGAAATGAATATATATTTCACAAAAAATAAGGTAATTTTGGTGTTATAAATATTATGTAGTCGGTTCTTTAATTTCTTCACGTTTAAAAGCTTGTAAAACATTATTACAAAAAGGACTTACAAGCATCTACTCTACATTATTAATTACAAAAATGATTACCTACGGCCTCGTGGCGTAGTCGGTAGTGTAACCGACTTCCGTGCACGAGGTCGTGGGTTCGATTCCCACTCAGGACAAATATTTGTGTGATGAACACTGATATTTGTACTGCATCTGAGTGGTTTCTATCTATTATATGTATGTATTTACAAAAAAAGTAATACATTATATACAATTATATCTGGTACCCATAGCACAAGCGTTAAGCTTAGTTTGGGACCAGAAGACGTTGTGTGACATGTCCGTGAATATTTATTTATTAATTAGCATAGGTCCATTATTTAATTCACGATAACTATTATGGTAAATTACTTTAATATTATAGTAGTAGAATGTGAAGTTTCAAGTCGGTATAGATTTGGGAAATTTTGCTTAAAAAGTAAATATTAACGTAGGTATATATTTTTACATTGATATAAACTCAAGTATATCACAAAATCTGTAAGAGCCACGGAATAAACTATAGGTCAGCGTCATAAAAAGGTAATTTATACCAAATTAAAGGTCCAAAAATTCGCGGTAGCGACCAGAGACGAAGATCTTATATTACCATACCAATCACTGTAAAAATCGACTATAAGATTAATAAATATATGTTTATCTCTTTCACTCCTTCTGTTTTAACGGAGTGTGAGTAAGAAAGAAGCCTCTGTGTTTTTATGTGCTTTTGTTTAATTTGCATGCGTTCGGTGCGCAAACGCAACTCGACCGTGTTCAGGGTTAATAAGGCGATGTATATGTGCGATAACGGTGTTGCAATCTGTTTGAATTTTATTGACATTTTGTTAAATATTCCCTGTTTTGCGGGAAGTTTTACAAACATAAATTAACGGAAATAAGACACACAAACATAGAATACCCATTTTTGTGGATAATACATAATAGAATTGTCCCGTGTCGCAATCGAGCCCACTACACTCGCCATAGTAAGTTGGTTTCTAAATCGTCAGTGCAATCAGTATTAGAAAGTGTTAGAAGCTCAAACTCCTCTGAGTATATTTAGATTTGAAAACCTAATATACATACGTATAGCGCTAATTTTAGATCTATAGTAATATAGACTATGTAAATATAATAAGCTATAAATCATGAGCACAATAGAGTCGCGCCATATCGACTCGATAACATCATAAATTGTTATAATAGAGCGCACCTCTATAATTAGAACTGGGTTGTACGAACATTTGATAATCTATACTATTATTATAAAATAAAGTCCCCTCTCTGACTGTTATATCCCCAATGTATTCATTCTGAATTCCGTCCCGATGGTGAGTATCACCAGACACTAGCCATCTACGAGAGAAGAGACACTCGGCCGCGAACACAAGTACAGTCTCTGTAACTTTACTCTCGTAGTCCAATAAGACGGTATTCCGCCACTACCGGAGAGATAACCGTCGCAGGATCAATGGATTTACATGGTTTCCGAAGACTGAAACACCGCGAAACAGGTTAGGCGGAAAAACCTAGTAAATTTTGCTGGCTCTACTTGTTATTCGAACCCAACACCTCATTTTTTTCATACGCATATGCTATGGAAAAATACCATAGGTCTAATGTAATACTTATGTAGTTATATATTAGTAAACTACAAGTACCCACGCAAGGTATTACCATTCTATCCGGAGTATAATTCGTCGATAAATCACAAAGTACAATACCAACGTTATTGTAGCAATGGGACGTATGGTAATGACCACCGATGGCGTAATGGTTTATATACCGACCACCCGTGCCGAATGTCATAGGTTCGATTCATAAATACAACAGCTACAATTTCATCCGTATCCATAAATATTTATATCTTTCTAGTCTATGAACTTTAAGCTACAGGGATTAATCTCTGAAACTATTGAACCGATTCAAAAAATCTTTTACTAACTGAAAGAAAGGGATATTAATGCAGATGGGCTAGATTATATTTTGTGTATATGTGCTTATAGTATACGTTATGAGCATAGGCGCATGCAGAAACTATATTATTAGGCAACCTTTTCTCCGCAACTTTGAATTCGTGGACTTTAAGTTTTTAACACGCTTTTAAGCAGTTTCGCCTGTATCCGTCTATCTATGTAACGGAATTTTTGAACGTGACTTTCCACTTCAAAATTCGGATGAAATTGAAACTGAATACTTATCAAGGACCGATGACAATACAATAATTAAAGACTGTTATTTTCGATTTCACATTTTTCACTTTGTGTTTAATGTATAGTGCTAAGCATGTCAAATGCTAAAAATATATATTAAAAAAATATATCTAAATATTTAAAGGGTTTGCGTCATTATTAGGTAAAATCTTAATTGTAAAATTAAGTTTACCTGGTAGTGGTAGTACGAGTATAATGTATGAAAATACTTCTGACAGATGGCGCAGGCGTCACCCAAAGACGTTAAGTATGATGTGTTATCGAAATTAGCAGTCAGGAGCAATTGGTCAGGGTCAGGGTCAGGATGGCTGAATTAGTAAAGCATCTGGACGGTATCCAGAAGATGCAGGTTCAAATCCTGCTCCTGACTGTTATTTTCGATTTCACATTTTTCACTTTGTGTTTAATGTATAGTGCTAAGCATGTCAAATGCTAAAAATATATATAAAAAAAAAATATCTAAATAATACAATAATTTAAATAGTTTGGCTTTTATTTTGTTTTTTGAATCGATCCAACCAGTCTAAGGTTGAGACCTCGTAAGAGACACCTCTATTTTTTTGGGAATTATATGTGTATTTTTTGTTAAGAAATTATCACAGCTTGGTGGTGTTTTTCACGATAGTGAGGAAACCTGCAAGTTTAAGAGATTTTCTCAAGTAATGGTGTTTTGAAAAATGACTATAAATGCTCTTAAATTCTGCCCGCGTGCATTTCCGGATATAAAAACACTCTACGGCACATTAATTAGTTTAAGATATGGGATCGAATCCGCAGTCCTTGATATGGAAAGTCGGTATTTAACCCGCTATACCAATATATATTAACAAATTTTCTACTTAATTTTTTTTATGATTGAAGATAGTGAAGTGTTTATGCAGTTTCAAATGTAAGTCCACAAAACACCTTACAAATGCGATGATTTAGGAAGCTAAACTCACAATAAGATAATAAATCAAATGACAACCTATATACTCGTACATACAAAGGACACGAGGGGCGAGACAGCGATTGTCTAGATTGAGTCGGTTCACGGTAATGACAGCTGGTAAATGATGGCGTACCATCCGCCGACGTAAACTGTAGCTAGCTCCAATCCTGCGGTTAAGTTATTTGAAATGAAATGTGAACAGCATTTTGAAATTGTGATGGCTACAATGTTTTTATCGATTTGCAACGACTCTTACATTTATTTGCGTGTTATAGAATTCCTTCTTCAGACTTCGAGGATTTTTTTTATACAAATCATTCAGGATTTCGGACATAGAGCAACACTATTTCTCAATGCGTTCGTCTTTACTAGCCGTCGAGTAAATTTCTCAGACATGTAGGTATCCTCAAGATCTTCTCCTTCACTGCGGGTAATATTAATTTGTGAACAAATTCACAAATGAAAGAAGTCCTATAAAATCTCGAGTATCTCAGACCGGGAATCGAACTGCTCTTTGTAGTCCTTGGTATATTTCGTACATTATGTACTTGTTTACATATATAAAAAAAAAAACAAAATTAGGTTTCATAACCGTACCTATATTATAAAAAAAACAAGCACATATTATGTACAAAACAAGCACATATTATCCCTTCTAAATGCAATAACATAACCATAGACTTAGAATATACTAGCGCGATCTAAGTTTATGAACATAAACTAATAAATCTTAATATAGGCGAAACCAAAATGTCGGCAACCGCAACACGACATGTGAAAGCCTCTAATTCGGCAAACATACTAATGTGTAAGCAATGGTGGAAAGTATGCTGGATGTACGGAGACCAGGAGAAGTATTACAGACAACTGTACGGAAAAAGAAAACCAAACAATGTAAATACAGCCTTTCTAAACTTCGAAGATACAGACGTCAAAAGACCTGGAGCTCGAATAACTGAGCTCACTGACGATTTCTTTGAAGACAATTGTTCTCAAATAGAACCAGCACCAGATGAAATAACCACACCAAAGACTGAAGTAACTTTTGAAGCAACTGATCCTATATACGGCTTTGATTACCAAACCACGTGGCAGAAAGACCAAAGAAGACAACCTATCAACCAGAGCTACGATGAATACTTAAGCAATTCAGACTTAGATAAAATTATAAATGCTAGATTCAACGCAGATAGTATTAAAAGTATGCTAGAAAACGGTCTACCTCAAACTAGATCTACTTTAATAGATGCTAAAGAAGAAATTGTGAGAAATGGTGATACAGTTGGTAAAACGTGTAAAACAGTTAGTCGAACGAAGAAAGGGGCTTTGGTTACTGAAGAAACCGAAATTTCCACTGACGGTCGGACTTTAGCGAATCTGAAATTTCAAAGATCAACGGTGAAAACAGGGCCTAATAAAGTGAAGGAAGTGCTTCAGCCTGTAAAAGAGGATAAAGTGTTGGATGAATATACTCGGAAGAAGTGCATAGGAGATAAGTTGACGACGACTACCACGACTTTGGTGACAGTCACGCAAACTTCCACCACATCATGCAATGAGTGAGTACTACGTTAATATTATTATCTTTAGTTCTAAATTTATGAAAGCCCTTGGCTTTGTTTATATTCTGCTAATCTTATTTTCAGCGCCTAGGATAGCAAACAGTATCTTTTTTAATTCCGCTTAAAAGTTGAATAATAAATATCTATTCAATCCAATAAAATAAATATTTGGGCAAATTCCTATGATTATTCTCCGCGTAACGGAGATAATTTCTTAATACAGAGTGTTGTTTCAAATATGATACAATTGTAAAATAGAAAAGTATTTATGTAATGAACACAATACAGTCTGTTTCACCACAGAGACCCGTACGATCCTCGTTCGTTACACCGCCCCCAGCGTAGCTTACCGCAGTTCCGATAATGACGTTACCTGCCATTTTCTGTTGCGGTCTTGAGGTTTCTGTACAAGCCAAGACCTGCACAGACAATTTTGAATTGTTAAAATTGTAAAATGAATCGAACACAATATTATTATAGTATATATTAATTACTTCCTGCGGTTGCTCGGTCACGTTAGCCATTACGTGAAACCATTCTTTTAATTTTAATGATGTAGATTCTATTTATAATAATATGCACATTTAAGATCTCGATTTTCCTGCATTTGCTTCAGCTGTGGTCACGACAGAACTGATAACTTTCCCTTAACTTCTTAGATGTGTTACAATATCCTAATCCTTAGTAATATTATAAATGTGAGTTTGATGGTTACTTCCTGACGCTGTAACTACAATCAATCGATCGTCATAAAATTTACATTTTCCAGAAAATGGAGGGTAACTGTTGGATGTCGGTTTTTGTATACTTAAACATAATTTTATATGTATGATGGTGACGTAACTACCTTTATATTCTATTACAGTTAGGAACAAGCTTTTGCACACGGTATTTTATTATAATTACAATTGCATCGTTCATCCTAATCTCTGATTAAGTAAATAACACAAGTTTTAAAGGTGTAAGATTTTGTAAATCATTTTCACAGCGAGTAATGACGTCTTGCTGTTATTCTCTAAACAGCAGTCAGTGTCAGATAAATTATTAAGTCCGGGTACCTCGGCAGCCATCTACTCGTATTATAACTATAACTTATAACAATTACTTAAAGTGTATTTTGTAATTTAAATTGTGCTATAAATGAGTTTGCCACATAAAAACCAATCAATAAATCAGTAGATTGATATCGAGAATAATAACCGGACGCCGGCGTACCTACACAGGGCACTAAGAGCAGACAATGTAAGCCGATGTACCTTATTATGAACTTTTTAAAGACATGCTCGGTATTGCCATGAAATTATCATAAAACTACCATTCTATAGCAACATTCTGGTAGATTTCATATTTAATTACGTCCATCTTTTATGGCGGTACGTTAAACGTTTCGAAAGCTGCAGCGTATTACGTGTAGAAAACTTGTTTTACTTTATTTATTGTTGGTGTGGTGTGTTTTTGCTTTTATATTTTATATCTACTTTATAACACCCTTTCCGTCTCATCTTTAAATCATTAACTACCCTTATTATATCTAACTATAGTAGGGTCAGTTATAATTCTACTTAGATTCAATAGAATATCCACTTACGAAACCATCTGAAGGCTGTGTTAGTATATAAGCTGAAAAAATAACGCCAGAAATTTAGTGTACAGATTCCCATTATTATCGACTGTCTTAGCCATTCACGACAGCTAAAACAAATGGTTTAGCTTGCTTTCCGATCTAAATCAATTAAGGAGCTCATTGACTGGTATGTCAATCTATTGACCTGTGATTTCTACTGAACTATCGCTGCGAACTGTAGAAGACCTCTATAAATATAGGCTGGAAAGAACATAAAGAGTAAAGAGCTTAGTCGAACGAATGAATTAGCTTTATCGAACGGATTAATATGGCAACATACGATTGCCTTCGCCTCGTATGATGAAAAAAGAAATAAGAATATCCAATATGGCGTCCGTGACAATCTCGGGACTACGGATCTTATCTCCGAGGCTACCGTTTACAACAACTCTTGTGTTTTGCCGACAACAGTTGATCGATGAAGCGTTTAAATGGTTTTTATTTGCTGTGTAATGTATTAATTCACACTTTATTTGAATGATAACATTACTAATTGGGATTCGGTTTCATGTGTGCGGAATTTTTGTAAATCCTCTTAAATTTAGGATATTTGCGCTTATAAATACCTACTAATTTGTCCAAAACCTGTGTTTATATTTTGTTTATTCACTATTAATTAAAAGTCAATGAAATGCCCTAAAACAACAATACAATTTAGAATAAATAGAATATATATTCCAAGGTTATCTGCATGGACCCAATGCGGGTTGGCAGACTTCACATGCCGCTGAGAAAACCTCTTCATGCCAAGTTTCCCTAATGGTCATGATGACAAAGTATAGGAATATCGATGTTTTTTTAAAGTGATTACAATTATGATATAAAACCATGTTTACGGAATCTGTCGCTTTTACTTGATTTTTTACATAATATAGAGACATTGGGGCCGGCACCAAGAATAGCTCCACCCCGTCTCTTCCTATGGAAGTCGTAAAAGCCGACTAAGGGATCACCGGGGGACCGGGCAGCAGCGTTCCCCTGTGTACTAAAATATCCACTGCGATCGCCAACCCGCCTACCAAGCGTGGCGATTATGGTAAAACCCCCATTTTGGGGAGGCCTATGTCCAGCAGTAGACAATGAAAGGCTGATGGATGGATGATGATGATGATGATGGATAGAGACGTTTCGAATACTTTATGGTCGTGGGTCCACCCATATTTTTAATATTAATTCGCACGTTGTGGTACTCTTTTGGGGAGGCCTATAAATATCGAGATTGATGGTTATATCATCCAATTGTAATCCATTTCCCAATTATAAAAGGGTCCCATGAGTTTACTGCCAGACTTCTTTGCTCTACACTCGGGATTGTATTGAACTTGTGTTTCGTTCTAAAGGATGACAAGCCGCCATTTTCTTAGCATTGACAGTTTTTGCTAAGTACCCATGGAAGTCTGTTATAAACTGGGATATAACTCACGTTGAGTTGTTGAGTGTCCATTGTTCAATAAATATTAAATTTATATTCCTGAGTAGGTATATCATGAATGTTTGGCAATAAGCTTTTACAATGCTCCGAGTATCGTCAGATATTTGCATTAAATATTTTCTCACGTTAAAGGACGAAGTTGTTTGAACATTCCTGTTCTTTAATGTTGTTAATACCTTCCGCTCTTTATAACAAAAATGCAAATTGCTGCAAATTCCACATTATTTAGTGCAATGCAACTGACATTAATCAGATGTTATCTCTTTAATATACTAACGACATAAAATATTCAAAGTTATGACATTTTATATACTTAATATGTGTATGTAGGTACAATAAATAAATATGGCAATTTTCAATTCCTTCCCCAAAAACCCGTTCAGTAATTTACTAAAACTACTAAGCATCAGATGTCTGACTTAAAAGTGACACCTGCTTGTGAACGCCAGATCTATTCCATGCTTTGGAAGGCACGTCAACAAATGGTTCCAGGCTATTATCAAATGAAAACATTCTTGCAGTCGTTACAGTGGGCCTAGCCAAGTTACATTCTATGATCACTTACTTTACTTTAGAGATGTCATATTTTATATATTGTACATTTCGTTAATAACACACATAATTTCAAAAAGTCAGAGATGCATTGCTAAAATTTGCACCTCTCAAAATTGAATCCAATATCTCTATATTTGTAGTACTTGTTCTTGTACCACTATTTAACTACTGCAGTTACAGACTAATGATATATTCTACGTCCATCACATAATCAGATTTACACCGAAATTCTCATACAAATCACACAATTTTAATGTATTATAAACATTAAAAATTAAGCGCAATTTACATTAAGTAATGCAAGTTCGCCGTTATGGCGAGTTTTCTCACGGACATCCTTCGTTTATGACTCACAACTACCGTTCTTTAATATCATTATATTAGATTTAATGTTTATTATGATATTTTCACGGCCGATCGATTATCAGGTTTGTGAGTATGTATATCCTGTGTCTGGTGCTCTCAGCAACTAACATCAATCGTCGCTAAGAGCTATTTATAACTAGCAACTACCCGCGACTATTACCACATGGTATTTATTTGCGTTATTTAGTTTATTAGGGAACACATAATATTACCTATTTGTAAAATAAAAAGAATCGATCCGCCAACGCGAATCATTGTCCTATGATATATATGCAAAACTATTTGCATGTGTCTTTTTGACTAATCGTTTAAAGTTGACGTTGAAATGTGTAATTCTTGTAATTTGAAAACCATCATTATTAACGTCAAACGTCACATCTAGTTTTCCTCCAATTCAATAAATTATAGTGGGTAAAATACAATTAGTACCTACCCACCGGAGAGATTTAAAGAAAGATACAAGTAGCTATGAAAACATGAGAAATGTACAGAAGGAATCGAGTGTAAAGAAAGAAAGAAAATGTTTATTATAACAACAACAACATTGCATAAAAATAATTAAAAAAATATGACAACATAAGACGACACCAACTCAGCTTAACGCAGATTATAACTAAAAGACCTTTGGTTCGTTTAGTTAATTAAGACTGTACCTAACTGTGATCGACACAAAAAATAGTGATTTAACGGGTGGTGACGGACTGAGAATACAAGTGTCACCACCCCATTCTTTCACAGGGGTGTCGTATGAGTCGACTAAGAGAAGTAAGCAATTATCACCCATTGCATGACTGGTGGTAAGGCTGGGTATCAAATGGTAAAAACTCACTCGTTATCGGGCCCGAGAGGGTACCACCGTTTGTCCTGTGAAGCACCTCAGTGTTTTTGGTTGTAGCGGGTCAAAGTCCATTAATTAGATTGACAGTATTCTTAATATTGTCGTACCTATGAGTGACGGTTACCATTGACTGTTAGATGAGCGTTAGCTATTTTACCACCGTAAGAAATCTCCTTTTTGAAATCGGAATTAACATTCAATACAAACAACAGTTAGAAAATTAATAACACAATGGAATTTCTACCAGTCCGACCACATTTTTATATGAGTACACACCAAAACTGAATAATAATAAAATTGTACTATTAAAAGTCATAGATAGAGCCTGCGGGACACAGAGTGATTTGAGTATAATCAAAATAACTGCCTTGGGCCTTGCGGTGCTTCTATGAAATAGTTACATACTTATTTTATACAGAGGTCCAAACATCCAATTATATTTTTATTAGCTGCTACCCGCGACTATAACCGCGTGAAAATTGTTTCTTTTTCTCTTGGCACCCTAAATCTTTTTCAAGAATAAGAGCCTTGGTTACTGATTATAACATCAGCTACCTGCCAGAGAAAGCCGTCCATATCGGTCTAGCCGTTTCAGAGATTAGCTTGAACAAAAAGACACACAAAGATATTTTTTTAATTGTCTTTTGTTGTAAGTATCGTACTATATACTTTCATACGCATTTAGTAAGAAACTGTTAGTTAGACATTATAAACAAACACTTCAATTTTATTTACTTGTACATATATTATAAGGTATGTTATTATATTCAGTCGAAACAACCAATTATATTTTTTATTACTATTAGTAGTCGCAAACTGGTTTCGCACGAACATAAACAAATTCTATGCTAAGTAAATGTATTTATTTATCGAATTTGATACTTTTAATTTGTGAAATAAGTACTTAGAGATCACTGTGGAATGGGACTCGAATAACCCATTATCTTTTTAAAAGTTCGTTCCAACTGGTCCTCTGGTCCGACACTGACAGCTACCGTGAGTGTCACTCGCAGTGACCTTTTCCTGATTCCCTGTCGTGAGCAATTAGAACCATGTCCCACATGCTATAGGTGGTATACAGTCGTCAAAATACAATACAATATATACAGTAAAATTAACATCAATCCATCCATCAGCCTTTTAACGTCCACTGCTGGACATAGGCCTCCCCAAGAATGGGGGATAGTGCCGTAATCGCCACGCTTGGCAGGCGGGTTGGCGACTTCCATGGGTAGAGAGGGGTGGAACAATTCTAAAGCCGGTCCCACACGGCAAAATCAACATACTCTAAATAGACTGTGTTGTTGGTTGTACTGTATGTTGCAGTGATTGTACCCAAAAAGTCGCTAAAATTTCTTGTCACGAAAAGAGCATGTATATTTTGGCCATGATATAGTTCGCAGTATCTCAAATGATTCATAACTGAAAAAAGAGATATATTAATAAAATGATTGCGTTGAAAATATACTACATTCGTGTGCAGCTTCAATAAATTTACTTCGTTAAACACAAAGTGAAAAATGTGAAATCGAAAATAACAGTCAGGCGCAGGATGTTATTTTCGATTTCACATTTTTCACTTTGTGTTTAATGTATAGTGCTAAGCATGTCAAATGCTAGAAATATATATAAAAATATCTAAAAATTTACTTCGGACATGACACCGCCACGCTGTAAGGAAATTGGAAATCGGCCACGGTGAGCAATCAATTGATGCACACAGATACAACTGACTCCAACGATAATATAATTGAATTTTATTGTCAATACTGGTGCATGCGATGTGCCGTTTCTATTATGAAATTGTGTTAGAACATATCGGTCGTAATTTTTTTCTGTAAAATATCAAATAATTTTACTAAAGATAGTCACATAAGACTAACGTTACTTCACGTATTAGAACCTAACATGTTTATCTGTGCATCTTAGCCTCCAAAGAGCTTAACAGATTTTGGTGTTATTTTTTGTTTGAAAGCTAAGTAGATTGTGAATGTTAATTAAAAAAATACACGTCAGCTTTTGTTCACCAGCTTATGGTAGTGGTATCGTGTTTGGACTCGTGAAAATGGTCTCAATAAATAGGTTAATAGATGTCAGTGAATAAAGGATTTTTGAATTTTGAATGTATAACTGCAGCTGCAGCGGTTAGGCCAAGAGCCAGCGAGATAGAGGTATGAGGAGGGTCCAATTCGATCCCGAGTGTAAGATAGGGACTCCTCAAGATATGCAATCTTTGATTTTTCGAAATTATATAATGTCACTGCCTGGTGAAGGAAAGCATCATAAGAAATCCTGCATGCCTGAGAAATTCTTTCAGTAGCTTATGAAATCTGTCAATCAACAAGCGGCAAACTATGTTTTAGTCTCGCTGATTCTGGGCTGAGATCATTGCCCTATGGAACAGTCACGGATCGTGGATAATAATGTTAAGAATCTTATCTTTTTAGCATAAAACAAAATGCCTATCTATGATATATTTGACAGTGGTAGAGCCTGTGGCTCGAAGCACCATACATGCCAACTACTGTCGCGTTCTCTTTGGGTGAGTGGGAGTATCTCCTCTCTATTAACCTTGACCCCCCGATCTCTTATTACGCAGGAAATTTTCCTTGTATTATCAGCGCATGAGCTACGATAGCCGCTTACCATCAGGCGGGGCGTATGCTTGTTTGCCACCCTCATATGTATGAAAAAATACTTGACTGGCTAAAACCTTCACTATTTAAAAAGGCTTTATGGAACTTTTTGACAATATACCCAGAATTTCACAACTACTCGCCAGCCTCCGTGCTTACCAACGCCGAGCTTATTTCTACTTTGTATGTCATCCTTTTTCTCGTTTCCACCAATGAAACGGCTATGGGTAAGAAGAGGATAGCAATGTCAAATTTCTCAGTAGCCTGCTATATTTGCGGAGCTCTCATTGAATCGTTGGTTTTACTAATTATTTACCGAACAGGTGGACTTGAGTGGTCAGGTATGGTAACTGGTGGTCGTTTCTTACAATGGTCGCCATTGTATATCACACCACAATAAGTGTACATGTTATTGTGATTTAAACTTTTTAATTTGGAGACAGGTGTGAAATTATAACACTTGGAAAGGTGGTGTTCGTGAGCTTATAAAAATATAACAGACATCTTTGAAATAGATTCATCATGTTCTTGAATATTTTTGTATCTAAAATATGTGATTATGTTAGTAGTAGTACCTATATTTACTCGACTACGGAGGATTATGATTTTAACATGTATGTGTGTATGTTGCGCCGACGAATGTATGAAAATACTTCCGACAGATGGCGCAGGCGTCGCGCAAGACGTTAAGTATGAATGTGGTGTCTAAATAAGCAGACATGAGCAATTGTCACGATGGCTGAATTGGCAAAGCATCTGGACGGTATCCAAGAGATGCAGGTTCAAATCCTGATCGTGACTGTTATTTTAGATTTCACATTTTCTACGTTGTGTTTAATGTATATGGCTAAACATGTCAAATGCTAAAAATATGTATAAAAAAGATATCTAAATGTAGGTATAATGTCGTAGCCAGATCATAGAATTGACCACTTAATGATGTGAGCGAGTATTTCATGAAACATGAACAAAAACCGTTTCATGAAATGGTCAGCCACAATATGCAGTGACCAATTCTAAAATGTGGCCACGCCGTATGTCAACTGCTAAAATATAGATCAAGTTATGTAATGTAATATAGATTTGTTATAATTTAATTTAACTTATAAAGTAGTATATTAGGCTGGGACACTATCACCATCAACTTCAGACTGAGGCGATAAGGCACCCTCCCCTCCTTCTTATCCTAGTAACACTAATAATTGAACTAAACAACTAATATATTCGTAAACTAGACATAAGTTGAATTATAGAAAAGACAAGAATATACGTTTTAGAGTCGTATTTGAACTCTGCATGGCATTCTGTCAGCCTTGGCACTAAACTTGATGCAGCGATGTTATGTACTTGCTTGAAATTACAAAGGACTATTACTATTTATTACTAATTAGATGAGTACTACAGGAATTGTACCTGCTACCGATGAGCATATATTGCAGATTCCAGCGCTTGAAGTCTATAAATAGCGAGGCATAATTAGATAGCATGCAGGTACACGTCCACGATCATGGCAGCGCTAATGAGTGGGTTTGTGTAGTTATTGTTGGTCAGAGCTAATAGCACGGAAGGTTTAGTGGTGGCAAACTTGCTAAAGTCTACCGGTATACAATATGGCTGATTTATGACCTTAAGGTGCCGGATTTGAATTTACGGTAACAAGTGCCATTGGGACTATGATTCTCATTAATTTTAAATAATGGTATTTTGATTGGAACTACACTTAATTTATAATATTTAATTATTATTGTAAGTGTAGTAACGATCTCAATAAGTGTTTAGTTAGATTTTAATTAATGATTATTCACAGTTATACAGCCAGAATTAATTATTAAAAAAGAAATCAGATTGTTTGTAGATAATTTCAGCCCAGTATTTCCACAAATTACCTCTGCAAACAGAACTTACCACTTCATTATACGCATGGCACAGATTTAAACAAAATAAAAACAAATGTTTCTTCCAGAAAAGTTGCCAGTTTTAATTTCTGTAGACATTATTTTATGAAAGTAGCTACTTAAAACCATGACGCTATCGATGCAAATAGTATTCGATGATGCCTCATATAAGCAGTCCAAATAAATCCCGTTAAAAGTTGTTTTAAATTAACAATGTAAAAGTGAAAATGTTGATTGTATCTAGAATCGACTCGATGCTCCAGTTTTTAACTCGGACCAGTTGATTTAAATAACATAATAATATGCTAAAATTAAACCAAAACAATAATGGCAATCTTTAGCGTATTATAATGGTCATTTTGTTTTAAGGGTATGTATTTTAAGACATATAAATTTTTAGATGATATTATCTCATGTTCCCGATATAGTAGCGGGATAAAATGTATACCAAATTTTAACTCTTAAAGAGCTATCTGATAAAAAAAACATGTATTAAAATCCGTGCAGTAGTTTTATGTATAATGTGCAAACAAACAAACAGACAAAATATCTAAAAAAAATATGTTTTGTGTTCCGACACGCCTATATAGCCTAATACAGTCCCCTATAGCCCAATAAAGTATTTTTTTCTTAAAACTGTTACAGCTTTATAATAGTTACGAATACCAAGCGTATTCGTAACTATTACTTGACCGTGGAAATACCGCTCTCCCACAGAATATCGGCGTATATTAACAGTAGGTACCTATACTTACTGTTGCGGTTCATATGGTGAATGAGGGTACCGGCACAGAGCTCTACTCGCCCTTTCTATATCATCTTTCCTCTTCTTCGTTGTGCCTGTGTTCTCTTTCAATTGACCCCACAGATGGTGGAGTGGCTTAGATACCGAACTCCCCTGCTGAGTGCTGTGGGTTAAATTTTCACACATGATAATTCTTTGTGATCCACAAAATGGTACTTTGTGTCTATCTCTTCTATGTTTTTAAAGTCAGTGTGCTGGTTGTAGTCTTTAAACAAAAAAGATAGCCAGCTATTCATTGTTATTGCTGCCAACTTTGGAAGCTGTTAGTTTAACTGCGGCTGAACTAAACACGGCGAGGCCCGATAATTAGCAGAGAGAAGTCTCTAATTTATAAGGCAGCTGTTGAGATCACGGCACGATACTCGGAGCGTGCGCGCTACGCTTGTCTTTTTGTAGTTATTTATTACTTTATTAAGGAATGCTCGTGTTCAACTGTTGATAAACCTAGTATATAAATATTATGGTGCGTTAACTGTTTAATTTGTACAAGAGAACTGCTTATATAAAAGGGAAAATACTTATCCCGGTCGCTAAAGCTTTATGTTGGGCCGTTTCAGAGAAGACATGCTTAAGTACTTCATGCTATTTGTAATTTATTTCGCAATAAAGTAGCAGATTGATTGTATTGGAATTTCTTAGGCAGCAATTTACGAGAGACAAAGTACGAGAATTGAAAGGGAAATTTCAAGGATGCATATTTCGTTATATAAGAAAAAATATGTATAATGTAGCGAAAAGGGAAAAGAAAGTCAAAAGAGAGCGTCGAGATACATACAACGATATAGGTATAATATAGGCATATGTAACGATATAGTAGGGCGCATGCGTGTGTTTTGTATCAACGCGTCAAGTGCTGAATAATTGGTAGTTTGTGATTATTGTATCCTGTAATTGATTAATTATATTCATGACATGTTTTAAGATGTTTTACTTCTATCACTATATAATACTGCATATGCAATTAATATTTTTTTAACATGTTTTACTGTGCCATTGTTGAGTCTTCTCTCCAGTCTGGGTGAGCCCAAAGTCTAAAATTGATATTTCGATACATCTTTATTATTAGTAGTGTCTATTTTGTGATTAAGCTATTATTTTTAAGAATTATAAACTGCTACGACCATTAAACATGATTTAATGGTCAACAGAAAAATTCTGTACACACAGGTCAACTTCTCGTCAAACGTTGCTAATATCGGTCCGTATGTTTCCATAAATTACTTATAAATCCTCCGGGCATAAAACAGGCTCCATTACTTACGTATTCGGGTCACTCTCTATGCTTCAATATCTTATTATCATTATATTAGTAGTTTATACATGATAGATACTTTACATATATAATTACAGGATCATTTATATGTATAATATAAAAGTTAATGTGACGGACTTAGAAGAATACATAATGTCAACATTTTCTTTGAGCAGATAGTACCAAACGAGGCAAAAGAGAAAATTTCACGTATGCCATAAGTAGTGATAACCTGCCATGTACTTTTTGTTAAGTCAAGGAAAAAATGTAGGTACATAACCGCACATCGTTCGAGAAAAGGGTTGCCAGTAGCCCTCACCAACCGTGTGTCATCTCTCCTCCTGTCGGCCAGACCAGTACAGTTGTTCAAATGACAGTTAGGTA
Organism: Leucoma salicis; assembly: GCA_948253155.1. Classification (NCBI taxonomy): domain Eukaryota; kingdom Metazoa; phylum Arthropoda; class Insecta; order Lepidoptera; family Erebidae; genus Leucoma; species Leucoma salicis. The sequence goes on along the minus strand of OX411820.1, from coordinate 23,369,758 downwards.
AATGCATTTTAATGTGCAATAAATTAATGAACATTTTAAATACAACTCGTGATTGGTATCTAAAATGGAAGGCAACAGTATCATCCAAGTTCTATTCAATAGTCTATTAGCGTCTCTCGTGTGTCCTAACCATGTCTTGACAAGTGTACGTCAATTAGTACTAAGTGTGTATTTACAGTGGTTAACTGCTTTCTTGTAACAGTGATAGCCCAGAGGTTAAACCAAGAACTGCAGACAGAGGCTTTTAGTTCGATCTCAGATTCAGTGATCCTTGACTATACAGTTTTGAATAATCAAATTGTGTGTAGGAATATTTATTCACAAATTATCTAACAGATTTTATCGACGGCTGGCGAAGTCTTTCCAGAGTTGTGTATGACGACCTAAATCCCCCCCATTCTAAGAAGAAACTTGTGCCTAATCGTGGATTTTGTTAGATTAGTGCCACTTTGAATTGAGATGGTTAAATTTTAAATCATACAAAACCGATTGAATTTTATATTAGGAGATTTTTAGCAGCACGGAATCTGATTTGCGTTTACTAAAGTACAACGAGTCTCCCAATAAGTTGGGATCAAGTTGCTTAGACATAAAATGGGTAAGAGCAAGAAATCGTTCTCACTTATTGACGGTAATGGCTACCATCTACTTGGTTTTACCAGCCGCGTTATATCTGGATGTGTTTCGCTTTGCTATGCTACGTCGTCTTCTCGCTCAGTCAGGGTTTCCCCTTCATAACTATATACATATGCTCACAGCTCTTCTAGCATACAATATATTCAGCCCAGTCCCACTTCGGTTAAGCGGCTTTTAGGCCTACATTTATGACCTCTGTTGTACAGCGGATTTCGCTATTTCGGATCGCGTTTCATTCCAGACTTATTATTATATTGTACTTATTACTCTTTTCCCCGTATTGCTCAACTGATGGTGCTCAGATAGGGGCTATGTTATCTATAACCATATGGCGATCAAAAATCTCGTTAGACAGGCTTTTCACATGTGTACTTGTTGTACCTAGTCAAATTTTTTTGTAGATACACTATGAAAGATAACAAGTACATACCTGTTTGTGTTTGAATTGTTACTATGCAACGTCTTTGTGATGGTGGACTACGGCCCAATCCCTCTCACTGCCAGTGGAGACCCGTGCCAAATAGGGGACCAAAAAAAAAGGTTTGAAAAAAAAACATCTCTTCTATACTATTATAAAACTGTAACAGAGCTGTGTCTGTACATTCAAGATATTTGAGAAAAAATGTCTAAACACAAAACAATTTTTTTTAGAATTTTTGTCCGTTTATCTGTTTGTCTGTTTGTTTGTTCGCGCATCACACAAAAACTACTGAACTGATTTTGATGCAACTTTTCTATTTGAAAGGCCTTGATTATACTTAAAAACTGGTATACATTTTATCCCGCTACTATATCGGGAACCCGAGATGTAACCAAAAATCTAGAAAATTATTTAAACTAGAATTTTTTGTACAATTTATTTAAAATAACTACTAGATGGATATTGATGCAACTTTTTTATTTAAAAGGCCTTGATTTGACTTAAAACTGGTAGACATTTTATCCCGCTACTATATCGGGAACCTGAGATATAACCGAAAAACTGGCTTTTGGCTGCGGCGAAGCCGCTGGCAAAGGCTAGTTTAAAATATAGGTAGTAGATCAATAAGCGTAAAGACAGAAGTATCAAGTTCGATTCCCATTCCGAGTTAAGACTTTACTACGTAAGTACTGGCTCGGTAAACTAGTGATAATAATACTGGTGATCATGAGGGAAGAAAAAAAATATTGAGGTTTTCCTTTTCCTTTAAGAAATACGCAATATCATTTTAGAATTAGTCATACGGTGGTGTTTCACCCCTATGCCTCGGAATGCACGTAAAGACATTCCTGTAGCTGGTCCCTCTCCTCGTGTCGGGATGCTGTCCAATTGGACTAAGTAATGAAGAAACAGAAAGTGCACTTATGATTGCGCAAACACTCGTGCACTAAAAGGTCTCCTGCATAGTTGGCTACCGACGACACTGGCTGCCATGACCATAATTGTATCGAAATTGTAAATTCTTTCTCACTTTTAACTTTCTACTGAGTGGTTAAGAAAATGTTGTGAGAAATCCTAAAATCTTCAAGTTTTATTCCCACAGAAATATTTAGACACCTGCCAACAGTATAATTGGTCTAAGTTTAACTTCACGCCGTGAACCTCGTTCGACAGGTATCGTAAAACAAACTGATGTGTCTATAGCAAATAATAGGCAGCAGGAAAACTAATAATACAAACAAACAAGTTTGGAGCCAGTAATGGTCGCGGTAATAACGTGAGCACGCGTCACTTGTGTTCGACACTACAATACCGTCGTTGCTTTTAGTTTTTTAAAGTTATTTACTTGGCTTTCAACAAAAATGATTCTTTTGTAATGTTACAACAACGCAAACGTAACAGGCACAATTAATTTATTCAGATGTTAGTAAAACTTCAGAAACGGGTCTCGTGGCGTAGTCGGTAGTGTAACCAACTTCCGTGTACGAGTTCGTGGGTTCGATTCCCCATTTACAGATATTTGTACTGCGTCTGGGTGTTTTCTATCTATTATATGTATGTATTTACAAAAAAAAATAAATATATGTTAAACACAAAGTGAAAAATGTGAAATCGAAAATAACAGTCAGGAGCAGGATTTGAACCTGCATCTTCTGGATACCGTCCAGATGCTTTACCAATTCAGCCATCCTGACAATGGCATTCCTAACCTGACTAATAACTACCGCACATGAGGTAACACATGTCTTCAATCAAGAGCAAAGCCCGATTATGTATTTCCTCATTCATCTCAAGATCGGGATTTCTTGAACTTACACAAATTTGATAATATGTCTTCTGACATATTATGCTTGTATTTGTGCCACAGGTTAGATGGGTTTGATGGAAAGCATGTCGAAATGATGATAAAAATAATGTGCGTATCTGACTTGACGATGCAGAGATAAATGCTTCAACGATTGTCGTATCCCAGTGGGTATCGTTTTCTAGTAAATTGAGTTCTTCACATGCAGCACGATTCATTCATCCATCCATCAGCCTTTTAAAGTCCACTGCTGGGTATAGGCCTCCCCAAGAATGGAGGATAGTGCCGTAATCGCCACGCTTGGCAGGCAGGTTGGCGATCGCAGTGGATGTTGTTAATACTCGAAACAGTGCTACTGCCTACTACCCCGGTATTCCCTCAGGCTCTTACGACTCCCATGAGTGGAGAGGGGTGGGACAATTCTATAGCCGGCCCCACACGGCGAGGCACGATATGTTGGGAATATTGTTCCATTAACAGTCTGTAGTGACTCAAATGACGTTGGCCCACGCACATGTCAGTTGCGTTTTGTTATACCATGTTTTATGTCACGTTCGACGGGACCGGAAAAAAAAGAAAACAAGTCTCCTGGTTCTAAGCTATCTCCCTACCAATTTTCAGCCAAATCGGTTCAGCCCTTCTTGAGTTATAAATAGTGTAACTAACACGCCTTATATATATATATATATACGAGTATATATATATATATATATACGAGTATATATATATATATATATATATATATATATATCTAATATCTTTAAACGAGCAATTCTTGTATATATATATATATATATATTATATATTAGATTATATATATATATAATCTGAATCTCGGAAATGGCTCCAACGATTTTCATGAAATTTAGTATACAGGAGGTTTCGGGGGCGATAAATCGATCTAGCTAGGTTTCATTTTTAGAAAACGTCGTTTTATCCGGGTTTTCAAGCAATGAAAAACTGCTACAATATTATTAGAATACGAAGGTAAATTTCGCCACCATCTACAAGGTTATAATAGCTCAGGTGGGAAATCGGGCGGTCCCAAAACCAGAAAACCCCGGTTCGAGTCTAGATGTCTCCAGTGCGACGTTTTCCCCCCTTTTTTTCAATTCTTTCTTTTGTGAGAAAAACTCTCAATTTACCAAAACAAAAATACCGAGCAAAGCTTGGTCATCCAGGTACTATATATATATATACTATATATATGTATATAGTTCCGTAATAAACATCGTGTGGTTTGTGAAGTCTGCGAACTCGCACTGGGTCATCGTGGTGGCCTACGGGCCTCTCACACTATGTAAGAAGATGCGTGCCCAATAGAGCGAAAGAAAAAGTTCGAAATAGAAAAAAGAAAAGTAAATACTGAATAAAATCTTGATGTTTTTATATAATATTTTTAAGCATTTGACAGGCTTGGCATATAAATTAAAAACACTAAGTATGTGTAAATGTGAATGGAAAAAAAACAGCCACAAGCAGGATTTGAACCTGCATCTCCTGAAATATTGGCCGAGAAGCTCAGCTTCAGCCATCGTGACAATTGCTCGGAACTGCGAATTTTGATAACACATTCTTTCTTAATGTCGTAGGGGACGCCTAAGCCATCTATCTATTACTATTCTACCCTGAGTAAAATTAAGTGCAAGGAATTGAGTATAGAATAAAGAAAGGTAAAAATCTTAATTGTAAAATTAAGTTTACCTGGTCGGTATAATGTATGAAAATACGTCCGACAGATGGCGCAGGCGTCACCCAAAGACGTTAAGTATGATGTGTTATCGAAATTAGCAGTCAGGAGCAATTGTCAGGATAGCTGAATTGGTAAAGCATCTGGACGGTATCCAGAAGATGCAGGTTCAAATCCTGCTCCTGACTGTTATTTTCGATTACACATTTTTCAATTTGTGTTTAATGTATAGTGCTTAGCATGTCAAATGCTAAAAATATACATAAAAATATCTAAATAAAGAAAGGTTTTAACTTCTGTCACTCTCACTTACCGAAAGAAATGCTGCGTTACTTTACGCTGATATTCTGTTGGAGTGTTCCTTTCATTCTTCGAGATAACTATGTCCATAACGGAATAGTCATGATATATTTCATGAATAACACACATTTATTAGGCAGTAAAACTATTAACACGATCCGTTTAATGTAACATGAAGTATACATGAAGCTGTTGGCCTTGCGTCACAGCCGTGACCGTTACGGCTGACGGCGTGACGGCCCGGTATGACAACCGAAATGATTTTATCAATGATTCCCTCATAGTTTTGCTCATTGTTAGAACAACATTATACTTTTTTGTGATTTAGCACTTAGATACACACACGACCCAGTTACCAGCAGACGTTCGATGCAGGAGGCACAAGATCGCTCATTGTTGTGCTCTTTTGGGGTGGGTTGTTCATCTGTAGGCAATGTAAAGATTAGTTGTGGCACAGCATCTTTTAATTCTCTAATCTTCCAGGTACTATAAATTTTAACAATATCGCTGATTAAAACGATTAAACACAAAAATAGCAAACAATTCTCAGGCAAACAAAGCAACTACAATTTGACAGTGGCCAACTCGCCGATACCATCTGCACTCGGCTTTGCCCGTGGATCCCCATTACTCAATAATAAATACGAAAAATGTACAGTATGCTCTCTCGACCGTTACTTGCCCAACCTTAAAATCTTCACGCTTCGTCGGACCCGGAAATCGAAGCTGGGACTTCGATCGACAAGAGGGAAGGCTACAGCAATGTAGTATGTAATGAATCAAAGGTTGTATTGTTTAGTAATTTAGTAACTTCCGTCTTAATTATTTTAAGGAGCGGCTGGGAAGCCATATAATATATAATGGACCAGATTGTAAGGAAATTTACAAGCCATGACATACTTTATTACAATAATAAAAGATTGAAAGGAGTCGAGCCACAGAAGCCATACAGACTTTTTTCTATTATATATAACGACGACGTAAGAGAGGATATAGAAAAGAGAATTGGTGTAAAGATGCGAAAGGGAATTCTCGATGGTTCGGACATGTGGAAAGAATGCCGGACAAGAGACTGGTTATACAATGCGTAAGTGGCAGGATGTAGGCACAAGGGAAGACCGAGACTTACCTACCTACTAGACCTAATCGGTCACGTATTGAAGGAAGGTGGAGTCAAGAGTCTCCGAAACCGGTGAGCGTTTATGAAGATAATTATGAATGTTGAGGAAACGAGAGATGTATGCAAGACTAGAGCCTTTTGGCACTCTGTTCTCTCTGCCTACTCCACAAGGGATATGGCGACGATAAGTAAGTAAAAAAGTAAAAATCACTAAATGTAGACATTTTTAATTCCAATAAGGATAATGTCGATCTGAGAGATTGAGTAAAATTAAATAGTAAATGGTGTTATTTCTTACATCACATCAGACGATAAACTTTGTTAGTAATTAAATTACAAAAAAATATGTAAAGAAATTTATAATAAGGAAGATGACGTCATTTTATAATATTGATCCTTGTGCAAAGCATTGCATTAAAGCATTCCAAGAGCATTCGTGATACTCTTAAATTTTTTTTACATAAGACAGGTGATACTTATCATAATGCCAAAATTAATAAATGTATTCGAGAATATACTTATATTTGAATATTTTTCTTCGAAATAAAATTAATATATGTATGATTATGTTTATTGTGTTACTAATTGAAACATGTTAGATATTTTAGAAGTATCTCATTTGAATGTGTTTAAATTATTATCTGTCTAGACAAGGTTTCTTAAGATGTTTTAGTTTTGGTATCTGTGACTATTTTTCCAGAAATAACTGATTCTAATGTTAGGTACCTATATTATAGAGGTACTTAAGTTAATATACTATTAAGAGACTATTATTTCGTTTAAGAGACTTATCGATGATCTCAACCTCTTTTTCGATAATACAGCTATCAGAACCCTCGGTGTTTTTTAGATGGAGCCCAAGAACTACACGATTTAGTTATGAACAGTACCTACACCTCCCTTTTACCTTATTATTAAAGTTATACTTCTAGTGCGACTTCCAACAAAGTTGTGTTAAACTTTTAACGCTACCATCGAGGGGGTATGATCAGACACCTAAACTCTTAACATCAACTTATACGAAAATTTCAAAATTTTACTAACGCCATCTAGTGACATTAGACATAAAACATAACTGTGACAATTTTTGCAGTTACAAATTTAAAAATTACTTTATTTATTAATGATGCCAAAGAAGTATAACTTCTCACGCGCGTACATAAGTAGGGGACAGGGGGGTAAGACAGGGACCGTAAGGTTTGAAGCCGAATAAAAAACAAAATATACATTACAGAAATTAGAAACTTTACTTATTAAATTAGTCAGTCTTTCCTCTGTTACACTACACTAAAAGAAACAACAAAACCTATATATTTTTTGTAACATAAAATAAAACTTAAAAAAAGTACTTTGCCCCATCATGCCCCATACTTGGGGTAAAACGGGGTATCCCTATGGGCAAGATGGGGTACAGCAGTCTTAAACATTTTAATCATCATTATCTTCACAAAAAGGACAAGTATGAATTGCATCTTCATCGTCATCATCAACGCCTGCGCAGCCGCAATGTGCCCACCTCTCGCATTGTTGACAGGTTCTCCATCCTTCACTAGATGCAGAGTATAAACCCTGGCAATAAAGACATTCAGTGTCTTCTGTCTCACTATCTGTTTCTTTGGTTTATGTGTAGCTTTTGTCTTTTTTCTTTTTTCACAGTCTTTTTTGGTCTTCTTTGCGGTTGCCATCCTGTCATTTAATTTTTCTTGTAATTCGTTCTTGAAGGGAGATGAACTTATTACGGCGATTTTTCCTCTTTTTGGGTACTTGTATTTTTCTTTCTTGATTAATTCGTGGAATCGGCATCAAAAGTCTGGGACTAACAAGATGAAACGAAGTGCTTGGTCCTGGCTGTTCCAAGGGCTGAAGTGGCGTAACAGGTGGCTGGTTATTAATGGTGTTAAGAGAAGAATCAGAAGATTCTAGTGGCTTTGGAACACACGGCGGCGCACTTACTAGTGAGATTGATGGTGTCGGCTCTAAATCTGTTTCTGTAGCCTCAGCAGCAACAAAATCAACGTCTGTAAATATTTGACGATTGTATGGCCAAATTCCAGTTGCTTTGAAAGCATTTAAGGCTGTGGACATAGTTGCTGAACGTATAAATGTTTTGCCTGTTTGTGCCTTGACTTCGCTAAACTTATGTTGCTTATTATTGGCAACTGCCAATTGATACGCCAGTTTCTGCAGTTCCGAGGTAGTCAAACCGAATAAACGAGATTCCATATCTTTTAGGTAATCAACAAGCTCCTGTTCCTCTTCTTGTGTAAAGACAGTTGATATTGGACCCAATGGTACTTTGATGTTGCAAACGCGATTTTAATTTTGTCTCGCTAACTTGACTTTGCGTTCCAAAGTAGTTTGAAGTACACCATAACATTTACTGGCTAATTTGTAACCCTTTTTATTTTGCACACATCTTCAACAGCGTTTCTCATGGCCGCTTCATCCCGTTCTCCCCTGTTAGTCTTTTTCTTGTAGTTACGAACCATTCTCTGTAAATAAATTCATTGCAATTAGTATATGTAAAATATAATAAACTACTTTTATATACACTAGATAGTGGGGTAAAATGGGGTACCCTGTACCCCATTTTGCCTCATCGGGACTCCGTAAGTTTAAAAAAAATGGACGTTATAAATTGACAAGCAATCGTGTAAATATTTATTTTAAAATCAAGTTAATAGTACATGGTTTGCGATGAAACTTCGTTGTCTACATCAAAACCTATGTATTTATGTTAATCACACTCGAAACACACTCTAAAAATTACATTAAATAATCAAAAAATCGTTTTTTACTCACCGTATCGTCATGTGCTCCGCTCAGGATTTCACCATCGGCGCACTGAAGAGTTTTGAGTTTAAACTACAAGATGGCATTAGTAGTTTCATAAGAATTCTTTTAGTTTTCGAAATATTGTGGGTTCCCATCTTACCTCGCTACCCCGTCTTACCCCCCCTTCCCCTACACGCATTATTTTTATTATATTACGCAAGTGGCAATCAGTCATATGGCCCACCTGATGCTAGGTGATTACCGCCTTAGCCTATAGACGCCAGCAACACCAGAGGCATCACTCGCACGTCGGTAACTACAAGGAAAGGGATTGGAAGTGGAGAAAAAGAAATAAATAACGAGAGGATGGGCAGGTTAAATGCATTACTCGATTTCGCTCTCATTTCTATCTACCCGAAAAATAGCATTAAAATCCGTTCATTAATTTCAGAGTTAAGCACTATTAAACAAACCAAACAAACTTGTTGTTTTGTATTTTGTTACTTTTCTACTATCGTCCCTCTCCACTTTTGATACCTTCAATGTACAGACACACCGGATTCTACTGTTTTTATATATCGAAATCTTGTAGCACGTGGCGAATGCGTACAAAATTTACTACTAGTGAGGTATGGCTTTCTTCTTGCAGTCATGAACGAATGGTGTGGTGACATTACTTATATCGCCACACACAATCTCACTAATTGTTCTCTTTCAATTTTAAAATAAGCTAATTGTGTTATATTTTTGTTTCAGGTGAGTACTTCCATCATGCTTTGTTATTGCATACGTAAGTAACAAAATAATAAGTAATAACTCTCCACGAACTTGGTCTGTGTATGTATTGTAGCGACACATCTAAGTAGCCGTACCTACCTAAAGGATTATTTTGACGACAGATCCATAAACTCAATAAATATATAAGTAGGCATTTAAAACGTTGTATTGTCTAATCCTGCAGCTATTGCACGCCTCATAAGCGAAGCGTTGAGGTGTGTTCTACTCCCGTTTTACACGGAACAACTGATTTTACAAACTTAAAATGTCTCTATTGCACGCCTCATAAGCGAAGCGTTGAGGTGTGTTCTACTCCCGTTTTATACGGAACAACTGATTTTACAAACTTAAAATGTCTCTATTGCACGCCTCATAAGCGAAGCGTTGAGGTGTGTTCTACTCCCGTTTTACACGGAACAACTGATTTTACAAACTTAAAATGTCTCTATTGCACGCCTCATAAGCGAAGCGTTGAGGTGTGTTCTACTCCCGTTTTACACGGAACAACTGATTTTACAAACTTAAAATGTCTCTATTGCACGCCTCATAAGCGAAGCGTTGAGGTGTGTTCTACTCCCGTTTTACACGGAACAACTGATTTTACAAACTTAAAATGTCTCTATTGCACGCCTCATAAGCGAAGCGTTGAGGTGGGTTCTAGTCCCGTTTTGCACAGAACAACTGATTTTTCAAACTTAAAATATTTCTATTTATCATATATTGCACTTGGAAAATAATATCTACACACACATATAAAGAACAAACACTATTTTTAACACTCATGATATTTTTGATGCCATTTTTGTTATTTAATCTAGTTAAAAACTGTTTGAAAAAATCTGGCTTGGACGTCTGTGAGTTGTAGGTAATGTATGTTAACACGATAACGACAAAAATACTTACTAATCGAGTCTTTTTTTTTTGTTTACTAATTATTATGGTTAGGAATATAGCCCTATTACTTTTCACGTTCTGATTCGATGTGGTTTAATTGTTATTAAATAATACTGAATATTTACGCTCGACGCGACACCAAAATCAGCGCCTTTAATGAGAACTACCTTTTTACGTACGCATAGCCACCGGTGGTTTTACTATCGTCAACAGAACGCCGTTCGCCCGGCCGGTACATTGTTTTTTGTTAAAAGAAAGTTCTTTCTTACCTTTGCTTGACGAACTGATGAAATTTGTCAAGTATAATAACTATTTTATCCATAACAATAATTAAAAACACTAAACACACGTAAATAATAACACACCAACGTTATAAAACACGAAAAAAAACATATTTTATATTCCACAATTTTTTTGCGTGGCCTTGGCGTGGCCGCGCGCCCTCCATAACTGAGCTGAGAGGTAGACCAATATAAAAGTACTTCTTAAAATTAGCGCTAGATGGCGTATAAGACATGAAACCCACATTAGTACTTTTTGAAATTAGTATCTGTAGTTATCCATTTGATTTATTGAAAACTACTTAGTAAGACCAATACATTATTAGTTACTTATCAAATAATCAATTTTATTGTGAAAAATTGAAGATTATGAGGCGTGCAGTTTTGGATTTTTCAAAGTATTTGTTTATTTGAGCGAGTAAGGTTTAGATCGTATACCAACACGCTGGGCCTGTGAAAGTTGGTACAACTTGCATGCCGTCGAAAATCTCTCAGGCATGCAGGTTTCCTCACAATGTTTTTCGTCACCGGGTATTGATACTAGGTGAGACTGAGGATCAAACTTGATACTCTTGTATTCGCAATCCTTGTCATAACACTGATACATAAATCATTTATCCTACTCGTCTAATCTCTCACACATTTTTGAGTTCTTTCTCGCCTCCAAACAGACGATGTCGCACACATAAGCTAGTATAATTACTTATATCTATAATCATATATTTCTATTACGTAATTAACACGTAGACAAAATTACAGGTACATTAATATTGATTGGTACACCATCACAAATAGATAAGTTTGTACCAAGTTCTCGACGGCTGTTGATTGATGAACTGGCGAGATGCGCGTGCCCAATGACGCACGATAACTTCCATAAACGTTACTACAAGTAACGTATATGGGTGGTACCGTCGTACTTGGGAGTTCTAGGTGTTCGTGGCCCTTGAGTAACTGGCTACCTCACACATATTTACTACGCACAATCTAGTAGTTTCAAAACTAGTTAACATACATACTTAAATTTTTGTTTTAACATGCTATAAATAAACTCGCAGAGTAACAAGCCATTGGGAACCAATTCTCTATATCCAGTTTTCTGGTGAGCATGGAATTCGTCTTTCACAGCAAGCGGTGGCTTCATTTTACCAATATATTACTGACTTTATTTGTAGTAGTCTTCATTTATCCTTGAATTATTCACTGATTCACGACGACAAAACTTACAGGGATTATCGTAACGACTTAACTAACCGGCATTGTCGTGAAGAACCTGGCAATGGAAACAATACATGATTGATGCTCACTTTCTATTAATATTAAACATATTTCTTATTCATTCCACTCTGAAATCAATTTAGAATTGGTTATTAGAGGAAATTGAAGTATTTACTAGTAGGTAGGTTCGCGGCAAATGCGCGGAGGTCTACGAAGATAATTATCTTATTTTAATCTTAGTATGTAGTTATTATAATTGCAGTTCTCGTATATGGGAAATTGTATTTCTATGTACACCGGTTTATATGCTAATTGAAATTATAAATGGTAAACGCTGCAATTTAACTTTTTTTAAAGACAACACCTTGCACTTGAGAATAGGTATCTAATTGTTGTATCATGACGCGACTTTGATAACATACAAAACATGTCCAGACTTATATTATACGTTTGAGTATAATATTTTTAAAGCACTTTTTTGGAAAATGAATGTCTGTGAGAGAAATTTAAACTTGCGTCTTAATGTTATTTGTTTGAGAAATATAAGTTGTTATCATAAAGGAAAATCTTTTGAATTTGTGGGCAAATAAACTTCTATAGTAACTGATCGACAACTGTACCTCAAATTAGTCCTTAGTCCATTCGCGACAGTCAGGGTTACTACCTCTGGGCGGACTGCCCGGGAGAAAAAAAAAGCGTTTTACATTGGATCCAATAATAATATTATGTTCTTAATTTAAATGGTTTCTTTGTTCATTATATTAAAACATATTCGTGGGCGACATTTGATACAGTTACAAATTAAAACTAGTAAAAATATTTATTTATTTTTAGTATTGAAAACTGCAAGGAAATGTAAGATCTTTTAACTAAACTACCAAACAATACATCATTAATCTTCTATTTTATATATCGTCAGCGCACGTGAATTTGATATTCTGGAAGAATTTGGATTATATAGAATTCCTTCCGGGTGCCAGGAGATTAATTTTCAGGATCCGATTCCGCGAGTCTCTTTGAATTCTGGGAGATTTGGGAACCCTGGTGACAATGCATTCTTCATATCACTGATAAGTGGTATAAAATAAATACTAAGCCGGTTAACATCGTATATTTGCCTGACTGTTATAACTTACTACATTATCAATAATTATATTTGAGTACTATAGCTACAGTCTACTTTTTATCTAACATAGCAGGAGCAACTAGATTCCTTCCATGCGACTTCACTCTACTGACCATCAAACCACCATCTACTATGGCTTATTATAGGAGACAGCTGTTACCAGTGTTGCCATTTTATTCTTAAAGTAACTACTAAAATTATGTCATGTTTTATTTTATTTTTAAAATCATGACAGTGGATAGTAGAAAAACGCTTTAACCAAAATTAACTATTTTACTGTTTTTTCTTGTGTTAGGATTGAACCTACATCGCTCATACACTATACTGTGCAATGTTTTCGTAATTAGTTAGATGATAATTAAAACAAAATGCAGTGGATTTGGCAACAAATTAGTCCTATAATTTTAAAATACCGGTGGCTGTAAAAAAAAGTAAGACGAGTAACAAAGAGAAGTGCACACACGCAACACATGTCCTAAGCGATTACATCCGCCCTCTCAATCTTGGACACGATACTTTAATCCAATTCGATAGCATCTTGAAAACTACATCAAAATACAACAGAATAACTAGCTTCTGTGCACACAACTCAGCTTGCGTTATCTACTCTTCGTTATTGTATTTTTTAATAATAACCTTTTTAGTTATGTTCTTTTTTTCATAAATTATAAAATGCATGGGTCGTAGGTGGAGTTCACGGTGGCCCTATACGGTTTGAAATCGCAAGCTGTCGAAGTAATCTATCAGATATGCAGACTTCCTCAAATAATTTAAGCATAATTTCGAAAAGGAGTGCTTGTCTTCCGAAGCAGCTTTTTGCCAGTCACCGGTCTTATCACTAGGCTGCATTATATTGAATTTTAATTGATAATTTCAATTATTAGACAAACGTTAACGGTGGATCCTAACTCAATATTACTTTATTGAGATTATAATTACTAACGAATTAAGAGGCTTTAATTTTATAAAAGTCGATTAAAATTCTCGGAGGATCTCTGGATCTGAGCCGCGACATGATTCTGTAGCGGCCATTATTTCGTGCATGCAGTCACGTGATCACGTCCGACGCGCCAGATCGCGCACCTCTCAATTATAACGTGCAAGCGCAGCGCCTAGGGGTGTGACTGTCTTGTAACTATACACCTTACCTACTACCCACCACTTTTTGTCAGTAAAGACTACCTTTACAACACTTAAAGGTCCTTAAACTTTATAGTTGACTATAGGATGAAAGAAGTGCAGAGGTGTTTTGATACTAATCCAGTTATTTTTTTAAGTCATCATCTATCACTAGAAATAATTCCTATAAGTAGGTATAATTGCGGGGGAATTTAGTGAGGTCCTCTGGCCGGATATCAAACCCAATGACTCTATCTCTGCAGTCCTTTGTTTTACCACTACGCTATCACTGCTCTTTTATAATAATTATGTTAATCAACATTGGAAATCAGTCAAGAAATTCCGGTTTTAATTATTTTTATTGTCAACTATGACGGACTCTCTCTGGGTGCGGATGGTAAAGTATGGGTGTTTTAGCGCATAATTGGAGAGGATACGCCTAAAACTACAACAGGTATTCTAAGTGTGTATGTATAATTACATAAAACACAAAGTGAAAATATGTATAAATTCAGATTCATCATATTTTTCGTTTGGTGGATTTAGTTTAAAATCTTACTGCGAACTTTGTTTTTGACTGTAATAGTCATATCTCGAGAACTTGCATTGCTTTCACAATTAACTTAATCAATGTCGTTTAAAACTCTTATTACTGTTGTCTCTTTCTCCCTCTAAATGTTTAGCTGTGTAACAATCCAATAGTAACTAATTTACCGATTTATTAGGGGTCAGCTGTTATCTTAATTTTGATAAAATAAAGTCACGTCTTGTAAAGTTTTTGACCCGTCACATGTGCAACACCAACCACAACGTAGGGGATTCTGAAAAATATAACTAATTACTGTATATCCATCAGCCTTTCGACGTCCACAGAGATGAACATAAGCCTCTCCAAGAGAACGCCACAACATGATTGTGTTTCGCTCGTATGGGGGATAGTGCCGTAATCGCCACGCTTGGCAGGCGGGTTGGCGATCGCAGTGAATGTTGTTAATACTCGAGGGAGTGCTGCTGCCCACTCCCTCGGTATTCCCTCAGTCGGCTCTTACGACTCCCATGGGTGGAGAGGGGTGGGACAATTCTAATGCCGGCCCCACAGGGCAAATTACTAGACCTATATGTCTAACTTATTTAGTTGAGACCAAAATGAGCAATCCAAATGAAAAAAAAAAGTGGCAATTACTAAAATACATCTCAAAGTAATTATAAACACATTCCTGGCAATTACAATGTAATATCAATTTATTACTCTATAAAATATTTTATAACACAGCCCTAGGCGTACCGAGAGCCGCCATCTACCATGACATCCGAGCATTTCAGCATTACGCCATTTTGTTTTTACTTTTTTAGACAGTGGCGTTTTGTTGTCGGCCTTATCTTTACCAGCCGCTTCTAACTTTTTTAATTTCCTTTTTTAATATTTTAATAGCTCATCTGTAATCGAATAGGTTTGTATGAATTGAATGATTGCATGCGTGCACGCGATCCAAATGATTAAGAAAGTAATTGAGAGCATGCAATTAAATTATCTTACTTTTGTTGATAGATATAAATAGAATAAATATTATGCATAAAACCCTTAACGATTCGCTGAGCGCTTAAAATAAGAGAAAAGGATGTTCTAGAACGGTTATTTATTTATTTTATCTGACGTACAATACAATATCTGAACAATATAGTTACGTATAACCAGACCTAGAATAATTATTTACCAAATTTTTTGCTTATTTCTACTTACACGTACATTTGCAAAATGTTAAGCAGAGACGTAATACACCAACATGTTGTTATGTAGCATAATATTGAGGTAATAGAGAGCCAGCCTATTGTGGTTTATCGGAATTCCAGGCTCCTGACAGAAAATCCAAATACGAGACTCGTACCTCAAATTTTCTACTTAAGAATGGGCAGTAAAAAGTCCCATATTATGCTTTTACGTCATATCTTAACTATTATAAAGCTGTAACAGAGTTGTGTCTGTACCTTTAAGATATTTGAGAAAAGTAATTGTAGCTGTATTAGGCTATATAGGCGTGTCTGAACACAAAACAATTTTCTTTGTATTTTTGTCTGTTTGTTCGTTCGCGCATCACGCAGTACCTACTGAACGGGTTTTAATGCAACTATTTTTATTTGTTAGCTTCTTGATAAGACTTAAAAACTGGTATTTTATCTGCGGAGGAGCCGCGGGTAACGGCTAGTTTTCATATAAAACAAGTTTTTTTTTTCGCGGTAATTGTATTCTTAAGTCTTATATTTACAAATGACAACTGACAAATAAACTGTTACTAATTAGATTGTCTTCTTGACAGACAAATCCTTTAATGGTTAGAGATAACGAGGACTACGCAAAGCCATTAGCGTCGCCATATTGTCTTGTTAGTTTTTGACAGTTGACAATAGATAACTATTTATCTGGAGTCACGGCGAGTGGATTAACTTCATAGTTAAATAAAGGTGACAAAGATGACATTTATCGCGCGTTGCCTCCTCTAAGGCAAGGAATTGGAAGTGGAGAAGTAGGAGAGGAGATATTTTGGGCGTCTGTTGCTCGGTATAAAAAATTGTAAATAAAAACGAGGTAACGATGATACGTCGTGTGCGGCTTTAGAATTGTCCCACCCCTCTCCACCCATGGGAGTCGTAAGAGCCGACTGTAGGAATAGCGGGGGAGTGGGCAGCAGCACTCTTTCGAGTATTAACAACATCCACTACGATCGCCAACCCGCCTGCCAAGCGTGGCGATTACGGCACTATCCCCTCATATGAGCGCACAGGACCGCTCGTTGTGGCGTTCTCTTGGGGAGGCCTATGTCCAACAGTGGACGTCCAAAGGCTGATGGATGGATGGTGATAGGTGAAAAAACGGTGCATGGTAATTTATTTAGTGGGTGAGGACTTCAATATACCTAGGTACACCGTTGGCTACCACTGAAGTAATGTATCTAATATATAGTTCCAGTGGCCAATAAAGGCGGAGAGACGGCACACGATGGGTTTCTTTAGTGAGGGCCCCACACTACCCTGTTCGTTGCCCCGAACGACAGTGTGTGCGGTTAGCTACATTTTTTCCCGCCTTAACAAAAAATAATGGTACACCATTGGCTCTTCTAGAAAAAGGTATTTTTACAATGTAAATTACAAACGTTAGGCAGTTTACTAGTAGGTTACAAATAACTTTTCTTTCCATATATAAAAATAGTTTTTGAATATATCATGTTTAAAACAGATACCATAGGCTTATACGTAGGTATAAGCGACTGCTTACATAATTATGTCTACTTAAGTACTTAAGTACATCATAATCTTGCAAAATACTCACAAAATCAATTAATGACAAACATTACTACATACATACACACATTCTTTACGTACCATAACCTAAGTTAAATGTTGAAAGGGTCTAATAAAAGTATCAATAATATCCTTAATGTTGCGTTGGCCATAAAATCCCTGACCCTCTAAAACGTCGGCCCAGAGATAAGGGCACGCTTAACTTGCCAATTGATATTACATGCAGAAATACCTCGTAAAATGGCTAGCTAAGTAGATAATTAAACATGTAAATAAGTAGCGCATTGATAAAAAAGATTTCAACAGTAGCAGCCAATTAGCAATTGAATTACCAAGATGGTAGAACCGTTTTTTAGTGTATAGCCTTGCTTGCATAAATGGACCGGCTCGACCGGGGAACTCATTTGTTGTTTCGTATAGTGAGTGAGAACACCGGAGGCTAAACCCCCTCTTCAGCTTCTTCTCTACCCTGCATCTTCTCTATCTTGCCAGAAAAGCAGAAAGTTTTTGTTAAGGCGCACCCTGTTTTATAAAAACCGCTTCTGATGTCGTGACTTGTGAAATCTGACTCAAGACTATGAAATCTGACTCTAGAATGGACCAGCGTGATGAAGTAAGTATCTACAGTCTGTATGGATTTAAAAAAATGTGCACGCATTACTTCTGTAACTTTTCCTCTTTTCGTGAGGTTCTTTACAGTACGTCACGCGCCAAAAAAAAATACTAATTTCAGCACACAAATGTATACTATTACTATGATGCTTTTAAACAATCTGGAGCGCAGCAGCGGACAGCTGGTGCGACGTGACCCGCAATCTTCGCCACCGTCATCATGAAAAAAAGAATTATGAAGAAAATTTATTATCGAAAAATGTTATGGGGTTCACCCGTACAGCTTGTTCTCTGAACAAAAGCATTGCCTACAACAGAATAATAATAATGAATTAAATGTAATTATTGTTGTCATCCCTACCATCTGTGCAAGACCAGTCTGGCCTGCTCATAAAGACTTAATCCACTCCATTACGCTGACTTTAAGCTTTACTTGAAGACAGACGCAATCCGATCCGTTTGTTCTTAACGCTTCAAGGACTCACGAGCTAAATTACTTCGCATATAAGCTTCGGCACACGATTTTAATGGCTGCTGGGGACCGCCTGCGGTTTTGTGCAAAGGATTTATTTAAGACCCTTTAAGATATCAGTACCCACCTACTTTCGCCTTTGGATATTAATTTTATTAAGCATGGGTTTTAATTCTTCAGGAGTAATACTGGAACCATTATATTTATTGTCTTAATTTTTAAATTTAGAAGGCCTAGAACTGAATGACATATGAGCAAAGCGTCAATATTCAGCCTTCAGGGTATCCTCAAGTTTCAGAATTCAGGGTATTCTCAATTCGAAAATTTAAAAAAACTTTGACGTTTATAAAATGATACAAATCTTACATACATAACGGGCATTTACTTAAAATTATCAAGATTTTAAGTCATTCATTTTGAAATAAAACTACGTTTACGGAATCTATCGCGTTTACTTGATTTTCTACTATCCCGACGTTTCGAATAAGTACTTTACAGCATTAATGATCACGGGTGGACTTAGATGGTAGACGTCGGTACGTGTTCTACTGTATTAGATATGATAGTTATAATTAAGTACAGGGGACTTTACAAATAATAATTTTACAAAAAAATATTTATTGTATACCTCAGAAATTAACCCGATATGGACTAATCTGTCCGAAAGAAACAAATAAAAAGAAAATGTACACCTTATGTTTATAGATCGAACAAAGTAGATACTGAATGAAATCAGACAGTAAAATATTTTTTTTAAATAACTCAGAAACGCACAAGGCTTTTTTTATTTAGCCGGCTACCACTTAATCGATTAATCGAATAAAATAAAAGAATTAAATCAAAAGACATCGGAGGGTCCATGCTACATTTCGATCTCTGTCGACAGATAATCGCCGCTGTGGAAGCGACTTAAGCGATGTCCAGTGGACAGATGCTATCGATTCATGGTTTTTGAATGGTTTTATTTTTGTGTAATGGACTCGTTCACGCGCTTGTCGGATTGTTTTGTGTGTAGCTGTCTTTTAAATAGTACTTTCAACTGTTAAGTTAGATGGTTGTGGACTTTTTATAGCTATAGTTAAAGAAAAAAAAAATACTGCTTTTACCTAGATCTTTTGCTTTTCAGAGCATAGACTTTAAAAATAAAATATGTGCTGTTGCGTTACTCTTGGTGAGTGAAATTTGGGGAATCAATTCCCTCTCTTCAGCGCGCTAGTCATGCTCTTAGGGTTGCTAGCGTCTATACTTATATGCTACGGAACCGTTTACCATCACGCCGACCATATGCTTATTTTCCAGCATTGTAGTATAAGAAAAGCTATCTCGCTTAATCCTAGTAATTGGTATATTACCTATATAATCTCATTGACTAACCACAGAGGTTTCTTTTTAAATGCTAATCTTAAGCATCCCATCAAGTAAGTATTTCATAATAGTAGAGAAGATACAGGATTGTACAGGATACAAAATTTAAATAATCTTATCGCATTCTGTTATGCATGTGCATAACAGTATTTTTAAAGCCGTATACAAACTCCATTCTCTTTCTCCTTCTATCGACGGGATAACTAGCTCAGATCTCCTATTCTACGTATATAATACCTCTCCATCAGCCATTCAACGTCCACTGCTGGACATAGGCCTCCCC
Organism: Leucoma salicis; assembly: GCA_948253155.1. NCBI lineage: Eukaryota > Metazoa > Arthropoda > Insecta > Lepidoptera > Erebidae > Leucoma > Leucoma salicis. The sequence continues at coordinate 23,349,568 of OX411820.1, read as the reverse complement.
AAGAGAACGCCACAATGAGCGGTCCCGTCATGGGGGATAATGCCGTAATCGCCACGCTTGGCAGGCGGGTTGGCGATCGCAGTGGATGTTGTTAATACTCGAGGGAGTACTGCTGCCCACTCCCTTGGTATTCCCTCAGTCGGCTCTGACGACTCCCGTGGGTAGAGAGGGGAGGGACAATTCTAAAGCCGGCTCCACACGGCCAATACATATGATAATACCTCTATGGTATCAATATTTAAATTTCTCGGTAGGCCATTTTAAATCGGCACCCACGTGTGCGTAGGCGGACTACTCACGTCGCGACTATCAGTCACACGGAATCGCGATATCGCTTGACGTATGCGCACGATTTGTCGCTGCCGTTCCACGGGGGTAGCGGATTGAGTTGCTGATAACACGGAATTTATTGTAATTACTTTGTCTAGATAACTCGTTTGAAAATATTATTGCAGAGGACTTCAGAAAGACAAAATATGCTACCGATATTTAATTATGTATTATGATTTAGTTGAAACATTAGCATATTTTATTTTACTACCGAGAGCCCGGCGATAATAACGAAGAGGGCCAAGACAGAAGTATCGAGTAGAATCCGATCCTTAGATTCACCTGAAGTGGACATATTGCAAAGCACAAACTACCTACAACTGTATCACTAGTTACTTAGTTAATAATGTATAGCCACGAATTGGAGGTTCAGATAAGGGTATCAAACTTAACAGTTAAATACAAAGATTGCATCTCATTTAATTTGTTATACACTTGAACCTCTTAGAACTTGCAAGCTTCGTAAAAAAACAAACCATCACGCCTGTATTCCCGAAGGGGTAGGCAGAGGTGTATTACACACCCACGACTGCCACCTATGTTTAAGTCCCACGTAATAGGGGGCGAGCCTATTGACGTCTACCGGGCACATTTCCAAACTCCGGGCTGCTACTGAGATTTTTTCTTTTTAGGAAAAAGCTCAATAAGCAAGCTTCGTAACTATCAGTAAATATGTCTAATATATTAAGCCACAGTATAAATAATAGACAAGATAATTATACTGTGACTAAGCTGTTGGTACATGACGTGAAACGAAGAGTATCGTGACGTTTCGAATTGCTAGTACCAAGTGTATATCAAAGTAAATATTTTTATAGCTTCTACTCGTATCTCTCAGGACTACGGCTCTCAAATTTAACTTCTGTTATGTGAAGATTATTCACATGTGACTTCAAATGTGGTATCATTAACTTGTAACTGTGTAACATTAATGATATTTAAAGAAAAACGCATTACTTATACAAAATCTATTAAAACAGATTTTGATTATACTTTTTTGTTTCATAGTTCTTGTTTAGTCATAAAAGCTGGTTTACATTTCATCTAATGCCTATATCGGGAACCAAGGATATAATCAAAAATACTGGTGGAAATGAGCGTCCTTGTGTATTAAATTACTTTGAGACTAGTCGCTGATGCCTATTGGCATAAAATCTCTACCATCTAAATCTCGACCACGGCTGACCATTTTAGTATCTATGCATTTCTTGATTTTTGTCAAAATTATTTTCATGTTTCGAAATTTTTAGATCACTTTTTTATTTCCGTAGTCAGTTTACAGTTTTTAAACTTTATTTTATACTTTTCCGTTTAACGCTTGATAAACGTTATGACAGTGTAAATGCATATCTGGTGAAAGAGCCAGTATTTCCGGGCTAAATGGCCTCTTGATGAAAAATTCATTTAAAACCCGTGCTGAAATTCTTATGGTTTAACTCGATTAAAATAAAGCTTATGTTACTTGGGCCATAATAATGAATCTATTGACACATTATTCATCAAAATCGGATACATAGTTTAACATACGTAAATAAAAACATACATACATACGAGTACATAGACTGCTAAAATCATAACCCCTTCCTTTTGGCTTCGCCGTAGTCGGGTAAAAATATTGCAACAGCACAAACAGCAAAAAACAAAAAACAAAACAAAAAAAAATGTTTACATATATTAAATATAATGTAAATATATATATTAACATTCGTGCCGTTTAAGAAGTTGAGCATCATTTGCTAAGTCGGCGCATAGAACAGACGACGGCACGATAGCGGCACGACTCGTCGCAACTAATGTCACACAAATCGCGGAATGAATGACCCTCTTTAGATGTGCGATATCGACGACAAATAACCGCAATATGTGACGTCGTTCGTACTTAAACTTCTATGTTTGTGTCTATGGTAAGTTGTGTTTATGGTAATGTGCTTTTGATCACTTTTGATTGTATGACGTAAGGGTGTGAGCAAATTAATAAATCGCTATGAGAATGTACCTATATTAAATATAATTCTAATGAATATATCTACTGATTTCAAAACGGTTTAAGTAGAAACCTCTTGTACCGTTAATTTAACAATTGAAATTTCAAATTCAAATGAAAATTCAAATTGCTGTCCTATACTTATTATAAATGTCTATCTATTATAAATGCGAAAGTAAGTTTCTTTGTTTATTACGCTTTCGCGCCGTAACTATTGAACCGGACAGTTTTTTTTAAACAAGTTGGAGCCCAGTAAAGGGCATAGGCTAGATTATCCCGGATAAATATGGTGCCTGTGGGATAGCTAATTTTGCATCGAGATAATTAATGTGCCATAGAGTGACGTATTTATATTCTTATATTTATTTTCCTATATTTAAGTATACAAAAGACATAGTGCGGAGTATTATTAAAAATAAAGAGAAATTAACCGCCCCCTTAGAATCACTTCATTGTGATTAGTCGCCTGAATCACGTGTCGAAATCTCGAATAATCAGAAATCACGCATCGGACTGTTGATCAATTACAATTACTCTAAACGAAAGTTCGTCTAACGTTTCGTATTTCATTCTAGGGGGGACTATCTTTATCAAGCCATTACTGACCTATATTCAAATTTTACTTCTAAAAGTAAATGTAAAATCTTGTACATAATCAAAGGCAACTAACCGCTATGTTGTCATTACTGCAATAAAAATACAGAGCCATTATAATAAACCGACATACAAAACAGTAAACCTCTTTTTTATTTTTCAGAAATTAAATCGTAACCGGTCATCCGATAAAAATTAACGAGAGCTCTGCGCTCGCCACAATAACACAACCTTAACAACGACATTTTGGCGAATAACAAAACGAATAAAGAATGCTGAAAGAGATGGTAATAAAACTCAGTATGAGCAACAGAGATAGCAATTAGTATATTGTGCCTGTGTTGAAAATTCTTATTTTAAAATAATAAGGCCGTGTATTTATTATTTTAGATAATGAGGAGATGAACTACAATAATGCGATAAGCAATTTTTTAACAACGAGCATATTATCTACTTTGCCCTGAAGAGCTTAATTGAGACAGCAAAATTGGTATACCGTTTTTACTTCAAAATTAAACGTAATGCCGAGTATTTCTTTAGAAAATATGTTAATCATAATATGTATTTTGATATACATAAATATTTTGACGTGAAAACATCTAATGTGGATGAAGGGTGAAACCGACTTTTGACGTGCGACGTCGCCATACCAATTTATTTAATTGTTTTTAACGCCGTCTGTTGACAAAAACATCTAACTAGAAAGTATAATGTCAATTTAATATACTAATAACAGTTTTAATTCGTCTATAGACAACAAGAGGGCACTTACCAAGAATTATATAAGACTCGAATATTTTATGAAAGTAAGAAAATCGATGTTTTCACATCTGCGAGACGTAGCCTGACATTTTTTATATCCTAAAGTTCAAATATACAGGTAATGGGAACAAAATACATGCAGAATTTCATATGAAACTGAAAAATTGTGGACAGCACTAATGTTTGTTTTATTTGGACATCGAAGTTACACCAATTGATACAGGTTAACATTTCTAAAACATTACACCTGAACCGTTGGAATTAACATCATATTTTATATATAGATAATATATTATAGTCGATTTGATATATTACGTAATATGTTCATTGAAATCAAATTACTTAAGTTATTTTTATGATATCTATTATAATATGAATAATTTCTATTCACATTACCAGTTCTGTAAGAAAGTTGATCTTTATAGTAATGAGATTTACAAAATTAAAATTCGTAGATACGAGTAGGTATATATATTGTGTATCATTAACAATTTCTTGTGAAAGCTTAAGTTTTTTTTAAATACATATCAATGTTATAAAATATTACAAATCCATATTAGCATTATAAGTAAGCGAAAGTTAGCTTTTACGTCGTTGCCGCACCAATTATCTGGAAATTTTGCATACATATACATAGTCTGGAGTGTGCTCCAGAATTAACAAAAGGCCTTTTTATCCCGGAACAATAGATGGCTCCTGAGGGATATTTTTACGTAGATATAATTAATGTACCGTAGAGTGGCTAAGATCCAGGCGAAGCCGCAGCCAGAATCTAGTACAATATATCTCTACTTTTTATTTATGCAAAATAACGCGTTATATTTAGCTTTTAAGTTTAATAAAATAAATTCGCTCTTCGTGATAATGTGAGCACAGCCTATAACATTCATAAAGTAGCGCTATCTTTTTTTTTCATTATAACAGAGGCAAGGGCGGATAAGTTTCCAACAGCCTTATAAGTGGTTTCATGTAACATGCAGTAGTTGGAAACTTTGTTCGGCCGGTATATTAATCATGTAGGCCTAGGCCACTGGGCTCCCTAAATTATTGGTTAGTGTAAACAAGTGGAATAAGTATGTATCTACTCATGAACGGTCACACAGCAGTTTCCTGATAATTAAAGGAAAGTAGGTAATTTAACAATTTTCACCAAACATTTACATCGATTGCTATCTAATAGCTAATCGTTTTCTATCTAATAGCTAATTTGATTTAAGTCTGAAATATAGAAAGCAATAAAACTATCGGCAAAATACTCAAGAAAATGTTCTTTATTAATTTGCATTCATTTTCAAACAATAATAATACTGAAACGTCAAACCAAATCCATAGAGAATTATAAATTAATGATAAAGAAAGAATAAGTATACTTTTTTATACCGTACTCTCACTCACTGTCGTAGCCTCGGTCCCTGCTGAGCTACTTAACCCATATTACGAGTACGACTTACCATCAAGTGATATACCGCAATAAAAAAAGCTATCAAATCTGGTAACCATTATCCGAATAACATAATTTAAAATTTTATTACTAAATTGGAATCACAGTTAATTTTTCCGGTATTCGCTGCATTTAGTATAGCACCTGCCTTTATTTTTGGAGTATAAAGTTATTATGATTCAGACGCCGCCATATTGAGTAGTTTTTTTTTTAATTTTATTTAAATTACATCAGTAACCTGGGGAATTAAGACACAGGTGTTGTGTAAAAGTGTTATGATCTTATGTCAAAAGATATAGATTTCTCTGAACATCGTTCTAACATAGGTACACGTATTTTATGAATTTTCAAACACTACATTGTCAACCTTTTTTTTTGTTAAGGCGGGAAAAAATGTTTCTAACCGTACACCCCGTCGTTCGGGGCAACGAACAGGGTAGTGTGGGGCCTTCACTCACTAAAGAAACCCGCCGTGTGCCGTCTCTCCACCTTTATTGGCGGGCCACTGGAACTATGTTACATTCCTTCGGTGGTACATTGTTAACACCTTCAACTTTGTTTTATATATGACTAGATTCTTCCCGCGATTTTACGACGTTAAAGCGTAACAGATAAACTCACTTTCGCGTTTATAATATTAGTAAGGAAGTAAGGATTTTTAACTGTCTCGGTGATCTAGTTGTAGATTATTATACGACTGAGGAGCATGAGATCACGGGTTCAAATCCCTGATCGAGCTAGCAAAAAGTTATTAAATTTTTCGCGTCAAGAACACTGCACACGCTGAATAACAGCTTGAGATTAGGTAATTGACGGTATTTCCCTTGCCTCGGAAAGTATGTAAAGCCGTTGGTTCACCTGGAATGTCGTCAAATACGCGGTCGTCAGACAATCTTTCTTCCTCAACGGATGTCAGTTACGTTGAGCGATGTGGCACTGGCGCTCAGTGTGCTGACCCAGCAGGCTATGTCTGGCTATGTCAGTCACTCCTGTTCTGCTACGGATTTCCGTAAAACGAATTCGATCATAAATTATAAGACATAAAATATTTCTTTGTTTACTTTGTGTAGGACTGGCAGATTTTTATGTGTCACAGTGTGTGTACGCCAAGTCCTTTAAAATAAAATTAAAAGAAAAATAACATCAGATGTTCTAAACGTTTTTACGGGATTTTACGGGGAAATTTTTACTTACGAAAAAATTTACATGGTATAAATCCCGTAAAAACGTTTAGAATTATAAGTGACCATGAAAGTTTGAAATTCTAAACATCAGATGTTATTTTTTTTTAATTTTATTTTAAAGGATACTATTCTATCTTAAAACCTAACTATGTGCATAAGTGTTGGCAAGTGATGTAATGCGGCTTAACATGTTTTTTTCTATTGCCTCCAAAACTCCATAGAAGCTTCTCAGTAAATTCGCCACCACTTTACTGAGGTACGACTTGGTCTTGACTACCGATGACTAGTTTTATATGACTTTGACTTATGTGATGAATTCAATTTACCTGTGAAGAAGAAAAATACTCTAAATAAGTCATTGGCAAATACCTAAACCGAGTAGCCACTTAAAAAAATAACAAAATTCTTATTTTGAGTGACAGGGAACATAATATCGTTGTACCTATGTGAGTTCAAATGAGTACGAGAGTACTAAGCTGCGTCAGGCGAGGCGTTGCCGACATGTCATGAGATGTGATGAGTTTGGATGACAGACGAACCGTGAAAGTGGCGTCAAGTGACATGACATACATACATATATTACTAATCGTATTTATATTCACATGTTGAAACGGATTAGTACAAATACACTTCAATATTTTTATAGTTTTTAACTGACTGCAAATAATTACGTAGGTTTTTGATATCCATAACAATGTACGACTCAATCAGTCAATAGCAGTCCACTGTTCACCATAGGCCTCTCCCAGTTTATGCCACATCTTCTGATTCTGCACGTGCCCCATTTTGTCTCCTCCCACCGCCTTTTCAGGTCATCAGATCTAGTGGGTGGGATCCTACTACTAGTATATACTTTAGGACCTTTCTAGGACTTGAGAACGACTTTACCGATTAATTATTTTTTTTAACTAAGTACCTGTAGGTACTTTGTAGTTGTTTTTTACGGAAAGAAGAATCAGAAAATTGCACAGAAAATTAGAAAATTTCCGAAAACTTAATGACAATTTTAATTTCACGCGTTTTACATGTCGTAAGTAGGTTCATAGCTAATCCGTTGTCCTAGGTGAACGACAAACGCTTTAATAGTACGTGACGCGACACGACACGAAAATATCAAATAAAGGTACTTAGGTAGGTGTACTTATGGCCTACGTTGTCGCCTAATACGCGACGAACACGCGACAAATAATAACGCGACGCAAGGTAGTTAAAGTATTAGCCGCATTACGTCGCATCACGTCGCGTCGCGTCGCGTCGCGTTGCCTAGGACAACGGGTAAGACATGACAACGTCCAATTGATTATAAAGGAGATTTATTCAAGTATAAGTTTAAGAGGTATAAATTGAAGATATTATAAGAGACCTATAAATACAATCTCATCATCTCCCTTGCGGGGTAGGACGAGAGAACAGAGTGCCAAAAGGCTCTATTCTTGCATACATCTCATTTCTTCAACAGACATAATTCTCTTCATACACACTCGCCAGTTTAGGAGACTCCTGACTCCACCTTCCTTCAATACATGACCGATTTGGTGTATAGTGTAGGCAGTTGAGTCTTGGTCTCTGCCTGTACCTACATTCTTCCTTATTATATTTTCAACATGTCCGAACCATCGGAGCATCATTCCCTTTCGCATTTTTACACCAATACTCTCTTTCATACCTTTTTTGTTTAGGCGGTAAAAAATGTACCTAACCGCACACCCCGTCGTTTGGGGCAACGAACAGGGTAGTGTGGGGCCCTCACCCGCTAAAGAAGCCCGCAGTGTGCCGTCTCTCCGCCTTTATTGGTGGGCCACTGGAACTATATTACATTCCTTCGGTGGTCCGCCGGCGGACTCTCTTTCATACCTACTCGTTTTTTTACGTCGCCATTAGCGATATAGTAGTGGGATAAAATGTATACCAATTTTTTAAGTCAAATCAAGAGCTATCATTAAAATCCATACGTACAGATAGCTCTGCTACAGGTTTATATCTATAGATTGTTCTGTGTGGGAATCGAAGTCACAACACTGAACATAAGAGGTACCTAAACTACTACACCATCTGTACAATATGTCAACTAGAGTGCGACCCTCGCAGACGAGGCGTGAAGCGTGAAAGTTCCGGGCGTCAATGACATGGCTCCAGTGTCCTACGACCAGCCTGGATCACGTGTCACTATTGCGGTTAACTTTCTTTTACACTCAGCTGTGTTATTATCTAGGGGTACAGACTTGCTTATCCCATCATGAATGGGTCGATTCGATCGGGGAAGTACCACTTCCTCACAAAAAATCAGTCTATAGGCGACGGTAACCGCTTACCTTCAGGTGGGCCGTATACTTGATTACCACCCACATTAAATTTTAAAAAAATACTGGCCTACTGTTAGCCACGGGTCTACTCTCAGAGTGATCCAAAGCGTTGACAGAATATTCAGAGAAAAATATAATCAGAATTACTCTCTTGAAAATTATACTTTAGCTCATATATGCTTGATCATTAATTTCAATTTATAAGACTCAATTCAACTTTTCCCATCATTAGTAATATATTACACCCTAAACGCTCATAGATGGCACTGTACACAATTATCTAAACAACACAACTATTTGCCAATCTGTAATTTCTTTAGAACTATAATATATAATCTTCTACAATAAATACACACATGCACAAACTCACAACCACTTAATTTTCTGATACATAAGTATAAATTTTCGTTGACAAAGATGTTTGGACGCCACGTTAAATTATTTGGTGCCATTAAAGTTTGAACGCGTTTCAGTATATCCTTATATCTATATTTATTCTCTTGGTGGGATATTAAAGAAGGTTGCATAATTTACTACAGATAACTTCTGGATATTTCATCAATTCATCATCCATCATCGTTCCTACAGTCTTTTATTAAAAAATGTAATTAATAGGTACATAGGTCCTAGGTCCGTGTGGTGACAGACAAAGAGTACAAGTGTCACCACCCCATTCTTTCCCACGGGTGTCGTACGAGGCGTCTAATGGAATTAAGCAATTATCACCCATTACATTACTGGTAGTAGGGCTAGGTACCAAGTGAGAGTACTTACTTGCTATCGGGCCCGAGCGGGTTGGTACCACCCCTTCTGTCTGACCGGTCATGAAGCACATCAGTGTATTTTGGCTGTAGCAGAAGATAGCCGTTAATTCCTTCAATTCATATATATATATATATATATTTAAATAAACGGGTCTGTCGTAAATAATGGATAACCCATTAATCGGAGATAGCCCTGATCTCAGGCTACAAGAAAATCGACTTTTTATTTTAGGATTGCCATTGGTGTGAAAACGGTAGATAATTTTGTATTTTTTTTTAATTTCCCTTCTTCGGTCGGTCACCATTTCAACAAAATAATTTATTTTATTGTGCTTTTTTTTATCTGACTCCTGGATACTTCTATTTTTATAATAGATTACTATATTGGCCATTATTAATGTAAAACACTGTCAAATTTTACATTTTAAGCACTTTGTAAGTAAGTTTTTTTTCTTTATTTCAAAATTTTAACATTGCCAGTGAAAAAAAAAGTGCTATGCTATAGCTACCCATTATTTTAAAAACATAGATAGTTTATGTAGATTCTAAAAAGGTATTATACATGCGTACTTTATAGGGAATATAGTTACACAAGCGAAATAACTTAGCAACGTCAACATTTTGGTTTCAAGAAATGTGTCAAATCACGACGATTTAGGCTCCTAATATGATTTTATTCAATAAGAATTCGCTATTTGATCACTATATTGTCAATTTAACGTTTAACTGTGCCACAGTACTGTTTTATTTTCATAGTTAGAAATTGTATGCGACTAGCAAGTACTAGAAAATTATTTCACAATTTTCAATCAAAACACTAGGTATTCCAAATTCAAAAGGATACAACATAGTAATATACAAATGAAAAAACACGACAACAAAGAGCCCTCAAGGGGTATACAACATAAAAATGAACAAACACGACAACAAAAGGCTCTCCCTGCATGTCAAAAGGAGCGAACATAAATTCGTTGGTGCTTGGAAGAAGTGCACTGTCTCTTTCACAGTCCCCTAATGTAAGAAAGACGGTGGAACCTTTCGTATTTTTTTGTTACAATGCATGTCTCATTTTTAATGTCACATGCGGTCTTGCTTACTCTGTGCTTTCTTTGGTTACTATTTTTTGATATCGGACTTTGTTATGCCTTGTGATTTGGATTATGCCCGGTTCCTATATTCAACAAATCGTCATTCTATGACAGCTACCAGAAGTTTTCAAGATACCGATACCGAGGCTTCACAGGTGTTTCACAACATTACTACCATGTCTAGCAGTAACGAAGAACTGTCAGTTAAGTATACCGATGACCCCGATGACCCTCTTTGCGTTTCATTATTACATCAATCGTTTCACATGATGTTAAGAAAAAAAAAGGTGTTTTTTTTAAATAAGTGTTGTTATTTATATACAAAACTTTAAAACAAATAATTAAATTATTTTTTATTAACAATTAAATAGTTTAGACACAACTTAGACCTTAATAAATTATGTCAAACATTATAACAATTTAATACCTATATCTAAACGAAACGCTTACGCAGTAAATACTACTGTCAACTTGAACAACAATAACAATCATAATTATGACACAAAAGCCATTAAATAAGAAGAAGAAGATAATTATGACAACAACCATAGTCACAGGATTCTCTTTTCTATAATCTATGGCCCTTATATAAAGCTCATGGATGTAAAATACTACGTACAACGTAGTATTTATTACTGATCGATTTTGAATTATTTAACTTGTTTTAAGCGAGTGCTTGACTATAACCCTCCTAATGGTTAGTAAAAATATAGATGATATTTAGCAGCATAGGTTCAAACGGGTTCTCAATGAGTAATGCGTATAACCAGAAAATACTACTCCATGCATGAGCGGACTTAGGTTCTATATAACATTAAAAGCTGCCCTGACGTAATGTACTGTCGCACTTTCGCAAGTACGACAAGCTTCCTTGCCGCTACTTTTGCCTTAGATTCAATGAACCACCCGTATTTAAGGCTCGAAATTATCTTTAAACCCAACAACTAAAGGTGTAAAACAAATTTCTTTTGAATCAAAATCGCTCTGATATCATTATCGGAGAGTAAATGCAGTCTCCATTTCAATCTCAGAGTTCAATATATTTTCCCGTTTAAGCCTCAATAACCATATACCAGCACACGACTTCTCAAAACCGTCCGAAATTGGCCGGTAAACATGTCATCTACGGTTAGTATATTTGACAACATAACCATCGGTTGCTTTTTTTTATAGAAACACCATAAATCTTCGTTTCCATAGATTGTTGTTACGGATCGTAACTGCAAAACGCTCCCATCCGTTAGTCGCAGACTGTCAGTTAATTCACTTACGACTCGTATTTTATAGGAACAGATTTTACTTACGCCTGGTAGAATATTCTACCGATTGTAAGTAAAATGACCCGTTTTATTATTATAGGAACCGGGCATTAGTTAACATGATACTCCTGACGACTCTCCTCGTCTTTATCGTGTTTTTGTCATCGATTGGAACAGTTAGTTTATCGGGGAATGTGAAATGGACAGTGCGCTTCTTCTAAGTAACAACGGACATCAATGGTCCTTTTCACTCGCAGAGAGGGCCTTTTGTTGTCGAGTTTGTCCATTTTTATATCACTATGTTGTATCCTTTTGAATTTGGAATACCTAGTGTTTTGATTGAAAATTATGAAATAGTTTTCTAATACTTGCTAGTCGCATGCAATTTCTAACTATGAAAATAAAACAGTCCTGTGGCGCAGTTATACGTTAAATTGATGACAATTTAGTGATAAAATAGCGAATTCTTATTGAAAAAAATCATATTAGCAGCCTAAATCATCGTGATTTGACACATTTTTTGAAACCAAAATGTTGACCTTGCTAAGTTATTTCGCTTGTGTAACTAATATAGCTTATAAAGTACGCATGTTTAATACCTTTTGTAGAATATACATAAACTATGCATGTTTTGAAGATAATGGGTAGCTATAGCATAGTACATTTTTTTTTACAGTAAATGTTAAAATTTTGACATATAGAAAAATATTTACTTACAAAGTGCTTAAAATGTAAACTTTACATTAATAATGTCCAATATAGTAATCTAATATAATAAAACAATTATCCAGGAGTCAGATATAAAAAAAGTACATTTAAATAAGTTATTTTGTTGAAATGGTGACCGAATGAATGAGCAGAGGAAAAATTAAAAAAACATACAAAATTGTCTATCGTTTTCACATCAATGGTAACCCTAAAATAAAAAACTAGACGAAGACAAAGTCCACCAGATGTGAAAACATCTGGTAGACGAGAAAATTATCATAACTTGACAAAGTGCTCCTTAAGACGAATCAAACGAGTATAAACTCGATGGGTTTGGGCCGTTTTATTACGGAGTTATTGTGGCCACCTTCCAGCTATATCATCAGACCCTGGATACCATCTAGAGACAAAGTACTCGTCAAGACGAATCATACGAGCCCAAACTCGATGGATCTATGTCGTTTTATAACGGAGTTCCTATGGCCACCTTCTAGCTCCATCATCAGACCCTGGATACCATCTAAAGACAAAGTACTCGTCAAGACGAATCAAACGATTCCAAACTCGATAGGGTTGCGTCATTTCATTACAGAGTTACTGTGGCCACCTTTCAGCTTCATCATCAGACCCTGGATACCATCTAGAGACAAAGTACTCTACAAGACAAATCATACGAGCCCAAACTCGATGGGGTTGCGCCGTTTCATTATAGAGTTCCTATGTCCAGCTTCCAGGTCCATCATCAGATCAGGTCCATGTCATCATATTATTTCATTGTCACGCAATATACATATGCGTGTAAAATTTCAGCTCGATCGGAAACCTGGAAGTGTGTCAAATTTAACTTGCAAGATTTGAACAGGACAAGTACAATAAAAGCGTCGCCACGCTAACAGCCGATTTTACCCTCCCTCCGCATTAGATGTTTCACATCAAAAGTCGATTTTCTCGTAGCCTTACATCAGGGCTATCTCCGATTAACGGGTTATCCATTATTTACGGCAGACCCTGTATATATGTGTGAAAGGAAAAATGGTAAGCAACGCAGCGGCTTGACAGTACTCTCGGTATAGTGAAGTCCATGAGCGACGGTTACCATTTTACATCAGGTGGCCCGTGGCTCGCCTGCCACCATAGGCAATAAAAAAAACAAATTTAAATATTAATCACAGTACTAGACACGGTAATTGCTCAGATTGATTTGACAGGTTAAAACTAGACATTATCCTTTTGCATACATGTGGTCTGGACCCCAAAAAAGACATAACCTAACTACTTCTTTTTCAGTACAAACTATTTGCGAATAAGGAAAAAGAGATTTTTTGTACTAGTGGGAATCGAACCAGCGTCACATTTGTCTTTACGACTTCCCTGGATTGGAAAAGACGCGGGTTCGATTCCCGCTAGTACAAAAAATCTCTTTTTCCTTATTTGCAAATAATTTGTACTTTAAAAAGTGGCGGAGCATGTCAAATACTAAAAAATATAGATCAAAAATACATCCTTTTCTTCATCTTAAAAAAAATTAAAATTGAATTTGCCGTGAGGGGCCAGCTTTAGAATTGTCCCACCCCTCTCCACCCACGGGAGTCGTAAGAGCCGACTGAGGGAATACCAAGGGAGTGGGCAGCATCGCCCCTTCGAGTATTAACAACATCCACTGCGATCGCCAACCCGCCTGCCAAGCGTGGCGATTACGGCACTATCCCCCATTCTTGGGGAGGCCTATGTCCAACAGTGGACTTTAAAAGGCTGATGGATGGATGGATGGAAAAAATTGAATAGTTTCCGTGGTATACCTAGCTATTTTTACATGCAGATAATTAGTGTACCCTAGAGCAATGTATTTATATTCTAAAGTCCACAAAGTCGTGGGCAGCATCTAGACTTTAAATATTTTCGCTTAAAATCTGCAGAAGGTTTAGTAAACTGTAATATTGAATGGATGTTTGCGGTTATGTGCGTGTAATATTACAGCGGTCAACTTCTCCAATAGTGGCCACTGCTTGCGTAATAGATTCTATGTTATTAGAGAAATAGCTGAAACATAAGAGAGTTTAATATTCCCTAGTTCGATCCCCGGACAGACCGCCCACGGCACACAGCTCAGACTTTTTGAAATTGTATGTATTTGTTTATAACTTATCACTGCTCGGTGAAGGAAAATATGTCTAGAAGACTTGCATGCAGCACGGTGGACTATAGACATAATCCTTTTACTCTAACTGAGAGAAGACTCCTCACTTATATTGCGACAATAAAGGGTTACAAAAAAAAATGAGCCCTCACAGGACGTCTCGTAGATCTTCAAATATTGTTTGAGTCTTATTTAATTCTTGGTAAGCTCCCTCTCATTATCCATAGATGAATTAAAACTGTCATTGGTTTATTGATTGACATTATACTTCCTAGTTAGATGCTTTTGTCAACAGATAGCGCTAAATACAATTGAATAAATTGGCGTGGCGAAGTCGCCAACTGCCGGTTTTACTCTCCCTCCGCATTAGATATTTTCAGATTAAAATTGAGTAAAAAGGGCTGTGATTGCATAGTGATCGGTCAGGCTTAGGAGCTCCAAGACAAAGATTGATGCCGTTTATGAAATCTCTCAGGCATGCAGTTGTCCTTACGATGTTTCTTTCTTTCCTTCTTTCTTTCTTAAATTCCATCAATAACATGGATTGATGGAATTTAAGAAAGAAATCCTTAAAAATTTGCTATTAGAAAAAACCTTGTCTTGACCTACTGAATACTTAATTTCAAGGTCCATGATCTTTGGACACTGATCTTACTACAATATTAACGACGCGTAATCTCAATTTACAGTGGACATTAATAACCATTTAAGATAGCACTAAATAACCATGTTAACATAACGTCACGAAATCTCTACCTTAACTGGATGAGTGTAAATATTGTCTAAGTTAACGAGACACATTTCTGCTAATAAATAATACTGAATTAGGTGTCACGTTGTACTGGTATTTATGAATAGGACTGGATTCACTTCGTTAGCGCGTTTCATTTAATGCAATTTAGAGGTTATAAACGTCCAATTTATTGGGGCTGTACTTTACCAGGCTTGATGCTATTAAAAGCATAATAATTTTAAATTTTTAATGAAGCTTTTTTATTTTAATTAGTCTCACACACATTACGGACTACGGATGTTTATAGAAGAATTTTTACTGTCAACTGTCAATAGGTTGAAATTGTTGCTCAATCGCTTAGAATATCTCTTATCCTTCTCGACTGATGTTGATGATGATGGGTTAAAGTAATCTTAAGGATTATTAGTATATTTTGGATATTTTAGGAGAACCTACATATATTGTGACTATCTTAGCACACACACAATAGCCAAAGATTGCCCGAACTTCTCATAGATAATAAAAAAGTAACATACGCGACAGTGCAACTCAACTCACCAAATGCCGCGCCACCATGCCAAATGGCAGGAACCCCAAACCTCTATTCTATATTAATAACTAATTGTTATTAATATAGAATAGAGGTTTGGGGGGTTTTTTCAAGAACAACATTAGAATTTGCATATAAACCGTTCAATCATATTATCCCCTTGAGAAAAGAATGAAAAAACGAAGTCCCTGTCCTTTTTTAGGATTCGTGCTTATTACGATTGGTTCGTAATAAGCACGTTTCATCAAAATCGCTTCATGGTTTTAGACGTGAAAGCGTAACAAACTGACAGAGTTACATCTGCATTTATAATATTAAGTACCTATGGGTATTTTATATTGTCAAGAACATATTTTTTTAGTTTGATTCGAGTTTAAGTTACTAAACTTTTTTTTCTCCAGTCTTGAAAAAACTGAGAAAAAGAAAAGCAATATTAACATAGGGTACGATAAATTCGCAGTATCACTATAAGAAAGCGCTTACCATCACGAGAGGAGGCACATACAATTCTTGTATTAAAAAAAAAATACGCATCTGTTTCAACGGTTCCTTATAAAGCAAGTCTCTCAACTCGTGACTGATATCATTCCAATTCAATAATATTGCCACACTAGAAAATAAACGCTCAAGTAATAGGAACTAATTAAAGAGTACATATTTGTAATAGCTGGTCGTCGGTTCGTGTCCAGCGCGGTAATTACTGACATACCACTTCGCTTAACTCAACTCTATCATTTGCATTTCTTTTAATACGATGCGGGTGGCAAACAAGCAAACGGTCCACCGGATTGTAAGTGGTTACCGTATATAGACTATTGATAGGTATACCACCTATAGCGCAGCAGAGGCATGCAGCACGCATAGCCACCTCTAAGGAATAATAATAATAGGGAGAGAGTTATTATTCGACAAAATGTCAAGTTTATTTCTGTGAAATAACAGCCTAAAAAGTTATATAAAATAAAGTTTAAAAACTGTAACCTAATTACTGAAATAAAAAGTGATCTAAAAAGAACGAAACATGAAAATAATTTAGTCAGGAATCAAGAAATCCATAAATATAAAAATGGTCAAGGTAGAGCCGTGGTTGCATATTTATATAATAAACCATTAGGGATGCATGAAAATTATTTAAAACCCGCGCTAAAAAATCAACTAATGTTAAAGTCGATTAGTAATAATCACACGAGGTAAGTTTGAATCTGTACTATTATAAAGCTATGACAGAGAGAGCAGAGAAGATATTTTAGAAAAAAAATACTGTATTCGGAGGCGCACATAGCCATGTGGATGTCTCTGAACCGAAAACATTTTTTGTTAGCTGTTTATCAGTTTATTTGTTCTCACCTTACGCGTAAACTACAAACAGATTTACATGCAACTTTTTTGTTTAATAGTTCGTGATAAGATTTAAAAGCTGAATATTGGATCTTATTCTAAGGTCGCTAGTTTGTCCTTATTTGGGTCGTAGAGGTCAGGTACGTAGTAGCTCCATATAAATACTGCAACAAAATACCTATAAAAGAAGGCTAAGAGGATAAATGAGCCTTAAATTTGACCTTTTTCTTAGTAAATATAATAAAAACAGGTAAAACGTGATCCATAGTTTGGCATTTCCGTTCTACTAATACCATCAAATGTTTGACTTCCGTATTAGTGACCAGTTTTCGTGACATTTTACATTTAATCTCAAAAAAATCTCAACATATAACTTAAAAATGCGGCATAAAATTTAAAGTATAAACCTACACTCGTGACTGACAGTTTCTATTTCACATTTTCACACTGTGTTCTGCTACTTCTTCTTTGTTTTTTTTTGTTAAGGCGGGATAATGTGTTCCTAACCGCACACCCCGTCGTTTGGGGCAACGAACAGGGTAGTGTGTGGGGGTAGCCTTCACCCACTAAAGAAACCCGCCGTGTGCCGTCTTTCCGTCTTTATTGGCGGGCCACTGGAACTATGTTACATTCCTTCGGTGGTACTGTGTTCTGCTACCTACCTGTTAGTTTGAATATGTAGGAATGCAATTTATAACCGCAATGTTACAGGTTAGATATTGATATTAGGACCGGACAAAAGCTTTACTTGTAAATAATTTCTTAGTAAAATACATTTGCCCGGTAGATGACATTAGAATCGCTTAGTAATGTGACGTGAGATAAGTTACAGGAGAATGTTAATACATCCCTGCTGACACATTGGCGATTAAAACAAACAAAACAACGCTAGCAACACCAAAACTATAACTCGTTCTTTATCAAACTCATGGAAAAAGAAAGCTTACCATCATACACACACAAACACAATTAATTGTCACTATACACGCTACGAAATAAGATCAAGAAACAATTTACCATTTTCTTATTCAAAGTAGGAAACAAATAATTAAATTTACAGATAACGCAAAAGTATGTTAATTTAATTTCTCAGCGATTGAAACTACTTTCTAGTCATGATACTCTATCAGACATTTGACGTGTTCTTGATAGTGTGTATGAATTATAATCTGTATGCTCATTGATCTAGAAAGTTCTTTCCTTTAAAACATAATACATATTATATTTTTTGATTACATTAAATACAAAGCTGGCTAGATTCTGCCTACAATCAATGATGTTATATACAAAAAAGAGTAGATTTCGCACTAGTGTGCGGCAATATTGTTGCGCACGAGTTCAGGCAATTAGCCGAATTTGTTTTAGTCGTAGTTGTTTAGACGCAGTGAAAGCGTAACACATAAGCAAACCTATTTTCGTATTTATAAAATAGTACCTTCGATTTATCAACTCTTATCAATTAGAGCTAAATTTTCACGCGTGTCAGAACCAGAAAATCACTCACCAATCGATAATCAATTACATCGTGAAGAACTGCTTCCGATTCTTTAATAGGATCGGAAGACAGTGACCTCGACTTTAAAACTTAACCTTATTTTTTATGTAAACTATTAATTGAAAAAAACTCCAGTGATAATTTGAAACTATGGTGTCTTTAAAGTAAAAATTATTTGTGAATGTGGAAAAAGAGAACTTTAGTGCGAGCGGGAATCGAACCTGCGATCCTTCCAATCCGGGGAAGTGCTCTAAGCCGCTGAGCTATCGCACTGACCTTCGGCCATTACCAATCTCCACATCACATTTGTCTTGTTGTGTTTCTTTTTTTTACGCGACTAATTCTTTACCAATATCACCTGACGACGAAAAGCTTATGCCACACTACCGATATACACGATATACCTGCCAAAACATCGCATCAACATGTGCTTAAGTAACTATTGAAGATCGTTTGATACCCAGTGTCATATTTTTATTAATCATCAATCTTTATAAAATTTAAAAGAACTTTTCACAGAAACATTTAACAGATTACCATCAACAATGACTGTTAGTTTCACATTACCGAAAACATCCGAATAATTACCTCATCGCATAATCAAGCCATTCAGACACTACGTCACCTAAAAGCGTTTAGTTGTTGCTTAGCAACCTAAATATCTTCACTGAGCCGCTTGAGAAAAATTTATTCACTCCCACGTTACGTAACAAGCGGTTTCAATGTCATTTCCTGAAAAATTTACAAATATCATAGAAAGACTAGATTATACCCGTGACTTTGAGTGCATTTCAGAATATATACACCACGGCACACTAATTAGCTATATGGAAATATGACACAATCTTTCCACAAAATAAATAAAACCCATACATAGGTATGGGTTTTATTTTAGTGTGCAATTTACACACGGCAGAAGTGAAACTTCTAAAAAGTAGCCTACGAGAGATTGAGACGGATATAGAGTATCAGGAGTATTAGGATAAATATAAGGTTTATTATATTTTACTAAGTTTAAAATGACCTTTCATTAATTAAATTTAAAGGCTCCACCTTAAAATACATTTAAATTTTGTTTTCTGCAACGATAAACGATAATGGATCCCGTAGAAATTCATGGGACAACTTTGGTAAAAGATCTTGTGAACATATTACGCATATCACTCTTCAAACACATATTATGTACACCGTGGTCATATGGTTTAAGTATTGATCACGCAAGCCGGAGTCCGAGGTTTCAAATCAACTACCAAGGAATACTTTTTGTGATAAAAAAAAATATTTCAAAGTCAAAATATCGTTAATGAACTTTTCTGCAACTGACTGTTAATTCTATATATTTATGTGTTTATATAACAAGTATCATGAAATCTGCATGCCTTAGAGATGTTCTAATGTGAAATATGCCACCCCGCAAGTAAGACTTAAATCCTTCTCATGAGCATTATTAGATTAGGGTTCTAAAAAAAGTTAAGAAGTTATTAAATCTAGTCAATGATCTGACAACGTATTAAGCAATCATAACGTTACCTTTACCTCCCTATTTTATAGCCGGGGGCAGTAAGATCTAAGATTCGACTAACGAAAAAATACGTACCTAATAGCTAACAATAATTCAATTGAAGGAAAAATTAAAACAAATTCTCACAACCACATAACCACTGTCAGTAATTCTGGTCGCAAGCCAGTGGTTCAATTTTCTAATAGGTAGCTGTTTTTTAGAGTTATTTACAAATATTTGTATGGAGACCCTTGCAGTTTCTTACACCATCTCATAGTGCTCGTAAAGCCCTGTCTAGCGATACCCCACTTGAGGGGTTCCTGATAGTGATGTTCTGTTTTTAGCTAATTTGGTCAGTACTGATGGTTAGTGGCCGCTGTACCTTATAAATGCTAGAATAAAGAACCCTCCTACGTACGTTACCAAGCATGATACAGATAAGATGAGACAACAGAACACAAGGATTATAGAAAGGGGATGGTTAAAAGATTTGTGCCTCTGGCCCTTCCAGTCACCGAACGAACAGCTAAAAATGACCGTTATACATGTTCTCATTCCAACTCTTTTAAGAATTTAAATAAAAGTGTCATAAAATATCGTTGTTAATTTAAACACGTGTGCCGCTCTATGTTCGCTTGTTTGTATGCATGTCGCATACTGTTGTGGGAATGTCTGACTACAGACTATAATTGTTAAAGGCTGGATACATCCTTGATGGAGGAAGAACGTGAATGAACTGTTTAGATAACTAAACAGATATACGTATGTATGCCTTACGTACGACCTACCTGATGGTTACGACGCTAGCAACACATGCTTTGCCACACCTTTCTTTTTGTAAATGCGGGTAAAATAAAAATGTACTCAACCGCACACCCCGTCGTTCGGGGCAACGGACAGGGTAGTGTGGGGCCCTCACCTTCTAAATAAACCCGCCGTGTGCTGGCAGACCACTGGAATATTTTGTCACATCTAGAAAAAATTATTGATAAATAATAAAAAAGAAAGAGAAGGATCTTACAGAGTTCTGGATAATTACGATCATAACGCAAAGCAAAGACAGTGGTATCGAATTCAATCCTCAGTCCGAGGAACTTTGGATTGCACATATCCCTGACTTTTCGAGATTTTTCGTAAGCATGTGTGTATTTCTTTACAAATTATCTATGCTCAGGGAAGGTAACCCCTGAAGTAATTGAACACAGTGTCAGTGGTTCTCTGACTTTGGAAGGAGACCCAACCCCAATACTGGGACAGCAATGAGTAAAAAAGTATCAGTAAAATATGTAAAAATTGAAATTTCAATGGTTTTTGATTTTGAATTTTTCGGCCTTTTAGTGCATGTTCACTTGTATATTTTGGCTCTTAATTAGCGCATTTAATGCGTTGCCTGGTTACACGAATAAATAATAAGCGTGAAATTAAAATAACAAGGATACTTTGAAAAATCAAAATACCTTAGTTTAAAATATTTCCTGAACACAATAGATAGTGTCGCATGAATTATTCACATCATGTCGTCTAACTGTTGTCAGATAATAGCCATGAATGAGCGCTGTGTAATCCTTGTTCGACCGTGTAACATGGTGCTTAACGCATGTCACGAGAAATTATGCATACAATAATTACACACATTAAAAAAACTTAATAAAGATTATTTAGAAGAAAATTTAGACATTTTGATCTATATTTTAGCACTTGACATGCTCAGCTACTCTTAAAGTACAAATTATAATTTGTGAATAAGGAGAAAAAGAGTATTTTAGTACAGGCGGGAATCGAACCTGCGTCCCTTCCTATCTGGGGAAGTGCTCTAATCCACTGAGCTACAGTACTATCTTTTTGACATACCCAATCTCCTTATCACATTTGTGTTAACGACCAACGCCCGCCGGAACGCATTTACATGCATTAATCCAATATAGTAAGTTTAATTTTGCAATTAAAATTCATACTAATTGATGGCGTGATTTTTTAAACAAAATACTATTTGTATTACACAACAAAATTTAGAGCACTTCCCCGGATAGGAAGGGACGCAGGTTCGATTCCCGCCTGTACTAAAATACTCTTTTTCCTTATTTACAAATTATAATTTGTACCCTACTTTAAGAAAATTTAGAATTAAGAACTGCTAACATATGAGTTAAAGCTAATGAAGAAGTAGGTATTGCCAAAAAGGTTTTAGTTTTTATGAAAAAATAAAAAAAACCTATTGAACAATCTATATATGTAGCACGAGGACTTAATCTATACCAGAAAATCCATTGAATAGTATAGATTCTATAAGCTAACACATATAAAATTGCTAGTGACTCGTCCTCGCTTCGTACGTGTGGAATTTACCAATGTCTCAAGGATTTTTGAAGAATTACAAGTCTCTAGTACTTTATTGCGTGTGATGGCAGACGAGCCCACAGCCTACCTGATGGTGGGTGGCGTCATCGACTGTAAAACATCAGTGTGCTTTGGTTGTAGCGGCAGATAGGGTGCATTCATTCACTTATCATCCGCGAACTTAAATGGTGAGCGGCTTGCCAGTATTCTTAGTATTGCTGAGGCTATATATGTATATTAGCTGTTTCCCGCGGCTTCGCTCGCTCAAATAAATGAATATTAAACTAAGAACGATTTTCTTAAAAAATACTATTTCTAACAAAATAAAACTATTAGTAATCGTCAACGTTTTAGGTTTAATTACTATAATATGTACCTCTTCGTAAACGACGTTTGCGAAGAAAAACCAGTCCTTACTTAAATCGATGCCAGTCATTTTCAGTGACAGATCTAGGGACTTGTTAATTGTTATGGCAAAGCACACATTAAGAGGGATCTGTATTCTTTAATATTATTTTAATTTCTTCAGGATACTCTGATGGAATTAACGGTTTTCGTGGCATGAAATAAAATTTCCTTGACCACGTTCGGTAATTACTGTGGCTCCTACGACGTTATTATAAAGAGCTTTGATTTGTAACCTACGCCGTGTGCCGTCTCTCCCCCTTCATTAAAAATGTCAAACTTCCCATACAAACTTTCAACCCCTAAATAACCATCTTGGTAGTATTTTTTTAAAAAAAATCTATTATACATGTACATTTATTGCTGATCAGAAACAGATATATAAAATTTCATGCTTCTTACTTTCAAGCTGTCAGAGTTCCATACAACCGTTTATACCTTATTTAGTAAAAATTATTTTAGTAAAAAGCTGTTATTTAAACATTAAACAGACATTTCAATTTTATTTATTTGTAAATATAAGTTTTTTATTGCTTAAATTCATAGTTTGCGTTAAGTAGATAGCATTATGCACTTTTTCTGAATCAGGTTATTGTTTTGTTTTGCCACTTATTATTATTAGTACCGGGATGACCGAGCTATGCTCGGTATTTTTTATTTTTTGGTAATTCGTGTGTTTTTCTCACAAAAGAAAGAACTTGAAGGAAAAAAAGGGAAAAAGAATAATCGAACTGGTGACATCTGGACTCGAACCGGGGTCTTCTGGTTTTGGGGCCAACCAATTTCCCACCTGAGCTATTATAACCTTGTAGATGGCGGCGAAATTTTCCTTCGTATTCTAATAATATTGTAGTAGTTTTTCATTGCCTGAAAACCCGGATAACACGACGTTTTCTAAAAATGAAACCTAGCTAGATCGATTTATCGCCCCTAAAACCCCCCGCATACTAAATTTCATGAAAATCGTTGGAGCCGTTTCCGAGATTCAGATTATATATATATATATATACAAGAATTGCTCCTTTAAAGATATTAGATATGACGAGATAACGTTAAACACACCGTAGATTGTACGTAAGCGACCCCTGAAGGATTTTCACACAGTTCCAGTGGTCTGCCAATACAGACGGAGAGACGGCACACGGCGGGTTTATTTAGTGGATGACGGCCCCACACTACTCTGTTCGTTGCCCCGAACGACGGGGTGTGCGGTTAGATACTCGCCTTAACAAAAAAAGGGTTTTACGTAAGCGTCCTCCGTCCTCCTTCGGTGTCCGATTGAAATGGTAAATAATAATATATAAATGGAGGTTTATATGAGTTAGTAGCAGCCGGACATATACATCCGATATTGTGTTTTTTTTTTATTGCCAATGGGGCAGACGAGCAAACGGCCTACCTGATGGTAAGTAGTAACCGCCGCCCATGGACTATGGCAACACCAGGGGCACAGCCAAGTCGCTGCCTACCGTGAGTAAAGTACTCTTCTTAAACCTCGTTTAAAGAGGGACAAGTTGTGACGCTGGGGAAACACCGCAGCAGGAAGTTCATTCCAGATCTTACACGTACGTGGTAGAAAAGAACGCTGAAAACGAACCGTCTTGGACGAGATCGTTTCCAGGTGGTATGGATGAACCCTAGTACGGCGTCTCGTGGTCCGGTGGTAAAACGGCGATGTTGGTACCACCTCAAACAGTTCCTCAACTCTGAGGAATTGTTTGACTCCCCGTTGAAGAGTTGATAGAGCACACAGAGAGCCCCAAAGACCCTCCGCCGCCCCAACGACTCCAGCTCATCCGTGAGATTGGGATCATCGACAATTCGAACAGCGCGTCTTTGCAGGGAGTCAAGTGGGTCGAGCTAGTATTTTGGTGCGCCTGCCCAGAGATGTGAACAGTACTCCACGTGAGGGCGGACTTGTGCTTTATACAGCACAAGTCGCTGCCTCGGTGTGAAGTACCACTTGGCTCTGTTCAGGACGCCCAGTTTCTTGCTTGCCAATTTGGCTTTGTCCTCCAAATGACTCCCGAACTGGACTTTACTAGATATATCGATGCCAAGGATCCCAATACCAAGAGTATTCTAGACCGGGAGAGTTACCCCTTAGAACTAGGGCGTCACGACAAATGCGTCCTTCTTTGCAGTGAACGCGCAAACCTGTGTCTTCGTAGGGTTGAATTGAACCAAGTTCTTTTCTCCCCATTCCGAAGCCCGCCCTAGAGAGCGCTCGACTTCAGACACAAGTTGGATCCGCCTCTCCTCCAGCATGTTCCGAGGGACTTTCTGATAGCTGGTATATCGCGCATCACCCGTACTGTCATCCGCATAGCAATGCATACTCTCTATTGAGAGCAAGTCATTGATATGCAGGATGAATAGCGTTAGGGAGAGCACTGAGCCTTGAGGAACGCCAGCATTAATCTCCATGGTATCAGAGCAGCATCCGTCTACAACGACTTTGATGCTGTGACCATGGAGGAAGCCAGCGATCCATTTGCAAAGCCCCTCGGGGATTCCATACGATGGTAGTTTCGATAGAAGGGCCCTATGCTAGACCCTGTCGAATGCCTTCGCGATGTCCAGGCTGAACGCCAAAGCTTCACCCCCACCCTCCAAGGCCTCTGCCCAGCGATGAGTGAGGTACACGAGAAGATCACCAGCTGATCGACCTTGACGAAAGCCGTATTGGCGATCACTGATCAGCTTGTGATCCTCAAGGTACTGCAGAAGGCAGTTGATGACTCTCTCCAGAACCCTGGAGAGCAGGGATGTTATCGCGATTGGCCTGTAATTCGACGGGTCCGACCGATCACCCCTTTTGGGAATAGGGTGAATATGGGCTACCTTCCACGAAGTAGGAATTCTGCCGGTACAGTATGAAAGGCGGAACAGGCGCGTAAGGACGGGGGTCAACTCTTCGGTTTAGTTCAATACAAAACCAATCCCAATGACATTTTGATGTATATTTTCCTTAGGATGGATCTGTTACAGCCGATCTCCAATCAAACATCTCTGATATAGTGCATATTTTAAGGAGAATCCTACCAAACTTCGCGCAAGATTTACAAATGCTACTGGAAAGAAGCAGCTCAAAAAAACTAACACTAAATATAAAAAGGAGTACCTGAATAACCACCCGGATGTTCACAAAGCAGCAGTAATTAATTATCAAAAAAACCATCTACGTAATACACAGAGTAGCTGTAATTAATTACCTGAATAACCACCCGGATGTTCACAAAGCAGCAGTAATTAATTATCAAAAAAACCATCTACGTAATACACAGAGTAGCTGTAATTAATTACCTGAATAACCACCCGGATGTTCACAAAGCAGCAATAATTAATTATCAAAAAAACCATCTACGTAATACACAGAGTAGCTGTAATTAATTACCTGAATAACCACCCGGATGTTCACAAAGCAGCAGTTTGTAGGTACAAAGAGAATAATCCAGAAAGTCGATCGAAAAGATGATTGCTTGCGTGGAAGTATACAGCATTTTCTGGTATGAAGTATGATTTCAGGATACTTTACGAAACGTACAGACATCAAAAACAACTGTGAGGTATAGATTGGGAGTCGTTGTCAGTGACTGCGATGGCTTAGCGGTCTAGAGCACTTGCCCGGATTGGAAGGGATGCAGGTTCGAATCCCACTCGCAGTAAAGCTCTTTCCACTTTCACAAATAATTTGTTCTTTAAAGTAGCTGAGCATGTCAAGTGCTAAAATACAGATCAAAATACTTATAAATTCGTTTTGTAGGGCACAATGAGTTAGGATCATACGTAAATTGAAACGCCCTTAAATTTAAAGAAGTGCCTGTATATAGTTAGTTACTGTGTTTCTCACTGGAAACTCACTCTTAAAATTAGATCACCAGTAATTACTATACCCACTGCGATCGCCAACCCGCCTGCCAAGCGTGGCGATTACGGCACTATCCCCCATATGAGCGAAACACATCTTGTGGCGTTGTCTTGGGGAGGCCTATGTCCAGCAGTGGACGTCAAAAGGCTGATGGATGGATGAATGGGAATGTTACTAAGAAATCTTAATCTCCTAAACTGTGCAATGGAACTAGGTTACAAATCAAAGCTCTTTATAATAATGTCGTAGGAGCCACAGTAATTACCGAACGTGGTCAAGTAAATTTTATTTCATTCCACGAAAACCGTTAATTCCATCAGAGTATCCTGAAGAAATTAAAATAATATTAAAGAATACAGATCCCTCTTAATGTGTGCTTTGCAAAATGACTGGCATCGATTTAAGTAAGGACTGTTTTTCACATGGAGAGATTTATGTTGCATGCTCCAGAGTGAGTTTTAGACGCAAAAGGAAACACTGCAAACGTCGTTAACGAAGAAGTACATATTATAGTAATTAAACCTAAAACTTTGACGATTACTAATAGTTTTATTTCGTTAGAGATACAGTACAGTATTCATTTTTTTAAGAAAAGTCATTTCTATTTTTATATTCATTTATTTGAGCGAGCGAAGCCGCGGGAAACAGCTAGTTTATTTAGATATTTTTATATATATTTTTAGCATTTGACATGCTTAGCACTATACATTAATTCACTTTGTGTTTAAAGCTAGTTTATTATATATAGATATTATAGTAGGTAGTAGTCTGTTATCTATTTTCTTAGTTGTCTCCTGTAATAAAACGTGGTGTAATACACAACAGAATAAAAATAAACGATTCAATCAATCGAATACCATTCGTTTTGTTATTATCACCGCCATCTACCGACGAATTACTGGCAGTTTGATTTATCGATTCGATTCTCGATAGTATCGAATCGTGGAGATTGTATCGGCACAAATCTAATGCGGATCGGTGGGTTTCTTTGTATTAAAGACCTTGGTTGTTAATGTTTGACGGATTATATGGCATTGGTTTTGATTCGTACTGTTTCTTATCTGTTGGTATGACCGACTATGGAAGGAACCTCCATGTACCTAAACTAGAATAGAAAAAAATATTTTCCTTGTTTTTTTACAACAAATTACCCATAGAATGTCATTACATCCGAGATCAATTGTCTACCTAGACTGTTGTCAACTTAAATTTAGTTATCGTCGTTTAAAACGAGTCTAAACAAATCAGTAAAAAATAAATATGTGAAAGTAGAAAAAATGTATTGCGGATGAGATTTGAAGCCACGACTTTTAGAAATCCATTCTTTAACTTCTATACTACCAAAGATAGCACTCGTACGTATTAGAACTATTGCATACTCTGTACTCGTACATAGGGCGCACTATATGTTTTCGGGACTGGCCACTTACATAAAGAATATTTAAAAAGTAATTAGAACATTTGAAAATGGAACTCTTAGGCTGTAGAATATTAAGTAGTTTGCAGAAGTAGAATATTAAGTAGTTTGCTCTTTGGTAGTTTGTATCAATACCATGAGATTGCATGAGATTCGAACATCTTTAGGCATAGGCATGAGTCAAATATAAATAATCCTACACAAATATTTGGCTGTGCATTCTCAGTGGATCTCACATAGTTTAACTGAGGCTTAAAAAAAAGGACTGCGTCGCATGGTGCAATGCCATGCTTACCAGATTCAACGGAGGGGCGTAAAATTTGGTGTGGGCCTGGGTAGTAATATATGGCGAAATATGGATTTATTGCTGATTCCAAAAGAAATCAGCAATCGAGCGTATAGGTCATTCAAGATGAGCCGAAATCGAAAGTGGCGCCCGTCCAAAGTGCCTCTAAGCTGATGATTGCTTATTTTTTATTAAACTAGATACGTGGCTACTTTAGATAATCACCTTGCTGTGAATAGTAAATGGTACACGACCATTTATTTTCCTGTTTCCACAAGACCAGACAAACAAAATAATGAATGATTGAAGATGAAAAACGTGGGTGACCTTATGAGCCATCCTGCATACAGTTCAAACCTTGAGACTTCTTTTTGTTCCCAAAAATTAAAACCCAGTTGTGGCTTTCGAAGAGTATAAAATGTTTTAGACATCACCAAAGAGCAGTGGCTATAAATATTTTTTGAATTGCTTTATTCGTACAAAAAAGATGCATTTACGCTAACAGCGAATATTTTAAACAATAAATTCATTTTTGACCATGTTATTTGTTTCGCATTTTAGTGCACCCCACGTTGTAAGCAATTTCTACATCAAATCCTAACCGCCTACAAGGCCTCCTTTTTTTGCAGAAGCAGGAATAAATGTACCTAACCGCACACCCCGCAATTTGGGACAATAAACATGATAGTCTGGGGCTCTCATCCACTAAATAAACCCGCCGTGTGGCGTCTCTCCGCTTATACTGGCAGACCACTGGAACTATGTGACATTACTTCAGTGGTCCTACAAGGCCTCCTACGAAGTTCACAGAAATTTATTTGACGACAAATTAACTTATCCATCATAAAGCGTCGTCTCAAGTACCTAATATCATAATAATCGTGATGTACCATGATTGCTACTCATATTGATGATAGATCAATTAATAATTTATCGTAAAGATAGAGATCTCATTTATATATTAATAGGCAGTGGATTCTGATAAGATATGGTACCTAGATGGGCTTTACATAAATATGAGTGCAGTGATATACAAAGATGTGGATATTATTTTATATTTAAACTGTAATATAAAAGTAAAAACGTTAATTTAAGTTTATTTTATAATAACTTAACATAGCCTTTTTTTTTTGGTTAGGCGGGAAGAAGTTTACCTAACCGCATACCCCGTCGTTTGTGGCAACGAAAAGGGTAGTGTGGGGCCTTCACCTAATAAAGAACTTAACATAGCCTAGGGTAAAACCAAGGACTGCAAAGACATGGTATCCAGTTATATCCGACCGGTCCTGACCAATCTCCAGACGTTATGAGATTTTTCGAAATTATATTTGTTTGTTTACAAATTATCCCCGCGCAGCGAAGGAAAACATTGTTTTTTTTTTAATGGGCTTACTTCTTGTTTTGGAAAAATCTTTTGTCTTTAATGCAAATTAATCCTAACTCCATATTCTGAATGATTTTCAATCATGTTATGGTGTGCAGCGTCAAAGGGACACTCATGAAGAAATAATCGTAAAGATATTCCTCATTTGTAATTAATAACCACGAAGACAGATCGTCAAAGTTAACTATCATTTTCTCTTCCCAGGCCTGTCTGCCGGAACTGCGTCGTATCACCAACGGGATCATCACCACCTCCACTACAAGAGCAAACCTCATCGCCACCGCCGCCGGCGCCTTCATCACCGCTAACATCACCACGACTGCTGCCATCCTTGCCATCCCCACAACCCTCTCACAGCGGCTCTTCTGCCCCCAGTCAATCAAACTCACCTCATCCATACTCATACCCCAACTACAGAAGAAGTCAGCCGGTTCAAGGGCAAAATTATCCAGAATTTGGTCTTATAAACAGTCAATCTGTGTCTCAATTAAACAATCCTGGGCAAAGTTACCAATCCCCGCAGTCTCCTCAATCAGCTATGTCGTTGTCTCCCCATCCTGTGCCGCAGGGCAAGTTCCGTGGACTGTTGGAGCATGCAGAAAGGCTGATGAAGCCTGGAGATCCCCATAGGCACTCGCAATCGGATGATGACTCGGGATGCGCGCTTGAAGAGTACACGTGGGTGCCGCCTGGACTGAGACCTGAACAGGTAATTTTTTCTACTTCACTATTTTTATAACTTCTCATTACCAGGGGTAGTGATGGATGATGTGCACTATGCTTCCGATAGATGGCGGGACAAGTTTATAGATGATAAGGAAATAGAAATTGGTTATTGAGAATACACTTATGGTAGCAGTTGGAATGGATTTGAAAAGGGTCTATGGACATGTGCCGATTTTTTTTATAAATGGAAAGCGTGGTTATTTATGAACACTTAAAATTATCTACTATTTAAATATCTGATAGATCGATATAAAACTTAACAAATTCTATAATTATAATGTATTGTTTAATATTATAGAAGCAATTTTAGTAGGTAGTAACATAAATGAAAATTTCTTTTTTTTTTACTAATTTTTTTTGTACATGCAACACATGCAGCGAATGCACTGCAAAGAGAAATTTGCATGCCCACAAACAGACAGACGTCGTGAACTTTTACGTTTAACTGTAGGAATGAAAAAAAGTGGCCGGCATTGTGACGGTCACCACAATAGCTAGCTTTGTTCTCTGAGCTATTGTTACTATATATTTGCACTTTTTGGCGAGTTCCTTGCGTTCATCAAAGGTTTCTTTACATAGCCCTTTTGTTATTTCACAATGTGCAACTTTTAACCGCGAGTTTTCGACTTCGGATTGTAAGTCTGTACAATGTTTGGGTGTGTAAAAAGTAATATAAAATATTGTATAGTAGTCTTTGATAAGTGTGCACAGTTTCAGTTTAATCCGAGGTTTTGAAGTAGGTGAAAAACACGTGCTTAGATACAAGTGAAGATAATATAAAAAAGTAATATACTTATAGGTACTTCGAAAAATCGATGATTCTTGGGTTCAAAGTCGAAACCACTGACTGGGGACCGAATTTTATGGCTGGATTTTCTCAGTGCGTAAACCTTATTATTTCCAATTACAATAACTAGTTACCTACCCCACTAGGGCCCAAGATTTAGCTTATAAAATGCCACACCAGACATTACACGGCTGGATCACAAACTCGGAATCGAACTCCATAGACTCCTGTCTTGCCACTCTATCACTAGGCTATCAATAGGCCACAAAATAACAAATCTTATTTTGCATACAACATTGTATCTCAAAGTTTTCCCACAACACTTTTACTCCCCACTGACGCGGCGGTAATGACCCGTAATTTAAATTACGAAATGTACTATCGGTATTTATAATTACAAGTAAAAATAAATTCTTGAGACGGAAGCATCGAAGTGTAAAATTAAAACGAGTCGAGCATTGTCCCCCTGTAATCAACTCGCGGGATAGTTTAAATAGGCATCGGGGTCGCGGCGGACTTGTGAATGCGACCCCACGGTCTCTGGTATTTTTATATCAAATACGTAAAAAGATTCATTCGTATGGGATACGAAATGTAGTCAGTTGGTTTTTGTAATGTCAGGAGTAATGGGTTCTACCACCGAAGGAATGTAACATAGTTCCAGTGGCTCGCCAATAAAGGCGGAGAGACGGCACACGGCGGGTTTCTTTAGTGGGCGAAGGCCCCACACTACCCTGTTCGTTGCCCCGAACGACAGGGTGTGCGGTTAGGAACATTTTTTCCCGCCTTAACAAAAATAAAAGGAGTAATGGGTTCTAACTCCACAGTTACTGTTTTCGTAGTTACTTACTTACTTATCATCATGCCATCTTCCTTGCGGGGTAGGCAGAGAGAACACAGTGCCAAAAAGCTCTATTCTTGCATACATCTCTCGCTTCCTCAACATTCATAATTCTCTTCATACATTCTCGCCGGTTTTGGAGACTCCTGACTCCACCTTCCTTCAGTACATAACCGATTTGGTGTTGGTAGGTGAGTCTCAGTCTCCCCCTGTACCTATATCCTACTACTTTCACATTGTATATCTTCTTAACCAGTCGCTCGTCCGGCATTCTTTCCGCATGTCCGGACCATAAGAGCATTCCCTTTCGTATCTTTACACCAATACCATGTTTCATACCTTCTCGCTCTTACGTCGTCGTTACGAATGAGGTCAGTCAGCCTAACTCCAGACATTTTCCGCAGAGATTGCATTTCCGAACGCATTGATTTCACCCCAACTCAACCCCAACTATCGTATATTTGACGTGCCCACAAATAGGTGCTACTTTTTGGTGGGGAGCAAAACTTGCTTAACCTTGCTGATAATTCAAACTGCAAGTGCACAACTAGGTTACGATTCACTCTACACATTATCAGGCGCCACCATCAGCCATCTATCGGATGTATTGCACGAAGTATTTCGGAACCAGTGGTTGATAATATTTTTCATAATTGTAAGAGGTTTGATGAAAGACCCCACAGGTTGACTAATGAGTGTATGATTTTTATCATAGCGCGCCCGACTACGACTTCGATGCAAGTCGTAGTCGGGTGCGTTAGTGGTGTTAACTGACCCCTAATGTGTCTGGATTGATGGCTTTCATATTATAGACGACAAGATAAGATTCCTCCTTCAAAACAAGCTTAAGTTTTTTCAGAGTTATTTTATTTTCTGCATAATTTAATAGCTCTATGCACTGATATCTAATACAAAAACAACAAAATATATATTCCCCTCCCAGAGCACTAAATCATTACCAACCGTTTACGACGTCCATATTTCTACCCACTAATCTCATAATACCACTATCAGTAAGACACTGTCCTAAACGATAGTTCTTATGTCCACCACGCGCTAACTAGATGACCCCATATACAATGAAATATTGCACTGAGGGGGCAAAGTTAATTAATTCTGTCCATGGTATCACATTTGTTATTATTTGGGAAATGATGACTAGTTTTAGCTCGTGGCCTTACTCGCTTGCTCTACTATATAAAAAATAGATACTTTTCTCTTGTTTCTTTCTTTTTTTTTTTTAAAGACAATTCTATGCTCTTAAGGTAATACTTGTATCGCGGGGGACTTTAAAAACATACAATTTCACGGACACAAAATACACCCAGACTCGAGCAACCTTTCGGATCACACAGAGTTCTGGAACCCACAACCGCCGGTATCTAAACCACTCCGCCATTTGTGCAGTCACAGTTTATGTCCTTCAATACTGCAATAATAGAACTGCATTCTAAAAATACATCGCTATAGTCCTGAATTTTCCATTCCAAAAATAAAAAAGCTTTCAAAGATCAGTGCGTTCAAATAAATTGAATAACATCACAAGCCTTTGCTTTTCCTCTGTGTGACATGACTTTTCTTCTGAAAGAGAGGCATTTATACCCTATTTCAGGACATTAGCCCAACGCGTGTATTGGCTGAATTCTTCTGAGAGAATCTACATAAATATACATTTAATTACAATATTTTTCGTGAAGTCTTATGATAAGTCGTTATTAATCAATGATAAAGTTATTGCAAAGGAAATAGCTAAATAAAATATACCCTAGCAACGAATAAACATTGTACCTAGTAATATGTAATGCTGAATAGCTGAATATTAGTATGTCGTATAAAAAGGTTTCAGGAACTTTTCATATCGCTACAATCCTGAAAATAAAATCGTACAAACTCCCTCATCAATACGATTTACTCAGTAAATCGTTCAACAAACTTGTAAATAAAGCATTATTATTTGTAAATTATAGTATTATTATTATTAAATTATACATGGATGAAACCACGGCCCACAGCTAGTATTGAAATAAAATAACAACAATGACATTTAGGTATTCATTTATTAACTACAATCATTTATGTAGCAAAAATTATAAATAGAATAATTACGCCACTATTTATGTGCCGTTTCTTATCAGATATCTCCAATAATTTCTAGAAATCCGATAGAAGAAATCAACGTTTTGGGACGTATTTCAATACAATTATAAGTAATATAATAATTAATAATGATCTTTAAAAGTAGGTTTATTGTCGTTATTATCCATATCTTAATGAATGGAACGCCATTTTGTCTTATATTCGCCTTGTAAAACAAAAAACATGATAACATATTTACTTGACTAGTTCATAAAAGTTCTAGAGGAATAATAAAACCGTA
Organism: Leucoma salicis; assembly: GCA_948253155.1. Taxonomy (NCBI): domain Eukaryota; kingdom Metazoa; phylum Arthropoda; class Insecta; order Lepidoptera; family Erebidae; genus Leucoma; species Leucoma salicis. The sequence continues at coordinate 23,314,966 of OX411820.1, read as the reverse complement.
ATAAATTAATTAATGAATATTTAAATTTGACAAGCTAATGTAAAATTTCTTTACATGCTTTAGGCATGTCCTTTATGCTTATTTCTCACTATCAACAGTGTTCTTATCACAAGACTAATAAAAACTTGTCTAAACATAGGCTTTGGTACGTTCCAGGTACACCTATACTTCTCAGCGTTGCCAGAAGACAAGGTCCCGTACGTGAACAGCGTTGGTGAGCGCTACAGGCTCAAGCAACTGCTGCAACAGTTACCACCCCAAGACAATGAGGTAACTTTTAGTTCTATGTGTGACATACAAACATTTGACGGTAAGCAGTCATAGTAGCCTAAAGACGCTCGCTACATCAAGGGCATACGCGTAATTCCAACCCTTTTTTTTCTTTTTGTTAATGCACGAAAAATATGTAAATGTACCTAACCGCACTCCTCGTCGTACGCAGGGTAGTGTGGGACCCTCATCCACTAAATAAATCCGCCATGGGCGGTCTCTCCGCCTGTATTGGCGGGCCACTGGAACTATGTTACATTACTTCAGTGGTCACGCGTATTACCAACACATTTCTTATTTTCTTTTTTGTTAAGGCGGGAAAAAACGTACGTACCGCACACCGAAAAAATTTGCGTACGTGCTGCAATGCGGGTGGACTTTACAAACAGATCTTCAGACACAAACTACAACCACAGAGCAATCATTTGTTAATTACACAAAAAATTGACCCACAACCCTCGGGATAGAAGGTCGTATCCATACTACGCCATGCACAGATGGCGTACTAGTTCCTTAGTGTGTGGGAATGAAAGGAAATGTCAAAGAGCAGCAGAGGCTAAGAAGTATAAATACTGAGCAGACAAAAGGATGCAAACAGAACCAGCTCTGGATATTAATTTATCGATCGATCATCTATACAAGCTACTGCTTTTCAACAGCTTTTTTTATTATTATTATTTTTTATTGCTAGTGTTGGCAGACGAGCCACGGCCCACCTGATGGTAAATGGTAACCGCCCAACTAACAAAATTATGTCATATAAAGGGTAGACTAACATTTTGATTTCACTTTTAGTCATATAAAATGGTTTTATAATAGTACTATCATGAGTATATGTATAACGCGGGTTTGGGCGAACTTTATATAACAATTTAGTCGTGTAAGGGTCGCTTTGTGGTCGTATCGGCGATAATTAGGTTGCATAAAAATCACATAATAGTTATATTAATTAAATATGCAACGTCTAAGTTATATTAATAGTTTTAATCGTCACTTTTAAATCTCTTATATGACTATATAACCTTGTATATATAGACGTTTAAAAAAAGGTATATCAAAATTATTAAGTCAGTGGTGAAAACTATAGACGACATTTTGTACTTTTGTAAAGTGTTTAATAATTACTTTTGTTTTAATAGTTACGTAAAGAAAGCCTTCTTTTTGAAGCCATTAATATGGATTTATACTTGGGAATTTTTTTTTTTCGATAATATGGATGTTAATCCTTGTTGAGATTTGAATGGGCCTTAATAATATTGGTATTTCAATATTTAATATTAAAATGTAATGTATTAATTGCCATCAAAGTGACCGCCATATTGCTATTATTAGTTATTGGACGACCGCATTACGACCAGTATTATAACTATTCGTTTTATAAAGGTTATTTATAGAATTTATGGCCCCCACCATGACGGTTGCAATTAGAGTTACTTACTTACTTATCATCACGCCATTTCCCTTGCGGGGTAGGCAGAGAGAACAGAGTGCCAAGAGGCTCTATTCTTGCATACATCTCTCGCTTCCTCAACATTCATAACTCTCTTCATACACGCTCGCCGGTTTCGGAGACTACTGACTCCACCTTCCTTCAATACATGACCAATTTGGTCTAGGTAGGTAAGTCACGGTCTCCCCCTGTACCTACATCCTTCCACTTTCGCATTGTATATCTTCTTAGCCAGTCGCTCGTCCGGCATTCTTTCCACATGTCCGAACCATCGGAGTATTCCCTTTCGCATTTTTACACCAATACTCTCTTTAATACCTACTCGCTCTCTTACGTCATTGTTACGAATGCGGTCTGTCAGCCTCACTCCACAATAGAGTTATATTAGAATATATAAAAAACCTTCCTTATTCTGTTTCAGTTACATCGTACTTATATTTGATAGGTGTTAGAAATATCATATTTTGATGTTTTTTTATTTTTTTTAGGCTTGGACATACTAACCATATAAATTAAGGTAAGCGCAAAAATGTGAAATCGAAAATAACAGTTGAGCAGAATTTGAACCTGCATCTTCTGGAATACCAGTGCCAGATGCTTTGCCAATTCAGCCATCATGACAATTGCTCGGGAGGTGAATTTCGATAACACATTCCTTGTTAATGTCTTGGGTGACGCCTGCGCCATCTGTCCTTCCTAGCTAGCATCTATACTATAGGCTACGGTAACCGCTTACCATTAGGTGGGCCGTATACTTGTTTGCCACCCTTGCAGTAAAATATTTTCATCTGTTCCCTTTTATGCTTAAACTACTTATCATAATATTTGGAAGCATCTTGATCTTCCGCTGGTTGTAGACTATGTGACGACACAAAATATTGTAACATATTAAGCTACCTAAGCGGCTTATGCTTAAATTAAATAAATTAAAGGGTGCAAAACAGAAGGTTTAAAAATGTACTGAACCATCTATATTTTTATTACTTTCATCTTGGCAAAATTTTTTATTTTTTGGTTTACATGGAAATGTTTTTGCTGTTTTTAAGGATTGGTTTGCTCTTAATAATCTTCTAAAATCATCATTTAACTTAATTATTTACCACTTTTCTGAATCCATTGTTATATATTAATAAAAAAATGGCGATTGAGTTATACAAAAGTCACCAATTAACGTTTAAATAAACAAATGATTTATAAAAGTTATATTACAATAACGTTATAACCTGAAAGTTACATAAAGGTAGGGAAGTACATGACCTAATACGACTGTTTTATAAAAACTATTCCAAAGAATAACTATTACAAAAATGCGTTTATCAGACACATTAAATATGACTTAATTATATATAACTAATGTGTCGTATTGAATACCATTTTACAACTGTTTAGTTGCTGCAAAACAGTTATAAGGCCCTTATATGTCTGTTAGTTGTATAATCTAATTTAATATAACATTTTTGCTACTTGGGCGTTGCTCATGGACTCAACTATACAGAGAGTTTTGTCAAGCCGCTGCTCACCCTTTCATTTCACATATATGAAAGGAATAAATTAACGGCTATCTGCTGCTACAATCAAAACACACCAATGTGCTTCATGGCTGGTCACACAGGAGATGGTGGTACCAACCCGCTCGGGCCTGATAGCAAGTGAGTACTCCCACTTGGTACCCAGCCCTCTCACCAGTAATGCAAAGGATGATAATTGCTTACTTCCCTTAGTCGCCTCATACGACACCCGTGGGAAAGAATGGGATGGTGACACTTGTATTCTTAGTACGTCACCACACGGATGAAAGCTAAGATGATATGTCGAATTCCAGGTGCGCTACTGTCATGCGCTGTCAGACGAGGAGCGCAAAGAGCTACGTCTGTTCAGCGCGCAGAGAAAACGCGACGCGCTTGGCAGGGGACAGGCGCGGCAGCTACACGCGCCCGCGCCTTGTGACCGGGTAAGTACTTATTTAATTACTAGTCATACACTATATAGGTATTGAGAAAGATGTGGAAAGTAATAGAGGTCGTAAGTTAAAATAAAATTGATAATATTTGTGCCAAGCCAAAGATTGTTATAGTCATTCTTTATACAAAAACTTTCTGCTGAAGAATGTTTTAAGTAACCATAAAACCTTTCAAGTAGCAGGTCTTTCGCGTTTTAGTAATTTAATAAAACAATTACTTATCAATTAAAATACATTAAATAAGTGCCATCACCTTATTTTACCAGAAACTACCTAAATTAATATAATACCGAATGACATCTTGAGCCTTTCTTATCATAACTTAAGTACAATATTCAATTAGCCCTCGGCACGTGATCATTAGAAGTCTGCTCAGTACCCCGGACACGTAGCGTGTTAATATCTTCATCCCTAAGGAAGGGAACCAAGAAACTAATCAATGAGCTTGCTTGAAGCGTCTTCATTATGTTTTAGAACTGCGTTTCTAAAAATGTATTTGTCACTAGAGGGTTCCCGCGATGTCTATGATTTATTTTAAGCTGCCATAATTTTTTTTTATTCATGAAATTTGGTGAAAACTCACCTTTTTATATCCCCATTTTTATGTCGCCCATTGTAATTTTTTTGATTAAAAATATTTTTTTCATTTTTATTTTCGAAAGCTTCAGCGCCCTGGCCTATACGGATATGAAATTATAATTTAAGTACTAGATTAATGATTATTTTTTTATTAATTATTATTATATTTAAATATTTTTTTTTTCTAATTTACGACTATTCGAGTAGTAGAACAATATATTCAAGATAATAAATTTATCATCGGTATTTCTTTATTCAAACCGGTGCTGGGTGACCTCTCATTTGAGAAACACTGCTATTATAGGAGGTCGTAAGTAATGTTTGTTGTTTCTGTATCTTTAAAACCGATCCTAAATAGCAGTAGATCCACTCCTTTGTCGAGGACCATTAATGTTAGATCTTCACGATGGAGCTTCAGATCGGCGGCACCCATGTTATTCTCCTACATCTCCCCTCTCTCTCTAACGTTGTTCCTCTTCATCTCCAACTCATTTCCGTAGGATTGGCCATACGTGACCTGGTGTTGCTAGCCTCTAATATAAAAAACAAAGAAAGAAACGCAAGTACAATTTTGAGTATAATTCCCACAAATAAATCACGGTCTCCGCTTTCACCACAGTATGTCCCCACTTCGGCTACAATTTAATTTAGCAACGATAAATCATATTGTGCGTGCCATTGATATATGGACGCTTTGCACAGTGGTGCCATCTGTTTGTTAACTCAGTTACTTTGTTAGATTTTTGGACAACCATATTGAACATTTTTGATCTATATTTTTTAGCATTTGACATGCTCCGCCACTTTTAAAAAAAGTCGTAAAGACAAATGTAATAAGGAGATTGGGATGGTCGAAGTACCTGTACTATAGCTCAGTGGCTTAGAGCACTTCCCCGGATTGGAAAAGACGCGGGTTCGATTCCCGCTAGTACAAAAAATCTCTTTTTCCTTATTCTCAAATAATTTATACTTTAACCATATTGAAATTAGATACTTTTATAACGTCTTTCTTATTAGACATAGAAACTTTGAGTAGTGGCAGTGACGGTGTAGAGTTTGTAGTAACGAAAGATTCCTCAAGATAGGCTATTCTTTTTCTAAATTACGTGCGTGTCTTATAAATTATTACTACGCGAGGAATGAAAACATTGCAAGAAAATCTATTTCCCTAGAGATTTGCTAAACAGCTTTTGAAGTCTGTGAAATAGTATAGGTACATGCATGATGGACTTTTTTAGTATATACTCTTTGGGTGGACTATTTAGTCCAAATCTTTTTCAATCTGACAAGAGACCCGTGCCCACTAGTGGGACAGCAATCATACATTTGTTATTATAAGTCATTGTATTATTTGCATCCTTAATATACGTGTTAGGGATGTAACACTCTTGACATTTGAGTATTTAGTGATAGGAGAGCGCAAAATGATAATTTACTTATAATTTTTTTATTACTCATATATTAGTCTAAGTTACGACACAAGCCGGGTTTACTTATTCCAAAAGATACGTTTTGAATGATAATAAGAAACTGATATTAATTGACATACTTTATTTGAATCAACGGGTCCAATTAACGCTTATCTATCCTCAAAGGGACATTGTTTTTGAAATAAAAGAATAAGTTCCATAACTCTCATTAGTCTGAAAACGATCGTAAAAATTATAGTCTCCTATAAAAAAAATATCAAGCTATCTACGTAAATTTTGTTAAGACGGCGTTCTCTTTTAATTTCATTCCCTAAATTAAGGGCAACAATTAAACAAGGCAGTAACAATTACCGGTGCGACCCAAGTTCGAATCCCCGACGTCTCAATTTCTTTAATCACTCAACTTTTAAATTAGATTTACGGATGACTCGGCTCTTTTCTGTTTTAATTTCAACAAGCAGTTAAATATTATTAGAAAAGTTTAATTAATGATATTTTTTCTTGATTACGAATAGAAAAAATACTTTTTTAAAGACCTTCACATTATTTTATTTCACGTGTGCTAATCCAACTTTTTATCAGTCTCATATTATTTTTCATTGCTTACGGTGGCAATTGAGCCACGGCTCATCTGATGGTAAATGGTAACCGTCGACCATGGACTCTATACTAAGAGTACTGTCAAAACGCTGCTAACCATTTCTATGACTATTACCAACCAAAACATCAAGATGTTTCACAGTCGGTCACAAGGCAGACAGTGAGACCAAGAGTACTCCCACTTGGTACCCAACCCTACCAGTAATTTAATGAGTATAATTGCTTAATGCCCTCAGTTGCCTCGTACGTCACCCGCCAGAAAGAATAGGGCCACTTATATTCTTAGTCCTTCACTACGTCAATAAAGTTAATTTTATCGCAAAGATCTTTTTTCTTGGAGAGAATGACGCAAGTAATGATCAGCCAGCGGCCCATCTGTTGGTAAGTGGTACCTGCTACTTATAGACTTTTACACCACCAGGGGCACTGTCAAGCCGGCGTCTAACGTGAGTAAAATGTTCTTCTCGTATAAAGAAGTACATATTATAACCTTAGATAAGATTATTTAGAGGTGGTATGGATAAACCTTACTTACTTATCATCACGCCATCTCCCTTGCGGGGTAGGCAGAGAGAACAGAGCGTCAAAAGGCAACAATCTATTCTTGCATACGTTTCTCGCTTACTCAACATTCATAATTCTCTTCATACATGCTCGCCGGTTTAATAGACTCCTGACTCTACCTTCCTTCATTACATCTGAATAAACCTGTTAGCTACAACATTATTTTATGACTTTATGAACCCAATTATCGAACACAGAGTGTACCCAAACTCAGAACAATGATCCGTCACTCGCAGAAAAAAATGTCGTATAAAGGAATAGGAATCTCATTTTACGGGATCCATATTTTCACAAAAAATACGGTTCATAAACAACTCAGCCCTCATAAAAAATAATAAGTCTGTTTTTAAAAGACATTTTCTCTAGAAACAAACTAATTAATAAAATGTGATACTTTCTTAAGCCCTCTCATTACAAAGAATAACAAAAACAGGTATATTATGTTTCCCTCTTCCTTGACATGGGGTTAAGCGCCCTCTGTCGGCCGAAAGGGGCAGTGGCAATGTGGTTTTCAGTTTTCTGCGCTCCGCTACCCCTCGCCACCAATCACCTGCAAAGATTTGTGTAATAATGATAAATAACTTCTCGGTGTGTAATAATTTATTTTAGAATAAACTAAAAACATTTTTTGTTTATTTGAACAATAATATTTTCATAAGTTATCTATTTCTATCATAAAGAAAAATGTGATGTGGAGATTGGGAATGGCCGTCGGTCATTGCGATTGCTTAGCGGTCTAGAGCACTTCCCCAGATTGAAAGGGACGCAGGTTCGAATCCCGCTCGCACTAAACTTCTCTTTTTCCACATTCACAAATAATTTGTTATTTACTGTTATTAACTAAAAAAAATAAACGTGATCGACACTGCGAGGTAGTAGTTTAATATTTCAACCAATTCAAGTGTACGTCTATTCATTTCTAAATTTCCAATATTTCAACATCCCTCTTAAAGTTATTGGTGCGTAAAATGATGACAATTACCTCGGTATATTTCTGTTCAGTACCAGCGAGAGCATGAATGCACCACGCCGTGAAATCATCCCTCCGTCTCCTCACCCCTTGCCGTGGTACTTCACCCCCGCTGGCAATTAGCGGTTAATGTAGTGGAAACACTCGGCCGCTGAAAGCACTCTTTCATTTTCTTAGTGAGCTTGTTTCCATTGTATTCAGATATTACTAAAATTTGACACTTTATTAAGGGCCGGATTTACACTAGGGGCCAGTAGCCCAGTGAGCAAAATGTCGTGGCTTGAGGTAAAAATCTCTAGGGGAGGCCTATGTTCAGCAGTAGACGTCTAAAGGCTGATGGATGGATGGATGGATGGATGAGTTAAAAAATAGCAGTGATAGAGTCATGGTAAAACCAAGAGCTGCAAAGATAAGAGGTACCTATTTATTGAGTTCGATCCCTAGTCCGAGATCAACTCTTTTCTTTTGAAATTATGTGTATTTATGTTATAATCTTTCTAATATAGAAAATTCTCGTGTCACAGTGTTTGTCGCCATTCTCCTCTGAAACGGCTTGACCGATTCTTATGTAATTTTGTGTGTATATTCAGTAGGTCTGAGAATAGGATGTAAACTATTATTCATACCCCAAAAAGAAGGGGTGGTCCACTCCAAATTTTTTTTTAATTTTTTAGGCAAAACTTTTTAGTTGTTTTATTTTTTTAATGATTCGGCATTAAAAAATACATATAACCCCAAATTTTCACCCTTCTACTGCCAACTCCTATTGTTTAATAGTGATATTAGTACTTTAATAATTTTTATTGCAAAATTTCATTGAAAAACAATTATGACGGTACCAAGTTCGCCGAGTGAGCTAATATTTTTATATATCACTTGACATACCTACGCAGTCATTTATCAGAACATAAAAAGCAAAAATGTCAATTAGAAAATGATTTATATTAGAGACCCTAATAATAGAAAAAGATAATTCAAGATGAATCTATAACCATTGGTGAGTCATTTTTTTTAACCCTTTTTCTATTCCGCTATTGGGCACGGGTCACCTCTCATGGTTTGGATTTTTTTGATTAGGCCATAGTCCACCACGCCTAGTGCGGGTTGGCAGACTTCACAAGCCGTTGAGAAAATCTCTCTGCATCCAGATTTCCTCGCGAAGTTTTCTTTCACAAAGTAGTGATAAATTGTAAACAAATACACACATACTTTCGAATAATCCCATTATCTTTCTGGTGGCTCGAACCGGGAATCGAACCCTCGACCTCATGAGTACGCAGTTCCATACACTAACCGCTAGACCACCGAGGCAACCATTACCCAGTAAATATCATCAGAATATGACATAAAAACATAAACAATAAAAGAAATCGTATCGTATAACATTGGAAACATACGATAGACACTTAACTTTGGTAGAGAACCGCGACTCGCGTTGTGATTTTACGATGTCGCGGCACGACTTATGCTTCTTTGTTAATTTAACATTGTTATTATGATTGTTGAGATTAATTATCTAAAGGTAGCGACACGGAGTACAGAAATTCCGTACTCCGTGGTTAGCGAGCATAGAAGGAATTTCTATAAAAAAAAATACCCGTGACATAACAAAACATTCATCATATCCTGTCATTTCAATAAAACTAAATTTTTTCATACAGGAATTGATCGTTATTATAGTCGTAAATTATAACTACTAGCCTAAAAGATAATCGTATATTGAAAACAGCACCATCTGTTTATTGTTTACTGAAGCTCTGTGTAAAAATAATTGGAGGTATACTTACAGGGGTGGTGTGTTTTGTTATAATTATTATTCGTTATCAGAACCATATGGATTGGTAAGTCTTAATATAATTGTAGCGCGGGTAAAAGCAATTCAATTGAAATGAAGGACTTGTAGCTGTGGGTGCTCACCATCAAATGTTACAAATAAATAGGTCATGAGTTATGACTAAAGATATACTTAGTAAAAAGCACCCCACGCTTTTTACAATACCTAATCATTTATTATAATATTATTTCTACTTTTTAATTCAACTAGGTACCTATCTATTAAATAATGTTTAATTTATTTATTTTAATTTATTTCATTTTTATCGTAAGTGTTATAGGACTGGTTTCTAATATAAAGAACAAAGTTACTATTTATTAAATTATTGTACTGTCGTCGGTCCATGATAAGCATAATTATTATAAGTGTAAATTTCATCTGATAATTGAAGTTGGTTCAGTTCACGTTCAAAGATTCTTTTACATTGTTAGATTGATAAATAGAGGCGAAGCTAATCAAAACATGTAAAAAAATAACATTACTTACTAACTTTTCCGTTTTCTTCATAATTTATTCTTACATAGATATACAATCATAGAGGAACCAAGTACCAAGAGGAACTTATAACAATAGTTTCCAAGATACCTAACTAGCTAACTAGGTGGGTGGGTAATTAATTTTAAAGATGGAACCGAAATATTCATATCCATTAAGATATCAGTGATATGATGTATTCATGTATCAGTAATCCGACTCAATCTGATATGCTAATACGGGCGTATTGCTAATATGCCATATTCACTATATCGTGAACATGAACAGTGACCACTGAACATGGGTGTGTTGCTATATCCATAGACTAGATAGAATCGCATATGGGTGAGAACATCGTACGTATCATATCGGTCAGAACATCGTACGTATCATTGAGTTAAAAATGGTGGTGGGAATTGATATGCAGCATATCTCTATTTCCTCCGTATTAAATATTAGTGATACTTACTTATCATCACGCCATTTCACTTGCGGGGTAGGCAGAGAGAACAGAGTGCCAAGAGGTTCTATTCTTGCATACATCTCTCGCTTCCTCAACATTCATAACTCTCTTCATACACGCTCGCCGGTTTCGGAGACTCCTGACTCCACCTTCCTTCAATACATGACCGATTTGGTCTAGGTAGGTGAGTCTTGGTCTCCCCCTGTACCTACATCCTTCCACTTTCGCATTGTATATCTTCTTATCTCAGTTGTCACTCATCAGGTGAGGCCCACATCTGTAGCAGTGTGGGTGTGTAAAGTCCTTCGGCCCTTTATTAATCTTTGGCTGTAATAAAACTTAGGTAGGGTAGAAGTGTGCACAAAATAACCGTGGTCCGGTCAGTATTTCACATGGTAGAGATATCACTGTAATGTAGAGGATCGTAACTTTTATGTGTTGTAAATTGACTTGGCTTTGGAGCATAATTATTTTTGATTCATATGGATAAATTGGATTACAATTTTCAATCCAGGAAAACAAGGGATAACCTTAAATCTGGTAATCTTCTTACAGGTTCCAATGTGTTTTGATGTTCCAATGTGTTTTTTATTGTGTGTATGTCTCTGTATGGTTTGGTTACGTCTGTTTATATTTAATTTCTTTTGTAAAATATAGATTTCAAACTGAATAATTTACGTTAAGCCGTCTCGGATTGACACTGAAACTCTGATTTTAAACGTAGTGGTTAAGTTTAGGTTATATTCTCTTCTCTTTGCTCTATGAATAATAATGGCTGAAAACATTGAAAACTGAAAGTACATAGACTAGACTGGCAAATATATTTTTCAACTTTGGCTATTTATTGCATTATGGAACGGCAACGCTATGTACACAGATTATATTGGTTTGTAGAAAACGAAAAAAAAAAAAAAAATAGCGCTGTAGCGCAGGCTATTTATTTTTTTTTATTTTTTATTTTGTGGGATTTAGCTATATATGTTAGTAACAAACAAATATATGTATTTAAATGTAACTATGTCTATTTGTAAGAATGTATTTATTTATAAGAAAATAAAAATAATAATTGTACAGTAATTGGAGCACTAAATGCTCTATGACCTCTATGTTGGTGTCAAGTAGGGTCCAGGACATTGCTGAAAATCAGCGTTGGAATGCCATCCGGCATTGCAACATTTGCTGAGCAATGGGCCTTTTTCTGCTTCATAAGACAAACACCAATCCTGTATAATTCTGTTTCAACTTTTTATTATAGGTAGTTTTTAGGTATATTAAATTTTATTTTTGTTACAAATATGCAGTCTTTTGTAGCACGAAATAAATATTTTCTTTCTTTCTTTCTTTCTTTCTTTCTTAACCAGTCGCTCGTCCGGCATTCTTTCCACATGTCCGAATCATCGGAGCATTCCCTTTCGCATCTTCACACCAATACTCTCTTTCATACCTACTCGATCTCTTACGTCACCGTTATGAATGCGGTCAGTCAGTCTAACTCCACAGATTCTCCGCAGAGATCGTATTTCGACAGCATTGATTTTACTCTCATGCTCCTTTTTGCATACCCAACTCTCGCTTCCATACGATAACGTTGGGACAAGCACTGCGTTTTGTATTGCGACACGTGCCTTCTGGCTGTGGTGATGACTGCCGAGAAGTTGTCCCAATGCTCCGTATTTCCCGCATTCACTCTTCTCTCTACATCAGGGGTGTTCAATCCCGACTGAATCCACATCCAAAATATACAAATTCATCCACTTGTACTAGCACACCATTTCCTATTGCTACTCTAACATCTGTTCAGGCTTCTTCTCTTTCAAAAACCATTATTTTGGTTTTGCTCACATTCACACGTAGGCCCCTTTTCTTACAATCTTCTGCCATTACGTCGACTAGGGTTTGCTGGTCAGCCGCGGACTGCGCTAATAAAACCGCATCGTCTGCATATAGCAGAGACCTAACCACTAAGTCGCCCATCTGAACTCCCACATTCATTTCATTCAACCTTTGTAGACATTTATCCAGATATACGATAAACAGTCTGGCTGATAGAACGCAGCCCTGTTTAACGCCGATATTGACATCAAACCAGGATGACATTCCATCATCCAGGCGTACACAAGCTCTGCACCGCTTGTAGCAGTCTACCGTTAATACCATATTCCGGCAAAATGTCCCAAAGTTCCTTTCGTACAACCGTGTCAAATGCTTTTTGAAATAAAACTTCGTTTACGGACGTGTCAAAGGCTTTCTCCAAATCCACAAAACTGCAGAAAACCCTCTGGCCTACAGCCAGATGCTTCTCCACAATGTTGCGCAGAGAAAACACTTGATCCATGCATCCCCTTCCACACCTGAAACCTCCTTGTGCCTCACACAAAAATTCATCAGACACCATCCTCATTCTCCTTTCGATAATCTTACCATACACTTTGGCTGCCAAACTGGTCAAGCTTATGGCTCTGTAGTTTGCAGTCATAACGTGAACCCTTGTTTTTAAAGAAGGGCACGATGACTGCGTTTCTCCAGTCCTTGGGAACCATTCCTGAGCTCCAACACAAATTGAGAAGCATCAGGAAGAATTCCCAGACACATGAGCCTCCAAGCTTGATCATCTCAGTAGACACCATATCAATACCCGCTGCCTTACCATTTTTCAAACTTCTAATCGCCCATTCAACTTCATCCATACTAATGTCATCAGAGAATGCCGGTACCAAATGCTGATCTGTTAGACCACATGTGGCACCGGCATCACCCTGAACATCCGCATACATATCTCCAAAATATTCACTCCATTGGCTTAACACATGTTGTGTTTGCGTAAGAATGTCTCCACCTTTAGACCTTATTTTATTCATTCTGAAAGCTGACCAACCACTCCGAGATTTCTTCACCTCCCTCCAGAAAAGTTTGGTGTTGCTCTCAAAGTTTTTGGTCAGCCTTTCTTCTGAAATCATATTTACTCTATCACGCTTCTCTTTCACTGAGGCTTTGGTGTCATTCTTACGTTGCCGGTATATTTCTTTTTTCTGTTCTTTCATACCTGCACTCAGGCTTTTTTTTTTTATTGCATGTAGTGGCAGACGAGCCACGGTCCATCTGATGGTAAATGGTAATCATCGCCTATGGACTCGACTATACCGAGAGTATTGTCAAGCCGCTGCTCACCAATTCATTTAACAGATATGAAATGAAATGTAAACGGCTATCTCCTGCTACAGCCAAAACGCAACGATGTGCTTCATGGCCGGTCACACGGGAGATGGTGGTACCAACCCGCTCGGGCCCGATACCAAGTGAGTACTCCAACTTGGCACCCAGCCCTACCACCAGTCATGCAATGGATGATAATTGCTTACTTCCCTTAGTCGCCTCATACGACACCCTTGGGAAAGAATAGGGTGGTGACACTTGTATTCTTAGTCCGTCACCACACGGTTCAAAGAAGATCCATAGTCCAGCCACGATTTCTTCTTTTGGTCTACGGAAGCTGTTACTTCCGTATCCCACCATGCATCACCTTTCACTTTTCTATGCTTCTTTCGCTGTATCTACCATACTTTCTTTCAATACTCTCCAGCATTCTTCCATGTCAGATTCCGGCTGACTTGCCATTGTCAGCCGTTCACGGACACCCTCTGCATATTTTGCTCTTACACTCTCTTCTTGCAACTTTTCAATCTTTATTCTTTAAAGCCCTCCGAAGTGGACACGCTCTCGCCAGTGTCTCCACTTTCTGAACAGACCACTAAATCTCGCAATAACGAGATAGTGGTCCGTGTCGACAGTGGGACCCCTGTAGGCTCTTGTATCCAGAATTTTACTTCGGAGGCGACTGTCTACCAGAATTAGATCTATCATACTTCTCTGTTCATTCCTTCTCCATGTATACATATGGATGTCCTTATGTTAAAAAAATTGTTTGACACAATAAGGTTTCTCTCCATACATACATCCGCAATGAGCCTACCTGCATCGTTCACTCTCTTATCACCAAATGAACCAAGCACGTCCTCGAAGTCTGGACGCTTGGTCCCAACCCATTCATTCAAGTCTCCGCATACTATCGCACGTTCACTAGCTTCTGCCAAATCCAGAACTTTCCTAACATTATACCAGAGCTTCTCTAGATCCGATGCCACCGAAGAGCCTACGGGAGCATAAGCTGCGACCATGAAGACCCTGGTCTCACCTAGTTTTATTCGGACCCATAAAAGTCTGGGATCAAACATTCCGTAGTCTTTCACACCTGAGGCCAAGCGAGCGGACAGCAACACCCCCACTCCTATACTGGCCCGATCGCTCTGCGGTACACCAGACCACAGAGCTATCCCTCCACCAGGAAGATCACAGGTGTCACTGCCCTTTCGCTTGGTCTCTGTTACACAGAGCACATGAAGTGATATTCATAATTATATCAGTATACATATTATGATATTACTTGAAGAATATATTCATATCAGCTTATATTGGCAAATATCGGTATTAACCCATATTTAATTAATTTTGTGATTCTCAAATGAGTGCTCTATAAATTTTATAGTACAGCACCATCTCTTAACATAGCCCATATATTACGCGACACAATGACACTCCACGTGTGGTATTTAAATTTCCCATTACGAAATTGTACCCTGTCGCTATCGCGGTTAGAGACAACTGGAGTAGATGTGCTTATTATATGTTGTGGTAAGTGTAGTCTGAGCTCGATTATGTTAGTTATTGTAAGAATAACAGGCACGACGATCCAGATCTCCTACCCTATATAATTTAGTTCTATATTCTTTGTGGTTAGCAACTGGTACGTAACGTTAGGTACGTTGATTAACGGGCTGTATGCTTGTTTGCTACCCTTGTACTACACAAATATTTAGAAGATGGTGGTGCATTATTTTTTAAGCCAATGATTGCAGACGAGCCACGGCCCAACTAATGGTAAGTGGTAACCGTCGCTCATGGACTCAATCATATCGAGAGTATTGTCAAGCCGCTGCATCATTTCATTTCTCAGATATGAAATGAAAGAATAAACGGCTATATTCTGCTACAGCCAACATACATTGACGTGCTTCATTATCGGTCATACACGAGACGGTATTACCGACACTACCGACCCGTTCGGGAGCGACATCGATGAATCCAGTTTCGAGTAGACAGGTTCGGAAAACTTGAAGATCTTTTTGTCTGAATTTTCCATAGTGCCTCAGCGACCTATGCGACTAAGACAATGTATCAAGACTCAAAGTCACTCAGCGTGCCATGTAGCGGGCTATGCTCGGTGTTTTTCTACGTGATTGAATGCTCAATACGTAGATCCGTAGGAGAACGGGAGTGACTGACATAGCCGGGCTTATGCGCTTAAGTGGCAAATGTAGCAATGGACAGACCACATTGTTCTGCGAATTAATAACCGCTGGAGAAGAAAGGTTCTCGCGTGAACATGCAGGACGGCCGCAGAAAGGGACTACTCGCTGTGGTGCCCTATGTGCATGTCCAAAAGTGCATATCGATAAGCTGATGGCTACTGTTACAGTACGCTCCCTCCTCCTCCTATAGGAGTTGAAACTAGTAGTAATATCTATTTCGTGTTATATTTATATAAAGAAAAGGTGGTAAATTAACAACAAATACTTAGCTTCATTGTAACAGCATACAAATAACCCTCTCCCTTCTTTTTAAAACGTGGCAATGTTAAAAATGAAAAGAGAAACTTTATAAAACTTCTCAAGTGCACCTGGCTCACGGTTCGCTCGTAAACACAATCTTTTGCCATTTCACAACTTTCCCGAAGATAAATTTCACAAGTTGCAGCGCCCTCTGTTATGATACTCGTGATTTATTGCTCCAAGTAATGAGCACGTGTCGCGGACAGATGGCGCCAGTGAGTTGTTTATTAGCCTCGCCGATTTATTGCGGAGGGGTTGCAGTACAAGTTACTGTTTATTGAACAAGCCTTTATCGTTTTCTTGAGTGCTAATATGTGTAGCATTGTGTTCGGAAAATATATTTATTTCTTATTTCCGAAATTATGGTTGTTCTACTAACTTGGAAGCGATTTAGTGCATTGTTGTATTATTTATAAATGAACATATTTAATCATGCTATTATTATGGCACTTACAAACATCATTTTGGAGTACTTGTGTAGGAATTGCACCGTGATCTGTATTAAATACTTTTTAAAATATTCACATACTATTATATCTCCACCGCGTATCCCTTTCTCTAGAGCTGGACGCGAATATTGCACCTGGTTTCTATCGTTTATTTTATAGGCACACACACACCCAGCCAGACAGAACAACTACTTACGTCATTTTGTGAATTATGGACCTCACAAATATTTGTCCCATGTGAGATTCGAACCCACAAAACTTGCGTAGCAACCTACATAGCATCACATTTGTAAGGCTATTATATTACACGTCGGGCCCCATTAGCGTTATAGCCCTTTAACACATTGATACGGCTAACACGGCAGTAGCTAGTACTTATACTTTTACTAGGTACCTATATCACCGACTGACCGTTACTTTCAGGCTTCTTTTCAGGGACATAGATAGGCCGTAGACCACCACGCTGGCCCAGTGTGGGTTAGCGGACTTGACAAGCCATCGAGCAAATCTCTCAGCAGATTTTTTCTTGATGTTTTCCTTTACCGGACAATCATAATATTTAAAAATATTATCGAAAAGTCTGGAACAACACTCCTTACAACAGAACGGCATTTAAAATAGAGCGAATGAACAACAGCCTCTTTTGGCACCAAAACTATTTAAAATTATTACCACAACTTTCTCTGTAAGAAAAAATAACGTTTTAAAATTTGATAAGAAAAGCGCTAGAGACAGTAATTAGGGTGTGCTAGCTAGTAATATTAGAGGCAGTAATTAGGGTGTGCTAGCTAGTAGTAGGTATTAATTGTCACCAATATTTTATCTCAAGTACGAAATAAACCAGTCTCACCTAATTTGTATGTAACAAACGAGAAATAGTTTCTTGAAAGTTGAATTGATGCAATGCTTTATGTATAGTGTAATTTAAAATTTTCACTTTTCTCTGCTCTAAGTAAATGTTATTGCAGTAACCACAGTGTGGTTATGTAGGTAATGTTTATATCAATTATAAATATTATAATGCAAGGGAAAGCAAATAAATAAACAGGTAAAAGTACCTTTACATGCAAATAACTCCTACCTACTTTATAAGAACGGTTTACTCCGGTAGGTAGGCACCTAAGACATTACTTTGCTGTTGTTAGTTTATTCCTGCCGGTAGTGCGACAAGTTTCTTTGTTATTAACTGAGTAAAAATGATAAGTACATCAATAATGAGCTACAGAAGAATAGCTATTATAGAAGGTATTCAGGTAAGTGTCATATTTTCAAAAAATTTTTGTTGGAAGTAATTTATTTACTACAACGCCATCTATACAGTTTTGTGTAATACGTGTAGGATACTCTACTGAACGAAAAAGTTTCTTAAAATAACCGTTAGGTAGCGCTGACTTATAACCCAAATTTTTAGTTTTTAATGGAACAGGTTGGTATTTGAAATTATTTTTTAACCAATTACCTGTTTATAATATCTATTTTAGTTACAAACTTCCTTAATAACTTGTATATGACTTAATCAAAAGCACCATCTAGTTATTGTATACTATACTAAGATATGGTGTTTGCCCGTTAGTAACAAAAACATATTATAGAAGCAAACTAGATGTCGCTACAAAGCACTTTCCAAAACCCAAAAGTTTCAAAGAAAGTTATGTTATAATGGATGCCATTATTATTTTACATTGGTAATAAAACCGTCTTAAAACCTTTCCGCGAAGGCGTGAAAATCATTTTTGTTGTTCATCTTATATGTATTTTTTGTTTCGTACGGGCGTGGGAACAGTGTGGCCAGGTAGTGCGTATATTCATAGATTATAAAGCGTTGTAAAAGCGGCATAGCACCGCATTATTGTTGTTTATTGTGCTTACTTAGACGTTGCATCACGTCTGAGCACGGCGACGTGGCATTTCGAATCGTCTCACTATTTTCCTATTAAGTAACTGAGATTTTATTGCGTCAGAAAATTATATTACTGAGATTTTTTTTTATAAAAATCCTTGCTTAACTTTAAATATATGAGCATTATTTAGAATCCTGTCTTCTTTAGCTTATGAATTTAAATTATTCAATAATGGGTTCGAAGCCACTAAATCGACGTTATGACGTTATATCAATCACTACGCTTATGGTACAATACATGTGCGTGCGTATGGAGAATATACATAAAGATATTTAGTATTGCAGGCATGCAAGTTTCCTACCACGTTTGATTGATTTAATACCGAGTAGGTACTTACTTTGCATCATCTATGGTCACACGAGGATTTATTGTGTATTTCGAAAAATATAGACTAAACTTCCATGGGAACTGCCCTGATAGTTTAAGACTGTCGTCACTGCTTTATCTCATAAAAATTTGAATTAAATTTCGTAAACATCACGTGAGAATTAATAACACATCTATTAATTAGGCCCAATGCTCTCGTTTCCCAAAATATTTCATAAAAATTATTACTTTAGCTACAAAATAGTGTAATCGTTTATCATGGACTCAGTAATACCAGGAACATAGACAAATTGCTGCCAGATATCAGTAAGTTCAAGAGAGAAGTGGAAACAATCGGCAGACTGGTCATGTCTGCAGTACACGTTACAAGTTTCATGGAATAATCACCTTAATCCTCTGTAGTCTATAGGGTAGGTAGTAATCATTACGGTGGTCAGCTTGGATGTGCTTCTTGAATTGGTGGGTCAACAAAAGAGTGGCAATACCTACTCTAAAAAAAGAGCGAAAGAGTGTCCAGAACGCAGTCTCATTTGTCCTGAGTTCATGTTGTACCTGACTCCATACCGACTGCGTCTTGCGGCTTGCCCCGGTTATGATTAAGGCCATTAACTAGTGGCTAGATAACTCCATAATATCCTGATTTTAAATATATAACTATGTGTGTATTTTATAGTCAATTATATGGATTTATAAGTTAGGTTTGACAAACATTACCACTGAAGGAATGTAATATGGATCCGTTGGCCCGTCAATAAAGGCGGAGAGACGGCACACGGCGGGTTTCTTTAGTAGGTGAGGCCCCACACTACCCTGTTCGTTGCCCCGAAAGACAGGGTGTGCGGTTAGGAATATTTTATCCCTCCTTAACAAAAAAAAAGGGTTGCCTTAGTTGACTAACATTATGTGTGTTATATTGTTTTTTGTTACAATGAAATGATTTAATTTTGTATTTTTTACAAAAAACACATTACAAATCGTTACGCTTGCAGGTTTGGAGGTATTTAGTAAATACCTACCCATACTACACTAATAATACCACCCCACTGCCGTGTCATGACAAAACTCTGTAACTTCAGATACAGTGTTTTGTGCTAACATGAATAAATCGTATTTTCGCACATGTTTACATAGTATAGCATTTAATTTTTTTTATTATGACTCAAAAATACTGAGAAAACCGAAGAGAATAAACACTGTATTTAAAAAATTATAAGGATCAAATTTGATAAAACACTGCAACATCAATTACAGTGTTTTGTAAAACACAGCTAACGGTATAGTCGCCTGCTATCTATAAGATACAGTGTTTTGTCATAACAATCGGTTGGGTTGAAGTCAAATGTCGTTTATTATACTAATATTGTATCTCCATCATCCCTTTTAATATCAAAAAAAAGAAACGAGATAGAGAATCTCAAGAAACTTTGAAACTTTTGAAAAGTCACGGCAGAAGCTTTCTGTATTGCAATCATGCAATTGCAGCAAACTAAAATCATTTGAAAAAATTAAAGACGATAGAAAAACATAATTTTCGCCACACCTCAAAGATATAAAAAAAATATGCAGTAATTAGTATTCCTGACAAAGTATTATTTACTGCTGTTCAAAAAAAGTATTATTTACTGCTGTTGTGCAAAAAGAAATTTGTATGCCTTTACCTAATGACGAAGGCATATTATTTTTCTAGAAATCTTATTTTATTTGAAGAAACTTTTGCTCAGCCCAGCAAAAATAAACTAGCTGTTGGTGTTTTATAGCACAAAGCAGAAAGTGGACAAAAAGCCTTTAGTATTGCTAGTGCTTATATGAACTTTTTGCTGAAGTTTTGCAGAGATCTCAAATAAGTTTAATTTATCAATTGCAACTTGCAACGCCTAAAATTTTTTTTGTTCTTCGCTGTTTAATCCACCTGGTAAACGATTCCTCCACTTCCATTGAAGACATGATGATGACTATGGTTTTACGGAAATTAAGTTTTTATGATCAGTAATAGTTGATGTCTTCAGTGTGATGATGATGGTGACGATGATACTTTGTATTTCTGGAAAATATTTTTCCATAGATACAGTTTTATCTATAGTAAGCTTAGGTAACATTTCTTACGTTTAGTTTAGTTTCGAATTATATTTGTGTTGACATATCACTGTAACTATAAATACAGTGTTCTGTAATAACAAATGTTCTCTTTTTGTGAACATAGAGATTTTGACAGAACACGTTTGTAGGTCTAGACATAAAAAATAGCGTAAAATGTGTATTTTGTTTACATGGCCGATTAGAAGCTAATCTCATGATGAATATATCCAAAATTCAAAGAATTCCGACATATATTAAAGAATTTTTAACAAATTTTCCAAAAAAACAGAAAAACGTGATTTCTGAAAAGTGATATGTTTTTAGATACAGTGGCACGGCAGCCCAGTGAGGGTAAATACTATTTAGATTTACCTACCTACACTGGGCAGTAATCTGAAATCAATATCTGAAATAGAAGGAAAATATTCAATACCTGATGGAACAGCGAGTGCACTAATGTTTACGCAATCGTGCTCTATAATATATCTTGTGTAGTTGGTTAGTATCTACTAGGTACTTTCTGAATGTTACACATTATGAAATAAAACTAAATCTATAGCGATAGATTCCGTAAACGTAATTTTATGTCATGGCAAGCGTCTGTTGAACATTGGCCGCGGTGTCCGAATCCGTCAGACGATTATTATATACCTATTTGCCTACTTACCTATATACATATTAGTATAATTATATTATATAATCTATTCTTACTAGTCAACCCTATCCTTGGTATAGTAAGGCATCTTTTATGTACGGATGTGTGATGATCATTAAATGGGATTTCTTTAAACCCTTCCATTGATCTGTTAAAATTAGTTAACGTAAACTGTACGGAGTTCTTTTGTTAATCAATGAGTAAGTTATTTTTGGTTTATTGATGGCGGACGAGATAATTGTGTGGACATCGTACCTGGTATACTTACTTTATGTGTCGGTAGACAGTTGTGCCATCTGTCAGATGAGTCAAAATTAAAATCATATAAATGAAATGATCTTGATGTAAGTACTTACCTACTATTCTTGTAGTAGATTTTGTTCTCAAAAACATATATTCTAATACAGCGCAGTGACAGATGTATTAGTAAAACCTAGGAAATTTGAGACCAAGGTTGAAACGTTTTTAAGCACACACACGTGAAACTGTGTGTGTAATTCACAATTTTTTCATTGCTCGGTGATGAAAACTTCTTGAAACAACGTGGCAAGCCTGAGAGACTTTTTTGTAAAATCTGTCAGATTGGATTGGGCCAGCGCAGCGTGGTAGATAGATTATAGTCACTCTTAATCTGAGAAAAGACCCGTGGACAATAATCTATGGTGAAATCTTGGTGAAATATATTATAGATTTTTTTGTAATAGGTATTAGGTGCAATTGTACAGTTTTTTTTATTATTATATAGGTACATTGTATATCTACATAAATATACTCTGTGTTAAAAGTCATTGTAGTTAAATGTATTTGAATAGCAAATCAAAACGGACAAAGCAATTTTACGAGTATATACTTATATGCTATGTTTCTATCAGGAGGAGTTATTAATCTATATTATCTCCAACAACAATAAGATTCCCGAATTTAGTAGTTCTACTCTTCCACCGAAACCTTAGAATGTAATCAACAAAACCGCTTGGCATCAGCATTTCTAGTAATTTTACAATCAGCAATGGTTTACAATACTTACTACAATACCAAAACGTAAATCCTCCATTCAACGCCTCAATCATTGGCAACACAACGTTATGAATGGATCATACTTGCGGCTATCTTTAGCTCATTCCCATCGAGCACGCGGCTGTAAAGTTAAGGAATCTCTGACCATTCATAATGTAGCTCGTCTGTATTTTTATGACAAGAGAACTGGCGGGATTTGTATGAAAGAATAATGATTTATAACAACAAGATATATAAATAGATATTTATTTATATCTACTTATTTTAAAGTTTAATACGCTTAGGTAGGTTAGGTAACAAATAAATTAAATTGAGCAATAGATAAGAGAGGTAAATTTGTTTAACGTTCTGCCCACGATGTCACTTGTGTCTAGCTGTGGGTCAACAACGTAGAATTTATGAAAATCCTTATAGTAAGTACTAATACTATGTTTGTACAACCCCATCGAAGCGTCGGGTAGATACAGAAAACTAATATTACATTCCCGTTTCTCGACTCCGCGACCAGAAGCTAGTTTTTAATACCAATTTATGTACGCGTCTAAACAACGAATATAAATTTAACACACTTATTTTATTACATACAAAAAACTTTATATACGCAGTTGTGGCCGACAGCCGAGAGATGGCAGGTGTGGGCCAGAAGACAAAAAGCCTCCCTCATGATTTGAATACGATTTTTTTTGAAGAAAAAAGATACCCGAGACGCCTGTGTTTTTTTAGTATATTCGTTTATTGATATTTTATTAACAGTGAAGGTTTTTTGTTGGATTTGGTATTTTATAACCGTTAAGTAACACTTAGTTATTAGGAGCTCATTAATGAAACAAAGTTTGTTCTTAGGGTACCTTCTAATTAAGTATGGCATTAAAATTACACAAATGTCTTGCTTATTCCAGCGTGAATAAGCTGGCTCGATTGGGGAAGTACCACCCCCTCAAAGAAGACCAGCGTGACATACTACGGTACTCCTACCGCCAAAATACACTCCATATCCTCTCCTTATTATCCTTCCTATCCTCTCCTTTTAATTCTTCCTATCCTCTCGTTAGTATCCTTCCTATCCTCTTCACCTGCTATTTCTTTCCTTGGAGATGGCGAAGCGCAAAAGATGCTGCTGGTGTTGCTAACATCTATAGGCTGCGGTAACCGCTTGCCATCAGGTTGGCCGCATGCTTGTTTGCCACCCACGTAGTATAAAAAAAAACACACTAGTAGTGCTACAGTCGCGCTACAAAATTAACTCTCCCAAAAATTAAGATAATGAAGGAATTCATATGCTAAAGTATGTCTGTAGTTTTGAGCCGATTTGGAAATTGTTTTTTTTTATAAAATACTTTTCGTGGTATGCCAATTCCATACCTTTACTCTCCTACTATCTTAGGTCTGCCGTTGGTAGCAAAAATCAGTAAAGAAAATGGTGGAATGATAAAAGAGAACTTGGAAAACGTATATAAACACAAACGACGGCCATTTTCTCATTCTTCATCAACACAAAACATTCATAATGCACCTTCATCAAACCCGAGTCTGCACAGGACATTGCATCAACTAGGTACGTCATTCTTGCTGCTAAACGCCAATGTGCCTTGCTCCAACTGCAGTATCTACTTATATTAAAAAATAAATATGAAAAGACTCTAATAGCATGTACTAAAATAACAATTTCATCTAACGAAGACACGAGCCAGTTTTGCGAGGCGATCAGATCAAAGAAAGCGACGCCGCAAGCGCTGAATTAACCATCGTTTATGTAAGTAGATCAAAATGGCGGTCGGCTTTGATATTACATCATTTTTTGTAATAATATAATACCACTTAATATTACCGTAGTTAAAAATATTTTTATAAGACTATAGGTATATTAGGCTTTAGAAAGAAAATACTTTTATTACATTATACATCATAAAAAAATTAAACTATTATATTGGAATTATATTCATATCCAATAAAATTGCACAGAGTATGCAGTGATCAGTGATCTGCGCTCGCGCGCAAGTGACGATATGACTTACTGACAGATGTGGCGTGTGCGCACCCTGGCAAATAGGGCTGCTGCATA
Source organism: Leucoma salicis (assembly GCA_948253155.1). Taxonomy (NCBI): domain Eukaryota; kingdom Metazoa; phylum Arthropoda; class Insecta; order Lepidoptera; family Erebidae; genus Leucoma; species Leucoma salicis. Next base: position 23,290,219 of record OX411820.1, on the reverse strand, counting down.
CACGTTTATTTATAGAAATATGGCAAAAAATGTGACATGTTGTGTATAAATAACCTTATTTATCATTTACTTGACACACTTTAGGAATGTTTTCACGTGCAAATATTTGGATTGAAGAATTTAAAATTTCACATTATGTGATTTTGTGGCAATTTATTTTAAAACTTTTAATAAAGTATAAGCCTTACTTTAGCACTTGATTTGGTCCAAATTAACTAGATAGGCATAACTAGGACGGTAGCTAGGCCAGATGACATCATTATCATGCATCATACATAACTTTACGTTTATCTTTGGTGTCAGAGCGGGACACATGCGGCATTAATAAAAAGAAAAATATCTTAATACCTAAATACCTATTATTATGCGAAAGTGGAAGTATGCAGGTACAGGGGGCGACGGAGACAAACCTACCTAGACCAAATCGGTCATGATTGTATTGAAGAAAGGTGGAGTCAGGAGTCTCCGAAACCGACGAGCGTGTATTAAGAGACTTATAAATGTTGAGGAAGCGAGAGATGTATGCAAGAATAAAGCCTTTTGGCACTGTTCTTTCCGCTTACCTAGGAAGGGTAATGGTGTGATGATAAGTAAGTTTTGTCTGTTTGCAAAAACGGGACTGTCCCGCTCAAAGCGGGACGTATGGTCACGTTGATCATACATCTCTGTATAGGTAGGTAGAACTACTGTAACGGCAAGAAGCAGCTACATTCCGCAGTTGAAATATCATGGCGAAAAAAGAGAAAAGTATATTAATTTCATATAATGTTATAAAAAATGTAAGTAATAAATAACATGATAAAATAATACAAATAGTCACCAACCCTACTACAGGCAAGCGCCTCTTATTTATCCTCAATACTAGAACTTAACTTTTTGTCTCGCTTTTTCTACCTCTAACATTAGGCTTATGTAACATTTTTTCTATTACTTATCTGTGTTTGATGATTAAAAAAACTTTTTCTCTACTCCTGACATATGGCGACGGCGCGTGCGCTGCCACATTGCGCCAGTTTTTTTCGCATCCGATTCGAAATTCAAAATTCAAATATAGCGCATGTGCGCGGGCGCTGATATTATTGTTGGTTTTTGTTCTTTTTTTCTTTATTACATACCCTTCTGGTCTCTTATAAAAAGCAATAAATAAATAAAGTAGTTGATGCCAGGTGAATACACGACCTGGATGGAGTGGAGTTCATAGGCTTACAATGCTAAACGTCACTTTGGCAAAAATCTTACAGTTCATTCTTTATTCAATCATAATATTGACTGGTCTAACAAAAAAAGTAAAATACCTACTTATCTATCCTATTTTACTCATGGCCAATAGAGCCTTACCTGCCTTATGACATGTATTCTAGTCTAGTACCAAGTCAAATTTACCCGCACTTAGGCCCATGTTTTTGTCGCGCCATTTTAACTTTTTTCCCGCGCCAGTCTGTTGCATTTTTTCATAATCATTACGACGGCTGTTAAAGCATATTTTATGGCGACCGCAGTTGGGGGTAACTTATATATTTAAAGACGCCGCGATACTTAGGGGTGGTTTTTTAATTGATGTGTTTGCGGGATTAGCACTTCTTCATTTGCTTTTATGTTTTTAAATGATAACCCTTTAAAGAGTTAGAGGCGTTGAAAACTTAATTATAGAATGACGTACGATGTAACCCTGGAGAGCGAGAAATTGAGCATATTGTTGTTTTTTATTTCTTATTCTTTACAGCTATAAGTAAGTAGTTTGTGAAAGCACTAGGTTATCATGGGCAACATAATATATTACGTATATTTGCGTCAAAATTAGTGTTTTTTTTTTTACATAGTGATGTCATAAATATCTCAAAACAGCCGGGGTCATTGTCCTTTATCTCTGTGATATAATTGCGGCGCTGTAACGTATGTGTTTTGGCAAATGTCCGCCTGTCTGCCCCCACCATCCGTCTAACAACAGCACTATTGTTCCCCTATCCCTTGTAAATTATGTCTAGTTAGCAGCGATAGTGATGTGACGAAACAAACGTCTACGAGTTAAGTTTATTCGATATGATTCGGTAACAGTAAAAGTTATAATATTTGAGGAGCGCGTAGCCTAGTTGTGTACTTGCCGCTCAAACGATCATCACGGTTAAGCAAACTTAGCTAGGCTGGCGTCAGATTGGTGACACCTATTTGTGGACACCTGACTTCTATGTGCTTCAGAAGGCAGGTTAAACAGTGGATGTCAAATAACAAATTTTGTCCGTGTGATGACGGACTAAGAATACAAGTGTCACCACCCCATTCTTTCCCATGGGTGTCGTATGAGGCGATTAAGGGAAGTAAGCAATTATCATCTATTGCATGACTGGTGGTAGGGTTGAGTAACAAGTGGGAATATTCACTTGGTATCGGGCCCGAGCGGGTTGGTACCACCATCTCCAGTGTGACCGGCCATGAAGTAGTTGTTTATTTATTTATTTATCGTTGCGTTTTGGCTGTAGCAGGAGATAGCCGTTTATTCTTTCATTTCATATCGGTGAAATGAAATGGTGAGCAGCGGCTTGACAATACTCTCAGTATAGTTGAGTCCATGAGCGACGGTTACCATTTACCATCAGATGGGCTGTGGCTCGTCTGCCACCATATGCAATAAAAAAAAACTAGACGTTGCGGGACGTCTACCAGATGTGAAAACATCGAAATTGTTTTGTAGAAATAAAATGATCATAACTTGACAAAGTAAGTACTCCTCAAGATGAATCAAACGAGTATAAACTCGATAGGGTTGCGTCGTTTCATTACAGAGTTACTGTGACCACTTTCCAGCTCCATCGTCAGACCCTGGATACCATCTAGAGACAAAGTACTCGTCAAGACGAATCATACGAGCCCAAACTAGATGGAGTTATGTCGTTTTATAACGGAGTTCCTATGGCCACCTTCTAGCTCCATCATCAGATCCTGGATACTATCTAAAGACAAAGTACTCGTCAAGACGAATCAAACGATTCCAAACTCGATGGGGTTGCGTCGTTTCATTACAGAGTTACTGTGGCCACTTTCCAGCTCCATCATCATACCCTGGATACCATCTAGAGACAAAGTACTCGTCAAGACGAATCATACGAGCCCAAACTCGATAGGGTTATGTCGTTTTATAATGGAGTTCCTATGGCCACCTTCTAGCTCCATATCAGACCCTGGATACCATCTAAAGACAAAGTACTCGTCAAGACGAACCAAACGAGTCCAAACTCCTTTTGATCAAAATTTTTTTAGCATTTGTCATGCTCCGCACTTTTTAAAGTACCAATTATTTGTGAATAAGGAAAAAGAGATTTTTTGTACTAGCGGGAATCGAGCCCGCGTCTTTTCCAATCCGGGGAAGTGATCTAAGCCACTGAGCTATAGTACAGACCTTTCGATCATCCCAATCTCCTTATTACATTTGTCTTTACGAGTCTAAACTCGATAGGGTTGCGGCGTTTCATTATGGAGTTCCTATATCCACCTTCCAGCTCCATCATCAGATCAGCTCCATGTCATCATAATATTGCATTGTCACGCGATATACATATTCGTGTAAAATTTCAGCTCAATCGGAAACCGGGAAGTATGTCAAATCTAACTTGCAACATTTGAACGGGACAAGTAAAATAAAAGCGTCGCCACGCTAACAGCCGATCATCCCACCGCATTAGATGTTTCTCATCAAAAAAAAAATAACATTCTGGTTACAGATTCTTAGAGGCCTGTATTAAATTGTCGCCAACTGTCCCCTTAGTTAGGTTGCACAGGTCTAGGCATAGGCAGTCACTCCGTATAAACACTTGTGGATCAGCTGAAACCGAATGAATCGGATGGCGACCCCAACTTAGTTTTAGAAAAGGCTAGGGAGGAGACGATGAACCACCGAAGGAATGTAACATAGTTCCAGTGGCCCGCCAATAAAGGCGGAGAGACGGCACACGGCGGGTTTCTTTAGTGGGTGACGGCCCCACACTACCCTGTTCGTTGCCCCGAACGACGGGGTGTGCGGTGAGAAACATTTTTATCCGCCTTAACAAAAAAAAAGGGAGGAGACGATGATAACAGTGTACTATATTTTTAGTAGATATAATGTACTTATTCCAGTTTACTAGGAGCAGAGGACCACTTAATAATATAGAGTGGATTGCATGAAGAATGATATGACTAGAAATAATGCGAATATACTGATAACGTCTGATAGAAGTGCGAAATATTAAATCCAACCGAAAATTAATTGTGATTATACTAGATAATGATGAAAATAATAATGATATTATGTGTACCCTTTATGTAGGTTTATATGTTTGACAAATAATTAGCAGATGTGGGACCGTGGCACTTAAGAGAGCATGGAACTGATCATCATTTGGGCGATTATTTGCCGATAATAAACTAAAATATCAGTACCAGCCGATTGCACATCAGACCATAGCTATTTAAATAATCAGGCAGGTGATACAATCTGTCCATCCATCTATCAGCCTTTCAACGTTCACTGAAGGCATAGGCCTCCCCAAGAGAACGCGACAACGAGCGGTCTTGCGCAATTAGGCCACGGAATAGCGGAGCTGCCGTGACTGGGGGCCATTTTATATTTCGTGCTCATTTTGGGGGATGGTGCCGTAATCGCCACGCTTGGCAGGCGGGTTTGCGATCGCAGTGGTTGTTGTTAATACTCGAGGGAGTGCTGCTTCCACTCCCCCGGTATTCCCTCAGTCGGCTCTTACGACTCCCATGAGTGGAGAGGGGTGAGACAATTCTAGAGCCAGCCCCACCAGCCAGATACAATCTATAGCTATTGATAAAGGGAAGGAGGTCTGCCCTTACGCGCGCATAAGAAAAAATTAAGTTTTCCATGTTTAATTTCTTATACACTTAACCCTTACTAAAATAAAAATATTGCGATATCTTCATCTATACTAGGTACATATTATAAGGCTGTAACAGAGCTGTATCTGTACATTTAAGATATTTGAGAAAAAATTACTGAATTTAGCTATTAGGCGTGTCTAAATACGAAACTATTTTTTTTTTATTTTTTGTCTGTTTGTTTGTTCGCGCATCAAGTTAAAACTAGTGAACGGATTTTATTGCAACTTTTTTTGTTTGATAGCTCTTGGTTGGACTTAACAACTGATATACATTTTTTTCTCGCTACTATCTTGGGAACCTGAGATATAACCTAAAAACTAGCTTTTGGCTGCGGCGGAGCCGCGGGCAAATGCTAGTTTAATATAAAATTATTAAAGTTTTACGAAACAACGAATTTTATAATTTCTACGAGTTCAGTGAAATAAAATACCCTTTTTAATTTTTTTAATATAATCGCCAACGTAGGCGCGCAGGTATCAGATAGTTTTAAATAAAAATAAGAACCCCTACTTATTTTATCGATATTCTCACTCACTACGCACATCACTGGGTACTGCCATTACTGTAAGGTTGCAATGTCTTTGGAGGCATCCCAACAGTCAGCGTCTTTTGGCACCAACGCCACATCTCACCATCGGAGTCGTCGTAATATTATAATTTATAGTAGTACATATATATAATCTCGGACTTGACTTGCTTCCAGGAATTAGGTTTCTTAACTTAAAAAAAGAGAGATAATCTATCATGGACTACTGGTAGATATCTATTTAGTGAAAAGGCAGTACTTCTGATGTTGAGCCGGCTCGTTGAGGTCATCGACAAGGTTGCTAGCAAGCTCGTCGATGATCTTGTCGGTGGATCCAGGGGATCACCGCGTGAAACCGCGTTTGTAATTCTATTTTTATTGAGCAGCTGATTATTTATACAAAATAAAAATAGCCTAAGGTAATCCTTATAACAATCAGAAATCTGCCAGTGAAAGTCCACCCTAAATCGGTCCAGCTCTTCCGTATATTAGCTGAAACAAACAAACAGGTATACAAAATTTTTAAAATTTGGTATTTTGTTATAGGTAACGCGTATAAACTCTCGTATACATTTACCACCTTACTAATAAACATTGTTTAAACTCCGAATAGTAATTCAGTGTTTTGTTCCGTTCTTTCAACGTCAAAATGTCATATTAGTGACAAAGACATAATACTGAATAGCCCTTAGTGAACAGTCGTTATTTACACATTACAAATAGACACTTCAATTTTATTTATTTGTATAGATTTTCGCATAATGTGCTATAAAGTAAAGTATTTATATTCCGGAGTCACGGGCAGAATCTTGTAAAATATCAATAAGTCAGCTTACGACTCATTAACAATATCTATTTAGTTATACAGAAGAACCGTCCATTTTTCAGGGATAAAAAGTAGGCATGCGCTTTTCTGTATTCCAAACTAAGGGCATACAAAATAATACGACGTGTAACAAAAAAAAACACAATTAATTACTTATTAGTAACGATAAATTACATAGCCTGCCGTGTGGGGCCGACACCAAGAATAGCTCCACCCCCGTCTCTTCCTATGGGAGTCGTAAAAGCCGACTAAGGGATTACCGGGAGACCGGGCAGCAGCGTTCCTCTGTGTACTAAAAACATCCACTGTGATCGCCAACCCGCCTGCCAAGCGTGGCGATTATGGTAAAACCCCCATTTTGGGGAGGCCTATGTCCAGCAGTGAACGATGAAAGGCTGATGGATGGATGGACATAGCCTCTACTCTAAAGACGTCACACATACATAAATAATCTTAAAAGAAAAATAGCCATTTCACGGGAACCGCCCGCTTTTCCAGAATAAACACTAGCTTAAGTCCTTTTTTGCTCTCAGGGCTACATTTATGCTAAATTTCGTAATAATTAGTTACGACGTCACGAAGTAACCACTAACAAAGTCACTACGCATTACATAAAATATTAGCAAGAATTTGTAGTAGTGTATTTAAGAGGTTTCGAGCACACGAAATGAAGAAACCAGACAATAATTCATACACTTATCCTCCACTAAAAAAATACAACACTAAAATTAATCTCGGATACTAATAATAGCAACGTCTAAAAAATTAATTCGCGTATTTCCCCGTCATGTCGCCGAGTGTCTGACATTGGGACACTCCGATACATCTATATTTAGATGTCTAGACATCTCTGAAATAAGAATGTGTTGAATGCAATAGTGTTAATTGTAAAAGCACAAGAACTCTCGAGTGATTACGAGATGCGTCACAGCGGATGCTCAATGTTTGGCGCAGGCGAGTTAGGGATGGGCGATGCTGTTCATCGATCCAATTTTAAGGATCGTATTAAATAGAGTATCACGAGCCGATTGAAAATAAAAAGAATATTTGTTAATAACACTAATGTCAACTCATTATATCCCATGAGTGTTGTACAAGGTGACTAAGGGAAGTAAGCGCATTTCTTACCTAGATGCAAAATTCATTAGTAAAATGTAATAACATTTACAGGCAGCGGTGCCGCCAAGATTATGTTTACAATACAATGTAAACAACATTCATAATATGTGTACAACTCACAAATAAGAAGTACTTTCGTAAAGTTGTTTTGTTACGTTTACTAAAACTTCGTAGTCCATCCATCAGCTTTTCGACATCCACTGCTGGACATAGGCCTCCCCAAGAGAACGCCACAACATATGTTTCGCTCATATGGGGGATAGTGCCGTAATCGCCACGCTTGGCAGGCGGGTTGGCGATCGCAGTGGATGTTGTTAATACTCGAGGGAGTGCTGCTGCTCACTCTCCCGGTATTCCCTCAGTTGGCTCTTACGACTCCCATGAGTGGAGAGGGGTGGGATAATTCTAAAGCCGGTCCCACACGGACAACAATCAAAAAAACTTCGTAGACAAATCACGTTCTATCCGGATCCGATCTTTGAAGTTCAGCATGTATCCGCCCAAAAATCGTTTGGCCTCGATCGAATCCAGTAATCTGCATCGCATGCTTTCGATTCGATTTTCCAAAAGATCAGATCAGTTCGGCGAGTCCCCCGACGAGTTGATGTCTATCGTTGCAATGAATATGGATCGCATGCACTAGCGCTCATTTAAGAATTCACACATTTACTGGGATAAGATAATACGGGAAATGTCGTGCGTCACTGTCACTAAGTTGAAACATTTAGCAACAAACTTTTGTTTAGCCAATATCCCTGTTCACGTGGAACTCCTTATAGGGATAAATATGTGTTTATCCTGGCCTTATGAAATATCGTACAAATTCCTTTGACTCGTTTGGTATATTTGGCAAAAATAGCTTTATTTACTACGGGAACTATTCATTTTTCGGAGTAAAATGAATCTATAATTCTGTCTCAGTCGTTTAAGCGTGATCGAGGGACAAACATCTAAACATCTTTGCAAACTTTCAATATTAGTAGGAAGTACGAAAATAGTTAGCTATAAAATGCTGAATACATTCGACATTTTATCGCGGGCAAGATATAGGTACGTAGTAGGGTTGTCAGGTCTGAGTGCCTTGATTTTTTTCTCCAACATTGTAAGTAACTCTATTCATAATTCATAGTATTATACGTATACCTAATATAATATTATATATCTGAATTTAGTACGGAGTAAGCACAAATCCCACAGGAGATGAGAAATTGAAGTACTTACTCGATCTTCAGGAATGCAGGGATGAAAGGCAAATTTCAAAGCTGTTACTTGTTACAAACCTAATTCCACAACGGCGTAGCTGCGGTTTTTAGCTCTTATACTTAAAACTATCGTCGTATACGAGTATATTCAAGAATTCAGCACAGTTCTTTTAAAATGCGTCATTATCATGGTCTGCTTAGACTACATAGTCTCCTGGTATCTCTTGCAAAACACTAAGACACTCGGTTATAGCAGATTAATAAATATAATACTATAATAATAAATACTAGTTAAATCTAATATTTAAATCTTATGTAAAGACCACACAATTCATATAATTCAAAGCGACGCCATTTAATTCCAATCAAGCAAAGATTATAGATAATAAAACAGCAAATTTCGAAATGTTAATTTTCTTGTCGTATTATTGAAATGGTCATTTAAACAGCCATTATTCCGCCTTAATAGTGTGAACCGATCGCTATCTTTGTCGTAAAATAAAAGCGCAATGAAAACGCCGCCATTTGCAACTCATTTTTTTTTTCTGCGATTTACTGATGTTGAACCACAGTATTGTCAGCGTTTACGCTTATTTTTACTAAATACTTAAAATAAGTGTTTGTAATTGATTAAAATAAGATACATACATAATATGTTTAACAGTTTTTGAAGTTAAAACGATGGTCGGACGTTAACGAATTTATTTTTAAAGTTCCTTGCTTTGTGCGGCCGTGTGTAAATTTTCCAGAGACGGAAAGGTCGACTCCGCTAAAAAATATATGCTTATACCAGCTCTTTGTACTTATTTGTAGCGCGCTTTTAAAATGTAAACATTGAAGAATATGATTATAAAAATAATTTTAAGCGTCTTAAAGTCAGTAGGGATTTTTTTGCTAATAATTACCTACTTACAAGCACTCTTCCACCTCTGCTTATGGTAAGTGGTTACAAATACTCATGGACCTACACTAGGATGTTTCATGACTACAAAAACATGAAGCATAAAAAATACTTTTTTTTATGAAATGATAGTTCTCAATTTCTTCAGGGTTTCTTCAGCGTCTAGTTTTAATGATTCTTTCTCCCCTCCCCTTTTCCCACTTATTGTGGAGTCGGCAGTACATGTTTTCTTCTCCGACTCCATAACACTCGTCGCATTAACCACCTTCTTACTGATATCTTCACACAATTCATCCATATTTTCCTTGTTCTACCAACTGCTCTCCGTCCGTCTACTTTCACGATTAACATTTCTATACTTATATGAAATTCATCTCTCCTCATCAGCATCACATGTTCATACCACGCTAACCTATTACTCTTCCGTTATAAAGAATCTTCTCTGATTTAAAACTACTTGAGTCAGTTAGTTCTCAATTAAAACCCTTTTAAGGAATCTATTAGGTTTGATTGATATTCAACAATGGTTTCCGATACTTTACAGCAACTATAGACGTGTCTCCGAAATTTACTAACAGTTTTTAGCACAATCGCGTAAATATCAGAAAGTATTATGCGTCTGTTCTGTTTCACCAAACATTGTCTATTCCTGTCAGTCAGACGGTTTTGATAGCATTTAACTGGACGTATCTCTGTCGCGTACGCAAATAAACGTCGATGCGGCCCCCAACAGACTGACGGTGCATAGAGCGAAGAACTCACAACACCTGAACAAGATTTTTTTAACAACTCACAGCTGGGCACGGACCTTTCTTCAGATTGTGAAAGACCTGGGTGATAGAGTACCACTTTAGCAATTAAAAAAAACATAAATGTCACTTACATCTAATCCTTTTATACTGCTGAAAGCTTATATCGTCGTTATATCGTAATATCTCTCGTGCAGGCTTGCGATTGTTGTCTACCTTTAGCATTTTTTTTAAATTCTTAATTATATAAATTTCTAAAAGTCAGAGCTACGAGTCAGCACAGAGATCGAACTCGATATTTATGTTTTGTCAGTCCTCGATCTTATTAAAGCTTAGGGACACAGCAGAATAGTCATATTTTTCGTAGCCAAAGTTAAGACGCACTTAACATACGCATAAGATACATAATAAAGTTTAGTGTATTACTAAGATTAATAACAATTACTCGATTCTCTTTAGATAAAGGTACTTAGTGATGAGCAAGCAAGACTAAGGTCGAGTCTTAGTTTTGCAAAAAGGTCCTTTAAGACTTATTTTGCCCATCACTAACTATTGATACTGGTCAACTTATTATAACCAGTAGTAACGGACACGTAAAAATACGAGTAAAGTCTTTGTTACTTCTATACTAGAGGTAAGCTGTGGTTCCAGATCAAAGCGGACACACGACGGGATACGCAGACGACGTCTCGACGACACCCTCCTTACCCCTCTACCATCACAGCGTCGCGTGGCGCTAACGCACTATATTTGCATACCAATGTCATTAAATGTGATGGACTCTATTATGTGAATTCAAAACGTTACTTAACAGAGGGAATACTCTCCGCGATCCGAAGTGAGGTGCATCTTCTTCCTAAGTAGTGGGGCTACCAGAGGAGGGTCTACTTTGCCTAATGTAATAAAAAACTTAAGTTTACTTATTACATACATCAATGAATTGAACATATCAAAAATAATCATAGACACCATTTTTTGCTAGAAAAACGAAATAGGCTGAGTATGTGTGTAATACACGTGTATTAATTGTTGTTAAAGTTTGTAACATCCTCGCCCACGCAACAGACTCGTAGACGGTGAGTTTTGTCGCAAGATGGAGGATCAAGCGAACAGATTAACTGTAGTTTTTGAGCATTTTTTAATTCTTTCGAGGCGAGGGTAGTAGTACATACTACTTAGGTAATTAGAAGAGTATAATGGATGACTATACAGTTTTTGATAATATGGGACTATAAAAATATATGATTATAAAAAGACATAGGTATAATGCCTATTTTTTATACATAATATTATATATATTATTATTTTTTAATCGACGTCTAATGTTTCTCTAGATGCCTTCGAGGATTAATTCGTCTTCTTATATAAGCTAGGTGTAATAATTGGAAAGTTCCCACAAATCGGTTTCTATTAATTAAATCGCAATTTACATTTCTTTTACATTTCAATAAAACTGCATTAGCTGACTGTCATGTTATTAGCGGTGTCAATAATAGATTATCCACTTAGTAAATAGACCAACGTGCAAAAGTTATTTCCGAATAGACGCACAAAAGAAGGTTATGTTGCGTATTTAAAGTAAATTTCGAATGTACGAAAATAACGTAGGCGCACTAATCACTTAGCAACATTCTTATTTTACGCTGTGCTAATGATAGTACGTCTAGTCATCCAGTGAACGAACCAAAATGTCGCCTAAAATAACTCTATTGTTCGAACGCATTCAAATTTATAACCCTACCTATTCTTATTTTAAACCTTTAAAAATAATGGCTTAAATGTGGCATTCTTTTTACGAATTATAATTTAATTTTAATAATGGAATGACGCAGGTCGGTGAGGTTTGGTTTTTAATATCGATTGATAGTGTTGGACGGAAATCAACTATGACGAGCTGCGGTGACATCCAAAAACCTTACAATATCGTTTATGGAATACAAATTATCAATAATTGTTTATACAGTTACATCGCCTACACGCGATACAGGCAGCTAGTATCAATTCTTTCATTCGAATTTAAATCGAATATCAATTCATATTTATATAATCATTAGCTTTTTATTACATTTTTCAGATAACTAAACGAAATGGTTCTTTATAATTTACAAAACTTTTATGTGCTAATATTAATTTTTGATTGTGTCTGTAAATAAATAGCACATGTACGAGCGGGAATCGAACCCGCGTCTTTTTCAATCCGGGGTAGTGCTCTAAGCCACTGAGCTATCGTACAGACCTGTTTGGTCATTCCAATTTCCTCATCACATTTGTCTTTACGACCAACGCCATCTATTTAAAAAGTAGCGGAGCATGTCAAATGCTAAAAAACATAGATCAAAAATGTTTAAAAAAATCGCGCCATCAAATAGTATGAATTTTAAAACCAAAAATAAACTTACTAGGTATATTTTTTATTTTTTATTTAAATAGTTAAAGAAAGTTACAATTATCCAATATAGTACCTAAAAACTAATACAAGTTTGAGAAGGTACTCACATTTAGACGGCGTACCGCTTGCACACTTATTTATTATAAGTAATAATTTTCTATACAAAATGCAATTAATGTACAATAAATCAAAACCTAAGATTACAAACTTCGAAAATAAGCAAGTAGGTAAGTAGCGAAAATCTTTGTCATTATAATATCTCATACAAATACATGTTAATGTTACTTTTACTAAGAGAGGGTAGTGAAGACAATAAATGCCCACATCTGGCACGATCAGGCGAACCAGTCATATAGCCTGTATATGCAATTAAATAACACAATTGTATGTTTAGTGTGAAACTATGAATCAATTAGAATGTGAATAATATAATATACACATTTACACATATATATTTATATACATATAAACTATATATTTGTTAATATGAGTCCTTAACCCAATGTACCGAAGTAATATTTTTCATACATTTGCTTATTAATTTTATTATTTATTGTGTTATTTTTATGCGTGTAGGTATTTCATTTATTAGTGTAGGAATTATATAGGCAAAAGTTCGTCTTCCGTAATAATTATTTATTTTATTTACCTTTAATTTATTTGGTGTTATACTTCTTGTATTTAGATTACGGGCTATTTAGATATTTTTATATATATTTTTAGCATTTGACATGCTTAGCACTATACATTAAACACAAAGTGAAAAATGTGAAATCGAAAATAACAGTCAGGAGCAGGATTTGAAGGGTTTGCGTCATTATTAGGTAAAATCTTAATTGTAAAATTAAGTTTACCTGGTCGGTATAATGTATGAAAATACTTCCGACAAATGGCGCAGGCGTCACCCAAAGACGTTAAGTATGATGTGTTATCGAAATTAGCAGTCAGGAGCAATTGTCAGGATGGCTGAATTGGTAAAGCATCTGGACGGTATCCAGAAGATGCAGGTTCAAATCCTGCTCCTGACTGTTATTTTCGATTTCACATTTTTCACTTTGTGTTTAATAGATTACGGGCTATTTTTATGTTTGCATTATGATTGTTATATTGTTCTATTAATAATGACATCTTTACTCTTTTTTGAACAGGTAATTAATAACATTACAATAGGAGAAAAGACCCGAAGCGTCGTCTTTAAAATTTATTTTTATGTTATTGAGTACTAACTTTTTTAACATCCTTGTTTGTATATTGGATTTTTTTTTCTAAATAAGATTGAAATGTCCAACCATAGGTGGTAATACTATAAGATATTATGGACTTAGCTAGAGCACATGTTTTGAAGTACTATAAAAGGAACTTTCGATTTTTTATGCAAAATTTTGCGAGTATAGTACGTAACTTTTCGCATACAGCGTCTATATGATGACTCCAGCTAAACCTATTGTCTACAATCAAACCAAGGTAAGTGTGGTAAGCAACTTGTTCGATGACATTACACGAACATTTCCCCTTATTACTTATACTATGCAAACAGTTATGATTATGTGCAATGATTTCGAATGATTTAGGATTTCGTACATAATTCGAGTGTACTTATTGGATTAATGCATGTAAATGCATTCCGATAGATGGCGTTGGTCGTAAAGACAAATGTGATGAGGAAATTGGGATGACCAAACAGGTCTGTACGATAGCTCAGTGGTGAGCACTTCCCCGGATTGAAAAAGACGCCTCCTTTCCTTATTCACAAATAATTTGTACTTTAAAAATTAGTGGAGCATGTCAAATGCTAAAAAATATAGATCAAAAATGTATACATAGCACATGTCTAAATTTAGTTATTTTTACATAACTGAACCCAATGAGAAGGAACGAAAAACTAAATCTAAAATAATGGATTGATCGCTCGACTGTGTTTTAGTTGTCATCGAAAATATAACAACAATAAATATAGATCATAATCTAAGTGGCGGCTCGTCGGCAAATCAAGCAGTGGTAACTTCCGCAATGACTTACAATAAAGCTCGATGTGGGGGACTTCTGAATATATTTTCATGTGACCTCCTAAAAGGTCATTCATTCATCGAAAGCTTCATTATACCAGGCATCATAAAACTGTAACAGAGCTGTGTCGACACATTAATATTCAAAAGTTAATATGACTGTAGGCTATTTACGAGTTACATACCTAATTTAAAACATTAATCGCGAATTATGCGAAAACTACCGTTTCTGTTTTCGTTTGATGGGTTTTGATTAGATATAAGAACTAAGAATACATTATTTCACTATTTGGGCAATCACAGATACTAACCAAAATGAAGTTACCTTATAAATATATTAAAACAGTATGTTTAAGATAGCGAAATGCTGCTCTCATGTGTAATAACTATGCTAATTTCATACTTAGCACCACCAGAGTACATCCCTGATAAGCCGCTGCTTATCATTACTATACTCAACAGAGGATCGGAATTAGGATTCTCCTCCCCACAGACTAAAATTACATTAATGTTTGATGACCGGAAAAAATTAAAGAAAACGATAGGTTCTTCCTATACTTTCAGGGATTTTATAATCTGGATTTCTTAGCGCCGCTTACGACATCTATCGGAAGAACAGAAAAGTAACTACGTTAAATTAGTCCAGCAATACACAGCATAGGTATCTCTTATCATTTGAAGAACCGTTTCGTATGACCCACATAATTTATAAATATTATTATATTAAAATAACAGGATCAGATAAACCGCTACACATTGTGAGGAACAAAAAAGAGGCTGTATACCTCCAGACGTCTGCACTAGACGACATCTGTTCCACGCGAATATACACTTACACACATGCCGATCCAGATGACTAGTTCGTCGCATTTTAAGCATTTATGCTTATCTGCCACGGAGTAAGGTATAAATTTGACTGACATTCTCTAGACGTGCGTACTTTAATTCGAAAATATTTTCAACCTAATTTAGTCATAATACAGTAGGTTTTTAGTTGTTGTAATTTTTTTGTGTATTTTTTTCGGAAGTAGAATAATTCATATGGTAAGGAACCAGGAGCGTGTCACGTTTCGCGGCAGATGCGCGTTTAATTTCTGCGCACGCGTCTTTCGGCGACCATGAATTTTAAGCTTCGTTTAGTTTACCAGTTGTTTGTTTTTTTTTGACCTCTCTGCATGTTGTAAATTGTGGTTTTAGCAAATTGGCTATTTACGAGATATTTGCGGTATACATAAACTTTACTAAGTAGTAATGCAATAATTGACTCTGTCCGCGTGGACTTTAGTATATACCTAAATAGAATAAATACGTGTGGCACACTATCTCTATGCAAAAATTGTTATTCCACAGAAATTATCAATTTTTCTGGGATAGAAAGTAGCCGATGTCTCTTTGTGTGTAAAATTTCATTTCAATTGGTTCAATAGTTACATCGTAAAAGCGTAATAAACAAACAAACATAGAAACTCAGTTTTGCATTTATAATATTAGTAAGGTTCCTAATATACCTAATATGTACGAAAATGAAGTCCTTCTCGCTCAGAAAGTCTCTCATCTTACTAATTCTGAATAGCAAAAACGAAGCGCTATCTGTTTAGTCCAAATATTTTCATCCATGGATGACGTCGTAAGATCTCATCTCGTCACTTTCTCCAGCATGCAAATGACTTGAACTTGTTCGCACGTGCGGTAGTACCTGCGCAAGTAACCCAGCTGCGCGAACAGCTGCCATTAACAGTGCCACACAGCTGGATCAGCATGCGGCCATGTTTGAATACATCTCTAGCAGTTTTCGAGATGACGACCTGTGAGATGTCTAAATGGAGCCATATTCGATTCTGAATAATGTCTGTCATATACGATACTTGCATGTGTCCTTGTGCCCGTGGGATTTTTCGCAAATGACCTAACAACTAAACAGAATTGTATGAAAGGACGGTGCCCATTTTTGGGCCCAGGAAAAGCAACAATGTGCCTAAATAAATTACTTACCTAAATTCATAATTTTTTTTTTATTGCCAATTAATTAATATTATAAGTTTTCGTACCGGACAAAAAAAATATATAATTAATAGTCATAAAATTGCTTATATAAAATTTTTAATAATTTGTAATTATTAGAAAATATCAAATCGATTTCTATTCGATACTAATTAAACAAACAGCAAAGCTTAAAACATAATATAACTCTGTAACTGCCTCGGTGGTGTAGCAGTAGTGTATGCGACTGCTAATCATGAGGTCTCGGGCTTGATCCCCCGGTCGGGCAATGTTATTGCGCTTTTTCCTAAACAGAAACATTCTCAGTAACAGTCCGGAGTTTGGAAATGTGCCCGGTAGACGTCAATAGGCTCGCCCCCTATTACGTGGGACTTAAACATAGCTGGCGAATCGTGGGTGTGTAATACACCTCTGCCTACCCCTTCGGGGAATACAGGCGTGAAGCTATAACTCTGTGGTAACGTATGTGTTGAATGTATGATACCGTATATTTCGGGTGCGATACAATACGCTAACATATATGTGTCGCAAAGCATAATATTTAAAGATGGCAATTAATGGAATGTCTAGCAATCACTAGCTAACTTATCATCACGCCATTTCCCTTGCGGGGTAGGTAGAGAGAACAGAGTTCCAAGAGGCTCTATTCTTGCATACATCGCTCGCTTCCTCAACATTCATAATTCTCTTCAAACACGATCGCTGGTTTCAGAGACTCCTGACTCCACCTTCCTTCAATTAATTACCGATTTGGCCTAGGTAGGTGAGTCTCGGTCACCCCCTAACACTTTTGTTATTTTCATTACTAGCCTATTTGATGTGATTTTTGATTATTGCTTGAGTGTGTTTAGTTGTGATGCGATTACAGACGTCAGGCGGTAGGTGACGTCTGAAAGCTGACAGCTGACGGATAGCAGTTAGTCAATTTAGAAGGAGGACAGACGTTCCTACGATATTCATTCGATTGGCAAGAGCGCATACAGTTGGTCATGGTCGCGATATAACTAACCTCACTGCATTCCGTGTGATTATTTTGAGAGTTACATCCTAAAATATTGTGAGCATCACTTGTTATTTTGTTACCAAAACTAAGCTATCCATAAAGATCAGTGTATTGAACAATAACCCAGTATGATTTCAAGATGGGTAATCTTGAAATCACACTGCGTCATATCTGACCATCATAATGATACACGAAAATGAAGATGTGCCCTTGCCCTCGTTATATGCATTTGTTTCTAGGATAACTAACTATCATATATTTGTAATGGATGGTTTAGTTATAATACACGTACCTATGTAATATTTTTAATTAGGATTTAATAATGACTCTTTTTTTATTTATTTTTGTCATTCGATATTGGTAATCGGGTCCAAAGTAATTTTAATATGGCAATAATAATTTAATACTTCACAGAGCTGTCATGTCACCTGGTCCATCACAACATCGCAACACAACAATTGAGTTGAATTACAAGAAGATATATTCCTCCTAGGATAGGTGCTTTTCTTACGATACTATACGCTAGTTTTGTTTGTACCTTCTCCCCGAACGGGTCGGTACCACCGTGTCCTGTGTGACCTGTGGCCGTGAAGGACGTCGGCGTGTTTTGGTTGTAGCAGGAGATAGCCATTAATTTTTTCATTTCATATATAAGAAATGAAATGGGGAGTAGCGGCTTGACAATACTCTCAGTATAGTTGAGTCCATGAGCGACGGTTACCATTCAAGTCAATCCAAGACATTTAGGAAAAAATGTTTTATCGAAATTCGCAGTCCCGAGCAATTGTCACGATAGTTGGATTGGCAACGCATCTGGGGCGGTACCTATTCCAGGAGATGCAGGTTCAAATCCTGCTCGTGACTGTTATTATTGATTTCACATTTTTGCACTTTCCATCCATCCATCCATCAGCCTTTCAACGTCCACTGCTGGCCTCCCCAAGAGAACGCCACAACGAGCGGTCCCGTCATGGGTGATAATGCCGGAATCGCCACGCTTGGCAGGCGGGTTGGCGATCGCAGTGGATGTTGTTAATACTCGAGGGAGTGCTGCTGCCCACTCCCCCGGTATTCCTTCAGTCGGCTCTTACGACTCCCGTGGGTAGAGAGGGGTGGGACAATTCTAAAGCCGGCCCCACACGGCAACTTCGCACTTTATGATAATTTATATGGCTAACTATGTCAAATGCAAAAAAAAAATATAAAAATATCAAAATGATTTACAAAGGTGGGGTCTTACCAACTGAAACAAGCAAGGTTCTACTATGGGGAGCTTGTGCGAGTAAATGGCACTTATTGTTATTTACCCGTAATACTAGGTCAAAATAATTATTTAATTAGAGCCAGAATCAATTCACAACATGTAACAATAGAACTCACAATAGATGTCACAATAGAGCTTATTATTCTTATTTACTAATTAGTAAAGACTAAAAAAGCGATTTTGTTTAGAACATTAACAGCTTACAGCTTTAGTTATAGGGAAGGCGTGTGCACATTTCTTGACCACCATAGGGACGGATGGATGGACCGGGGAACGCACGCCACCTGTAAGCCCCCCTGCGAAGGTGCGACAATTCGGTATGAGGACGCGTCGATCAGTACAGGGTACCCAAAAGGGTAAACCGCTGGTGGACCACCGCCTGTATTGGCTTACCACTGGAACTGTATGCCATTACTTCAGTAGTCCGCCGGCAGCTTACCCTCAGGTACCCTCTCTAAGTGACGCATCTGCAGACCTAAGGTAGTATCTGCCGTAGCATCCATGCCGCGACTGCAGCTGCACCAGTTGGAATATAAAGACTTGCCCACTCCTTCAGCATCGGCTGAAGCGCTCCTGTGGTCCACACTACAAGACCCCCACTCCCATTGATGAATATTCTAGCCATTCTAACTAGGCGTAGACTAGTTTTCGGGATAATAATTCCCTATAAAACATAGGTAACTAGGGAACTAACTTAAGTATAAATACGCGTCGTGGTTTCAGTCAGACTCCGAACTATTATTGATTTGTTTCCTGATTGAAATTATTGTTCTGAACAAATAAATCATAAATGCTAGATTTTTAAATAAATTCAATTTAAGGCATATTCATATAAATAAATTTAGTTTAAGGCGTATTATAACCTCACTTTATTAAATAAAAATACGAATTTCTCTTTAACTTGGGTACCGAAATGAAAACTATTTATAGATTATGAAACTAGGCATTTTTTTCTATTAGATATATGAGAAATCAAGAAGGCACATGGATTATTGTACTTGGCCTAATCGCCTAACAAAATTGACATTCTCCTTTGGTATACCTACAGATAAATAGTATAGCCTGAAAGAATATATTTTACCCTGCTAAGGAGTTCCTGTGGGATGTATGCCTAAACGACTCTATGAACCAAATTTTGCAGTCTAATATTTTTTTACAAGCACAAGCCTAAAGCATAGCTACGTAAAGATTAAACCGATTTCAACGAAATCTGGTATAATGATAAATTGAAGCTTAGGTAAACACAGAATATTTTATCCCGGTAGGGAGATCCTCTAGGATACGCAAAAATTACTTAATAGCTTTGAATGTTGTTTGTTGTATTATCAGACCCGAGCGGTTCTAGAAAATGGTGAACAGTGGCTTAGACTTATAGTTACTCTTGCTATAGTTGAGTCCATGAGTGACGTTTAACATTTACCATCAGGTGGGCCGTGGCCCGTGGCTTGTCTGCCCCGTAAGTAATAAAAACTCCTTTTTACGTCTTTGCTTTTATCTTAACAACTGCAATCGTTTGCACAGTTGTTTTAATCATTTATTCGTTGATAATGCAATTCAACACTTAAATAAGATTATAGCAATATTTCTTCGTACTAATAAAGGACTAATAACTAATAAGCTCTAGGATGACAGTGTTTCCAGAGCCCATAACTGCAAATAAAAGCTACAATTTTGTCTATATTCAAATAATTCGATGTTCTTTCTTAATTTGTCAATTAGCAAGTATTTTTTTTTTAGGTCGAATATAATACCAGGGCGAGTTTAGTAAGTTATGAAAATGCTATGGAAATACGTAATCATCTTCGTGATTGTCTGAGATTCGATAATATCGATAAGGAAAAGGAAGTTAATTTGAAAAATGAAATCCTCTTCCACGCGCTTGTTTTGATATCTCCGTGATGTTTGCGTGTGGACACGAAACGTTTATTACGCAAGTTTTTGATGAATAATGCAAGATAAACACGGAAAATAAAGAATTATCCAGATCTTCCCCGAGGAGAAGAATGTTTACTTAATTGCCGCTAAACATGAGATCCATGAGATCATAGTGCTTAATTCTAATTTGGCACTATTTTGCCTATAGGGTAGGTATTTGATAATCGTTGTGTTTACGTTAAAAGTTCGAATAATTGGAATTTTCGACACGATATTCTGAAAACGAATGCCAGACAGTAGTTTTTAGGCCGGAATGTTCAATAATAAGCGTGCTTTCCAAACGATTGCGTGTTTTAAACCATCTACGAGTACGCAATTTAAAAGATTATATTTTGCTTTTTTTAAATCTTCTCGATTTACAGTTTTTGTTTGGATCTCCCTAAAATAAAAGAGCGTCATAAAAGTAGAACCGACATAATCCTCATCTTACTGCGGCCTTTACAAAGTGTAACGTATATTTTATTTGACCTCTAATTATGAATTTAACAAAATAACACGTAAAAAGATGATATTTCGCGTGTTAGTAACCACTGCAGGTGAGCGTCTGCTAAGGTACGTAACGTGCTTATTATCATCGGACGCGTATCCAAACGCACGCGCGCATTCTATTTTTGAAATTCGATCTTACATTTGAACATCCATAATCATTGCTTTTTTTTAATTGTGTTGTGGCCTTCGGCTGTAAAGATGCTGTTCACTTTGCCTATAGTAGTTGGCAATAAAAAATCCACAATTACAGTTACAGGTGTCGCCCTACATGGCTGTAGTATCAGTGGCGTAACTATACCATCTGGGGCCCGTGGCAAATTATCTGGATGGGGCTTTACCCGTAACATCGTCACTGTAATTTAATTTTAATAAATCACCTATTTACTTACCCAACAGTATTACCTACTAATATTGTATGCATTTTAGTTAAATGTCTAATAAATTTTATTTTTAAAAAACATAGGTATTACATAATTTAAATGAAATAATAATTTAATATTAACAACATAATTATTATCTTTTCTCCGAGCTTCTGTTCTGCAAAAGTTATCCAAATTTAAAGATTGGGCCATAGAATTTTCAATGGACAAAATAGCCAAGTTACATAGCCTATCTTGGTCCATATAGTTTCTAAATACTTTACTTATCATCACGCCATCTCCTCTGCGGCAGTAGGCAGAGACAACACAATGCAAAAAGGCTCTATTCTTGCATACATCTCTCGCTTTTCAGCATTCATAATTCTCTTTATACATGCTCACCGGTTTCGGGTAGACTCAGGTGGAGTCAGGAGTCTCCGAGAGTCTTTCAATACATGACCGATTTGGTCTAGGCAGGTTAGTCTCGGTCTCGCCCTGTACCTACATCTTTCCAATTTCGCATTGTATATCTTCTTCACCAATCATGTCCGAACCCTCGGAGCATTCCCTTTCGCATCTTTACTCCAATATTCTCTTTCAGATCTATTCGTCCAGATCTATTCGCTGTGTTACATCGTCGTAACGAATGCGGTCAGTCAGCGTCACTCCACAGGGATCGCATTTCGACCGTATTCATTTTGATCTCATGCTCCTTCCTGCATACCCAACTCTCGCTTCCATTAATAGTGTTGGGACAAGCACTGCGTTTTGTATTGTGACACGTGCCTTCTGGCCGAGGTGGTGGCTGCCAAGAAGTTGTCCCAAGGCGCCGTTCACTCCATTTTCCGCATTTACTCTCTTTTTTTATATGGTGTACTTTCCATCCCAACTGAATCCACATTGAAGATATACATAATCATCCACTTGTTCTAGCAGGCAATTGCCTATTGTTACTCTAACATCTGTTCTCGCTTCTCCTCTTTCAAAGACCATTATTTCGGTTTTGCTCACATTCACACATAGGCCCCTTTTCTTACAATCTTCTGTCATTAGGTCGACTAAGGTTTGCAGATCAGTCGCTTTTTTGCAGATCATTGTGCTAATAGCATCACATCGACCGCATCGTCTGCATATAGCAATGAATTCAGTCGCCAATCTGAACTCCCACATTAGTTTCATTTCATTCAGCATTTGGAGACATTTATACAGATATACCTATTATAATTTGTGAATCAGGAAAAAGAGTATTTTAGTCCGAGCGGGAATCGAACCTGCGTCCCTTCCTTTCCGGCGAAATACTCTAATCCACTGAGCTACCGTACTATTTTTTAGAAATAACCACTCCCGTTCCCCCATTCCCGCTCGTACTTAAATACTCTTTTTCCTTATTCACAAATTATAATTTGTACTTTAAGAGAAGCTGAGCATGTCAAGTGTTAAAATATAGATCAAAATGTTTAAAAATCACGCCATCAAATAGTCTGAAGCATGGCCTCCCGAGAAGGTGCGACGCTCCATGAGCGGATGCGTTGCTCGGTAGAGGGTACTTGAAAGGGTAAGCCGCCAGCGGACCACTGAAGTAATGTCACATAGTTCCAGTGGCCCAACATACAAGCCGATAGACGGCACACGGCGGGTTTATTTAGTACATAAGGGCCCCACACAATCCTGTTCGTTGCCCTGAACGACGGGGTGTGCGATAAGGTACATTATTTCCCGCCTTAACTAAAAAAAGGTATCATTTTTCAAACTTATAATCGCCCATTCAACTTCGTCCCTCCATACTGATGTCAACAGAGGATGCCGGTACCAAGTGCTGATCTATTAGACCACATGTGACATCGATATCAAAAGAATCAAAATATTCACTCCATCGGCTTAACACATCTTGTGTTTATGTAAGAATGTCTCCACCTTTAGACCTTATTTTATTTATTATGACGGCTGACCAACAACTGCGAGATTTCTTCAGGCTGCCTGGCTTCTGGCTGGCCAGAAGGCTTCAGAAGCGTTTGGTATTAAAATTAATTCTAAGTTTGCATCTCGGGTTGGGGGCCCCGTCAGGTCGGGGGCCCGTGGCATTTTGCCAGCCCTGCCACGGGGCCCCGTCATTTCGGGGGCCCGTGGCATTTTGCCAGCCCTGCCACCCTATAGTTACGCCACTGTGTAGTATGTAGGTATTATTTATTTTGAGAGATGCCCAAATTAACAATAACATTGTTTCTCAAAGACGTAGCCTATTTACAAGCAAACCATTTTTAATTTAATAATCAACAACATTACAGGAGACCCGTTCCTACCCCAATAGTGGGATAGAAAAAGGGTTGGAAAAAAAAAACATAATCTCCCATTCCCTCTGTTACTGATTTTATTAACTAATAATTTTAGCTAAATCCAGTCTAGCTATAATATAATAAAAATATATACAAATTACTATCTACAAATAGTCAACTACTTAAAATGCAATTACTTTCACTACAAAGCGCGGGAGGTCAGACTTTCCTAGCACCATCAATGTACTAGGTATAATATAATAACCAAAATGCTTTAATTCCTCAACAGATAAAATCGATTAATTGTTCCTAAATACTTCTCAACCGCATATTAACGTATAATTTTAAGTTGTGGCGGCACTTTAAGGGCAAATTAAACTCAAAGAACCGCGTTGAAGAAAGCCAACCGCATTTAGGGGTCGCGATTTGTGAACGAAAAAAAATATTTAAAGAGTCAATGCCCTCAACGCCATCTGGCGCTCGCGCCGTAATAGGGTCTTTGTGCATTAGACTGTAAGATTATGCGATTCGACCTATCTAAATCGTAACTATAGTAGATACGAGAAATGGTAGATATACCGTTCGTTTCTAATTAAAGTTATTGTAAACAAATTGCTAGTTTATTGTGATAAATAAAAGATTTTTATAAGTAGTGATTGCTTAGTGGTAAAATCAAGGTTTGCAAAGACAGTAGTATCGAGATTGATCCCCAGTCCGAGGTCCTTGGACGGCACACACCTCTGAATTTTCAAATAGCAGTGGGACAGTAATGTCCTGGAGGAAACAGATAATATGTTTACATATACATAATATTAAGATGATTAAAGTGAGAATCACTTTCGCATAGAACTTTGTTTATGTGGCTAAGTTTGGCAAATTATTCAGATCTCTGCGTCTGTGATACGTTACGTTCACATATTTTACAGTTTACGATTTCATTAACCCGTCTACTCAATAAAATAAAATAATAAATACTACAAAGCTTTTTCTCTTTTTTTTTCTTTCTTTATATCTGTAAATAGATAATTTGGGTTTGTGTTCAGAGACGCCTAAATATACATTATTTTTTCTCAAATATCATTGTACAGACATTACTTTGTTACAGCTTTATTGTGGTATTAGATGTTCAAAATCTGCATCTCTTTGATAGTTTATTAACTATATAACATACTTATATAGACGGTATTCAATTTTCTATTCTAAGAATATTATTACTGCAATTATACAGGAACCTTTATTTCAATAAATAAAACCGCGTCAAGTACATATATCAAGGGGTACATACCCTAGATATATCGGCCAACTTATTTTTGCTGGCAACACACATTTCTTATCTGTAATTCAACCCTATAGAAGGAAAGTATAAGATTGTTCAAATTTAATTATAAGGACGGTCGTAAAATTGTCCGAATTAAATTTGAACGTTTTTCCAAAGGTTATTGATCGTTTCTCTATTACTAAAAAAATAGAGTGTATAATATATTATCCAACACTATTTGCATTAAAAATGTAGTTACCTATCATTAAAATATTATGAATTAAAATATATAAATAAATTTCGATGATTATGTTCAATGATTATAACCCCTAATATAGTCAGTACGATTAATTATTTTATCTAAGTACATGAAATAGAACACACATCAGAATAATTGTCATTTTCGAATAATTATTCCGTTCCGTTAATTAAGCCATTCACCGATAGTGCAAACCAGACAAATGCTCGTTTTTAGGTTATGTCTCAGGTTCAATATATGTATAATATATATTTTCTGTGAATAGTAATTATACTGTCGTAAACAATATCACAAACTTTCTTTAAAAAAATTTTAAATATTTAATCAAGGAAGATTTGTATTTACGGTATATCCTAAGTACAATTCTTTTAAGGATAGGCCAAGCTACATCACAGAACATTAATCATCTCATTGGAAGGGTAGGTAGGTATCTTAGACGAAGGATATTATTCTTCGTCTAAGGTAGGTACAGTGTTTTAGTGTAGGTATATGATGTAGGTATTGTCAATGGTTATCATTTATTGAGGCAATAGCTGACACCTGTGACTTAGTTTGCTAGGACACATACATGACGATATTTTATTTTAATGATATCCGATTATAATGAAATAGTCTATACTTTGCTGCAATAAGCTTTATCCACGAAGAGCAAACAGAAGATAAACTGACAAAAAACTGAAATGTCGTTGTTTCTGTTGCTTACTTTTACCGTAGGTATAGGTAATAGGTAGGGGAAATTCTTAAAACATGAATAACTTAATATTAAATTAAGATATTGCTATTTTTTTTAGTTAAGTCTATGAAATAAATCTTAGAACACTTAAATGGAAAATCAAGTAGTTTTTCCGCGATGCGCACACAACGCCATACCTCTATCATTTTATTTATATAAAGATATTGTAGTGTAGTGAATCTCACTACAAATGTTTACGAAACGTGTTTAGATACCTACCAGTATTGATTGAGTTCTAATTTAATTTAACTATTAACCTTCACAGTCATCCTTGAAGCAATTTTCTATTGGCAAATGATGGGTTTGCCATGATTGAAGGTTCGCTAAAATAATTCCACCTTGAGTTACAGACTATGACAATGTTTTTCATTATGAAATAAAACTACGTTTAAGGAATCGCGTTTACTTGCTTCTCTACTATCCCGATGTTTCGAATACTTTACAGCATTCATGATCACGAGTGGACTGAATCTTTCTTTATCATGTTAAAATAACAAGCCTCTAGTCTAAAGAGTGAAATAACCCCATCAACCTATTGAATGTTCCACTATAACTTAAAAATATGTAGATGTATTGCCGTTCGGTAGGCACAACGTCCCCTATTTCTCGGGGGGTAAGCACGACATATAGCGTGTACCTCTGGCCATTTGTCAACCCGCACAATGTAATCTGCCATCAGATTTGGCCGACATATTGTACGTTCTTACTGTATTGGCGTACATAGACGAATAACATTTTTTTTTTAAATTACAACAAAGTTCAACTAGACTATGACCTATGATGTTGTGGAATTTCTCTTGTCTTGCTATTTGCTGTCTAATTTTATTCCCTTACTGATTTTTTACGACAGATGTGGTAAGAGGTAATAACACTATGTACTATTATTCCGTGAAAAAGTTATAAGTACATTAAAACGCCAAAGACTTTGTAAAGAGTCCGCGAAAAATTTACTCAGCAATCTCAAATTTACCATCAAGCATTACGTCTTTGGGGTGGAATAAATACCTATTTTAGTCAATCAATTTATTACAGAATTAAGTTGTAAGTAGTAGGTATATTTTCTTTTCATTTCTTCTTGACCATGCATTCATTATCCGTGAGTCCTCGTTATATTTTGTAGATTTCTTAATTTATCAAACTTTGTGACAAGATTTGAATACACTATGGGGTTCGCCATAAAATCCTATGACACAAAAATGTTACCAGCGCAAAATATGTTTCACGCCAATATTCATGAAACGCACAATAAGGGTGGTGATTAAAAGAAAGCCTATACAAATCATAAATTGTTGTGAGGCCTATAAGTCGGCCCCATTCCTCACGCGATACACAAACCATTAAACTGTTAAAATTGGAGATGCCAATCTCTCAATACGAACGCGTACTGTTTATCGCCCCATTTGTGCACTTGCGTGTGTATATACTTACCTTACTATAAGACTTCATTAAAACTAACTCTATATTTTAAAGACATTTCCCAGTCTAGGGCTTACTGGAAAGCACGCACTGATTTTCGAAATGATGTGTTTTTGTCACGAAAACATAATGAAAAAACCTGCATGGAAAGATTTTCTCTAAGCAGTATTAAATTCCGGGCCACCGGAACCATACTACATTCCTTCAGTGGTGGTCTATTATGGCCTAAATATCTCACTCTGAAAGGAGACTTATTTCCTAAATCGAAATCTCCGGCCTGAAATTGACGATAGTTCAATTGCCATTCGTAAGGTTTACTGGACAGTACGCATTGATTTTTGAAATGATGTGTTTTTGTCACGAAAACGTCGTCATAAACTGCATGTAGAAATATTTTCTCAAATGTATATGATATTCGCTAACTCATTGTAGATAACGTGGTGTATTCTGGTCTAAGAGGAGATTCGTTCCCAAAACCAAAGGCTCTGACCTCAAATTGATCTAAACTGGTACCTATATTATTATCTATATAAATATATTCACTACGAAGAAAGGTTTTTATATTAATTCTAGTGACAAGCAATAGATACTCAACCATTTTTTTTTCTAATAGCTAGTGGCTAGTGCTTTGCTTATCCCAGCACGAATGAACCAGCTTGATGGGGGAAGTACCACCCTCTCACAGAATATCAGCATAAAACAACGGTAGGTACTCGTTGTGTTTGAGTGAGAAGGCTGGAGACCCAAAGGAAGGGGCTCCCTATGAGGATAGAGACAAAGAGAGTTCTTTATTAGCCTTCCTATTCCTCCTTCCTGTCCTCTCCTTAGTGTCCTTCCTATCCTGTCCTTATTATACTTCGTGTCGTCTCTAGTGTTGCTAGAGTCCATAGGCGATAGTGACCGCTTACCATCAGGTGTGTCGTTTGCATGTACTACAATATCAACTAATAATAATTAAAATTGTATCCTTAATTTGTACACCTTTCGAATTTATATTTATTGTAAGTATCTGTTTTATATCCTCAGTATTTTTAAAATATTTGATATGGTTTAATTCGAGAATTGCATTCACGCTGAACGTTGAAGCTGTTGATCCGTTTACAAAGGCAGATGCTCAGGAACACTTACCGAAATTAGGTTGCACTTATGATCTAACTTATGTATCCTCACCAATGGGGTCATAACTGATACCCCTTATGGCCCTTATCGTTACCTCTACAGTTATTTGACACAAATTCTTTGTTTTTGGATGTAGTTGAAAGCATGCGTATGCTTTTAGCTAATATATAACACTGTATAAAACACTCGAAAGATATCGCTAAAATTAGTTCGTGACTTAATTTTTATCAATGTAAATTATTATTTTAAATTTTAATTCTTTTTAGCATTTGGCATGCTTTGCCTTTGCGTTTAAATATTATACGATTTTATTTTACTATGGATTGTGTGTTATCTGAAATAAATAAATTATTAAAGTATAAATTATTTGAGAATAAGGAAAAAGAGATTTTTTGTACTAGCGGGAATCGAACCCGCGTCTTTTCCAATCCATAGTAATAGCATAGGTTTAATGCATGTAAATGCTTCCGATAGATGGCGCTGGTCGTAAAGACAAATGTAATAAGGAGATTGGGATGGTCGAAGTACCTGTACTATAGCTCAGTGGCTTAGAGCACTTCCCCGGATTGGAAAAGACGCGGGTTCGATTCCCGCTAGTACAAAAAATCTCTTTTTCCTTATTCTCAAATAATTTATACTTTAAAAAGTGGCGGAGCATGTCAAATGCTAAAAAATATAGATCAAAAATGTTTAAATAAATTATTATTATTATTGTATTAAAAGAGACCTGTGTCTGGTTTATCTTTATTTGTTTAATAAGCACAGATGGTGAGGTGACCTCCTGTACCGAGTGTTGCGGGTTTGATTCCCACACCAGACAATTATGTTCTTTGTGTGATCCAAAAATTATTTTCAAAATGAATATTGAAAATGCCACAACTGTAGGCATATTATTATTATTCATATTTGAGGAAACAATATTTATAGTATATCATCGCCTAACCCTGATAAAGAACTAGCATTTAGCAGTAATGAACGTTCATGGTCAAATATTGTGTGTCCTATGACAATAACAAATAACAAAAGAATATTTATTTGTGCAGTAACATGGAAAACTTACGACTAATGCATTGGATTAATCACTAGTTTAGTTATTTGAGAGTCAATTATTAGTTTTCGCTTATAGAAATAGACTATAACATGTTTTTATTTTGTGAGCACACA
Organism: Leucoma salicis; assembly: GCA_948253155.1. Classification (NCBI taxonomy): domain Eukaryota; kingdom Metazoa; phylum Arthropoda; class Insecta; order Lepidoptera; family Erebidae; genus Leucoma; species Leucoma salicis. Next base: position 23,260,350 of record OX411820.1, on the reverse strand, counting down.
CAAAAATAATGGAAACATTTATTACTTAAGATATAAATTAAACCCTATAGTATGCCAATCACCGCTATACACACATATATAAAAATATGCTTACCTAAAGAAATTAGAAAAAAAAAACATCTCATCATTGGTGCATAGATACAAAAGGATGAATATTATTTTAATACAAGTACCTACCAAATAATAAAGTTTGAAAGAAAGTTACGCCCGTTTTTGCCGAATAAAGAGGTGTCCTTGATGCGGAGGGCTTTTAAAATAAGTGTGATTTGGGCATAGTCTACCAGAGCTGGCTCAGTGACTTCAGACTTCAACTTCCTTTTCCCCGCAGGTGTAATGTGTTAAAATGCCTGCCTACCTATAATTTCGAAAGGTCAAAAGTGGCTTGGGAAGTCTTATCCTGAGATTAAGGATCAACTTCTAACATCATAACTTTGAAAATGGGCAATTCTTCATTATACTAAGCTCTCTCCAGAATATAATAAAACCTTATTTAAACAACAGCCTCATTACTTAAATCACTTTGCACACCAATCTGTAATAACAAATCCGCTTATAAATCAATCGTAGATACCACACAACGACTTCCATTATAGTCATGAATTAGCCTCATAGTGACCACAGCCCTCTATTTGCTCACTAGACGCCCCAATACTACTCGAAAACTTCTAAACGAACAAACACTTAACACCGGAAAAACATCATACACATTATTTGTGTATGTTAGTTACGGAAGTTAAAGATGTGATGGTTTTTCTGCAAACACCGCCCCTCGCCACGTGTCCACAGATTCTGAATATCTTCTAAAAGCGGCCCTAGTGTAGACCCTTGCAGCACACCTGCCTATAATCCCAAAGTAACATGCATCTATCTCAAAGGAACTTAGACTCTATTCTTGTTAGAATAACGCGTGTGGGATGTAAACAGTTATGTTGGTGAGTATCAAGCGTATATTTGGCAGGAAGAGGGTGTTTTGAATTATATTTAGTCGTAAGCTCCCTACGGTTATGATTGAACAAACGATACGTGGCAAGGTGTGCAAGACACGCTCCTTTTGATAATATTTTCATTATACACTTCAGCTATTTACACAAACTTTATATTATTTTATTTATTGGTAAATAATTATGATATTTTATCTGGCAAGGTTGTGTAAGTACCACATGTGTTCTCATTTGTTAGACACACAGGTATTTTTATTGGTTATATGGTGGCAAACGAACCACGAACCCATCTGATGGTAAGTGACTACCATCGCTCATTGACTCAGTAATTCTAAAAATACTGTTAAACCACTTGCCTCCATTTTGTCGTGATATAAATTGAATGAATGAACAACTATCATCATCGAATTACATATTGCAAACTTCTAATGAGCTCTATCTTCTAAATAAATTAGACATCGTGTCACGGCTTCATTAACGTCTGTTACTGCTTATGGTGGCAGACGAGCGATGGCCCACCTGATGGTAAGTGGTAACCGTCACTCTTAGACTCAACTATAGCCGAGAGTATTAGCTTGACAATAACACAACCGAGAGTATTGGTGACACTTGTATTCTTAGTCCGTCACCACATGGACGAACGAGCAGCTGAGATATGAAAAGACCAAAGACTAGTTATTAATATGTATTTCGCTTTATGATCCTACCTAACCGTTGTTCAGCAGGTACGTATAGGTGTCTCATTGCTGACACACGTTCTACCATCGTTAATTCAATACTCAGGGTACTATTATTACCGTTAGTAGCCAAATCAATGAACTCACTCCTTAAATCTTTACCATCATCTAACTCTATACTTATTAGGTTCATATTAGCATTACTCATCCGCATTATAATATTGCATTGTTATACAGTTGCTGTTTCCCTTTCTGCAGATTTTTGCACCTTTATACCATTTATATTGGAAACCAATTTTATTGATCCACCATCTGGCGCGAGGTGTGCGACCTTTTCTAAAGACCCCATTGAATTTATATCTAATGTGTTTTTTTTATCTTTTCAGGTAAGTACAAGTTTTTGGCAAAAAAACGTGGCATTTGGTGCAGCACGTGAGTAGTGTAGCATTGTCACAGATTAACGTTGGTGAATTTGTAAAATATTTGTGGATTCAACTTTTGTGCTGTTATATTATATAGCTGGTTGCGTTACAAAAATCTGCTTCAATTATTATTAATTTATTGGTAGATGTTGTAGGGTCGTGCGGGTTTTGATCTTACTCTCACACTAAGTAGAGGGTCGAGTGACTGTTTCGTTCAATCAGTGAAAGCGACATCAAACTCCCTCAATTTTTTCCCCAACATGTATCCCTCTCCAAATGGTTATCAGTGTGAGAGTGGTAACCCTGATATTGGGTCTATGGGCTACGATAACCGTCAGCTTGTGATGGATCAATCTTTGATCAACAAATAAATATAACTTTGTGATTATTTTGTATTTACATACTTGCAACACTTTTTAGCAAGCGATCGTGCATCATTGTCGATATCATCAATTAACAACAAACGGTAAAGCCTTTGAAACAGAAATGGGCCTATTTAGTACAAAATAATATACTCTTTCACATTCTAATAACTGAAAAAACCAATTGGAATCTTATTACTCCTACTCGTATGTAATTTTGTACTTTTCTTTTTTTTGTACAGTTTATTTTGTCAGCGATTATCAATCATCGTCAAGGTTTTTCTAAAAGGCGATTTTCATATAAAACTACCAATTCTGAAAATTAAAATTTTTGAACTGTTTTTGTAATTCAAGAAATTCTTGTATGTGAGCGAACAATTCAAGAAATTCTTGTATGTGAGCGAACAATTTAAGAAATTCTTGTATGTGAGCGAACAATTCAAGAAATTCTTGTATGTGAGCGAACAATTCAAGAAATTCTTGTATGTGAGCGAACAATTCAAGAAATTCTTGTATGTGAGCAAACAATTCAAGAAATTCTTGTATGTGAGCGAACAATTCAAGAAATTCTTGTATGTGAGCGAACAATTTAAGAAATTCTTGTATGTGAGCGAACAATTCAAGAAATTCTTGTATGTGAGCGAACAATTCAAGAAATTCTTGTATGTGAGCGAACAATACGAAAAAAATATAATTCAAACCGGTCAAGCCGTTTTGAAGCTTTAACGAGACTATCGCACAGCAATTGTTTTATATGTATTGTAGATGACGGTGCCAAATCAGCCATAATCTACCAGGATAGTAAGTGGTAACCGTCTGGCGAGGGCTGAACATTACATTACATTCTTGGTACAGATAAACTGTACACACTGTGAAGATGTCAATATAGGTAAGACAGGATTTATTGGTAGTTTAATTAAAATTTGTTTGATGCCAGCCTTCTATCCAGATAAAATGTGTCCTACATAATGTTAATCCAGTGTCCCGTCTGGCCACCAAAATTTCATATCCAAATCAGCCAATAACGCCCTAAATTACTAAACAAGTCATTTGGGGCGTTATTAGCGGACAAACATCTTAAAATCTCTTCACAAACTTTCGCATTTGTCACATCGCACGAATCATCCATCCATCCATCAGCCTTTCAACGTCCACTGCTGGACATAGGCCTCCCCAAGAGAACGCCACAGCGAGCGGTCCCGTCATGGGGGATAATGCCGTAATCGCCACGCTTGGCAGGCGGGTTGGCGATCGCAGTAGATCCTCCCCCGGTATTCCCTCAGTCGGCTCTTACGACTCCCATGGGTGGAGAGGGGTGGGACAATTCTAAAGCCGGCCCCACACGAATATAATTTCTTTAATAGAAATTGTCTGAATTTCTAAAATTTTTGAACAACTTTATTCTCTACATCGTTTTTATCTATCTGTCTTAAGCCAGCATAAACCATGGAAATTGGTTTTTAGCGACTTCAAGGAAATCAATTAATTTATCTGCTTATAAAAAGTTTATTTCGTATGTTTGATAAAAATTAAGTACTTAAACTTATTTTTCAGTTTTCCTAGATTATTATTTCATTCGAAAAAACAAAAATAAAAGATTGAGTGAAGCGCTATTGTCCAGGTAGGTACGTTTAATATTTATAGATCGATAGAGACTACAGACAATCAAGAAAATTATTTAATAATAACGATTTAGGATTACTTAATTTCCGAAAAGCAATTACATAGCCATGTTGGCAGACCGCGACGGGACAGGTGTTGTATCAATCACGGGGATGAAGCCAACTGTGAAATAGCCCTGGAGGGATGGACGTAGGGCAAGGAACTTCTGATAAGTCAACCGACTCGCTTTACGAACGATTGTTGGGGCAGGTACAGATTCAATATGGACGGTTATCTAAGCTTCGCTGAATTGGAAAACGCTAGCAATACTATAGAAATATCTTGCCCATTGCTATTTAAGGAATAGGTATCTGATGTGAAGACAAATGATGATTAAAAAGGGATTTTCTTAATCTGGACGTTTTTAAAGTCATTCAATTTGTTTATCAACCTTTCTAGCTTAAATTGCAATAATGTTGTGCATTATGTCAATTCTCGCACTTTGTGTTCATACAGGATGTAATTGACATCTACCGATAATTGATACCATGGGTTCAGTACTCGATTCTAAACATCCAGGTGGTGAATATTTGCATTGGTCTTTTCATGAAAATTGCAATTTCTTTTTCATTTTTTAAATTTAATGCGAGATAAAATCTTTATATTGTTTATTTTAATCGATTTTAGATAATAAATAAATAAATGATTCGATGGCGGCTAAAAAATTGCTAACTTTGTAAGCCGTCGTTGTCGACGAAAATGGTATCATTAAATTATAGTTATTTGGTGACATCTTTGCCCGGAGTTATCAGTATGATATCATATACACCAGGTATAAAATACTTTTTATTTGGGAAAACCAAAATGAATTAGGTACCAACTGTCATTAATTTATTTTACTTCACCACTAAATGGTTTCTTTAAACTACAGTTATTTGTCTCTATTACAGTGCAGCGATGTACCACCAGATGAATTTTTATACCATTAATTTCAATAGCTCAATTCACATCTACACCTGTATTGACCTAAAGTTTACGTAGATAAAGTCGCGAGCACAATCTAGTCTTTACTATCATTTCTAATATTCACGCCATTATTACTCAACCGCTCATCGTGAAATTAGATAGACTATTATGTTAGTAGTTTAGTTAGTATGGTATTAACGGTAGACTGCTGCAAGCGGTGCAGGCCAACTACATGGACTGCAGAGCTTGTGTGCGGCTGGATGATAGGCTGTCGCCCTGGTTTAATGTAACTATCGGCGTTAAACAGGGCTGCGTTCTATCAGCTAGACTGTTTATCATATATCTGGATAAAGATCTACAAAAGATCAAAGAAATGAATGTGGGCGTTCAGATGGGCGACTTTATGCTTAACTCACTGCTATATGCAGACGATGTGGTCCTATTAGCGCAGTCTGCGACTTACCTGCAAATCCTAGTAGACGTAATGACAGAAGATTGTAAGAAAAGGGGCCTACGTGTGAATGTGAGCAAAACCAAAATTATGGTCTTTGTAAGAGATGAAGCCAGTACAGATGTCAGAGTATCGGTTGACAATAGTGTGCTAGAACAAGTGGCTAGTTGTATATATCTTGGATGTTGATTCAGTCGGGATGGAAGATACATCACTGATATAGACAGAAGAGTAAATGAGGGAAATAGAGTGAACAGAGCATTGGGACAACTTCTCGGCAGCCACCGCCTCAACCAGAAGGCACGGGTCGCAATACACAAGGCAGTGCTTGTCCCAACGTTACTATATGGAAGCAAGAGATGGGTATGCAAAAAGGAGTATGAGAGTAAAATCAATGCGGTCTCTGCGAAGAATCTGCGGAGTGAGGCTGACTGACCGCATTCGTAACGACGACGTAAGAGAACAAGTAGGTATGAAAGAGAGTATTGGTGTAAAGATGTGAAAGGGAATGCTCTGATGGTTCGGACATGTGGAAAGAATGCCGGATGAGCGACTGGTTAAGAAAATAAGATGAACAATGCGAAAGTGAAAGGATGTAGGTACAGGGGGGACCGAGACTCACTTTTTTTTTGTTATGTCGGGATAAAATGTTCCTAACCGCACACCTCGTCGTTCGGGGCGACGAACAGGTGACGAGTAGTGTGGGGCCCAAACCCGCCGTGTGTCGTCTCTCCGCCTTTATTGACGGGGAACCATATTACATTCCTTCAGTGGTAGACCAAGGCTCACCTACCATCAGGTGTCTCCGAAACCAACGAGCGTGTATGAAAAGAATTATGAATGTTGAGGAAGCGAGAGATGTATGCAAGAATAGAGCCTCTTGGCACTCTGTTCAGTCTGCCTACCCCGCAAGGGAAATGGCGTGATGATAAGTAAGTAAGGTAGACTATTTTTACCTTGGATAAACGGATAGTTCCTGCGAGATAGCAACTTTTGCATAGAGGTCGTTTTGTATTCCGTAAATTGACCGTATTTATACTCCGACGTCCACACAAATGAGGATGCTAAAAAACCGGTAATTAATAAATGTAATTACTCTATTATTTGTTTTAAACCCTTAATATTCTTAGACATCATTAGACTGATGATTTATAACTTTATAAAGTCTGGAAAATAGAAATAAAATGTATTTTTCTGATAAGCGTTTTCGTGGCTATCACATTGAACGATAAAGCGTTAAATTGGTCTGGACAATTAGCTTTAGTAACGAATTTATATAACCTATTGTGCGTTACAAAATTTTGGACCCAAAATTCTTGGTTTTATGGTTGTTTAATAATAATAGATTAAGGTAATAAAATATTTTTGGTTTATCTAAAACAAAGTAAGTTTCGCCGGCGTCAAGGTCGGGAGTGGTAGGTTATTACCATCAGTGCACGCTACACCTACTCCACTCCTAGACGAAATATAATGGTATAATTTCAGGCAATTTTCAAACTCGCGATTTTGGGTGCGACACCAAAATTTTGGAGAATCGAAAGTAGGTATTTGTTGTTCATGTTAGCACTTCCTTCGCTGGTTGTGTTAATTTATAATTTCTAATGTATATTTCTCATGACTTTGCGAGATTATAGCTTTTTATAATACTTCCTGATATTTACGGGAAGGTTACACATTATGAAATGAAACTAGGTTTACGGAATCTATCGCGTTTACTTGTTTTCTACTATCCCGGTGTTTCGAATACTTTACAGCATTCATGACACACAGGTGGACTTAGATGTTAAACGTCCACATGGCTGATATATTGTTTGTCCCAAACCATACATCAGCCATTGAACGTAGAAAATCAAGTCAACTTACCACAACATACCATTAAAAGGTATCCAGTAGGTTTTCGGTGATGCGCGCCCAACAGACGAGCTCTATAATTTTATTTATATAAATTATTCAGTAACTTATTGAAACATTATAAACTTAATTGAGAGACATTTTTATTCAGGAATGGATTGTGATAGGATAAAAGATATTTAGATATTTTTATATATATTTTTAGCATTTGACATGCTTAGCAACATACATTAAACACAAAGTGAAAAGTTATTTTCGATTTCACATTTTTCACTTTGTGTTTAAGGATAAAAGATTGTTTGATTTACAAATTAGGTATTCCGACATAATAGAGCGTATCGTGGCGTAGGACGGCCCCCCACCAGATGGACCGACGATCTCGTCAAAGCCGCGGAGAGCCGTTGGATGCGGTCGGCGCAGGAACTCTTGTTGTTGCTTTCTCTTGGGGAGGCCTATGTCCAGCAGTGGACGTTGAAAGGCTGATGGATGGATGGACAGCGTATCGTGGCACGGTATCCCACCAGATGGACTGATCTGGTCAGAGCCGCAGAACCGTTGTTCACACAGGACTACTCATTCTGGTGATGGATGGATGAAAGAAGCCTATTTTTATCAACTATACATAATTTTTTTTTTGTTACCACTCCTCTACTTACTCAAGCCGGCAGTCAATGTAATAAAATTTCAATTCATATACGCCGTCTCCACGGCACCCCGGGTTTTCCAGTGTACAAGCGCCATCGAACATGAGACAAACATACCATCCACTGAACGTGTTTAGTGTTTGTTTGTTTAAGTTGTTGATACGACTGTCCCTACGTGACCGAGCCTTGAAATCGAATACCGCCATCGCTAGCCCTTTGTACACATACGCGAGACATTCAAACTTTGAAATGACTTTTTTACGCCCTGGGAATCATTTTCTGGGATTTAAAAATGTGTGCCAAGCGATAGAAGTTAAAACTGTCTTATTTGATTGTTTAAATTAAAATAAATATTACATGACTTTATTGTTTTACACTGAACTTAGTCTTAGTTTTTGTAGGCACGAAATAGCTTCGTTAGTATAGTGCCTACATATAAAAATGTTTTCTATACTATTATTATAACAGAGCTATGTCTGTACATTTAAGATATTTAAGAAAAAATGACTGTAATAGGCTATATAGGCATGTATGTACATAAAACGATATTTTTAGATGTTTTGTCTGTTTGTTTGTTCGCGCATCACGCAAAAACTACTGAACGGATTTTAACTTTTTTGTTTGATAGCTTTCGAATAGACTTAACAACTGGTATACATTTTATCTCGCTACTATATCGGGCATCTCAGATATTACCTAAAAACTAACGGAGCCGCGGACAAAGACTAGTCTTTAATAAAATTAATAATTCTGCCGGGTGTATCAATATTTAACCTAATCTTTAGATAAACATATTGTTGCTAGGTTGCCACATAACGTTACTACTATAATAGGTATATATAGTACTACGTATAATAGTAAAAACTTTAATAAACAAAACAAAAAAAAATTTCGCAAAACTCTCGTTGTAATTACAAAATAAGCAGGTAGACTAATTATAACTATGAGCGGTGAAATATATACTATGATTTGAAATATTAAAAAATATGCCTAATAAAAGAATACTGCTAAGCCTATTTACTAAAATTCGTTCTCGTCATAGCCGCAATGGTGACAGCAGATACTCAATTTCCTCGCGACTAATATACGCAGGTATCTGCCGAAGCAACCGTATCCTCGACAGCACCTGTACCAGTCGGAAGGTAGAGACTCCGTGCTGTCGCCCTACTTACTCATCCAACAGCGGCTGGAACGCCCCTACATCTAAACTATGGGCGGGCGACGCCCTGCAGCTGGCAACCTCGCTAAACAAGGGCAGGCCGTCCCCAACCTTCTCTTGCGACGTCCGCTGACAGATCTCAGCGATCACCTTCGCCTCTAAATCCCACGGGAAGTTTCGGTTAATGCGCTCGCGGCCTCGGTCGTCACCGTGCGTTAAAGGCATCCAGGGACCCTACTCACACGAAAGCTGTCGACATGTATTATTAGAACCGCCCATATTCGCGAGTGGGAACGTCGCGCCAACAGCTTCAGTGACGGCCATCGCCGGTCCAGTATCAAGCTTAGAGGTGGGATTTTAGCCTGCATTATTTTCACAACCTTGGGAAGAAACTTTAGGCACTAACTACCATAGAATCTACCCAAAGATAGCAATCTCCATCTGTGATATATATATGCTATAATAACCCTGTAAAATTACTTAGTAAAACCTGTACTCAACAAGCGCTAAAACCTAGCTATAATTCATAATTCAACTTAGGTATTATCGAATCGCGTGTCTGCGATAGATTTTGAAAAGTGAACTGTAATTACGACACCTAAAGATTTAATCTAGTTAAACGCCTTATATATTGTTTTGTAATTGATTTTAGGTGAAATAATAAGTTTGGCGTAAGAATAATAAGGGTGGCCTAATCTAAAGGCTATCAGATAAAGGTACCTTTACACAAAATATTGTTTAAACAAAATCGGTAGCTAGTTATACATTCAGAGACTTTTTCCCAGTGTATGTAGTGATTCAGTAGTTCTAAAAAGAATACCTAGACATTCTTTTAAATACGACTCTAGGAAATAATCGTTTAACTTTATAAATATATAATTAACGGGCACAATTTATATCCAGACTCAGAACAACCCCACAACAAAAATATAGATCAGTAATAACTTACTGATCTATATTTTTGTTAACATGAATAGAATATAATATATTTTTTTCACAGGGAAAGGTTAATCATTGGAAAATATATATTATATACGATAATCATTGGAAAGAAAATAATCATCTTCTCTCAGAATGACCGCTGGATCAATGCCGATTGAGATTACTTGACAAGTAGAGAAAATTTCTTGGGCATGCCTTGTTTCACAAGGCAGTGATCCTACGTAATATTATCAATACCAAATTCTTCTGATTGTTTGTTTGTTTATTACCTATAAATTACTGAATGGATTCGTATGAAATTTGGTAAGTAAAGACAGATGAAACTCTGTATTAACAGGATACTACTATACTTAAAAAATCGCGATTAGAGATTTGAAGTAGGCGCGCACTAAGTCAGATGCTATTATAAATACAAACATATCCTAGGGCAAAAGTATTTTAAACGTATAATATATGTGAAAAGTCATTCTAAAATTGTGTTGTAGTGTAAATCTCTGCTTAGAAAAACAAAACATAATATTGAAATATTTATGTACTGTGGTCTGTGACTGCATATTGAATAACACAACGGCAATTTTGCAAACCCAATATAGGTACATATACGACTGATATCGTCGAAGTCGAAGCTGCCAATACATAAGAATAATGTTAATTTATTATTATTACTGATCGTTTACGTCTTATTACCAAAACAAATACTCAGAGCTCAGAGTTAAAATCGAAAATCTGATAACAAACTTAATCATACAGTTCAGTATTTAAAATTACCTGAAGAATCGTTAGAGAAATAGATTGTAGAACCGCAAGTGTATGTTGGTTTGATCGTATTAAATGATTCACACACTAAATGGGTCAATCCATTATCTGCGTCTTGATCTGATAAAGGGTCGTTATATATTTATATGTTTATTTTTTTATTTTATACCCCGGACGGCACATTCCAAGCGCTCTTGTGACAGACTGCGAAAAAATCTTTTGGATGTGGCAAATGGAGTCTGGTATATACAGTAGGTATAACATTTTATATTTCAAGGAATCAACTACTACAAAAATTACAAAATTAGTAATTCATAATTTACAAAATTAGTTAAATTAGTCTTCAATAAACGAGGTTTTATTAAAGCACTATCGTACCGCTAGACAGCAGTTGCTGTGCCTCTTATTTTACAGTTGCCATGGGAATCGGTTACAATTTACCATCAGATGGGCTACTGGGCACCACAGGCAGTAACAAATCATTGGTTTAATGGCAAAAGCTTGTAACTTCTAACGTCAAATTCAAATTTTCAAATTCAATTTCAAAAATATTTTTATTTTATCTATTATATAGCACTTAAAATTGACAAGAATACACTAGTCATTAACACGAACGTCTGAGGCGAGTGCATCCGCAATAACAAAGTGGCTATTGTATCGCACAAGCAGCCGGATTCCATATTAAAGCCTTTCATGATAAGAACCCGGCAAGAAACTCATGGGCCACTTTTTTGAATTGCCAATTTATTACAATTTAATATAATCCTTATAACTAAAATGACACTATATTACATAAAACTTGAAAATTAATGAATAAGAAGCAGCTCAAGCTCATTTTGTTTTATTCTCAAGGTAATCCGAAACAGTGTAATAACCTTGATTACAAAGTCTAACTTTTATAGCTTTCTTAAACTTATTTAGTGGCATGTTTCGGACATTTGCAGGAATTTAATTGTAGAAGCATATACATTGCCCCATGAAAGATCTACTAATTCTGTGGAGAGGATTCTGTGGAGTACTGTGTCCAATAAGATTGCCTTTGTTTCTAGTATTAATGTGATGAACGTCGCTATGATATCCCGTGTTCGTTCGTATTCTGAATCGTAAAAAAAAAGCTTTAACAACACGGAACCTTTTTTTTTTTGTTAAGGCGGGAAAAAATTTTCCTAACCGCACACCGTTCGGGGCAACGAACAAGGTAGTGTGGGGCTCTCACCCACTAAAGAAACCCGCCGTGTGCCATCTCTCCGCCTTTATTGACGGACCACCGGAACTATGTTACATTCCTTCAGTGGTCCGCCGGCGGCTTACCTTTTCGGGTACCCTCAACTTAGCGACACATCCGCACACGGAGCGTCGCGCCTTCGCGGGAGGCCTTGCGGGTGGCGGACGTTCCCCGGTCCCTCCACCCGCAGCCCCAGCTAGGACGGCATTAGGCGCAAATATTTACGCCTGCGCCGCCCCAGTCGCTGGCGGCGGTTTGGGTCTGCGGAAGGATCAGCCTCCCTGGCCCTCTCCGCCGCTTCCTTCCGCGAGATAACCTCCTAGTATTCCCCACTGGTGTAGCTCTTAGTTATAAAGGTTAGCTTAAACAAAATAAATAAAACACAGCATCATGCCCCCCGAAGGGGTAGGCAGAGGTGTATTAAACACCCACGATTCGCCAACTATGTTTAAGTCCCACGTAGTAGAGGGCGAGCCATCTCTGTTCGTGAATCACGTCCAAATTACTGTAATGATTTGGATGAAATTTAATAGGTAGAGCTTTTAGGATCGAACAACTCTTTGCAGTCCTTCCAAAAACTAGCTACCACAAATATAAAAATGCCACCTCTATGGGTGGCTTTTTCGTAGCTCACTCGATGTACCTGTTCTCGGAACACAATACATTGGTTCTCGATTAACACCGCCGCGCCTGTGCCCGCGCCGAAAACGATAAAAACACTCGGAGCATCGCAACTGAACGACGACGTAGACCTCACGCGACCGCGCTATACTGGAAGTGACAATCTATTGTCGTGTCATAAAAAATACAATTTTAAAACCCCCTCCCACTGACTTCTCTCTTTACTTCATTATGGTCTATCTACTAACTAAAACCATTCCAACGAACCCATAACACGATGCTATTTTTGGAAGTTGGTGAAGCTAATAGTCATTGATATCATATTACATATTTTTAGATCATATCATGATGAGATCATCCATTAAGTGTAAACCCGCTCATAAGACATCTGTGTAAGGCAATACTGAACATTGAACTCGGCCGTTGGTCAGGGTATCGCATGTATCTGTGTGTCTTACACGTCTCATTTAGCTCAAGGGAATTGGTGGTAAACGTTTAACCATCAACTCAACGCCATCAGTGTTGCAGGCATCTGGTGAAACCGCAGGTCAGGTGAGTCATCCAACCCATCCTTCTTGCCATCCCAGAGCGCCGACAGCTGCTTTCTCTATAAGACCGAGTATGTTTCGCAGAAAAATACATGCTTGCTGCTAATATTTCCTTTACTAAATAATATATATTTTTTATAAATCTTTATAAATAATTAATTGATAGATTTAATTTTAACATTGATAAGCATTTGCTTATTTATTGTACACTTTACTCCATCCATCCATCAGCCTTTCGAAGTCCACTGCTGGACATAGGCCTCCCCAAGAGAACGCCACAACATGTGTTTCGCTCATATGGGGGATAGTGCCGTAATCGCCACGCTTGACAGGCGGGTTGGCGATCGCAGTGGATGTTGTTAATACTCGAGGGAGTGCAGCTGCCCACTCCCCCGGTATTCCCTCAGTCGGCTCTTACGACTCCCATGGGTGGAGAGGGGTGGGACAATTCTAAAGCCGGCCCCACATGGCACTTTACTACCAAGTAATTATTGTTAAAATTAATGATCGATGAGTATCAGAAGTTGTGTTTTAAGTTGTGTTTAATTTTCGCGGAATGACGGAAAAGTGCTGAATCGCGGACTTGTACAATATAAGTACTTACATACTTTTTAGTCTGTATCAGAATTAGGATAAAAAACTTCTCTAAAGATTAAACGTTCACCCAGATTCCATTCTGTGAAAGCATCAGTAACGCGTTTATAACACAATGGTTTATTCAATCGAAAGTTATTAGAGTACCGTTCAAAATTAATTTAAATTTACTTTGATACCAAATCATTTGTATTTGATATAAAACTGTCTATATAATAAGAAAATTTTCGTATTCCGGCTGCATTTACCTCAAGATTACTGTAACAGAGGATAAAAAGGCATAAACAGATGTCGTACCTACCTAATTTACTAATAACAATATGGTTAAAACCTATTATTCCTAATTATCTAAAAAATGGCCCGTGTCGCAATAGAATATAAGTTACGCCAGTATATTCCGCGGGTGTTGTACGAGGTGACTAAGGAAAAGAAACAATTATCACCCATTGTAATGCTGGTGGTAGGGTTCGTTGGTACTAAGTCAGAAAACTTCTGGCTCGAGCGGTTTGGTATCACCGTCGTCCGTTTAACCGACTGTAAAACACCTGAATGTGTTTTGGTTGTAATGGGAGACAGCCGTTTATTCATTCATTTATCCCCGAAATAAAATGGCTGAGTCCATGAGCGGTGATTACCACTTACCATCAGGTCAACCGATTTTTTAAAACAACACCCCGCACTAAGGTACTCGTATAATCTTTGTATTTCGAGGGACTTTACAAACATACCACTTCACGAACACAGAGTACACCCATACGTAAAACAGTCATTTGTGGATCACACAAAAGTTGTCATCTACTACCATTAACCAAAAGTGAGGTTCTACTACCATTTACCATAAAAAATAATATAAACAAAACAGTTTAGTTTTCTAATGATATTTATTTAATTTTATTTGATATTATAATTAAAAATAAAGGAATAAGTAGAAAAGTTATGTTAGAAACTTACATATTAATATAAGTATTTCTTCCCAAATTGTTAATAATAATCATGGTCATATGGCGATCACTGAGCGAACATACTCACATAAATAAATCCTCTTCCATATCTGTTACATCCGTGTAACATTGCACAAGGCGCCATCAACCCTTATCTGTCGGGCACATTGGGCAGAGATCTGCCGGTGGTCACCACTGACCCTCGGCACTCAGATAAGCTCTGATAAATGCCAGATACCACTAAACGATCTGATTGCCTTATCCCTGAGTATTAATGTTTTAATTAGAAGTTGAGAATTGTGGTATTTACTTTTATTTGATTCCAGATATGGATATTTTATCAGTTTATCAAACTTACTATAAGTTTACTATAGACTAGATTATATCCTTGCGGCTTGCTGGCAAGAGCTACCCTACCTGTAACATGAAATACGTTACTATCACAAAACAAACACACAAATATAATCTGTGTATAAAAAAACATCTACCAGGAACCCTCCATTTTTCCGAGATAAAAAACCCTATGATCTTCTCTGTATAGTAGACTATGTATATGCCAAATTTCAGGATGATCGGTTAAGTAGTTTCTTCGTGCAAGATTAACAAACAAGTTAACAATCTCACTTTGACCAACTAGTATGAGAATATTATTTGAGTTTTAACCTACTCATTGACTAAATTCACTTAAGTAGGTACTTCTTTTCTGCATGACTCAAAGACATGGATATTTTATATACTTCAAGGATGGCAAATAAGTTTACGGCTTGTCTTGTATGATAAGCTGCCATAGTGCTCGTAATGCCGTAGAGTATCACTTGCGCCCGACAGCGGACCACCGAAGGAATGTAACATAGTTCCAGTGGCCCGCCAATAAAGGCGGAGAGACGGTACATGGCGGGTTTCTTTAGTGGGTGAGGGCCCCACACTACCCTGTTCGTTGCCCCAAACGACGGGGTGTGCGGTTAGGAACATTTTTTCCTGCCTAACAAAAAAAAAGGGTCACTTGCGCGATTGACCCATTCAATCAATTCCCATCCGCTAAATCAAATGGTAGGCAGCGGTCTAGCAGTATTCTTAGTATCTATTGTTGACTCCATGAGCGGTGGTGACCACTTACCATCAGGAAGATGTAAGTGCTCTCACTCACCGAACGATACGCAACAATAGGACATGAAATACCTAGCTTTACTTCACATCGATTCTGCGAGACTGTTGTACTTCTACAGTCGAGCTGGCACATTCTTGATGGAATAAAGCTTTTACGACTAAGACAATATAATGAATTCAAATAGTTGTATGTTAGAGACAGTACAAATTATTTTAATATTCTCAATATAAATGCAGACAGACACACGACACTTATGATTTATGCCCAAATCACAATGGAGCGATCATCACTGATTGTACTGACATACATTGTATTATTGTGTAATAATGTATTAAATTTTTATTTATTTATTATTGTTCTGATCAATGACGACCTATTATTTTTTATTGATAACTGTGGCAGAAGCTATATTTAAAAAAAAAACTGAGTAAATGGCAGAATGGTTTAGATATCGACCTCTCTGATAGTTCGATCCCTACAAACAATTATTTATGTGGATACTCAAATAGTCTCTGTATTTGTGTCCGTTAGAATGTATATTTGTAAAGTTCCCCACCATATAGGGATTATTCTGTATTTAGATATTTTTTATATATATTTTTAGCATTTGACATGCTTAGCACTATACATTAAACACAAAGTGAAAAATGTGAAATCGAAAATAACAGTCAGGAGCAGGATTTGAACCTGCATCTTCTGGATACCGTCCAGATGCTTTACCAATTCAGCCATCCTGACAATTGCTCCTGACTGCTAATTTCGATAACACATCATACTTAACGTCTTTGGGTGACGCCTGCGCCATCTGTCGGGAGTATTTTCATACATTATACCGACCAGGTAAACTTAATTTTACAATTAAGATTTTACCTAATAATGACGCAAACCCTTTAAATATTTAGATATTTTTTTTATATATAAGTGAATTGTTCACTTTGTGTTTAATGTATAGTGCTAAGCATGTCAAATGCTAAAAATATATATAAAAAATATCTAAATATTTAAAGGGTTTGCGTCATTATTAGGTAAAATCTTAATTGTAAAATTAAGTTTACCTGGTCGGTATAATGTATGAAAATACTCCCGACAGATGGCGCAGGCGTCACCCAAAGACGTTAAGTATGATGTGTTATCGAAATTAGCAGTCAGGAGCAATTGTCAGGATGGCTGAATTGGTAAAGCATCTGGACGGTATCCAGAAGATGCAGGTTCAAATCCTGCTCCTGACTGTTATTTTCGATTTCACATTTTTCACTTTGTGTTTAATGATTATTCTGTAGTTATCTTTAAATAAATATTTATGTTTATAGGGGTTGGCAGACTTCACAAGCCGTCGAAAAAATCTCTTAGACGTGCAGGTTTTCTTACAAAGTTTTCCTTCTTGGAACAGTGATAATTAAACTCTTATCAGATCTTGGAGTCTATCATCATCTTTCTAACCTTATCCCAAGCTTTATTAGGGTCGACACCCGATCTGCTCCACCACTTAACGTGCCTCCCGAAGCATGGAAGAGTACAACTTTATACAAACTTATTTTTTCAGTTTGTAGTCTAAAGGCTATAATGGCAATCTGATCGGCAAGTCCACTTAGCAACCAAATTATTTACTGTGATGTCGTGATGAGCAAGCAAGGCCAAGGCTGTCTTTATCTTGCGTTATTTTAGTCTTACATTCGGTATGAATGTGGTATTGGTTTTGCAAAATGGTCTTTCAAGATCTATTTTGCTCATCAACGATCCAGTGTTGTCACGGGAAAAGCCGAACCTGCAACCGAAACATATTGTGAGACTTACCAGTTCGGGTCCGTATAGGGGCATTATTCTACTAAACAAATTAATAATAATGAGGGGAAAATGCAAAATTCGCGATTCTTGGCGAGCTAAATTTTCACTAGTTGTCTATTGATTTACATATTTTTTGTATTATTTTATATTACCTACGATAGAAACAATTTGTTGAAACGTTTTTTTTCGGAATGATTACTTGTCTTAGTTAGGTACTTCAGGTAATAATGGAAAGATGACACAATTTATTTTTAGTCTGTCATCATACAGACAGACATACGAGTCCGTATAATACATTTATATGAATAAGAATAAGTCTAATCTCAAAGTAAATCACATCCACACAGTGGTCCATCGAACAAAAAGTGTGGGACAAAAACTATTTTTAAAAATAAAATTAATTCAATACCGAGTCACAAAAACGAGTTAAATGGCGCCCGAAAATAAAATTAAGATATTCAAAAGTTACCCTTTGGATGCGCGTCATAATCTTCTTTATATTTGATAGCTACATTAATATAAATCTTAATATGTTAACTTATGGTTGAGATTGCTTTAAATTAGTTACTGCCACGAAATAAGCAATAATTGAAATCCCGACGAAATGATCTCGAGTAATTTTCTTTAACGTTTAAATGAGATCAGGCGTGTTAGGCATTAGTTTTTTTTTTTCTGAATTTGTTATGATACTTATGTATAAGTATTTTGTATGTATTTATTCAGTATGGTACTGTTTTTCCACATTCTTTAGTATATAATCATATATATATAGGTAATAGGCTACGGCAATTGCCTACTATCAGATAGGTTGTACGGTTTTTTAACACTCTACGCTAGTATAAAAAGCAGCACAACAACAAATTGTATGGGCATGCCTCCCTTAGTTCAACACTACCGGTCCAAGATAATAGAACAAGGGTATTTATCAAATAATTGATAAGGCCACGTGCCCTAAAGTTCTGATTAGATTAACAAATATTGACTACTCAATGTGATACGAACATTCTGTTTGATAACAGCAGGTGGTTCGTGATAATGTTTTTTATAACTTTCTTGTTGAAATGTGTTTACCGTTTCAATGTTTAAGCTCACGGTCGATAAGAATATAAGGCAGATAATTATTAGGTTAGCAATACTATATAATACGGTACCATGATTCAAGCGTTCATAGTACTTCAAAGGTTTCGGGATAAATAATAGAACTAAACTATTCCATCCATCCCTCCATCAGCCTTTTAAAGTCCACTGCTGGACATAGGCCTCCCCAAGAATGGGGGATAGTGCCGTAATCGCCACGCTTGGCAGGCGGGTTGGCGATCGCAGTGGATGTTGTTAATACTCGAAGGAGTGCTGCTGCCCACTCCCCCGGTTTTTCCTCAGTCGACTCTTACGACTCCCATGGGTGGAGAGGGGTAGGGCAATTCTAAAGCCGGCCCCACACGGCAGAAACACGGCAGAAACTATTCGTTGATCTAAAACTTCTGCTAGTTCAAATATAACTAAAGTGGAATTACCAGTCGTGTATACTATACTATCCATGTGGTGACGGACTAAGAATACAAGTGTCACTACCCCATTCTTTCCCACGGGTGTCGTACAGGGCGACTAAGGGAAGTAAGCAATTATTACCCATTGCATTACCGGTGGTAGAGCTGGGTACCAAGTGGGATTACTCACTTACTATCGGGCCCGAGCGGGTTGGTACCATAATCTCCTGTGACCGGTCATGAAGCACATCGGCGTTTTGGTTGTAGCAGGAGATAGCCGTTAATTCTTTCATTTCATATCTGTGAAATGAAATGGTGAGCAGCAGCTTGACAATACTCTCGGTATAGTTGAGTCCATGAGCGACGATTACCATTTACCACCAGGCCGTGACTCGTCTGTTACTATAGGCAAAAAAAAACGTGTCAAAAAAGGCACCGCGACCTGAATTGCTTTTCTTAGAGGTCTTGTAACCTGGCTTCAGAAAACCCGCCCTAAGTGCTACTGTGATCATTATCCATTGAAGAAGAACATCGTAAGGAATTCTTTTTTCTTTTTGTTGAGGCGAAAGAAAATGTACCTAACAGCACACCTCATTGTTCGGAGCAACGATCAGGGTAGTGTAGGGCATTACTCATGTCCAGCGTGGTGGACTACCGATAGGGTCTGGATCCCGTTCATCCTGAGAGTAGACTTGTGACAAACAGTAGGATGTACAGTAGTTTGTGAAACATTATTGTATTTATATCATTTTTATATGGTACTATCCTTTAAACACAAAGTGAAAAATGTGAAATCGAAAATAACAGTCAGGAGCAGGATTTGAACCTGCATCTTCTGGATACCGTCCAGATGCTTTACCAATTCAGCCATCCTGACAATTACTCCTGACTGCTAATTTCGATAACACATCATACTTAACGTCTTTGGGTGACGCCTGCGCCATCTGTCGGACGTATTTTCATACATTATACCGACCAGGTAAACTTAATTTTACAATTAAGATTTTTACCTAATAATGACGCAAACCCTATAAATATTTATATATATTTTTAGCATTTGACATGCTTAGCACTATACATTAAACACAAAGTGAAAAATGTGAAATCGAAAACTTTGTGTTTAATGTATAGTGCTAAGCATGTCAAATGCTAAAAATATATATAAATATTTATAGGGTTTGCGTCATTATTAGGTAAAAATCTTAATTGTAAAATTAAGTTTACCTGGTCGGTATAATGTATGAAAATACGTCCGACAGATGGCGCAGGCGTCACCCAAAGACGTTAAGTATGATGTGTTATCGAAATTAGCAGTCAGGAGTAATTGTCAGGATGGCTGAATTGGTAAAGCATCTGGACGGTATCCAGAAGATGCAGGTTCAAATCCTGCTCCTGACTGTTATTTTCGATTTCACATTTTTCACTTTGTGTTTAATGTATAGTGCTAAGCATGTCAAATGCTAAAAATATATATAAATATGGTACTATCCTGTCTGATAAACATTTTTTTTTTCTTTTCTTTTTTCTGTCCTATATTATTCGTATAGTTGGTACCCATTACTGATTTTAGGACTAACAAGCTTTTACCTTCGCCTCCGCCACAGGTTATTTTAAGGCTGTCTTAGGTACTACAAGCGAGATAACACGTGTACCAGTTTTTAATTCTAATTAAGCTCTATCAAACAAAAAGCTTTTAATCAAAAGCCATTCAGTAGCTTCTGCGTGATATACGAACAAACAGATAGACAATAGGTAATAGTATTTTTTCTCAAATATCTTAAATCTGTACAGACACAGCTCACGCTTACAACTTTATCTTATACTATGCTATTATAAAGCTGTAACAGAGCTGTGTCTGTACATTTAAGATATTTGAGAAAAAATGACTGTATGAGGCTTTAAAGGCGTGTCTGAACACAAAACATTTTTTTGTCTGTTTATTCCTTCGCATATCACGCAAAAACTGCTGGACGTTTTATAATGCAACTTCCTTTATTTGATAGCTCTTGATTAGACTTAAAAACTGGTATACATTTTATCCCGCTACTATATCGGGAACCTGAGATGTAACCTAAAGACTAGCTTTTGGCTTCAGCGGAGCCGCGGACAAAGGCTAATATAGATTAAAATCAAAGATGCCCGTAGCTCTTTATCGTCTCCTTCTTTTTATGCTTACTGTCAAAATCCTCATTTTCTCACCTTTTCTCTCCACCACCTATCCCTTTATCTGGGGTTGGGAACGCGCGAGTAATATCTTTGGTGAGCGTCTATACACTACAGTAACCTCTTACCACCATGCAGGCAAATGCTTGCTTGACATTCTCGTAGTATAAACAAATATTTATACAGCCTTGACGTAGGTCCAAACTGGTTCAATCTTCGCTATGATGCGGTCACGACAAATCACCAACAATTAACACAAGCAACAACAGTACAGCAAAAGAGAAACCGCACGATTTCACAGAAATCAATATAACGTTGAAACATTTTTTTATGCAAGTTCCTTCCCACGTCCACTCACAACAATACATACAATTTCACCTAAACAAATAGATAGACATGATCTTACTGTTTAGTGTCAAATATTTAATGGTGTATGAGTAGACACCCCGGTGGGCTGCTGTACTTTGAACTGAACAAAAACCTATTGAAATCGCACCTTATTATTGAATTTACACCTCGACCATTGAAACAGGCGGCCCTCAGTGTTCATTCTAAATGCTTGCCAAAACTATGAAAAAACCCTTTTTGCTGATAATTAACAATGTGTGTCAGGTAGTTATATAGGATGTATTTGCAAGTATTTTTTTTTTATCCGGAAACTAAGATTGTAGTGTTATAAAAAATTTACAGTGATATTTAGATCTCAGAATGCGTTTGAAGCTAATTCTAAGTTTTTTCAGAGCTTTAGTATATAAAATATGCTATGTGCTACATGATGTGTGATTGTAGTAGTATAAATGATCAAATAATATATATTCGATACATGTTTTTTTTCCATTTTTTTAATCCCATTACTTTCATGGTCAAATAATCGTTTTTAAAATATCCGCATATTAGCGTAAATCATCACAATAGATGGGTCGACCGAATCGTTTGCAACTATAACATCATTATAACGCTTCACTTCAGACCTGTCGTAATTACGTATAATGTTGCTTTTCTCCATTGATGTATCGACAAAATTTTATGCCCATTTCACTATAATAGCTGTCCCTATGTCAGGGTACAAACAAGCTTGATGGATGCGTTGCGGCGCATACAAAGGAGCTATTGACAGCATTCAGGAACCCCTACGTCCATTAAAAAAAAGATTTTGTCCACCCGGTCCGATTCTCGACACTGTCCAGGGAAAATGTTGTCCAGTTAACGCATTTTTGATAAACAATAACTGACATATTATTTTTCAATAGAACTTAGTCATTTTTTCGCTCGAATATTTATTGACGCAACTGGCTACGGCCTGCGGCTTCATCTGGGTCGACTTCATTATTCAAATCCAACAAATCCTTTAGGGTTATCTCACAGCAACTAGTATTGTAATAAAATGGTTAAAAACTATTATGTATTTGTCCAAACCATAATTTATTTGTAGACTACACTTAATTCAAATCTGTTTAGTCGTCAGATCAATATGTCACGATTACTATAAGTATCCTACTGGAACTGTTAATGTTTTTGATATATAAAGTATCATATGTTAATCCAGTAACTCGTCCCCCCTTAAGCCAGCTAGTGAACTAGAGCCTAAGTCCCTTTCGAGCTAAAGCGTGACTCGTGCTTAAGAGTAATACATTTTCTGTAGGGATCGTGTAAAAAATATGTTGTTGATATTATCAAACTTCTGCATCCATCCATCCATCAGCCTTTCACCGTCCACTGCTGGACATAGGCCTCCCCAAGAGAACGCCACAACGAGCGCTCCTGTGCCGACCGCATCCAACGGCTCCCCGCAGCTTTGACCAGATCGTCGGTCCATCTGGTGGGGGGCCGTCCTACGCTGCGCCGTCCGATACGTGGTCGCCACTCAAGAACCTTTCTTCCCCAACGTTTGTTGGTTCGTCGAGCGATGTGGCCTGCCCATTGCCACTTCAGCATGGCAACCCGGCGAGCTATGTCGGTTACTCTCGTTCTCCTACGGATCTCCGTATTACGGATAGGATCACGTAGGGAAATTCCAAGCATAGCCCGCTCCATGGTCCGCTGAGCGACTTTGAGCCTTGATACGAGGCCAACATTCAGAGACTACGTCTCTGTTCCATATGCCATCACTGGTAACACACACTGGTCGTAGACCTTAGTTTTCAGACACTGCGGAATATTGGACGAGAAGATCTTCCTTAGCTTCCCGAACGCTGCCCAGCGGAGTTGGATTCGTCGATTGACCTCTCTCTCGAAGTTGTGCTTACCTAACTGGGCTGTTTGTCCCGTGGTCGACAACTTCGAGAAGAGCACTCCCGACTAGGACCGGTGCTGAAATGACATGGACATTAGACATGACTTTCGTCTTGTCCATGTTCATTTTGAGACCCACTAGTCGGGAAACCCTGCTGAGATCATTGAACATGGTGCCAAGGTCCTCCAGTGATTCTGCCATGACTACGATGTCGTCGGCATATCGAAGGTGAGTGATGTATTCGCCATTGATGTTGATGCCGAATCCGGTCCAGTCCAAGAGCTTGGAAGACATCTTCCAATGCAGCGGTGAAGAGTTTCGGGGACATAACGTCTCCCTGTCTAACACCTCTCTGCAGTTGGATCGGCTTCGTACTCCTGTCGTGAACACGGACTGACATGGTGGCGTTTCTATACAAGCACTTCAGCACTTCGATGTACCGATAGTCAATTTGGCACCGCTGAAGGGACTGCAGCACCGCCCAAGTTTCGGTCGAATCGAAGGCTTTCCCATAGTCCACAAATGCCAGACACAGAGGCCGATTATATTCCTCGGTTTTCTGTATAATCTGGCGTAGCGTGTAGATGTGGTATATGGTAATATAGCCTTTTCGGAAACCGGCTTGTTCGGGAGGCTGAAAGTCGTCAAGCCTGCGCGTGAGTCAATTTGTAATGACCCTCGAAAACAACTTATAGACGTGACTCAAGAGCGAGATGGGTCTATAGTTCTTCAAGAGGGTTCTGTCACCTTTCTTGAAGAACAGTACCACCACGCTTCTGGTCCACGACTCTGGAACGTCGACCCCGAGAACGACGGAAATGAACAGCCTCTAAAGAGCTTCTAAGACCAGCTTTCCGCCTGCTCTCAGCTCTGTGGTGATTCCGTCGTCTCCCGGTGCTTTTCCGTTCTTTAGTTGTTCGAGGGCCATTCTGATCTCGTACAGGCTGACGTCTGGGATATCTTCGGTAAAGTGCCGAGTTAACTTGGATCTGGGATCTTGGACGAAGCTGACAACAGAGCTCTGGTATCTGTACAACTGTCCATAGAACTGGTGGACCTCTCTCAAGATCTCATCTCGGGATGAAATGACAGTGCCGTCGTTGGTCCTCAGCTTAGTCAACTGGCTTTGGCCGACTACAGATCTCTTGCGAACACTTTTGAGCCTTGGTTCCGCTCTATCGCCTCTTTAATGCGGATAGCATTAAATATCGTATAATATCAAACTTCTATGATCAAATAAAAACTCGTAGGATTCCATATCTAACAATAAATTTAATTGGAAAATTATTATAAACAGGCCATACTTATCGTAATAATAATGTAAATGCGAAAGTTTGTTATGATGTTTAGATATTTGTCGGAGAATCACGCGTAAACGATCGAACATATTCGGATGAAATTGGGTAGGCAGGTAATTGACACACTGAATTAACATATAGCATACTTTTGATCACAAAAAATAATAGTTCCCGAACCATAGCTATTTATGGCATATAGACCTTAAGACTAATCAGATTTAAACGAAATCTGGTATTCAAATACCGCGCGTAAGAAGTCAATATAATTGACTAACTATCAGTACACAACCCTGAAGAACAATTATGTGTGTTCTGTTTAATCCTAAGTTATATCCATTTATCTTAGATACATTAGACAAGGTAAGACGTCGTGCCTCTCGCCGCACAGCTTAGCACAAGCTTGCTGATGGATCTCGTAGCAGTAAGCTCTAGAGAATCGCTCTCCACAATACTGGCACTTGAAGAGACCAAATTGTTTTGGCTTCACGCTGAAAAGATGGTGGCAGATGCAACAATCTCTGTGAAAGAACTGGACAACATTATAATGTGTGTATATTGAGATTACCATTATTAATAATTTGTTCTCATTTTCCTCTATACACGGGTAAAATAATAACCTGCCTGATATCAAACTCTCTTTTTTACGACTGTGTTACTGTTGAGTAAGAATCTCCTCTCTGAATGAGAGACCACTGACTGACCCAATATGAATTGATTATTAATCTTCAGAAGATATCGGAAAAAAAATGTCATGTTCAGACACGCAGGTTTCTAAGGGAAGTTTTTGTTCGCTGAAAATATTTCGAAAAGACAAAAATTCGTTTCTTGCAATGTTTCCAAAAATCTTCGACATAATGTAATCATTGACGAGGTGGCATCGGTCGGCTAGAGCCATAGGTCAATGAACACCCTAGTTCATCTTATTAGAAATCTCACAGGCTCGTGGACTATTTAACTTGGTAGTTTTTGTAACCGCTTCAATAATGCCTTTGATGAAATAATCACATTAATGTACTCTCATATAAAATTGCATACAGTATTTGTTTTACTTACCATCGCTATGAATAGAAGGCTTTTTATTAAACTTAATCGGGACAAGAATTAAGCCACACACTAAAATTTACTTTTTCCTATACCCTCAGTATATTTGATACTCGGTTCAAAAACTCTCAAGTAAAGCTCAGCGATTTACAGAATGATTCTGTTAAGACTTAAATTTTCAATATCAGTTGAAGAATATTCAAAGATTTAAAAACTCCAAAATTCCGATCAATAATGTTTACATACACCCCACTCTGCTACACAAGTGTCTTTTACAGCGAGAGAGGGAAGATTAACAAACTATACTACAGTAACCCGACAGTTCGACGTAGGGTTTATTGGAATTTTATTTCTCTGGAACTGGTTTTGTCTGCTAAGTTTTGCTTTCGATACTAAAACACTCGTGAAATATGATGTGATGACACTATGCATTATTAGCCACGAACAACTACTTGATTATTATAAACAGTGAACCATATAATTCTCAAATAAAATCATTCACTCATTATGTAATTTTTAATACAAAATAACATCCGCTTCGTAGATACAGTTGACAAATGGCACCATACAAAAAAAAACGTGCAGTTATTACCTCGTCCTTCCTAAATTGTGTTGGCGGATGTGATCGCTGAGCTGTGACGGGCGGCTAAACATTTCGCCACAGATATAACATACATAACTCGCAATACAAGGAGATGTTGGTTTAAATATCGAGAGATAGGAGTTATAATTAAGATGCGGAACATATGAAAGCAATTGCTTTATCGTACCAGTAGATACCCGCAATAGAGCTAGCAAACTCATAGGATCTGTGTTTACAGCTATCGTTATTTGTCTATTCGAATCGCCAACATTCTCTAACTTAATCGAATCATTAGTCACTTCCAAACGACTTTTTCGACCGTCTAGTTTAAACTCCTTTGTTGGAATATCAATTTCCATCTGCACTGAACATTCCCTATTACATCGAGTATGAAGCAGCTTCTCGATATCTTTCTTAATTTGCTTGCTTTTCTCCATTTCTTCTTGAATAATCTGGTCCATTTTACTCATACTAAGTTTTCTAAATCGTGACATACTTGTACTGTTTTCTGACATCAGTTTTTGTTTACTGGTTTTTTGTACAACCATTGTAATCATATCTTGGTTCTCTTTTTGTATATTGTTTTTATCGCTCCTAATTGTATTTAGCGCTGTATTAGATACTTCGTCAAAGTCTGATGTAGCTACAGTATTATAAATTGGTGTGGTATAGCTTTCGTTATATTTTCTTAATGTTCTTACTTCTGCAACAACAGTATTGACGGATTTAATCAAAGTATCCAGTTTCTTATGAATATTTTCAAAACTCTTCGCTCCTGAATCTACTGTTTCTCCTAGATTTTTTTCTCTTAGTCGCTCGATATTGCTACCAGATGACTTTTTAATTTTATTAGTTGTTTCATCTTTCTCAAACAACGGAATATGGCTATTAAGATTTTCTAAATTTATGTCTGTTTGCATATCCGTCGTTGTCATAAAATAATCAACTTTGTTATTAAAAGTTTCTTTGAAGCAGTCAGAAGTAATGAAGGGAAGGTGTTGCTTGTTCGCACGATTGACGTCTGGGTCAACCATGACTGCGTTACTATGATAGTATTTTAAATTATTTCGTCCTGTTTTTTTATTCATTTTAATACGAGCTTGGGAGGAAACAGGATAACAATAACTGCTGCTGTTGTTGTTATTATAATATACCATTTCAGGTTCTATCTTTGGTATATAATCAAACTCATCATCCGATTGCATATCTCTATGATATCCGTAAACCTCGTTTATTAAATTTTGAAGCGGTTCAGATTGTTGGAATGCTAACTCAGGGCCACAATAAACATCAATTAACTCTCGAGTATTTTGTCGAAATGTGCTTAATTTATCACAATAATGGGCGTGTTTATTTTTTAACTCATTAATGTAATTATTCCAAGTTTCCTTCTGTTTTTTTCTGCGGCAATCTGTCAAAAGTTTCTTCAAAATCGCTTGTAGTCTTAGATTTCTTTCCATAGTTTTTTGTATAAACTCGTCGTCAAATTGGTTACGTAATGGTCGAAAACCCCTTTCAGTATATTTTTCAGGTGTATTTTTATTACTTACCGGTTGAGTTAAGTTAATATTGTTTGGAATTCTTTTATTCTGACTATAGTTTTTATAATTTAGTCGCTGCCCATCATAAGGAAGCCTCTGTTGATTTTTAGAACAAGATGTATTATACGTATCCAATTGTCTAGAACTCAAATAAAGGGTAGGTTGAGAATAACTTTGATCAAATCTTTGACGCGTATCAAGAATAGTAGTACTTAGTTTAGTAAGCGATTGATTTTTCTGAAGGTCGGTGTCAAATGTATGATTTCGTCTAGAATCATAAACTAAACCGTTTGCTGTAGCAGTGTGTACAGATCTATAGTAATTACCATACATATTAATATCTTTCGTATCCATTTCATTTTTGTTGTTTAAGTGTATTGTTTGTGAACTGCCGACAGCTATAAATCTATTCACTTTATTAACAAAATTACTCTTTGGATTCTGCTGACAATAACGAAGACGCTCGTTTGGACATTCTTTGAATTTTATCACGTTTCTAGCATTTTCCGAATCCATTGTTTAAGTCACGTAAATTTCACACAAGCCAAATCATTCAGTTTCATGTTTTGACGCAAATTTGATAGCTGTTAGAAAAGTCAATAGATGTAATAAAAAATCTTTGAAGAAGAAGGACAGAACTTGCTAAAAAGGTTTTACAATATAAAAGTAAGTGTGTTTACATTATGGTTTACATGGCGATTAATGTGTTTTCATTAAAATGCAATAAAGAAATAATTACTTGCATCGATCAACATCAGGGTTTGGATGAAAAAAGATGGTGGATTGTTACAAACATTTTTGTATTCCGTGACAAAACAAGCACAAGATAGTTTTTTGCATGAACGCCATGTTTTAAATCATATACATATTTGTAGTCGCAGTTTTAGGGTTACGTAGCAATAAAGGCAGAACCTAATATTATAAATAGAATTTGGTCATCTTAGCTAACAGTTGCGATAAATAAATCAGTGTGTGGCAACTGACTAATAATGCAAGTGTCACCATCCTATTCCTTCCCGCGGGTGCCATACGAGGTGATCGAGGGAAGTCACAGTGGTAGAGGTTTGCTTTGACCTTTTTTATCCCAGCATGAATGGACCAGCTCGAACCCTTTAAATAGTACTCTCTCAGAGAAGATCAGCGTGAAACATTGCTAGGTACTCCTGCCGTTATGTTATGGTGAGTGAGACCTCTGGAGGCCCAAGCCCCCCTCCCTATCCTCTCTTTATTATCCTTTTCTTATTTTGAAATAAAACTACGTTTACGGAATCTATCGCGTTTACTTGATTTTACTACTATCCCGACGTTTCGAATACTTTACAGCATTCATGATCACGGGTGGATTTAGATGATAGACTTCCAAGGCTGATATGTTATTTCAACGGTTTCATCTACCCACAGTATATGATTTTACAAAATTTTTGGCTTATTTATTTTAACCCACCTAATATTCGTTTAGAAACACAGTGAAAATATCTACTTCAAATGTTTATGTTTACAATGTATGAGACTTTAAGTTAGTTTATTAAAATGAGTATAATACTCCTCTTTAAATTGTAAAATTTTTGTTTTTATTCAGTGCTCAAAAATTCTACCACAAACTACCAATTACTACCAGTAAGAAGACAATCTTGATTATTAGTTTATATTATTAAATATATTGATTTTGCCAAAAGCTAAGACTAAGAAGCTACCACTGGATCGGAACGCGGCCTGACTGAGAAAGATCCGGCCAGAAAACTCAGTAGGCAACAACTGTTATGGTTTATTAAATTTTGTACGGAATTACTGAGAGCTAATAAAGTTTAAATTTTTTAATTTTTTTTTTAAAAAGGCAAAGACATCTCTACTGTGGGTTTTATCTACACAATAAGCGCTAACTGTGTCTTGCAATCTTGTAGTGTGCCTTCTCGTATTCTGTTTGGTGAGGCCTATCACAGGATTCCAGCTTGATAGTAAGACCCAGCCGTCTTCTCTATTGAAATTGGGATGTTTCTTAATTTCAATAGCCTCACGTATCATTCTAGGGCGATATCGATGTTCTTTTGCGAGGATTTGAGGTTTGTCAAACCTAATGTAATGGCGGGTGTGGTCCTGTGTGTGCTCACAAATTGCAGACTTTGTATAGCGACGGTGCTTCACATCAGCTATGTGTTCTTTGATCCGAGTTGTTATGGATCCTTTTCTTATTTTTATAATTGGCCCACATCCTATCCTTTTGCCTAGAGATGGCGACCCGCTAATGATGCCTCTGCTGTTGCTAGCGTCTATAGGCTACAGTAGCCGCTTGCCATCAGGTGGGCCTGCTTGTTTGCCACCCACGTAGTATAGAAAAAAAAAAGTAGTTATGACCAACTTACAGCACTGGTTTTAGGGTTAAGTACCACGTGGGAATACTTTTTATTTGGCCCAAGCTCGTCTGTATCACCGTCTGCCATAACCGATTGTAAAACACGTCGGTGTGTTTAGGCTATAGCAAAACAGCCGCTATTTCGTTTATCTCCCATTCGCAAAATGGTAAGCAGCGGTTTGGCAGTATATTTCTTCTTTTTTTAAAAAAAAGATAATACCCTGCTCTAAGGAATAATCCTTGTATAGCGGGGGACTTTACAAACATACAATTTCACAGACACAAAGTACACCCAGACTCAGAACAACTATTTGTGGATCACACAAAGAGTTGTCCTGTGTGGAAATCGAACCCACAACACTCGGGCGGGAGGCCGGTATCTAACCCACTCCGCCATCTCGGCAGTCGTGTCGTATTCTAAGTATTGTTGACTCCATGAGCGGGGGTTACCACTTACCACCAAGTGGGTGGTGGCTCGACTATCACCATAAAAAAGCCTCTGTGTGTTCCCATAATTTTCCACTGCAATAAAAACCCAACAATAGAAAAGCCTTTATAAAGTACAAATTATTTGCGAATAAGGAAAAAGAGATTTTTTGTACTAGCGGGAATCGAACCCGCGTCTTTTCCAATCCGAGGAAGTGATCTAAGCCACTGAGCTATAGTACAGGTCTTTCGACCATCCCAAAATCTCCTTATCACATTTGTCTTTACGACCAACGCCATCTATCGGAAGCATTTACATGCATTAAACCGATATAGTAAGTTTAATTTTGTAATTAAAATTCATACTATTTGATGGTGCGACTTTGTTTAAACATTTTTGATCTATATTTTTTAGCATTTGACATGCTCCGCCACTTTTTAAAGTACAAATTATTTGCGAATAAGGAAAAAGAGATTTTTTGTACTAGCGGGAATCGAACCCGCGTCTTTTCCAATCCGGGGAATTTTTCCTTATTCGCAAATAATTTGTACTTTAAAAAGTGGCGGAGCATGTCAAATGCTAAAAAATATAGATCAAAAATGTTTAAAATAGAAAAGCCTGTTCGTATCCATAATTTTCTTTTCATGGATGTCGTTCATAATATGTACCTTTTCTATATTATTATAAAGCTGTAACAGAGCTGTGTCTGTACATTTACAATATTTGAGAAAAAATGTCTTTAATAGGCTATATAGGCGTGTCTAAACACAAAACTGTTGTTTGTCTATTTATATGTTTGTTTGTTCGTGCATCACGCAAAAACTACTACACGGATTTTGATGCAACTTTTTCTATTTGATAGATCTCCATTAGACTTAACAACTGGTATACATTTTATCCCACTATAGTAGTGTACCAGTCGGGAACCTGAGATAGAACTACTAACGAGAAAATTGTAAAAATACAGAGAAATGTAATGTGTTGCATTATATTATTAGGTAAGCACTTATTTATGATCTGTATTTCAGCACTTGACATGCTCAGCTACTTTAAAGAATCAATTTTATTTGTGAAATATGGAGAGAACTTTAGTGAATCGAACCTGCGTCCCTTCCAATCTAGGAAAATGCTCTAACCGCTAAGCCATCGCACTGACCAACGGTCATTCCCAATCTCCACATCACATTTGTCTTTACGACCCACGCTACCTATCGGATGCATTCACATACATTAATCCAATATAGTAAGTTTAATTTTATTTCGACACTAAATTAAACAATTTTCATACCATTCAACCGGAAGCTCTAAATAAACTACTATTAAACTTATTTTGGTCAAACTCTCCCGCAAATAGCAGCGTCTAATGGTTTTTACTATTAAAATATGCGGAACATACCAAGCTGTTTCAAAACTTACCTTGTCGATATTTTTTTCAATGCCCCGACCGGCATGTTTGCATTTTTATTAGTTTTCTAACAAGTGTGGCTGACATGGCCGATCTCGTTCACAGCTTGTACTACGATTATGCAAACGAAGGAACAGAATATTCATTGAAAAAAACACCCTTATACTTATATCTAATGTCACTGCTTATGCTGTCCTATGACATGTCCAAAGCTTCATCGGTTGTCATCTGTGACTGTGTTTTTTTTCGATTGTTATTTGGGCAATGAATATTTAATAGCGTCGTCTACATCGATGACATTGTGAAGTCTCGCATGACGTAGCGTCTATTTGATATAATTGTTGTGTTATAAGTGGTATATTGTTGAATATATATCTGAAATTGCCTTGCCTAAAGTAGTTCATAGTGTAATATTTTTTTATACTAAAAAACCAAGAGCACCGTACGCGCTTTGCCAACAACAGGAAAATGGAAAGAAACTAGAGAGGAAAGATTATGGAAAGGAGATGATGCTGTGGATATGGAAGATAATAGAAGAGAATGAGAAAGGAGTTCAGTCTCTATCACTCTTACTCACTGTACGAAACGCTACGATAGGATATCTATTACTGTCGCTAGCGTTCTGTGAGAAGGTGAGGTTTCCTTAGTGAAGCCGGCCTATTGATGCTAGGATCAACAAGGCTCTACTATCCATCCATCCATCTACCAGCCTTTTAACGTCCACTGTTGGACATAAGCCTCCCCAAGAGGACGCCACAGCAGATAGCCTTGTGCCGCCTGCATCCAACGACTGCCTGCGACTTTGTGCCGTCGAATAAACAGTCGCCACTCGAGAATATTTTTTCCCCAGCGGTTGTGGTTCGTCGAGCGATGTGGCCTGCCCATTGCCATTTAATACTACCATAAACTAATAGGTACTATTTACTTTACATTATACATTTTATGAACATATAAAAAAGATCACAAACACATAAGTATTAAAATAAATGGCTCCCTCATAACGATATAAAGTAATAGAATTCATTTTACTAATTAGATCTGCTGCGTAGAACATTGTGTAAACAACTTGATATCACACAAAAGATGTCCTTGGAGGTCACCTTTGAATAACGGCTCCAATAATACACCCTGGGGTGTTCCTTACCGTTAGGACTCAGTAATAGGATTCCTGGCCAGTATAAACTTGTGCAATTGTTTGTTATACACTGGCTGGTATATCTGGAGAGGTAATCTGAGATGCTGATTAAAGACCGCAATGTGTTCTTATGTAATGTCGATGTGCGATAGTATTAGAGGCTTTTGGTATGATATAATTCAGTCTAGACTGTTGTTTTACTGAGGTGAACGCTGGGGCGTACTGTGCTTTCAATAGCAATGAATTACTTCAAGCAAAATAATTTCCAATTAGAATTTTATTAAAATGTTTGAATACAAGATATATTTTTTACGAAATCTTAAAGAAATGCGACTGTTTGAGTTTTTGCTGGCTTGGCGTACATATCTTAAATACTCTTAAATAATTATAAAACCATATAAATATTATTTTTATTTATTTAAGTAAATGGTCGTCGTCGGTAAATCGTGTTTTTTGGTAGGTACTGATTGGATATAACACTTATAGAAACTCCAGGTGTCACATAAATACAGGTGAGTTTTGATTAGCATCTACACTAATTACCATTAACTCTATTTAGGTAATTAATTAAATTTGTCAACTTGAGGTAAGTCACGACGAAAAAAATGTGCTTAATCACTTGTTAATTTTAATGAAGTTAGGATGTATAATTGATTATTACAGTATGACTTCTATACTATCTATACCTATACTTATAATATTACAAAGCAGTAAACTTTGTTTGTAAAGAGCAATCATTGGAACTACTGTCCAATACTAAGTGACCAAATGTCACTATAGCGCAGATTACAGAGCGACTGGAACGGTAACAGGAGACGCAGGTTCAAATCCCACTCGTGGCAATAATTTTCTATATCACATTCCCGCATTTTTGATCTCATAATTGACCAAGCATATCAAATGCTTAAATACTTCCTACTAGTTGATCGCAGAGCGTGTATACCACAAAGGGCTACAAATGAATCCATCTAAGATAAGATACGCGAGGTTCTCACGGTGACAAAGACTATGTTTAAATAGATAAAGAATTACTCACATCGACTGTTGACTTATTTGTAATAGTTCAATAAAACGGCGACAGGCTTATTAGCATAAGGAAATATAGATAAAAGCTGGTTTAACTGGTTTAAATATGTTGTTTATCTATGTCTCATTGTGGTGATGCACTACGTGAATAGTGGTACCACCTTATTGCAATTCTAGTGATGTAATACTCGAGTAACTGTAAAATCAAGTAAAAACAGGTGGGGCATTGCCGCAAAGTACCATTATATCACAGAATATAAGTATGAAGCAATGGTAGATTCACGGACGGACGGATATTTTTCACACAACGTCCTCTGGTCCCAAACTAAACTTAATGCTTGTGCTATGGGTACCAGATTACGGATATAATACATATACTACTTTTTTTTTGTAAATACATACATATAATAGATAGAAAACACCCAGACGCAGTACAAATATCTGTGTTCATCACACAAATAATTGTCCTGAGTCTACGACGAGCCTACCGACTACGTCACGAGGCCCGTCTATCATAGTCATATTGTTGCATTTCGTTTAGCAAGTGAGGGCGCCGGAGGCTTTAAACCCTTATCATCCCCTCTATATCATAATTTTCCTCATCTATCCATCCATCAGCCTTTCAACGTCCACTGCTGGACATAGGCCTCCCCAAGATAACGCCACAACGAGCGGTCCCGTCATGAGGGATAATGCCGTAATCGCCACGCTTGGCAGGTGAGTTGGCGATCGCAGTGGATGTTGTTAATACTCGAGGGAGTGCTATTGCCCACTCCTCCGGTATTCCCTCAGTCGGCTCTTACGACTCCCGTGGGTAGAGAGGGGTGAGACAATTCTAAAGCCGGCCCCACGCGGCATAATTTTCCTCAACCTCCTATCAATTTCCCTGGGGCTTACAAACCTGTATACTCACTAATTCCTGAACGGATTTTCATGCGGCTTTCACCAATTTATGGAATAATTTATGATAAAGTTTTAGAGAGCTTTTTGGTTATGTTTGGCTACCAAGTGGGAGCAACTGTTATCGGGCCCGAGTGGGTCGGTTGGTACCACGGTCTGTCGTGTGACCAACCATGAAGCCCTTCAGTATGATTTATTGGTGGTCGTAGATAACAGTACTCGTACATTCTTACATTTCACATCTACAAAATGAAATTGTGAACAGCGGCTTGACAGTATATTCTCTAAGGGCCTCTATCACCACTCTCAAGTAAAGTGTCAAATAGACTAATCACCAGTTAAAGTCACCCGTAACTCCGGGTGCGAATTTCACGACGTTCGAGTAGCAATATTCTTAAGATTACGTGCCGCGTAACTTACTTGCCATGCAGTCTGCCAATTAGCATGCTTACTCGACGGTGAGCTGTGGCGTTGTTGTTTTTGCATATTACAATATGGATCTATTTGACTTAATTAATCATCAATTAGATGAACTTGAATATTCTGCGATTCAACGAGTACCGAGAATTCGTGTATTTAAATTCCGTGTCGGCTATTTTATGGGCCTAGATGAAACTGACTTTTTTTGCTAAATTTCGTCTATCGAAATATGCAGTGGACCAATTGCATAACTTTATAAAACATAAGATAAACCCTAAATCACAAAGGTGAGTGGCATTTTTCCATATAAGTGAATTACCTACATAACCTGTCAAAATGTATGTATAATGTATTAGTCCTTTCTGCACCGCACTTTCTGTCTCTGCGAACCTTATCCATTTTAATTATAATACGTAAGTTGATTCGAACTTAATAACAAAATAAAATAACACGATAATACGCGATATAAGAAACAATGAATAGGTACTATAGATAAAGTAAACTGTGTCTGCAATATGATGTTTGCGAACGACTTTGACGTTTTTGACGTTATATTGAACGAATGCAACGTCTGATTTCTTGCGTCATTCACTTAACCAGTAAGTTGCTACTCGAAGCTTTATTTTCGCTTGTGAAATTGACAGACGATACTCGTAACTATTACTTGACGATTATCACTAGTCAAGAAGTAACTAATCAACGCTTTACTTGAAGATAGTGAACGAGGCCCTAAGGGTTAGTTGCACGAAAGCTCCGGTTATAGTTATCGTGAAAGTTAACTATAACAATGACGAACGTTCCTAACTATTACTTTTACCAATTTTATGTCGGTAAACAAAATAGATAATAATATAAAGTCCATTTTCATAAGATTCAGATCCCGCTATAGTACAAAGCTATAACTTTAGTAAATTGAATTGTGTTAATACAATTAAAGTAGATTGTTAGTTTAGTATCGAGAACATATCACAAAAATATTTGCTCTCCCTATATCAATAGTCCGTCAAATATTGACTAAAACTCGATAACGGAATGCAGTGCATTGATGGAGACGTGCTCACAAAAGCCGCTATAGTCCAAAGCCCTACTTTGTGCCGCCGCCGTAATCTCCAAAACTCCACATTCCTCACATAAAATCGTGGTGTGAACAAAAAATATTTGTGAAACCCATTTTACTGCGGGATCTGTATGTATTATTTAATTGCTTCTTGCGTCGTTTATCAATTATAATTAGCTTTTTTATAGGCCTCTTGAAGAGGTAACCGCTGGCCGTAGACTTAGTATAAGTCAATGAAGTCAAATTGTTTATCATGAAGCATGAACCAGCTGACCTCTAGGCCTGTCCAGTGCTTTGGCACCGACTTAAAAGTGAAGTCACCATTAAATTTGGTAATTACAAGGTTTTTGTGTGAGAACTCCTTACAAAACCTTACTCAAACTGTTACTTTGGCATGGATAATCAGCATACATGTGCTTGAATCATGTTTCACTAGATACTGAGAAGTCTATTAAAAGAAACTGTTTTCCCTAAGCTAAGCCAATTCTGATGACAGATAACGGAGTGGTTTATACCAACCTCTAGCACCGAGTGTTATGGGTTCGATTAGACAGAACAAGTCTGTGTCCTTTATGTGTTCAATTCCTCATAGATATCAATGAATGTTTAAATATCTATGTAACATGCCTTATGCCAAATATGGAAGAACTCTGCGCGATATTACTTGTGCCTATGTATAAATTAATAATAATATTCTGGATTCTATTCAAAGAAAATTTACGTTAATTGACTAGTCAGGCAAAGCCTTGTTAGCGGTTACTATTACTAACATTTGCCCGATCCTAGACAAAACTTAGTTTTTTTTAGTTATTTCTCTGGTTTCCGATTTAGTAGCCAAAAAACATGTCTACCAGGTTTTAGGTTTAGCTAAAGAGCTACTTGTATCCATGGACTTTAAAAAATAGGTTCCTTTATACGTCCATGCTTGTATCATACAAAAAAAGTCAACAGTCACAAAACAAAATTAAAATGTGTTTGCGTTTCGAGACATCTAAATAGAGTACACAATTGCTCAGAGATATTCTAGATGTGCGACACTGCTCTGTTATAGTTATGAGCATTAAATATACGATACATGTACCTATGTGAATTACGGTAGATACTTAATATTACCCGGTAAATGAAATTCCTGTTTGTATGTTAAAGGTATTAAAAACCTTAAAAACAGCCATTGTGGTACCCCCTATCCTTATCAAAACTAATGTGACCAGACTATATCAATCTGATCACACTTTTTCTCATAAGAAATTTCCCAGCAACAAAGTATTTATACTAAATAAAATGAACGATGAATAAATTTAAAGATGATCTAAATTCAGCCCATGCACTGAAAAATATTAAAGTTTCTATCAAAATACCAACCACAATTAAAATTCTAGACGTAACATCACGTTATACAATATAACACAAATTTAAACTAGAATTCAAACACCATATTGTAATCGTAACACGCGTCAAAGCGACCGCAATTTTTCCAACTGACGAAATAATTTTTGACCTCCAACTAAAGAACCCTAATTCCCAAGCAATGGCACCAGATTCTTGGTCGCACAATAATGCTTACCTATGAATAATAAGATCAAATAAAATTAAAAAAACACTTGGGACTGAAGCACAATCGTACACAATTGTAGACACACCATTATATAAATACAATGAGATATCGTCGTCTCTTTCTCGTAGCTTGTAAAAGAAATGGTCTTATTTTCCGTCTCGTTCATATGAATTAGCTTTATAGTTTATTATGTTAAAGAGGTTCTTGATTGTATTTGTTTGAATTGGATTATATCGAGAATTTCAGAATGAGGTCGGCACTCGTTATGTTATGGCCATTAAGACTACCTTTTAACTTGACGTTCAATAGTCTTTTTGGATTCACTTAAGCTCCCAATCAGAACATAGAGCATTCGGCTGAGGCTGCGGGTGGATGGACTGGGGAACGTCCGCCACCCGCAAGGCCTCCCGCGAAAGCGCGACACCGTGTGCGGATGCGTAGCTCAGTAGAGGGTACCCGAAAGGGTAAGCTGTTGGCGGACCACAGTAGCACTGTAACATGGTTCCAGTGGCCCGCCAATACAGGCGGAGACGGCACACAGCGGGTTTATTTAGTGGGTAAGGACACCACACTACCCTGTTCGTTGCCCCAAACGACGGGGTGTGCGGTTATATGCGTCGAATATACATCCACGGCTAATTCCCGAACGGATGGACCGATTTGCATGGGACTCACGGGACGGGGATCATTACTTTTATTTTGAAAAAATAATTAGGATTCTGCACTAAAAAAGAAAAAACTAAATTCCACGCAAACGAAGTTGCGGGTAGCAGCTAGTATGTATATAAAACTTTTCTTTAAATACGCTTACAATATGAAAACAAAAAGTAATTAAAATTCTTGAGCGAACGCTCTGAAGGTCAGACGCCTGGCATGCCCTTAAAAACAAATCCTAATTCAAATGAAACTCAGTCTAAAATGGCCGCCAAAAGACGTTGATTTCAATATAATTTAAAATGGGTTTTTGTATTGAAACCACGCCCATTAAGATTAGAATAACACTGATTATGAATAAAATGAATACCGGACATAGTTTTTTAAATAAAATTTCTTTAGATGCATTGTAAATGAAAAAATAAATGGCTCGTTTTGGTGGTTTTATAAGCGAAAGTTTTTACTTGTAATTCCAGTTGGTATTGCACTTCCTACTGGTACTAGAACCATTGATGGAGTATATCAGCATACTTTAGTCTGTGGTTAAAATAACCTATATCCTATCTCATCCTTTATACTAGATTTTACACGCGACATCGACTGCATAGAGATCAGAATTGGGTCAGATAATATAAATATGTCACTCTACAGCGCATTAGCTATGACTATGTAACAATCGTCCATCTTGGGGTAATAGGTAGCCTATGTTCTTTTCTGGGGAAACTTATAAAAGGTGTAGTACGG
This sequence comes from Leucoma salicis, assembly GCA_948253155.1. Lineage (NCBI taxonomy): Eukaryota > Metazoa > Arthropoda > Insecta > Lepidoptera > Erebidae > Leucoma > Leucoma salicis. The sequence continues at coordinate 23,220,736 of OX411820.1, read as the reverse complement.
AAATATTGCTTGTACCTATGATAAATTCCATCATAATCGGTTGAGTATTTACGGCATGAAAACCTAATAAACAAACGCACTTTTGCATTTATCATATTGGTAACAAATTAAGGATTATTAAGTACCGTTAATCTATCTATACTAGGTATTATAAAGCTGCCGGCGGACCACCGAATGAATGTAACATAGTTCCAGTGGCCCGCCAATGAAGGCGGAGGACGGCACACGGCGGGTTTCTTTAGTGGGTGAAGGCCCCACACTACCCTGTTCGTTGCCCCGAACGACGGGGTGTGCGGATAGGTACATTTTTCCCGCCTAAACAAAAAAAAAGGTATTATAGAGTTGTAACAGAGCTGTGTCTGTACATTTAAGATAATTGAGAAAAAAAATACTGTAATAGGCTATATAGACGTATCTAAACACAAAACATTTTTTTTAGCATTTTTTTGTCGGTTTTTCTGTTTGTTCGTCCGCATGCAAAAACTACTGATACGAATTATGATGTTTTTTTATTTGAGAGTTCTTGATTAGACTTAACAACTGGTATACATTTTATCCCGCTACTATATCGGGGACCTGAGATATAACCAAAAAAATAGCTTTTGGCTGCAACGAAGCCGTGGGCAAAGGCTAGTAATTAATATTACTATTGTTATTAAAATACTTTGCCATAGTAACCCTCCACAAATGTGCTTTAAGAATCTTAATAGTGAGTTCAGGAATTTCTTATTATTATAACTACACATGTTCGCGTTTTCTAAAAATATTTTAATAGTACTACTAGCTTTTGACTGCGGCAGGCCGCAGGCAAAAGATTTTTAGGCTATTTTGCTGTATTTTAGGTTATATCTCAGGTTCCTGATATAGTAGCTAGATAAAAAGTATATGGGTTCTTAAGTATAATCAAGAGCTATTAAACAAAAAAGTGCCATCAAAATCCGTTTGATATTATTTGCGTGATCTGCCAACAAATAAACAGACAGACAAACAAAAGTAAAAAAAAATATTTTCGGTTCAGAGACAACCCTCATGGGCCATTTAAGTTGTAATTTTTTCTTAAATGTCTTAAATGTATAGACATAGCTCTGTTACAGTTTTATAGTTATAATAGTACAAATATATATATTGTGTCGTTTACTTACATAATTTTATTTTAATACTCTCTATCTCTATCTACCTGCGACTCAGTCCGCATGAACTTCAGAATATAAAGACAGCACATTAATTAGGTATCTCTATGCAAAAATATTTTCTGGGTTAAAAAATAGCCTATATCCCATGTGCTTGCTACCTAAGTATAATTATATGCATTATAATCAGTTCAGTTCATTGCCGTGTGGGGCCGCCTTTAGAATTGTCCCACCCTTTCTACCCACGGGAGTCGTAAGAGCCGACTGAGGGATACCGGGAGAGTGGGCAGCAGCACTCCCTCAAGAATTAACAACATCCACTGCGATCGCCAACCCGCCTGCCAAGCGTGGCGATTAAGGCACTATCCCCCATTTCTTAGGGAGGCCTATGTTCAGCAGTGGACGTTGATAGGCTGATGGATAGATGGAATCAGTTCAATAGCTACAGCGTGAAACCGTAAAAAGCAAACAAACAAACTTACTCGCACATTTATAATAGATATTAACGAGGATATTTGGATAAAGCACGCATTTCTGAATTGTTTTGCTTGACAAAAATTTGTATAATTACCAAATATACTTAAAAAAAATTTTTTTTTTTTTTTAGAATAGTTATATATATAATTATAAATACTCTCTTACGAGTTATTTTATAGCCTCATTTGTTTTCTTTTAAAAACGTTTAAAATTTTTTATCGATTAAACTTTAAGTAGTTCACCACATTAACACAACATGGGGTACTGTCCCTTGTCAAAAAACCCAATAATAACTTGTCCAATTTCACAAAATCACAGACAACAAATCAACACTATCTCTCTACAGAGATAACAAAAATAAACACCAAACCAATCAATTAGTCCGCGCCGTAAACCCAATTGGATTAAATTCCAAACTCACAAAAAACTAACACAAAGTTAGCATAGGCGCTAGAGACTCCACTTTTAATTAACGTTTACCGACGCATTGTTTAGCGTGAAAAAAAAAAGAAATGAGATAAAAAAGTTACAGTTTAAAAGAATATAAAGTTGTCTATGTCAGTAAAGTGATCTGTGTAAAGAAACGTAAATCCATCACGATAGGATCGGATACACTGAGCAAGGTATAAAAATACTTATTGACCATGTCTGTTTTTGATTATTTTAAAGTTATCTATAAATGCCGGTTTTGTGTGTTATATTGTCTGCTTTTTAGATAACTTGATAACGCCAACGAATGTATAGTTTATTTATCGTAAACAGAATGGGAAATAACTTAAAAAAAATTAAATGATTGTAGTTTTCTTTAATTAAATTATGCTCATTCTTTGAAAAATATACTCCATATTGAGTGTAGCTATCTGCCAGATAACTGATGAACAGAATAGGCAAAGTGAAATGGCAACGAGCTGGCCATATCTGGCGATGGAACAATGATCGCTAGAGTGAATACCGCGATTCGACAAACGTAGAGTAGGATTCTCGCCCAATGTAAATGCTCTGATGACCCGAGCAGTGAATGTGGCCCGCAAAGAATAGTATGTTGTAGCATAAATTGGAAGAGGCCTATGTCTTGGACTGTGGTTTCGTAGTTGTTTGGTTGATTATTGTTCTTAAAGTATTTATGTTATGATTTCAACATGTAACATACAAAAAATTACAACAAGTGCGAGTCGGACTCGCCCATGAAGGGTTCCGAAGCAGCAAGTATCATAGTATAAAATATATAACTTATACTACTTTTTATTTCACATTTTCACAATTTGTGTCCTGATAAATATATGCATTACAAGTGCTTACAATACCTCAATCATATTTTTTTTAACTTATACGTCAAATTCTTTTTTACGCTCGTTTTCTGATCTGTATGGTTGTAGCTGTAGCTATACCAAGATACTGCCAATCTGACCTTTGCAACCCAACTAGAGGAACAATTGGCAACCACAATCAGATTTTTATTCAAGAATAGCTGGTAGCTGCAACTTCGTCCACGTTTATTTTGTGCGAAACTCTAATTATTTTTCGTACATAAAAATTATTCCTTATAACATTAACTATCTTCCAGTGAGAGTCCCATCGTAATTGTTCAAGCCGTTCCGGATATAAGCCGCAACAAACATACAGACAGACAAAAAAAATACTGTTTTGTTATACTCGTATATACTTTGATATGCATTTAGTAAAAACTGTTATTTAGGCATTACAAACAGACACTTTAATATTATCTATTTATATATAGAAGCATAATTATGTAGATGTTAACAATCTTTAATAACTGTTAGGGTGTTAGTTGATAGTCTGCATCTGCTATAGAGGAGGTCAGATATTTACTAATACTCCAATTTGATTAAAATTTGTGACCTAGGCGATCGTTCGAGCGGATAGGTTAAGCCACGTTCGCAACATAAAAAGTATTATTAAGAATTGTTAAGACTGTATTTTTCTTATCACCTCTGAGTCGTGTCGTCCTCGTCCCATGTTGTGTAAATAAACCGATTGTTTCCGTGTAGTATCGCTAGGTGGCGGCGATTTCACGCGTCCGAAGGTTCCCACACGCATCCCAGACCGCCCGCGCAGCCTTCACTAAACCTTTTTTACTCCGATCTTTACTGGTGATGTCTATTTTACTTTACTGCTTAATACTGCAGGTATTTATGGTTACTTGTAAGCTTTTGGCTTTTAGTATTCAAGACTAAATGGTGTACTTGCGGTGTCGTATTTTGGGTTTCGAAATATTTTTGCTGCAGTCATTGCCCCGGTGTTATTTATGCGACAGAATATTGTTTATATTTTTCGTTCTTTAAACCACATCGGATGAAAATATATATATATATATATATAATCAGATTATTATAGGCTTATGTTTCACTCGAAATACTGATTCAATGGACATTTTTATCACCTAGTTATGCACTCGCTGCTTGAACGACCGGCAATGTTAAAGACGCTCGGTCAGCACGGCACGATGATTGAAGTAACATCTATTTGTGAAACTCTTTCGTACTTCGGAAGGCACGTTAAATAGTAGGTCCGTTACAGGTTGTCAGATCGGCAGCTTTAACTTAGAGTTTGAAGATGATGGATATTTTTATCGATAACGAAAACCACGAGCAGAGTAATTAGAGATAAAAATACACAACACTCCACTGATCTATATTATTATACATAACATAGCATCACACCTGTATTCCCCGAAGGGGTAGGCAGAGGTGTATTACACACCCACGGTTCACCAGCTATGTTTAAGTCCCACGTAACAGAGGACGAGCCTATTGCCGTCAACCGGACACATTTTCAAACTCCGGGCTGCTACTGAGAGTTCTTTCGAATCTTTTTACAAAAAAGCTCAATAACACTGCCCGACCCGGGGATTGAACCCGAGACCTCATGATCAGCAGTCGCTTACACTACCGCTGCACCACAGAGGCAATTAATAACATAGCATCATGCTTGTATTCCCCGAAGGGGGGTAGGCAGAGGCGTATTACACAGCCACGATTCGCCAGCTATGTTTAAGCCCCATGTCTATTGCCGTCTACCGGGCACATTTCCAAACTCCGGGCTGCTACTGAGAATTTTTCTTTTTAGGAAAAACTCAATAACATTGCCCGACCCGGGGATCGAACTTTTGACCTCATGATTAGCAGTCGCATACACTACCGCTACAGCACCGAGGCAGTCACCAAAAAAAAAAGTTTTAATGAGGTTACGCGCCTATAAAGTCCTCTAAAATGACAGAAGTGTGGTGACGCCCAAAGAATACAAGTGTCACCACCCCATCCTTTCCTGCGGGTGTCGTACAACTACCGCTGCACCACAAAGGCCTACCACCTTTATATAATATAATAGTTATATTATAACCTTTCTTACTAAAATCGCGATAATATTGAAGACGTAACATGAGGTCATGTGAATCCTAATATGAGGTAAATTCATTGGTTGGTGGTTTCAGACTAGTTAATTTAGTTTCCATTGTTGCGATTAAAAAAGTTTAGACTATGTACTCAGCTGCGCCTAATGTTATGATAAGATAACTTAAAATGCCAATAGTAAGGCTTATGGTTTTTAGCAGTATTACCAGGGGCACAGACCTGCTGTAAAGGTCAAAAAGGTCTCCTAACTTCACCCTACGACCGAATCACATTAAGGTGTTTTATGATTGTAATCCTGAATCATTTTTTTGTCAAGCCGCTACTCACCATTTCATTTCACTGATATGAAATGAAAGAATAAGGGCTATCTCCTGCTACAGTCAAAACGCAACGATGTGCTTCATGGCCAGTCACACGGGAGATGATGGTACTAACCCACTCGGGTTCGATACCAAGTGAGTACTCCCACTTGGTACCCACTAGTCATGCAGTGGATGATAATTGCTTACTTCCCTTAGTCGCCTCATACGACACCCGGAGAGAATGGAGTGGTGACACTTGTATTCTTAGTCCATAACCACACGAACAGAATCTATCTACCATATAAAATAAAGTTGCCAAGTCTTGACTTTTGAACATTATAAACTTAAAAACTATCGAACACATTTTCATGCAGTTGTCAATGGATGGATTAATTCATGGAGAAGGGTTGAGTGTATAATTCATTAAGGTTTCATGAAAGTTGGCTGAAGGATAAGTATCTAACTGTTTAACTTGTTAGAAAAAATACACACTCACTATTAGCACTCCCGTGCGCCGTGTAAACCAATAAAATAATATATGAAAACAATTAGTTATCAGGACGCGCTCAACCTCTGAAGTATGACCTTACAGAATATTGTTGCCAAGCAACAGTAGATAATGTTACTGTTGTATACTTTGGTGAAAGCGATGGACACCCACGCCTTCTTCACCCTATCTTATATTCAAACACTTCCAGTGGACCACCAATATAGCTAGAGATGATAAAAGGCGTTATTTTAGTGGATAAGGTCCCGGACTACTCTGATAGTTGCACCGATTAATAGGGTGTGCGGTTTGCAATATATTTACCCACACAAAAGTAAAGGGTTGAGAGCGCGTGAGTAATGCCCTTATTTTTGCTAATGCGAATATACAGGCTACAAAGGAGGCTGTATATTTTTTATATACCACAAGGGTATCAACCATATAGGTTGATACCCTTGTGGTACCTATATAAAAAATAACGATTCTTTCGATATAACGCCTCTGTGGGTAGTGAGTTTGTGTGTAGATCTTGGTGAGAGTGGGAGACGTGTCGAGAGCCTATATTTATTTATCATCTTTCGCAAACACAACTACACTAAAGGAAAACTAACGAGGTCGATAACCTCTTATATTTGCCTCACATTTTTGCTCTATGGTTTTTCAAGATTTGTGTTACTGTTAATACTATCTAGTTGTTTATTTTATAATAGAACTAGGTTGCAGTAATAGCCTAGTGGTTAGAATAAGGGAAATATAAAGGTTTCGAATTTGATTTGTCTTTTTAAACATGAAAATAAAAAACTTTATGCCTGAGAGATTTGTTGAATTTTCCAAGCCCTACTTCTATACCAGCATGGAGACGTAATTCTCTGACTGTCTCTAACAGAGAGACATTAACTGGCATCCTGCTACCAATACCTTGGGTGCGTTGTAACATTCTATTCACCCTCTTATTCGGATAAAATGTGTAATTGTACACTGCGATGTTATTTAAAAAGAAAACTGTTTCTAAGTTGGACTAATAAGAAAATTTACTTGGTCCCGACAAAGCCCTAATTATAAATTGCTTATTTTAATTAGTGTGCTTTGTTAATTTTCTTGCCGTGTGGGGCCGGCACCAAGAATAGCTCCACCCCGTCTCTTCCTATGGGAGTCGTAAAAGCGGACTAAGGGATTACAGGGGGACCGGGCAGCAGCGTTCCCCTGTGTACTAAAAACATCCACTGCAATCGCCAACCCGCCTGCCAAGCGTGGCGATTATGGTAAAACTCCCATTTTGGGGAGGCCTATGTCCAGCAGTGGACGGTGAAAGGCTGATGGATGGATGGATGTTAATTTTCTTAAAAATGTGGCTCTATTGTTTTATTATTTAGGTTTATAGATAGGATATTTGTAGACACCCAAAACTAATAAAGAACATGTATGGACAGTACTTACGGTTTAACCTTTTGTCCATCCACACGTTGTTACCATTTAATGATCGAATTGGAAATCACAAATAAATTGTTTGTACAAGATTGCTTAAATATGTACTCGTATTAGTATTTAGAAACTGCTGTGTTCCTAAGTCCATCAAGATCTGTGTAATAATTTCGTCATGAATAATCAACAAACACACTCATAATCAGATACAATGCGGTACACAATATATAACGTGCACATATATGCATATAACTTACTACCTATATATTAATTTATACATAATAACAGTAATAAGAAGACAAAAGATAGCTAGACAACGGTAGCTACTTCAATGTATTCAACCTATTTGTCGAACAACACGACCGTTTCGCCAGCGCCAGCGTTTTCTTGGAACATTGTCGATACGTGATCTCCGTTCGATGCGCCCGATATCTCGTTTCCTTGTCAAAAAGTACCATAAAACGTCGCACATTACAAACACAGTAAGCAATTTTCAACTTTTCTATCTAATGTAACCGGCAATGGTGAGTGTTGTAATCCTAAACATGGATTTCGTTCCGCAGTCAAAGCGTTAAAATGACCGTAGGCACGCAGCAGGTACCTTATAAAGAAAAATAAAAATAGACAAGTAGTAGGATAGGACAAGTGCGTGACGTACTCCGGTGTTGTGGGAATGTCCCAGTTGTTTGGGATTTTGTTGTTTATGGACCTAGTGTGGCTCCCTGTGAGAGACCGCAACATACTTATGTTTGTATTGTGTTTTTATACACAGTATTGTCACGGTCATAAATTGTAAAGGCTTTGTACTTACTTACTTACTTATCATCACGCCATTTCCCTTGCGGGGTAGGCAGAGAGAACAGAGTACCAAGAGGCTCTATTCTTGCATACATCTCTCGCTTCCTCAACATTCATAACTCTCTTGGGATAAAGGGATAAAGATTCATTCAGGATTCATCATAATTCATAAAGGCTTTGTGTTGTAGAATTTGCAGAAAATTTATAAAATTAACTTTTTAACTGTTTGCTTTTATATGGTATGGGTATATTCGGCCTCGCCACTTAATGGAGGTTCAACATTTAAGTTCTAAACTCACGTGAATTACTCAGTGCGTATCAGATTCTAAACAAGCGCCAACTCTTGACAAAATGGCCTGTGCCTTTCTGAAATGATATATCTGCCTGTTGAATGAAATTAAGATCGATCATGTCGAGGACTTTCTGGGCATACAGTCTACCAACAATAAATGAGTTAAACACAAAGTGAAAAATGTGCAATCGAAAATAACAGTCACGGGCAGGATTTGAACCTGCATCTCCTGGATACCGTCCAGATTGATGAATTGACAAAGCATCTCATATTTCTACCTGGAATGAATAGGAAAAAAGGTAATTAAAATTGATTTCTTTAGTGAAAATATTAAAAGTTTTGAACAAGAATTGTAATCAATACACTATAAACTTAGTCCAAAATTAGAAATCTATTGAATTTTCGTAGCATAACTGCAAGACTTATAGAATATTATACTAAATAATAATAGCCTTACGGTAAAACCAAGGTCCAGTAGTAAAATCAAGGACTGCAATGACAGTGGTATCGTGTTTAATCCCCAGTCTGAGGTCCTCGCACGGCACATAACTCTGACTTCGAAATTTTTTTAGATTATTTCTGTATTTATTTAAAAATTAGCACTGCTCGCTGAAGGAAAACGTCAAGAGGAAACCTGCATGATTAAGATCGCTTGGAAAGTCTGTCAACCCGCACTAGGCCAGCATGGCGGACTGTGGCATATATCAGTCTTATCTCGAAAGGAGGATCATGCCCAACAGTGGCACAGTTATAGATTATGAAAAAAAAAATGAGATTTAACATTCAACACAAATTGCCGAAAGAAAAATTTCATTTAATGATTTTAAACTATTTGTCTCGTGTCATAACGTTAGTATCTCCATTTCAATTCAAAAACAAACATATAGAGTAGGACCACACAATATGAATAACGACCAATCATCGTCAAAAAAGATATCACGAGCAAAATAGACCCCTGGCGGGAACTAATCGTCGCTAATTTGTTAAAAAACACAACCGGCGGAGACCAAATCAAACAGACACTTCTGACCCGCCTCTCTGACATCAAAACGATTCGGACTTGAAACGATGCCGGCTTGGATCAATCCTAATTACAAACAAAAAACCTACAAACAAATAACTAGCTTCATCTTCGAAATTAACTCATAAAGTCAATACTATAAGAGCTAGTTCATATATTATGACGTAAAAGCAAATGTTGGTGATCGACTACCAAAAAGCTGACTTTCGGCAAAGTAATAACAAGGTGCGATGTACTGACGATTTGTAAAATATCGCGCAAATATTAGCGTTGGAATAACGAGGACCACCAACAAGGTGTATAAAAAATGTGTTTCGGTGCCTTTGTCTATGATTTATTTGGTAACTTAAAAGTAGTGGCAATTATCATTTTGACCGCTGCTTTCATAGACAGTCGGAGGCTTTGAAGACACAGGCCATTTAGCAAGCAGGGACTTTCGTCAATTCCTCGATAGTCATTACTTTTTGTTTTAAAATAATCATGAGATAATAAAGTAATTCCATTTTTACCTGAGTGGAAAGCGGTATCATTAAGTGAAGTTTTAATTAATATTGCACCATACTATTCTGATGAAACAGACTCAACATACGTCTCTCCTAATTTATCCACGTGCATCTACTCTTATCCCACTGTTTTAGGTCATCAGGCCATTTAGTGGGCGGTAGAATAGGACCTCTACGTTTGCGGAACCCAAAGGTTTATCTGCATTATTTTCTCGTTATCGAGCATCTCGTTATTGTCTCCTCTCAAAATGGGTTATGGGTGTAATCCCTCACACTGGGTTAATGGAGGTTTGCTAGTTTTCAAGTGTAGATAAGTTGTTTATGACACCAAAAAATAAACCTCGATTACTAAATCTATGAACGGTAATCTTAACATAACATTAAAAAAAAACACTAATATTTAAACATCAATCGATCTGCAAATGCAAATATGTACTTGAAACACATTTCGCATAAACAATACGTTGATGACGAGCTTGGGAAGTGACTATTTCCTCGCGGACACTACCGGAGCCACTCATCACCAAGAGCATCCTTAACCTCTGAGAATCGTAGATGAACAATGTGCGTCACGTCATATCCGTTTCCGTCGCTCAGCTGGCTGTCTGTAACCGATCACGTCCTAGTGAAAGTCAAAGTATTACTCATATATGTTCGGGTACGGCCTTTTACTTTATGAATGGTTGTAGCCACTGTTAGCTAACGGTCGCATTCATCGTTTTTTTAAGTTTGGTTAAGCTCTGCATTGTTGGTCTAGCAGGCATACGCTACTTAAAGCCGCGCTATATCTAGGTCAGTCAAGAGGTGTGGATTCTGGTAGACTATTGACATCATAGTGGTGATCCAAAAGTAATTACTATAATGTCTATTATCAAAGTATCAGTCTACATTTTTATTTCTCAATGGAGTCTCCCAAAATTTAGTAAAAATGAAATATTTGATTATTTGCAAGAATTTTGATTATAACATTGCCGAGGTGTTCATTATCATCATGATCATCAGCCTTGCCTGGTGCATTTCTGCGCATAGGCCTCTCCCAATTTCTTCCAGGCCGCCCTGTCTGCTGCTTGATTAATCCAGCCACGGCCTGCATGTCCTCGGATGTCGTCTACCCATCGTTTCGGTGGGCGACCACGTGGTCTTGTGTTCGTCCACGGTCTCCACTCTAGGACTCTTCGTGCCCATCAATCTAGCCATATGACCTGGCCATGTCCACTTTTGCCGCGCGATGGCTTCCACCACATCTCTCACGCGTGTTTTCCGCCTAATCCACACATTTCTTTTTCGGTCGCGCAAGGAGATCCCGAGCATGGCTCTGGCCGAGGTGTTAGTAGCTGATGAATGATCTGACAAAATTCTACCTTAAAAGGCGTACAAATGTTAGGCGAACATGAATCGATGTCAATTTAATCCCTTTATGTCAATTGTTTGAATGTCAATAATATAATAATAATAAGCAATATAATTGTCCTTGTTAATTAAATAATTACAAAATCAAAATAATAATGTCATTAAGAGAATAATATATATATATTTATATATATATATATATATATATATATATTTATTAAATTATTAGTATATCCTCTAGTTCGCGAAAATGTTTTGAAAATATATCATAATCATAATTAAACACAAAGTGAAAAATGTGAAATCGAAAATAACAGTCACGATTTATTTGGCAACTTAAAAGTAGTGGCAATTATCATTTTGACCGCTGCTTTCATAGACAGTCGGAGGCTTTGAAGATACAGGCCATTTAGCAAGCAGGGACTTTCGTCAATCCCTCGATAGTCATTACTTTTTGTTTTAAAATAATCATGAGATAATAAAGTAATTCCATTTTTACCTGAGTGGAAAGTACTTGGTACCCAACCCTACCACCAGTCATGCAATGGATGACAATTGCTTACTTCCCTTAGTCGCCTCATACGACACCCATGGAAAAGAATGGGGTGGTGACACTTGTATTCTTAGTCCGTCACCACACGGACTTTTATGTAGACAGGATGACTTCCATTATAGACGCGAATCATTAACATCGGTATAGTTAATCGATTGGTTGATGACTTCCACAAACTTTTTATGTAAATAATCAATTAGAAAAAAGTTTGTCCGGCCACTAATTGTGCTTATTCTACGACTAAAGCCTTATAAGTATGTCGAGTTGTCAAGATAGTTAATAGAATTAACTATTAATAAAATAGAAAAATAGTAGGTAGTAAATACCTAATAATACCTCCAAACGAGGTCGTTATTAACGAATGTAGTCTAGAAATTGATCAACACGGGTATTACCGATAGCTTTGCGGGTTTAGTAGAAGTAGTAATGCATAAATCACGAAGTTATACTCCACTCGATGACATCTTTACTATTTCCACAAATACTCTAATGAGTAGCCGAGCATATCAATTGCTTAAAAAATAACACGTCATAAGATAGTTCAGCAATCGTCGTCCATCATTTTGCGCATCAAGTAAAACTAGGGCAGTAATAATTTGCTAAACTACAGTCTCTTTTGCGGCAAACTAGAATAGTACTGTATAGTCCGGATTGCGGCATTGCATTGCAGGTCAAGGGTCAGAAAATTGCTTTAAATTGCGTTATACATTAGAACAACCTCGCAAAGGTGTTGAGATCTAATACAATCTCTGTCTTATGAAGTTATTTGTATACTAAATTAACAATTATCGCTTAGTGATAGAGAACAAATTTAATAAAATCTGTGACCATAACATATACCTACTCCTTTGTGCCCTAATTAGGTTTAGGATTGAGGCTAAACTGTATATACAACTCAAGAGTTTGTTTGTTTGATTGCGCTAATATTTTAGAGATAGTACTGGATAGATTAGAAAATATTTTTCAAGATCACACTGATATTACCTAAGTGTTAAGACATTAGCTCTGTGATTCTGATGTAATGTGAATGCTTTAATTATCTACGAGTACTTTAAAGCTAGTGTTTTAGTTTTATCTATATTGAAGCGTGATAAAATCTAAAACAGGTTTTAAGTCTAATTATAAGCTATCAGTTAAATAGTGTAACACGTATCTCAAGTTACCAATGTAGTAGCGGGTTAGAACCTTATACTAGTTAAAGAACAAATTATTTGTGAAAGTGGAAAAAGAGAGCTTTTACTGCGAGCGGGAAGCGAACCTGCGTCCCTTCCAATCACTTCCCCGGATTCTTTAAAGTAGCTGAGCATGTCAAGTGCTAAAATACAGATCAAAATACGATTAATTATCAAGAGCTATCAAACAAAAAAGTTACCTTCAAATCCGTCCATTTTTGCGTAATGTGTGAACAACAAAAATTTAAAAATATTGTTTTGTGTTGTGTGTAGTGACGCCTAAATAGCCTACTACAGACATTTTTTTCGCAAATATCTTCAATGTACAGACAGCTCCGTTACAACTTTATAATGAAACTTATACAGATTAGTAATTGTATTTACATTTCAAATATTCTACGTGTTCGAAACTGCAGTGTACATAAAGCGCATATGTAAACTATTTAACACAATCTAAGTTGAATCGCAAACCAATGAATGAAGCTAAGCGCCTCATCCGTTGATTCCCACTCCCTGCATATCCTTAACGTGGCGGAACTGTGAGTCACGCTGTGCCCAGTCTGCACCTCCAGACACACGGTAGGGTTGGCAAGCGACTCTACCTTGTTCGTTGCCCCGAACGACGGGGTGTGCGGTTAAGCATATTTTTTCAGATCTTAACAAAAAATATTGAGAAAGGTCATTCCGAAAATAGACGAAAAATTTACTCTGAATAATTGTTTGTTAGGTTTTATGCCAAAAAAGCTGCACGAAACGTAATTTAGAATCTACATAACAACTTTTCACATGTTCAGCACAGCATTAGGAAATAATCACTGTTCAATTCTTCATTGTTTAATTCTAGCAACACGCATTGGGTTAGCGTTCTCTTATCACTCTTTGGTGATCAGTCAGATAGTAATAATAAGTTGTAGTAAAACATCAAAATATATTTCTAGCCGCGTGGTAATAATACCACAAAATGATTCCACATCATGCTGTATTAATTAAAGGTTATGATTTAAAAGGATTTTTAACGGAGCAACCTTAGCCCCGACACTACACCTCCACACTAGTAATACAAATACACTACAAATCGTGCCTTGAATCCAAATTATTATGCGGCAATACTGAATAAAAATAGTTACTAGTAAAACAGCCTGTTTGCAGCTACTGCTCAGTGTAAGACACATTATATTCTGTAGTGGTGAATTAATTAATTTTATTTTGTTTGATATTCAGGCGACAAATGGAATATAGACCATCTGAAGGCATATATACACATAATTTCAGAAATTAAGAGCTATATTATAGTAGTAGAAGCTTCAAGGAAGACATTATTCTATCTAAATAGCACAAAGTTGCTCTTTGAATCCGTTTCTCCGCATACTTCTCACGCAAAAGATTGTAAAACCTTTCTTTTTTTTCAAAAAAGGTTTGCACTATATATGATACATACTAATAAAAGTTTTTTTACGTAGTTTTTTATAATGAAGTCGCGAAAGTTTGCAATTTTGCTGACTAAACCTATAAGGCACACGAACATAGTATACTAGAGTTATAATTCGTCATAACTGCTAAAGAATCTCTCTATAGACTACAAACTTTTTCAAATGGATGCAGTGGGTCCGAAGAATACCTTCCACATTTTTATGGCGTATGGTAGCAGGTGAGCAACGTCACCTGATGTTAAGCAGTAACCGCTGCTCAGGGACTCAACTATGCTAAGAGTACTGTCAAACCACTGCTTACCATTTTATTTTACGTAAGTGAATTAAAGTTGCGCGGCTATCTGCCGCTAAAACGAAAATATATAGATGTGCTTCACGGTCACTCACATGGGAGACGGTGGTACCGTCTATCCAATAAAAATCCCAATGCTATCAGCAGTAAATATACTATACAAAGTACAATATAAACATGCAGACAAAAGGTATAGTTAATATGAGTATAAGATAGGTGCTTTCTATGGTTAGAGCCTTGCTTATCCCAGCTTGAAAGGGACCGGCTCGATCGGAGAAGTACCACCCTCTCATAAAATATCAGCGTGTAACAAAAGTAGTTACTCCTACCAATGTGTTTCGTATGATAAGTGAGTGCCCAGAGGCCCAAACCCCCTCCCTATCCTTTCCTTGTTATCCTTCCTATCCATCTCCAATTCTTTCCTTGGAGATGGCGACTCGTGAGTGATGCCACTGGTGTTGGTGTTGCTAGCGTCTATAGGCTATGGTAATCCCTTACCAGGTGGGTCGAATGCTTGTTTTTTACCCCTGTAGTATAAAAAGGTACATTCTAATTATTTGTTTAGAGAATTTATTTTTTAATCAAGTCGCAGAAAAATCTATTGGAGGCACACGCTAATTAATAAGAGATATGTCAAAATAACGTACGAAAGATAGCAGTTCTTCCAAAATTCTAGAGTTAGGTAATTAACAAATTGTACGCAAAATGAGGGCAATTCACTTAAGATTGTAAAAAAATCCGTCAATTATTTACATATTACTAAATACAATTACTACTAGACGCTCGCTTCTCCAAGCCGCGATTTTATATACAAGGAAGTATCGACGAGCCTACTTGAGCGCCTATGATTCATGTGGAATCCAACCATTGCCATAGAATACTAATTCGCGAAGATTAAATACTGTTTCTGTTAATATATGCTAGTTATAATTATTGTTCGGCTGCTGTTGACCTTGCTGTCGGAAGGACGAGCATTGTTCCCCAAAAGGAATGTACTGAATATCCAAAACGTTGAACCTATAGTTAGAAATATTAATTTAAGTTTATAGGCCATTTTGCTGCACGTATGTGTCTTAGGTTTTGCATTTTTAAACTTATGTATACTATTCATTATCTCAATTAATATAAGTAGAACTTCCAATGGAATCTCTTTTTCCTTTTTCACAATAATTTGCTCTTTAAAGTAGCTAAGCATGTATAGTGCTAAAATACAGATAACAAACATTAATACAATTTATTTAATAAGAACATCTTTAAAATACCCTGCACTAAGGAATAAAACTTGTATTGCGGGGGACTTTACATAATTTCTTGGACACAAAGTACACCCAGACTCAGAACAACCATTGGTGGATCATACAAAGAGTTGTCCTGTGTGGGAATCGAACCCACAACACTCGGATGGGAGGCCAGTATCTAAACCATTCCGCCATCTGTGTAGTCAAGTCAGTGAAACTATTAACATTTGCTGATGTTTTAAAATTAGATTATGAGAAACGTTACAGCTCATTGATCCATAGTTAGTGAGCCACACCAGGATGTCTCCAAACTTTGCAATATTGTTAAAAACTTTGCCGTGTATTGGATATATTTCTGTTAAGAATTCATCTCGGGAAATATTATCTAGATGTTCTAAGCGTAGATGTAACTAAAGGTTTATAGGTACAAAATTGTTGAAAAACTTATCGGCTTTTAGTTAAATAATAATTGGAACAGCCTATTTTAATTCTAGGGACATTTCAAAACAAAATGGTGCCCCATAAATCTTGCATTAAGACTGCTGGATTGGCTAGGAATTGAATTTTTACCAGATGATGGTAAGCGGTTACAGTAACCTATAGACGGCAGCACCAGCACACACCACTATCCATTTCCCTAGTGAACAACATGCCAGTGACGTCATTGGTGTTAATAGCACCTATAGACTACGGCCTTGCTATCAGGAGTTAAAGAGAACATAGTGTTTCTTGTATCATTAAATGTAATATTTCTTCCACAGTGTGAAGAGTCTATGTCAGCGGGGGACATGTGTGTGTCAGCCGCTCGAGCTGGACCGTCTGCGCGCTGGCACCCGGCCTGCTTCGTGTGTTCGTCCTGCCAGGAGCTGTTGGTAGACCTGGTGTACTTTTGGAAGGAAGGTCGACTGTACTGCGGAAGACACCACGCCGAAACTCTGAAGCCGAGGTGTTCTGCTTGTGATGAGGTAAGAAGCTGCGTATGTTGCATACTGTATTATTGGAACCCAAGTTTATTCTCATGAAAGGAGAACCCCCGTAGCGACAGGTTCGTAGGTATGGTGGGCCACTAGTTGAGATATTTTCAAGGGAATGTAAGTTTTTCCAAATTGAAGACCTTTTGTTGTGGCGCTCTGTTGGAGATGCTTAATACCTATGTTGAGCCCTAGATAGTCTAATGGCGTTAATAGAATCAGACATTGTGAAGTAAATTGCGAAAGGTATAAATTAGCAGTGAATTGCTCTTGGCTGATTAATGAGGAAGAAATATTAGGGTGAACAACGCCCAAAAACAACATAGCATCACGCCTGTATTCCCCGAAGGGGTAGGCAGAGGCGTATTACACACCCACGATTCGCCTGCTATGTTTAAGTCCCACGTAATAGGGGGCGAGCCTATTGACGTCTACCGGGCACATTTCCAAACTCCGGGCTGCTACTGAGAATTTTTCTTATTTTTTTTACGAAAGTTCTCAATAACACTGGCCAACCCGGGGGTCGAACTTTTGACCTCATGATTAGCAGTCGCATACACTACCGCTATACCACCGAGGCAGTCACCAAAAAAAAAGTTTTAATGAGGTTACGCGCCTATAAAGTCCTCTAAAATGACAGAAGTGTGGTGACGCCCAAAGAATACAAGTGTCACCACCCCATCCTTTCCCGTGGGTGTCGTACAAGGCGACTGACGGATGTAAGCAATTATAGGGTACCAACGAAAGGGTAAGCCGCCGGCGGACCACCGAAGGAATGTAACATAGATCCAGTGGCCAGCCAATAAAGGCGGAGAGACGGCACACGGCGGGTTTCTTTAGTGGGTGAGGGCCCCACATTAACCTGTTTGTTGCCCCGAATGACGAGGTATGCGGTTAAGAAAAATTCTTCCCGCCTTAAGCAAAAAAAAAAGGGCTGTGTACCCAGAGGGGGTTCTCATTTGCTGCGTGACTGGTCTTGAAGCACGTCAGTATGTTTTGGCTGTAGCAGAAGATAGCCGCTAATTCTTTCATTTCATATCTTAGAAATAAAATGGTGCGCAGCGGCTTGACAATATTCTCGGTATAGTTGAAACTATGAGCGACGGTAGCCACTTACCATCAGGTGGGCCGTGGCTCGTCTGCCATCATTAGCAATAAAAAAAGAAGTCTTACAGTCATTCGTATGTTCTTTTTCTTAAACGAATAGCAAAAGAATGATTTCGTGTAGGAATTCATGTTGAATTAATTAAAATTAATTTACCATCATTACAAAACGATACAAATATACTATCGCGCAACAGAATCGTTTAATCGCACCTCGAGTCCTATCACCGCTATCGACAGGCCGCGCACGCCCCGTCAAGTGTCCGTGCAGTTGGCAATATTTCGCGTTTCCGCTGCACACCGGAAGTGAGATAATATCGGGGGGGTTGGCACATCCCTATGCTGTTCAATTTCACGATTGACGGACACTTGCAATTGCAAATTTATTGATAGGGTACGTTTGAAACAGACATTAGCATACAGGAGAGGGGTATAACTTAGTGTAACAAAATGTAACAAGGGCTGATGGGGTATTTAAAGGACTAAATAATTTACAATGTAAGGAAGGAGAAGGTAGCCTTCATGACGTAATATTTACACGGAGCGATCGAAAAATTCGGACGCTGATTGATGAAGGGCTGACTAATGTGTCCCTGGTATATATTATGCTATAGTATATAGAGTGTGTTATTACTACTGTGGCTGTGTGGAATGTAACCCGGCACCATAACAGGAAATAAAAAAAAAGACTTACAATATAGCAATCTCTGTTGATATAATATTATATATTTAACCTCTAAATAACCGCTCTACATACAGATGCTGTAGACAATACGATTATATTTAGTATTCTTTATGCGTGGTGTTATGTCGCACCACCTGACCGACTGGCCATGGGGTGCAACGACCCTTCAGACAATAAATTAAAACTACAATCAGAAAGTTTGCATTAAAAATTACACAGGTTTTTTAATAATAATATTTATGAACTTTAAACGAATACAATCATTTAGTCAGTTAATAAAGTAGTTCATTTAGTAGCTTTACTTTGCGTGTGTTTCCAAAACAATGCTTGAAACAAATTGTGAAATATTTACAGGGATTACACTCTAGCCATTACGCTATTGTAGACCTTGTACCGAGACTTCAAATTCCACACCTGTATCGCATTAAAAACCACGCCATCTATCAGAAATATATTTGCATACATTATTGTTCCGACATTGTAAGCTTTTATTACTGCAATTAGGAATCATAGAATACGATAGCGCTCAATATAATAAATTTATAATTTGTACTTTTCAGCATTTATTCGGCATGCTATTTACTAGAATACTCTTTTATTTTCAAATTTTTCTCGTTCTAATGGAGTCTCCTTACAGTGCGATAGTAATGGGTTGTAAATAATATAGTACTCTAAGTAAACAAGGTCACGAACCACTTGCACCATATTTCCATCTTCAAAACTGCCCTCGATAACTACATCTAGGTCGAAAGGAAACACTTAGACGTTCTTAAACCCCGAGTGGGTTTGCTGGTATAAACTAATTTCGTGGATTCAGGTCAAGGGACTAGTGATATTGGAACTGGAGTTTTGTTTAGATATTTTTTTATGCTACTAGAGTAACAAACAAGCATATAGCCCATCTGATGATATGTAATTACTGTAGTTTATAGACGCAACATCAGAGTCATTACTGGCACGTTGTCCACCTCAAAAACGTGGATAATAAGTAGAGAGGAAGAATGAAAGGAGATAAAGAGGTTCGAGATGAGGAGGTTTGGGATAGGAAATAAGCAGATGGTTTGGGCCCCCGGCGCTCTCACTTCACATAACAGTAAGAGCACCTGTCGTTGCTTCTCGCCGATTTTCTGTAAGCGGGTGGTGCTTCTCCGGTCAAGCCTAAAAAATCACTAGTTTCTATAAAAAATAGTTATAGGTACATTTTTATACTAGTCTTTGCCCGCAGCTCATCTCAGGTTCCTGATATACGAGTAGTAGCGGGATAAAATGTAGATTTTAAGTCTAATCAAGAGCTATCAAATAAAAAAGCTTGCATGAAAATCTGCTCAGTAGCTTTTGCGTGATGCGCGAACGCGTAAACAGATAAACCTACAAACAGACAAATAATCTAAAAAAAAAATGTCTTGTGTTTAGACACGCCTAATAATTACAGTAATTTTTTTCTCAAATATCTTAAATATGAAGACACAGCTATGTTACAGCTTTATAATAGTATAGATTACAAGGATGGAAAACAAGCATATGGCCCGCCTGAAGTCGCTTGAAAAGTATAGATGCTTGCAACATCTGCAAGGGAACATTCTCTAGCCAAGGGCGATGTCTTAAAAAAACTTGATTTAAGAGTAATATCATATACTGTAATAAATTTAATTCTTGATTAATAACGATGCTAATTGTTATACATATAAATACACCTTTGCAAATTTCCCCTAGATAAATCGGATTGGCCATCAAACGAAAGGAGATTATGCAGTGACATATTATTAAAAGGACCGGTGAATGTCACACTAAATGGGACCCCAGCTGATGGCTTCATTACTATTCATTCACTCATTCAGCCACAGATAATTACAAGAATGATGTGGAAATAGTATTTACGTGTTAATTGTTCTCTTGTGTCGAATTTAAGTGATATCAAAGTATGTGACTTTGTATTGTTCGATGTGAGCGTAGGAATTCCATTCGCCTTTAGAAACTTTCGTAAAATTTAATATAAACATATAAGATTCATTTTGCTGTGAGATTTTACAAGGATGTCACATTTGTTCTCGTTTATCATGAGTCTGTTGGAGGTGGTCTAGTGAAATAGTTTGGTGTCAAATATTTTGATGTAACCTTCTTGTTATCCTATTTTTTATTAAAAAAAAAATCCAACAACCTGTGTTAAAGGAATAATCTTTGAATCGCGGGTGGCTTTACAAACATTATAGCTACTTTAATAGTACAACATAAATTAGCCCCAGATCAAAATTATTAATTTAATTTATAAGTTAAATCACACTCCTTGCTTGTCGCGGCATAAAAGAGCCGGCTCGACCGGGATAGTAGGCACTCCTATTGCTGTGTTCCGTATGGTGAGTGAGAGTGCCGAAAGCCTAAACTCCCTCTTCATCCTCTCCTTAGCACCTTATTATCCTTCTTCTCTCTGCTCCTATGTCTTTCCTCGGAGTTGGCGACGTGGGATTCATTCCGCTGGTGTTGATAGCGTCTGTACGCTACGGTAACCGCTTAACTTGAAAAAGAACTGTCAAAATATAATCGTATACATATATTATATACTATGTAGTGGCATAATAGGCTAATTCTTCTTCGGAATATGTTAAACGTGCTTTATAAGCTGCCTAGCATCTCTCAGCTTCCTTACAATATTTTTTTCACGAGATGATTTCTGGACACTTTTTCCAAATCATATGTAGTTGCTTACAAATTATTATTGTACGATTATTACTGTATCGTTAAAATCTGCAAGCTTGAGAGATTTCTCGACGGCTAGTGAAATATGCCAACCCACACTGGGCCAGCGTGGTGCACTACGGCCTACATCCCTCCCACTCTGAGAGGAGACCCTTCTGTAAGAGTGGGAACTTATGGGTAAAAAAATGGAAAAAAGCAGCTACTGAACTAACTTAACTACTGCCTACTTAAGATTTCTCTAAGATTTTAACAACATAAAAACAAAACATAGCATCACGCCTGTATTCCCCGAAGGGGTAGGAAGAGGTGTATTACACACCCACGACTCGCCAGCTATGTTTAAGTCCCACGTAATAGGGGGCGAGCCTATTGACGTCTACCGGGCACATTTCCAAACTCCGGGCTGCTACTGAGAAATTTTCTTTTTAGGAAAAAGCTCCATAATTGTCTGACCCGGGGATCGAACCCGAGACCTCATGATTAGCAGTCGCATACACTACCGCTACACCACCGAGACAGTTATTTTTTGAATAGTTCAAATATTAATATTTATAATAATAAATTATATTAATAAACGATTAACATTTCATTTCAAATTAATTATTAAAAATACTCGTATTCACTTATTTTATAGAAAAATATAATAATATACAGTCCCAGAGTTTCTATAATTCTGTACTCTGAGATAGATAGTTAAAACCTTCTTAGAATCAAACTATTTCACTTAAAACTTGGCGTTTAATTTTTTTACTAGCGCTCTGTTGTGGTTCCAATTCAAATTAAAAACTATTGCATAATCTGAACATTGTAGCTTATCAACAAGCAGTTCGTGACACACAACCTTATTAGTAGCTACTATTTCATAAAAAAAGCCTTATCGAATAACCGATGCGTGGCTAAAGTACATATAAATAATTTATTTCATTAAATTCGTAGTAAAACCGATAAAATAATAAAAAACGCGAACGAAATCGTCTTGCGTTGACGCCGCCATTACTGAAGTAAACAAAATTAAAGTAACATGTTTTAATGTGCGTAATTTATGGAAATTAGCGAGTGAACACGTGAAAAGCTAATATTCATTAAACATGTCTAGATTGCGTGTATCTTGTTATATGATCTAACATGAATATGTATTAGTTTAAATTATAATTTAAAAGTATTTAGTGAGTTTAATATAGCACCCGTCAATATTTGTTTTAGATTTGCACACAAATATTAATTTATTCCCTAATTTATGCCGCGAACTAATCTATTCTTGATAATACATATAATTATCGCCGCAAATTTTATTAAAATCGGTTTAACGGTTTAGCTGTGATAGAGTATCAATTAGTCAGAGTTACTTTCGCATTTAAAATATTAGTATGATTCTCAGTAAAAACAATAGGTACCTAAATTTACAATTTAGTCGATTTTTATATGATCAATTAATTGTTTAATCTAAATACGTCATGCTGTAGCACAAAAATTATTTCTACAGAAAATAGCGTAGTGGTTCGTCAGCCGTCACGTTTAGTTCCCACGGGCATGAAAAGTGGGCATTGCAGGGCCGTTTTATGACAAGTGGTGGGAATCGGCATGAGTTAATGTATGTATTTTATGAATCCCCTGATTCCCGTTCTATCATCCTTTCTACCACATCCTCATCCTTTCCAGCTTCTCATCCTTGTCATAAACGGAAAAGTTAAAAAAAAAACACTAGCAAAAGCGATTTTCCACAATTCAGAAACATGTCATTATCGTTGGACTAAAACAATCCTTTTGAAGCAAGCTTTACAAGTAACCCTCCATATGTGTAATCATCGCGTGTTTCGACCACATAAGGTGCCACTGTGGTATCATCAAGCTAATATCGTGTGGAGCCAAATTAGTATTCAGTTATTTGATTATCAGTTGAAGATTTGGAACAATCTCAGATAGTTAAAATAAATTCATATGTTTATATAATACATTCAATTGTCTAATAGTAGATACTAGTTGATATCCGGCACTTCGTCTGCGTTGCTTATTATGTGCTTATAGATATAGTTGTTTATTAAAACTCTATATTAAATGAATTTATCTTTATCTAGAAATTTTTATATACTTTTTTAGCATTTGACATGCTTAGGCATTACACACAAAGTGAAAAATGTGAGATCGATAATAACAGTCACGAGCAGAATTTGAACCTGCATCTCCTGGATACCGTCCAGATGCTTTACCAATTCAGCAATCGTGACCACTGCTCTCGACTGCTAATTTCGATAACACATTCATTCTGAAATTGGCAAAGCATCTGGACGGTATCCAGGAGATGCAGGTTCAAATCCTGCTCGTGACTGTTATTTTCGATTTCACATCAGTGGGACGCCCGGTAGATGTGAAATATCTCAATTTATTTATATGTACTTTAAAAAGAAATAAATAAATAAAAACCTCAACCTAATATTTAGACAATAACAAATACAAAAATATATAAGTACAAGGAGACAAACACACAGTAAAGTAGAGAACTCTAACTCGGAAATATGCGACTAAGTGCGACGCCGCCGCGCCGAATGGCATATTGCAACGTTACTTTAAACTATTTATACTCTTTATGAAAACGAACCTAAAGATGTTGCACATCAAAAAATGCACTGTGTAGAATTGCGGTAATATCGACCTCGTTAATATTTAGTCCCCTACCGTGTCTGATGCAATAGCTGGAAGGTCGTTTAGTACAATAAATTGGCCTGCAGCCAATGTCAAGGAGCTTTGCAACAATGCAGATGGGTTGGTATGCACTATTTTTTTATTATACATAGTATAATAAGCTCGCGATTATATCCACTCTAGGTCATGCCTTAACGGCAGGCCTTGAAGATAGACTTGGTTTAATGTTTAATTGATTACTTATATAACTTATTTTTAAGCAAGTACTTTAGTGGGGCTTTGTACTACAGTTAAAAATATATAGGTATTTATAATCACATCTAACGCAAGAAGTATTTATAACACACAACATTGCCATGCGCTAATATTGTAATTATAACATAAACAATATTATATGGATGAATCATAACGGATTCCGACATCCACGTGTCTGTAGTCTTCCTAGCGGCAAAATAGACTATGAGAGTAAATAATTATAATTTGTAATTCTTATAGTTTTTATTTTGCTGCTAATGGTATCAGACAAGCCAGGTCCCACCTGATGTTAAGCGGTAACCGTGTTAACGGACTCAGCCATTCAGTATTAGTTCCCATGCCACTGAACTGTTGTTGGAAGATGAGCGGAGCAGCAAATCGTTGCGGTAGGCAGCGGTTGTGCTGTAATTAGTGCTAAGTCTATGAACGACGGAACACTTACCATGATGCCCGCGCCGTTAGGAATAAAAGAGATTTAAGTTTAGCCAAAAGCTGACACAAACTTTCTAACTCCATGAATGCTCCTATTCGAAACGTCAGTGAAGAAGAAAATCAAACAAACACGATAGATTCCGTAAACGTAATGTTATTTCATAAAAATCCATTTTATTAAGAATATAACTTATGACGTTTTGCTTCTAAGACGACAAATCAACACATGGACGAGGACAGCTGAACCATTGCTGCACAAGTTACACAACTTTAGTTATAATAGTTATCATAACATTTAACAAATAATTACGTAGGGCCCGGCTGGTTCCCACCATTCGGTTTCAAGCTTGACCTTTGATAATGGGCTTAGCAAAGATTTGTAAAATGTATTATATGTATTTATATGCATATTTTATATTGTGTACCTATCCATGCATGTCTTCACAACTTAAGACCCCACTATACCAAGAAAGAAATTGTGGAGAGAATGTATTCGTCCAGTGGTCTAAATTAGATCATATTTGTTTAGTTAAGGCGGGAAAATGGACGTAACCGCACATCCCGTTGTTCGGGGCAAGAAACGGGGTAGTTTGCGGCCTTAACCCACTAAATAAACGCACCATATCCGCCTGTTTTGGCGGACGAGGAAAACATATTTTATTTAATGCGCGGATTCCCACGTGGTCTTGATACGAGTACCAACCTCCTATGCCAGGAATTGTGAGTTCGATTCTCATACAGGACATTTTTTGTGTGACCTACAAGTGTATATTCTAAATGTACTTTGTGTCTGTGAAAATAGCAGTCTCCAGCGACATTACCTTTAAAAAAATAGTTGCTTGTTTCCAATATTATTTTCTACCATTTCTAATTTTTTTTATTCGTTATACTAAGTTAGTAGCTAGATACTTAATAACAAAAAAAAAATACTGACATACAGAGGAGGAAAAGGTATTGAACTGTCTTTATAACCTAATATAGGTAGGAATATAGATTCTTCTACAACAAATAAAAAAGTAAATGCGTTACAACACAAGTGAAAATTGAATATATGTTTCATTGAAACTGAATAAAGAAAACTATATTTTACTCACATAGCTACAAAAAAATTATGTATGAATTAAATTACGAGCCTTTACAAAGCACTAAAGAATGCATTAAATAGCGTAATGGTAATGAGGTTGATAGCCAGGGTCCCATGGCGCCGGCCACCATGCGCATAAACCCATTGTGAGATCTACCGGCAACTTAACTGCAATGGGAATCAGACTACGTAAATGTAGTCATAATACATAATTATTAGAAAATCTAGACCTTGGATACATTCATATTTAGCCCAATTTAGACTAAAACGTTCATATTTTTGATTTGTATTTTAGCACTTGACATGCTCAGCTATATCTAGATATTTTTTTTTATATACTTTTTTAGCATTTGACATGCTTAGGCATATACATTAAACACAAAGTGAAAAATTTGAAATCGAAAATAACCTCGTGACTGTTATTTTCCATTTCACATTTTTCACTTTGTGTTTAATACTCAGCTACTTTGAAGAAGTAATCATTGTGAAAGTGAACAACAGAGTTTTCTTGAGTTAGTCAAGAAAACTCTTGTTCCTTTACAAAAGGTAAATACATCTAAGAAGCAATTGTGAAGTGGAGGTTGGGTGTCGCCGTCGGTGACAGCGATGGCTTAGCGATCTAGGGCACTTCGCCGGATTGGAAGGGATGCAGGTTCGAATCTTACTCGCAGTAAAGCTCTTTTGCCACTTTCACAATTATCTTAAAAACATTCATATTCTGGAAAATAATTAAACCTATGACAGTTTTTTTAGCTTTTATTTAATTGATTAATGCTGCTAATGTGAAATTAGCTCCATCTGAAAAGCGACTTAGTTTATTAACGCAGGTAACAAGTTTAATCGCCAAAATGCTTACATATCGTTCTCGAGATTCTTTTAATTAATAATTGAAACGTGTAAAGATAATAATGGAGGATGTTAAATATTGACGCTTTTAACACATTATTTGAAAATTACTGAATAAGGAGCAGCTGAAGCCTATTTTGTTAGAACTTCAAGCTTTTATAGTTTTCTTAAATTTATTTAATGGTTTTCTTTGTGAATTTTATTGTAGAAGCATAATATACGTTGCCCCATATATGACATGTATCCATCCATCCATCCATCAACATTTCAACGTCCACTGCTGGACATAGGCCTCCCCAAGAGAACGCCACAACGTGCGGTCCCGTCATGGGGGATAATGCCGTAATCGCCACGCTTGGCAGGCGGGTGGGCGATCGCAGTGGATGTTGTTAATACTCGAGGGAGCGCTGCTGCCCACTCCCTTGGTGTTCCATCAGTCGGCTCTTACGACTCCCGTGGGTAGAGAGGGGTGGGACAATTCTAAAGCCCCAAACGGCCTATATACCTATTATTTATCAGATTATTAATTTTTAATAATAATTAAAGCATATAGCCTACCTACCTACCTGCCGTGTGCCATCTCTCCGCCTGTACCGGCAAACCACTGGAACTATGTGCCATTATTTCAGTGGTCCGCTTACTCCTTTTTTTTTGTTTAGGCGGGAAAACATTTACCTAACCACACACCCCGTCGTTCGGGGCAACGAACAGGGTAGTGTGGGACCCTCACCCACTAAATAAACCCGCCGTGTGCCGTCTCTCCACGTTTATTGGCAGACCACTGGAACTATGTGACATTACTTCAGTGGTCCACTTACTCCTAGGATTGATTGACAACGCACCAACGATTTCTGGTAATGCAGCTGCTCTTTGACCATCAAGCAAGCAGCCAGGTATGCTTGTTTGCCAATCTTGTAGTAAAAAAATACACAGATAAAAAAATATTTAATCTATGTTGTAAATAATATAGACTACATTCACTACGGTGATGAGTATTACGGCAACGTAGACCAATATAAAGTTGAATAAACTCGAAATATAAAACTGGCAGTAATTCAGAATGGTTAATAGTTTGGTGATACACAAAAAAATATCACATACAGTTAATAATGAGGAAATGTAAAGTATCGCAGACGTTGACGTCTAGCTAATTACTACGTCATTGTACAATTTAGATATGAAATCGCGAATTGAAGCTGGGAGGTTAAGAAACCTCTCGTATGTATTACAAATTAAAATCTCCCCGCTGCGTCTGTCTGTCTCTGAACGCAATAAACTGCAATGCTACCGTACCGAATAGTTCTTCTTGAAGTTTTCAGTAGTGATTCACAAGGAATATTTTGAAAGAAAGAAAGAAATGTATAAGAGAGTATAGTTCATTAAGGTTTTGTGTTAATTGGCAATATGACAATGCTTCTTGAAGATATTCGAAATATCACAGCAACTAGGAGCTTTCCTGACATACGCCGCTAAAATTAATAGAGTTATATTAAACAACTAGCCTATGATTACGGCAGAGCCGCGTATAAAAGCTGTTTTAAGAAAATATAATAGTGAAAATGAAAAATTATGGCTGCGAGCGGAATTCGAACGTTTTCTTGTATGTAGCTAACCATACGACGCTAAACATAGGACAGGGTTGTTTGGGGCCACCATCGAAGGAATGTAACATAGTTCCAGTGGTCCGCCAATAAAGGCGGAGAGACGGCACACGGCGGGTTTATTTAGTGGGTGAGGGCCCCACACTACCCTGTTTGTTGCCCCGAACAACGGGGTGTGCGGTTAGGTACATTTTTTCCCGCCTAAACAAAAAAAAAAGGGTTGTTTGGGGCCATCGCTCACTAAATAAACCCGCTGTGTGTTATCTTACCGCCTGAATTGGCCACTACTGGAGCTGTGGCATTCAAACCTGCGACTCACGGAATACCGGTCCATAATTAGGTCCATCGTTCGCAATTATAATACTCAATGATTTATTGAATTTAAGAACGCATGCCAAGTGTTTAAAAATTACACCTATGGGTGTTGCCACTTAGCATCAAGTGGGTTGTGTCTTGTCTGACGTCAATGGCCATAAAAAAACGTTTGAAGAGCTCTTCCTTTAGTAGTGCAGTAGTGCAATTGTGCTAAAAGCGAAGGATAACAACTGCATTAAATAATGAAATAATTACTTAATTGAAAGCAACACGGAACTCGACAGACGAATGGCCGCGTCACTCGACCACCTAAGTGCAAGACACAAAATACCGTTTTTGAAATATTAATAATGAGTGAATACTCTACTAATGAACACGAACAAAATATAACTCGGCGGTCCGTGGGAACAGTTCTCATGCACCATTGTCGCCCACAACAACTTTCTTGGGGTCGAACACCGGCCCCCCGACGATAAACACTATGAATAATAATGCCTAATTAAACCTTGTTTATCCAGATAATTAATTAACCAGAAGCGCTTCGGGAAAATATTTAATAATTGGAAATGTTGGGACACGTGGCTGCCCCGTTCTGATGGGTTTGTTGCACTCCTTAAGAGAAGCATAATTTTTTGTTTCATTGTGACTCCTGACCGCTATTACATGACCACATTTTCAGCCAGTTACTTTAATATAATTACTCAAATTCCATTTTTTTTTACTCGAATTCATAGAGTAGTCTGATTTGAATATAAAAAGGGACGCTCGAAAAAAACAGTTGTTTCATACTATGTTTTGTCCACAGATAATTCTGGCGGATGAATGCACAGAAGCTGAAGGACGCGCGTGGCATATGAAGCATTTCGCGTGCGCCGAGTGCGCTCGTCAACTCGGTGGGCAAAGATATATCATGCGTGAAGCTCGCCCCTACTGCCTACCCTGCTTCGATAACTGCTTCGCCGAATATTGCGATGCGTGCGGTGAACCCATTGGTGTTGACCAGGGTCAGATGTCACACGAAGGACAACATTGGCATGCCACAGAACGATGTTTCGCTTGCCACACTTGTCGAGCTAGCTTATTAGGTAGACCGTTTCTTCCAAGAAAAGGAGCAATTTTCTGCTCTATAGCATGCTCTAAAGGTGAACCACCAACGCCATCGGACTCTTCAGGGCCAGGGCCAAGAGTTCCACGAGTACCAAAGCCGAGAAGAGTACCCTCTCCTAAGTCTCCTCCAGGAACTCCTCCGAGAGAACCATCGCCGCATATTGATGCTGATTCAGAACCTAGTGCGTCTTTAGCACCTGAATCTCCTCCACCGCATCCGCCACCCCCACCTCACGCCTGTCTCAGCCTAGACCGAGCTCTCGCTGACCTTCGGTTAGAACAGTCCATGACAGAGCATCAAATACAACCGACGCCCACTTCAGACGAACACAGAGAAGAATTACCACCGAATTGGAAACCACCTCATCCTGTCGAAGCTCAAGCGGTGGTTACTCCAGGACATTCTTCCTCGATGCCGGAACTCACTTTAGTAGACGCGAAGAAATTACCACGAAAACCTAGGGGCGGCAGGACTGTAAGATTCTGTGGAGACGATAACGCTGCATTTGAGCCTGACGAACCACCGAGAAGAGAGAAGATAAGAGATGAAGACGCAAGCAGTTATTGCAGCACATGCTCTTCTTCGTCATCATCAGCGGAATCTTATACGCTGCCCACGAGGAGAGCATACGGCGGAGTCAGAATATCGTACGTTCCCAACGACGCCGTCGCATGCGCGAAACGTGAAAGACAGAGAAAGAGTGCCCAGCATGACAAGAATTGTATCATTTCGTGATCCAGGCCACTAATGCCTTTTCTAATGACACCTCCGATGTAAAAGACTGACTTTTTGATAGATTTTTGTAGCCCAACGCCATAGTATTGTTAGATAGAATACAGTCTTCCTTAGATACTTCTTGCCATGACGGGAACGCTATCTCTATTTAAGAAGCTCAAACGAATGACGCTTGCGCGACTGATTACGTAATTTTTCATGCTGATCACATATTAACCAATATTTATACGTATACATAAATTATTAATAGATTACGACAAAATCTCAAAAGTGTATCATATTATAATTAATTGCAAGTGAAACTATTTCCTGTATTCAATTTTTTAATCTATCGTTGCAATTAATCTTTTTGCCATTCGCTCGATCTACATAAAGTCGAAGTGAAACTTTTGTTAATGGGCTTTAAGTAAGTTGATTAACAATGTCAGCTTTAAATTATTTTTGAGTTTAATTTATAAATACACATATACATATCGCTTGTAATAATCTGTCTAAAATTGTTAATTTAAGACATATCCCAAATTTGCCACGCAAGATGCGAGTTAAATAAAATTAGTTTTAAGATAATACGTAGAGTACAAAGAAATGTTTTATTTTGTATGAGCGTTTTATATTTGTAATTAAATGTTTAATTGTGTAAATAAATTAAGCCAACGAGTGATTGAATACTCTAAAATATTTTCTAATGCCAGCAATACTGAGTTTGAAGACTATAAAGCCAACTTTATGTAGTCTTCTAAAATAATTGCTTCCACGTGACATTCAATTTGTCGATTTTGAATCCAAATTCTTCGTGAATGTACTTTTATATCTGAACACGACATAATATTTTCATAATATGTATATTATTTTGGTATAACTTGCCGCAAGATGGCAGCCTCTCCCAGGGTCTACTAGTATGATAAAATAACTATTGCTCAAGTACTTACTAACCTTACTAGGTACGTAAGTTAACATTGTTCTGGCAAACATTTCTATATTTTGTCCTCAACTATCCCACAACGGACCGTTAGTATACTCATTATATAGAAGAAAACAATTACTTGTAACCGGTTTTTTTTAATATTAAATTTAACCTGTTCAGTATTTGTCGTACAAATTAATATTTAAAACATACATTTGTATGTTTTCTATGCCTACTTGTATAACTTACATTCAACCCGAAGGGGTAAGTAAAAGTTGGGCCACAGAAATCTTTTCCTGAGATCAGTGGTTTTATTGTTTTTACAAACATTTCGATAATGTAAGTAGTCCTAAGTAAGAGTAGGCGATATAGCCATCTTAAATATTATGTTCGTCCAAAATCTGTTAAAATAACAATAGTAAATTTGAAATTTAATCAAAACTTCCAAGAATAAAGAAAAATTAATAGAATATGTAACAGAAGACCGGCGTGTAGCAATGGCAGATATTCCTACTGGTGTATTTCATATAATGAGTGAGAGCGCCAAAACCACCCCTCATCCCTTCTTTCTGTCATCCTTCCGCTCCACCTCCCTATTCCTTTCTCCGGATTGACATCGCGTGAACGGTGCCTCTGGAGTTGCCAGCCTCTGCCGGGCTACTTTAACCGCTTACCATCAGAATAGCCTCATCATCATCTCCCTAGCGTTATCTCAAACTCTGTTGAGGTCGGCTTCCGATCCACATGGTTTTAGCAGATACATCAGTATTTACATGGAGCGCATACTACCTATCTGGACCCGTAAAATGTAACTCACGTATCGGTGTCGCATCGTGTCATTGTCATTGATTGAGAGATCTTGAAAGATCATCGTGATTGGTTGTACGATTATTGCGACATCACGCGTCTAAGTCTCTACCAATCAATAATAAGACGATCCGATGTCGATACGATTTTGGGAATCACGTTCTAAGGGGGCTGGTCTGTATGTTCTCATGAAAGGCTTTACTTCGGAATCCGGCCGCTTGTGGCGATTGCAATCGCCACTTTGTTATTGCGGATGCACTCGCCTCAGGCGCTCCTGTTAATTATTAGTGTATTCTTGACGATTTTAAGTGCTATTTAATAGGCCTATGAAATAAAGATATTTTTGAATTTGAATTTGAATATGACCCAACTAAGACAATTATCGACAATTATCGACCTTGAAACTAGGGAGTCAGATTCTTTTTCATTTGTAACGACTGCCAGGGTATAATTTGGTAGCCGGTACCCACTGTTTAACGTGCCTACCGAAGCACGGAGGAAGACAGGTGTTCACAAAAGGTGTCACTTTTTTGTCACCCATCTGATTGCCAGCCGAGCGAAAGATGCTTAAACTTGCCGATCATCAGACTAGCCTATGTTATGTGTATTTGCAACGCGGGTCACTCTCGTGGCATAAAAATAAATCTTATACGAGTAATCCTAATCGTAATATAACATAAATACCAACATCATTTTTTTCAGGACAAAAATTATCCTATTTCCTTTCTTGTACTCTGCGCTGGAATATAATAATATGGACCTATGTAAGCCAACATTGTGGCCGACCATTTAAAATGGTTAGCTTTTGATCAGTTTCATGAAATGGCCGGCCACATAATTAAGTGTCCAATTCTATTATCTGGCTACGATGAATATACATATGTATATGTATGCAAAATTTTATGATTATGGAAAGAAATTACAGCGTGAAGACAAGAAATAAACTCCCTTTCAAATCGAGGAATAGTAACGATATTGATGAATGCATCCCTTTACAAGTTAGTCCTTCAAAACTCACTGAGGAACTTATATGGAATTGGTCTTTCAGTATTTGTCTCGGCACTGTAAGAGGCTCTTGAAGAGGAGGTATCATTTTATTTTAAACATATTAATGATTCCTCTAATGGTTGACATAATCGAATACTCGTGTGTATATTTATCTAATATTTATAGTTGGCGTATCTAATATTCTAAAATAACTAAATAATACTCAGATATAATGTGTCTAATAAATTCCTACATTTAACAAAACACCATGACTTTGTACAAATTATTATTATTAATGTATCGTTAAATGAATATTGTACGTAATCTAAGTTATTTGTGTAAAAGAGAAGTTGAATAAAACAATTTTTAGTAATTCTGTCGTACTTATTTATAAAATTTTCACCCTTCATTTTTACTTGGTCTGGATCACCCCACTGTAAGAAATACCAATTCTGCAGATTTATTTATTATTCTGATAATAATTTCTTGCCTATAATGCTGGATGAAAGTTTTCAGCTGAATATAGGTATTTACTTTAAGTAGTTCCAACGTATTATGAGATGAGTCCTTTGGCCAGACTCCAGACTCAGAAAAACACATAAAAACATGACGGGCCTCCTGGC
Source organism: Leucoma salicis (assembly GCA_948253155.1). Taxonomy (NCBI): domain Eukaryota; kingdom Metazoa; phylum Arthropoda; class Insecta; order Lepidoptera; family Erebidae; genus Leucoma; species Leucoma salicis. Next base: position 23,187,107 of record OX411820.1, on the reverse strand, counting down.
GTAGTCACTATAAGTGTAACTGACTTCCGTGCACGAGGTCGTGGGTTCGATTCCCACTCAGGACAATTACACAGTAAATATATAAGCTAAATTTACTGTGACAATTACTTGTGTGATGAACACAGATGTTTTCTATGTATTATAATTGTATGTATTTACAAAAATGAGTAATATATTTGTATAATATCCGTAATCTGGTACCCATAGCACAAGCGTTAAGCTTAGTTTGGGACCAGAGGACGTTGTGTGAAATGTCCGTGAATATTTATTTATTATTATTATTACATGTCCTTGTAGTCTAGTCTAAATCTCGCACAGTATATAATTACATACTTAAGTACCTATCTTCATACCTATATATTAACTTACAGATAAACAACAATCTAATGTATCATAGAAGGAGTCTTGTCTGGATTATTCCAGCAGATATCGAATGAATTTCAGTTATCAATCAAATCACATTCTTCGTATTCTTCTTGACATATCCTGGTCTGATCAGTGAAAGTTGAATGTCGCCATCGAAAGAGCTCACGTGTGAACATATCACAATGAACGCTATGCCGAAGATCTCAACAATATTGTTTAGAAAATATGACTTACTTTTCATATAAGAACCTATATCTACCTACATATCACAAATTTAATTGTTACGCATAAGCTGATATTCAATCGAAATTTTAATGGATAAGATTATATTGAAATTAATTATACTAGTACTATGTATTTGTTAGGAATAGATTTCATGTTTATATGCTCGTACTTACCTACTCTCCAATGAGGACAAAATTCTTTTTCCTAAAACGCCAATTTCTTCAAAGATAAACAGAATTAAAAATACCGTTTTCTTAAAATGTGGGGGCTTAGAGATAATTACCAACATGGAAATATGTGTATGTGCTGGTAATGTAAAATTAAATTGATAACTACTTTACCGATTATCATGAAAACTGGCATGCATACCAATAAACAAGAATAGCATACTTTTATTCTGGAAAAATGGATCGTTCCTATCGGATGGCTTCTAACAGAGATTATAATATATATTCCCGAATACTAATGACGATATAAAAAAAAAGCTCTCTTTTTCCGCCTTCACTAATAAGTTGAGCATCAAGTGCTTAAATAGATCAAAATAAATAGGAAGAATGTAAAATTAAAGGTAGTTACCTACCTACTCTTAAAACTCAAACTATAACAAAAAAACTATTGATATTCTTAAATTAAACAGAAAAAGAACAGTTGAAATTGCCAAAGTTGTTCCCTAAACTTAATAAAGACGATATCGAACTATCTGACTTTAGGAATTTGGCGAAATAACTTGGCGAAACTTTGGTCATTACACTCGTCGCCTGTATTAGACACTTGGCAGACAAATATGTCGTCATAGTTCCTCTGTGGTTATTACTTAAATAGTTTCTAAAAAGCCATTTGAAATTAATATTCAATATTCCCTGTAGTAGCGGCCTTGTTTTATTTATATGAAATAAAAGCGTCCTATGTCACCCTTCAAGCGACAACGAACTACGCTGAAAATTTCTTTATCAGAGCGTTAATAGACATGAGACAAATTTAATTGATACGACAACAAGACTGTTTGTCTTGCCAAAACACAAACGAGTTCCCATTACAGCGGCTAGACAGTGGAGGGATGGAGGCTGTGGTAGCTTCTTATGCGTTGCTGATTTTCTGCCAAATTAAACTAGACTTTAGAATCACTGCCAAGTTCGTGCTTGATTTTGATAACTTACAAATATAACTGAAAACCACCGACACAAAGATAAATTTTACTCTGAGATAGAGGTTTTGAGGCATTTCAAGGCATCTTTGAATTTTTAAATTATGTTCGTATTTATGCAAAAATTATCAACACTAAGAGGAGCTCCTTGAGTCGTCGATGTCTGCCGGTAGTGGTCCATTGTTATGGATAATGGACTAATCCCCTCTCTAAGGTATTTCATGAACGAAAACGAGGCAGTAATGGTTTAAAAAATCTGTGTGGTGACGGACTAAGAATACAAGTAGTATCACCACCCCATTTTTTTCCACGGGTGTCGTATGAGGCGACTAAGGGAAGTGAGCAATTATCATCCATTCCATGACTGGTGGTAGGGCTGCATGGGTACCAAGTGATGGTACTCACATGGTATCGGGCCCGAGCGGGTTGGTACCACCATCTCCCGCGTGACCGGCCATGAAGTTGCGTTTTGGCTGTAGCAGGAGATAGCCGTTTATTCTATCATTTCATATCTGTGAAATGAAATTGTGAGCACCGGCTTGACAATACTCTCGGTATAGTTGAGTCCATAAGCAACGGTTACCATTTACCATCAGATGGGCCGACATGCAAAAAAAAGCTAGACGTCGCGGGACGTCTAGCAGATATGAAAACATCGAAATTATTTTGTAGAAATAAAATGATCATAACTTGACAAAGTACTCCTAAAGATGAATCAAACGAATATAAGCTCGATAGGGTTGCGTCGTTTTATTACAGAGTTACTGTGGCCACCTTCCAGCTCCACCGTCAGACCCTGGATACCATCTAGATGGTGTCTCTAGAGACAAAGTACTCGTCAAGACAAATCATACGAGCCCAAACTCGATGGAGTTATGTCGTTTTATACGGAGTTCCTATGGCCACCTTCTAGTTTCATCATCAGACCCTGGATACTATCTAAATACAAAGTACTCGGCAAGACGAATCATACGAGCCCAAACTCGATGGGGTTGCAACATTTCATTATAGAGTTCCTATGTCCACCTTCCAGTTCCATCATCAGATCAGATCCATGTCATCATAATATTGCATTGTCACGCGATATACACATGCGTGTTAAATTTCAGCTTAATCGGAAACCGGGTAGTGTGTCAAATTTAACTTGCAAGATTTGAACGGGACAAGTAAAATAAAAGCGTCGCCACGCTAACAGCCGATTTTACCCTCCCTCCGCATTAGATGTTTCACATCAAAAACCTTGGTGGACAAGAATATGATCTATTCTGGACTTATGATGATACTCATGTGGCTTATGTGATGAACCTAAGCCATAATACCTTTCAGTGCAAGGAAATCTCCCATCATGAATCAAATAATCAAATAACTGCCTTGTGGGGCCGGCTTCAGAATTGTCCCACCCCTCTCCACCCATGGGAGTCGTAAGAGCCGACTGAGGCAACACCGGGGGAGTGGGCAGCAGCACTCCTTCAAGTATCAACAACATCCACTGCGATCGCCAACACGCCTGCCAAGCGTGGCGATTACGGCACTATCCTCCATTCTTGGGGAGGCCTATGTCCAGCAGTGGACGTTAAAAAGCTGATGGATGGATGGATGGATGGATGAATCCAATAATCAAGGGATCAAGGGAACTATCATCAGGGGAATATCCATCCCAATAGTAGAAGAGTAATGCTTAATAAAAAATAAAGGGTTCCACAAAGTTGAGGCCGTGAAAGAACCTTGAAATTTCCTCCCACCACATTCACATGTTTGAAAGTACGCTACGCTGCGTAATGTTGCGCTCCTTAAGACCATTAGCTAGAGCATATTTACAGCTTGATTAATGACTCTTAATGCTTTGTGACAAAGGGTTGATATAGACTAAAATATGTATAGATAGGATACATCTACGAGATTCGGCAGGACATAATTGCATTGGACGTCTTAATCGCCAAAAAAAATAATTCCAGATTTAAATTGAGCTCAGGATATTTGCGGCTGTTAACCTCGGCACAAGGTTAAGCTCAACAAAAAATGGTAGTATTTTCACTACAAGAAACATAAAATTTCACGATAATAAATATATTATTTATTTATTTAACTCAATTACAAAATCATTTACGTGAGCAATGATGCCCAAACTTAAGAAATAAATAAATAATAATAAATATTCACGGACATTTCACACAACGTCCTCTAATCCCAAACTAAGTTTAACACTTGTGCTATGGGTGCCAGATTACGGATATAATACATAATATATTACTTTTTTATTGTATATACATAGGTACATATAATAGATAGAAAACACCCAGACGCAGTACAAATATCTGTGTTTATCACACTAATAATTGTCCTGAGTGGGAATCGAATCCACGAGCTCGTGCACGAAAGTCGTTTACATTACCGACTACGCCATCAAACCTTAATTTAGCATGACAGAAAAGTATTATCAATACCTATTGCTTATCACACGTAGGCTTTCATTCTCTTCTCATAAAATAACATTGATAAACTAGGAATATGTGCATAAATAGAAGATACAAACAACGGCATAAGATCCTATTTAGTATTTTTAAATACGACGCAAATGATACCGCGCGATTAAGGATAGACATAGTATATTCTCATCTATATTTTTTTGTTTAATCTATGTTGTATGTACAAGGGTAGCAACAACCCCTGAAGGGGCAATTATTTCGTCACTCAACACACTCAATGATTTAAATGCAGGTTATTTTTTATTTAATAGGCTTTATCGCACGCACCCCTTTTCTTCTGAAACGTGGAAAAAAGTAAAAAACAATAAATTAAAAAGTAATAGGTATATGAAAAATCTTTCTTATATTTTTAAATTGTATTTAACAAAAAACATTATATTTATATTAACGTTTAACACGTTAGTATAAATATTTATTTTTTGTGAAAAGCATTTTACTATAAGATGTTATTTAAAAAAAAAACACTATAGATATAAATAAAATTGATATAAATTATTCACGCTCTACGGGGTAAACTACGTTTAATCTTGATAGAGCACTAATTAACTTAAATATGAAGTAAATACTAGTTTTTTAGGTAATCTTTAGTAGAAGTGCTTTAGACCACTTGTAATATTTTTTTTCGGTAGTAATAATGATGAGAACTCATGCAAGAAACTCTGGTCACACTTTGGAATCGGTAATCTTATAATAATTATATTTCTTATCTTAAATATACTTACGTTATCCGAGTAATAAACTTTGAGATTACTTGAACTATATTTTAATTACGTTTGTTGTGTTAGTGTGTGCTTTTGAAAGGCAATTATAAAAAGTAAAATGTAGAAAAATATAATAAAAATACTAATAAGCTGATAGAGCAGCTCGCACGATTTCACCTCAGTAACACCTCCTAATTAGGTTGCTTGACTATGTCAAAAGTAACGATTAACTTTTTTTTTGTTGTGAGCCTAAGGCATTTACAAATATTTACGAGTATTGTAAGGCCTACCATTATCTGTCTGTGCCATTGTTAAGCACAGATATTTTAGAAACAGGAGGATAATTCCTAATAGTAAGCCAAAAGTATTAGAATCAGGATTTTTTTCTAAAGTACGTATGTGCGTGTCATATTAGCTCATACTAGACGAGACGAATGAAAATATTTTGTTACCTTCTGTTTTGGTGAGGCGGAAAAAATTGTCCCTAACCGCACGCCCTGACATTCAGGGTAGCATCAGTTTAGTAATCAGCCGTCCCCCATTAAAATAACCCGTCGTGTGCCCTCTCTCCGATGTATTGGTGGAACACTGGAAGTGTTTAAAATTAGTAGGTGCTTCAATGGTAAATATGATAGGTACCTGCACACTTAAAGAATTTAATTATGGTAGTAAGGCTCTTCTAATCTCCAGAATAGGCAGCTAAATGGGTTTGAATGGAGAATTACCACTCTTTACAAAATATCGTCATAAAATAAAAGTAAGTATTCCTACTGTTTTGCTTTGTTCGGCGAGTGAGAGTGCGGCAAGCTCAGACCTCTTCCTAAATCCCTCTCAACTTCCTCTCCGCTTTCTCTCCCTGTTTACCCGCTTACTAGCCCGTTCGTAAGCTCGTTTGCCAACCTTGTAGTACCCCTAACCTGATCACTCTCTATACTCCGTCATCAGAACTTGATACCATCTATAATAACCTATTAATTAAAACATTTCCAACAATGACGATATGACTTCCGTAAGTCGATGAAAAAAATATTATTATTCAAACGGCTGAACAGATTTTTTATCATATCTCTCAAATAAGTTACCTTTCAACATGAAAAATCGAAATCAAAATCTGTTCAACTATTTGGCAGCTATGATGCCACAGACAGATACACAAGATAAACTCCTAACACCTTTGTGTTTACTAATATGTTTAAAAAAATCCGTCCCGGCCGTGAATAAACCTTTCTTCCCCAACGGTTGTCGGTTCGTCGAGCGATGTGGCCTGCCCATTGCCACTTCAGCATGGCAACAAGGAATACAGTAGTGAAATGTTATCTTCTTTCTTATGTACAACTTTAGGCGTCCCCTAATACCTCAGTATAGATCCAAGTGTAGTCAGGGGTCACTTAAATCTCTTTAGCGGTGTAATGATAGTGAAAATCAATAAGTGCGGTAGATGCGCTCGCGCAGCGTGACCGCACCTGTGCTTCACGCTCTGAGAGCTGGGGTTCAGCAAATTGCTTCGTAATCACTGCCCGCACCATTGTCATCAGGGTTCCGTAATACCTTCATACGTGATGAAACCATTTCTATTCTTATCATTTACCAACATCATTCTCTAATCAGTGATTAGACAGCATTTAATTTGTAGATATCTAACTTAATAATCAACAATTTTATTGGTTGAATTATAAATATCACCGCACCGTTATTTTCCTCGGTATCCTTCGAGGTCCTCCAAAATTATGTCACATAGTTCCAGTGGCCCACCAATACAGGCGGAGAGACGGCACGCGGCGGATTTATTTAGTGGGTGAGGGCTCCACACTACCCTGTTTGTTGTCCCGAACTACGGGGTGTGCGCAAGCATTTCTCGCCATACAAAATTGAATTACTGGTGGTAGGGGAGAGTCCGTAAGCGTGTGCACTAACGTATACCTTGTGACCAACCTTGAAGCACCTCAATGGTTTCGGATTCGGTTGTACCTAACCGCACACCCCTTCGTTCGGGGGAAATGAATAGGGTAGTGTGGGGGCCTCATCCACTAAATAAACCCGCCGTGTGCCGTCTCTCCGCCTGTATTAGTTGACCACTGAAGCTGTGGCTGTGTAACATTACTTCAGTGGTATCACATTACTTCAGTGGTAACACATTACTCCCTGAACATTGGCTTTTAAACAAAGAAATTATAAAATCTTCAAAAGTACTTACTGCGGAACCACTTACAATTTGAACGTTAAATACACTAACGACCCTCGTTGATCACTTTACCCGTAATTAATAGCGAGCGTGAAATTAATATTTGGTCGACAATTTTATCAACGTGAACCAATTGATTATAATATCGCAGTTGCGAAACAGCCATATTTTAATTGTACAATATTATCCGCACATATGACGTACTACGAGACACACATGGGTTCAATTCCCAAACAGTACAAAATATTATTAATTTTTCTAAAACAAACGCCTTGAACTAGAGAATAATTTGTACCGTGTATATGCGTGGTATTCTATTTTATACTACGTAGGTGACAAACAAGCCTGATAGCAAACGGTTACCGTAGCATATAGATGCTAGCAACACCTAAGTCATCACTTGCGAGTCGCCATCTCCAAGGAAAGGGATAGAAGGTGGAAAGGAGGGATAATAAAGAAAGTATAGGATAGTGGTTTGGGCCACCGACGCTCTCACCATACGAAACGCAACAATAGGGGTACCTCCATCCACCCATCCATCAGCCTTTCATCGTCCACTGCTGGACATAGGCCTCGGTTTTACCATAATCGCCACGCTTGGCAGGCGGGTTGGCAATCGTAGTGGATGTTTTTAGTGCACAGGGGAACGCTGCTGCCCGGTCCCCCGGTAATCCCTTAGTCGGCTTTTACGACTCCCATAGGAAGAGACGGGGTGGAGCTATTCTCGGTGCCGGCCCCACACAGCATAACCGTTGTTTAATGCTGATCTTAAGTGAGTAGGTGGTAGTTTCTCGAGGTGAATAAGCATGAATTACTTGAATAAGCAAGGCTCTAGCACCAGTTGTTTTTTTATTGCCAACCGATGATAAGTGGGAACCATTGCTCACGGACTAAGAGTCTGTCAAAACTCACCATTTTTCTTCACGGAGGTGAAACGAATGAATGCAGGTTATCTCCCACTACAACCAAAACACATCGAGGTAGCTTCATAGTCGGTCACAGTGGTACCGACCGGCTTGGGTCCGATCTATCTGTAGAATAATAAATATGGATCCATCCATATAATGGCAACTCGTCGGCGTCGGTGAATATTAATATTTCTATATCTTCTTCATTTTGCCTGAAGTCTAATCCAACTAACTAACTGTAACTAACTAATTAATAACTAAGTAATCTAACTGCCTCTGTGGTGCAGCGGTAGTGTAAGCGACTGCTGATCATGAGGTCTTGGTTTCGATCCCCGGGTCAAGCAGTGTTATTGATCTTTTTCGTAAAAAGAAAAATTCTTAGTAACAGCCCGGCGTTTGGAAATGTGCCCCTACCGGGCACAATAGGCTCGCCAACCGTGGGTGTGTAATACACCTCTGCCTACCCCTTCGGGGAATACAAGCGTGATGCTATGTTTTATATGTTTCTAATCTAGCTCCATGATCTAGCGGTAGTGTATGCGACTACGCATTGTGAAGTCTCAGGTTTGAATCCCGGGTCACGCCAACAAAAATTAATTGCGTAATTCTATAAAGAACTTCTCAAAAGCAGCTTGGTGTTTCACCCCCGTGCCTCGAAAGCACTTAAAGCCCTTGGTCCTGCGCCTGATCTTTCTGCGATGTGCCATCCCATCGAACTATGAGAGTGAGGGAACATAGAGTGCACTTGTATTTGCGGGCTCACATGCACTATAATATCTCCCAGATTCATGACTACTGTCTGTTGACACTGCTCGCTATGACCGACATTACAGTGTGATTATTATGATTAATATAAAAAAATTAACTACGTATAACCCTTTATTTTATTGACAACTAGTTGTTGGACGTATTTATACAAATTATCACCATTATCTAATGATAATATGATCACTCGACCATAGTCATTGAGGATCGTAAACACCAAAACTCAAGAGTTCCACTGTGACTACGCGTGGCAAGTAGAAATGTGAGGCTTAAATGTAAACCTACAAAAGTGTAACTGTTACATAGATTCGCATAGTGATAAAACCTCATTTAACATACAAACTCATTAAAGTTATTTATTGTATTTTTTCCTGTATATAACTGTCAGCGAGTTTTCACACGAGATATAAACAATTATATATTTCATTCCTGATTAGAGCAACATGTTATACACGTGTTTTATTGTTATGAATATGCAAAATTTTACTTTAAAAGCAAGGAGATTATTGTCTTAACGTTTGACAACGATTTAACAACGAGTTTACTAGTGTTTCTAAAGGATTTTTTATAGAACAAAAGTGACGAGCCGTATACGGTCCGTCTGGCTGTAAGAGGTTATCGTAGTCTATAGATACTAGCAATACCAGAGATATCACTCGAGTTTCCAACGCTAGATACTCTTATAGGTGTGTAACTGTAGATGTGCTGTGGCATTACGTGCCATGAGGGAGAGCGCCGCTTAGCTAAACCCCTTCCACTTCTCCATTTCTACATCTTCTATTCCGTTCAGTGGAGCTGGCAAGCCCCAATTGTTGTATCTCGAGCAGATTTTGTGTCTTCGCCATGAAAATTGTGTTCGTTATTTATTATATTTTATATATTTCTAATTAACTGCCTCTTAACTAAACTCTTAACTGCCTCTGTGGTGCAGCGGTAGTGTAAGCGACTGCTGATCATGAGGTCTCGGGTTCGATGATTCGATCGCCGGGCCGGGCAATGTTATTGAGCTTTTTCGTAAAAAGAAAAATTCTCAGTAGCAGCCCGGAGCTTGGAAATGTGCCTGGTAGACGCCAATAGGCTCGCCCCCTATTACGTGGAACTTAAACATAGCTGGCGAACCGTGGATGTATGATACGCCTGTTTTCCCCAAAGGGGTAGGGCCTTCGGGGAAAACAGGCGTGTTGCTATGCATGTATTTCTGTAATTTTTTGTAAATTTACTGGAGCTTGTGACAATAACCTCTCTCCAATATGTCGTCCCGCCAACTAGTGATATCTCTAGTTTTGCTAGCGTCCATAGACTACAGCAGCTGCTTATAATCGGTCGAGCCGTAAGCTTGAGCAAAGACTACTGTTGTATACTGGAAAAGCTTGTGTCATGTCATCATGAGGCGGTTCATATTCAATTCACATTTTGAAGCCCAATCTGACTGCTACTGTTACTGTTCCTTTGCTCTTCTGAAGACAATACGTCCTAAATACAGGCTAAAAAGACCCAGTTTATTGAATTTTTATGCGAACCATCATGTAAGAAGTTATAGTTGTGTGATAAACTAACATTAGACATTGGACGATAGTCTTTATTGCCAATAATATTGTTACGACGACTAAATTTTACGACTGCCATGTTATGTGATAAGAACACACGTCACTGAGTTTGTAGGAAATCTTTTTTTATAAGGCAATTATTTATGGTCACGAGATTTTTATTTTTGAAATTAGAACCGTTCTGATGGCATAAGTATTAGGAATATGTGATTGGATATGCAACTTTTACTACGTTTTCATGTGTTATTTTTTAAAACAAATTACAATGCATGCAATGATAGCCTAGAAGTAAGATCGAGCACTGTCAAGACCCAGATATTGAGTTGAGTCCCCAGCCTGAGATAGAAACGTCACAATGTTTTTTATGGAATAATCTTGAGGCTTAATAAACATACAATTTCACAGGCAGGCACTACGTACGTCCAAATTATATGTAGGTATTTGATCCACAATTTCTCCAAGTTCTGAGGAAAGAGATTCTGAGAACGTTAGGACACTAATATGTTGAGAAAACAAAAATATTAAAACATTTTGTGTCATCAATTTTTTCTTTCGACTTTTTACTCTGTCTTGCTGTATCTATACTACAGTGATGTGTCAGTACATTTAAATATTTAAAAAAAAATACTGTATTAGAAGTACCAGACCAGATAAATGTAATGCCTCCTCATGGAATCGTTTGAAGTTATTTATTACATAACTTAAACCATATTTAAAATTATTAATGATGATGTTAATGGCCCCATTGTCGTTCCCGATCACAATAATCACCGAAAACTGATGTGTGTTTAAGGCATATTAAGTGTTCGCGGCGTGGCTATAACGTGTTACGCTGACGACACGTTGGTTACGGCGCGGGGAACGACGCACCAGCAAGCCGACGACTTAGCCTCGGCTGCGGTCGCATAGGTCGTTGATAGAATCCGACAGCTGGGTTTAGAGGTGGCCTTGCAAAAAACCGAGGCCCTATGTTTCCATGGGCCTCGGAGGAGGCCACCAATAGGGTCCAGAATTGTAGTGGGTGGGGAGTTCTCGATAGCCAATGGACTTTCGGACCTCATCTCCGAGGGTTAGTCCCTAAGTTAACACGCGTAGGGACCGCGCTTTCACGGCTGCTGCCTAACTTGGGTGGACCCGATACCTCTTGTAGGAGGTTCTACATGGGAATCGTACGGTCTATAGCGTTATATGGGCCCCAGTTTGGCAAGGTACCCTGGCGGCCCACAATACTGCAACTCTGCGGAAACCGCAAAAAGCAATGGCCGTTAGGGTAATCAAACCTGTCACTCCCGGCCGTGGTAAAGGCCATGGTCAGGAGGGAGAGTGGATGGGACGCCGCCGTCTCCTTTTGCGAGCAGGTGATGCATGCAAAGGAGGCGGCAGAGCATGAGCGGGAGATGACCAGCCGTCTCCCGCCCCGCAGAAGACGCACTGGGCGTCAAAGGGCGCTAGTCGATCTCCGGCCCCCACGAGCACAGGCCTGAGGGTGATATGGCTTGGCCCTCCAAAACAGACGGGGCCACCAGGAATGGAGGCCCAGACCTGCTAAGGGTGGAGGAACTCATGCGTAGAGCGTATACCTCTCACCCCTAGCGAAAGGTAGTCTGAAGGAACAACGCGTGGTTTTAGCAGGTAGCCCAGTTGCACTGGGAGTCCGGCATAACCCCTCCGCCTACCTGACGGACGGGTATCCGAAAAGGATTTACACGCGGAATAAAAATGGTATATTAAGTGAAGATATAAATAATACAATAACAAATAGGTAAATATGTTTCCTCACCACCAGAATTTACACAGTATGCGTTGCAATCGCTTACGCTCAACTCAAATGTCTACAATATTAGATACAGTTTAATAAAACTGTCACCCATCTATGAAACAGATCATGCCAGGGCTGCTGATTACTTCCGTCAGCGACTGATTCGTATCAACCGTATCAGAAATTACGGTACTTACCTATTATGGGATTTTAAATTTAAAGAACCATATTCATAAGTCGTAATTAAGCTTTAAACAGTTTGTATTCTAAAACTTATTTTTGCAACTATTCTCTTAGTTAAAAAAATACTTCGAATTTAATCTTAATGTTAAACATACATCAAAAACTATCAGTGAAATTAGATATCACATTGCGGTCATAAGAATAGGTAAGTAATTTTTTATGGCAAAAAGTCTCCGATTCCTAAGAAATATAATTATAAAGAAATGGGTACTGTCGATACATACAAAAAATCTAAATTAAAAAACACTTGGTTAGTGTATTAGTTGTTTTTAATCGATACAAGGCGTTACCCCAGTGAAACGCGATACTCTGTGGTCACAGCCACGCCGAGTAACGGGTTCAGGGACTATTTTCACGTCAATGGAACGTCATTAGAACAATTTGAACCAAAGTTGTAAACAAAGCAAAAAGTTTTGATCATATCCGGTTTATTTATAATAATAGGTATGACGTTACTGACAATTCATTTCTCTTCTATTTACTTATGATAATGATGATGCGTTGGTACTTTAAATTTCTGGCAAACAAATCGTTCGTAAGCGTCTAGTAATAGGTACCATCAGTAAGCTATTAGTACCTAAATAAATTGAAATCTTTGGTCTAATCCGAATCACAGCTAATTTTAAATCTGGGAACATTAGATGCCGTTACAAATGTATTACGCAAGATAAAGGTATGAGCTTAGAACAGAATTCAAAACATAATATTACCTATATCTTACGTAACTAGCACAAATGCCTACCAAATGAATCATTATTATAACAAAGTTCTAACTTTACACGAATGTAAACATGTGTGGGACCCTGACACAATCTACAAGGACGTTCTGACTCAACCTTAGCAATAAAACTTAGACTTATTAAACGTGTTTAAACCTAGATAACGCTTTTTACAAGAAACAAAGAAATGAACTTGAACTCCAATAAATACCAAGCGAATAGTAATTAGTTATTAATATCGAATACGTGACTGCGATGAAATTGCCTACTCGATACTACACAATAATTGATTTTCAAGACGTAGGTAAATCTAAAGCTAGCTACACACGTTCCGGTCTCACCCATTTAACCTCTCCCGAGACTCCCACTCTCTCAGACCTTCTTGGTATACCGCACTTATCCCATATCAGGTCTACATACCTAGGTGCTGTTCGCTTGCTCAGGTTTGTCTTAAAGGTCTAAAGTAGGGCAGATGGTATCATGTTTGACCGTAATAATATTTGAATCCTCTATTTACTATATTAAAAATAAAATTCAAGGTAAATTCTATTAAATATATTTATGTTATCTGTATTATTTTAGTTATGATTACACTTTATTTATCAAATAAGTCCCGAATATAATTTACCCTCCGTTATTATAACTCATAGTCTATGTTATCAATCTAGTGTAAGCGTCAGATCGCGGGAAAAGATGGTCGAATACCGCGAAAAGTGTGACATTGTGATTCATTAATTCAATGAACAGAGCAAACTCAAACTTTGGCATGCGACCGAAGGCGTTTCGGCCTTTGCGTACTTTTTTACTTTTTTTGGCTATATTTGAATGAGGAATGCATGATTCATTGTATTAACATAACATCACTTTAAGCTTATTTTATTTGTGGTTGTGTATTTAATTATTTGCATTATCTATCTGCATAATTGTGTGGATTTGAAGTCTTTTTTTTTTAATCTTAATATATGCATTTGACCACTATAATAATATCACATTAGTTACGTGACGATGCAGTCGACGGGTCGACAATGGAGTTCCTGTTCACTCGCGTTATAAAAACTCCCACATTGCATTGTTTAGAAACACAAGTCTGGTAAATAATTCCACTTATTCTGCGCGCGGTAGAAGCAAAAAGCTGCCTAGCTACAAATGGATGGAATGTCCACTATGGATCGGCTATGCTGAGTAGGTCTGTTTGTCTGATAGTGAAAATGAGTTCGTGGGATCAAACCATGCAGTTTCGCGGTACATTTTCCGTTATAACAACTGATAAACTACGCTGATAGCGTAGTGTTTTAGATAGCTACCTCCTAAGCAGAGTGTGGTGGGTTCGATCGACGCTCGTTCGGACTCTTTATGGAATCCACAAATTTCTACTTGTTCTGTGTCTGGGTGCATTGTGTCTATTAATTGTAACAGGGTGTTACAATTAATAGACACAATGATGTCAAGCACCTGCAAGTGAATAATGACTGCACAGATGGCGGAGTGGTTTAGATACCGGCCTCGTGTCCGAGTGTTGTGGGTACGATTCCCACACAGAAAAACTCTTTGTGTGATCCACAAATGATTGTTCTGACTCTGGGTGTACTTTGTGTCCGTGAAATTGTATGTTTGTAAAGTCCCCCGCGATACAAGGATTATTTCTTAGTGCCGGGTTTTTTTTTTTTAAATACATGTCTATTAGTAAAAAAACTTTTCGAAGGTCTAAATATTTTTAGCCTTAGAAAAGATTACCTAAAGAGCAAACAAACACAGCCACTAAAATATTGCTAATAACACCTAATTAGCCGTAATAAAGAACCAAATAATACAAGCAACATGCAAATTACATTTAGTTGTTACCTAAATTAAACTGACACCACATTGCAACATTCAACCTTATTAACAAGAACTAATTTGCACAGGTAGTAATTAATTAAATGCCAAACGTAATAAGATTGTCTATGGCCGCCGGCTCGGTTCAATGCAGATGTGACCAAGTGTAATAGACTAATTGTAGACTCGAATATTGTAGCGTTGCAGTATCGATAAAATACCGTTTTTATCGATTTTGTTTTAAAAATGGACTCATGTCCTATAATTTTTTCTCGATTAAATTGTTTGTCCATTTCATAAAACATCATATAAGCGCGGGAAACTATTATACGCCTGACTGATGGCATAGGTTATCAAATAGCCTATCTGGTGCTAGCAACACAACGGATATCACTCACGCATTATCATAGGGAATGTAGTGAGGAGTTTGGGAACTCCTCCGTCTTATAATTATTACTTACTCACTTATCATCACGTCATCTCGGCTCTAGTGGCCTTGCTTATCCTAACATGAATGAGCCGGCTCGATCGGGGAAGTACCACCCTCTCACCAAAGATCCGCTGATCTACACGCTTGTAACAACGGTAGTTAAGCCTACCGTTGTGTTTCGTATGGTGAGTGAGAGCGCTGGAGGACCAAACCCCCACCCTATCCTCTCCTGATTATCCTTCCTATCCACTTCCTATCCTTTTCCTTGGAGATGGCGACGAGTAAGTGATACCTCTGGTATTGCTAGCGTCTATAAGCTACGGTAACCGCTTACCATCAGGTGGGTTGTATGCTTGTTTGCCACCCATATAGTATATAAAAAAAGAACACGAATGCTAAAAGGCTCTATTGTTACTTGTCTATACATCTCTCGCTTCCTCAACATTCAAAATTCTCTTCATAAACGTTCGCCAGTTTCGGCAACTCCTGACACCACGTTCCTTCAATACATGACCGATTTGGTCTAGGTAGGTGAGTCTCGGTCTCCACCTGTACCTACATCCTTCCACTTTCGTATTGTATATCTTCTTAACCAATCGCTCTTATAATTATTGATTTCATGATCATTCCTCTTTAAACACATCAATTATCTCGCTGCGCATCTCACCTCTTATTCTGTTCTATCCCTACCTACTTGATGGTTACAATACCCTAACTATTATAAAGCTGCAACAAAGCTATGTCTGTACAAAAAATACAATATTAGGCTAGTTAAGTGACTCTGAACACAAATAATATTTTAAACACAAAGTGAAAAATGTGAAATCGAAAATAACAGTCACGAGCAGGGTTCGAACCTGCATCTCCTGTATACTGTCCAGTTGCCAATTCAGCATCGTGACCCTTGCTCCTGACTGCTAATTTCGATAACACATTCATACTTAACGTCTTTGGGTGACGCGACCAGGTAAACTTAATTTTACAATTAAGTTTACCTGGTCGGTATAATGTATGAAAATACTTCCGACAGATGGTGCAGGCGTCACCCAAAGACGTTAAGTATGAATGTGTTATCGAAATTAGCAGTCAGGAGCAAGGGTCACGATTGCTGAATTGGCAAAGCATCTGGACGGTATCCAGGAGATGCAGGTTCGAATCCTGCTCGTGACTGTTATTTTCGATTTCACATTTTTCACTTTGTGTTTAATGTATGTTGCTAAGCATGTCAAATGCTAAAAATATATATAAAAATATCTAAATACAAATAATATTTTTAGAATTTATGTCCGTTTGTTTTTTTTATTCGCATATCACGTAAAAACTACTGAAATGTTTCTTTGCACCAGATGTTCCATTCCCAATATCTTAAATTCTTATTACCTTTTATAGGTAGATAATAGATATTAATTCCAAACCTTGCTGTGCCCTAAAAGAAAATAAGTCATTAGCAAACTCATATCGAGCTGACCATTACAATAAATGGTATTTTCATGACATGAAACTGAAGGGAAACCTCGGCTCTCATACGGCGCTGCTGCGGATAGCGATGAAACTTTGCCTGGGTTGAAGAACTATTATGCATAGCGAGTACCTTTTCTTTGTTAAGGCGGGAAAAAATGTACCTAACCGCATACCCCGTCGTTCGGGGCAACGAACAGGGTACTGTGGGGCCCTCACCCACTAAATAAACCCGCGGCGTGCCGTCTCTCCGCCTGTATTGGCCGGCCACTGGAACCATGCTACTCGTACATTCCTTCAATGGTATGCATAGTGCATACCTTGCTCTTGCCGAAAACACCACGAAGTTTTCGCTCTAGGAAAAAGCCTTTTTATATTATAACTTAAGTTCTAATCAGCAAATTAAAAAAAAATACGAGTATATTTGCTTTTTATTCGTTGTTTTTATTAACCTTCACACCTTGAAAATGATGTCATTTAAGCAACATTGTAAAACCCATTTACACGGATGAACTTAAATTATGAGTAACTCAATTAGGTACTCTGTAAGGAAAATCATGTAGTTTCGAAATAAAATTGAAATACCTAATTATTTCCACAATTATTTATTTTAATAATAGAAAAAAATGACTTTAAATTATCTTGGGAACTTATCATCAGATCATCAGCAAATTTCTATTGGACCTCCTGGTACCGAAATATACATATCAAACCAAAAAAAACTTACATGAGATTTAAAACTAAATAATTTGGTTAAAATTGCACACGAAAAAGTTTTTGGATATTTCTCAAGCGTAAAAACTAAAGCGGAATAACGTACCTCTACGCCTATGCTACTTAGAAAAAAAATGTTTCTTAATAATCATTTATTTCTTGTTAAACATAGGTAGGTAAAGTAAACGACCCACACTACCCTGCTCGTTGCCCCGAACGACGGGGTTTGCGGTTAGAAAGATTTTTTCCCGCCTAAAAAAAAGGTACAATAAAGGTAGATGGTAATTCGTTATAAAATTTCGCACATTTGCTGCTATTAAAATGATGTTCTAGGCACAAATCTGCTGATAAGTTCAATAATGAGGAGATGACAGTTGCTCCCTAGAAAGATATTTTTTCTGCTGAATTTGACTACTCTAGTAAATGAATCCCAATTACTATTTAGAGTCACGAGCATTAGTAGGAAGCCCAAGAAAACGTAAGAGCACTAACATCTAGCACCTAATTCTTCCACCACTTTATTATTTAATATTCATTCAAATGAAGACTCACTTCAAGTACATTAAACAACATCCATCATTTCATCAAGAGACGACTTAAAGTGAATTGATGGCGCCTCCGGCTCCAGCACGCGTGCTCTACCTGTTAATGGATGATTGCGGTATGATTACATGATTGTCGTGGCGTCACATCCTTATCAGACACACTGACCAGTGAGTCAGGGGAAAATTTCCCAATTTCCACGTAACAATCTAACGTGGGTATTTATGCTTACAGATAAGAGAGCTAGTAAAGGGTTAGTGTGTTTTGCATATTATTCACTAGCTCACCCAGCGAACTTCGTACCGCCATATTTTAATAGGGGCTGGCAGTAGAAGGGTGAAAAATGAATAAAAAAATTAAAATAACAAAATTTGTTGACAAAATAAAAATACAAATTTTGGGGTAAACCACCCTTATCACTTAGGGGTATGAAAAATAGTTTACCTCCTATTCTCAGACCTACTAAATATACACACAAAATTTCATAAGAATCAGTCAAGCCGTTTCGGAGGAGTATGGCACCAAACACTGTGACACAAGAATTTTATATATAATATATAGGAAGGGACAGGAGTGGTAACTCTGCTAAGCGCCTACATACTCGTATATTTGACAGTCTGGTATTACTAGGTTAGTATCTAGTTATTGGCTCCCGAATGAAATCTCCCACCAGGTTTTTTTATAGGTAACACATTACTGTCCCACTATTGAGCTACTCTCTTCTCGTTTTCCCTCAGAGTGAGTGAGATTTAGGCCATAAGTCACCTTGACCACACACCACACTAAACTTGTAAAAAGCACCACACTAAAATCTAAAATATTATAATAATTTTCACTCGTTTATAAAGATTTGTAACTTTTGAGCATGAAATAAACCCGTTTTGCGCTTGGAAATAATCTACGGATCCAAATAAGTAGTTTCAGTACACCGCGTAATTGATAAGTATTCTTGGAACTTTTAAGTTACCGTTATTTTACTACAATAGGATACCTCGGCTCAGAGTTTCCTTCCATCTAAAAGTCTATAAAAACACAAAGATATTTATTTAATTAGCAAAGGACAAAAGCACAATCAGCCTTTACGCAGATCTATATCCTAAACAGATGTTCACGAAAGCAAAATAATAGTTTATTGAACCATAAAAATAATACATTTAAATGGTATAATCTTAAACACGTGCAAAGTTTTGCAATCTTTATTTAATAGATATTTATAAAAACAGTTTTTAAAACAGCAGGTAATAATATGGCTAAAAATGCACAGATTAAACAACGGACGGTATAAACAGCATTATGTTATACCTAAATGGTTTTATGTTCTTTTTGAAGTTCGATTATAGAATGAATAGCTACATTTTTGTAATACTAAGTTTTTCCTTAAATCAATAAGTTTATTGCTACATTGTTATCGCGTAGCCGTTTATGTATATTTAAAAGTTCAGCAGAGTTGGTGTCAGAATACGTAATGTAGGCATCTTGGCAGAATGTAAACTACCAATACCAGTTGTCAAATTATAATATTGACGCCATTTAGTTTGGATATCAAAAAAGCGGGAAAAATTTACACTAAAATAAACATTATAGTAGTAGTAGTAGGTACTATACCTAATATAAATACATGAATACCGCTATTGACCGCTATTATGACAGGTACCGTAAATAAAATTGTATCTGAAAAATTACCTATATATGTTTCGTGATTATCATGGGTTATTTTGGTGTTTCTAATATTGACTGCTGTAGCGCTCCAATAACTAACTCCAGAGATGGCATAATAGTTTAGGTAGCGACCACACGTGCTAAGTTATGGATTGAATTTCCACACAAAATATATTGGTTGTTTTCAATAGAGTTGTACTTTCTGCTTATTACTGGTACAGTTCCCTGCGTCAGGATTATTTTTCGGCAATAAGCCCAGAGCTACCTGCTAATAGATATGTACTTATACCTACTTAATCTTTTACTAAAATTTTTTTTTTTATTTAGCGGTACCTACACGCTAATAAAAAGAAGTAGAGTTCATCTATAGATGGACGCAAATGCCAAACTATTTAAACCTAATTATTCGAGTAAATTGGCGCCATAATATACTGTTATAAGGAAATAATATTAATTTAGGAAATGATATCACTTGAAGTTGGTTTAATGGCAGTAAAGCTAATTAACTCGCCTGAATATTGTAGTCATAATGTAGTAAACTTTTAAGATATGACTGTATAAATATTTATTTTGGAGGCTTGTTAGATAACGGCCATCGCTTACTTTAACTTCATTTTCCGAAAGTTTAGGGGAAATAACAATACGTCATATCAAACAGCCAATTTATTTTCATAATTAGTATGTAGATAAATATATTTCACACGTTAAAACATCTAACAATGTTAATATTATTTTATATAACCATTAGTTTTGAATCATTAAAACACGAACGCACACCATACATATAAAAAGAGGGTCATTTATTATGATTTAGAAATTTTTATTCATCCTAAAACCTTACCCACTAGAAAGCATATTTTAATTGAAACTCCTTCTTTTTTTTTAATCAGAAAAAGCTAGTGCGTACCTGTCCTATAAGCTCAAACGTTAGTCTGATGCTTAAACCTTTACATAAAAAAGTTTGTAACTAGGGAATAATATGTCAAGCTAGATTCTAGTCGTACTCAAAAGAAGGTTCATATAATATAGCCCATAGATATAGTATGTATATACTGTATAGTATATAGGTACTATGTCGGGCAATGTTACTGAGCTTTATCCTAAAAAGAAAAATTCTCAGTAGCAGCCCGGAGTTTGGAAATGTGCCCGGTAGACGTCAATAGGCTCGCCCCCTATTACGTGGGACTTAAACATAGCTGGCGAGTCGTGGGTGTGTAATACACCTCTGCCTACCCCTTCGGGGAATACAGGCGTGATTCTATGTTTTTTATATAGGTACTATATCTATGGTATAGCCCATCTGATGGTAAGCGGCTACCGTATCCTGTAGACGCTAACAACAACAATGGCATCACTCGCGCGTCGGCAACTCCATGGAAAGGGATAGGAGGTGGAAAGGGGTAGGAAGGATAATAAGGAAAGGATAGGTTGAGGAGGGGTTTTGGGCCTCCGTTGCTCTCACTCACCATACAGACCACAACTATAGAAGTACCTACCGTTGTTTCACGGCGATTTTCTGTGCGAGGCTGGTACTTCCCACCACCGAAGGAATGTAACATAGTTCCAGTGGCCCTCCAATAAAGGCGGAGAGATGGCACACGGCGGGTTTCTTTAGTGGGTGACGGCCTCATACTACCCTGTTCGTTGCCCCGAACGACGGGGTGTGCGGTTAGAAACATTTTTTCCCGCCTTAACAAAAAAAAGGGTGGTACTTCCCCGATTGAGCCGGCCCCACGCATGCTCGGGCAAGCAAAGCTCTATACCACTGAAATGATTATTATGTTACAGAAGAAAATATTACAAGTATTTGGACATCGGTTTTATGAGCGACTTATTTAGGAATGCACATTATTGCGTAAGTAACATAGGTAAGTATCGGACTGGTCTTACAATTAAAGTGGCATTTGCCAACCAGGCCCTAGCTTTCGCGGCTCCCTACCCTACCTACTATGGCTTACGACCAATATATAATATAATTAAATAATCCATTCAAACTTCGAGAAAATGAAAGAGAAAAATAATTAACTTATATAATGTATATGTCGTGTCCTCATGTTGGTGTTGGTGACTTCATGTGTTATGGCCGGCCATACCATGAAATGGTTTTGTTAGGTGTGTAGGTTAGGTTTCATGAAATGGTCGGCCACATTTTAAGTGGCCAATTCTATGATCTGGCTACGACATATAGTATATGACAATTGAATTCACATTCAATTGTCGTATACTATATGTCATTGAACAGAAGCTTACTGAGCTCTTCTCATTAGGAATTACCTGGAATTGTAGCTACTATACACGCTGAATCAATGGTACGAGCCTCCGGAATAATGGTTCACGATATTTAATAATTCACCCTTGGCCCTATTTGAATTTTACCTTTGTCGGGTCGAAGGGCCCCACGGCAAAAATGTTTCCCCAGAATTGGTCCCGCTCTTCTGATTCCCTATTTACCATACTTCTGCACCTCGTCATCCTGTCTCTAATATATATTCTTTTCACCTCTTACTTTTTTCAGGGGTAGACAATCAGCCAA
Organism: Leucoma salicis; assembly: GCA_948253155.1. Taxonomy (NCBI): domain Eukaryota; kingdom Metazoa; phylum Arthropoda; class Insecta; order Lepidoptera; family Erebidae; genus Leucoma; species Leucoma salicis. The sequence goes on along the minus strand of OX411820.1, from coordinate 23,164,910 downwards.
AGCTGCCTGTGGTATTTCTAGGGTCTATAGACTACGCTACCGCTACGTTAGACGATCAGCTAGGCCGCATGCTTCGGACGTTCAATGCATTAGGTACTATGCAATTACCACTGAAGTTATATAACACAGTTCCAGTGGTCCGCCAATAAAGGTGGAGAGACGGCACGTTTGGCAGGCTTATTTAGTGGGTGAGAGCCCCACACTATCTTGTTCGTTATCCCGAACGACTGGGTATGTGGTTAGGTAAATTATATCCCGCCTTAAAAAATAAATTACTATGCAACGATAATTGATTGAATGAGGCGACACTTGGCGATCCATTGTTATTATTATAGAATGGATGTTTTAGGAGGAGAGCCCACCACTCACCCACGGATTGTCAATCCAGGTTACCTTTGGACACACACAAAATAACCTAAGATTGCCAATCCGCACTCTCACAGGTAGAGGAGAATGTGATAATAGCAAAGTAGCATGCACGATAATGGCAAAAAACTGACAAACGCGACACAACCATGCGAGAGACCTGCCGTAGGACTTTCAGAACCACAACGTTGCAATATTCCGCAAAAATAAAATTCGACACGTGTTTCACCTCTAAACGAGGCATCCTCAGGACCGCTCGGCAAAATGAGCCTCACTCGTACTATACAAGTTTGAACACAAGGCTCACTGTGAACTTTGAGAATTTACAATTGCGTAAACGCACAAGTATTCGTTTGAAGCACAACGATAATCAGTGAACGCGACTATCCTTTTGTTTGGAGTCTCCTGATAACATTCAGGTACATCGACCGTGAGAACCGTTCAGCCAAAATGACCCGCCGCGGACGTACATTGTACTTCGCGCAGTTATGTAACTGTTACACTACCTTGTTTGTATTACTCGCTATATTACACTGGATAGCTCTTTTTTCAGCTAACGAGACGAGACATGGCCTATCTGATGGTGAGTTATTACCGCTGCTAAATACCATGAGCTCTGCTAAGCCGCAAACTAAACAGAGCGAAATGCTTCACGACCGTTTAAACCATCTATCAAAAATGACGGACGAACAACAATTGATAGCCTTTTTTATTTATTAAGGCGTGAAAATGTGGAACCTAACCGCACACCCTGTCGGTCGGGACAACGAACATGGTAGTGCGGGCGCTCACCCACTAAATAAACCCGCCGTGTGGCGTCTCTCCGCTTGTATTGGTGGGCCACTGGAACTATATTACTTACATCAGTAGTGTTGATCAATATGCCTACTCCCTTAGCTATCAGTTGCTGAACGTCATGTCATCGTTATCAAACATATTACGATACTTTGGCCTGTGATACACTTCTTTATGATGAATAGTAAGTAGGTAAATGTATTGGAAATTATCGGAAACGCGTGCCAAGTTCCTGTATATCGTTGATGGCGCTGCCAAGTCGACGCGATTGTATAACATCAATAAATCTTTCTGATTCATGAATGAGAAGAGCTAAATGATTAATATATTTTGATATTTACGCAAATACACTGTAATAAGGTTGTAATATATTTGTGCGACTAGCGGCTAACCGCGACTTAGCGATTTTTTTATACGTTTTAATTCTACTTCACATTTTCTCAACTTGTGTTCTTTTTAAATGGTAATTTTTGTAGTGTCACAGTCAATATATAAAAATGCACTTCTAAAGTTGTAAATCCTTATCTAATTTTAGAAAAAATAAAAATAAATATACAGGTACGTCATAAATATTAGGTAGGTACTGTGATGATTCTCAACAATATAAAAAAGAGAAGACTATTCCCTGTATCGCGGAGAACTCTACAAACACAACTGACGGACATAAAATACAACCAGACTCAAAACAACCATTTGGGGATCACACAAAAAAATCATGTGCACATAATTTGATTCATTTGAAAACAGAACTTTGAACTTCAATGACAATAAATCTGATTCATTTGAAAACAGAACTTTGAACTTCGACGAAATCATCTCTCTTGAAAACATTACTAACCCTGACTAACCATCGCTTCGTATTATAACAGACTGAGTAACACGCGAACTGTTTCATTCATTAGTTCGAATTTGCAAAGCCGAAAACATCTGCAATATCATACCTTCAATCTATAAAGAGATTACGCATATCTATTACAGGCGCCTTCTATAGCGCCGCCGAGACGGCACATGTTTGCGTAGGAGAACTTACATTGTAGGCCTATAATCATACCATATAACAGTTAAACTGATAGTTCAACCATCCATTCCTATATTATTCTTACTTACTTACTTATCATTACACCATTTCCCTTGCAGGGTAGGCCGACAGAATCTCTCACCATCTCTCGCTTCCTCAACATTCATAATTCTCTTCATACACGCTCGCCGGTTTCGGAGACTCCTGACTCCACCTTATTTCAATACATGACCGATTTGGTCTAGGTAGGTGAGTCTCGGTCTGCCCCTATCCTTCTATTTTCGCATTATATATCTTCTTAACTTCTTTCTTATAGAACTGCATAAGATATGTCTTTTTATTTTTTAAGACAACATCATCATCATCATCATCCATCAGCCTTTCGACGTCCACTGTTGGACATACGCCTCCCCAACAGAACGCTGTGGACGAGCAGTCCTATGCCGACCGCATCCAACGGTTTCCCGCGGCTTTGACCAGACCGTCGGTCCATCTGGTGGGAGGCCGTCTTACGCTGCGCCGCCCGACACGTGGTCGCCACCCGAGAACCTTTCTTCCCCAACGGTTGTCGGTTCGTCGAGCGATGTGGCCTGCCCATTGCCACTTCAGCATGGCAACCCGGCGGGTTATGTCGGTCACTCTCGTTCTCCTACGGATCTCCGTATTACGGATTCGATCACGTAGGGAAATACCAAGTATAGCCTGCTCCATGGCCCGCTGAGTGACTTTGAGCCTTGATACAAGGCATTCAGAGATCACACTATTGAATAGTTCCTGTGTCGCAGGAGATTTTACTAACATACAATTTCACGGGCACATAGTACATCAACACATAGGTATTATTACGTGGGACCAATAGGCGCAATATTACAGTGCCAGTGCCTTTTTGGAAAATAGATAAGACATAAAGAAAACATTATCTTTTCACATTTACATTAATATTTGCAAGAGATAACAGTAAAGCACGTAAATATAAGGACATAACAATAAAATTCTAACCATGGGCTAATATGAATGAATCTCATTCATTTCTATGCAATGCAATGAATGAATGGGATGCGCCATCTGAAAGATATATTTTTTTTTCAATAATAGAACTTTGTTTTATGACAATGGCATTGACACCTGTAGTTTACAGCCTAGTTGGGTAATACACATTGTTATTACGGAACCTGTGAAGATTTCGTTGAGAAATGATTTTTGCAAGTAAATGTATTGTTATTCCCGTGGGAAAATATTGTGTGCATTTGTAATAAGATAAAAAGGATTCAGCCTTTTGTATGAAATTTCATTTTACTAAAATAATTAGTTCTTTTCAAACAATACATTTTTTGTACAGATAATAAATATTTTTGTAATCATGATGATTACCTTATGAAATAATACTATTTCTACAGAATTTATGGATTATCAATCAGTTGTAATAATTGAACTCAATCAAAGGCGATATAGAATTACCTAATTATAAATGTGTAAGTTGGCACCATGCTCAATGATCTCAGCAGGGTTTCCCGACCAGTGGGTATCAAAATGAACATGGACAAGACGAAAGTCATGTCTAATGTCCATGTCATTTCAGCACCGATCCTAGCCGGGAGTGCGCTTCTCGAAGTTGTCGACCACTATGTCTACCTGGGACAAACAGTCCAGTTATGTAGGCACAACTTTGAGAAAGAGGTCAACAGACGAATCTCTGAAAACGAAGGTCTACGACCAGTGTGTGTTACCAGTGATGACATATAGAACAGAGACGTGGTCTCTGAATGTTGGCCTCGTATCAAGGCTCAAAGTCGCTCAGCGGGCCATGGCGGGCTATGCTTGGTATTTCTCTACGTGATCGAATCCGTAATACGGAGATCCGTAGGAGAACGAGAATGACCGACATAACCCGCCGGGTTGCCATGCTGAAGTGGCAATGGGCAGGCCACATCGCTCGACGAACCGACAACCGTTGGGGAAGAAAGGTTCTCAAGTGGCGATCACGTATCGGACGGCGCAGCCTAGGATGGCCCTCCACTAGATAGACCGACGATCTGGTCAAAGCTGCGGGGAGTCGTTGGATGCAGTCAGCACAGGACCGCTCGTTGTGGCGTTCTCTTGGGGAGGCCTATGTCCAGCAGTGGACGTTGAAAGGCTGATGGATGGATGGATGAAATGTGAAAGTTATTTATGAGCATTTTTCAAAAAAGAAGACTTTGAGCCTTAGTTACACACACTGGTCGTAGACCTTCGTTTTCAGACACTGCAGAATATTAGACAATTATATAAATAAATATTACTAGCCTTTGCCCGCGGCTTCGCCGCAGCCATAAGCTAGTTTTTAGGGTATGTCTCAGGTTGCCGATATAGTAGCGGGATAAAATATATACCAGTTGTTAAGTCGAATCTAGAGCTATCAAACAAAAAAGTTTCATCAAAATCCGTTCTGTACTTTTTGCGTGATGCACGAACAAACAAACACACAAACATATAAACAGACAAAAAATCTAAAAAAAATTGGTTTGTGTTCAGACACTCCTATATAGCCTAATACAGTCATTTTTTCTCAAAAATCTTAAATGTAAAGACATAGCTCTGTTACAGTTTTATAATAGCATAGGATTACTGTCATCTTATAAAGAAAAAGAAGGTTTTTACCCCTCAATCCGAATTTAGAATATACTGTGGGATGTAAGATGTTGTATAATAGGTATAAACATTAAGATAAAAATTTACGAAATGTATATAAACCTGCAGATGGTACACACACAATGTTAGTTTAAAACGATTATACAATTTCGCCAACTAATTTGACTGTACGTGGGTTAACGTACCGTCGGGCCTCACTTGACCCAGATAGCGTAGGCATTAACGACTAGGTCGCCAGCCTGGTCTAGACTAGGCACACGTTAAATGCCGGACGGCACGGGACTATTACAATCCTTATTATCTTAATTAATATGGGCACGTGAATGCAAAATATAAATAGAACATAAAAAACATAGCATCACGCCTATATTCCCCAAAGGGTGTTACACACCCACAGTTCGCCAGCTATATTTAAGTCCCACGTAATAGGGGGAGAGCCTATCACCGGGCATATTTCCAAACTCTGGGCTGCTACTGAGAATTTTTCTTTTTACGAAAAAGCTCAATATCACTGTCTGACCCGGGGATCGAATCCGTAGACCTCATGTTCAGTCGTCGCTCACACTATTGCTGCACCACAGAGGCAGTTAAAAAAATATAAACAGGACTGAAATTAACCTATATAATGAGTTTATTACTTTAGAAGATTCAAAAGACGTTAAAAGATTTGATGTTGGTGATCTGCAGATTGATTTCGGTCACACAACAGCTAGTGTCAACACTAGCCAGGTACACAGGAGATATACTGCACGAGTGTGTGCGTGAACACTAGTGCCCTCTGTTCCCCTACTCTCATAGTCTGACACCACCGGAAAGAGATCAGATGCATGCCCAACTGATTTCCTAGGCATAAGGGTGTAACACCGCCAACTTTTCTAACTCCGCTGAGAATTTCTTCATGGGAAAACCCTTTAACGTTTTGCTGGCCCGGCCCGGGATTCAAACCTAAAACTACAAGATCCGCAGTCACTGACGGTACGTCTGTAAAACATGGCGTGGGCGAGTTCCGCTTATGACATACCTACCTATTTTTTATCCTTATAGACGTACGTGGCATAAACTAAATACCTTTCAATCCTCAGTTATGCATGTAGACCAACAATTTTACTCGTATGTCGTAGCCAGATTGCCAGTGAAAGTCCTATTGAGATAAGTTCTGGCATTTCGGAGATTAGTCGGAAAAATAGACACAATCAAATTTTAAAATTGGTTGTTAAGTACCGTATATACTTTCATATAAAAAAAAGTATCATGTAAAATCTTTCGACTTCCGATACAGAGATATTGAGCGCGCCGCGATCTTTAGTATGAAGTCGAGATTACCAGCCTTTGGATTTAAAGGGTTTGTTCCCTATTGGCCTGGTAATCGCGCTGATCTATGGACACTTTAGGTATACTAGCGTAGAGAAGCTAAATTCGTGGTGTCAATAAAAAAGTATTAAGAACATTACGTAGCTACGTACCTACGGGATTTTTGGGCTGTGGGTAATTTACCGCCGTGTGGGGCCAGCTTTAGAATTGTCCCACCTCTCTCCACCCATGGGAGTCGTAAGAGCTGACTGAGGGAATAACGAGGGAGTGGGCAGCAGCACTCCTTCGAGTATTAACAACATCCACTGCGATCGCCAACCCGCCTACCAAGCGTGGCGATTACGGCACTATCCTCCATTCTTTGGGATGCCTATGTCCAGCAGTGGAAAAGGCTGATGGATGGGTAATTTACTCCTTGCTAAGATAAATTACATAATTAAACTAATTTGAGTGTATTCTATATACTGATATACTGTGTATCGGTATGATATACTGTGTGTAATAGTTGCAAAGCAAGCAAGAACCGTCAAGAAACCGTCGAATATTTCCCAGACATGGAATTTTCTTCACGATATATTCCTTTAGCAGGCAGTGATAAGTTGTGGTCTTGACTTCGGATTGAGGGCCGAACTCGACAATATCTTTGGCAGTCTTTAGTCTTGGCGATCATTGCATAAATATTTTGTTTAAAAATATTTTTATTATATCAAACCTGAAAGTTTATCTAATAAAATATAAGCACTTAATACCAACAAATGTGAGTTGCCAAATTAAAGATGACCAATGAAGTTCTTGGGAAGGAGTATTTTCATCATCAAACGGCCTAGTTTATGAATGATTGTTACTCACACGGCTTAGTGTATCCACAACGATCAACCGTTGGACATACTAGCGCCGGGATGTTCGCCCACTCCTTCCTGCTTCAGTGAAGTCATCTTGCGAAACTTCACGCAGAATTGTCTTGTGTCATAGTTATCAATAAATTGTAAACTAAAACAAAACATATATTTAATTGTAGTGTTTTATAAATCAATTTAAAAAAATGTCACAATAATTTCTAGTATTTTATTTAGAGCTTGCATTTTTATATAAATACAGTCTAAGTAATAATAAACTATATGTGAATTTCAAAACTTCACAATCGAGTCATTTTTTGTTACAAATTAATGATATTTAATAACTTTGATTAATAATATAATATATTATTAAAGATGAGATGCTCATCATCAGGGCGAGCGCGCAGCAGTGTCAACGAGTTCCCGGCGGGCACTGCGGCTAGCGTAGCGCGCAGCTCGGCTTGACACATGTGCGGGCGGCGGCGGGGCGTTGCATGGAGATGGTGCATGCTCGTCGCTGCCGATGTCAGCCGATGAGGCCCGATTTCGATCAGGAGTGGCTGGTGGTGTTGTCACTTCGTCGGTTCTTTGATCGGCAGGCGTAGGTTCGCATATCACACTGACCGTGTCGCCTTCCATACCCACGGATGTGTGAATACTCGAGGTAGTATTAAGGACTGGTATCCAGGCTGACGAGAGATTCCATCCACCATCTCTGTTGAAAGTTGCATGTCGGTTGATCTCTTGCAGCTTTTAAGTGATGACACTACATACCAGAAGGTGAATTATAACTTCTAGAGTAACCACAAAAGTAGTCAAGTTGTTACGAAATGGCTCAGATAATAGTTTATTACCACGTCTACGGCCACACAATCCCACACCGCCGAAGATATATGGCCTACCTAAAATCCACAAGACTGATTGGCCACTACGTCCCATAGTAAGCCAAATAGACTCACCTACCTACAAACTATCCAAATTTCTGGCCTCAGTTTTATTACGGTTCACGACCGAGCCCTCCGACTATGCGATCCCCAATTTATGCAGCAAGAGCTCGAGCACGTTAGGGGTGTACTAGAGGACAACGGGTACAAGTGGCGTCAATGCTGCCGGACAACAGAACGGAGGGAGCGTACGCAACCGCTAAAAGTAGAACGTTCCCCTACATATCTACCTTTCATTAGAGGAATAACGGATCGAATCGGCCATCTGTTAAGACGAAGGTATGATATTAGAACGTTCTTTCGTGCCCCTGGTCAAATAAGACAGATGCTACGCTCACCAAAAGACAAAGACCACCTCAGCGTACCAGGCGTGTACCGCATACCATGTGACTGTGGCAAGAGTTATGTGGGAGAAACTCGACGCAATATCGCCACCAGACTATCCGAGCATATTAGGAGTATTAAGGATATGGACACAACCAATTCGGCTCTAGCAGCACACACACTTCTCTCGGACACCAACCATTACATTCGGTTCGATAAAGCTTCCGTATTGTCACAAGAAAAGTTCTTTGTCCCTCGCAAGATACGGGAAGCAATAGAGATCAACCGACATGCAACTTTCAACAGAGATGGTAGATGGAAGCTCTCGTCAGCCTGGGTACCAGTCCTTAATACTACCTCGAGTATCCACACATCCGTGGGTATGGAAGGCGACACGGTCAGTGTGGTATGCGAACCTACGCCTGCCGATCAAAGAACCGACGAAGTGACAACACCACCTCCTGATCGAAATCGGGCCTCATCGGCTGACATCGGCAGCGACGAGCATGCACCATCTCCATGCAACGCCCTGCCGCCGCCCGCACATGTGTCAAGCCGAGCTGCCCGCTACGCTAGCCGCAGTGCCCGCCGGGAACTCGTTGACACCGCTGCGCGCTCGCCCTTATGATGAGCATCGAATATGCTCGAAACCCGAGTCGACTAAATCGATCCTCAACGTGAGTTATTGCCGGTGATATATTTCTAACACATATTATTTGTTTTATTTATTCAATCAAAAAAATATACCTAGACATGATATAAAAGTTTACCTTATAAGATATTTTGATCTGTATTTTAGCACTTGACATGTTGACATGCTCAGCTATAAAGAAAAATTATTTGTGACAGTGGGAAAAAAGAACTGTACTGCGAGCAGAATTTGGGCCTGAGTTTTTTTTTTATGACTTGTTGTGGCGGACGAGCCACGGTCCATCTGATGGTAAATGGTAACCGTCGACCGTCGCCCATGGACTCGACTATACCGAGAGTATTGTCGAGCCGCTGCTCACCAATTCACAAATATGAAATGAAATATAAACGGCTATCTCCTGCTACAGCCAAAACGCAACAATGTGCTTCATGGCCGGTCACACGGGAGATGGTGGTACTAACCCGCTCGGGCCCGATACCAAGTGAGTACTCCCACTTGGTACCCAACCCTACCACCAGTCATGCAATGGATGATAATTGCTTACTTCCCTTAGTCGCCTCATACGACACCCGAGGAAAAGAATGGGGCGGTAATTGTATTCTTAGTCCGTCACCACACGGTTAAAGTCCCCATCCAATCCGGGGAAGTGCTCCGGACCGCTAAGCTATCGCAGTCACCAGCAGAAGTGAGTGTAGTCAATCGTTCCCCAAGCTCTTTTGTATACTAAATCCATAAACTTCAAACTGTTTCGTTAATTTTATTTAACTTATTATATGTGAGTTAATATTTTGCATGTTATTTAAATAAAAACAATAACTGCTTTTGTATGTTGTATTACTAACGCTCAATAAAAATAAACATTGTTTTATTTTTAAATTATATTTTTTAATATTTCTCGATAACGCTAAGCTTTGATGACAAGTGTGTGGGGATGATGACCTGGTACAGCGTCAAATAATGAAAATTATAGAAGGTGGAGAAAAATATAAAGTCCAAATCCTCTATTCGGGCTTCTAGGGTCACAATCTTCGTTACCGCAAGAAATGCATCTGCAGGAGTGCTGCCTGCCTGCTATGCGCGATATTATGCTGCGATATTCTGTGAAAGGGTGACACGTCCTCGTTCGTGCTGGCCTATTCATGCTGGGAACAACTCTACCTAACAATAAACAATATTATATACTTACTTTATTACTTACTTATCATCACGCCATTTCCCTTGCGGGGTAGGCAGAGAGAACAGAGTGCAAAAAGGCTCTATTCTTGCATACATCACTCGCTTCCTCAACATTCATAATTCTCTTCATATACACTCGCCGGTTTCAGAGACTCCTGACTTAAATTAACCAGTCGCACGTCCGGCATTCTTTCCACATGTCCCGACCATGGGAAAAAAATAGACAAAAAAATAGACTCCAATAAAATAGACTACAGTTAAAATATATAAAATAGACATATGTAAATATAATGTTAAAATAGACTCTACAGTTAGTGAAGAAGAAGTTATTAGTTTCGGCATTCCGCAAGGCAGTATTCTTGGGCCCCTTCTTTTTTTGCTATATATCAATGACCTCTGTTAAACTGAAATTCCAAATTGTAATATTTTTACATATGCAGATGGCACAGCACTTGTAGTTTATGACACGGATTGGGATAAAGCAACAAAGAGAGCGGAAAACTCGCTTCGACTTATTATGGAATGGCTTTCAACTAACCTACTAACTCTAAATATTGATAAATCCAAAATCATAAGATTTACCTTACCAAATACAATAACTCCACTGCATGAAACAGGTCTAATTAAAGCCCACACTTGCATTGGGGATAAATCATTTTGTAAATGTCCTTTCATAAGCCTCGTGACAAACATTAAATATCTTGGAATTTACATTGATTCCAAACTTAGTTGGCAACCTCATATTGAAGCCTTATGCACGCGTATCAGAAAACTTATTTATATTTTTAAAGAACTCAGATACTCAGCTGATGCTGATACTCTATTGCTAGTTTACCAAAGCCTCTGTCAATCCATTATCATGTATTGTATACCTGTTTGGGGGGGAACATACAAATCTGTATTACTAAAATTAGAAAGAGCTCAACGTATGATATTAAAGGTCATGCATTTCAAGCGTAGGGATTTTCCGACAGCACAACTTTATGTAGAAGCCGTAGTTTTGACGGTGAGACAACTTTTCATACTCCGTATCGTACTGCGCAAACACTCCACACTATACTTAGACTCTGACAGACTGAAAAGACGCAAAGGCTTTCCCGTGTGTGACCCAGTACTATGTCGTTCCCAATTTGCCAGTCGACAGTTTGTGGCCACATGTACTCGACTGTATAACAGAGTCCATAAAACCCAATCCATTTATCATCTCGATAAACGTAAAGGTAAAATTAAACTAACCAAATGGTTGCAGAAATTAACTTATGAACAAACCGAAAATCTTATTACTATTATCTCCTAATTACAGATAAACTTTATTATTTTGTAATGTTTCTATGACGGTGTACAACATGTTGTTATATACTATATCTAAAAGTTCATTGCTTTCTAAAACACAGGCTGCTGGCCTAGTTTAGGAGGCAAAAATTTAAGACCTAATTTGTACCTTAGTTTGGCAAATAAAGATTTGATTTGATTTGATTTGAACAGTTTATTTTTTAAAACACTGTACCCTTATACATAGACCCTCTGTTTCTCCATGTTGTACACTGTTGTGGTGTGGTGTGTGTTGATATTTTAAAAAGCGTGCAATAAAGATTATTATTATTATTATTAATGGTTCTCTTCCTATCTTCAGGAGCTTCAGCAGTCGGTTCGCATTAACGAGATCATGTCTCGATGGCGTGTCCTCGATGCTGGCGTTCCTCAAGGCGGCATTCTTTCTCCTTTGCTATTTTCTATGTTTATAAATGCTGTTTCCAAAAACCTTCAGTGTTCGTATCATCTATATGCTGACGATCTCCAGTTATACTGTCAGGAAAGCATTGATAACGCCTCCTCAGCTATTCTTAGGCTTAATAGCGACCTAGAACACATATCTAGTTGGTCTGCCAGATTCGGGTTAATCATAAACACCAGTAAGACGCAGGCAATCGTTGTAGGTAGTCAGCGAATGATGAGTAGACTGGACCTTTAATGCCTTCCACCTATTATCCTTAATGGTGTTACAATACCGATAAGTACCACGGTCAAAAATCTTGGTCTACATATGGACTCCACTCTAAGCTGGAAAACTCAGGTTGCGTGTGTAAGTCAAAAAGTTACTGGTACGCTACGAACATTTTATCGACTAAAAAAATTTTTACTGATTAAAACCAAAACTTTGCTTGTGCAGTTCTTGATCTTTCCTTTATTCGACTATGGTGACATGAGTTATTTTGACCTGAATGCAGACTTGCTCAACAACCTCGACCGTCTTCTCAATAACTGCATTCGATTCATTTTTAATCTTCGCAAGTATGACCATGTCTCTGCTTATCGTTTTCGCCTCAAATTCTTACCTATTCGTCAGCGCAGAAACATGCACTTCACACCTTCTTCTCCTACTTATTTAAAACCCTATTTCCAGTATCTATCATCTAACCATGATAGGGAGTTACGCTCTACTGATAATAGATTACTTCTTTGTCCATCCTACTCTTCTGGTTTTGTTAATTCTTCCTTTCTTGTCGAATCTGTTCTCCTTTGGAATACACTCCCACTCAATATCAGGATGTGTAAGAACCGCTACGAATTTAAGACTAAGGTTCGACAGCACTTATTGGCCGAGCTAGAGGAACAATTACAACACTCTTAAATATTGTTTTTATATGCATATTCCATCTATCCATCAGCCTTTCAACGTCCACTGCTGGACATAGGCCTCCCCAAGAGAACGCCACAACGAGCGGTCCCGTCATGGGGGATAATGCCGTAATCGCCACGCTTGGCAGGCGGGTTGGCGATCGCAGTGGATGCTGTTAATTCTCGAGGGAGTGCTGCTGCCCACTCCCCCTAATTCCCTCAGTCGGCTCTTACGACTCTCGTGGGTAGAGAGGGGTGGGACAATTCTAAAGCCGGCCCCACACGGCTAATGCATATTATTATTATGTATTATATTATATATTTTACCTATTTACCTTATGCATACTACGTAGTAGGTATATGTAGTTATTTAGTATATATATATATATATATATATATATATATATATATATATATATATATTATGTACAATGATATATATATATATACCTATTATATATATTGTATTAACAAATATCCTACTGTCGCATATTTAAGTCTTGCCTAAATTATTATTTTTTTCTTTACATTATCTCTGTGCCACCCATGGTTGATTGTTAGAGAATGCCTCAGGTATTAAGTCCACCATTGTAACATTGAAAATGTACTTTGTTTTTTGTTCACATTAAGTTAAAGTTAAGTTAAATCGGAGCATTCCCTTTCGCATCTTTACACCAATACTCTCTTTCATACATAGTATTCGAGTAGAGTCTCGAATACTTTATAACAATGACGACCAAACGAAGATGCGATCTATACTTTCTGTACTCGTTTAGTTCCTGTCCAGTCTAGTGTCTTGTTTGTTATTAACTCACATATTTGGCAGCTTCTAAATTATTGTAGCAAGTCAAACATCACTCACCGCGGGTTACTTTTGCGCGAGAAGGCGGGAAATGCCGCGATTACCAATTGCCCCAGCAGGAAGCGACTGATTTGCCTACTACTCATACACTACATTTTGAATGAACGAATAAGTATTATTGGCGCGAAAAATAATAATAAGCGTTTGGTCAAATCAAGTAATAGGTAGAGCATTTTTCTTTATGCGGTATGACAAAGATTTAGGGAATTAGGTAAATTGGCTTTAGTTAATGCTATAAATTAAAGTATGTTGTTTGATAACTGCTAGTGGGTATCAAAGTCGCCAGTCCAATTCCAGAAGACGCAGGTTCAGTCCCCGCCCACAATATGTTTATATCACATTTCCCATAATTTATTCTAAAGAAAAAACTAAGTACAAACTTACTTATAGTATGAAATTTTACGATTGAATTTGCAAACCTGGCAGCCATGTTTCGTACAATTCATTCAACATTGGAACATTAGACAATTTTTAAAATACTACACACCCACATTGTCTGCCGATATGACAATAACACATTAATTTACATTTTAAAATGAATTCAAATGTAGACATTTACGTCAGGCACATAAATGTTCGCTTGATTACTGTTGCTTAGCAGAGTATTTAAGATTGTTCAGACTACCGCAGTTCTACTAAGCACATGTTTTACAAATTAAAAAAGCGTGGAACTCTCAGACAGGAAAAAGAAGTTCTTGTAAGTATTGCACTATCCTTTAACAAGAAACCTTCTAAACTAGTCTTGTTTTTTTTTCCAACAACTTTACTGGCTTGCTATTGGGCACAGTCCTTCACTTATAGTGAGAGGAATATTCGAGAACATCTCCGAGGCATGCAGCTTTCTTCACGATGTTTTCCTTCGCCGAGCAGTGATAATTTGTTTTAGCCAGAACAAACAAAGATATACTCAATTCAAATTTGATTTGGTACTAAAACTTATTAGGTACTGTAACTTGAGAAAATGCGACACATCTGTAACTACCCCCGATTTTAAAGTAAATTGAATAACACTGAGATTATAATGATTCTGCCACAGCTGCCGTTATAGTCTACTTAGAATACGAGTACTAATAAAAAAGAAGTTAATAGGAGGATATTTTATTTATGCCTGACTAAGTTCTGGCCGCAGCTTCGTCCGCATGTACTTCTAAATATAAATACTTAAGTCTCTCTACAACACATTAATTTACCTCTACCTTTGTAAAAATAGAAACATCAATTTTTTTATACAATACGGATGGCAAACAAAAATACGGCCCGTCTGATGGTAAGCGGTTACCGTAGCGTATATACATTAGTAACACCAGAGACATCACTCGCGTGTTACCAGCCCCGAGGACACGGGTAGGAGTTGGGGTGGAAGGATAATAAGAAGAGGATAGGGGTATTGGTTTTTTTTTTATAGCCGTGTGGGGCCGGCTTTAGAATTGTCCCACCCCTCTCTACCCACAGGAGTCGTAAGAGCCGACTGAGGGTATACCGGGGGAGTGGGCAGCAGCACTCCCTCGAGTATTAACAACATCCACTGCGATCGCCAACCCGCCTGCCAAGCGTGGCGATTACGGCATTATCTCTCATGCCGGGACCGCACGTTGTGGCGTTCTCTTGGGGAGGCCTATGTCCAGCAGTGGACGTTGAAAGGCTGATGGATGGATGGATGGATGAAGGGTTTAGGCCTCCGGAATAAAATATATCCTCGGCCTGTCTAATGGGTGGGACAATTTTATTTCCCTGAGGGGCAAAATGAACTGTTTCAAGGTTGTTCACACGAAAGACGGTAGTACTGACGCGCTCGGGTCTGATAACATAAGTAAGTACTTACTTGGTACCCAACACTCACCAGTAACACAATGGATGATAATTGCTTACTTACTTGGTCGCCTCGTACTACATCTACTAGAAGGAATGGGGTGGTGACACTTGTATCCTTAGTCCGTCACTACATGACGAGAAAAATAACGTACACACGCTACCTTACCATGAGGCGAGAGGCGTGACCTCAGATATCCATACAGCAAACCCACGCTACACGCACCAGCGTTCCTCCCGGTGTAGAAATTTATTATCACCAACTGCCTTAACAGAATACCTAATTGTAACACATTACCTTGTAAAGGAAAAGTAATCCCTTTGCTATACTCATAAGATGAACCTGAGTTCTAGAAAGAACGACTACCTACTTACAACAATCAGCCTCATATAGCATAACATTTAGGAAAATCTTACTACCACTATACATTTTTCTGTCTTTCTCTTGTAGTGTTGTAGGTTTTTTTAATGCCACCTGGTCAAAAACAGTCACTGTTCAGGTATTAAGCCATACCAGAGAAACCGCTGTATCTGTACCTATTCTAAATATACTCTTTTTAAGAAGGTTATAGTACTATAGATCTTGGATGCCGATACAGTTGGAATTTCGTTTCGGAGCGGCTGCCATGTGCGTACTCAATACAAAATATGTCATTCATTCACTCATTCATTCATATCTATTCTTAGATCCAGTAACAGATAAAAACAAGTTATTGGAACGTCACAGAATCGATTAAAAATTATTCATATTAGGTACGAAAAGTTCCGAGTAGGCGTGAATTAAAACAATAGAGCGAATCAAGTGTCCAAAACGGGTGACGGTGACCATGTTGTATATATGGATGGTTACCAAAGCCAGACTGCATGACCCCACAGTGTATATATTAAATACCTACTAAATTTGAAGGTGTTTATACTATTTAAACACAATCACCCTTAAATAGTTATTTAACATTACACAAACTATAAAAACAGAATCTGCATCTGGTACTAAAGTATATAACTATAGTACTATAATGATAGCCTCTTGCGGTCAGCTTACAAAGACTATCAAGTACGATGTCCAGTTTGAATTTCAGACGTAAAGGCTCGTAAGACTTTTAGATACTGTGTGTGTGTGTGTGTGTGTGTGTGTGTGTGTGTGTACGTGTGAGTGTATTTATTCAGAAAGAGCCTTCAAACAAAACAATTTCATCAAAATTCATTCGTCTTAACACTGGCTAATGATTAATACTAATTAATAATTTTTAAAAATAATACGAAGTAGGTATGAATATAAATTTAATACTCTGTACTCTCTACCTGCCCCGCAAGGCATATGGCGTGATGATAAGTAAGTAAGTAAGTAAATTTAGTATAATCTGTGATATTATTAATAGATCTAATTTTAAAAAAATATTCAAATCACTGCTATCTAATGCCTAAATGAAGTTATTTCTAATAATTTGTTCAAAAGATAAAGAAATAAGTCGGCAAACATTTAACTTCTCTTAAGTTATTATAATTAGATTGTCCGCCATATTTATCAAGTACCTACGTATCCTACAAGACTGTTATCAAAGTGCCCACATTTCGGCAAGTCTCTTATACTGGCAATAAATACTTAAAGGTAGGTAGGTAGGTATAAAGGATCTAGATTAGGGCACATCCGTTGGCGGTGGTTCGCATAATATGCGCATTATGAGAAATGTCTGCGCATACATCAGTGACTTGCGTACATATTGGAATATTTTGCGAATTATTATATTTTTATAACTGCGAATTATTTTATGAACCGAAAGGCAGACGGAAAAACAGCGACCCAGCTTATAAAAAAAAACTCGTTGAGGCATTGAGTAGCCAAATGCCTCGAAGGACTAACACCAACCATAACCTCTAATAAAACAGAATTGTGTGGTAAAAATAATGAATGTTTGACATATCTGTGCACAATGGCGATTGACCTGTACAATAGTCTGACCGATTGCGGCAAATAAACATCAATTAATCTAATACAACAACACTAATGTTTGTTGACAGTTTACAATCATTCGCCATTGTTTCTCGGCATCGTAAACAAATCTCTTGCTAGACGAATTTCTGTGTGTGTTCAGTCTGGAGTAAAATTAATTGTCCTTCCGTATTATAATGGGTTAAGAACATAAATAAATATAATACGATATGGTTTAGCGGTATAAAAATAGGACAAATAAAGCGATGATAGCTCAGTGATAAAACGATTTATATCGAGTTCGATCTCAGATCTATGCCCTCACACGGCACGCACCTCTGAGTTTTCGAGATACAACAATAATAATTTGAGAAGCAATTGTCAGGATGGCTGAATTGGTAAAGCATCTGGACGGTATCCAGAAGATGCAGGTTCAAATCCTGCTCCTGACTGTTATTTTCGATTTCACATTTTTCACTTTGTGTTTAATGTATAGTGCTAAGCATGTCAAATGCTAAAAATATATATAAAAATATCTAAACATTGAGAAAAAGAATTACAAATATAGCGATAGCCTAGTGGTAAACCCGAAGACTGCAGTTTGATGATGAATGCCAGATTTGATTGATGATGAGTGTGATGTCGACATCTCGCTAAGTACATCACCTACAACACACACCTCTGACCTTTTCAAAATATTTGTGTAGGAATCTCTCCCTCCCTGCGCGGTTAAGGAAAACATTTTCAGGATTAGCATGTCTGTGATTTTTTCTCTAGGACTTATGGAGTCTGCCATCGCGCACTAGGCCCGCGTGATGGATAATGGTTTAAACCTTCTGAGAGGAAAGAGTTGTACAAATTATAGGTTTATCAATTAAACTACGTTGTTTTTTTCGTTCTAGCAAGTGTTTAGGCTGATAAGATAGTAGGTACAAGTGCCGCTAGAGCGTGATATAATCATCATAGCTTGGGTATGAATGGTGAAAGCTCGTTATAATTGGCAGCGATGGTATCGACCATATCTGCGATAATCGTCACGCGAACTTCGAATAACGCCGCATCTATTCTTCGATAGGAGGATTATTTTGACTCGGAAGTATTTAAAACTTTTTATTGGTCAATTAAGATAGTAATATCTCCTGGTATTATTAAGAAATTGAATATGTGAAATAGAAAATTGTTGCCATGAGCAGGATTCGAGCCTGCTTTTTTTTTTCTTTTGCTTTTATACTACGTGTGTGGCAACAAGCATATTGCCCACCTGATGGTAAGCGGTCACCGTAGCCTATAGACGCTAGCAACACCAGTGTTGCCGTCTAAAACAAGGGATAGGAGGTGGATAGGCAGGGGATAATAAGGAGAGGATAGGTAGTATACAAAGGATATAATAGGAAGGTAAGGATAGGATAGAGAGGGGACTTGGGCCCCCGGCGTGACCTGCACTAGAGAACTCCTGAACTACTGTTCCAGGAGCTCTGCCAGCTCGTGAGCTCTTGTGACATTTTCTCGTAACAATATTACGTTTGTTATAACACATTCCTTCTTAATGTCTAAGGTGACGCCCATGCCGTCTGTCGGATACACTGTTCCAACCAGAAATTATTACAATTAAAAATTTTATGGTACACAAATTGCGAATTTTGTGTTGTGGTCGTGATATCATTGGTATAATTTTCTATTTCATATGTTTGCACTGTTTTGTGCCGTGTGGGGCCGGCTTTAGAATTGTCCCACCCCTCTCCACCCATAGGAGTCGTAAGAGCCGACTGAGGGGATACCGGGGGAGTGGGCAGCAGCACTCCTTCGAGTATTAACAACATCCACTGCGATCGCCAACCCGCCTGCCAAGCGTGGCGATTATGGCACTATCCCACATTCTTGGGGAGGCCTATGTCCAGCAGTGGACGTTAAAAGGCTGATGGATGGATGGATGGATGGATGATGCACTGTTTTATTTTATCTTTAAATAATCCGTGTATCGCGGGGGACTTATATACAATTTCACGGACACAATGTACACCCAGACTCAGAACAACCATTTGCGGATCACATATATTATAGAGTTGTCCTGTGTGGGAATCGTAACCGCAATACTCAGGCGGGAGACCGGTATCGAAACCACTCCACCATCTGTGCAATCAAGAGAAGTTTGTGAAAATGGCCGAATATCAACTGCTTAAAATTATATTTTATCAGCCTAATCGATCTGCATCGTCTAAGGTCTAAGGTTTGAATTTACATAAGTTATTAAATTAAACTTGCTTGTAATTTAAATAATTTAAAAGAATGACAGTAGTTGTCATTTTGTCGTCCGTTAAGGCAGAAGACAGTAAGTAGGTAGTCCATAATCCAAATAGGTTGTCCCATACAGAATTACCTTTTACATTTGGAATATTGCAATTTTTGAACGGTTTTTTAAGGGGATTTCCCTTTTTTTTCTTTTTAAACCCTTCTTGTATTACAACGAATATAACCTAAAAAAATCAAAGCGATCAAGCCGTTTTTGAGTTTTAGTGAAACTAACGAACAGCCAATGATTTTTATATAGATAACAATTTGGACCCATAAATGGCGAAGTGGGTTTAGAAACCGACCTCTTGTGCCGAGTTGGGGTTCGATTCCCCAAAGCGTTCTTTGCGTGATCCAGAAATGAATATGAGTGTACTTTGTGAATTCAATTTTATGATGATACATTACCTACATAGTTACGGCCTGAAATCAAAACAAACAAATGCTCAATGGCATTTATTTTTTCAATTAGCAGCATTTTACGAATGCCAGCCAGAATAAAATGATAGATGGTATTACTTGCCGGATCCAGAAGCCACCAAGATTAACCAATTGGTCACCAGTAAAAAGTAAGTATAAAAGTTGAAAGTTATAAGTGACATTCATTCACCACTACCAAAGCTTTTGGCACGAATTCACTACAGAATCCTAAATATGTCAGTATTTGGATTGGATGTTTCAAAATGGCCCAAAATGTCTCAATTTCAAACGATGACCTGTGCCCGAAGGAGGTCGACGATCAACACCGACTTTTTGGGGTCTTGACCGTTTGATTAACGCCTCCCACGTACAGCCACCATTTGACCCACTTGATAATGTGAGATTGAGCTGAAATACTAAAATTATTCTAACACTAACAGAAATACTTACATTTATTCAACAGTACTTACAAAAAAAAACTAATCAACATGTCATGTCTTCACATCGAATTTATGGCTTGCAAATGAAAAAAAAATACAAATTGTAAGTGATTGTTCTTTAGAAGCACTACAATGTTAATGTCTATGTTGTCTATTGTGTACAGAGTAGGTAGAGTAGGTACCTATTCCTGAAAGTTTCCTTTTCGAATAAAACTAAAAAATGAATAGAAACTTGCTCTGATCTCTTCATAATTTGTCTTAAAAAGTTGATTAGAGCCTTGCTTAAGCAGAAGAATGGACTGGCTCGATTGGGGAAGTACCACCCTCACATCTCCCTCACCACCACCAGACTCCGTATGGTAAGTGAGAGCGCTGGAGGCCCAAAATTCCTCCCTATCCTCTCCTTATTATCCTTCCTATCCTCTTCTTTATCTATCCTAATTACTTCATCAATTCAGCTATTCGAGTGTTGTAAAATGTGGTATTTTATGGCTTATTTGAGTACAAATATTAAATATGTAAGTACAAATATTGGCGCAATCATTAGTATATCAATTTACCAATTTAAAAAAATACTTAAGCATATGAAGAAAGTCTTTGTTTTAATTCTCAGAACTTGGTGAGTTCTTTTTAATAAAAGTCTCTGAACACGAATATTATTTGTTCTGTGGAATACAGTTCATACCTTCAAAAATTAAATATTCGTTTGGATGTCAAACTAATATTCAATTTTCATATCGAAAAAGCATCGATCGCGCATAGCCCGCCTTCGATGCTATCGTTTACATATAAAACAAGTACTTAACGTCGATAATTCACGCCACTAACACAAAAGAGTACAACGACCACAAAATTAACCAAGTCTTTTTAAAGAAAACAGGCCATTTATGAACTTTATGCGGATGAGAATTGAGGTTAGAATTATATTTTTTGTGCTCAATTTTTTAGGAACCGATCGCTCGTTATGCGGCCAATCAAGATGTCGCTGTATACCACTCGGGACAATGACGTGATAAGAGGCATGTGACACGTGCGTTCAAATGGTTTTTCAGCCCACCCCATGTGCACAACTGGTTCTTAAAACTGGATTCGCGGAGGCTGCAATTATCGAAGATGTGACAGATTTTGTGTACAACATTATGTTCTCACAAGATTCGCTTTTTAAATTCGATTACTTACATCAACTACGTATAAAATAATATTTTTATTTAATTAGGATTAGGTATAATAAGTTCGTATGGCGGAGCAGCAGATAGATACCGATTTCCTAGGCCGAGTGTTACGTTTTCGACAATTCTTTATCCCCACATAGTTGTTCTGGGCCTGGGTTACCTGGTTGGGTACTCTGTGTCTGTTAAATTATATTTTGTTTGTCCCCAGTAATACAAGGATTATTATTTAGTACACAGTGCTGTTATATTTATAAAATACACTTCCCGCACTAGGAAATAATCCCTGTTGCGTAGAATTTTGCAAACACATTTCATGCACATAAAGTACACACAGACTCAGAAAGACTATTCTTAAATCTCTAAATAATCTCTTAAATGTCCTTCATCCATCCATCCATCAGCCTTTCCTCGTCCACTGCTGGACATAGGCCTCCCCAAATTGGGGGTATAGTGCCGTAATTGCCACGCTAAAAAAAAATGTCCTTCAAATCCTTCAAATACGGCTGACCGCTACAAAATGCAAAACTAACAAAAATACCTTCCATAGGTAATTATAAATAAACATATAATAAATATGACTAAAATATATAGGTAAAATGCAATGATACATACATAAATAATATATAATGCTAATCATATTTAAAATGAACAATAAATTTAATATTAACAAAAAATAATATAATAGCAATAAACAATATAAATAATTACCAAACATACCTTTTTGAGCCGTGTGGGGCTGGCTTTAGAATTGTCCCACCCCTCTCCACCCATGGGAGTCGTAAGAGCCGACTGAGGGAATACCGGGGGAGTGGGCAGCAGCACTCCCTCGAGTATTAACAACATCCACTGCGATCGCCAACCCGCCTGCCAAGCGTGGCGATTACGGCACTATCCCCCATATGAGCGAAACACATGTTGAGGTGTTCTCTTGGGGAGGCCTATGTCCAGCAGTGGACGTCAAAAGGCTGATGGATGGATGGATGGATGATACCTTTTACGTCTTCATCTTTTCTAGTTTTCGCTGTGCCCAACAGGCTCCATAATTGTTACTCTTTTATTTTTATGTTACCACCTACTAATATAGGTACATTGTGGTATGCGAAAATAAATGTATATGACTATGAATACTATAAGTAGTCCAGTCCGTCCCGCTACAGACAATTTATTACCCCATTGATTTTGAGTTAAAGGTTGTTTGAAATCATAGTATATGCTGTCACTTTATGCCTAACATCGTCATAATTAACGCAATAACTTAATCTATGACAAGCGTGTTTTTATGCGCACGCGCACGTGCCGCCATCTGGTGCAGGAAGAGCGCTCGAGTGGAAGCCGGGCTTCTGAACGTGCTGACAGCACAGGTGATATTATCTGTGGCCCTCGAACGTGTCAAAAAAATAAAAAAAAAATACTGCTAAACTGTCTATTCTGTCACGTGGCGGATAGAAAAGTTTGCATCAAATTAAGTGTCGTATTTCTAGCTCCCCTATACCACAGTAAATATTATTTACTGTGCCTGTGCCACGATGGTAGTTTTGAATGCCTAGTTTGTTTATTTAATAAATGGGTCTTTAACAAATGAAAATGTACAAAACGCAACGAATATACTACTATTATATTGTATTTTTTGCGCTATAAATATTTTTTAATTATACCTACGTTTTCTGGTATCTGTCGTTATTTTTTTTATACAACGTGGGTTGGCAACAAGCATACGAACCACCTGATGGCAAGCGGTTACCGTAGCCTATAGACGCCAGCAACAACATAGGCATCTCTCGCGCGTCGCCATCTCCATGGAAAGGGATAGGAGGTGGACAGGAAGGATACTAAAGAGAGGATAATATGGATACTAAGGAAATGATAGGAAGGATAATAAGTAGAGGATAGGGAAGGGATTTAGGCCTCCGGCGCTCTCACTCACCATACGAAACACAACGTTAGGAGTACCTACAGTTGTTCCACACCGATCTCCTGTGAGAGGGTGGTACTTCCTCGATCGAGCCGGCTCATTCACGCTGGGATAAGCAAGGCTCCATCTTTTTTTTTTTTGTTAAGGCTGGAAAAAATGTTCCTAACCGCACACGCCGTCGTTCGGGGCAACGAACAGGGTAGTGTGGGGCCTTCACCCACTAAAGAAACCCGCCGTGTGCCGTCTCTCCGCCTTTCTTGGCGGGCCACTGGAACTATGTCACATTCCTTCGGTGGTTAGGCTCTATCTACCTCTAGAAACTTTCTTTATACATATTTTATTTTACACTTTACATGCTCGGCCATTTAATAAAAAAATTAATTAGACTAGTTTTAAACTTATGTGTATAGAAAATGCTAGCTACGGGCTCAGTGCTACGATATCTCAGTGGTAGACTGTCTCAGTCTCAGGGTACACGGTAAGGCACGGTTCGATCCCCGCGTTCTTTTTCTATGTCACATTTTCACACTATTTATTCTAGTTTTTCTGGTATGTTCTCACTATGTTCTATCATATCGTGAGTAGATCTCGGAAAGTAGGTGAAGCAGATGTGATGAACATCTTTGGGAGTCTATTTGGGCAGTCAGCATCCTTAATATTTTGATAAGTGATCTAATCTTGGGATTGGATTGATTAGTTCAGGTTTATGTAACTCTACCTATGCTACTACTTTAAAAAAGAATACAATACTGGAGTAGTGAATATTTAACTGCCTCGGTGGTGTAGCGGTAATGTATGCGACTGCTAATCATGAGGTCTCGGGTTCGATCCCCGGGTCGGGCAAAGTTATTGAGCTTTTTCCTAAAAAGAAAATTTCTGAGTAGCATCCCGGAGTTTGGAAATGTGCCCGGTAGACATCAATAGGCTCGCCCCCTATTACGTGGGACTCAAACATAGCTGGCGAGTCGTGGGTGTGTAATAGACCTCTGCCTACCCCTTAGGGGAATAAAGGCGTGATGCTATGTATGTACGGAATAATATTTCCATCGCGGGGGCCTTCTTACACATACATATCGCTGTGTTTGTGGTAGAGCCTTGCTTATCCTACCTTGCATGGGCCGGCTCGATCGGAGAAGTACCACCTCTTACAGAAAATCAACGTGAAAAATAACGTGTAGTACATTAGCTTAATATTTATATGTATAAATAATAATGATAGAGGTATGCCGTTGCCGGAAAAACTACTGGATAGATTTTAAATTCAGTTTTATAAGTCTTATTTTTTAAACACTTGGCCGTTGCATAAAAAAACATTGGGATATATTCATTTAATATTTAAAAGTTATTATAGTTTTAATAAACAACGTATTTATAGGCACGACGTGTTCAGTGATATGTGTTTTCTGTATATAATAAGTAACGTATGTCAGCTAGTTTATAAAATAAAAGTATCGCGTTTATTTGATTATCTACTATCTCGAAGTTTCATGGCGTAGTATTAGTTGATTTCCTAAATCAACTCCCATTATGCCTATGAGGAAATTAATGTGGTAGTAGCACTTTAAATTCTTTATATAGAATACCGAATGTATTATGTTACGTCACCAAGTTTACACTAATTTAATAAGTTTGTGGGTAACACAGAATTAAACATTTAGGAATTAAAATTTTACCAACGTTGACGCTAATGTGAGATTTAGTTTAAAAAGCACCTCTTTTACCTGTACCTACTGTAAATACGTCATACATATATCAGTCTCCATAAATAGTCATCCCAGAGGAACCTGCAATTTTCCGGGATAAAATACTTTTTATCCCTATGTCTTCTCTGTGATCGGTTAATTAGTTATAGCTTCAAGACTTAGCAAGCAAACTCACTTTAAAATATTAGTAAGGATTGTTAGTCTAAATTTAAATATTTAGCTCGATAAAATTATAGTGTATGTTACTATGTGTGTGTACATAAATAAATAAATAAATAAATAAATAGTTGCTTACTAAAAACTTAACAGAAATATAGATAAAATATACGATAATCTCTTAACTCCTCTAAGTCTAACGACAACCATCATACAGTGTATTAAATAATGTAACAATTCCATAAAAATACCCACAAATTGGCATTCTAATACACGTATACACACACCGAGATGATAATCGAATAAAATCAATACGTTAATGTCTATAATAACTTTTCTACGACACTACGTGAAATATGAACGTTTAGAAAAAAAAATTTAAATAACTAATCGATCGTTTATTCCTTAGATTAATAATAAGTTAATCTAAGGTTTATTCTATATTCTGAGTTTGCATTACTGCCGCTCTTTCTCAACTTGACCAAAAGCCGCATATTTCTAATAAATGTTTCGAGTACAGAATTTAGTAAGAATGTACTAAAATGTAGCTAAAATGGTTCACAATGTTAAAATTTCACCCTTATGAACTAAATAAAGTTTTGACACAGCAGGCAATGTTTATTATACGATAGATATCTTTATCTCAAAAAAGTAAACAGTCCTTTGTATTTTTATCAATTCAACAGTCAGTGGAATAGCTACCTACATAAGCATAAAACCTGAAGAAATATCTGAAAATATCTACTCTGTGATGATCCTCAGTACCGCATAGAGCATATCGATCGATCGGTATAATATAATGGCGTAATTTATTGCAGATGTTTACAGCCACTCTGGGTCGTTAAGCTTAAGTAATAGTCAATCGAATGGTCGATTGTGATAATGTCTTCAAACTCAAAATGGCGCGTATGTAATACCTAAATATTATACATTAGAACAGCGGTCGGCAACCCGTGGGCCCGCGGGCCACATGCGGCCCGCGAGCTACCCTCTTGCGGCCCAGGGTTGTATTTTTTTGCATTTTAATTTATATACCTAAATAAATAATAATAATAAGTAATTATAACATAAATAATTATGGTACTTAATTGTAATGGGCAACCGCTTAATATGCCAAAAAACCCTTGCTATGCAAAAAGAGTATAACGTGAAACGCCATTATGATACCGAGGATAAAGTTAAATTTGCAATTTTTTTTTTAATTTGTTTTTTTTATTTTTCACCATTTTTCTTAATAAAATTAAAATAAAATGTCTTTAAATTTTAAATAACATGACAAATGCGGCCCGCTTTCCTTTATATAGCTCCCCTGTGGCCCCTGACAGCCAAAAGGTTGCCGACCCATGCTTTAGAAGATTGATAACAGTCAGTAAGCCACAACATTTTCCGTGATAAAAAATCTCTTTTTTTTTTAATACTAGAAGTATGATGGGATAGGATGTTATTTTAGAATCAATATGTTTATTTGTAATGGCAAAGATGGCATCAGAGTTTACTGATTACTAATAATTAGTTAGCGAGGCTTCCTTGTACCAGCATGCCAGCTCGATCAGCTGCTACCCTCTCACAGATCAGCGTGAAATAACGGTAGCTACCCCTAGTATTGTTTCGTATGGTAAGTGACAGCCCCGGAGGCCTAAACAACGCCTTCTCAATATCCCTTCTTACTATCCGTCCTGTCCACCTCCTATCTCTTCCCTTGGAGTTGGCGACGTGCTTGTGCTTTCCATCAGGTGGAGCTTATGCTTGTTTGTTACCCTTGTAATATAAGAAAAAATAATCATTCGTATTTATAAGATTAGAATAGATAGCAGGCTACCTACGATTCCACCAGCGACCAGTTGGTCCGTGTGGTGACGTACTAAGAATACAAGTGTCACCCCCCATTATTTCCCATGGGTGTTGTATGAGGCGACTAAGGGAAGTAAACAATTATCAGCAATTGCATGACTGGTGGTAGGGCTGGGTACCAAGTGGGAATACTCACTTGGTATCGGGCCCGAGCGGGTTGGTACCAACATTTCTCGTGTGACTGACCATGAAGCACATCGTTGCGTTTTAGCTGTAGCGGGAGATAGCCGTTTATTCTTTCATTTCATGTTTGTGAAATGAAATGGCGAGCAGCGGCTTGACAATATTCTCAGTATAGTTGAGTCCATGAGCGACGGTTACCATTTACAATCAGATGGGCCGTGGCTCGTCTACCACTATATGCAATAAGTAAAAAAAAAAACATTTTTTTTTCCTGTGATTTTCCAGAGTAGTTAAAAAGAGACAGGTCCTAGAACCACCACGCTGGCACAGTGCAGGTTTCCTTAGCTCACCATTGTTTTTGCAGTCCTTGGTTTTTACCACTAAGCTTTATTATTATTTAATTAATTAAGGTTGTGTTGCCTCAATTAAATTCTGTTCTATTTTTAGATAAATGCAAAATTTCCCCCCATTTTGATAGAATAATAGATTCGTTTCGCGGAATCAGTTACGGTCTAGCTGCTATGTGACTGGGAACTATAAAAGGTCCGTTTACCTGGTCACTAGCTTTTTTTTTATTGCATTTAGTGGAAGACGAGCCGCGGCCCATTTGATGGTAAATGGCAACCGTCGCTCATGGACTCAACTATACCTCTCGGTATTATTGTCAAGCCACTGCTCACCATTTCATTTTACAAAATATGAAATGAAAAAATAAACGGCTATCTCCTGCTACAGCCAAAACGCAACGATTTGCCAGCCCTACCACCAGTCATGCAATGGATGATAATTGCTTACTTCCCTTAGTCGCCTCATACGACACCCATGGAAAAGAATAGGGTGGTGACAATTGTATTCTTAGTCCGTCACCACACGGACAAAACACGGCTTTTTAAACCCTTGCTCTACTTTAACCTTTACATTAGGATTCCACCATCTTTTTACAAAACATTGACATAAATTTAGGGTTATAGACTAGTTCTCAGGGAGTAAATTTTCAGTCAACGAAATTCAAGGTATGATCAAAAAAATGAAGAAGCAGAATTTTACATAATCCTTTTACGTACCTTCAAATAGACCCATTTTCCCACATGGCATTCTGGGTATGTGTCCAGGGTCCCCCTAATTCCTGCTAGACCAATCCGATAACCTATAGGTGCTATCAAAAACATTAGCTATCTATTTTGCGAAACTAAAACGTTACCTACTGGCTTTACGATACCTTTGTGTGTGCCGATAAAAATTAGATAACATTTCAATTACTTACCTTGAAGTAGGTATCTGTTTGTAATGTTTAAATAACAGCTTTTATTAAATGTATACTCCATATAGGATACTTATAACAAAAAAAACAATTTTTTTTAAAGGTTTTGTCTGTTTGTTGCGATCTCAGGAACGGCTGGACCAATTCTGACGGGACTTTCACTAGCAGATAGCTGTTGTTACAAGGAGTAACTTAGGCTACTTTTATTTTGGATTAATAGGGTTCCGTGCAAAAAAAAAACATGAAATTGTGAATGAATACCGATTTAAATAGAAAAGTACTTTTATACCTACGTCGAATACACAGCTAATCTCCTGAACGGATGGACCGATTTGGGCGGGAATCACGGAACGGGGATCACTACTTTTATTTTGGAAAAATAATTACGATTCTGTACAAAAAAAGAAAATAACTAAATTCCACGCGGACGAAGTTGCGGGTAATACTCATAATAAAAAAGTCATTGGGGGCTTAATTATCCTGAAGTGTCCAGAGCCGCAATAAGTTAAAACCAGAAACCAAAGAGTCGATCAGCCCCTCGCACTGTTCCTAAATGAAAATACATACTCAGAAATCAAGAGGACGAACCGAAGACATAGAAAGACAACAGTACGCTCATCAGCGCACACCTAAATCAAGTCACGCTATGAAGTTCCATCGTAATGTATAAACATGAATATTTGACCAATACTTGCTTGACAGTAGGTGGCACTTGATTTGCCATAAACGACTAAATTCATTTCGTATGGTTATTTTTCCGTGTTTTCCTCTACGTTCATACAACTTACAGTTCAGTTCTCTGTATGGTGACCCAACAAAAACTGATACGTCGCCCAAAATGATGACGAGTCGTGGGGAGAGGCCTCGCGAACCAGCTCACGCGGCACCATACATGTCGCAGGAAGATTTTCGCGAGGCAAGGTAATGACAAGTGGGTTGTAACACGTAGGCACGATAATTGGACGCAATGGCCACCGACCGACGTCCATAAACGAACCGAGCGTGGGTCGAGCGACGCACCGTCTATACCCACGACCAGCGTCAAGAGCTGCTGCTGGATGCTGATCACAGCGGCCTCGCGGGTCACACATCGCTGGCCATACACCACTAAACCTAGTAGATATGCTCGACTCGATTACCTCGCTTCGCCTTGACTTGATGTTTTCATTCACAGTATTTTGGTGTCGTCCGCTGTCTAGCTTTGTTTAATTGTTGTTTTGTATAAGGTACCTAGGTACTTTCGTTTTATTTCTTTTTAGCTTAG
This sequence comes from Leucoma salicis, assembly GCA_948253155.1. Taxonomy (NCBI): domain Eukaryota; kingdom Metazoa; phylum Arthropoda; class Insecta; order Lepidoptera; family Erebidae; genus Leucoma; species Leucoma salicis. The sequence goes on along the minus strand of OX411820.1, from coordinate 23,135,049 downwards.
GTACTTGTAGGTACAGTAAAATGAACATAACTCGCAACATTTCTAAAATTCAGTTACGTAGTAGCATCGCCATTAAAATAACACATCTGATTGCCGGCGTGAGTTACAAGGCACGTTTATGCTGGGCACAATGCCAATTACGAAGAAAAAATCAGGCCAAAATTTATGGGGCAGTTAATCAGCCTTAGAGTAAGTTCTCATAGCTTTTCGATTTAGTCACAGATAATACTTCTTGAACCTAATAACAATTTTACAAATACGTTAGCTCAATAATTTAATAATGCACAGAATAGAGTCGTCTAATGATACAAAGTTGTAGTTTGGGACCTCATCATTGTAAAGTGAATGACAGGAAGATACCTATTTACTATTAAATAGATATTTGTAAGCTGGCTGGTTGTATATTAAAAATCCACCTAAAACTTTAAAAACTGACTAGGTACACTCTATTGACGTATTAACTTATTCTAGGAAGTTCTCATGAATTCATTTATGATATTGAAATTTGTGACTAAGCCAGATAAAACGCGCCGCAGATGCTTTAATGTGACACACTTTCCGATAGCTAGACGTTTATAAACTGTAGACTTCCTGCACAAAAAATACGTAAGCTTTGTACCTACGTATTGAACACCGAAAACGGCATTTAATCTACTTCAGAGCGGCGTCTATTTCTGTCGTTGTCCATCCATCGGGAGCCTGTGATACACAGCTATTCCGGGCGGGGCAGGTTTTCGGGGAATGTCAACAAACGAACGGGCACTCATTCAATGAACTCTATGCATGCGACGCTGGTGGCGGACCGGTCGGCTCGGGTATTCATAAAAGTTATACTCCCAGACACGCTCAATGAAGTGCCGGCCGCATTGCGCCTTTATATTTCCAAAACTCTTTTATGGCGTACGGATCAGATCACGTACGTTATTTTTACGGATTTTGAGACGTGACGAAACAGCGCTGTCTCGACTATACTCAATACTTTCTTAGTAGGTACCTACACATTATTCGATTCGTTTAACGATTATTCGATTTCACATAGCAGATATCTATTATTTTTGGAATATATTCGTTTACAGACTATTGCACAATAATGAAACCGATTATTCGCGTGGGCAGCACGCGACGTACTACCGATCGGCCTCACTACCCAATCTGTTCGATTAGTTGCACAACTAATTAATACTTATCTAATGTGCACGTAAATCGTAACTAGAGTATACGGTCAGTGTTGCACACAATCAGGAATCTATTTCACGTTTGGTAACTAGTTCAAGATTATATTTAGCAAAAGGTGTAGCGATATTCTCGTCTAGCTTCTACCTACGACATCGACTGTGAACCTTATTTCACCCAAATCCGTTCAGCCGTTTAAACATCCGTCATGCTTAAACATTCAAAAATTTTTATAAACTTTCGTATTTATTATTATTAGGTAGTAGTATGCATTCTCAAAGTATGCAAATGCCACCTGGCTCATCAAAACATGTTACAAAATAAATCTGCATATCCCTAATATTTCACTGTTTCCTGAATGTTTTTATGATATAACACTAGTGTTTTAATATAGCTTAAATAAATTGACAAGAAGCAAGAAATTGGGTTATAATGGTTGTGTCTCCCATTTATGTCATAAATAAGAAAAGGTACTTTTTAAATTTTAAATGAAAGATTTCATTAAGGATTTAGTTTCATATAATTTTCTTTAACAAATGATCAATAGAAAATTGTATAATTAACAAGTAGCTTAACAGATACTTCGAAAGTGTTGTAGGTAATATTTTACAAATACTTTGGAATGTTCATATAAACAATCTCATATGAATCAATGTACATGGGACTTCACACCGTACTGCCATCACTTCAACAAATGTGATGCAATTATTAGTTTTCCTATGGCAGGGTCACTACAGGCAGACGGCCACAATATAATGTCAACACATGAAAATGCCATACGGCTTCTGGTCTAAGATAAAATATACCGTGCCCTCCATGCCCTGACACAGACCTGCGAGCTCACAGCCTATATACTTTTTACTATTTTTTTGTGTGCCTCATGCAGTGTCTATCCTCACACAATATATACATCAATCAAGATAGTCTTTGTTACTTCAGAGCCTTTGATATACAATGTACAACCCATGGTTACTGAACAAGTAAGCCCAAGTATAGCACAGAATTTGAAGTTATCTATATTATTAACAATGATTACAATTACTGAATAGACAAATAATATACAGGGACCCTTAGGTACAGATTCACATGGCATTTGCTGCAATACTGAATATCAATAATCAACAATATCAATTCATCAGTGATTACAATTAAGGAAATATTAATTCTAGTGGCATTTGCGTTTATGAATGATAAACAATATCTAATTATTGAATACAAACAATCAAATATGCATCAATGCCTCAATACAGACGTACAAGACGATATACACCGTTGAAGCACATTTTTGACACCATCCAACATTGTTTCAATTTTTACAAAATACATGAATAATGAGATTCATAATGAGATTATACAATTGAATATACATTACGCGAGGCCATGCTTAGCAAGGTGAAATGAAAATACAACTGTTAATTACTTTAGTTAGGCGCCTTGGATGCACTGATCATTGAGATTAACTAAATAAAGCAGTCAATAAATAAACGATCATAAATATCTAATAAATACCTACATGGGCTATATTTACAAAAAAAGCCTTCCTCATTGACGGCACATACTCAGCCTTTAAACAAATATAATACAGCATTATCCCGGAGGGATAACAAGTATAAATTAAAAAATAAAGCTGCCGGCTTAAGACTTGTATTACAAAATAATACTGACACCAGTAAAATACTCTATCCACGAGATGGAATGTGCGGGCACTCAGCCCGGTACAGCAATAGGAACCAACTGCGCTACTCGCTGCCTCCCACAAGCATATCATAAATTCATCACAAATTCTATTTGTATAGAATGGAATATTAATAAATACAATTAACATTGATTCACAATTATCCAAGTAATAGGTTGGTGGCTCTCACTGGTACATCCCCACTACCTTGACAAACATAACATGAGGTGTGTACACATTTCAGTAATGCACACCCCTTTCACACACCAAAAAAACCAATTCCAGTTTGTACTGTTTTGATCATCACAAGAGCAACACTCGGAATAGGTCTCTTTAGCATGGAATAGCATCTCAGCCTTTTGTATCATTTGATACAGTGCAAACAACAATATAATACATAACAGTTCTACATAAGCGAGTAGCAATAGGTACATGGTCGTTGTTCAATCTCACACATCCTATACACACTGAATATGAACAGAATAATACAGATTACAGTCCACAAAAGAACACTGGGGTAGGAGACTGAAATTTCCAACTGCTCAACTTCACAAACTGGTCCAAGAAGTATGTACAAAAGAAATTACTTCCGAATAAATTATAAACTTCGTAAAATAATTATCACATAAATTTCTCGTTATATCTTCCGTTCTCTCAACATAAGTTACACATAATCTAGCTACACTATATACACAGTCCGGCCGCTAGCGGTGCGCCACGAGCTGCACCTGGCCGCGCTCGGCCTCCCCGGGCGGCGCCTTCCCTCGCCGGTGCAGCCGTACCCAGGCGCCCAGGCAGACTAGAATGGCCAGGAACACGGCCACGGTGGCGCCGCCCGCGATCGACGCAGTCTCCATCATGAGGTGCCGGCTCGTAAACACGTACGAGTCGTCCAGGTCCTTGAACTCGCAGCGCTGCCCCACGAAGCCGCTCCGGCACTCACAGTTGTAGATGGGGCTGTCGGAGATGACGACTGTGAAGCACGTGCCGCCGTTGAGGCAGTAGTACTCTGAGTAGTCAGGCTCGCACTTGAAGGTGGGGAACGTGACGTTGAGGCGCGGCGGCGGAGGGCGCGCGGGCCGCGGCGGGCGCGCCGGCCGCTTGGAGATGGAGCTGGAGCACGCGGCCGCCAGGGCCCAGGCCGCGGACACCACCGCCCACCAAACTACCAACGATTGCATTGTCCGCACGATCCGGAGGGTCGGCGCTCGCGGTATGTGCACGATTTTGACATTGGACGGTGACTTATGAGAAATCCGAGAGGCGATGACATGACCGCATTCGAATTTCGAACTGGAACCCTTCGCTCGCATCCGCGTCGGCGGTCCGCCCAGACATGTTTCCTGTGTTAACTTTTTTTACGTCGACGATCACTCGCTCATGACGGAGGCGCGGTTTCTACGTGCGCCCGAGATATCGCATCGATCCCTCGACGGGCATGTCGAAAGTGAAACACTGTACACTGTACAAAACTCTAATAGTCGTGGTACACGATTATTCACGGAGCACATACACACAATATCCCGTTCGAAAAGATATACACAAAATGGTGCAAGAGAACCGCAAGCACACTACGCTCAGCGAGTTGTCTATGCGCGACTGACGGAGGGCGTCCACTGCATCCGCCATCTGCCGACGAGAATGAAATGCGGGGAACTCGCTCTACGAGCGCGAATGTGTGCGCCTCTGTACGTGTGTGAGTGCACGGGGAAATTAAACTCGTATGCGTCACTCGTGTATCGTGCAAGTGTGAGTGAGTAAACCTTTTTTTCTTTGTATGGGATTATGAATAAGGTAGGTACCTATTTCTTTTTCTCATCCACTCTGATCCAAACTTCATAGGGCTATTATTTGTATACCCTTCACATTATTGTTCTGTTTTCATACTTACTTACCTAAATACTTACCTATTTGTAGATAAATATTTCGTAATATTTTCTTCCTTTACGAAAACGTACCTACCTACCTGCATGCAGGAGTATGTTAACTTTTTTTATAGGCAGAGTGAGACAGACGGATTTAGGACATTGGTACCTAGTACCTAGTTCACATAGTCCACTCCACCACAATACGAGCTCCACACTGGCCCATTGCAAGCTGACTGACCGCGATTATATGAACATATGAAGGAATACTCAATCAATAGCCTATTTTTAAATATAGGTACAATGAATGCTATGACAAACTGTATCGCAGTGCTTTGATTAGATTGTGTGTACCTACATAGGTGCTTATTATATTAATTGGGTAAGTTCGTAATTAAATTAATGACGATAATATGAATACCTACTATATTTATTATAATAAGTATAATCCATATTTTTTTATTTTTTTTAAATAAATAAATTAATTATTATACTTACTTAAATCATGGACGTATTATTAAGTCCTTAAATATAAAACTGTAAAACCCCGTGTGTTTTTACTTTGAAGATATACCTGCCTACCTATTACACAAACTAGTGGGATGACAGAATATAGGTAAATAGGTAGGTACTTACCTACTTCACTTTAATGGCACAATTATGATGTCGTTACAAAAATTGCTACCCCATGCAAGCTAATTGATTTTCTGGGATATAATATAGGTACCTACGTAGGAATTATGCAAAATTTTATGAAGGTTGGTTTAGTAGGTAGTACCTACTTATGGCCTTAAAGCGAAAACAACCGCATTTTCGCATTTTTAATATTAAGGAAGGGTAAGGGCAGACAGGAAAAAGGGGCAGTAAAAGAACTTGCTAACAGAACACAAAACAACTATTTCATTACTCATACTCGGAAAGTAGGTTTGAAGTTGCCTGAGGAGCGGGTTGAAAGCAATACTTTTCAGCCCTAGGGAGAATCGGTTTAAACTGACAGCTGTAAAATTATTTAAATTTAAAAAAAATTAGTTCTATTTTCACATTTCTATTGAACCTTATTCTAACTTACTACAGCCACTCAATCACAGCGCGATGTTTAATTGAAATAACAAAGTTAAGTATTAAATAAAGATTTTTTTAAATGACCACCTTTATAATTTCCATCCATCAGCCTTTCAACGTCCACTGCTGGGCATAGGCCTCCCCAAGAGAACGCCACAACGAGCGGTCCCGTCATGGGGGATAATGCTGTAATCGCCACGCTTGGCAGGCGGGTTGGCGATTGAAAGTAACCTATATGCCTATGATTCAAGGGACTAAATAAGTCTTTAACCCGAGGTAAACACTGTGCTTTTCATTACGAATACAAGGAAAGTAAAAATAAAAACATTTAATTTATATCAACTGCTGAGATAATTATTTATTTTCATTACTCATACTTGGAAAGTAGGTTTGAAGTTGCCTGAGGAGCGTGTTGAAAGTAATACTTTTCAGCCCTAAGGAGATTCGTTTCAGTTGAAGAATTATTTCAAAAAATAAGTTACTTTCACCCCTAGGTTAACAATGTACTATTTTAATTTTTTTGACTTTGTGGTACGTATGTAGGTACGCTAACAAACAATACTAGCGTCATTGAAATTATTGAACTGATTGTAATGCGGTTTAATGGGTATAAAGAGGTTGGGTCGAAGCAGAATTATAGCATTTATTTGATTTAAATGTTACTTTGCTCTATTAAATGCATACCCTAATAGACGCAAATTATCTTTCCAATTTATTCGTTACCGGTGCAACCTTTATTATTCCTGTAATAGGTAGATATACCTACCTACTTGCTTATTTCCATTTTTGCATTATTAATATTGTCACCACGCACGGCACACGGTTAAGTATACTTATTACAAACAGATACCCTGAAAGATCATCTAAATATCGTGAAATATCATCTCATAGACATTACTAGCTAAGTAGCTACATTACAATACGTGAATAAAGATTAGGAACAGGGGCTGGAATTTTCCTTAACACTGGCCAGCGCCTGTGAAAATTGCTTGCCCATAAATTTCCCGCCACCATCGCACGTCACGCCTGTGACTTTTCAGGATTTCTCGTAATAATGTGCGTAAGTACCTATTTATTAACAAATCATTGATGAAAATCAACAGCCCCTTAGAATGAAAAATGAAACGTTAGACGAACTTTTGTTTCGAGTCATTGTGATTGATCAACAGTCAGACGCCTGATTCCTGATTAATCGAGATTTCGATGCGTGATTCAGGCGACCAATCACATTGAAGCGAAACGAAAGCTCGCCTAACGTTTCGTTTTTCATTCTAAGGGAAGTTGAGATTTTCTCGGTGGCTTGTAAAGTCTGCCAACCCGCATTGGGCCATCTTGGTGGAATATGGCCTAAATCCTTTTTGACTCTTGTCTCCCCGTACCCAATAGTAGTAGTAGTAGTAGTAGTAGGGACCGTAATGGGTTGAACAAAAGAACCTATTAACAATATGGATAAAAAGGTATGGTGTAATAAAAGACACAGAAATGCATTTTGAGTCAGTCTTACATAAGATTCGTGGCGTCTAGGGTCATACGCGGATACCACACGGTGTCGACCAAGGTGGCCTGCGCGTTGGCCGAAACCCCGCGGAGGACTTGGAGGCAGAGCGGCTCGCCGAGGTTTATCTGCGAAGAGGAAAATCTCCTTGGCATGATGGTCTTAGCATTAAACACCTCAAATATCCGACCGATCAATCGATCCAATATATATCGACCGCACCTCCCTCGTATACTGGCCACGATTCTGAATCTCTGTCTTAACCATGGCTATCTTCCCCATACGTTGATAAAGACCTTGGTTATCCCTGTTCTAAAGAATAAGGCAGGCAATTGTAGTGACAAGTCAAACTACAGGCTTATCTCTCTAACCACGGTTGTGTCAAAAGCAAAGGTCTTGGACAGTCTGATTAATTAGCCACCTAAATAAAAATGTTAAGTTACATGATTAACAGTTCGGATTTAGGTCCGGACAGTCCACTGAAGCATACATAATAGTAATAAGAGTGAGCTTCTCATCTTTAAGGCTGGACAGACCTATTCAGAAGCCATCCCTTCAGTCCTATTGGAGGGAACTGCTCTAACAGTAGTTAGTAAATTTAAATATCTGGGGCATATTATAACGTCAAGCCTTAGGGATGATGAGGATATAGAGAGAGAGCGGAAGGTGTCGGCAGTGAGAGGTAATATGGTGGCTCTCAGGTTTATGCGATTTGGAAGTGAATGTAACTCTTTTGACGTGACAACGTCTTATAAATTGGTTTGCCGGGTGACACTTCAAGAAACTGCGTTACGCTCCGCTCACGTTATGCGCTCACAATGAGAGCGAGTGAGAGGCACGCGTCCCTTCCACTCGGGCATGGTTAGCCCGCCTAAGAGCGAGAGAGACGAAGAAATAAAATTTTGTTAATATGAAATTCAGTGCGAGATTCTTTGTATAAATTAATGTTTTAAATATAATTCTTTGTATAAATAAATGTTTTAAATTGTTACTATTATTTCATCCTTCTTCCTACTATACGAATGAATATTCACATTAAAATTATTTTACCACTCAAAGTCGTTGTCACGTAAAACTTTCGCCCGTATACCGACTTTACAGGCAACCAATTGTTTTTTAAAGCATATTGTCAATCATTTTACACCATCAACCTGTGGGTCAAGTATTCGCGGCGGGCCTTCAACGCCCTTCGTGTGCAATACAACAACATAATTATTTAGATTGCTGTTGGGACTGCCACGTCGTTGCAGTGCATCAGGGATGTTATGTTCGCGGAGGCACACGTAGATGGTTTTCATGCTATTGTGCGTAAGCGGATAGCATCGCTTCTGCAACGGGTGCGTGTCACTAACAACAGCGTTCTAAAAGTAATTTCTGAGCGCTACAACAGCCCGATATTAAAGCACTGGGCCACTCTAGCTGAGGCCGCGGGTGGATGGATCGGTAAACGTCCGCCACTCGCAATGCCTCCCACGGCGCCCAAATGCGTTGCTCAAAGAGGATACCTGTAAGGACAAGCCGCCGGCAGACCATTGAAGTAATGTCTTTCAATTCCAGTGGTCCCCCAGTACAGTCGGAGAGACGGCACACGGTGGGTTTATTTAGTGGGTGTGGGTTCCACACTACCCTGTTTCTTACCTCGAATGACGTGGTGTGCGGTTAAGTACATTTTTTCCCACCTTAACAAAAAAAAGGCATGTAGTCTTGGTAGGATTCTAAAGATTTCTAAGGCTCTCTGTAAGGGTAGGTTTCGTGAACGAAAGACTTTATGATTTATAATTGATTTAATATTATGATATGCATAATGCCTAGATATGCCAAACTTTTGCCAATGCCAAACTGGTTTTTCGTCGAAGGTAATAAAATGCCGTAGAAAATTACAAGGTAATAAATAGATCATTAAGTAAACTGTTTCGGTAAAGAATAGCGTGGATTTACGCTAATTACTGTATATGTGGTAACACTGTAGCTCTGTCTGTCATTACTTTGACTTCCATATTCCGATTCCGATTTCCAATCATAATCAACTGTTCAGCGTTGCCATTGACACGGCAATTGCCGTGTTATTCGGCATTTGGGGCCGTTTAGCAAAAAAGATACGGTACACGGCAGAACATTAGCTACCTGTCCTAAAACAAGGCAATCAGAGGACCCACTCAACCAACGTGCTTTTAGTCACTGGCAGCAGCTAATCCACAATGAAAATTAATATAATCTTTAACGCCATCCGATAATCGTATTCTTTGTTTGTGTACGTAGATTGCGAAATGATTTTTAATAGTGTAAATGTAATCAAGACAAAAATAGATATTAAATAACTACTTCGACCATTAACAATATATTTTTGGCAAAACATTATATCCAGGCCGAAGGAAAGGAGACTGGAGGGTTTCTTAGGAGCGTTCGGCCTGAACACCTACATGGATAATTTTAATCTTTCCAGATAGCATTAAATTAGAGAACCACACATGGTTTTCACTTTTCCAAAAACTTGTCTCAAATTAAATATAAAATAATAACTTACGACATTGACGTAAGGTTATATCACGTGCGAAAAAATCCTTAATATTTTAACAATGAAGTTATTTCACTCATTGTATGAAGTGAATATCATACAAGACCAGCAAAATTGAATAATCGATGACAAAAACAGTAAATTGAAATAAAAAACTTTATGAAATATCTCATTACCTACCTTGGGAAATACCTACCTTAGACCTTGCGATGTAAATAATAAAGGAGCCAATCTGATTTAAGATACAAAGTAGGTTGAATCATGTGATGAAAGTAAAACGTCATTTGTCTGTATCGATAATTTGCATGAATCGATTTTTCACAATATAGTCGCAATATTAGAAATTAATTTTCTCCATTCAGACAAGTTTTCTGGAATTAGTACCGATTGTTATGAGTAAAAATGTACTTTTACTTCGTTTAAGTTTTAATTGTTAGTAAAAAAAATACCTGTCCTTTTACAAATTTGAACTCAACCAAATAAATGTTACATTACATGAAAGTTAGCTCAAAATACGATTTAAAGAAAAAAGTAGTATCAGTGATCAGACAGTTATATTATTATGATGATGATTTCCACGAATTAAGTTTCTAATAAAGTTTGTTAATCTATTTATTTATTTCACATATAGCGAAGTGATTTAGACTCTTTGTCTGATGCGCAAATGGATGTTTGTGTCCGTGAAATTGTATGTATAATGTAAAGTCCCCTGCGATACAAGGATTACCTTAGGTGTGGGGCGTGGTTCTTAAAACTTCAAATTACTTACACAAATTATCTTAGAACTGCTGCTAAACTGTACAACAGTTACTTGGCAGCGTATATGGTATATTTTTATGAGTTTTATAAGGAATCTTCCTTTTTAATCACTATAATTATAGGCATAATATATAATTAGGTGCAAAGTCTACATTTTGATTAAATTTGTTTGAGACACTGCAATATCCATCCATCCATCCATCAGCCTTTCATCGTCCACTCCTGGACATAGGCCTCCCCAAGAGAACGCCACAGCGAACGGTCCTGGCACAGGACCTGCAGTGCACGTACAGGCCTGCATCCAACGACTGCCTGCGACTTTGACCAGGTCATCGGTCCACCTGGTGGGAGGCCATCCTACTCTGCACCGTCCGTTACGCGGTCACCACTCGAGAACCTTTCTTTCCCAACGGTTGTCGGTTCGTCAAGTGATGTGGCCTGCCCATTGCCACTTCAGCATGTTGATCCTGCGGGCTATGTCGGTCACTCCCGTTCTCCTACGGATTTCCGTATTATGGATCTTATCACGTAGAGAGATCCCAAGCATAGCCCACTCCATAGCACGCTGAGCGACTTTAAGCCTTGATATAAGGCCAACATTCAGAGACCACGCCTCTGTGCTGTAAGTCATCACTGGTAACACATACTGGTCGTAGACCTTCGTCTTCAGACACTGTGGAATATTGGACAAGAAGATCTCCCTTAGCTTCCCGAACGCTGCCCAGCTGAGCTGGATTCGTCGATCGACCTCTTTCTCGAAGTTGTGTCTACCTAACTGGACAGTTTGTCCCAGGTATACATAGTGGTTGACAACTTCGAAAAGCACTCCCAACCAGTACCAGTGCTGAAATGACATGGACATTGGACATGACTTTCGTCTTGTCCATGTTCATTTTTAGACCCACTAGTCGGGAGACACGGCTGAGGTCGTTGAGCATGGTACCAAGGTCCTCCAGCGATTTTGCCATGACCACGATATCATCTGCAAATCGAAGGTGAGTGATGTATTCGCCATTTATGTTAATGCCGAATCCAGTCCAGTCCAAGAGCTTGAAAACATCTTCCAATGCAGTGGTGAAGAGTTTCGGGGACATGACGTCTCCCTGTCTAATACCTTTCTGCAGTTGGATCGGTTTTTTACTCTTGTCCTGAACTCGGACATACATAGTGGCGTTTTTATAGAAACACTTCAACACTTCAATGTATTGATAGTCAATTTGGTACCGCTGAAATGACTGCAGCACCCCCCAAGTTTCGATTGAATCGAATGCTTTCTCGTAGTCCACAAACGCTAGACACAGAGGCCGATTATACTCCTCGGTCTTCTGTATAATCTGTCGCAGCGTATGTATGTGGTCTACGGTACTATAGCCTTTTAGGAAACCGGCTTGTTCGGGAGGCTGGAAGTAGTCAAGCCTGCGCGTGAGTCGATTTACAAAGACCCTCGAGAACAACTTATAGACATGGCTCAAGAGCGAGATGGGTCCGTAATTCTTCAAGAGGGTTCTGTCACCTTTCTTGAAGAACAGCATCACCATGCTCCTGGTCCACGACTCTGGATCATCGCCCCCGAGAATGACGGAATTGAATAGTCTCTGGAGGGCTTTGATGACTGGCTTTGATGACTGGCTTTCCGCCTGCTCTCAGAAGCTCTATAGTAATTCCGTCGTCTCCCAGTGCCTTTCCGTCCTTTAGTTGATTGAGAGCCATTCTGATATCGTACAGGCTGACGTCTGGGATATCTTCGGTATAGTGCCGAGTTAGCTTGGATCTGGGCTCATGGACCAAGCTGACAACAGGGTTCTGGGATCTGTATAACTGTCCATAGAACTCGTGGACCTCTCTTAATATCTCATCTTTGGAAGAAACAACAGTGCCATCATTAGTCTTCAGCTTGGCCAGCGGCTTTTCCCAACACAGATCTCTTGCAAACACTTTGGGACCTTGGTTCCGCTCTATCGCCTCTTTAATACGCAAGGTATTAAATCAGCGAATGTCTCGTCGCATAGACTTGGAGAACTGCCTGTTTAGTCGTCTCTGATTGGACCAATCAGCCGAAGACTGCACCGTCATTTCTGTTCTTCTCGCCATGAGCTTAAGAGTTTGGTCCGAAAGCTTTTGAGTCCTATTGACGCGACTGGTCTTTTAAAAAGGTCGACCCGACCGCTTGGACAATTTCCATGAACCTGTTGTTCGTATCGTTCACTGAATCGCACTCGTCTAGGCATTGAAAGTGATTTTGTACTTCGAGCTGAAAGTTTTCGGGGTTCTGGTATAGAGCAGGTGTTGGTCGGAGCGTAGACTTCATCAAGTGTGAACTCTCGACTTTCATATTTAAATTCAATATGCCTCTAACTAAGCGGTGATCACTCCCAGTTTTAATCCTACTGATCACTGAGACATCATTGAATATGTGTCGTTTGTCTGTTAAGATGAAGTCGATCTCATTTTTCACTGAAACATCAGGGCTAATCCAGGTCCATTTTCGTTGGGGCTATTTCCTGAAGAAGGAATTAATCATGAAGAGGCCTTCCTTCTCCAGAAAATCAGACAGCATCTGGCCCCTATGGTTCCTTTGCCCAAATATATATTGCCCCACCTTCAGCTCATCGTCTCTCCTTATGCCTAGTTTTGCGTTGAAATCTCCCATAACCACCACGAAGTGACTTTTAGACGCATGAATGGCTTTCGAGATGTCCTCTTAAAGGGCCTCCACTTCGTCGTCGGAATGTGTCGAGGTAGGTGCGTAAACCTGTATGACCTTCAGCGAATACCTTTTAGTTATTCTGAGTATAAGGTACGCTACCCTGCTCGACACACTCTCAATCTTCTCCACGTTACCTATGAGAGACTTGCGAAAGATAAACCTGACACCACCCTGGGACTGGTGGTCACCCTCCTGGTGGAAGAGCAAGTTTCCGGAGCATTATCGTGCCCTCACCCTGTCTTCGCACTTCTGATAATCCTACAACGTCCCATCGGATCTTACTCAGTTCCTCTTTCAGCGCGGTGATCCTCTCGTCAGTCCTCAGTATCCCGACGTTGTGCGTTACCAGGGCCAGAAGTTGTTTATGGTAGCCGGATCGCGACCGGAGATTCTTAGCACCCCCTGCTCCGCCGTTAAGCCACGGAATAGCGGAGCTGCCGTTACTGGGGGCCGATATGTGTGTGTGCACTCATGTGAGGGGTATTACCAAAATCGCCACGCTTGGCAGGTGGGTTAGCGATCGCAGTGGATGTTTTTAGTACACAGGGGAACGCTGCTGCCCAGTCCTCCGGTAATCCCTTGGTCGGCTTTTACGACTCCCATAGAAAGAGACGGGGTGGAGCTATTCTTGGTGCCGGCGCCACACGGCAATTTATTTACTTAAAATTACCCCAAAATGTGGCAATCTGCCATTAGAAACACGGCAACTATTTTTCTTTTTAATAGCAATTGGCAACCCTGCTACCTTACTATCACTACTGTCAGTTGACTGTCAGTTCATCAGTTGCTGTTTGTTTTTTGTTTTCGCAAAGGCGGTGTGTTTCGGAATAGAATTTTATTAAAGGAAATGTAAATAAAACGCGTTTAGTATAGTAATAAGAACAATGTCTGAGTCATCCAAGTCGAAGTCTTCGTTTAGTTTAAATCCTTCTCCAGCATTACAGTGTAAAGATCTTCACGAATACTTAAAAAGTCGATCACCACAATTTTTGGAAACATTGTACAACTATCCTACGATATGTTTGGCTGTATACCGGTATGTTTATCACGAAATTTCTTTAAAACTCAAGTTCCAATTTTATTATTTTATATGTGCATATAACTTTTTAGGTTAACCAAGTAATTGTTATTTACTTCGTAAGTTTTCATAAATAAATAGACATGGAATAAGACAAGCATTGTAAACATGGCTCTATAATAATCAAGGATTACAAAGTTGCATCATATCTAAAAGTCTCTTCAAACTTCAGCTATATATCTAGCCCCTAAGCCTGTATTGTTATTGAGAACAAATGCTGTGTAATTCATTATTGTTGTTGATCAAATCTAAATGTGCATTTTTATTGTTCAATTGTATCACCTGATGTGTAATCTAACAACTTGTAATCCTACTAATATTGTTAATGTAAAAGTTTGGATGTTAGTATGTTTGTTAATCAATCACATAACAACTGCTGAACAGATTTAGATGATTTTATTTATACAGATAGTTTCTTTTCTAGATTAACTCGAAGGATGCTTTTAGTCCATGAAAAATGTTATGTTCCTGTAGGACTTCTTGCATAAGGATAATTCAACATGCCATAAAGTGACAATATAGAAATTGAGAAAACTAGAAATTGTAATAACATTGAATATGATTAGAAAACAAATAAATAATCAATTAGAGTGAGTGCATTCTCATAAATCTGTTTCATCAAGACATACCTTCTCATTATTACATTACTAGCCTTTGCCCACAACTCTGCCACAGACAAAAACTGGTTTTTAGGTTATGCGTCAGATTCCTTATAATATATAGTAGCAGGATAACACATAAAAAGTTAAATGAAAATATTGACTTGAAATAAAAAATCTCAGCATAAAAAAACCGTACAGTAGTTTTTGCATGCTGTGCAAGCAAACAAGCAGATAGAAATTTCTCAGTTGTTTTCGGTTCAGAGACATCTACTTATGTAGCCAGTAATTTTTTCTCAAATATTTTCAATGTACAGACACAGCTCTATTGCAGCTTTATAAAAGTACAGACAGACTAAGATGAATTTTGAAAATCATAAAAGACCTGAAGAAATCTATTCCTATTTTAAATATAATGAATTTGATCCTTGTTTCCTAGTTGTAGTAAAGTATTGTTAGAGTAAAGGATAAGTTAAGAGTTTGAATATGTTTCATTGCTTCAGAGAGTTGCCAGAGTTGGCTCGACACTTTGTTATCAGGCTGTTATTCGTAGAGCAACCAGTGCCGCAAGCTGTGGTCACATCTTGGGTTTCACAAACCTATGCCAAGTATGTACCCTTAATTATATATCATAATGTAGTAGAACTTATATCCACTGTTTGGAAGAGCTAACTGCCTAACGGTAGTGTGAGCGACTGATGATCGAGGTCTCGGATTCTATCCCCCAGCTGGGGAGTGTTATTGAGCTTTATCGTAAAAAGAAAAATTTTTTTGTTTGGAGCTGTGCTCGGTAGGCAATAGGCTCATCATTTATTATGTGGGACAAACATAGCTGGTGTACCGTGGGTGTGTAATACATCTCTACAGGCGTGATGATATGTTTTTTTTAGTGGAAGAACCAATTATGTAAGTGTCCAAAAAATTGTAGATCACAAAAATATATTTTTTAGAGAGCAGGCTAAGTCGTGTGAGGCGCTATCTGAGCTGTCAGTATGGAAGGAGGCACCGATTCCTGGTGGTATGCCTGGCTGGATGCTCTCACAATCTTTCAAGAAAAACCTAAAAGTGGCACTGCTTGGAGGGTAAGTGGAAGCAAATATGTATATAAGTTTAGTTTACCTCATGACTGTATTATTTCCTCCTGCATTGTCTATAGTATGGTTACAGTAGCCTATAGAGGCTGACATAACACTTGCGTATTGCAAACCGCAAAGGAAAGGGAGAGGTGGTGGAGAGGAAAGATGATAGAGAGGGCAAAATTCACTCACAAAATGAAATGCAAAAGTAAGAAACCATTGCTTTATGATGATATTCTGTCTAATTACCTGGCCCCGTCATGCTGGAATCAGTAAGGCTCTATCAGGTAATTACCATTGCATTAAGTACGACGTGTCTTTGAAAGTCCGTGTTGCAGTACAGTAGCAGAGCTTTCTTATTTACTCACTCAAAAAGTGGTAAATAATTTGAGAATCAACTTATCTTTCTTCTCTCTCATGTAACGCACACTGCCTAAACTTGACGCGTCTTCGAAATTTGACTACCAATTCTCGTCCAATTGTCAATTATTTTAGAATGGTTCTGAATGAATTCTACTTCAAAATATCGTCGTAATTTACAGAGGCCGTCCGTGGAGTATGTCGTCCTCTTTAGAACCTGATGGTAAGGCGCGCGATGTCTCGTTCCTGGACACGTACGCGCTGGAGCGGTGGGAGTGCGTGCTGCACTACATGGTGGGCAGCGCCCAGACCGAGGGCATCAGCGCGGACGCCGTGCGGATACTGCTGCACGCAGGCCTCATGACCAGGTCAAATTCAAATTCAAATTCAAAAATATCTTTATTTCATAGGCCTATTAAGTAGCACTTAAAATCGTCAATAATACACTAATAATTAAAATAATTAACACGAGCGCCTGAGGCGAGTGCAACCGCAATAACAAAGTGGCGATTGCAATCGCCACAAGCGGCCGGATTCCGTAGTAAAGCCTTTCATGAGAAGAACCCGGCAAGAAACTCATGGGCCACTTTTTTAAATTGTCAATTTATTACAATTTAATATAATCTTTATAACTAAAATTACATTATATCTTATAAAACAATTTTGAAAATTAATGAATGAGGAGCAGCTCAAGCCCATTTAGTTTTATCCTCAAGATAATCCGAAACAGTGTAATAACCTTGATTACAAAGTCTCATCTTTACGGCTTTCTTAAACTTATTTAGTGGCATGTTTCGGACATTTTCAGGAATTTTATTGTAGAAGCATATACATTGCCCCATGAAAGATCTACTGATTCTGTGGAGACGAGTACTGTGAGCAACAAGATTGCCTTTGTTCCTTGTATTAATGTGATGAACGTCGCTATACTTATCAAAGCTTCTGATGTTTTTCTTGACATACAACAGATTTTCATATATAAATTGAGACACGACAGTTAGAATATTTATTTCTTTAAATTTCTGTCTAAGGGAAACTCTTGGGCCCAGATTATAGATTGCACGAACGGCCCTTTTCTGAAGTACAAATATATAATTTAAATCGGCGGAGCATCCCCATAGCAGTATGCCATAGGACATAATACTATGAAAGTAACTGAAATAAACTATTCTAGCCGTTTCAACATCAGTCAATAATCTAATTTTTTTTACCGCATATGCCGCTGAGCTAAGCCTACCTGACAATTTTTTAATATGGGGGCCCCATTATCTATAGTGATACCTAGGAAAACCGTGGACTCCACAAGGTCCAGTTCGACGCCATTCAATTGTACATTGGTTTCTACATGCCTTACATTGGGTGTAGTAAATTTTATACATTTAGTTTTATTTTCACTTAAAACTAGGTTATTAGTATTGAACCAATGAACAACTTTAGATAGTGTGTTGTTCACATCGTCATAATTAAGTTGTTGCCTTCTTATTTTAAATAATAAAGATGTATCATCTGCGAACAACACAATATTTCGATTATCTCCTACGTAGTATGGTAGGTCATTAATATAGACTAAGAACATAAATGGCCCCAAGATGGACCCCTGCGGCACACCCATTGTCATGACAGACCCATGTGATAACGTGCCATTAACATCGACCCTTTGAATTCTATTGCTCAAATAAGAAGTCAAAAGCTCGAGAGCCCTGTTCCTGATTCCGTAATGGTATAACTTTTTAATGAGGGTTTCATGATGTACACAGTCAAATGCTTTAGACAAATCGCAAAATACGCCTAACGCATCGTGCGAATCTTCCCAAGTTTTAAATATGGTTTTTAACAATTCTAGACCTGCATCAGTAGTAGAGCGATTCTTAGTGAAGCCGAACTGGTTTTTATGAAAAAATTTATGATTGTCAAAATGATCAACCATTTGTTTGAGAATAAGCTTCTCAAATACTTTACTTAGTGTCGGTAGTACAGAAATTGGACGAAAACTATTAAGGTCTGAGGTACTGCCAGATTTAAACAAAGGAATTACTCTACTAAACTTCATAAGGTCGGGGAATACACCATTAACAAAACAACCGTTAAACACAGATGTCAATTGGGGAGCAATAATATGAATAATTGAGTTAACTAACTTAACAGACATACCCCATAAATCCGCAGTTTTTTTAATATTAAGACTTTTAAAAGAATTTATAACACTGTTTACATTGACATCCGAGAATTTAAAGGAAGTATTACATATCGGAACACTTTGCCTAAGGAGCGATTCGGCTGCAGTAGGAGACAACGTCAGATGTTTTGTTGTTAAAACAGGAATATTAGTAAAATAATTTTCAAATGCCGTTGCCACTTCTCGATTCGCTCTTACATTTTTGTCATCCCATCATCATGGTACCTCCCACTACCTAGCCTTCTCAAACTTTACTAGGTTTTTTGACGGGCCTCGTCGCGTAGTCAGTAGTGTAACCAACTTCCTTGCCTGAGGTCATGGGTTCAATTCCCACTTAGGACAATTATTAATTAGTGTGCCATACACAGATACTTGTATTGCATCTGGGTATTTTCTATCTATTATATGTATTACATGTATTTACAAAAAAAAAGTAATATATGATAAAAAGTTATATATAAATAATCTGGTACCCATAGCACATGCGTTAAGGTTAGTTTGGGACCAGAGGATGTTGTGAAATGCCCATGATTATTTATTTATTTATTCAAAATCATGACAACCTCTGACGACTGCTAGGAAGTTATTGGACAACTGGTACCATCTGCTCAAGGGCCGTTCATAAACTACGTTACGCAAATACAAGATTTTTTGGACATATACATACACTGAGTTAAAAATTTTAACCTTACTGTAAATATTTTATGACGATGACCTTCTCTCTCTTTCTTAACTTGTACGTGATTCATTGCAATAAAAAAAATTAAGTAGATTGCGAACGTCACCTTTTCCAGAGGACTGATGATGTCAGCTGATAACAAATAGTTGTCACATTTGGTCACCGATCCGATCTGATACCAGCTGCGTGAAAAATGCTTATCTTTGTCGATCGTTCGAGCGGCAAAAACATGTTTAAACCCAATTTATTTATGGAAATGTTGGCATGCCTTAGTTGAAACAGACTCGTATACGGGAGCTCATATACATGACGCCGGCTTACGGTATTAATATTACAGCTATTACCTTGCAGATCAGTGGTTAAATCTTTGGGAATTATTTTCCAGAAATGATTCAAATTCATTTTCCATCCATAGCAATATATTTCTTTTTTCAAAACCTTAGATATTTAAGTGCATACAAAGGTCCTTAAATATTATTAAGTGCATATGGTCTAAGACTAACTTTGACCTAAATTTATGATAGTCTTTGTGTACAGAGATGCAGAAGATGGTTCAGCAGTAATAACCAGAGCTGGTTTCCAGTTTCTACTTCTCAGCACAGCTAAACAGGTAATTATTCAGCTAAACAGGTAATTATTAATTATATCATATTATAGCTAATATGCTCTATAAACTGCCTCTGTGGTACAGCGGTAGTGTATGCGACTGCTGATCATGAGGTCTCGGGTTTGATCTCCGGGTCGGGCAATGTTATCGAGCTTTTTTGTAAAAAGAGAAATTCTCAGTAACAGCAACGGAGTTTGGAAATGTGCCCGGTAGACGGCAATAAGCTCGCCCCCTTTTACGTGGGACTTAAACATAGCTGGCGAGCCGTGGGTTCGTAATACACCGCTACCTACCCCTACGGGGAGAGGAAGAATGTATGTAAATATGGGCTTATTTTAAACATTTTCATCTGTATTTTCAGCACTTGATATGCTCAGCTACTTTAAAGTACAAATAATTATTTTGTGAATGAGGAAAAAGAGATTAATGCATGTAAATGTGTTCCGATAGGTGGCGTTGGTCGTTAAGACAAATGTGATGAGGAGATTGGGTATGGCCGAAAGGTAGTGCGGTAGCTCAGTGGATTAGAGCACTTCCCCGAATTGTAAGGGACGCAGGTTCGTTTCCCATTCGCACTAAAGTTCTCTTTTTCCTCATTCACAAAATAATAATTTGTACTTTAAAATGGGCTTATTTTTCCGCAACTCGGCGTCGTAGGTGCCCTTTTTTGCGTGACGGGTTGATGGTACTACTCTTGCCAACCCAGCATCACCAATATGCCTAGCAGACCCTTGACGTTGCCGAGTGGAAGGATAATAAGGGGGTTTGGGCTCCCGGCGCTCTCACTCACCATACGAAACACCAGTAAGCCTATATAGGTACCTACGTTACATAGGTCTATACTATTGTTGTTTTACACTGATCTTGGAGAGGGTGATAGTTCCCCGTTTGAGACAGCCCATTTGTACTGGTATCATAATCTACTAGATGTTAAAGAGATGATTCAACTCCGTGTGTATCTTACGTTAGTCCACCTAGTAGAAGGCCGTTGCGGTAGTCAAATTAATAATCCGTAAAATAAATCATCTTTTTTTCAATTCCTGCGCAGGTGTGGCTGTTCCTTCAGCAGTACCTCCAAACTGCGGAGAAGCGCAGCCTGTCAGCGGCCGAGTGCCTGGCCTTCCTCTACCAGCTGAGCTTTAGCACCCTCGGCAAGGACTACAGCACTGAGGGCATGACCAACAACATGCTAGTGTTCCTACAGCACCTCCGGGAGTTCGGACTTGTCTACCAGAGGAAGGTGTGTATATCTTATTAGGTCTTTATCGCTAAAGAAGTAAGTAATATAGAGCTATAAAAATATCCTATCTCATTCTCTCACAAGATAAATATATGTTTGTCGCTTTTTCATTTCAAATTGCAACTGTCCTACAATATTTCACTTAAAAATATGACTTTATTAAACATTTTATTTTAGAACTAGCTGACTTTATATTAGAACTAGCTGACTTGGCGATAGAATCAATAAATATTGTTTAAATTTTTAGTTGAATTAAATTCAGATCAAAACCCATGCAAAATGCACGAGAAAAATAAATGCATGATAATGATTTTAATAGTTATTGATATGATAGCGGAATAGTCCGGGTGGAGTGGTTTGGATACCGGCCTGCCGCCCAAGTGTCGTGGGTTTGATTCCCAACACAGGACAACTCTTTGTGTGATCCACAAATGATTGTTCCGAGTCTGGGTGTACTTTGTGTCCGTGAAATTGTGTTTGGAAAGAAAGATTCTTATTGTTGTCTTTTGACCACTGATGCAATGTAACATAGTGCCAGTGACCCGCCAATAAAGGCGGAGAGACGGCACACGGCGGGTTTTGATGTGAAACATCTAATGCGGAGGGAGGGTAAAATCGGCTGTTAGCGTGGCGACGCTTTTATTTTACTTGTCCCGTTCATATCTTGCTAAATTTTACACACTTCCCGGTTTCCGATTGAGCTGAAATTTTACACGCATATGTATATCGCGTGACAATGCGATATGATGATGGAACTGGAAGGTGGACATAGAAACTATAATGAAACGGCGCAACCCTATCTGGTTAGGACTCTTGAGTCGTCTTCTGAGTACTTATCTTTGGATGGTATCCAGGGTCTGATGATGGAGTTAGAATGTGGCCATGGGAATTCCAATATACAACGACATAACTCCATCGAATTTGGACTCGTATGATTCGTCTTGACGAGTACTTTGTCTTGAGATGGTATTCAGGCTCTGATGATGGAGCTGGAAGATGGTCATGAGTACTCGGTAATTAAACTTAGTTAAGTAAGCCGTGTGGGGCCGGCACCAAGAATAGTTCCACCCCGTCTCTTCCTATGGGAGTTGTAAAAGCCGACTAAGGGATTACCGGGAGACTGGGCAGCAGCGTACCTCTGTATACTAAAAACATCCCACTGCGATCGCCAACCCGCATACCAAGCGTGGCGATTATGGTAAAACCCCCATTTTGGGGAGGCCTATGTCCAGCAGTGGACGATAAAAGGCTGATGGATGGATGGATGGATGATCATTTTATTTCTACAAAATCATTTCCATGTTTCCACATCTAGTAGACGTCCCGCGACGTCAACTTTTATTTATTTTTATTGGGTGAGGGCCCCACACTGCCCTGTTCGTTGCCGCCAACGACGGGGTGTGCGGTTAGGTACATTTTTTCCCGCCTAAACAAAAAAGGTTGTTCTTTTAGTTTTAAAAAAAATCCTACAAGTCAAAAATAAAAATCGCTCCAGCCGTTCTTGAGTTATAAACGGTGTAACTAACCCTACTTTGTTTTATAATGTATACAAACTTCAAATCGGGTCGGCTCAGATTGAGTTAAATTATTCAGCAGGGATTTTGGAATAAGCACTCTGGTTATGTGTATTTAAAAAAACATGCTCTAGCATTCCAATATATATTTGGTTAAAGAGCCGCTAGTAAAGACGGACAGAATGCACATGGGCCCCACTCTACCCAGGGGGGTTAGACGGAATCTCATATCTCACATGTCGATCGTATCGTGATCACTGTGATTGGTTGAGAGATCACCGTGATTGGCCAATGGATTATTGCGACATCACGCGTCGGTTTCTCTACCAATCACAAGCGAGTCGATACGATGTCGATTGTAAGATATGAGATTCCGTCTAACCCCCGAGGGGGGTTAGGCAGACTCTCATATCTCATATGTCGATCGTATCGTGATGACTGTGATTGGTTGAGAGCTCACCGTGATTGGCCTACGGATTATTATGACATCACGCGTCGGTTTCTCAACCAATCACAGTGATCATGATACGATCGACATGTGAGATATGAGATTCTGCCTAACCCCTCTGTTCTTTGTCACGAACGATGGGGTGTGCGGTTAGGTACATTATTCTCGTCTTAAAAATAAAAAAGGTTTGGTCAAAACCATAGCATCGCGCCTGTATTCCCCGAGGGGGTAGGCAGAGGTGTAATGCACATCCACGATTCGCCAGCTATGTTTAAGTCCCACGTAATAGGGGGCTAGCCTATTGACGTCTACCAGGCACATTTCCAAACTCCGGGCTGCTACTGAGAATTTTTTCTATTTTTTTTAGGTTTGGTCAAAGAAAATAATTATATTATTTTTGATGTATTGTGGTGACAGCGTAAAGCGGGGCGGTTCTACCCGACGCGCCTGGCGCTGAACCTGTCGTGTGCGAGCGACAAGCCGGCGACTGTCCCGCAACAACGCGGCTACATCATGGTGGAGACCAACTACCGCGTGTACGCGTACACGCAGACCAACCTGCAGGTCGCGCTCCTGGGGCTGTTCACTGAACTTATGTACAGGTCGGTCTTTGTATCTTGTATATGTTTTATAAACAAACTCTATTCTAACCGGGACTCCGTTGAATTGTCTCTAAGTAAAAATAGCTGTCCCATCGGAACCGGGGAAAAGTAGCTTATGCAGCAAAAAGCTAATAAATTATTGCAAAGAAAACTCAACACTGTTATAATAGTCCAAGGTTTCAAATTAGATTTATTGTATGTATTTATATAATGTACCTACGATTTTGTGATTTACATTCTAAGGCCGCAGTACGTGCGTCAGTGTAGCGCCCAATTCGTCATTAGGCTATCACAAATTCTGATCATGGATGGTGTCTAACGTGCAGGTTCCCCAACCTCGTGGTGGGAGTGCTGACGCGCGAGTCGGTCCGCCAGGCGCTGCGGGGGGGCATCACCGCGCAGCAGATCATACACTACCTGGAGCAGCACTCGCACCCGCAGGTGGGCACACCCATCTTACTGCATCACTCTCATCATTGCGGTCCACCTACACGCGCGAGTGATCACTATACTATTATGATATGAGACACTAAAATACTTCTTAGGGGCTGTTCAAAAAATATGTTCGCAAACATAGCGGGAAGGGGGTATTATAGGTTGGTACGATAAAATGTGACAAGGAGAACGGTGGGTCTGAAGAAATGTTACGTTTTAGTTTAATTAAATATTTTTAATAACAACATGTACAGTAGTCCCATTTCGTGACTTATCAAGTATTTATTTAGTACTTGAGAAGAATAATGAAAATGTGCAATGGCCCATCAATTTCTTACCCAACGATTATCGATCGATTATTTACAATTGCAGATGTTAAAATCGGAGACTGGAGGCATCAGGTCGACGTCTACGCTCCCCCCTACGGTGGTGGATCAGATCAGGTTGTGGGAGAGTGAACGCAACAGATTCACGTACACTGAAGGCGTGGTCTACAACCAGTTCCTGTCGCAGGCAAGTGCCTGCTTTCTGTTAGATTGTTATTCATCTAAATATATATGCGAAAAATAAACCTGTTACACTTTCTGCTGAACTGATCTTTAAGACGTGCGAACAAACAGAAAAAACAGACGATCAAAAATTCAAATTATGATTGTTAATCTGTTACTATAAAAAAGCTATAACAGAGCTGTTTTTACATTGAAGATATTTGAGAAAAAATTACTGCATTCGTCTGTGGGTCTGAACAGATTTTTTTTTAGTATTTTTGTCTGTTTGTTCACAACTTCACACATCACGAAATACTACATAACTGATTTTAATGAAACTTTTTTTTGATAGCTCTTGAATTCTCTTTTTTTATAGCTCTCGATAAGTATGAATGTGTTATCGAAATTAGCAGTCAGGAGCAATTGTCACGATGGCTGAATTGGCAAAGCATCTGGACGGTATCAAGGAGATGCAGGTTCAAATCCTGCTCGTGCCTGTTATTTTCGATTTCACTTTGTGTTTAATGCTATGGCTACTTTAAAAGAACAAATTATTTGTGAAAGTGCAAAAACAGAGCTTCCGGAAGCTCTCTTTTTCCAATTTCACAAATAATTTGTGCAACATTATATAAAATTAATAAATCGTGATAAGACAGTTGATGTGACTAAGTTCTGTTTTGCAGGCTGACTTCGTAGTACTCCGCGACTACGCGAAGCAGCAGGGCGTTCTGACGTGGCAGAACGAGCGCTCCCGTACCATGGTGGTCACCAGGCACGGACACGACGACGTCAAGAAGTTCTGGAAGCGTTACTCCAAGGCTTCCTAGCCATAAATACTGGACCACTCAAGATTTTGTCGCCACCAGGATCTGCTGAAGGGCTAACCTGTACATAGTACATATGATCTCTGAAAGGCAGGATAGTCCTGTACCTGGGCCCCTTTGCAGATGGTGATACAGGGTCCCTTCTAGAAAGTGCTACTGCCGGGAATAAACGCAACGCAAGTCGCCTGATTTGAAGAACCTGTTTGCAATATTACTGTATAAAATGATTGTACAATAAACATTTTTATACCACACAATAATAGATTTATTTAACACAAGCTGTTATACCTACAAAGTCTCCTCGACCTACCGCGCACCGCTGCGTACTTTCTTTTTTCTTTCTGTACTAAACTACAACTGTCTAAATATGCTACAATAATTTAACTGCCTCTGTGGTGCAGCGGTAGCGTGAGAGATTGCTTATCATGAAGTCTCGGTTTCGATACCCGGGTCGGCAGCGATATTGAGCTTCTTCTTAAAAAAAATACTCGGTAGCATGCCCGGAGTTTGCAAATGTGCCCCGTAGACGTCAATAGGCTCGGCCCCTATTACGTGGGACTTAAACATAGCTGGCGAACCGTGGGTGTGTAATACACCTCTGCCTGCCCCTTCGGGGAATACAGGCGTGATGCTATGTTAAAAATATTTTTTCAAATCCAACTTGCAATCCAGAGATAAATACATTAATCCTTAAACACAAAGTGAAAATGTGAAATCGAAAATAAGTCACGAGCAGGATTTGAACCTGCATCTCCTGGATACCGTCCAGATGCTTTGCCAATTCAGCAATCGTGACAATTGCTCCTGACTGCAAAGAAAAAAAATGTTAATTTTTTCATTAAAGCATCTGGACGGTATCCAGGAGATGCAGGTTCAAATCCTGCTCGTGTCTGTTATTTTCGATTTCACTTTGTGTTTAATGTATAGCGAAGCATGTCAAGTGCTTAAGATATATATAAAAATATCTAAATATTGTGTATCTGTTTATTTATTTATTTCTCTGTATCTCGGAAACGGATCTAACGATTCGGATAAAATCCTATCCGCTGCACACAAAAGCTAGTTTTTAGGTTATATAAACTTAAAGTTTCATTAAAATCTTTCCCCACTCGCTTGAACTGATTTGCTCATAATGTGAACAATTACGGCTTAGAGTAATATCAGATAGAACATACTTAGATTGTGTTGTCAAACAAAAAAGATATAAT
This sequence comes from Leucoma salicis, assembly GCA_948253155.1. Taxonomy (NCBI): domain Eukaryota; kingdom Metazoa; phylum Arthropoda; class Insecta; order Lepidoptera; family Erebidae; genus Leucoma; species Leucoma salicis. The sequence goes on along the minus strand of OX411820.1, from coordinate 23,108,464 downwards.
TTGGGATCCAGTTGGCACTACATTCAAACTATCCTGCCTTACTGTCTCTGTAATAACTAAATCTAGAATTTAATTAAACACAACATATTCCTTAAAATTAATCTTTATATTTACAGTTCTGAAAATATCCAAATCGTCTTTTTCTCGTTATTCAGTACAAGCCTATACAAGTGCAGATAACACATCAGTCATAAGACAGGCGCTTCACTCGGCGGGCGGTGGGGGGGCCTTCACAGGAGCCAGGGCTGCGTACAGTTTGGTCACAGCCGAGTGCACCATTCTCTCAAGAGTCTCGTCTTCTGGGCATTTTACCTCCTGGAAATCAAACCACAACAGGTGTTAATAATAATTTCCTTCAATCAGGATTTATTCGTCCACTGCTGGACATAGACCGGAGCCGCCTACATCCCACTCCTGCCTATTTTTTTGTTTAGGCGGGAAAAAATATACCTAAACGCACACCCCGTCGTCTGGGGCAACGTAGTATGGGGCTCTCACCCACTAAATAAACCCGCCGTGTGCCGTCTTTCCTTTATTGGCGGGCCACTGGAACTATGTTACATTGCTTCAGTGGCCCGCCGGCAGCATCCAAATCCTGCCTGCGGCTTTAACTAACTCAGTTCATCTGGTGGTAGGTCTTACGTTGTCATCAGATTATTGGCTATCAAGTGATGTGGAATGTCCATTGCGTGTGCTGACCCCAACGCTTTGTCAATTAATTCCATATCGTCGTTGTATATAATTTTTTTCGATCCATTACTGTCCGACTATTGGGCGCGGGTCTCGCTCATAGTGATAGAGATTCGGGGCGCAGTGCGGGTTGGCAGACTTCACAAGCCGTCGAGAAATCCTATCGGAAATTCAGGTTTTCTCACGATGTTTTCCTTCACCGAGCAGTGATAAATTGTAAACATACACACATATTCTCATAAAAATGTATCGTGATCTTGGACTGAGGATCGAACGTAATACCCATTGTATATGCAGTCCTTATTTTTTTCACTGCTATATATGATTAAACACAAAGTGAAAAATGTGAAATCGAAAATAACAGTCACGAGCAGGATTTGAACCTGCATCTTCTGGATACCGTCCAGATTCAAATCCTGCTCGTGACTGTTATTTTCGATTTCACATTTTTCACTTTGTGTTTAATGTATAGTGCTAAGCATGGCAAATACTAAAAATATATATAAAAATATATCTAAATATGCTGTAATGATACAAATAATTAATTTCCACCGAAAGTCCTTCGCAAACCTCTGCCAACCCATATTTATCAAAATACTTATTTATCATCACCCCATCTTTTTTGCAGGGTAGGCAGAGAAAACAGAGTGCCAAAAGGCTCTATTCTTGTATACATTTCTCGCTTCTTCAACATTCATTCTCTTTTCATACACGCTCGCCGGTTTCGGAGCCTCCTGACTTCCTGACTCCACCTTCCTTCAATACATGACCGATTTGGTCTAGGTAGGTGAGTCTCGGTCTCCCCCAGTACATCTATATCCGTCCACTTTCACATTGTATATCTTCTTAAGCAGTCGCACGTCCGGCATGCTTTCCACATGTCCGAACCATCGGAGTATTCCCTTTCGCATCTTTACACCAATACTCTCTGTCATATCTACTCGGTGTCCTTTTGTCAAAATATTGTAACAGTAATGACTTACATATAGGTTTATTAACCACCATGAAGTTATTCAGTACTCACCATATTGAGCAGGTCAATGTCGGCTCGCTTGTCATCTACCGTCACATACAGTTTGTCTCCCTTGAACATTTTGGGTACAGAGTCCTCTCCGAACATCTCTTGCAGCATCTCTATGGCGCACTCCTGGAAAATGTATATGTTGTATGTAATAACTCTACTATCAATCTCGCAAACTACTCGTATCTTCTATCCGTTTTCCTAGTTTGGGAAAGGAGCGGGAAGCTGCGCGGCGCTCAGTAACTTGTGGCGGGGCCGTACCTTGAAGTGCATGCGGTCGAGCTTGGGCGCGAGCGGCAGGTGGCGCGGGGCGGGGAGTTCAGTAACTTGTGGCGGGGCCGTACCTTGAAGTGCATGCGGTCGAGCTTGGGCGCGAGCGGCAGGTGGCGCGGGGCGGGGAGTTCAGTAACTTGTGGCGGGGCCGTACCTTGAAGTGCATGCGGTCGAGCTTGGGCGCGAGCGGCAGGTGGCGCGGGGCGGGGAGTTCAGTAACTTGTGGCGGGGCCGTACCTTGAAGTGCATGCGGTCGAGCTTGGGCGCGAGCGGCAGGTGGCGCGGGGCGGGGAGTTCAGTAACTTGTGGCGGGGCCGTACCTTGAAGTGCATGCGGTCGAGCTTGGGCGCGAGCGGCAGGTGGCGCGGGGCGGGGAGTTCAGTAACTTGTGGCGGGGCCGTACCTTGAAGTGCATGCGGTCGAGCTTGGGCGCGAGCGGCAGGTGGCGCGGGGCGGGGAGTTCAGTAACTTGTGGCGGGGCCGTACCTTGAAGTGCATGCGGTCGAGCTTGGGCGCGAGCGGCAGGTGGCGCGGGGCGGGGAGTTCAGTAACTTGTGGCGGGGCCGTACCTTGAAGTGCATGCGGTCGAGCTTGGGCGCGAGCGGCAGGTGGCGCGGGGCGGGGAGTTCAGTAACTTGTGGCGGGGCCGTACCTTGAAGTGCATGCGGTCGAGCTTGGGCGCGAGCGGCAGGTGGCGCGGGGCGGGGAGTTCAGTAACTTGTGGCGGGGCCGTACCTTGAAGTGCATGCGGTCGAGCTTGGGCGCGAGCGGCAGGTGGCGCGGGGCGGGGAGCTGCGCGGCGCTGAGTACGGCGCCCACGAGCGCGTCCGCGAACATGTCCGCCACCGGCGCCGCCGCCCACTGTAACGGTGCCGCACTCGTCACGTCACGTGCTCAAACATCGTCAGGTCAATGGCGGCCCTACCAACGTTTTAGGTGGTGCGCAAAGTGGCGCCCATCGAGATACAGAACGTACATCCGAACGATCATCGGACAATAACGATTATAATAGTAAATCGGTATGACCGATAGCCGCATTCCGGTTGATTTCACCATATTTAACTCTGTCATTCGAAATGTTTAGGAATTATTTAATTGACTTTAACGATACGATAAAGCTATTTCTATTCTACATAATTGAATTTGTGAATAACGTTTTAGTTTTTGTGCCGTGAAGTGTAATGGATTTATCAAGGATTGACGCCATTTTGGTGAAACAATTCAACATTTTGGTAAGTAATATACCTACCGTGATTTTGTTTTACGTCTTTTTTGACGCCTTGATCTTAATGTGGTGTATTATGTATGTGGAATAGAATCTATTAACGACATTATTAGTGTACTAGCACTTCAATTATGAAAGTTTCGAAAATCCTATAAAATACTTACAAAAGAAAGCATCCTACACTGTGCGTGCTTAATAATAAAATAATTACCTACAATCTTTTGCCTAACTACGGCCCGAACGCAAATGAATGAAAAGTGCAAGCGAAATAGCGTAAGTGGGTACGCCTTTCTACTGTTGTGGTTTTTACACTCTCCGAATTGATATTTTAGAGATTTCGATCTTCCCTTCATACCTTTATGGGCTTAGGACCTTCTAACATGCTGTAGTTGCATTTCATGTCCATCCATCCATCAGCCTTTCGACGTCCACTGCTGGACATAGGCCTTCCCGAAATGAGGGATAGTGCCGAAATCGCCACGCTTGGCAGGCGGGTTGGCGATCGCAGTGGATGTTGTTAATACTCGAGGGAGTGCTGCTGCCCACTGCCTCGGTATTCCCTCAGTCGGCTCTTACGACTCCCATGGGTCGAGAGGAGTGGGGTTAATTCTAAAGCCGGCCCCACGCGGCAAGGCAATTTCATGTAAAACTTTATTATTAGTCATCATAATTAAACACAACATATCTACCTACTTACTAATATTATGTGTGAACTACAACATACTAGGCGTATTTAAAAAGTTGAAAACAACTTATTTATAAATTACACTGATTAATTACCTACAAAGTAATTAAAATGTACCTTTTAGCGATATCGCAGTAATTGTTCGAAATATCCAGTTTTTTTCTAAACACAAATTAGCACGTCTTTGTAGATTGTTTCATAAACTACGAAGGGTGTCTCTATCACGTTTTAAAATATTACAATCTATTATGCGCTGTTTTAATTCACTTACACTACGAGCTTCTTCAGTATACACTAACCGTTTTAGTTCGGCCCATAGTAATCTATAGATCCGGTGATCTGGACGACCAGTTCACAGGTAATCCGAGACCTATCTTCTGCCGTGGCTGGGAAGACGAAACTGTCTGTGATCGATCAACCTTTGACAAGTATTCAAAATCAAAGTAGTGCTAGGAATTTGTGGATCTTGAAATGTAACACCGCACTATTGCTATAATACTCTTACATGTTTACACTATCACAGCTAGAGCGATCGACACGCGCGTTAGCGCAATATTGCAAATAGATCACAGACGTCACAAGTGTCGAATACGCTTGAATTGCCTGGAAATAGTTAATAGTTTTTTTGTAAAAATCCTACGCGCGCGTTTATTACGGTGACTGTGCTTACAAATTCTTTTTTTATTTTAGTTATCTGTTAAACGTTTAAATATGAAAAATACTTTGGAAAATCCAAAAGTGCACACCTCATAATCTTCATTTTTCACAATAAAATTGATTATTTGATAAGTAACTTGATTATTTGATAAGTAACTAATAATGTATTGATCTTACTAAGTAGTTTTCAATCAATCACATAGCGCTAATTTTAAAAAGTACTAATGAGATTTTTATGTCTTATACGCCATCTAGCGCTAATTTTAAGAAGTAATTATATATTGGTCTATAGAAATAGTTAAAGTAGTTCTCACGAAATAAGGATAGCGCTAGTTTTAGTGTCGCGTCGAGCATAAATATTCACTATTTTTTATTTATTTAATAACAATTAAACCACATCGAATCAGACCGTGAAAAGTGATAGGGCTCTATTCGTAATCATACTAATTCGTAAAAGAAAAAAAAGACTATTAGTAAAGTATTTTGGTCATTATCGTGTTAACATACATTACCTACAACACACTGACGCCCAAGACAGAACTTTTTCAAAGAGTTTTTTAACTAGTTTAAATAACAAAAATGGCATCAAAAATATCATGAGTGTTAAAAATAGTGTTTTTTCTTGATATGTGTATGTATATATTATTTTACAAGTGCAATATATGATAAATAGAGACATTTTAAGTTAGAAAAATCAATTTTTTACACACCTCAACGCTTCGCTTATATGAGGCATGCAATAGAATGTAAATTAGTATTTTATATTGGTAGATTAATTTCAGATGAAGTCAGTAAAAACATAAAAATATTCTGTGCCACAGGCTTCTATATCATTTACCTCTCATCCCCTATTTTTTCGAGATGTTAAAGGAAGTAATCCAGTATAATAACATCTTATTTATAATAAGTATTGTGTATAGTGAATACACAATACAAAGATGAAATACGGTTGCATGTCGGTATTTTTATCGATGTGTTCATATAATACTTTCTGATATTTACGCGAATTTTACACATTTTGAAGCAAAACCACGTTTACGGAATCTATCGCGTTTACTTGATTTTACTACTATCCCGACGTTTCGAATATTTTACAGCATTCATGATCACGGGTGGACTTAGATGATAGACGTCCAAGGCTGATATGAAAACGATATGAACCGAAACGTCGGGATAGTAGTAAAATCAAGTAAACGCGATAGATTCCGTAAACGTGGTTTTGTTTCAAGATGTGTTCATAGTTCGTCACTAAACATGCCGTTTTCATACAAAAAAAAATCCGAAATTATTTTATCGTTTCATTGTAATATACTAGATTATTATTGAAATATGAAAAATAGACTCTGTTTATGCATTTGAACAAATTTTTAATATTATATCTATAAAGTTTTTGATTTTGACATTTTTTTTTTTAGTTCTTGTATTTACGTCTATTGTTTTTTTTTATCTTCTCCACTTTACGCCTATAAATAAACGAACAATTTACAAAGCCGATACCTTTTATAGAACTAAGATAATTGGTCTAGTTATTTGTTTATAGCAGTTTCCCTAAAGTAAACAAAAAATCCCCCACACCCGTTGGATACCCCTGTTTTTTTTTCTAAACATCACATAACAGCTTTATTGAATACTTCGTTTTTTTTTAACGATAGTGCGTAGAAGTTTGAATAAGAGAACATGATCTCGGCACCTCGAGGGTGACGGCTCCACCCTCGACGGTCATGTCCACACAGCCGTACACGCGCCAGCGCGTCTCGCTGAGGAACTCGATGGCGCCGGCCAGCTGCATGACCACGTGGCGCAGTACGCCCACCGAGCCCGCGTAGTGGATGGACTGCCGCTGGCTCACCTCCGACTGGCTCAGCTCCGTGTATTCTGCAAGCGTTACGGCATTTATACTAAACCATTTGAGGGTATTGAATTCGTTGATATGACGAATGACGCCAGTGTTCAAATAGAGCATTTCCCCGTAGGTGGCGTATAAACCGCTTAAAGAAATATAAGGAAAACAAGCAGTAGTAACTCATCTAAGACTGACGAGAGAAAAAAAAATGGGAAATGACTGATTTTATAAAGGAAGCAAGAAAAAGTCTCCAGCAAAAAAAATCTAATGTGTCATATACAGCAATCAGTACCATACTCTACAGAAATCGTGTTAATTCTCACAGAATCAAAGATAATATAAATACAAAAAAAACATTGTCATAAACATGAACACACTAATACTCTTCATACAAACACAATATTGGAAGCATTTGGAAATTGAAAACTAGTATTAAGCCTTAAACACAAAGTGAAAAAAATGTGAAATCGAAAATAACAGTCAGGAGCAGGATTTGAACCTGCATCTTCTGGATACCGTCCAGATGTTTTACCAATTCAGCCATCTTGACAATTGCTCCTGACTGCTAATTTCGATAACACATCATACTTAACGTCTTTGGGTGACGCCTGCGCCATCTGTCGGAAGTATTTTCATACATTATACCGACCAGGTAAACTTAATTTTACAATTAAGATTTTACCTAATAATGACGCAAACCCTTTAAATATTGAGATATTTTTATATATATTTTTACGCATTTGACATGCTTAGCACTATACATTAAACACAAAGTGAAAAATGTGAAATCGAAAATAACAGTCAGGAGCAGGATTTGAACCTGCATCTTCTGGATACCGTCCAGATGCTTTACCAATTCAGCCATCCTGACAATTGCTCCTGACTGCTAATTTCGATAACACATCATACTTAACGTCTTTGGGTGACGCCTGCGCCATCTGTCGGAAGTATTTTCATACATTATACCATTTCACATATTTCGATTTCACATTTTTCACTTTGTGTTTAATGTATAGTGCTAAGCATGTGAAATGCGTAAAAATATATATAAAAATATCTCAATATTTAAAGGGTTTGCGTCATTATTAGGTAAAATCTTAATTGTAAAATTAAGTTTACCTGGTCGGTATAATGTATGAAAATACTTCCGACAGATGGCGCAGGCGTCACCCAAAGACGTTAAGTATGATGTGTTATCGAAATTAGCAGTCAGGAGCAATTGTCAGGATGGCTGAATTGGTAAAGCATCTGGACGGTATCCAGAAGATGCAGGTTCAAATCCTGCTCCTGACTGTTATTTTCGATTTCACATTTTTCACTTTGTGTTTAATGTATAGTGCTAAGCATGTCAAATGCGTAAAAATATATATAAAAATATCTCAATAGTATTAAGCCTGTTCTTTTTAAGGTTGCATCTCTATTTCCAAGTCAGGTTTCCCGGACTCATATTTCAAATTCCTAGAAACTTTTATCATTACTGCTATTTGAGAATAGATTTGATTTTTTTTTCCATGAAAAGTATTCTCGGTGATGCTATGTAAGGTACTCTATACATTGGCACTTACTGTTAAGGTCGGACGGTGCCAATATGTGGTAATTGAAGTTTCTTTTGACAAGTATACCCTGGAGCTGCTTCCCTGGCTCCGGCTTCTCCATCGCTAGAGAACCCATTACCTAAGAAAATAACCATTTGTCACTGGAAAACAGATCAATTAAACGACAATGCTAGATCATGTCCTAGGTTATAAAAGAGTTTACAAAAAAATGTAAATATACGAAAGTACTGCAATAATTAGTGGAATCTTTATATTAAAAATTATTTTTCTCCAGAACTTGCAGATTTCAAATAAATATTAAAAGTAATGTAACCCCTGAACAGGAAGCGAATGAATTACCTATGCGTTTTGTTTCTTTAAAAGTAAAACTGATTCAGAAGATACAACTTGCATTGCCTAAAAATAATAATGAAGATTATAATAAAAAAAGGTTTAGAACTTTACTTTTTTACTTTAACTAATCACATAAATATAATATTACTGAAAATAAAATATAATTATGTCGTGTTACTTTCATTATTTTGTACTGTTGTTTTCGTTATTGGTATAAAAAAACGCTGTTACGGTTATATGTCAATTCATGTCAAATGACTAACACTTACTAGTCTGTGCAAATGACTTAAATGTCATTTGTTTGCTATTTGTGTTTACCAGTTATCGTGTTATTTATTGTTTTTCCCAACCAACAATTTTACTTTGAATAATGCAGTATCCTTCCTGTGTGTGTAGAATCTTATCCTAAGCATACTATTTCATAAATATAATAATAAACAGCACTATCTTACTTTCGTAATCCCAAACTATCTTAAAAACATTTAACGAAACCGCAAGTTCTGACGATATTTAAACATATTATTAGTAATCAGTAATGCTTTAGCAACTAAATGAATCTATTGGTACGATTGTAAACGGATTTTTTTGTTAGGACAAAGTTCTATACAATTTCTGGCATTGTCCTTTGCCACAATTTATCAATAACCCATCACTGTCACTGCTGGACAGATCTTCTCTCAAAACGAGAGTTTCGGGTTATCTAGTCTATCACGTTGACTTAATGGTAAACTCTAAACAAACAATAAAATTTGTGTAATTTTACACAATGTTTTGTTTCGCACAAGATTTGCCCAAGACGAATATTTCTGTTTTAGCAGTTCTCAGTCTCACCACTAGGGATCCCAATGAGTGAGACGAGTATTATTAGAAATACATTAAAACAACAAATGTATCGGTGATAATTTTGTGGTAAGCTAATATGGCTAGAACAAAGTGCACGTCGCCCGAGCCACCGAATCGAGGTACGCGCAGGTACCTTGGCCGTCTTGTCCCCGCGGAAGGTGAGCGCGAGCAGCTGCGTGTTGCGCGGCGTGTGCACCTGGAGGCGCCCGCGGTGTAGTGCCGCCTTCAGTAACGTGGCTAGAGCAAGGCGCGCGCGGTACCTTGGCCGTCTTGTCCCCGCGGAAGGTGAGCGCGAGCAGCTGCGTGTTGCGCGGCGTGTGCACCTGGAGGCGCCCGCGGTGTAGTGCCGCCTTCAGTAACGTGGCTAGAGCAAGGCGCGCGCGGTACCTTGGCCGTCTTGTCCCCGCGGAAGGTGAGCGCGAGCAGCTGCGTGTTGCGCGGCGTGTGCACCTGGAGGCGCCCGCGGTGTAGTGCCGCCTTCAGTAACGTGGCTAGAGCAAGGCGCGCGCGGTACCTTGGCCGTCTTGTCCCCGCGGAAGGTGAGCGCGAGCAGCTGCGTGTTGCGCGGCGTGTGCACCTGGAGGCGCCCGCGGTGTAGTGCCGCCTTCAGTAACGTGGCTAGAGCAAGGCGCGCGCGGTACCTTGGCCGTCTTGTCCCCGCGGAAGGTGAGCGCGAGCAGCTGCGTGTTGCGCGGCGTGTGCACCTGGAGGCGCCCGCGGTGTAGTGCCGCCTTCAGTAACGTGGCTAGAGCAAGGCGCGCGCGGTACCTTGGCCGTCTTGTCCCCGCGGAAGGTGAGCGCGAGCAGCTGCGTGTTGCGCGGCGTGTGCACCTGGAGGCGCCCGCGGTGTAGTGCCGCCTTCAGTAACGTGGCTAGAGCAAGGCGCGCGCGGTACCTTGGCCGTCTTGTCCCCGCGGAAGGTGAGCGCGAGCAGCTGCGTGTTGCGCGGCGTGTGCACCTGGAGGCGCCCGCGGTGTAGTGCCGCCTTCAGTAACGTGGCTAGAGCAAGGCGCGCGCGGTACCTTGGCCGTCTTGTCCCCGCGGAAGGTGAGCGCGAGCAGCTGCGTGTTGCGCGGCGTGTGCACCTGGAGGCGCCCGCGGTGTAGTGCCGCCTTCAGTAACGTGGCTAGAGCAAGGCGCGCGCGGTACCTTGGCCGTCTTGTCCCCGCGGAAGGTGAGCGCGAGCAGCTGCGTGTTGCGCGGCGTGTGCACCTGGAGGCGCCCGCGGTGTAGTGCCGCCTTCAGTAACGTGGCTAGAGCAAGGCGCGCGCGGTACCTTGGCCGTCTTGTCCCCGCGGAAGGTGAGCGCGAGCAGCTGCGTGTTGCGCGGCGTGTGCACCTGGAGGCGCCCGCGGTGTAGTGCCGCCTTCAGTAACGTGGCTAGAGCAAGGCGCGCGCGGTACCTTGGCCGTCTTGTCCCCGCGGAAGGTGAGCGCGAGCAGCTGCGTGTTGCGCGGCGTGTGCACCTGGAGGCGCCCGCGGTGTAGTGCCGCCTTCAGTAACGTGGCTAGAGCAAGGCGCGCGCGGTACCTTGGCCGTCTTGTCCCCGCGGAAGGTGAGCGCGAGCAGCTGCGTGTTGCGCGGCGTGTGCACCTGGAGGCGCCCGCGGTGTAGTGCCGCCTTCAGTAACGTGGCTAGAGCAAGGCGCGCGCGGTACCTTGGCCGTCTTGTCCCCGCGGAAGGTGAGCGCGAGCAGCTGCGTGTTGCGCGGCGTGTGCACCTGGAGGCGCCCGCGGTGTAGTGCCGCCTTCAGTAACGTGGCTAGAGCAAGGCGCGCGCGGTACCTTGGCCGTCTTGTCCCCGCGGAAGGTGAGCGCGAGCAGCTGCGTGTTGCGCGGCGTGTGCACCTGGAGGCGCCCGCGGTGTAGTGCCGCCTTCAGTAACGTGGCTAGAGCAAGGCGCGCGCGGTACCTTGGCCGTCTTGTCCCCGCGGAAGGTGAGCGCGAGCAGCTGCGTGTTGCGCGGCGTGTGCACCTGGAGGCGCCCGCGGTGTAGTGCCGCCTTCAGTAACGTGGCTAGAGCAAGGCGCGCGCGGTACCTTGGCCGTCTTGTCCCCGCGGAAGGTGAGCGCGAGCAGCTGCGTGTTGCGCGGCGTGTGCACCTGGAGGCGCCCGCGGTGTAGTGCCGCCTTCAGTAACGTGGCTAGAGCAAGGCGCGCGCGGTACCTTGGCCGTCTTGTCCCCGCGGAAGGTGAGCGCGAGCAGCTGCGTGTTGCGCGGCGTGTGCACCTGGAGGCGCCCGCGGTGTAGTGCCGCCTTCAGTAACGTGGCTAGAGCAAGGCGCGCGCGGTACCTTGGCCGTCTTGTCCCCGCGGAAGGTGAGCGCGAGCAGCTGCGTGTTGCGCGGCGTGTGCACCTGGAGGCGCCCGCGGTGTAGTGCCGCCTTCAGTAACGTGGCTAGAGCAAGGCGCGCGCGGTACCTTGGCCGTCTTGTCCCCGCGGAAGGTGAGCGCGAGCAGCTGCGTGTTGCGCGGCGTGTGCACCTGGAGGCGCCCGCGGTGTAGTGCCGCCTTCAGTAACGTGGCTAGAGCAAGGCGCGCGCGGTACCTTGGCCGTCTTGTCCCCGCGGAAGGTGAGCGCGAGCAGCTGCGTGTTGCGCGGCGTGTGCACCTGGAGGCGCCCGCGGTGTAGTGCCGCCTTCAGTAACGTGGCTAGAGCAAGGCGCGCGCGGTACCTTGGCCGTCTTGTCCCCGCGGAAGGTGAGCGCGAGCAGCTGCGTGTTGCGCGGCGTGTGCACCTGGAGGCGCCCGCGGTGTAGTGCCGCCTTCAGTAACGTGGCTAGAGCAAGGCGCGCGCGGTACCTTGGCCGTCTTGTCCCCGCGGAAGGTGAGCGCGAGCAGCTGCGTGTTGCGCGGCGTGTGCACCTGGAGGCGCCCGCGGTGTAGTGCCGCCTTCAGTAACGTGGCTAGAGCAAGGCGCGCGCGGTACCTTGGCCGTCTTGTCCCCGCGGAAGGTGAGCGCGAGCAGCTGCGTGTTGCGCGGCGTGTGCACCTGGAGGCGCCCGCGGTGTAGTGCCGCCTTCAGTAACGTGGCTAGAGCAAGGCGCGCGCGGTACCTTGGCCGTCTTGTCCCCGCGGAAGGTGAGCGCGAGCAGCTGCGTGTTGCGCGGCGTGTGCACCTGGAGGCGCCCGCGGTGTAGTGCCGCCTTCAGTAACGTGGCTAGAGCAAGGCGCGCGCGGTACCTTGGCCGTCTTGTCCCCGCGGAAGGTGAGCGCGAGCAGCTGCGTGTTGCGCGGCGTGTGCACCTGGAGGCGCCCGCGGTGTAGTGCCGCCTTCAGTAACGTGGCTAGAGCAAGGCGCGCGCGGTACCTTGGCCGTCTTGTCCCCGCGGAAGGTGAGCGCGAGCAGCTGCGTGTTGCGCGGCGTGTGCACCTGGAGGCGCCCGCGGTGTAGTGCCGCCTTCAGTAACGTGGCTAGAGCAAGGCGCGCGCGGTACCTTGGCCGTCTTGTCCCCGCGGAAGGTGAGCGCGAGCAGCTGCGTGTTGCGCGGCGTGTGCACCTGGAGGCGCCCGCGGTGCTCGCGCTGCAGCGCCGCCTTCAGCCGCGACATCTCGTTCTGTTCGCCGTGCACCAGCACCTGCCGATAACACGCACTAGAGCCAACCTCACACTTATTTGGTAACTGTTCACCGCGGGCTTTTACTGATAGAGCAAGCACGCAGCTCCTTCAGATCAGGTTAATAATTTTGCGACTACTAGAAATTCACGACGAAACCGACTCACCACATGGGGCGGCTTCAGTATATTAATAAACTCGGACGTCTGTTGGTAGTCTGTGTGGGCGGAGAACGATATGTAGTCCACCGACATCTTGAGTGGTAGCTTTTGGCCCGACATGGAGGTGATCTCGTCGGGCTCCGACAGGATCGTCTTAGCTAACGTGCCTTCTACGCAGTAACCTAGATAACACATTTATATTGAGTTAAAAAAGCGAACTTCTATCGAAATATACATATTATAAGACTTAATTTTTGAATATGGATCGCATAATATATGATTTCCGGATTATCATGCCATTTAAACAGTAGAAAGAAAACGGCCCTTCCGCGCCGATAATGGTGCCATAACTTCTAAGTACCATAATTATTCAATTATCGTTAACGTCTTATGGTAGTCGGTGTTGACCACCAACAACTTGAGTGGTAGCTTCTATCCGACATGGACGTGATCTCCTCGAGCTCCGACAGCATCGTCGCTCACAAATTTCTACCCTCTCCTTATAATATTAGTACATATTGCAGGCTCGTAAAAATACTCAAAAATCGAAAATATACTTATTAAGTATTATCATGAGATAATCGACCATATCGTGGACAAACTAGATAAAAAGAAAAAAGTAATTGCTATATTCCTGGACTTGCAAAAAGCTTTCGACACGGTCTCTGTCTCACTCTTATTGGATAAGCTTGCGAGGTTAGGCATTCGTGGTATCCAACATAAATTATTCACTGACTACCTTTCTGATAGATATCAGAGAGTTAGAATCGGTGAAGCTACTAGTAATAACCTTCCTCTCAAATTTGGTGTGCCACAAGGTAGTGTGTTAGGCCCCACCTTATTTCTCACATTCATCAATGATCTTTGTAATATTCAGTTAACTAACGGCGAAATTGTAGCATTTGCTGATGATATCGCGTTGATTATTCAGGGAGACACTTGGGATGAAGCCTATGGCTTTGCACAAACAGGTTTCGACACTGTGTTCTCATGGCTGAAATGCAACGATTTGACACTCAACTTTAATAAAACTAAATATATACCATTTGCAATAAAAAACGCCCCATCTAATTTAAATACACATTCTATTACGGCGCACACTTGTGGGCATAACCAATCTTGCAACGATCATACTTGCAATCGTATAGAATATACATCTCATAATAATTATCTTGGTGTTATTATCGACAGTACTTTAAGATTTAATTACCACTTAAATCTTCTTTCTTCGAGAGTGCGCAAACTTATAGTCATTTTCAAAAAACTACGTCACATAGCTGATCAAAATGTCATTAAAATGGTCTATAAGTCATTATGCCAACCTATATTGTCGTACTGTATATCAGTGTGGGAGGGTGCATCTAAAACTAGCTTGATAAAGGTAGAGCGTGCCCAGAGGGCAGTTCTTAAGGTAAGCCTCTCGTTGCCTTTTTTATATCCTACAAAGGATCTTTATCAACTCGCGGTTGTTTGACTGTACGCCAGTTATATATATTAAGTGCTACTATAAGACAACATTCCTTATTGCCATATGACTCCTGATGTAATAATAGATGATTAAAGTTATAAGTATGTTCTTCAATTGGAAATCAATGGTCACACACACACATACACACTCACACACACACTACACATGCACCATTCATTTTGCATTCAATCCACGTCATGAATGAAACATATATACGTATCGAGAGTTCGGAGAGGCTGGTAATCTGTCATACAGGTCCTCCTAGTACGGATAACAGTCTCTTACACAGACTCAACGTCACTGCAACAACATACACACCTAGAATAATATCTGATTTGTAATTGTTTCTGTGTGAGAGAAAAATAAATAATTTTTGTATTTGTATTATTAATTTAGAGAATAACAAAATAATTACCAGCTATAATGACTCCATTCTTGGGGTCGGTACACCAAGATTCGAAGAGCTCCCTCGACAGCCCTGATTGCATCATACCGGGAGAAGCCATGATCACGCACGGCCCTATATCCTCGAAGTGGTCTATACCCTAGAATTATCAGCGTTATTGATTTTGCATCCTTGTTATCACCCTGGTGTTGCTAGCATCAACAGACTGTGGTAGCTGTTTACCGTCTTAGATGGCTTATAATTATAAACCTATACTCTATTCAAGAAGCCTATGAGACACCGTGTAAAGAAACCAAAAAGGATACAGTGGAGCGTCGGATATCCGAACGTCGATCAACCGAACGACCGCTTAACCGAACTACCTATTACGCCCGTCCGACTCGCGTTGGGCGTAGGCAAAACTGCGTGACCTAGCCGCTCGTAAACGAGTAGGCTTGCTTCGGCAGGTAAAGATTGAAGATTTTTTTTAAACTTTCAATTGTACTTACCTAGTACAGGTTTTATTACAAGCCTGTTACTATTTGTCATTAAATATATATTATAAATATGTTTTTCATTCGTTGTACAAAATATATAAGCGTATAAGTATAATATATATTTCGCACATAATATGTGCGAACCAATACAGTTCAATTATCCGAAAAATCCTGTTTTCCGAACACCCATGTCCCCTGATTAGTTCGGATAATCGACGCTCTACTGTACTTTTATATGCCACTTTATATTTGAGAATATTGAATGGAAATAAGTGTTGAAGTAATACACTAATGACACTGTAAAAGGTATTTCATTGTATGCTGTTTTGTTTTGTATGAATTTGCATTCGAATAAAATATATGTGTCTATAATGTTTTTCTTAATTTGTATAAAATTACAAACTACATAGCTGATATCCAAATAAACCTAAACAAATCCCAATTCTTAAATGTGAAATCCATTTCAATGCCACCAAATTATGTATCGCTGGAGTACCTACACACAATGCAAATATTTTACTATTACCTGGCAATACCATAGACACAGCAAAGGATCTTTAAATTGATCCTCGTTTAATAATATGTTGAAAATCCTTACAGCTAGATAATGATAAAAACAAAATTTAAACCTACTTTAAAGAAAGAAGATGGTTCGCTTCGAAAAAAAATCGTTGAAAGCAGTACCTACTCTATTTAAAGTTAAGTAATTGTTCAAAACAATACTACATTAAAATAAATTACTGGAACTTTATACCAACGAGACCATGAGACTAAAAATGTTTTGAACTCAAAGCTGTTATTTATACAATACAAATATGGTTGAGGTCTCTGTTTGCAATATCAAATAACATTTACCTAATACTATCTATCCATCCATCAGCCTTTCAACGTCCACTGCTCGACATAGATCTCTCCAAGAGAAGAGAGAACCTAATGCTATGAAAGCTTTTTTGAACACAGTGGTGTGCAAAAAGAATTGGGTTCCGCACAAAAAGAACTAGGGTAGCAAAAGTTAAATTATATGCAGACGGAGTCACGGGTAGCGGCTAGTTAATTAATAAATATATCTTACCTTAAGATTGGAGATATGTCTGAAGACGAACGGGTTGTTAATGGCGATCTGCCGTCTGATGCGGTCGTTCATAGCATTGACATACGTTTGGTAGACCGCCATGCATTTCTTGGCGAGAGACGAAGCGTAGTATATGGGGATGTCTTGGAGCTCCGGGTGGAGCGACCAGTACTCATCTAATAAACATTAACAGCAATTATAGCTCTGACGTAACGACCAGTTCGAATATACGGTTACCTAGCAACAGTCTGTTTTTAACAATCTTGTAACCTAGCAACGTAATGTTACTATCATTTTCTCTTGGTGTGCAATTGACTTAACGATATTTTCTACGAAAACATTAAATTTAGTAGTATTTGCTTATATTTAGAGGGAAATATCTTCAAAATGGCGTATAAATATGAATGTTGATAAAGTATTATGGAATTTATTTCAAAGCCACGAAAACATCTGGGAAGTTTTGGGCGGCCAACAAGCATACGGCCCACCTGATGGTAAACGGTTACCGACGCTACCGTAAGCTAAAGACGATAGCAACACCAGAGGCATCGTTCGTGCGTTGCCATCTCCAAAGAAGGTATAGGAAGTGTATAGGAAGGACAAGAAGGATACGGAAGGATTATAAGGAAGGATAGGGAGGAGCTTTGGGCCTCCGACGCTCTCACTCACCATACGAAACACAATGGTAGGAGAACCTATTGTTATTTCACGCTGATCTTCTGTGTCAGTGTGGTACTTCCCCAATTGAACTCCATCAAAGAAGCAGTAGGAAGTAGAGAAATATATATGTTGTTGCTTTTATATTTACTTCAAGGACTTGGCAGGCATCACCCAAGGCGGTAAAGAAAGAATGTGATATAGAAATTGGTAGTTCTTAGTAACTGCACCGTTAACTTAGTGGCAGAGCATATGAACCAGTGTTCCAAAATACGCGGGTTGTTCGCAGTAAACATTTTCTTTTTAATTTTTGTTTTATGTTTTCATTTGCACACTTCGTGTGTCAGTTCTTTCAAGTGGGCCACCATATCATTATCTCATTTATTAAATTTTCTCTTAGCCAAACTATAGCTATATTTTTTTATTTTGATGTGAATCATCTAATGCGGAGGGAGGGTAAAAACCGGCTGTTAGCGTGGCGACGCTTTTATTTTATTTGTCCCGTTCAAATCTTGCAAGTTAAATTTCACACTTCCCGGTTTCCGATTGAGTTGAAATTTTGCACGCATATGTATATCGCGTGACAATGCAATATTACGATGACATGGAGCTGATCTGATGATGGAGCTGGAAGGTGGACATGGGAACTCTATAATGAAACGGCGCAACGCTGTCGAGTTTGGGCTTGTTTGATTTATCTTGACGAGTACTTTGTCTTTAGATGGTATCCAGGGTCTGATGATGATGTTCTTGTATAAAATTATGACATGTTTAAAACATGTCATAATTTTATACAAGCACACTTTGAAAATGTTATAATAATTTTATTTCTACAAAATAATTTAGATGTATTCACATCTGGTAGACGTCCCGCGACATCTATTTTTTTTTTATTTCACAGTTTCGTTAAAACAAGAGGTAGC
This sequence comes from Leucoma salicis, assembly GCA_948253155.1. Classification (NCBI taxonomy): domain Eukaryota; kingdom Metazoa; phylum Arthropoda; class Insecta; order Lepidoptera; family Erebidae; genus Leucoma; species Leucoma salicis. The sequence continues at coordinate 23,090,620 of OX411820.1, read as the reverse complement.
AGTGAAAGTTGTATCATACAACTATTAATTTCCATTACCTTTCCTTAGTCTAGATGAATGTGCGTAGGTGTGCTCATAACACGGTACAATACCGAATCGTGGACGCTTTAGGGCCGGATTCGACGTCGAAAATTCATAACATCCTTAATAGCACCCCACTTGACTAAACGGTAAAGGCATTTTCTTCCAATTGTTAAGGGAATTCGTAGCCATGGAAGATATATACAGGGTGCAAAAAGTTGACCATGGAAGATATATACAGGGTGCAAAAAGTTGACCTTGGAAGTATATACAGGGTGCAAAAAGTTCATACCAAGTATGAGCAGTAGTTCCTGAGCTCGTCCTAAAGCAAAAACGGGGATGAGGCACCTCCCCCCACGTTGTACGATTTCACTCACAAGCCCTGTGAACCTGCTTTCTCTTTCTTCTCTCTTCTCATGGATGTGGGTGCCGTATGTAGACTCCTAGTGAGAAATGTCATATTAGTGATGGCTTTTTGATAATCCTTTTCCTAAATATTATAAATGTGGAAGTAAGTTTGTTTGTTTTTTACTCTTTGACATTGTAACTATTTGACTGATCATCATGAAATTTTATGTGCATAATACATATAGTCCGAGGAAAGAGCATAATCGTTTTATACAGAAATACCACTCCACACTATCCTGTACGTTGTCCCGAACGAAGGGGTGTACGGTTAGGTATATTTTTGTCCGCCTTAACAAAAAATGTTATACCGAAATAATGGTGTTAACTGTTGAAGGTGAACTGTTTAGTTAGTTTTACATAAAGATTACTTACTAGTTTTGGGGATTCGAACTCACAACCTCTGGTGGTCTATAGGTACACTACCATACACTCAGTTATTGCTGCTTTGTTCGAGCAGTTCAAATTCTCCACTGCCTAAGAAAAAAATAACTATATGCTGAGCAGAACTACGCCAGTGCTACCAACTTACAGTAATAAGAACATCGGGGTGTACGGTTGGTATTTCTGCTGCCATCAAATGTCGGTCTTCTTGTCTTGAGAAGTCACCAGTATACAATATCTGAAAAATAATTAAATAAATAAAAAATATCTATTATTAACATACAAAACTGTTGTACCTGTCAATAATATATATATATATATATATGGCTACTCGGTTCGAGTATTTGCCAATGACTTATTAAGGATATATTTCTTCTTCACAGATAAGTTTAATTCATCAGTCATATTCGAAGTCAAAGTCATGTAAAATTAGTCACAGCATAGTCAATCATGCCTCAGTAAAGCGGTGGCGACTTTACTAAAGCTTCTATGGAGTTTTGGAGAAAACACAAAAAAAGTTATGCCGCATCACTTGTCAACACTTAGGCACATACACAAATAGTTAATAATCAAAAGGCCACCACTTTTACAGATTACCTAATACTTGAAATAACACAAGTTTAGGAATACAATGCAAAGCGACGACATGATCTTTATGTTCCCGCCAAAATTCCAGCTGTCAAAGTTAAAAACGTTTTGAGTTAGAAATAAATAAAAATATTTAATAATATATTATAGAAACGAATTGAGAACTCCTTTTTATTGATGTCATATTTTCATGATATCTCCATCCATCCATCCATCAGCCTTTCAACGTCCACTGCTGCTGCCCACTCCCTCGGTATTCCCTCAGTCAGCTCTTACGACTCCCGTGGGTAGAGAGGGGGGTGGGACAATTCTAAAGCCGGCCCCACACGGCCAGTCATGATATCTATGTTTATGTAACTCGCCTGCTGGACTATACACATTTTTTTTTATATTTATTATTTTACATAGCATCACGCCTGTATTCCCGGAAGGGGTAGGCAGAGGTGTATTACACACCCACGATTCGCCAGCTATGTTTAAGTCCCACGTAATAGTACGTGTAGTAGACACGTATTGACGTCTACTGGGCACATTTCCAAACTCCGAACTGCTACTGAGAATTTTTCTTTTTAGGAAAAAGCTCAATAACATTGCCCGACCCGGGGATCGAACCCGAGACCTCATGATTAGCAGTCGCATACACTACCGCTACACCACAGAGGCAGTTATTTTATATTTATCGTATTCTCCTAGTTTTCTAAAACTCACCTTGACTCCAGCAATTTCGATCATAAACATGGCGGCCCCGAGCACGTGCCCAGCATTGTACGCCCAGAACCTCACCCCCCGCACGTCCTTCTCCTCGTGGAAGTTGATCGTCTCGATCCGGTCCATAGAACCTTCTAGATCAGACTCTGTGTACAGCATCTGTTCTGTTGATATGTTACTATGGAACAATTTATTTTTAATTAATATCTAAACACAGCACTTTCCCCCAGGGAATAACCCTTTTCTTTTGTTAAGACGGGAAAAATGTACCTAACCGCACACCCCGTCGTTCGAGGTAACGAACAGGGTAGAAAAAACCCGCCGTGTGTGCCTCTCGAAAGAGTCTGCCTAGTCGCACTGAACCCGCAATAGACTACTAGTCCATTGAAATGTTACAATTTAAGGACCTAATATTGCATTTTTTAGAGGACGCCATTTTATTTTTGTGTGGGGGTCAATAAAAGCTTAACCCCAAGTTTGTGGGGTTGCCGTCCTTGTCCCCCGGCCGCCATCTTGGAAAACACCTTTTTCGCGATATCTCAGAAACTATGCGTCCTACAAAAAATTCGTATAGACATAATTTGTAGCAAATCGCTTTGCCTACAAATATGTTCATAAAACATTTTATCTTAAATTTAAAATTAAAGAAGAAGCCAGAACAGATGTTAGAGTAGCAATAGGAAATGGTGTGCTAGAACAAGTGGATGAATTTGTATATCTCGGATGTGGATTCAGTCGGGATGGAAGGTACACCACTGATGTAGAGAGAAGAGTGAATGCGGGAAATAGAGTGAACGGAGCATTGGGACAACTTCTCGGCAGTCATCACCTCAGCCAGAAGGCACGTGTCGCAATACACAACGCAGTGCTTGTCCCAACGTTATTGTATGGAAGCGAGAGTTGGATATGCAAAAAGGAGAGTAAATCAATGCGGTCGAAATGCGATCTTTGTGGAGAATCTGTGGAGTGAGGCTGATTGACCGCATTCGTAACAATGACGTAAGAGAGCGAGTAGGTATGAAAGAGAGCATTGGTGTAAAGATGCGAAAGGGAATGCTCCGATGGTTCGGACATGTGGAAAGAATGCCGGACGAGCGACTCGTACAATATATTTGTAGGCAAAGCGATTTGCTACGAATTAAGTCTTTACGATTTTTTTGTACGACGCATAGTTTCCGAGATATCGCGAAAAAGGTGTTTTCCAAGATGGCGGCCGGGAGACAAGGGCGGCAACTCCACAAACTTGGGGTTTAGCTTCTATTGACACCCCCACACATGTCCCAAAAATAAAATTGGGTCCTCTAAAAATGTAAAGCTCATGTAATATTTCAATGGACTATATGCCTAAATCCCTCGTGCCCAGTAGTGGGGGAGTAATCGGTTGGAAAAAAAATACCGATTTCAGAGATGCAAGGAACTATGTTAAAATAAAACACTTAAATAGAGTCCAACATACCTCACTTTTATATAATCAGAGACAAGCCACCTATAGATAGCCTTTGTGGCGTGCGTCATAAACACACGACCTTTAAACGAAGTCTTCGTCAGGAACCATGGTAACGCGCCACTGTGGTCTAGGTGGAAACTAAAGAAATAAATAAAATATAGTTTAAAAAAACATTTTGATAAATTTTAACCCCCTCTTAAGTTATAAAACTTAAATACTTCCTAACGCGTTTTGTAGGTTTTAGTAAGATTTCCTCTTACAATATTTTTGTTTATACTACATATATGGGTAGTAAACAAGCGTACCCACCTGTTGGTAAGTGGTTACCGTAGCCTATAGACACTAGTAACACCAGAGACACGCACATTGCCCTCTAGGGATAACGAAGTTTCGGCCTCAGGCATGTACTAAAATTTGCATACCCTTAAAAACGTGCACTGTGATTGAGTATTCCTAAAGCAGTGATAGCTTAATGGTAAAACTCCCACTCCAAGTGGGGACCTATGTCCAACAATGGGTTGAATAAAAAAGTCTTTTATGTGCCAATGCACATAGTTGTAGATTACAAGTTCTAAGAAATCTAACCATCTAAGTACATAATGAGAACAGAGACATACTTACTGTGATATTAAAAGCAGATCCACTTCATCGGCTTCTATAAGGTCCACAAATGGTAGAGCATCCATCCCCGACAGACCAGGATGTATACCACAATCCAACTAAAAATACATACAATAAAACAGTAGAACCTAGTGTCTGGTCATTGAAAATATCTAGTAGCCAGAGCTTCACTTGGAGAAGACTCAGTTATGAGATGATTCCTTACTTTTCTATTGTACAGTCACATAGAAACTAAAGGCTTTTGCAATCATCTATTTGCCTGATTCTACTAGTAAATCAGGCAATATTTAAGAGTAATATAGAAATTTTTTTTTATAAAGGCAAATCCCTACACCAAGGAATAATCGTTGTATTGCAAGGCACTTTACAAACATACAATTTCACGGACAGAAAGTACACCCAGATAGTGTCCTGTGGACTCATGGTTGTCCTGTGAACCATTTAGCACATAGTATAGATTGTGCATACCTACCATTATTTTTTTTCCTTTGAACTCCAGCATTATACAAGACCTGCCTACTTCCTGCCCAGCTCCCCTAGAAGAAGTGTAAAATAACTGAGTTATACTGCAGACATTGTAGGTACATCCTAAATATCTCAAAAAAATAAGCATTTTTAGAGGAAATATCCATAAAAAAACTTATATAAGGCATATGAATGTAAAGATCTCAGAATAATCATAAACTAATTCTCAGCGTACAGACCATCTAATTTGGATTACTAGCTAAAATATACACAACAATTCTGAAAATCATGAACTTTCTGAATCGTTCAGTACTTTCATACAAGATTCAACCAAAATATAAGGATATTTTAGTCGAAGACAGGATTGAGGAACTAATTAATCATAGGATAACTGTTAGAGTACATTATAAAATCCTAATAATGTAGCTATCTAACAAGAAAAATCTAATATTTACAGTGGTCTTATAGTCAGCTGGTCACTCTCTTCCATAGGCACCGGGTCGGTACCTTTCCTCGGGTTCGTTGTCATTGTGAGTTGATACGTTTACTAGATTATCACAACAAAAAACATTTACTAATGTTTACACAGCAATGCGATCACTTATGTAGCCGGTAAACACAACACAATTTATTGGATAAACAAAAACAAGAGAGGTTATAAAAATGTTGCCAATTATTGATTGTTGCCAATATGCAAAGCTTAATGTTCCAATCTACATCATTACCTACTCTTTGCTACTAAAAACATACTAAAACTACGAGATCCGGCTGCAAAATCTCTATACGTTCATCACGTAGATACTCAAACTCTTTCTACATTCATTTTTAAACAGGACAATACATTGATAACAGGCTGCCAGTCAAAAAGTGCCCGCAAATATTTAAAAAAAATATTGTATAGCTGATGTAGGGACAATAATTTTACGTGATAACGTCGTATATATGTTGATCTCGATAGATGCGTCACAAGCCGAACACTTAGGCCGTTCGCGCCTCTCTATCTATCTCGCTTGCACGCTCGGCTCAGGCGTGACACATTTTCGTGCGATATAAAATTTTTATATGACAGACTTCAACTGCGACTTGTTTGATGAATTAAACTTACCTGTGATCAGAGAATAACGATGTTGTTTCTGTTAGGCTGATAGTTCTGCCAATGCCTTAAACAAATAAAAAAAAATTTGACATTGACACTAAGCAAAAATAAAACATGGAAATGCTTTTTATAGGTTATGTACTATGTTGTCATAGTCAAGTCAATATTTTATTAGATGATTAGAACTAAGAATACCTATTAAATAAAATGGATAAACAGAAACTTTTTGATAATGACTCTGAAGAGGAAGTATCACTTAAGACGGAAAATGAATACGCCAAAAAGTACGACAAATGGCGTGAAAAAGAAGAACTTCACAAATGTATGTTATTTTCGTTTATTTATCAGCGCAACTGACAATTTAGGGAGCCTCCAAAGTAGAGACCATTTTCAGAACACCTTATTGTTCAGCTGCCAAGCACGGGCTTTTCCTTGAAATGAGAGTGATTTTCTGCTATTTTACTCGGGCTCCTGGTCTCAATTATTAGCTTAGGTACTATTTCTAATATTTAATTATCACAACAATTTCTGATGTACGAGGGTATATGATATTTTTTCTTTGGATAAAAGTACACAATAAAACTTAAAAATCTAATTAAATATGTTGCAGTGGAACAGAAATACGGCTCAAAAGCATTAGATTCTGATGCATCAATATCATCAGATAGTGAGGATGAGAGTGATGAACCACTAGAAGTGTCTGAGGAGGTGGAGACACAGTTCCTGAAGACTTTAGCTCTACTTAAGACTAAAGACCCTAGAATATATGACCGTTCTTTTAAGTGTTTTGATGATGGTGAAAAAAAGGAACCAGGTAGTTATATTGATTTTGTTATCCTATCAAGCATAATTATGTGTGTACCTATAACATACAATACCACTTCCTTGACACTCTTAGGATAGAAACTCTGTTGTACCCTGTTCTATGAGAGTTGTATGAATATAAGAGGTATCTTTTAATAGATTCCTTTTATTTGAGATCAATGGTTCCTGTGGGATGGCTATATTTGCATATAATATAGTAAGTTTAATTTTGCAATTAAAATTCATACTATTTGATGGAGCGATTTTTTTCAAAAATTTTAGATCTATTTCTTGTTTCCATCAATTGCTAAAAGAAATAGATCTAAAATGTTTGAAAAAAATCGCGCCACCAAATAGTATGAATTTTAATTGCAAAATTAAACTTACTATATTGGATGCATGTAATGCTTGCCGGTAGATGGCGTTAGTCGTAAGACAAATGTGATTAAGAATTTGGGATGATCAAAGGATCAGTAGGATAGCTTAGTGGTTTAGAGCACTTCCCCAGATTGGAAAAGATGCATGATTGGATTCCCGCTCATACTGAAAATCTCTTTTTCTTTATTCACAAATAATTTGTACTTTAAAAAGTAGCGGAGCATGTCATTTGCTAAAAGAAATAGATCTAAAATGTTTAAAGTGAGGTATTATAGTCCATGAGTCGCAGGCACAATCTAGTTTATAATATTAGTAAGGATTAATAAGAATATACCACAAAGGCACAAGCATAATATGGCCTGCATGTTGCTAAGCCTATTATGTAGCCTGTAGATCCTAGCATCATCAACGCATCATGCCTAGTCAATATCTGGGAAAGGGATAGGACAAGTGGTACAATAATATGGGGGGTACATGAGGAGGAGAAGAATGTATGATCAATACTAGATAAATATTTTAGAGAAAGAAATCAAGAAAACAACATTAACTTTTGCTGACAGTGATGATGATGATGATAACGATGGCAACATATTCAGCATAGAAAAGAAGGCGGAGATAGTTGAAGATACCAAAAAACAAAGGAAGATATCTGAAACTAAGGTTTGTTTGTTACAATAATATATTATAAACAAGTCATAGAGAATAATGCTTGCACAGAACTTTCTAAATACTTATACCATAAAGAATCATGGCTTGGGTCTCAAGAATTCAAATTGGGGCAAAATTTTGTATGTACATGCAGCTACCCATAGCCATAGCTTTCCTACTAAATGTATTCTTTTCTTTATTTATTTAAAAAAAAACAGCCTGCACTATGAAATAATGTTTGTACTGCAGGGGACTTTTTTAGGGGAAATTTTATTTTGCATAAATATAATCTGGGTTCTGGAACACAGAATAATCTTTTTATCCTGGAGAAATGAATGAAAGTGTGATAACTGTTCTTCCATAGAGATAAAATTAATGTGTTATACATAGAGTGATGTGTTTGTATAATATTGACCCATTATTGAAGTCTATGCAGAGAAAGTCATAGACCAAATCTACTTTCTTTATATTTTCCAGGAAGGCAAAATTAAAGAGTATCTAACAGGGCAGGCAGAGCACATAGATGATCAAGTAGAAAGAGACTTGGCTCCACTCAAGGCTCTCTGGTCAGATCCTAAGCTGAATGAAGGAGAAGCTTTCTTGAGAGACTATATATTAAACAAACGGTAAGCAGGACTTATTATTATGTTGGGCATAAACATTCAATTCTCATGTAACCACATATTTTGTTGGATTAGCTGGATTTTTACCAACTTTATTTATTATATATATATTATATCATTATGTTTTTTAACCAAATTGACTATCGGTACATTGAAGTGCTGAAGTGCTTGTATAGAAACGCCACCATGACAGTCCATCTTCAGGACAGGAGTACAAAACCGATCCAACTGCAGAGAGGTGTTAGACAGGGAGACGTTATGTCCCCGAAACTCTTCACTGCTGCATTGGAAGATGTCTTCAAGCTCTTGAACTGGACCGGATTCGGCATCAACATCAATGGCGAATACATCACTCACCTTCGATATGCCGACGACATCGTGGTCATGGCAGAATCGCTGGAGGACCTTAGCACCATGCTCAATGATCTCAGCAGGGTTTCCCGACTAATGGTCTCAGAATGAACATGGACAAGACGAAAGTCATGTCTAATGTCCATGTCATTTCAGCACCGGTCCTAGTCGGGACTGCGCTTCTCGAAGTTGTCGACCACTATGTCTACCTGGGACAAACAGTCCATTTAGGTAGGCACAACTTCGAAGAGATCAATCGACGAATCCAACTCGGCTGGGCAGCGTTCGGGAAGCTAAGGAAGATCTTCTCGTCCAATACTCCACAGTGTCTGAAAACGAAGGTCTACGACCAGTGTGTGTTACCAGTGATGACATACGGAACAGAGACGTAGTCTCTGAATGTTGGCCTCGTATCAAGGCTCAAAGTCGCTCAGCGGGCCATGGAGCGGGCTATGCTTGGTATTTCCCTACGTGATCGAATCCTTAATACGGAGATCCGTAGGATAACGAGAGTGACCGACATAGCCCGCCGGGTTGCCATGCTAAAGTGGCAATGGGCAGGCCACATCGCTCGACGAACCGACAACCGTTGGGGAAGAAAGGTTCTCGAGTGGCGACCACGTATCGAACGGCGCAGCGTAGGACGCCCCCCCAACAGGTGGACCGACGATCTGGTCAAAGCCGCGGGGAGCCGTTGGATGCGGTCAGCACAGGACTGCTCGCTGTGGCGTTCTCTTGGGGAGGCCTATGTCCAGCAGTGGACGTTGAAAGGCTGATGGATGGATGGATGGATATCATTATGTAATAACTACAGCCGCAATAAGTCTTTGAATGCAGGTGGCAAAGGACTACTAGTATTAGTGCTCTCTTGAAGAATAAAAAATAAAATTAATAAATATTCATGAACATTTAACACAACATCCTCTGGTCCCAAACTAAGCTTAACGCTTGTGCTATGGGTACAAGATTACGGATATAATACATATATAACTTCTTTTTTTTTGTAAATACATACATATAATAGATAGAAAACACTCGGATGCAGTACAAATATCTGTGTTACACAAATAATTGTCCTGAGTGGGACTCGAACCCACGACCGACGGAAGTCGGTTACACTACTGATTACGCCACGAGGCCCGTCAAGAAATGAATCATTGAAGAAAGTCCAGCAATTAATGCCAAAAGACTGATGGTGGTGACTGTCTAAAAAGACATCCCATCCATGCCATGAATTTTGTAAGAGTAACAATTATTAACAATGTTAATATTACTGCTAAATGAGAAAAAACAACCTTGTAGCATGGTAGGCTAGGCCAGATTATCTACTTGTGGAGGGAACTTGGGACATCCCACTTCTGAATATATTCTTTAGGTGTGAAACATCTAATGTGGAGGGAGGGTATAAGCCAATTTATTTAATTGTTTTTAACGTCATCTGTTGACAAAAGCATGTGCCTATGAAGCATAACGTCAATCAATAAACCAATAACAGTTTTAAGTCATCTATGGATAGCAAGAGGGTGTTCAAGTTCATTGCCTTTATGTCCATTTCCATTATTTTACACATCTCAATTTTATTAACACATTGAAAAAGTTACGATCATTTTATTTCTACAAAATAATTTCGATGTTTGGGTGATCATAGTCCGGAGCGTGCTCGTCGCGATCCCTGCCAGCCTGTAATCCACAGGCTGCAATCCGGCTCGAATGTGTACCGCAGTGCGGGTTAGGGCGTGCCCCAGAGGCGACGTGTACCGATCCGCCCCCGTCGGTACGAACAACGGCCAATGCAGCGATGGGGGCCGCCACCCATCACGCCTTGCCCAGTTTGGCGAGTCGAGGGGATCAGAGTGTCGAGTAGGCACGTGGAATGTAAGAGGTGGTGTGGAAGGTAAGTTACACGAGCTGGTAACCGTCGTGTCGGACAGACGGCTTGATGTGCTCTGTGTAACAGAGACCAAGCGAAAGGGTAGCGACGCCTGTGATCTTCCTGGTGGCGGGTTAGCTCTGTGGTCTGGTGTACCGCAGAGCGATCGGGCCAGCATGGGAGTGGGGGTGTTGCTGTCCGCTCGCTTGGCCTCAGGTGTTACGTGGTTGAAATTACGGATTGTTTGATCCCAGACTTCTATGGGTCCGAATAAAACTAGGTGTCACCAGGGTCTTCATGGTCGCAGCTTATGCTCCCGTAGTCTCTTCGGTGGCATCGGATCTAGAGAAGTTCTGGGATAGTTAGGGAAGTTCTGGATTTGGCAGAAGCTAGTGAACGCGTGATCGTATGCGGGGACTTGAATGGATGGGTTGGGACCAAGCGTCCAGACTTCGAGGACGTGCTTGGTTCATTTGGTGATAAGAGAGTGAATGATGCAGGTAGGCTCATTGCGGATGTATGTATGGAGAGAAATCTTATTGTGTCAAACATTTTTTCAACATAAGGACATCCATATGTATACATGGAGAAGGAATGAACAGAGAAGTATGATAGATTTAATTCTGGTAGACAGTCGCCTCCGAAGTAAAATCCTGGATACAAGAGCCTACAGGGGTCCCACTGCCAACACAGACCACTATCTCGTTATTGCGAGATTTAGTGGTCTGTTCAGAAAATGGAGACACTGGCGAGAGCGTGTCCACTTCGGAGGGCTTGAAAGAATAAAGATTGAAAGGTTGCAAGAAGAGAGTGTAAGAGCAAAGTATGTAGAGGGTGTCCGTGAACGGCTGACAATGGCAAGTCAGCCGGGATCTGACATAGAAGAATGCTGGAGAGTATTGAAAGATAGTATGGTAAATACAGCGAAAGAAGTATGTGGATGCTCAAAGAAGCATAGGAAAGTGAAAGGTGATGCATGGTGGGATACGGAAGTAGCAGCTTCCGTAGACCAAAAGAAGAAAGCGTGGCTGGACTATGTATCTTCTTTGAACCTGAGTGCAAGTATGAAAGAACAGAATAAAGAAATATACCGGCAACGTAAGAATGACACCAAAGCCCTAATGAAAGAGAAGCGTGATAGAGCAAATATGATTGCAGAAGAAAGGCTGACCAAAAACTTCGAGAGCAACACCAAACTTTTCTGGAGGGAGATGAAGAAATCTCGGAGTGGTTGGTCGGCTTTCAGAATGAATAAAATAAGGTCTAAAGGTGGAGACATTCTTACGCAAACACAAGATGTGTTAAGCCGATGGAGTGAATATTTTGGAGATATGTATGCGGATGTTCAGGGTGATGCTGGTGCCACATGTGGTCTAACAGATCAGCATTCGGTTCCGGCATCCTCTGAAGACATTAGTATCGATGAAGTTGAATGGGCGATTAGAAGTTTGAAAAATGGTAAGGCAGCGGGTATTGATATGGTGTCTGCTGATATGATCAAGCTTGGAGGCTCATGTGTCTGGGAATCCTTCCTGATGCTTCTCAATTTATGTTGGAGCTCAGGAATGGTTCCCAAGGACTGGAGAAGCGGAGTCATCGTGCCCTTGTTTAAAAACAAGGGTTCACGTTATGATTGTGTAAACTACAGGGCCATAAGCTTGACCAGTTTGGCAGCCAAAGTGTATGGTAAGATTATTGAAAGGAGAATGAGGATGGTGTCTGATGAATTTTTGTGTGAGGCACAAGGAGGTTTCAGGTGTGGACGAGGATGCATGGATCAAGTGTTTTCTCTGCGCAACATTGTGGCGAAGCATCTGGCTGTAGGCGAGAGGGTTTTCTGCAGTTTTGTGGATTTGGAGAAAGCATTTGACACTGTTGTACGAAAGGAACTTTGGGACATTTTGCCGGAGTATGGTATTAACGGTAGACTGCTACAAGCGGTGCAGTCTAGTTGGACATGGACTGCAGAGCTTGTGTGCGGCTGGATGATGGAATGTCACCCTGGTTTGATGTCAATATCGGCGTTAAACAGGGCTGCGTTCTATCAGCTGAGACTGTTTATCATATATCTGGATAAATGTCTACAAAGGTTGAATGAAATGAATGTGGGAGTTCAGATGGGCGACTCAGTGGTTAACTCGCTGCTATATGCAGACGATGCGGTCCTATTAGCGCAGTCTGCGACTGACCTGCAAACCCTAGTCGACTTAATGCCAGAAGATTGTAAGAAAAGGGGCCTACGTGTGAATGTGAGCAAAACCAAAGTAATGGTTTTTGAAAGAGAAGAAGCCAGAACAGATGTTAGAGTAGCAATAGTAAATGGTGTGCTAGAACAATTGGATGAATTTGTATATCTTGGATGTGGATTCAGTCGGGATGGAAGGTACACCACTGATGTAGAAAGAAGAGTGAATGCGGGAAATAGAGTGAACGGAGCATTGGGACAACTTCTCGGCAGCCACCACCTCAGCCAGAAGGCACGTGTCGCAATACACAACGCAGTGCTTGTCCCAATGTTATTATATGGAAGCGAGAGTTGGTTATGTAAAAAGGAGCATGAGAGTGAAATCAATGCGGTCAAAATGCGATCTCTGCGGAGAATCTGTGGAGTGAGGCTGACTGACCGCGTTCGTAACAATGACGTAAGAGAGCGTGTAGGTATGAAAGAGAGTATTGGTATAAAGATGCGAAAGAGAATGCTCCGATGGTTCGGACATGTGGAAAGAATGCCGGACGAGTGACTGGCTAAGAAGATATACAATGCGAAAGTGGAAGGATGTAGGTACAGGGGGAGACCGAGACTTATCTACCTAGACCAAATTGGTCATGTATTGAAGGAAGGTGGAGTCAGGAGTCTCCGAAACCGGCGAGCGTGTATGAAGAGAGTTATGAATGTTGAGGAAGCAAGAGATGTATGCAAGAATAGAGCCTCTTGGGACTCTGTTCTTTCTGCCTACCCCGCAAGGGAAATGGCGTGATGATAAGTTAGTTAGTTAGTTAATTAATTTCGATATTTTCACATCTGCCAGACGTCCCGACATGTCTAATATTTTATTTAAAAGACTTAAATTGAAAAATGTTTTGTTTGTTGCGAACTAAATATTGTAGAAATATGGCTTTGATAACAAAACCATTTGTATTTTTAGTAGTAGTGTTGTCTCTATATCCTGTTACTTGAAATCTTTTTTTCAGCTATCTAGATGAAGGTGATGTTGGTGAAGCGGAAGACAAGATTCGAGATGATGAGGAACTGGAGGCTGATGAAGAGAGAGTAGAGGAACAGGGGAAATTCGAGCGAGCTTACAACTTTCGCTTTGAGGAACCTGACCAGGAGTATGTAAGTGGCATGTTGTATCTTCAGCGATATAAGTACATACTTGAATACATTCCAGTGACGGTACCTATAGATGAAGATAATTCTATTACTGTCTGCTCAGTCCAATCTGTGACTCAAAAGAAAAGTGCAAACAAATCCCTTGCATATCTGATATTTTAGTTTATTGCAAATAAAATACATTTTTTTTAATTTTTGAAAGTTTTCCAAGAATTGGTTCACAATATTATACGAAAAGCTAGAGCGAGCATTAGTTTTCGTACGGGGGAAGTGGTTACCGCCACTTGTTCAAGAATACCAGGACCATAACCGCTGCCCGCCGTGAAGCCATTCCTACACTTGAACGATTGTTGTGTTGGATATCATCTTAATGATGCATACTAGTTAATGTATAGGTAATATATTTTAGTAGGAACAGTAATTATAAAGATAATGTGAACAAACAAACTTTCGTATTTTATCATATTAGTAAGGAATTCAACACTTTAATCTGTCCACATAAAATAACCATGAGTTAATAAAGAAGCTTTGCGTAGTAAACGAAAAATCTTGGTTATTACCAATTTAACTAACAACTTTTTATATTTGTAACACTACAATAAGTTAACCTGGCAACACTAAATTTCAGTTAAAACGTTTCCCGCGCACGATGAACTACATCCGTCCGAAAGACGATCGTCGGTCGCGTAAACGCACTGAGATCCGCACTAGAAAAGAGGAAGAAAAACAAAAGAAGTTAGAGGAGATCGCACGGCTAAAGGCGCTCAAACTAAAGGAGATACAAGAGAAAATAGCCAAGATTAAAGAAGTCACTGGCAATGACGATTTGGCTTTCAAGGTATACGACATTTTGATCCTGAAGTGGTTGTTCTGAGTCTGGGTGTACTTTGGATTTGTGACATTGTATTGTTGGTAAAGTCCCCCGCGATAAAAGGATTATTCCTTAGGGCAAGGTATTGTCTTTTTAAAAAAATGTGCGTTGGCAGACTACACAAGCCGGCGAGAAAGTCTCCCAAATTTTTCCTTTACTAGGCATTGATTATTTTGTGAACAATTTCACACATAACATGGCCAAGTGGTAACCATCGATTCCTCCTGCATCCATCGACTCCCTGTGACTTTGACCAGATCGTCGGTCCACTACTGTTTTTTAATAAATTAATTATTTTTCCAGGAAGAAGATTTAGAGAGTGAGTTCGATCCAGAAGAGCATGACAAAAGAATGAAGGAGATCTTCGATGAGCAGTACTATGGAGATGCAGATGAACACAAGCCCGTGTTCCCTGAACTCGATGAAGAGTTGGAGATTGGTTCGTTTTTACTTAGTCTTGTTTGTGTGGGAAGCTTTGTAAGCCTAGTCATCACCATCATCTCCTTGACCTTATCCCAAATTTTTATGTAAGACTGACAACCTGTATCAACTGCCAGTAAGTTATTTGACAGTCAGGACCCACTGTTAAACGTCACTTACGTGGAAGTAGTCAGATATAGTTATTTGACAGTCAGGACCCACTGTTAAACGTCACTTACGTGGAAGTAGTCAGATGTCCACAAATAGGTGTCACTTTTTGGTCACCCACGTAATTATTCTAATAGTAACTGCCTTTGTGGTGCAGCTGTAGTGTGAGTAACTGCTGATCATGAGGTCTCGGGTTTGATCAGTTCGATCGGGCAGTGTTAATGAGCTTTTTCGTAAAAAGAAAAATTCTCAGTAGCAGCCCGGAGTTTGGAAATGTGCCCAGTAGGCGGCATTAGACTCGGTCCCCTATTACGTTGGACTTAAACATAGCTGGCGAACCGTGGTAATAGACCTCTGCGTACCCCTTCGGGGAATACAGGCGTGATGTTATGTGTTTTAGTAAGACCAAATAATTGGTCCCTACCTGGTGATCTACAGGTCTCGAAAATTGTTTTTTTACTGTCTATCTGTATACTGGTATAAAGCTGGAACAAAGCTGCATCTGCACATTTAAAATGAGATAAAATTACTGTATTAGGCGATTTAAACGTCTCTAAAAACAAAACATTTTATTTTTTATTTGTATATCTTAGATGTGGATTCAGTCGGGATGGAAGGTACCCCACTGATGTAGATAGAAGAGTGAATGCGGGAAACAGAGTGAACGGAGCATTGGGACAACTTCTCGGCAGTCATCACCTCAGCCAGAGGGCACTTGTCGCAATACACAACGCAGTGCTTGTCCCAACGTTATTATATGGAAGCGAGAGTTGCAAAAAGGAGCATGAGAGTAAAATCAATGCGGTCGAAATGCGATCTCTGCGGAGAATCTGTGGAGTGAGGCTGACTGACCGCATTCGTAACGACGACTTAAGAGAGCGAGTAGGTATGAAAGAGAGTATTGGTGTAAAGATGTGAAAGGGAATGCTCCGATGGTTCGGACATGTGGAAAGAATGTCGGACGAGCGACTGGCTAAGAATATATACAATGTGAAAGTAGAAGGATGTAGGTACAGGGGCAGACCGAGACTCGCCTACCTAGACCAAATCGGCCATGTATTGAAGGAAGGTGGAGTCAAGAGTCTCCGAAACCGGCGAGCGTGTATGAAGAGAGTTATGAATGTTGAGGAAGCGAGAGATGTATGCAAGAATAGAGCCTCTTGGCACTCTGTTCTCTCTGCCTACCCCGCAAGGGAAATGGCGTGATGATAAGTTAGTTAGGTATCTGTTTGTTTATTCGCACATCCTGCAAAAACACTTGAACGGATTTTAATGAATCTGTTTGATAGCTCTTGATTAGACTTAAAAACTGGTATTTTATCCCGCTACTATATCGGAACTTGAGATATAACATAAATCTAATTCTTTCTTATCTAATTCTTATGCATTGTGTATTTGATACTTCAATTCTTGAGAAAGCGTATAGGCTATTAAACATCACGTTACAAATCTTAGGAACCGCGTAAAAGTCACAGATAAAGTGAAGCGATGCGGTACAAGGGGTTGGGAATGTCAATTCCGCCGGATATGAAAACCGATCTTTACCGAAAACAGCTCAAAATTATGCGCGCAGTTTTACAAGTATTTTCAGACTAAATTCCATAAGATTAAACCTCAAATTCACCGCAAAATTGAGATTTGGATGTTAATTGCTTACAGAGAATTGGGAGCACTACCAGCCCGAACATTTGGAAGGTGTCCAGCAAGAAGATGATGGACCACACTGTGAAGACGAAGATTTTAATGTAAGCTACTATGTTATAGAGTAAACAAGGCGCGCCAAATGGTTAGCGGTCACACATCGCGTATACGTGTGGTAACAGACTAATAGTACAACTATCAATTTCTTTCCTGCGAGTGTGTTACGAGGCGACTAAAGGAAGTAAGCAGCTGTTACCCATTCCATTACTGGTGGTAAGGTATCAAGTACGTAAACTCGTTATTTAGTAATGAGCATTGCAAATAAAATTATATTTTATTATCTATATCTTATGCAAATAAATACAAAAGAATTTAATAAAACAGCTAATTAGATATATAAGTTTTCTAAACATCAGTTTCTGGGTTTAAATCCCGGACTGGGCAAAAAGAATATGTTGCCGATTTACAGAGTGATTTATATATATATGTCTACTTTCCCTTCAAAATATCTAGTTATTAGACATATATAAGAGATAATATCCAAACATAATAGATGTTCTGTATTCCAGATGGATGCAGACTACAATCCTAAACAAGCCCGTGAGAATCTTCTAGAAGAAGTAAAAAAGACTCTTCAAGGAAAGAAGCGAAGAAACAGAAAGAAGAAATCCAAGTTAGCGCAGCTCTTAGAGTCGGAGAAGCCCAAATTTGTCCCAACTATAGCTGATAAGACTTACAATGAGTATTTAGAAGAGTATTACAGGATGGATTGTGAGGATATCATTGGTGGGGACCTGCCCACCAGGTTCAAGTATAGGGAAGTGGTGCCCAATGATTATGGGTTGACCGTTGAAGAGGTTAGTATTAAATGTTATAATTGTAAGACTATAGTGGTTCAAATCTGTGGATTGTGGGTTAGATTAGAATTGAAATTATTTATTATTATTATCAACTGCACAACTGTAGTAGTAATTGCAATAACCACCTCTTATGCTGAATGTTTAAAAAGCTTATGATTAAAATATTTTATATTTCGTGATTATTAATCACAAAAATAGTCGTATTTTTATAAATTGCTCGCGTACAATAATAATAATAATAAAATAATAAAATTCTTTATTTCAGGCATAAAATCCCATATCACAAGGTGTGCAATAATTAGTTATAGGTAGACATTAGTTATAGGTAGACACATGTAAATTAGAGAAAGAAACAAATGTATAATATAAAATAAAGTACCTAATGTCGGAAAAAAACTAATTAAGTAATCAGTTATACAATAATAACCTCGTCATTTACGATTTTTGGCGCGGTGCACGCGAGCCCAATGCTCAAAGATGTAGCAGTCCATGCGCCCGGTCAATGATGCCAGTATCGTATTTTCGGACGCTCGCAACCGATCCCAGAATCTCGAAACTCGGGATCTGATAATCCCAAAAAAATCGTAGTCCCCGGCCACAGCAAACATGTGAGACGCACTGCAGAAACGTGGCAGTTTCATCAGGATACGATATGCGTCATTGTATTGTATCCTGATAACCCTCATTGTCCTCTGGGTATACCGGATCCAGAGCTGACACGTGTAGAAGCATAAACAATATGCTCGGAACAATGTCACCTTGACATCACTTGTACTCCCAGCAAATCTGCGCGCAATCATATTGCTGCGCACCGCCATGGATCGCCGCTCTCTCAATATCGGCGTCGTCACTCAGGTCGCTTGTTAATATATGGCCCAAGTGTCTGAACTGCTCCACTCTCTGGACTATAGCCTCATTGAGGAACACTTGAGGAAGCCTCTCCGGACCTTTGCCTGCTCTGAAAACCATAAGCTGGGTCTTCGATACATTGTATTGCAAACCATGATCTTTTACATAACGTTCACAGATCGCGATCAACTTATTCAGTCCGCTAATTGAGGGACTGAGAAGGACCATATCGTCAGCATAGCTCAAACTATTGAGACATGTGCCTGCGACGTTGCATCCAACTCTGGTATTTCTCAGTTCCTCAATCAGCCCATTCACATAGATGTTAAAAAGATCCGGAGAAGTTACCCCCCCCTGGCGAACACCGCATTCTAGTTTAAGCTCACTAGACGTCGCGTCGCCCCATCTCACACAGTTACTTTGGTTTTCGTACCAATACTTCAAAAGCTGTGTTGTAATCTGCGGTACTCCCGATCTCTCGAGTTTCTCCCATAGTAAATTATAATTTACTAGATCGAATGCTCGGCTTAAATCGAGGAAACACGCATAAACGGAAGTGTTTCTATCAGTGTAGTATTTGACTGTAGTCTTTAAACTAAATATTGCAGCATCAGTCGAAAGATTGGTACGAAAACCAAATTGTGCATCGTCAATCCTTAAGTTAGATTTCAAGTCAGGGTGGATGATCCTTTCGAAGATCTTCCCTATTATTGTACCCAGTGAAATAGGTCTATAGTTTTTAGCACTCGACAAATCTCCGGTCTTATTCTTCGGTACAGGCACTACAACAGTCTTCATTATATTTTTAGGTAGGTAAACAAGGCTATAACATGTTGTAAATAATTTCGACAAAATGACATAAATATTGTGATTCGCATACAGAATATGCTGGATGCTTAGGCCATCCCATCCAGGAGACTTGCCTCATTTCATTAGTTTCACAACATGTGCAATTTCAGCCGGTGAAATACTAATACAATTTCGTGTTTTGTCATCTAGTTTATTCCTGGAATTCGCCAAGGAGACATTACAAGGAAGCGGTTTGACCCTAAAATGATGTGAGAACCATCCATCCATCAGCCTTTTAACGTCCACTGCTGGACATAGGTCTCCCCAAGAATGAGGAATAGTTCCGTAATCGCCACGCTTGGCAGGCGGGTTGGTGATCGCAGTGGATGTTGTTAATACTCGAAGGAGTGCTGCTGCCCACTCCCCCGGCATTCCCTCAGTCGGCTCTTACGACTCCCATGGGTGGAGAGGGGTGGGACAATTCTAAAGCCGGCCCCACACGGCTAATGGGCGATGTGAGAACAACTCAGCAATATTCCGTGTCTCGTTGATATTATCTACGCTTGTTGACAAGCTGGGTTTCAAATTTAGCTTTTTAGTTGCATTCCAGAATTTCGGGAATTTCTTATTAGCTTGGTGAAGTGCTAGTATGTCAAGTTGAATATTGCTTTCATTGTTCTGACACCACTTCAGTTTATTCTTAAAATCGCTCCTAGAATTTTTCATTTTCTCGAAGATTGTGCCCGACTTTGGTCTACCAGCTAGAGTCCATGCAGCATAGCTTATTTTAGCTTTATCATATTTGGCCTTGACATGATAGTTCCACCCCACAACTTGTCTAGTACGCCCACGTGCACCACGCTTACAGTTACTACTAAGAGTCGCTACATATTGTAGTGACTTCATAATATTATCATAGAAATTATCTATTAAACCTAAATGAGATTTACACAAACCTTTTAGACAGTCTTTACAATCAATTTCATAATGGATTTGGTTCAGAATATCAGATGACAGCTGAGTATATAATCTATTTGTGTTTGGTCTCTAGTCCGCCAGCGAATGGATTGTAATGTGTCCATTTCAGAATTGACAATAGCTTTACCTACTATTATACCTAAATTGCACTTTAACGTTAACGGTGCATGATCCGACCAATCCACACCATGGTCTATTTTAACACTAACCACCGTGCGTCGAGCTGCAGGTGTAATCAATATATGATCGAGCCAACTGCAGGTTCCATGAGCTTCACTAAGATATGTGAAGGATTCCATCGGCAGCAAATCTTCATCCACACATATTAAATCGTTGTCTTTACAGAACCTCGACAACTGCCCTCCAAATGGTTTTTTCGGATCTGCATTGAAGTCGCCTAACACCAAAAAACTACTTTCCAGAAATACGCTCAATTTGCTACTTGGTACAACTATTTTGAAAGAATTGAAGGACATCTCTTGGTGCTGCGTTAGCCTCTCCACACTAATAAAGTTCTCCCCCATCTCCAAAATATGAGCTTGGATGTCTGACTCAGTAACATTTTTGCTCGTTCTTGGCATGTAAATCACGCTTTGAGTATCAGCAATCTGGATTTTACTAGCTGCTAGAGTTCCTCTCATATTTATCTTTCGTATTGCGTTTCTTTTACGTTTTTCTACCAGTATAAACGGCTCTTCATCAGAAAGTAACGATGTTTTTGTCACATCAGATTTTGAGGGTAGTTCAATATTATCATTTAATGAAGTAAACGATTTCGAGTTTTTCTCACATGCCACTGGCTTCCGCTTACGAGTAACTTTCGTTTGGCGATACCGGCCAGAGTTGTTTACTATAATATCACGATACGACGGCGTATACTCGGATTGCGTATTAGTGTATGGCCCAAGAGCAGGCGTTTGCGGCGATCTCTGTTTAGTTCGGTAAGGCGTATTTTGTGATGAGTTAACAAACTGACCCTGGACTACCATCGAGGATTGTTTACTTATAGTATTCCGCAGATCTTCCATGTCAGAGTTGTATTTTAATTTTAGAGCACTCTGTTCCGACCGTAATAAGGTAATGTCTCGCAGCAAGCGGGTGACATCCACATAGTCGAATGACACCGGCGGAAGACGATTAAGGTCTTTCGCTACGAAAGATGGCTGCACTGTCGGTTCAATTTCTTTTAGCACTCTAATCACATCCTTGATTTTTTTCTTCTTTTTATCATCACCTTTCCGTTGAACGTTTTTAAGTCCGTTTCCACAATTGTCATATAGCACATTTTTACCGGTTTCTATCTCGAGTTCACTAAAATTTGACGCACACATTTGCACAATACTTTGTTCATCTAACACGTCAATTTTATTTTGTACAAAGGACAAAAACTCATTATTACGATAGACACCATCTCATAACTTGTACTATACACGGTAGTCAAAGAAGGTAGGGAGTCACATTGATACAACCGAGCAGCTCGACGGCGCAGGGCGGAATGACAATATCTTCACCAGAATTATTTAAGTTATTTCTTGTTGTAAATGGAGATGGTTTTATTATTTTCTAGATCTTGCTAGCAGATGACAAGGAACTGACTCAATGGGTGCCTTTGAAGAAGATCTTGAAACACAGACCTGACAACGTTGAGAAGGGCGACGCCAAGACTTATGCGCAGAAGGCAGCTGACGTGAGACTCAAAAAGAAAATACTGCCTAGCTTATTTAAAGATCTACCCGAGTGAGTATTTTACAAACAACTTTTACACTAAGGAATGGTCCCCTTACAAAGACTATTTAACGAATGGAAAGGGAACCAAAATAAAGTCTATTTAGAACAATTCGTTGGTATGTAAAGAGGGTATTCAAAAATACCTGGCCGGTGGACAGAAGATTTGTGATATTATCTATCAGCCTCAAGTGAGGACTTGACAACTACTGAGCATGTCATTTGCATCTAAACTTTTACAATATGAGTTTTGAAATTCTTGCAGGGAACCAGAAATAGTAGTACCAATAGAGGAAACTAAAAAGAAAAAGAAGAAGAAAAGAAATAAGAATAAATCTGCAGTACCAACTGATGCTGATACAAGTCATAAAAAATTGGAAGGGACAGCCATTGAAAGCATAAATGACAAATTATTGGAAATGGATAATGAAGTTACTAATACATTAGAACCCACAAAGAAGAAAAAACACAAAAATAAGAACACAGAAGTCATCAAAGAGGATGAAGAGCAAATTACCAAGGATGAGAATGAAAGTAAACAAAAGAAGAAGAAGCAGCACAAAGTTGAAGGTTTTGTGGTTGAAGAGGTGCCAAGTGCTGCACCCAGTCAAGAAACTGGTGTTGATGGTAATTTAGTCAAAGATAAGAAAAAGAAAAAAGATATATCAAATATTGAAGAGGTTGAGGACATAAATAATATTGTTATAGGAAAGGCATCTAATGATAATTCTACAGCAAATAATGTTTCAAAGAAAAAAGAAAAAAATCTAAAACGAAAGGCTAACTTTGATTCCGAACAACCTAAAAACAAGAAAAATAAAGGCAACAAAAAGAATTTCAAAAATAAGTTTAATAAAAACACTGGATTTAAAAATAAAACGAAAGGCCCAGTTAACCCTCTTACTAATTTGTCTGATGAAAGGTTAAAGGCGTTCGGCTTGAATCCTAAAAAATATAAGAACTTTTTGCATTTCAAAAAATATTAATTTAAGTAAATATCAGTCATGCACTGTAAATAAAATTATGACGTTATAAATACGGTTGTTTGTTCTATAAATACAGTTTTGATAATGTGAGTTCTCACCAAATCGTATCGACATCGCATCGTTTCATTGTGATTGGTTGAGAGATCACCGTGATTGGCCGAGGGATTGTTGCGACATCACGCGTCGGTTTCTCTATTAATCACAAGCAAGCCGACATGATATCGATACGATTTAGTGAATTACATTCTACGGGTCCAGAGTACACTCCCAAGTCCTACGGAATCAATTTTTGTAGAAAAGTACAATAATTTCAATAAGCAGAATATATGTTACGTTGCCTATGTAGGGATCGTGTTATGCAAGTTTTTTTGTTATGCTAAATGATTTGTTGAATGTAAATAACCTACAAAATTTTAGTGATGTAGAATGGCGATTCACGCGCAAAGCTGAGCGCAGACGGTGCTATCGGCGAGATGGTCAAAAAGAAAGACTATGCTGTGTAGCCACAAATACTTACGCTATATTCCCTCTTTTTTAATGTTGGATCTTTGGAAAATAAATGTCATCCATCCATCTATCCATCAGCCCTTCAACGTCCACTGCTGGGCATAGGCCTTCCCAAGAGAACGCCACGAGCTGTCCTGTGCCGACCGCATCCAACGGCTGTTGTCGGTTCGGCGGTTGTCGGTTCGTCGATCGATGTGGCCTGCCCATTGCCACTTCAGCATGGCAACCCGGTGGGCTATGTCGGTCACTCTCGTTCTCCTACGGATCTCCATATTACGGATTCGATCACGTAGGGAAATACCAAGCATAGCCCGCTCCATGGACCGCTGAGCGACTTTGAGCCTTGATACGAGGCCAACATTCAGAGACTACGTCTCTGTTCCGTATGTCATCACTGGTAACACACACTGGTCGTAGACCTTCGTTTTCAGACACTGCGGAATATTGGACGAGAAGATCTTCCTTAGCTTCCCGAATGCTGTCCAGCCGAGTTGGATTCGTCGATTGACCTCTTTCTCGAAGTTGTGCCTACCTAACTGGACTGTTTGTCCCAGGTAGACATAGTGGTCGACCAACTTCGAGAAGCGCACTCCCGACCAGGACCGGTGCTGAAATGACATGGACATTAGACATGACTTTCGTCTTGTCCGTGCATTTTGAGACCCACTAGTCGGGAAACCCTGCTGAGATCTTTGAGCATGGTGCCAAGGTCCTCCAGCGATTCTGCCATGACTACGATGTCGTTGGCATATCGAAGGTGAGTGATGTATTCGCCATTGATGTTGATACCAAATCCGGTCCAGTCCAAGAGCTTAAAGACATCTTCCAATGCAGCGGTGAAGAGTTTCGAGGACATAACGTCTCCCTGTCTAACACCTCTCTGCAGTTGGATCGGTTTCGTACTCCTGTCCTGAACACGGACTGACATAGTGGCGTTTCTATACAAGCACTTCAGCACTTCGATGTACCGATAGTCAATTTGGCACCGATGAAGGGACTGCAGCACCGTCCAAGTTTCGATCGAATCGAAGGCTTTCTCGTAGTCCACAAACGCTAGACACAGAGGCCGATTATACTCCTCGGTCTTCTGTATAATCTGACGCAGTCTTGAAGTAAGTCGACCCGACCGCGTGGACAGTTTGCACGAACCTGCTGTTCAAATCGCACGCTGATTCGCACTCATCTAATAGGCATTGGAAGCGATTTTGTAGTTCGACCTGAAAGATCTCGTGGTTCTGGTATTGGGCAGGTGTTGGTCGGAGTGGAGACTTCATCAAGCGTGACCTCTCGACTTTCGTGCTAATATTCAAGATGCCCCTGACTAGTTGGTGATCACTCCCAGTTTTAATCCTGCTGATCACTGAGACTTCATTAAATATGTGTCGTTTGTCCGACAAGATGAAGTCAATCTCGTTTTTTACTGAACCATCAGGGCTTATCCTAGGTTGTAGTTAGTATTGTTTATATATTTTGTTATATATTATAGTAATATTTTATTTTTTCAGTGTAACTACTCGTCTTGGTAGATAATGTCACGACTTATTTCAATTTATAATTTCACATAAATCTGTCAAAAAAGTCATGAGTTTCATTGAGGGCGCCACGCATTTACATATAGTAACACTGAAAGCACATTATAAATACACGTGATACTTGAATAATTTTCTAGAACTAATAAATTAAAATTTATATAAAAAATCTATTACATCATTATAGAATTAATTAATTAATATAATAAAATGTTAGTTCCAAAATTTTCCGGGTTCATGAGATTTTTGACAAACTATAAATACAATTATATTTTATATCACCAGCTCCTTTTATTTCACTGAACTACTTCGATGAATCGAATAGACCCATTCGATATCTCTACCGCCTAGGCCACACTCATCGCTATAACTTGGATATTCGCGTTATTGCGATTTTTGTAGCCCAATACTCATGATTAATTCGGCAGTTCGGGTGAAGCCGCAGTGGAGCCTTGGAGTTTTTTCGTGTATCCTCCAAATCTCCGTATAAGCTTTCAGTAACGTCATCATCACTTTATTAAGTATGACTTTGCCTTGACTAATTTTATTTCACTATTTACACTATACTTGAAATAGGTAACACAAGTTTTGAAAAATAATATAGAGTTACTACATATTCCCGCATACTCAAACTGAGTAGAAAAAGCCGTCATGACAAAAAGAAAAAAAACACTTGACGTTTGACGTATAGTAGTAATTTTACGAGTTGACATTGACACTTGACAGTCCTCGAGTCCTCGTCTCGTCTCGTTCTTTAATTTCTTTTTCGGCGAGCCGTGTTTACGGAACAAGGTGATTATTAATAAAATAGTGTTTTTATAGTAAAATAATATAAAATATTCACTCAATTCTATGCAGTTGTGTATTTAATTACTTATTATGGCAAATTAAGCAGCAAGTACTATTTAGCAAATAAGATGTAAATGGATTATGTGGACATAACCTAAACCTTAAATATCAAAAAAATCAAAATATTTTATTTTGTCTCATATTTATACAAATACTGCAACATTGAACATATGCCTTTGAGTAGATCATGTCGACTTTGTCTATAAATCGATGTGAGTGGACATAAAGGCTAAAGCATTGCCCCGAGCATTGATTCCCAAGCGCGTTACAACTTGAGATCACCTCGTGGCGTTCTCTAGTTCCCTGCGTTTGCAACGGTTTGTGGCGACAATCCCCCCTAAAACAATTCACCAACAGGAATAGAAACGATTAAATATATTTTAAGCCGTATGTGATTAACCTTATACTTTATCCATTGCTCTAGGCCCGTATTATATTTGAATTGCGTTTGTAAACAAATAGATTATTAATTATCACGTTACTAGCTCGCCATCATGGTGAACAACAGAGTACCTTCGGTATTCTCCAAAACGTACGTGACGCCTCGTCGTCCGTTCGAGAAGGCGCGTCTCGACCAGGAGTTGAAGATCATCGGTGAATATGGTCTGAGGAACAAGCGTGAAGTGTGGCGTGTCAAGTACACGCTTGCAAGGATCCGTAAGGCTGCCCGTGAGCTGCTCACCCTTGAAGAAAAGGACCCAAAGAGGCTGTTTGAAGGTATATTCGTGTTGCTGACTAAAAATTTATCATGACCCCAACCCCATCTCATTCTGCAAGTTTTCCAAGTAAAGTAATGATGTTATTAAAACGGATAATATTACTGCAGGAGACTGTGATTACGATAACTTTTGTAGAACTGTCTGGTCAATGTAATATTAAAGGTGAACTGCTTTTCCACATAGGTCCTATGAGTGAGCTGTTGTTGCTGTAAAGCACAACAATTTATTTTTACTACTTATCAGCAAAGCCTAAAATGATGAACACAAAATATTGTGTGATATATTGTTTCATATTGTAATTCATTGACAGACTAGCCAATGATGTCTAAACAATCCTCAAACTATATATGACCACATTAAAAAATGATTCAATATTATGTGTCTGTGGTAGTTCTTCTTAGCTTGTTATAGAAGACGCATAGAATGTATTGTATATTTCATGATGAAAAAATCTGGCAACCTCTTATCAGAACTATAATGTTGATTCAAACTACTCTGATATCATCACTCATATATATATATATACAGTGTGTACATAATTATTAAGATCTTAAAAAAATGTGTTGCATTCTTCCAGGTAATGCACTACTCCGTCGTCTGGTACGTATTGGAGTGTTGGATGAGAAGCAGATGAAGCTCGATTACGTGCTTGGTCTGAAGATTGAAGATTTCTTGGAACGTCGTCTTCAGACCCAGGTGTTCAAGGCTGGTCTCGCTAAGTCCATCCATCATGCTCGTATCCTCATCAGACAGAGGCATATTCGGTGAGATTTTACTAGTACTAAAATTATATATGATTATAAATATTCTCTTTTAACCTCTGCTGGTAAAGTTGAAAAACTTTGGGTGAATAAAATATTTTATTAAATGCGATGGGAGTATGGGCCCTTTATACTTATGATATACTAAATGCATGTCTTTCAACTATATAGTTATTTTTATAATTATATCTATATAAAGAATGAGCTATCTAAAATATGTAATCAAGTTTATTATATAAACTCCTTTGGGAAGTAAGCAATGGCACAATAAATATTATATTCTGAACAGCATATAATGTAACATCATAAAACAGGTGATCCATGTGCAAGGTAGCTGTGGTTGCCTGGCTGTTTGTCTACATGTCTTAAAGACCACTTGCTCCTCACTTGTGAGGGTAATGTCTTGAAATGTCCTAGCTTTGATAGCTGACGAGAAGGTAAGGTGAAGAATGTATACATGATTGGTTACTAGTCAGTAGTGAATATATTCATGGGTCAGTCTGGAAAAGGTCCTATGGAATTACATTTGGGGGTTTTATAGTGATAGCAAGAACCTACTAGAAGTAAATATAACTTTTTAAGAAAATTATTATTCTATTATGACCAAATAATGCTTGGTCAAGTATAAATTTGGAGGAAGTTTTATATAAATATACGAGACATGGCTGTGCCAGTCAGTCACAAGCTAGTTAAGACAAAATATACTTATACCAATTTAGCAAGAGCTATCAAACAAGAAAGTTTTAATAAAATAGGTTCAGTAGTTTTTGGATATTGCGTAAACAGACAAAAATAAAACAATTTTCAGACACTATATTCTAATACAGTAATTATTTCTACTTCAACTACTTTAAGGTAGTCTCTATTACGGTAGATGCATGTAAATTAGAAGTTTCACCTTATTTAATTTTGTTTTTGTGTTTTTAACAGTGTCCGCAAGCAAGTGGTGAACATCCCATCATTCATAGTCCGTTTGGACTCTGGCAAGCACATAGACTTCTCATTGAAGTCACCATTCGGCGGCGGCAGGCCTGGCCGCGTCAAGAGGAAGAACCT
Organism: Leucoma salicis; assembly: GCA_948253155.1. Classification (NCBI taxonomy): domain Eukaryota; kingdom Metazoa; phylum Arthropoda; class Insecta; order Lepidoptera; family Erebidae; genus Leucoma; species Leucoma salicis. The sequence continues at coordinate 23,062,169 of OX411820.1, read as the reverse complement.
CCGCAAGGGACAGGGTGGTGGCGCTGCAGCCGATGAGGAGGAAGATTAGACTAATAAATGAATGTTTATAATGTATAACTTGAGCATTTTATTTCTTCTGGATATTAGTATGAATTTATAAAGCCTAGGGTCGCCTAGTAACACCACTGAAGTAATCACAGTCGCAAAGATCCAGTGGTCTGCCAATACAGGCGGAGAGACTGTACACGGCGGGTTTATTTAGTGGGTGAGAGCCACACTACCCTGTCCGTTGACTCAAGCGATTGGGTGTGCGGTTAGGTATATTTCTTCCCGAAAAAAAGGTTGCCAGATTAAAAGTAGCCTATAATATATTTTTAGGTTTGTATACAATTTTTAACGAAATCGGTTCAGTGGTTTAGCAGAGACAGTTAATAGACTGTATAAGTATTATGGTTTTTAGCATTTGACATGATGGCTATTTTACTAGAAACAAATTTTTGTGAAAGTGGGAACAAATTTGCTCTACGAGGCGACGATTTCTACTTACATCTTCCTCTATCCAGGAGGGCGCTTTAGATATCGGTCTAATTGCTGCTATAAACTATCGTAGAAGCCTGCAACTCCCAATTTCTACTTTCAAATTGTAGTCCCTCTCGCTTTTATCTACCTATATCTTAAATCTGACTGAGCCTGCGAGCTGTCAGTAACTTTGGTTCTTTGTCGGATTACCCCATTACGAATTCTATCCTTCAAAGAGACGCCGAGCATAGCCCGCTGCGCGACTTTCAATTTGTGGACTAGTCCCACTGAGTGTCCACGTCTCGGCCCCGTAAGTCATGGCAGGTAGGACGCATTGGTTGTAGACTTGTCTTCAGGCATTGCTGTAAAGGCGAAGAGAAGACGTGGCGTAGTTTGCCAAATGCTGCCCAACTCGATTGGATCCTGCGGTTGATTTCTTTCTCGAAGTTGTTTCTACCAAATTGGACAACTTGTCCAAGGTAGACATACTCCTGAACAACTTCGAGCATCGAACCATCGACGTAGGTCGGTCCCGGCGCGACATGTTCATTAAACATGATCTTGGTTTTATCCAAGTTCATGCCGAGGCTGACGTCTCGAGAGGCTCCGTTTAGGCTATGCAGTATTCCGCTTAACTGTTCCAGTGACTGCAACGATGACGATATCATCTGCAAACCGAAGGTGTGAGATGTATTCGCCGTTGATGTTAATGCCCCGCCCAGTGCAGTCCCGTGTCTTAAAGACGTCTTCGAGTGCATTGTTGAAGAGCTTGAGGGATATTACATCCCCCTGTCTCACCCCTCGACGCAGCTCGATCGGGTTGGTCTTGGAGCTGAACGGTCATTGCGGCAGTATCATATAGACATCTCAGCACCTCGATATAGCGCCAATCGATGCGACACCGCTGCAGAGCATCCAAAACCGCCCAGGTTTCGATGGAGTCTAAGGCTTTCTCGTAGTCCACGAAAGCCATACACAGCGGCAGATTATACTCTTCGGTCTTCTGTACAATCTGCCGAACAGTAGTAGTGTTTCATGTATTGACCTTATAATAATTTGTTGGTAGGTCAATGACTTTATCACAACATAATTATGCAGATTTAGTATCGCATTAGTTTATCGAGTTATATAAATATATACATGGAAGAAATAAGAAAAACAACCTTTCAATAACATTTATATTTAGTGTATAATTACAATTTTTGATAAGTAACAAATTATTCGTTATTATTAATTTATTCCCATCTTTGAGGTCTAGTTTAACTGACCTCCGCAACCCAGAGACAAGCATCAAAAAGAAACGTTCTTTGAGGCTGGTTTACACTGGGTACTCTGGGTAGTGACAATCTAAAACTATAACTACATACTAATAAAGTATAGAATAGGTAAAAGTATAACATTTAAAGATGACTACAACAATACTATTGCGTTTAATATAAGTATACCTATAGATTTTAGACTGAAAATATTGACTGCTCTAAGGAGCTGAATAAAAATACTTTCATGGAATGAAATAAAATACCTATTTAGTTACACAGTACACGCAAGGACGGATCCCACCTTACCATTACATGTGGGTTATCATAAAGTCGGGTTCAAGTGAGATAGACTGCAAACAAGAAATATTAATAATAATAAAAAATCACACCCAGCCTTTTTTTCTACTTTCCACCTCCAACCCCTTTCTTTAAAGTAATATATAAGATAATTTGCGAGTGATGCTGCTAATATTGCTAGTGTATACACGTATACAGGCATAACCGCTTAACTTCAGATAATTTAGAGACCCATCCTCCATAGTGTGAAAAGAAAATTAGTTGCACATACGCGTAAGCGATCAAAATACAGCATGTTTACCTCCCTATCAAGAATGCATGCAGGGGGAGGGTCATTGGTCATGACCCCCTCTGGGCTTGGTCAGATATTGAAAATTTCTGTTATCTTATCGATAAACTAGCTGCAACCCACTAGTTTGTCCACGTGAAATTTAGTTACTTTCTATTTTTGTGCGGATGCCTAGTTATTTATCCAAAATAGTAGTGCCCAGTTACTTCTTATACCATCAGTTATCTGTCAATAAAAGTCCCATCCCAAATTAGTCCAGCCGTTCCAGAGTTTAGGCGGAACAAACAGAGACATAAATACTAAAACTTTAAATGTTAGTATTTTGTTTTAGGTAACGTAAATACTTTCATACGCTTAATATTATTTAGATATGACATAGTAATACAGACACTTCCATTTTATTTTATTAGTATAGCTTAAAAACATACAGTCTATTGGAAGACAACTATTTTCAATCACCAACGTAAATGGACAGGTGTTATAAGATAATCGTGTGTATCTGTCCTTGACATCAAAACGGCCAAACGGATTTTCATTTATTATTTTTTTGAAGTTATACTTCTTTTGGCGCGTTAGGGAAAAATGATGAGAGTAAATTTTTACGATGCGCGCGCACACACCGTCACGAAAACCGACACCCTGAAGTTAGCTATTGTCAACATTTTAGTCTTTTTTGTGATATTTAAATAAACTTTACTAGATAATGCGTTATAATAAAACTTTCAATGTATTAAATACCTTTTTTCTATTGTTAGTGTCGTTTTTTCTACAAACGTAGAATAAGGCGAAAGATAAAATTAAAAAAAAAAGGTTTTTATCTTGTTACGCCAAAGAAGTATAACTTCTAACGCGTATACATAAGTACACACACACTTTTTTTTACTCCAATGATATTGAGGTGATTAGTAGCTATTATTAAAAAAAACCTTTAGCCGTTTGAAGATAAGTAATAAACTTTTTTCCACTAACTTACAGTATTAGTATCGTGTTTGGGGTCATTGGAATGGTGTCAATGAATACGTTATAGATAACTGGCGACCAGAGTTTGATGATGGAGTAGCCCTAAAGAGGGAGGTCGGACATTCGCCGGTTTTTAGAATTAGTAATTTTCTTATTTATATACTTTGGCAATGTATGGAAATTTGTACAATATTTTCACAGCTACAGTTAAAGCTATTAATGTATAAGTTTGTGTACCTACATAAAAGGGCCCTAATTTATACACTCTCTCTATCTTCTAAGCTGGTATTTTTCATTGTCTCAGTTGCCTTTTCCAAGGTTTCTCTTTCTTTGATCTGGTCGAGGCAGAGGTCCAGGATGCGTTCAAGAGCCCTCGCAGTTTCCGCCGAGGAGTAAATGTCCATCACAGGCACGTGGATGAAGAGTGTTCGCGTATTATCTATACTCAGCGATGTATAGTAGATATATTCACAAAGGTACCTGGATAACAGCAGTTTACTTAGTAATACTCCACTTTAAACACAAAGTGCAAAATGTGAAATCGAAAATAACAGTTACGAGCAGGATTTGAACCTGCATCTCCTGGATACTATTCAGATGCTTTGCCAGTCAGCCATCGTGACAATTGCTCCTGACTGCTAATTTCGATAACACATTCATACTTAACGTCTTTGGGTGACGCCTGCACCATCTGTCGGAAGTATTTTCATACATTATACCGACTAAGTAAACTTAATTTTACAATTAAGATTTTACCTAATAATGACGCAAACCCTATAAATATTTAGATATTTTTATATATATTTTTAGCATTTGACATGCTTAGCAACATACATTAAACACAAAGTGAAAAATGTGAAATCGAAAATAACAGTCACGAGCAGGATTTGAACCTGCATCTCCTGGATACCGTTCAGATGCTTTGCCAATTCAGCCATCGTGACAATTGCTCCTGACGATCGGCAGTCAGGAGCAATTAATAATTACCTATTATTCGGGCCTCGTGGCGTAGTCGGTAGTGTAACCGACTTCCGTGCACGAGGTCGTGGGTTCGATTCCCACCCAGGACAATTAAGTGTGTGATGAACACAGATATTTGTACTGCGTCTGGTTTTCTATCTATTGTATGTATTTACAAAAAAAAATAGTATATGTATTATATCCGTAATCTGATACCCATAGCACAAGCGTTGAGCTTAGTTTGGGACCAGAGGACGTTGTGTGAAAATTTCCGTGAATATTTATTCACATTTATTTATTTGCATTCTACATAATAATAATAATCTTTATTGTAAATCTTATCAACAAAATTCTGATTGAAGAACAGGTACCAAGGAATTGGACAAAATCAGAGATAATACTACTCTACAAAAAAGGCGATCCCACTGATATCAGTAACTATAGACTTATAAGCCTTCTACCATCTCTCTATAAACTGTTTGCATCATGTATATTAAATAGAATATCTTCCGAAATCGAGTCGCATCAAACATGTGAACAAGCTGGCTTCAGGAAAGGTTTCAGTACAATACGAGCCCCGATGCAAAATAGTTCGTCTAGTATGGAAAGTAGTGCAAAGCGTAAAATATAAAAAGTAAATATGTATTGGTAAAATAATTAAGAACGTTTAATAAAAACTACACCACAATTTGAGGAACATTTTAAAGTTTATTTTAACATAACTGAAATTCTTTCATGACTTTACATAACATAAAAAATTTAAAAAAATATTCTAAAAAACATAACGCAAAAGTATTCGTCTACCCTTGTCACTCACGCAAAATAGTTCGTCTACCACTTAGTTGTGTCACCTTTGCTCTCAATGACAGCTTTAATGCGAAGAGGCATGGTTGCAACCAACGCTGCACACTCCTCAGGCGTAATTGACTCCCAGACAGCCAAGAGTTTAGCCTTTAAGTCGCTCTTCGATCTTGATGGATTTTTACGGAGAACTTTTTTCATTTTCCACCATAGGATTTCGATCGGCGACAAGTCCGGGCTGTTAGATGGCCATTCGATTGTAGGGATGATTTTCGCCAGTAGCCATGTCTTTGTTGTCCTTGCAATATAGCAGGAAGCACCGTCCTGTTGAAAAATGAAGGAATCTTGATGCTTAAGTGACGGAATAGAGGGCAGTAAATTCTCTTCCAAAAGGTTTTGATACCTTTCAGCATTGATAGAACCATCCACAAACTGCATACCACCAACACCTTGTGCCGACATGCAGCCCCATATCATAAGAGTTACGCCGGAAACTTCACTTTGCGTTTGAGACAATCAGTATGAAATGCCTGCAATGAACGCAATAAATTTTGTTCCGAATCACTTTTTATAATGATACTACGCCACTGATCGGAAGTCCAATTTAAATTATCACGAGCAAACTTCAACCTCTTTTTCTTTTGTACAGCAGTCAACAGTGGTTTCTCCTTAGCGGTGTAAAATCCGTAACCCATTCTTTTTAGGACTCTTTTGCAAGTATCAACTGAGAAGTCTTTGTGAATCATGTCCTTCCACCTTCAGTGAGTTCTCCAGCTCGAGCACGACGATTATTTTTGATAATTTTCTTCAGGATTCTGTTTTCTACTGCACTTATGATGCGTGGTCAACCAGTTTTCTTCAAACAAGAAGTCGTTCTATTCTTGTTATAGTGCTGAATGATAGATTGGCCTGTAGACCTGGGAAGTATCAAGTCTTTAGATATTTGGTAACTTGATTTGCCAGCATCGACCCCACATACTATTCGCTTTCGAAGCTCTTCACACACGGGTTTGCCACGACCCATTGTTATTTGAAAACTAATGAAAAAAAACTGAAATTTTCTGAATTTATACTGTTTCACTTGACAAATGATACAGAATTACTTTTACAAATTTAAATTATGCAACATAATTGTACAAAGACGGAATAATCTTATTTTAACTCACCGATAGACAAACTCTTTTGCATCGATTAACAATTAGACGAACTATTTTGCTTATAACTTCTTCGCATTTAAAACAGGATATGTATAAATTTAATAAGCTAAAATAGTTTAATGGTTCATAATTAAAAAAATATATTATATTTATATATAATATATTTTTTTAATTACGCGTTACTTATATATAATATATAAGTAACGCGACATGTGATAGTAGAACAGCTTAATATTTTATATAGATATACAAAAACAATGAAGTTAGAAAAAATCTCACAGAGAAAATTTCACACTAGACGAACTATTTTGCATCGGGGCTCGTAGATCATATCCATGTAATAGAGCAAACAATAGAAAAATATATAGAGTTTCGCAGGCCACTCTATTTGGCTTTTATTGACTACAAAAAAGCTTTCGACTCTGTATCTCAAACTGGCATCTGGGAAGCGTTAATGAGTCAAAATATACCTGTAAAATATATAAATATCCTTAAAAATATTTACACTAACAGCACAAGTAGAGTTAGACTGGAAAAAGCAGGGGCGAGTATAAAAATAAGTAGAGGTCTGAGGCAAGGCGATCCCGTATCACCTAAGTTGTTTATAGCTGTTCTACAAAACGTAATGAAAGATTTACCTTGGTCCCTGCAAGGAATAAATGTGAATGGTAAATACTTAAGTAACTTGAGGTTCGCAGATGATATTGTCTTGCTGTCTGAGACTCCTGATAAATTAATATGTATACTATATGTGAACTAGAGGTGGCAAGCAAACTTGTGGGGTTAGAGATGAACCTCGATAAGACAAAGATCATGACTAATAACAAGAAAATACCAATCCTAACAATATAAATCGAAGAACGGCAATAACATGGAGAAAATTCTGGGATCACAAAGAGATATTAAAATCACAGTTGCCTATAAAAATAAAGAAATTAATCATGGATGCAACTATTCTGCCTTGTCTTACCTATGCCTGTAGACGTGGATATTTGACAAAAAAGCTACAACCAAACTTCAAACCGCCCAGAGAGCAATGGAAAGAAGCTGCTTGGGTATCAGTTTAAGAGACAGAATGAAAAACACTGACATACGTAATAAAACCAAGGTAACTGACGCTTTATCTTCTGCGTGGAGACTGAAGTGGAAATGGGTAGGCCATGTATACAGATGGCAGATGGACTTCAACTCTAACAACATGGCTGGGCCCACATGGTACTAGAAGCAGAGGCAGGCCAGCCACCAGGTGGAGTGACGAAATTGTGGAAATGGCAGGTAAGACTTGGAAAAATCTTGCAAAGAATAGACAAATTTGGGAAACTTTGGAGGAGGCTTTTACCCGTGAGGGATCCATACACAAGTAATAATACAATTGACGGACATTATTATAATATGACATGGATGTATGTAATGAATTTATTGTAATGAAATGTTTTTATATTTTTTTACTTGACATACAGATGCATGTTATAAATTTAAATTATTTCTTTATTAAATTAATTGCCTTACTATATATTCACTTTGGAAAAGAAAAATGTAAGCTATTGACGGAAAAAAATATATATTAATTTTGTATCAACCAATTTAGTGTATGGAATGAAATAAAGCTTTATTATTACATGTACATGGGCCGTGTGGGGCCGGCTATAGAATTGTCCCACCCCTCTCCACCCATGGTAATCATAATAGCCGACTGAGGAAATACCGGGGGAGTGGGCAGCAGCACTCCCTCAAGTATTAATAACATCCACTGCGATCGCCAACCCGCCTGACAAGCGTGGCGATTACGGCACTATATATGAGCACAAAACAAGAAATGGCCCCCAGTCACGGCAGCTCCGCTATTCCGTGGCCTAACGGTAGCAGGTCCGGTAACGGCGGAGCAGGGGGTGCGAAGAATCTCCGGTCGCGGCAAGGCTACCACAAAAAACGATCTCCGGCCCCGGTAACGCACAACGTTCGGACATTTCGGACCGACGAGAGAATCACCGAGCTGGAAGAGGAATTGAGCAAGATCCGCTGGGATATTATAGGGTTGTCAGAAGTCCGAAGAGAGGGTGAGGGCACGACAATCCTCCAGTCCGGGAACTTGCTTTTCCACCGGGCGGGCGACCACCAGTCCCAGGGGTGTGTCGGGTTTATCGTTTGCAGGTCTCTCGTAGGCAACCTGGAGAGGATTGAAAGTGTGTCGAGTAGGGTAGCGTACCTTATACTCAGAATAACCAAGCGGTATCCGTTGAAGGTCATACAGGTTTACGCACCGACCTCGACGCACTCCGATGACAAGGTGGAAGCCCTATATGAGGACATCTCGAACGCCATCCACTCGTCTAAAACCTACATCACGGTGGTTATGGGAGACTTTAACGCGAAACTAGGCAAAAGGACAGACGATGAGCTGAAAGTGGGGCACTATGGATTTGGGCAGAGGAACCACAGGGGCCAGATGCTGGCTGATTTTCTGGATAAGGAAGGCTTCTACATGATGAATTCCTTCTTCAAGAAGCAGCAACAGGATTAAAACTGGGAATGATCACCGACTAGTCAGGGGCATCTTGAATATTAGCACGAAAGTCGAGAGGTCACGCTTGATGAAGTCTACGCTCCGACCAACACCTGCCCAATACTAGAACCCCGAGAGCTTTCAGCTCGAACTACAAAATCGCTTCCAATGTCTAGATGAGTGCGATTCAGCGAGCGATATGAATAGCAGGTTCGTGCAAACTGTCCACGCGCTCGGGTCGACCTACTTCAAGGACCGTCGCGTCAGTAGAACTCGGGAACTTTCGGACCATACTCTCAAACTCATGGAAAGGAGAAAAGAAATGATAGTCCAGTCCTCAGCCGATTGGTCCTGCCTAAGGCGGTTGAACAGACAGATCTCCAAGGGTGTGCGACACGATATTCGCCAATTTAATACTACCCGTATTAAAGAGGCGATAGAGCGGAACCAAGGCTCGAAAGTATTCGCAAGAGATCTGTCTGTCGACCAAAGCCAGTTGACTAAGCTGAGGACCAACGACGGCACTGTCATTTCATTCCGAGATGAGATCTTGAGAGAGGTCCAGCAGTTCTATGGACAGTTGTACAGATCCCAGAGTCCTGCTGTTGGCTTGGTTCAAGACCCCAGATCCAAGCTAACTCGGCACTTTACTGAAGATATCCCGGACGTCAGCCTGTACGAGATCAGAATGGCTCTCAAACAACTAAACAAAGGAAAGGCACCGGGAGACGACGGAATCACTACATAGCTTCTGAGAGCAGGCGAAAAGCCGGTTCTAAAAGCTCTTCAGAGGCTGTTCAATTCCGTCGTTCTCGGAGGCGACGTTCCAGAGTCGTGAACCAGAAGCGTGGGGGTATTGTTCTTCAAGAAAGGTGACAGAAATCTCTTGAAGAATTATAGACCCATCTCGCTCTTGAGCCATGTCTATAAGTTGTTTTCGAGGGTAATTACAAATCGACTCACGCGCAGGCTTGACGACTTCCAGCCTCCCGAACAAGCCGGTTTCCGAAAAGGCTATAGTACCATAGACCACATAGACACGCTACGCCAGTTTATACAGAAAACCGAAGAATACAATCGGCCTCTGTGTCTGGCGTTTGTGGACTATGAGAAAGCCTTCAATTCGATCGAAACTTGGGTGGTGCTGCAGTCCCTTCAGCGGTGTCAAATTGACTATCGGTACATCGAAGTACTGAAGTGTTTGTATAGAAACGCCACCATGTCAGCCCGTGTTCAGGACAGGAGTACGAAACCGATCCAACTGCAGGGAGACGTTATGTCCCCGAAACTCTTCACCGCTGCATTGGAAGATGTCTTCAAGCTCTTGGACTGGACCGGATTCGGCATCAACATCAATGGCGAATACATCACTCACATTCGATATGCCGACGAAATCGTAGTCATGGCAGAATCGCTGGAGGACCTTGGCACCATGCTCAATGATCACAGCAGGGTTTCCCGACTAGTGGGTCTCAAAATGAACATGGACAAGACGAAAGTCATGTCTAATGTCCATGCCATTTCAGCACCGGTCCTAGTCAGGAGTGCGCTTCTCGAAGTTGTCGACCACTATGTCTACCTGGGACAAACAGTCCAGTTAGGTAGGCACAACTTCAAGAAAGAGATCAGTCGACGAATCCAACTCGGCTGGGCAGCGTTCGGGAAGCTAAGGAAGATCTCCAATATTCCGCAGTGTCTGAAAACAAAGGTCTACGACCAGTCTGTGTTACCAGTGATGACATATGGAACAGAGACGTGGTCTCTGAATACTGGCCTTGTATCAAGGCTCAAAGTCGCTCAGCGGGCCATGGAGCGGGCTATGCTTCATATGCTTTTTATGTCAAAGCCGCGGGGAGCCGTTGGATGCGGTCGGCACAGGACCGCATGTTGCGGCGTTCTCTTGGGGAGGCCTATGTCCAGCAGTGGACGTCGAAGGGCTGATGGATGGATGGATGGATGGACATGTACATCTTAAAATTCGATAACAATCTACATTAATCTAAAAGACTATGCTGCAGTTTTTAACGCCCAACCTCCGTGTTACAAAATATGGAGTTGTTAAACAAATAATAGAAAAAACAAAATGGTAGGTAAGTATATGTGTTTGTGTGTGTGTGTGTGTGTGTGTGTGTGTGTGTGTGTGTGTGTGTGTGTGTGTGTGTGTGTGTGTGTGTGTGGGTGGGTGGGGATGTGAGTAAAATGTGGATGTGGATGTGTGTGTGTTTGTGCCCGTGGATTACCGATTTTTTTTTTTGTTTTGTATATATTTACCGTGATGTGCATCATATATAATTCGTGGTGTATAAAAAAATAATTAATCTCTGCATGTTTCTTTAAACCCCTTGTCATACTTAGCGTGAACCCACAACTTACAAACATATTTTATGATGATCCACCATCTACGAACTATCACTTATGTCTCACCTGCCAGCGTCTTTAGAAACTTCTGATTTTACTTTATTATCAGGTTGATTGCCATTATTAAATTCTTTGCTGATGCGATTTACATCCAGTTTCGTGTGTATCCTGATTGCCCCATCCGTACTGCACGCATAGTCGACGGGGCATTTATCAAAGTAGTCCTTTTGCTGGTAGCCTTTCCGATGAGCTTGTGATTCCAGTTGCAGACATTTTCCTTTACTTGACATTCCAACATGTATCATAAGCTGATAATATATATTTTTTTATTAATGCTAATTAATAGACAATGGTAACAGACAAGTATTAACTTTATGCTATGAATGCCAAATAGTAATTTTGACATTTTTGATATATATTTTAGCACTTGACATGCTCAGCTACTCTTAAAGTACAAATTATAATTTGTGAATAAGGAAAAAAGAGTATTTTAGTACAGGCGGTAATCGAACCTGCGTCCCTGCCTATCCGGGGAAGTGCTCTAATCCACTGAGCTACAGTACTATCTTTTAGACATACCCAATCTCCTTATCACATTTGTCTTAACAACCAACACCCTCTATCGGAACGCATTTACATGCATTAATCCAATATAGTAAGTTTAATTTTGCAATTAAAATTCATACTATCTGACGGGGTTTTTTTTAAACATTTTGATCTATATTTTAGCATTTGACATGCTCAGCTACTCTCAAAGTACAAATTATAATTTGTGAATAAGGAAAAAGAGTATTTTAGTACAGGCGGGAATATGGTATGTGTAAAAGATAGTACTGTAGCTCAGTGGATTAGAGCACTTCCCCGGATAGGAAGGGACGCAGGTTCGATTCCCGCCTGTACTAAAATACTCTTTTTTCCTTATTCACAAATTATAATTATATTGCAGGGGTCTTAATACACATACAATTTCAGAGGCAAAAAGTACATCCAGACGCCAGATAGATCACACAAAGATTGGTCCTGTGTGGGAATCAAACTCACAAAACTTGGGACATTATCTAAACCACTTCTCCACGTTCGAATTACGTTATGGGCGTATTTATTGACAAAAAATATCACTGACCCCTGTAGGAATTGTGAGGAAAAGTATATACCAGAGAGGTTTTCTAGAAACTATATGTCTGCTAATCCATTCTATGTCAGTGTGGCAGATTAGGAAATCTTTCACATTGTCCAGGAAGACCCATGTCCAGCAGAGGGACAGTTATGGGCTGTGAATAAAGAATATGTGATGATACATGGAAAACACCTTACATTACCAAATATTGCAAGTTGATACAGTTACCAAAGGCCAACAAAAATTCTTAAAAAACCTCATGAGAGTTGTGTTTTATTCCCACACAAGAAAATTCTATGTGTAATTCACAAACAGATATTAAACACAAAGTGAAAAATGTGAAATCGAAAATAACAGTCACGAGCAGGATTCCAAGGGGTTGTTGGCATTCTTCCGGGAACTGGAGTGGATCGAGTGAGGGATACACACCCAACAACACGCAAAACACACACTCAGATGTGGAATTACGAAGAACAGCCCGCCGAACCAATACCGATACAATGGTTCTTGGATGATAACAGCGAGAATAATCATTCTTATAATGGGAATCTGACCCCAACAAAGTTATTACTCTAGAGAGAGTTTAGGATAAGGCTGGCCTTATTGCAAACTCTCTTTAGAGAGATGATGTATGATGAATTATTATTATTTTGGTTTTATGGTATTCAGGGACACATTCTTGAGTAAAGAGTGTAAATACTGATAAAGCTGCAACAGAGTGCCATTACACTTATTCATCGAGTGGTCCTCCTACGAGAGGCCTGTATTCAGTAGTGAATGATGAAGGGGATGGTGGATGTGTCAATAAATATTATAATATAATGGATTAAAACAATGTAATGCGAACAAAATACTGTTTTTTGGTTGTTTACTTGAAGGAGGTAATCTTACCTTAGGGGTATGTGTATCCCACAAGGCCGGCACAAACTCGTCTACATTCTCATACGTTACCGGTATTTCGAGCTGAACCAACTCTATATTATGTTTTTTCTCAATATCGTCCTTATTCATTATTTTCACAGCTTCCCAGCTCGCGTTTATTGGGTAATTCCAATACGGCCCAAATCCAGTTATCAGGACGATTGGTTTAAACATGGCATCCAAATCGGTGCACATTTTCTGATATTAGAATTTAATTTTTATTTGATAATAAGTTGATAATAATAAGATTTATATCGGTAAATCAGCAGATGAATGAAATTAATTTAAATCTGACTTATCTGACAGAAGTCAGATGATTTTTATTTGTTGATGTTGGCTCTCATGGGCATGCATGACAGTTGACGGTTACGTACTTGCTGTTCGTAAAATGCATTTGTATGGAAAGTAGCACTATCTAGTGTAGAGGGCACCTTAACTTAGTCGCAGAAAAACATAAAAACTGTACTAGATGTCGCTGCTGATCAGTTTCTCCCTTAGACAAAGGATAATATAGACTCACTCACTCTCAGACTAACTATAAAGACTATTCGTTAAAAAAAACTTATTAGGTACCATAAATAAAAACCTTCATTAATCACATATACGCAAATGTTACACGTTCTAATACATTTTAAGCAAAATATAAGCATAACTGCAATTTCTTTTGTCCTGTCATTCTTGTATCCGGCTAAAATATGTACTTAGTACATTACTTACTTACTTACTTACTTATCAACACGCCATTTCCCTTGCGGGGTAGGCAGAGAGAACAGAGTGCCAAGAGGCTCTATTCTTGCATACATCTCTCGCTTCCTCAACATTCATAACTCTCTTCATACACGCTCACCGATTTCGGAGACTCCTGACTCCACCTTCCTTCAGTACATGACCAATTTGGTCTAGGTAGGTAAGTCTCGGTCTCCCCCTGTACCTACATCCTTCCACTTTCGCATTGTATATCTTCTTAGCCAGTCACTCGTCCGGCATTCTTTCCACATGTCCGAACCATCGGAGCATTTCCTTTCGCATCTTTACACCAATACTCTCTTTCATGCCTACATGCTCTCTTACGTCATTGTTACGAATGCGGTCAGTCAGCCTCACTCCACAGATTCTCCGCAGAGATCGCATTTCGACCGCATTGATTTTGCTCTCATGCTCCTTTTTACATACCCAACTCTCACTTCCATATAATAACGTTGGGACAAGCAATGCGTTGTGTATTGCGACACTTGCCTTCTGGCTGAGGTGGTGGCTGCCGAGAAGTTGTCCCAATGCTCCGTTCACTCTATTTCCCGCATTCACTCTTCTTTCTACATCAGTGGTGTACCTTCCATTCCGACTGAATCCACATCCAAGATATACAAATACATCCACTTGTTCTAGTACACCATTTCCTATTGCTACTCTAACATCTGTTCTGACTTCTTCTCTTTCAAAAACCATTACTTTGGTTTTGCTCACATTCACACGTAGGCCCCTTTTCTTACAATCTTCTGCCATTACGTCGACTAGGGTTTGCAGGTCAGTCACAGACTGCGCTAATAGGACCGCATCGTCTGCATATAGCAGCGAGTTAACCACTGAATCTCCCATCTGAACTCCCACATCCATTTCATTCAACCTTTGTAGACATTTATCCAGATATATGATAAACAGTCTGGCTGATGGAACGCAGCCCTGTTTAACGCCAATATTGACGTCAAACCAGGGTGATATTCCATCATCCAGCCGCACACAAGCTCTGCAGTCCATGTAGTTGGACTGCACCGCTTGTAGCAGTCTACCGCTAATACCATACTCCAGCAAAATGTCCCAAAGTTCCTTTCGTACAACAGTGTCAAATGCCTCCTCCAAATCCACAAAAACTGCAGAAAACCCTCTGGCCTACAGCCAGATGCTTCTCCACAATGTTGCGCAGAGAAAACACTTGATCCATGCATCCTCGTCCGCACCTGAAACCTCCTTGTGCCTCACACAAAAATTCATCAGACATCATCCTCATACTCCTTTCAACAATCTTACCATACACTTTGGCTGCCAAACTGGTCAAGCTTATGGCTCTGTAGTTTGCACAGTCATAACGTGAATCCTTGTTTTTAAACAAGGGCACGATGACTGCGCTTCTCCAGTCCTTGGAAACCATTCCTGAGCTCCTACATAAATTGAGAAGCATCAGGAAGGATTCCCAGACACATAAGCCTCCAAGCTTGATCATCTCAGCAGACACCATATCAATACCCGCTGCCTTACCGTTTTTCAAACTTCTAATCGCCCATTCAACTTCATCCATACTAATGTCATCAGAGGATGCCAGTACCGAATGCTGATCTGTTAGATCACATGTGGCACCAGCATCACCCTGAACATCCGCATACATATCTCCAAAATGTTCACTCCATCGGCTTAACACATCTTGTGTTTGCGTAAGAATGTCTCCACCTTTAGACCTTATTTTATTCATTCTGAAAGCTGACCAACCACTCCGAGATTTCTTCACCTCCCTCCTGGTCAGCCTTTCTTCTGCAATCATATTTGCTCTATCACACTTCTCTTTCACTAAGGCTTTGGTGTCATTCTTACGTTGCCGGTATATTTCTTTCTTCTGTTCTTTCATACTTGCACTCAGGTTCAAAGAAGATACATAGTCCAGCCACGCTTTCTTCTTTTGGTCTACGGAAGCTGCTACTTCCGTATCCCACCAGGCATCACCTTTCACTTTCCTATGCTTCTTTGAGCATCCACATACTTCTTTCGCTGTATCTACCATACTATCTTTCAATACTCTCCAGCATTCTTCTATGTCAGATCCCGGCTGACTTGCCATTGTCAGCCGTTCACGGACACCCTCTACATACTTTGCTCTTACACTCTTTTCTTGCAACTTTTTAATCTTTATTCTTTCAAGCCCTCCGAAGTGGACAGGCTCTCGCCAGTGTCTTTCTGAACAGACCACTAAATCTCGCAATAACGAGATAGTGGTCCGTGTCGACAGTGGGACCTCTGTAGGCTCTTGTATCCATAATTTTACTTTGGAGGCGACTGTCTACCAGAATTAAATCTATCATACTTCTCTGTTCATTTCTTCTCCATGTATACATATGGATGTCCTTATGTTGAAAAAATGTGTTTGACACAATAAGGTTTCTCTCCATACATACATCTGCAATGAGCCTACCTGCATCATTCACTCTCTTATCACCAAATGAACCAAGCAAGTCCTCGAAGTCTGGACGCTTGGTCCTAACCCATCCATACATCATATTCTTAGTACATTATTAGTCAACAAAGTTATAATCATAGTTAATTTTTAAAATTATTCCGGTTATCATATGTCAAACTGTTGATTATTATATTATTGAGATATGAAACTCCTTTGTGCAATATATTCTTTTTTATAGAATTCAATGTAATTTGATTTGAATAACTTCTTAGGAATAACAATGTCTATAATTTTCTATCGTATCATATTGTACCTATATAAAATAATGTTTTCCAAGTATAGTTATTTATCTATGATGTTATAGTTTCTTTATTTTATTAATATATAGTTTTCAGTATTATTCTCCTTATTTCACTAGATAAAGTTCACGATTAGTAATATTTCTTATAGGTTCTGGTCCCTATAGAATTTTATTTCTAGTGAATTATATAAGTATAACTTTTATGGAATAGAATAATATTCTGATAACAACGAATCATGGATTCATCTAATGGATTATCTACACCAATGGTTGTAAGTACATCTAACATTATGATAGAAAAACTAGCGGTAGTTTCAAATTACGCTAATTGGAAATTTCAAATGAAATTATTATTGATTGACAATGGATTATGGGATATCGCATCAGGATTAATACATTCATCTAAAGATCGTTCAAAAGATCAGAGAGCATTGGCTAAGATATGTTTAAATGTACAACCCGTATGCTGCCCACACGTTAGAAAGGCAGAAACTTCATTAGAAGCGTGGAATAGCTTAAAAACAGCATATGAGAATACTGACATTAGTCGCAGATTAATTCTCAAGAGAAAATTATCTCAAATTAAATATGCTGACTTTAGCACAATGGATCACTATTTAGGAAATATTATTTTGGTGACCCAAAAACTTGCTGACATAGGATGTAATATTGAAGATGATGAACTTGCGGAACTCATGCTGATTGGATTACCACCAGAATTTGATTCGCTGATAATGACTATAGAAGCTACAAATAGAAAATTGTCATCAGAATTCGTAAAGTGTCAATTAATCAAAATAAGTCAAAAAAATAAGTGTCAATAAGTCAAAAGAAGCGACACTAGTCATACGTCACCATCATCAGAGACTATCTTTGTCACTAAAAATAAATTTATTCCAACTTGCCATCACTGTCAACAAGAAGGTCATATAAAACCAAAATGTCCAAAGTTAAAGAAGTCTAATAAAAAGGTACAAAATGTGAAAATGACACAAAAGGATTTATTTATGAAAAAGGGTATATCTTAATTCTATTAAAGAGTTTGCCTTAACTAATTTTGTTAATGATAAAGATTCTTAGATCTTAGATTCAGGTTGCTCTAGTCATATGAGTAATACCAGTTCGGATTTCGGGCGGGTCGGTCTACGGTCGACGCCATCCTGCGCTTGAGGGCCGCGGCTGCGGAGGCCGTCACCTCGAGGGAAGTGCTGTTGGCCAACGCCTTCAATAGTCTGCCATTCGGCTGCATCAAGGAGGCACTCCGGTACCATGGAGTGCCCCTCTACCTAAGGCGGCTGGTGGCAGACTACCGCGACGGCCGCAGCGTCCTCTTCGTGGACCGGGAAGGGGACGTTGTAAGGAGGGCTATGTCGTGCGGCGTCCCGCAGGGTTCGGTTCTAGGGCCGCTCCTGTGGGACATCGGCTACGACTGGGTCCTCCGTGGCCGGCTCCCCCCCGGGCTGGGCGTAATTTGCTACGCAGACGATACGCTCATCACAGCCCGGGGCGGGACCCTGGAGAAGGCGGCAACGCTGGCCACCTCAGGAACCGCGGAGGTGGTCAGGCGGATCGAGGCGCTGGGGCTTAGGGTGGCCCTTGAAAAGTCGGAGGCCCTACTCTTCCATGGGCTCCGACGTGACCCACCCGCCGGCGCCTCGATAACGGTCAACGGTGTGGGCTTTCCAATCCAGGCCCACATCAAATACCTGGGCCTGGTATTGGATGGACGGTGGCACTTTGACGAGCACTTCCGCCGTCTTGCGCCAAAGCTCGTCGGCACGGCGTCCGCCCTCAGGCGACTGATGACTGACTGCCGAATTTGGGCGGACCGAGTCTCGCGTGTCGACGACTCTACGCGGGGGTAGTACGGTCAATGGCACTGTACGGCGCGCCCGTGTGGGCGGAGTCCCTGGCTGCTCGCAATAGGGCCCTTCTGTGGCGTCCACAGAGGGTCGTAGCGGTCAGGGCAATACGCGGGTACCGCACGGTCTCGTGCGATGCAGCCTGCGCGTTGGCCGGAACCCCCCCGTGGGATCTGGAGGCGGAAGTGCTCGCCGACGTTTATCGGCGGGCGTCGACGGCGCGGGCAGGGGGCAGCCGCCCCTCGCCAAGCACAATCTCAGCGTGGCGGGAAGATGCCCGCCGCGCCACCATCCTAAAGTGGAGGTCTCGGCTGGAGACGCCCAGGGCTGGTCTCTAGACCGTGGGGGCGCTCCAGGCGATCTTGGAAGAATGGGCAGGGCGACAGCACGGGGTCCTCACCTTCCGGTTGGTGCAGGTTTTTTCGGGGCACGGTTGCTTCGGCAAATACCTGCACACGATCGCTAGGAGGGAGACGACCCCAGGCTGTCACCACTGCGACTGCGGCGAGGACTCGGCGTGTGCTGACGCTCGAGTCGTGCCCGGCCTGGGATGTGCAGCGCCGGGAACTCGCTGCAGTCATAGGCGTGGACCTGTCGCTGCCGGCCGTTGCGCGAGCGATGGTTGGCAGTGACAGGGCCTGGACCGCGGTCGCCGCCTTCTGCGAAGCTGTCATCTCGCGGAGGCGGCGGAGAGGACCCGGGAGGAATCCTCCTTCGCGGACCCGATTCGCCGCCGGCGCGCGGGGCGGCGTGCGCGCGCTTACCTGTGCCTGATGCCGCCCTAGCCGAGGCTGCGGACGGTGGGGTCGGGGAGTACCCTGCCGTCCGCGGAAGCCTACCGCGAAGGTGTGACGCCCTAGTGCGCGGGGCGTCGCACAAGAGAGGGTGCCCGAAGGGGCTGCCGCCTGCGGATCGCGGAGAAACGACGCGGTTCCCGTGATCCGCCGTAGCAAGGGCGGGTGAGGGCGCACGGTGGGTTTTTAGTGGGTGAGAGCCACACACTACCCCGTTGTCTCCCCGGGCAGCGGGGTGTGCGGTAGGACATTTATGCCCACCTAAAATAAAAAAAAATAAAAAAGTCATATGAGTAATAGGAAAAAAATTTCTCATCCAATCTGGATGAGAAATTTTTCTTCGGATTAAATCTGAAATTACTACTGCCAATAATCATAAAATATTTAGTGAAGGCATAGGCAACATCTTTTTGTCATTATCGAGTAATGTTAATAAAGTTATCAATAATGCTTTATATGTACCAAAATTAGCAGCCAACCTCTTGTCTGTAAGCAAAATAGCAGCTAAAGGTTATATTTTAGTATTTGATACTAATAAATGTTCTGTTTACAGGAATGATAAAGTCAATGTGACTGGTTCGAGTGATTTGACGGCAACAAATGTGGATGGTATTTACAAAATAGGTAATTTAAGGGAATCTACTTTTAATTTAGAAACCCACCTGCGTAATACTCATTCTACAGTGTTACGGGGAAATCCCTAACAATGAAATAAAAAAAAAAATTACAATTTAATTAAAAAAAAATTTACAGAATTAATTAATTATTTAAAAATACAGATTCCGATTTTAATTCAAAAAAAGAAACGAGCAATGAGAAATCAGGGGGTGGTTCGCAACTCAGGGGATTGTCCCCAAGACCGTCAGGGTACTCAACTGCGGGGGGGGGAGGCGCGCAGATGTATGCCGGAGGGCGGGTGAAGCCGGCGCAACCGCCGCTGGAACCGGACCCGTAGGGCAGCCGCAACCTGGTAGGCCGTAACCCGGATCTCGAGCGCAGCCAGGAACAGTACTTGAACTTGAAATTCTTGACTTGAAATCTTGACTTAAAACCCCAGGAGCTTTTATTCGGGTGTTAGTGACTAATTATGGGGGACGGTATATTTAAGACCAGCGCTCGCTTCCGCTCGGTTCTTTGGGGTTTTCTAAGTCACGCACTTTTATATTTTAAATGTTATTAATTTACTTAATACACTTAATATAAATTATTTTACTGTATTATTTAAGCAGCGTTATCGGCCTTGACTCACACGATAATTCAGAGTCAGAAAAAAAGAACTACCTTCTGTTCCGTCTTTATATTTTTTCTCTAATAATACCCCCTTCTATGATTATACTTGCCATCTCTTTCTAGCGTTTTTGCCCCGACTTACTCATTGGTGGATAGTTTTTTGTTCTAGAACATTCCCTATCCATACGCTTGCGATTGGAGTAGCCATCGAACGTTCTTGAACCCCGGTGTACTCTGTTCGTATCCGGGATCGCCTGCTGGCCATATATGGTAATAATATTTGATTCTGGCCTTTGTGGGAGCGGATTCATGCGATCCATTGGCGATAATCTAACTGGGTAGGGAGTCTAGGCAACCACGCGTATTTTAAATTTGCGGATATGGTATCCGGTATCGATTGAATATGCGGCTTTGTAATTTATATAGTAATTTGTTCGGTTACATCGTAACAACAGTCACAGGTAATGCGTTTCATACCAATATCAAATCAGTGGAATTATGGCATCGTCTTGGACATTTAAGTTTGCCAGGTATGTTAAAGCTTCGCAATTGTTTAACGAATGGAATTCAATTCACTAATGGTGATTTATCTCCATGTATACATTGTATAGAGGGTAAACAAAAGAATAAAATGTTTCCTCGCGGTCAGGCATATAGAAGCGTGACTAAACTAAATTTAATTCACACCGCAAATATGCGAACCAATGTCAGTCAACAGTATTAGTGGCTGTCGTTATTTTATAACATTTCCTGATGATTTTACACGCAAATCATACATTTATTTTTTGAAACGGAAGGATAAATCTACTATTTTGGATATATTTATTTGTTTTAAAAATGAGGTTGAAAATCAGACTAATCTAAAAATAAAACGGATTAGAAGTGATAACGGTACGGAATATAATAATAAAAGTTTTTCGAATTACCTTAAACAATGCGGTATTATTCACGAAACTACTGTACCTTATACACCAGCAGAATGGCATAGCAGAACGTTTAAATAGGACTGATGGAAAAAGCAAGAGCTATGTTACAAGATGCGAATTTGGATAAAGAATATTGGGCCGAAGCAGTCAATACTGCTTGTTATTTAAAAAATCGTTGCCCAACAGCAGCCTTAAAGAATGCTACTCCTGAAGAATTGTGGACTGGATCTAAAGTGGATCTCAGTCATCTTAGAGTATTTGGTTGCACTGCTTATGCACTTACTCCAAAACAACGTCGTAAGAAACTAGATCCAAAATCAAAACCCTACATTATGCTGGGATATTGTGATCATACCAAAGGTTACAGACTTGGTGATCCTAATGATAGCTCAAACTTTATCAAAACACGTTCAGTTGAATTTATAGAATCTGTCAAAGGTATTACGAAAAGACATGGATAATTCTAAAAATATAAATAATATTTTAGAAGTTTCCATACATGACCCTAATATGTTTCATGATAATCAAATTTAATCTGAAAATGGTGAATATGCAACATCAGACATTTCATCTACCGATGCTGATATTTTAAATGGCACTTTAGATGCAAATGATTGAAATAATATAGGTATAAATATATCAAATTTACAGGAAGGAACATCGTTGAATAATATTCAACAAGATTCACAGAAGCAACAGAGTATTAGAAATAATTCAGATCATGAAGTAGTTGAATACTCTAAACCGATACGTGAACGTCGTCCTCCTAATTGGCTCAAAGATTATGATGTTAATTATTATTTAATAGACTTATCATTAATGGGTCACAATGAGCCTTCAACATACAAGCAAGCAATTCAATGTGAGAATTCTAAACATTGGTTGGAAGCGATGCAAGAGGAATATAATTCGTTGATATCGCATGGTGTTTGGGAACTTGTTGATAGACCAAAACATAAAAATATTATTAAATGTAAATGGGTTTTCAAAGAAAAAAATAATCCAAATGGAAATTTTGAAAAGTTCTAAGCGTGTCTCGTTGCTAAGAATTTTAAACAACGGTATGGCATCGATTATGAAGTCACATTTGCACCGGTTGTGAGATATAGCACACTGAGGTTATTATTTGCTATTGGAGTTGAAAATGATATGGAAATAGAGCATGTCGACGTCAACACAGCATTCCTTAATGGAGACTTATATGAACAAATTTATATGGAACAACCAACTCGTTTTGAAATTGAGGGACAGAACAAAGTATGTTTACTCAAAAAGAGTTTATATGGACTCAAACAAGCTAGTAGAGCCTGGAATGAAAAAGTTAAAAAACTTTTGATTTATAATGGATTTAAACAACTCAAAACTGAGAAATGTGTATTTTTCAAAGATAAAGTAATTATTGCTTTATATGTAGATGATTTCTTTGTACTCAGTTCAAGTAATGAACAAAAGAAAACGCTTTTTGAGTTACTAGGTAAAAACTTTAGTATAAAGCTACTTGGACCAGTAACACAAGCGTTAGGAATGAACATTGAAAGAAATCGAGAGAAAGGTACTATGAAATTAAGTCACTCTAATTATATCAAAAATATTTTGACTAAATTTGGAATGGAATACTGTCATAGTGCTGCAACTCCTATGGAAGTCAACTTTAGTCCACCAAAGGCTGATGTTACTGACTTGAGATTTCCATATCAAGAACTCATTGGAAGTTTAATGTTTCTTGTTGTTTGTACTCGTCCAGACATAGCATATGCTTGTAGTAAGCTTAGCCAATATAACACTTGTTTTAATGAAGTACATTGGCTTGCTGCAAAACGTATTCTGCGGTACTTATCAGGTAGAACTGACTACGGACTCAATTTCAGGCGGGGCAGTAATAGTATTGAACGTTTAAATAGGACTGATGGAAAAAGAATTACCAAGAGGCGAAATTTTTGATTAATTTTGTAAATGAACTGAATGGGTTCAACCTACCACATGGAACCATAACAATTTTTAATGACAATAAGAGCACACTTAAGATGGTAGAAAATCAATGCTACCGTCGAACCAACACACATAGATGTGCAACATCATTTTATAAATGAATGTATTAATAATAATTTAATTGCACTATGTTATAAACCTTCTGCAGAATTGGGAGCTGACCTTTTAACAAATTCTTTGGCAAAGGTCAAGCACACTGCATTTGTTAGGAGTTTAAATTTAATTTAGTTTACTTTTATTTGTTGTTGTACTCTTGCCATTATTTGTATTAATTAACTTGATTTATTTTTTGTGCTATTGGCTCGAGTAAGGGACAGTGTTAGAAGAAATGAAACTCCTTGGTGCAATATATTCTTTTTTATAGAATGCAATGTAATTTGATTTGAATAACTTCTCTATGTGTTTTATGTCATTGACAGACTTAGGAATAACAATATCTATAATTTTCTATCGTATCATATTGTATATAAAATAATGTTATAGTTTCTTTATTTTATTAATATATAGTTGTCAGTATTATTCTCCATTTTATTTCACTAGATAAAGTTCACGATTAGTAATATTTCTAATACAAACTATTGCTATCTCGACACTGCATACGCTGATAGCTTGTCTATAATGTCCTTTGTCTAAGGTTTCTCTCTTAGATTTAATATAGTGATAGATCGGCGGTTTTATTAAAAAGGCGGTGCAAAAGAGTAAGAACATAGTCTACGCGTATGTTAGAGCGAGATAGATAGACGAGACCGACCACTATTATCATTAGCAGCATGGACGTATAAGAAACGGACTGCGTCTCGCTAAGACAGAATTGAGGCAAGGTAATGGCGGCGGCTATCTATGTGTGAGTGAATTTAGGGATACCATGTTAGCCAAATTTACCATTTAACAAATACAGATTGGCAGACAAATTTATTGGAAATGTATATAAAATATACCGTACTATTTAGTTTAATAGTAGCCAAAAAAACACTGTTTTACTGTATTTATTTATTTAAAACTTACTGCACAAATCTGTATGAAGAAAGAGTATAGTAGTCACAAGTAGTCACAACAAATCTTTGCATCTCTGAAGCTAGGCACAGAGCGCGAAGTGGAAATTTTAACAGAATCATACGATAAGTGCTGGCCAATTCAAATGTTATTACTTGATTATTTATTAACCATCAGAAAATTTATTATAATAAAAAAAATATGAATAATGTGTTTTCGATAACGCAGACTACAACAACACTATTAATGATACGTGGCAATCAATATCATTTTACTCAACAAAATAAAAAATCAGAGGATAAAAAGTAATAAATATAGAACCAACTATAAAACTCCCATATTTCGGGTAATTTGCACTAGTGAATATTAGCAATACTGAATTATTTGTTCTAGTGAATTAATATTAATTTTAATGTATAAAATAGGGAACTAAGTGATTAAATTATTCGTTTACCTATGAAATGTGACTTCTGGATTTTTTTTTCTTTCGGTCACTACAGTTTTTACACTATTTCACCATACAAGACATGCTGTATTTTAATATTTTTTTGCAGCGTAGACGTACCGACTGTGATAACGTTTACTCGGGCAATGGCTGACTGACGTGACATTCACAATGTGTGCGTGTAGGCATGTACGTACAGCGAACTGGCCGACTCTGAGCGACACAAAGTTGTGTTAGCGAGGCTATGTCCGAATATTTTTATATGTCCATGACTAGCAGAGAAGCGCAAACTAAATTACCAGTGAGATCAGTGATTTATAATTCTTCGGAAGATCTAAATCACTCTTTTAAATCTTTTAACTCTTTTAAATCTTTGGTTACGAATGACGTTATTCATTCTGTTGATCATGTGATGCAAATATCTATTGATTCATGTAGTTATTCTATTATATTCTCTCATTTCCTCAAGTCGCAACCGGTTTTGAGCTTTTTACAATAACGACAGAGTCTTAAGTTTCTGTGAACCTATCGTCATTGCACTCAGCGCTCAAAACGAGGGACTTCTTGGACACCACATCGGTCAGAGTCTTGGGTCACTCTCTTTACAGTTCTAATCTAGCACCGTGTGACTTCTTTTTATTCCCTAATAAAAAGAAGAAAAAATAATAAAAAATCTGCTGAAAGGGATGCCGTTTTCATCGTCGAAAGACGCACTAGCAGCGTTCGAAAAGGCCGTGGAAGAGGTGTCTGCGGCGGACTGGAAAAAATGTTTCGAAAATTGGTTCAGGCCCATGAAACTTTGTATAGAGGCTGGTGGAGTATTCTTTAAAAAGATTTAATTAAAATGTTTTATCCATAGAACTTAGCTATTTACTTTCTCAAAACTTTCTGAGTTAAATAAAACATGTTTTATTTCAATTTTATTTCCATTCCCTCGAATATAAAATGTTACGATGTAACCGATCAAATTATTAAATAAATTATAAAGTTGCATATTCAATTGATACTGGATACGATATCCGCAAACTTAAAATGCGCGCATGTGCCTAGGCCCCCTACCCAGTTAGATTATCGCTAATGGCTCGCATGATTCCACTCCCACAAAGGCCAGTATCTCATTATATTACCATATATGGCCAGCATGCGATCCCGGATACGAGCAGAGTACGCCAGGGTTCGAGAACGTTCTATGGCTACTCCAATCGCAAGCGTATAGATAGGAAAAGTTTTAGAACATAAAATTTTCTACCCATGAACAGGCCGGACGCAATGCGCAAGAGAGAGATAGCAATAATCTTAGAAAGGGGTAGGTACTATCAGAATTAAAATAAAAAGATGATTCGGGTAGATCTCGTTTTCTGACTGGGAATTATCGTGTGTGTGTGAAGGCTGATAAAACTGCAATTATAATTTTCCTAAAAGTTATTAAGGAAAAGTAATTTTAGCATATTGATCTATATTTTAGCACTTGACATGCTCAGCTACTCTCAAAGTACAAATTATAATTTGTGAATAAGGAAAAAGAGTATTTTAGTACAGGCGGGAATCGAACCTACGTCCCTTCCTATCCGGGAAAGTGCTCTAATCTACTGAGCTACAGTACTATCTTTTGGATATACCCAATCTCCTTTTCACATTTGTCTTAACGACCAACGCCCTCTATCGGAACGCATTTACATGCATTAATCCAATATAGTAGTTTAATTTTGCAATTAAAATTCATACTACCTGATGGCGTGATTTTTTAAACATTTTGATCTATATTTTAGCACTTGACATGCTCAGCTACTCTCAAAGTACAAATTATAATTTATGTATTTAACCATCATTGCTAGTACATAGTACTTACCTACCTACCTATTTGCCTCGATGATAGCAGCAGCCCGGAGTTTGGAAATGTGCCCGGTAGACGTCAATAGACTCGCCCCTTATTACGTGGGACTTAAATATAGCTGGTGAGTCGTGGGTGTGTAATACACCTCTGCCTACCCCTTTGGGCACGCATTGAATAAGTTGTGATAATTTTATTTCTACTCATTATTTCTACGAAATAATTTCGATGTTTTCACATCTGGTAGACGTCACGCGACGTCTATTTTTTTTTGTTTTGTAGAGGATTTATATCGTGATTCGATTATATCGAAAATTGATCTAACCCAATCTTCGATTTTTTGGATCGATTTTGTGCCAACATGATCGATTTTAAGATTGTAGCAAAGTAAATAGATCAAAAATCAATGTCAATTATTATCTATAAAATATTTTTTTAACTTTGTAAAAAAAAAATCTGCATAGTCTTAAATACTCTGATCCCTTTACCAAAAATAAAAAAATAAACACTGTGCGTTT
Source organism: Leucoma salicis (assembly GCA_948253155.1). Taxonomy (NCBI): domain Eukaryota; kingdom Metazoa; phylum Arthropoda; class Insecta; order Lepidoptera; family Erebidae; genus Leucoma; species Leucoma salicis. The sequence goes on along the minus strand of OX411820.1, from coordinate 23,035,015 downwards.
AATGCTTCGATCAACAATGCAATAGATATCGCGGCGACACAAAAAATCGTTTCGGTAAATAACAGCGCACTTGAGAAGTGAGCTCTTGTTTTGTTTAGTTCAATATGTACTTTATTTGTTCCTATTTAAGCTTCATTTCATAGTAAATGTTATTTGTCTTTTCACTTTTATGTGACAGTAGTAAATTATTGCTTTGCTCGTTTTTTGTGACGAATGATGGTAAATGTAAGATAATATTTTAAAGATTTGTGACTTTATTACTAAGTGCCATGATTGTAATGAGGTTGAACTTAAAACTGTTTTAAAACCTTTGTCTCAGTTCGTTAGTTAACAGATGTAGCTGTATAAGTAAGTATATATTCATATACATGGACAGTTTTTAGCTTAATTATGTTCGTGACACTGTATCTTGGTAGTATTAATGATCGAAGGTATAATGGTTTTGTTTGGAGGGACTGCAGTGTGTTTCAGCAACTTTGTGGCTATATCTAGTTAGCTTGATTTTAGCCTTATTTAATAAATAAATAAACATTCACGGACGTTTTCACACAACGTCCTCTGGTCCCAAACTATGTTTAACGCTTGTGCTATGGGTACCAGATTATAATATATATAATACATATACAACTTTTTTTTTACTTAAATAGAAAACCCCCAGACGCAGTACAAGTATCTGTGTTCATCACACAAATAATTGTCCTGAGTGGGAATCAAACCCACGACCTCGTACACGGAAGTCACTTACACTACCGACTACGCCACGAAGCCCGTCATTATGCCGACAAAATACCAATTTTATTGAGCTGTTTTTACTCAATATTTCAATAAACTATCAACTTTTTACTGCCGTTTAATAATCTTCAAAAATAGTACGATATTATTCGAATATTTCGATATAAGAAAGTTTATAAATTATGCGATAGTTTCATTCTCTAACATAATACTAGACTAAGTGAATCGATCGATTTTCAACAGATCGATCTCATCTTTTCGATATTTTACAGGGATCAAACTTAGAGGCTACGATTCGAATCGTATCAAAAGATCGATTTTTTGTTATAGGTAGATCGGAAACTAATATGTTGGTATAAAATGTAACATCCTTCGAAAACGTATTTTGTTTTGTCATAGATCGGAAACCTAATATTTTGGTATGTAACGTCCTTCGAAAACATATTTTAACCATAGAATTTATTATAACAATTAAACCACATCGAATAGCGCCCTCTCGCTATCCATAGACGAATTAAAACCGTTATTAGTTTATTGATTATCCATTATGCTTCCACTAGCACAAAACCTTGTAAGTACACGCTGTTGTCAACAGATGGCGTTTAAAACAAAAATAAAAGCGTCGCCACGCTACAGCCCATTTCACCCTCGTGCCGCATTAGATGTTTCACATCAATTATTCTGTTTGTATGTTGCTATATCATCTCACCGCTACCCTTAAGGTCATATATTATGCAACTATATTTTTGTTGAAAAGTAGTCATAAAATTATTCTGTTTGGATGTTGCTATAAATATCATCTCACTGCACCCTTAGGGGGCAGTCATATATTACGTAACTATTTTTTTATCAGTGTCAATGCTTTATACCTGCAGAATGTAGGGGGGATCTGATTTATTTTTTATTAAACTTTCTCCATGTTCTATATTTTGGATGCCCCCCCCCCCCTCATTCTGCAAGAATCGTTTTTTTATATAATTTAATATGGACAATGAAATATTCGGCCGACACCCTCGGACCTGAACCTAGTTCAGGTACGTGGGCTCGGCCGGAAGAACCAGAACGTTCCGCCATGTGTTTTCCAGCTCCTGGGGTTCCTGGTTACGACTGTTCCTGGCTACGATCAAGTTCCGGGTTACGATCTTCCGGGTTGCGGCTGCCCTACGAGATCTGGTTCCGGCGCCGGTTACGCCGGCTTCACACGCCTACCAGCATCTATCTGCGTACGCCCGAGGGACGAGGGCCTGCTCTTCGGCCCAATTACAGCCGCCCGCAGTTGAGTACCCGTAGGTGACGGTCTTGGGGAATACTCCTGAGTTGCGAACCTCCCCCCTGATTTCTCATTGCTCTCTTCTCTTTTTTATGTGGAACATCTAATGCGGAGGGAGGGTAAAATCTGCTGTTAGCGTGGCGACGCTTTTATATTACTTGTCCCGTTCAAATCTTGCAAGTTAAATTTGACACACTTCCCGGTTTCTGATTGAGCTGAAATTTTACACGCATGTATATATCACTTTTTTATTAATTATTTTTGTTATATATATTTTTTGAAGTTATACTTCTTTAGGCGCGTTATGAAAAAATGATGAGAGTGAAATTTTAAGATGCGCGCGCATCTGTGACACAAAATTAACAGTATGAAGTTGTCTACAGTATGAAGTTGTCTGCTTAACCGCTCATTAAGTCTCGAAAAAAAAGCTATTAGTATATGTACTGCCTAAGCAAGTACATTTGAAGTACAATTATATTTGTATTATATACTTTATTTACAAAAAAAAATTATTGTGCGATTCAGGTTATAGTACATTTTGTATAGAATTGCACTGATATTTATTACAGCGCTATCTGTTATTCAATTTTATCATCTAAATATTTTCTTCTAACAACATTCGAGTCCCACTAATAATTATTAGTGTCTCTTCTCCCACTCGATTTTAAATAAAAACAAGCTCTTAGGGAGTGACATGGCCCTGGTAGGCACTTACAGAACTTTTTAAAATCACCCAAATAACTACAGTGATCTTTGATGTTACAAATATTATATTCTCACTACAACAACAATCACTAATAAATAATAACTATTGCTACTATAACAGATAACAGCTGACTAATTATTATCTACTTTATGTATAGGTTATAAGAATTAATAATCTTATCAACATGAAAACGATATCTACAGGAAATAATTAGTACTACGAACAATCGTGTAGCCACTATTGTGTGGTAGTTCTAAGCAATACGGTAAGATGGCGCTGTTATACATTTTTTATTAATTCTAAGTTATAATAATCTATATTCTACAAGATATTTGAGAAAAAATTACTGTAATAGGCTATATAGGCGTGTCTAAACACAAAACAATATTTTTTAGAATTTTTGTCTGTCTGTTTGTTTGTTCGCGCATCAAACAAAAACCACTGAACTAATTTTGATGCAACTTTTTGATAAAAATGAAAAGTGAATATTAAATTAAGAAATCAATAAAAATATTTAAAAATGACCAACCTTAAATTCAATTTTTGAATTTATTATTAAAATATTAAATAATCAATAATAAACATTTAAAATTAAGAATCTTATAATATTTAGTACAAATTATGTCTTATATATTTATTATTCTCTAAATTTGGTTTTGATAATTATATATATATATATATATATTAGTTATATATTATATAAATTTATATTAAATATATTATTATATAAATATATTAATTTTCAATTTTTAATATTAATTATTTAATGATGCCAAAGAAGTATAACTTCTCACGCGCGTACATAAGTACACGCACCCATTTTTTTTTTAATTAAATGGTGAATTTTGAATCTTGCTTTTATTTAATTGTTAGGGATTTTCCCCGTAACATAAATTTATTTGGACTCACTGCACCTCGTGACACTAAATACAGAGGTCTTCAAACTACGGCCCGCGGGCCAAATCCGGCCCGCCAGTGCCATCAATCCAAAATTGCACGCCTCATAATAAAATTGATTATTTGATAAGTAACTAATGATGTATTGGTCTAACTAAGTAGTTTTCAATAAATCACATAGATAGCGCTAATTTCAAAAAGTACTTATGTGGGTTTCATGTCTTATACGCCATCTAGCGCAAATTTTAAGAAGTACTTCTATATTGGTCTATAGAAATAGTTCTCATGAAAGGTATAACGCTGGTTTTAGTGTCGCGTCGAGCGTAAATATTCAGTATTTTTTTGTTTATTTAATAACAGTTAAACCATATCGAATCAGATCGTGAAAAGTAATAGGGCTCTATTCCTAGTAATACTCAAGTTAAAAAGAAAAAAAAAAGACTCGATGTGAAGTATTTCGGTTGTTATCGTGTTAGCATACGTTACCTACAACAAACGGACGTCTAAGACAGAACTTTTTTAAACAGTTTTTTAACTAGTTTAAATAACAAAAATGGCATAAAAAATATCGTGTCAAAAATAGTGTTTTTTCTTGATATGTGTGTGTTATTGTTTTACAAGTGCAATGATAAATAGAGACATTTTAAGTTTGAAAAATTAGTTGTTCTGCTGTGTAAAACGAGAATAGTACCCACCTCAACGCTTCGCTTGTGAGGCGTGCAATAATATATTAATCAATAACATAATGATACAAGCATTTCACCATATTTTACGCTGTGTTCGCTGTCGATTTAGCAGCTAGTGTGCTTCAGATTGATGGAGTCCAGGATCGAATCTACTAAAGAAGTTTCCTTTTTGCATTTATGTTTTTTTTTTTTAATTAATTACATATACATTTTATCATTTATTTTTAATTTAATTTGGAATACTCAAAAACTAATAGGTATTAAAGCATTTATTTTAAATTCAAAATATAACTTAACAGATTCGAAAGAGTTTTGTCCGTGTGGTGGAGGACTAAGAATACAAGTGTCACCACCCCATTCTTTCCCACGAGTGTCGTATGAGGCAACTAAGGGAAGTAAGCAATTATCATCCATCGCATGACTGGTGGTATGGCTGAGCACCAAATGGGAGTACTCACTTAGTATCGGGCCCAAGCGTGTTGGTACCACCATCTCCCGTGTGACTGGCCATGAAGCACATCGTTGCGGTTAGGCTGTAGCAGGAGATAACCGTTTATTCTTTCATTTCATATCGGTGAAATGAAATGGTGAGCAGCGGCTTGACAATGTCAAAACTTAGTAAGTATAGTTGATTCCATGAGTGGTTGTTACCATTTACCATCAGATGGGCCGTGGCTCGTCTGGCACTAAATGCAATAAAAAAAATGTTCTTATTCAATTAATTCAATCAGCGCTGGAAGGATGATAATTCTTTACTTATTTGACCCAGAAAAGAAAGAAAAGATAATTTAATTGTATTCTTGTGTACTATTATTTTATTAAATATAACTTATTATTATTTACCAGATGAGATTTCGAACAGAACGGCAATATATGGAGAAGCAATATTTACCTTGCATCAAGGCTCAAAGTCTTGTCCCTACGTTATCGAATTCTTATTACGGTCTACGGAGGTAGAACGTGAATATCCGACATAGCCCGCCGAGTTTGCATGCTGAAGTGGCAATGGGCAGCCCATATCGCTCGACGAACTGACAACCGTTGGGGAAAAAGGTTCTCGAGTGGCGACCACGTATCGGACAGCGCAGCGTAACATCCCCCAGAGCCCTCCCACCAGATGGACCATATATAATATCGTCAAAGCGGCAGGGAGCCGTTGATTGCAGTCAGCACAAGCCCGCTAGTTCTGGTATTCTCTTTGGGGATGCCAATGTCCAGCAGTGGACGTTTAAAGACTGATGGATAGATGAATAGAAGGAGTGGCAGATTTACTTTTAAATAATCATTTGCGTTGCGATTAACGTTGCGATTTTCATTATTTGTTACGAAGAGTTTCTTATTTACGATCTAGTTACAGACCTCATTCTAACTGTCGTTTAATTTGCCCAAATATGGTTAAATATATGTCAACCTGGCAACATTTACAAAAAATATTGCTGTTTCAAGTGAGGCCACGCCGTGGCTCCGTCTAGTAGTTCTTAGTCTGAGGTCTCGTCATAATTACTCTATAGCCGATCTATATACATAATACATATATACCTACTAAATCTATGGTTTCTCCTATTATGTGCAATTCCCAATTCATTTTTTCTAAATAAATAAATATGCATTTCAATTAATTGCATTCGTAACAACGACGTAAGAGAGCGAGTAGGGATGAAAGAGAGTATTGGTGTAAAGATGCGAAAGGGAATGCTCCGATGGTTCGGAGATATGGAAAGAATGCCGGACGAACGACTGGTTAAGAAGATATAAAATGCGAAAGTGGAAGAATGTAGGTACAGGGGGAGACCGAGACTCACCTACCTAGACCAAATTGGTCATGTATTGAAGGAAGGTGGAGTCAGGAGTCTCTTAGCTGTGTGGGGCCGGCACCAAGAATAGCTCCACCCCGTCTCTTCCTATGGGAGTCGTAAAAGCCGACTAAGGGATTACCGGGGGACCGGGCAGCAGCGTTCCCCTGTGTACTAAAAACATGCACTAGACTTTTTCCTGTGGGGATATGTAAAGTCTAAAGTTTATGCGGACAAACCCGCTTCGATTCAGGCCCTGGAGGAAAACATCACGCGTGTCATTCGCCAGTTACCAGTCGAAATGCTCGAGCGAGTCATCGAAAATTGGACTCAAAGGATCTGCGACGTAGCAACGGCCAACATTTGATAGACATAATCTTCAAAAAATAAATGCCAAAGAATGTTCTTTCAAATGATAATGAACATTCTCCATTAAATTTGAATTTTCTGTTTTTTTCTTTAAAAAAGTAGGGAACCTCATAATGGATCACCTCTTAGTTACTCTAGTAGTAACCTTTGCCTGGGGCATAGCCGCAGGCAAAAGCTAGTTTTTCGGTTATATCTCAGGTTCCTGATATAGTAGCGGGATGTAATAAATACCAGTTTTTAAGTCTAATCAAGGCTTTTCAAATAAAAAAGTTGCATTAAAATCCATTTAGTAGTTTTTGCGTGATGCGCGAACAAACAAACAGACAAAAATTCTAAATAAAATTGTTTTGGGTTTAGACACGCCTATATAGCCTATTACAGCTATTTTTTCTCAAATATCTTGAATGTACAGACACAGCTCTGTTACAGCTTTATAATAGTATAGATAATCATATAATAAACAAGATTTATAAGACAAATAAATCAAAAAACCGCGAAGCTAGTTTCAAGCTAGACGCCTGTAGACTACCTGTCCTTCAAACGGTTTGCAATGACATTAGATTTGCTTTCTCCATCTTGCTATGTTGCCGTATAAGATTTTCTTCTCGCCACACGCTTTGGTGATCTATACGTTATACTATATCTATGATTGTGACTGAGAGAGGTATCTGTTTTGTATTTTATATTCTGTTATATACTCATGTAGCTGTAGACCACGGACGGGACGGAAAATAGCGTTATCGGGGGGTAGGGGTGCACCTGTCGTTATTGGCTCACCAAAAAATAGTGTGCTATTTTGCGCGGTCTGGTGGTGCAGGAACAGTACTAACTTAGCAGTTTAGTGTCTAGAAAAGAATATAGATAGCGCTTTTCTCAATAGAGGCGCATTATTTCATTAAATATTTCCAAAAAATACTTTAAAATGCAACAATTTCATAAAATTGAATAACAGTTTACAAAATCCCTAATCAAGTGTGAGCTCAGTTATTATGTGATCAATTTATTACTTTACGCAGTTTCAAAAACAAAAATATTAACTAAAGCGCCATCTAGCGACGGCGGTATCACCGCGCTTCATACATTGTACATAGCGCCATCTAGTGACCACGGAACAAAATCTCCAAAACTGAATCCAACGTGGCGTATCTATTCCAAGTATAGTTATCTGTTATTTATCTATGGGCGTTATGGTTAAACAAGGACAGTAAAGAAAAAAATGTATGAATCAAATAAAATGTTATGTTCATATTTAATATACATATTTTCTTTCTTTTGTATTATTGATGTAATAACTAAAGCAATTCACGCTTTGGTAGGTACGTGAGCAGAAAACGCTTTAATTAATAGATACCTATAGATACTTATAAAATACAAAACTCGATTGAACAGCGACGCGTTTTAAATGCGATCGAAGCAGGGGGGTAAGGCAGAATCTCATATCTCACATGTCGATCGTATCGACTCGCATGTGATTGGTAGAGAAACCGACGCGTGATGTCACAATAATCCGTTGGCCAATCACGGTGATCTCTACACCAATCACAGTGATCACGATACGATTGACATGTGAGATATGAGATTCTGCCTAACCCCCCAGGCTAGATACCCAAACATACGAGTAGATAGGTACCTAATTCACTATTATACCTGCACCCAAAGATCATGCCTAATGCTTTATTTCAGTTTTCTGTTTATTGACAATGCTTCAGAATAAGTTCTAAGAGTCGTTCCAGACCACGAGCCAATTGCTCGTGGGAGTGGCTTCCATGTGGGACATGTACGAACAGTACTTTCTTCGTCTCTGAGTGATGTAGCGAGGTGTAGTAGATGTACTCGCATAGATATCTGAAACAAAAACTACTTTTAAGGCATTTGCCAGGTATCCATCTTCGTGCTTGCTTGTCTTAGCTTGCATGGGCCGGCTCGATTGGGGAAGTACCGCCCTCTCACAGAAGATCGAAGTGGTAGAACCTTGCTTATCCGAGCATGAATGGGCCGGCTCAATCGGAGAAGAATCACCCTCTCACAACAGATCAGCGTGTACCAACAGTAGTAGTAGGTACCTATCGTTGTGCTACGTATGGTGAGTGAGAGTGCCGGAGGCCCGACCCCCTTCCTATCCTCTCCTCTCCTTAATATCCTACCTATCCTCTCCTTAATATACTTCCTATCCCTTTCCTTGGAGATGGCGAAGCGCGAGTGATGCGATGTGATTTGCCAAGATTTACTAATTATCCAATGTCACTATTCGCCGATGATAGTATTGTAACAGTTTCATGCAAATCCCGCGACGTCTACCAAACAAATATCAATCATTCACTTAATTCCGTTATTACTTGGCTAACGAATAATAACTTAAAAATTAACCTAACAAAGACAAACATTACGCATTTTTGTACGAGAACTCAAATAGAAACCCCTAGTGTTAGTTACCAAGGGCTCCAGATATGTGAAGTAAACACCACAAAATTTTTAGAAATAATAATAGACAAACAATTAAACTGGAAACCACATATGGTTCAATTATGTAAAAGGTTGAGTAGCTGTGCATATGCTCTATTTAAATTAGCGCCGAGAGTTAATGATGATAGTTTGCTCACAGCTTATCATGGTTTGGCAGCTTCAGTCATGAGGTATGGAATTATCTTTTGGGGAAACTCAACTGATGCCATAACAGCTTTCAAAGTTCAAAAGCGTTGTATCAGATTCATGTATAGATTGAACAATACCGAAAGCTGCAAACCATATTTCAAAAAACACAAGATTTTAACACTTCCGTCTTTATATATCCTTGAAGTGGCTTTGTTTGTTCGAAATAATCCTAACAATTTTCAGCGAATATCTGATTTAATAAAGCGCAACAGGCGCGATAACGATCGCTTAGTTGTACCTAGAGCTGGGACTGCCCTCATGTCAAAAAGTCTATTATGTATGGCACCCATAATTTATAATAAGATACCTAAGTGTATCAAAAAATCTGATAAATTTAAAGAAAATCTAAAACAAATATTAGTGGATAAATGTTATTATAGTATAAATGATTTTATTGATGACAAATGCCTTTTTTAAATTATTTTGATATCCTAATTTATACAATGTACATTTTTAGTTAAGTATTTGACATAAAACAATTTAATATTATTTAATCTTAATTTATTATTATTGTAATGCTCGTAGTCATTTTTAATTTAATTATGTATCTGAATTATCTAAATGTAATTACGTTATAAAACAAAAATATTTTATAAAATTTTGTACGCCTAGTTAGGCAGAACATGTGGATATCGCAATGAAATAGAATAACATCCATGCATATTCTTGTATTATGTGTTTTACTCATGTTTCGACAAATAAAGAGTCTTATCTTATCTTATCTTATCTTATTTATGACAAATAGAGCAATAAAATACTATATTCATGTATTTGTTTTATTGAGCATTTTAAAACTATATACAACAGTAGCCATGACAGTAGCAGAGAGGGTGGAAATCCTATAGATAATAGATTTTTTTAAATCAGTCCAGTAGTTTCGGAGCCTATTCAATGCAAACCAACAATAAATAAATAAATAAACAATCAAATCTTTCCTGTTTATAATATTAGTATAGATGTGGTCCAGCCATCCTAACGCATATAGAATGTTCTGGAACAAACTGTTTTGCTTGTAACACCATAGTGGTGAAAATACAAACTTGCTCTATTACGCTGTAAAATACATTTTACCGCTAGATGGATTTTGATATAGGGGCGGAGCTATCGTTGTACCTAGTCTCCCAAACACCCGCATTTAGCGACTCTTCCACAGAGTACAGAAAACGAGCGGAGATGCCGCAAGGCAACTAGGTCATGTCGCCTTCAACTAGGTCATCGACGTCACAGTGGGCGGGGCCTAAAACCGTAGTGTCAGTGTTTCTGGTTATACGTATTACTCTTTGTGTCAGTGTACCGTCACTGCGATAGGATCGCTCTTTTCTCACGTTTAATAATTTTCAAAATTTTAAATCTCACGAATCTCGAACGTCAAGTAAGCTGTATGGATTTTTCAACCTTATGTTGATCTTGGAATAGTAAAGACGCTGATTCTTTCTGGAGTTGATTTTTCTAAGTTGATTCTTTCTTGATTTGAAATTGCTGTCAGATTATTTTTAAATACCTACCCTGATAGGGTATCAAACTTCTTTCAAAAGTTTATTTCTATCATAATTATTAATTTTAATTGTTATCGTAATTGTTAATTGCAGCCAATAACCTTAGCCTTATTCGTTAATTTACGTGTATAAATGATATGATAATTATAATAGGTACTTGTATCTCTTGTGATCCATATGCTGAAAAACCGGCCAAGCGCGAGTAAAATTAACACACCCAAGGTTCCGTTACCTTTGACGGAAAAGTATACGACTGCCGCATTGGTGAAGTTTATTTGTATAGGATTTTTTTTGGTAGTTTCTGTACCTATTAGATAGTTTTGATATAGAACCTTAAAAATAAACTAAGTTACAGTTTCATATTTTGGTAAAATATAAATAAACAATGTGGTCCCGCCATACTAACGTATATAGAATGTTCTAGAACAAACTGATTTGCTTGTTACGCCGTAGTAGTGAAAAGAGGAACTAAATTAATGAAGTTACGAAGTTAGCTCTGTTACCCTGTAAAATACATTTCACCGCTAGATGGATTTTGATCTAGGGGAGGAGCTATTGCTGTACCTCGTCCCCCGAACACCCGCATTTAGCGACGCTTCGTTCCAAAGAGATTTTGCCTTGAAACACCTCCGCTATTTTTCTGTACTCCGTGGTTTGTTGCCACAGTTTTTAATTTACGCCTGAACCAAACTAGATACAGCTAGCTGAGTAAGTATAATAACTCGAATACCTATCAATAACTTAACTATAATACACGTCATCTAGGCTAACCAGGCAGTAAGTTGTAATAAAAATAATAATAGGTACGACGGTCGTTGTTCGGTTGACGGTTCGTGTATAGTTGTAATACCTAGGTGTTTTCACGTATAAAATTATAAGGCAACCAAGTTACGAAGATAAATGGTTTAGAGATTTCTTGTTGAACTCATTGATTTTAAATAAGTCGTATAATATTGTCCAAAGTTGCAATTTTCTATTGATAGATGTCGCTGTTTTAAAGTAAAGAGATATTGACAAATGCAGCCCAAGATGTCGCAAGTGGCATTTTTAGATGTATTCAGTTGCTGTTGTATATATAGAACCATAATATTGCTTTTTTTGTAAGGAAACTAGCGATGTCTTTTTGTTTTCTTAAATTGTTTTTGTTTACAGTTAAATAAATGATTCAATTTTACATGTTTATATATATTATATGCACTTATGCAGGTATTTATATAAACTCATGGATTGTTGTTCTTACTAATTGCCAGATGGCGCCTTGCAAAATGACAGAGGTAGACAAATATAGAAGTACTTCTTAAAATTAGCGCTAGATGGCGTATAAGACATGAAACCCACATTAGTACTTTTTGAAATTAGCGCTATCTATGTGATTTATTGAGAACTACTTAGTAAAACCAATACATTATTAGTTACTTATCAAATAATCAATTTTATTGTGAAAAATGAAGATTATGAGGCGTGCAGTTTTGGATTTTCCAAATTATTTATAATTATTTCCTTAAAATTTAGATTCGCATTATTATTTTGAATGCCAGCCTTACCTATTGTTAATGTTCATTATAGCTACCTAGGGTGATTTCCTGTAGAAACGCTATTTAATAGGCAAAATAACAGGTAAATATACATAAATAATACGTTTCAATGAACCTCGTGACGTAAATGATTATTTAGAAATACGTATGTTGTCGACGACGGCTGGTACCTACTACCCTATATTGCGACAAGCGACAAGCGAAAATAATATTGTTCATCAATGTTGTTATTGTGTAATATACCTAATAACATTTTTTCTCGCAGTAGAAATAAAAACATATGAGAATGTTTTTTTTTTACATTATTCTAGGACCAATCATCAAACGCAGAGATAGCCTAGCCCAGCGGACAAGTACTTAAAATACAGTGGTATTGAGTTCGCATTCCAGTCCGAGGCTGAGGACATCGCAAGGAACACAAATCTAATTTTTAAAAACTACGTGTTTACCTACCTATTTGTATACATATTTATTATCACTTGGTGAAAGAAAATATCCTGAGAAAACCTGCAAGCATGAGAGATTTTCCCGACAGCTTGCTGACTTTGGAAACTACAACAATACTATAGCAATATTTGTTGTCGATGTGGACCGTCATCGACTAATAATATGGGTACTCACTTGCCGGCATCCTCGGATATTACAGCTGTGAGTTGTTCTGGGGACTCTCTGTTAAAGTCTTCTAGAATGGCTTCCAGGTTCAGCGCCGTGATATAGCTGTCCATACCCTCCAAGGGGTGCTGGTAATCTTTAGGTGTGCAACCTTGACAATCATCTATAAAATAGCAACGTTTACAAGCCTGTTTTTCAAGTTTCAGACACTGTACTTGCTTCGCCAGCCCAACGTGTATGGCCAACTAAAATAAAAAAGAAATATTAAAAACTTGCAACACCAATCAAATATTTTTATTACCATTGTTTTTCTGTTTTGTAATTTAGCATTTTGAGCACTTTCCCGGCTGTGGATTGTCGGTTAAATGGATTTTAGTCAACTTCGTCTAAAGTTCGTGTGGTGACGAACTAAGAATACAAGTGTCACCACCCCATTCCTTCCCACGGGTATCGTATGAGGCGACTAAGGGAAGTAAGCAATTATCATCAATTGCATGACTGGTGGTAGGGCTGGGTACCAAGTGGGAGTACTCACTTGGTATCGGGCCCGAGCGGGTTGGTACCACCATCTCCCGTGTTACCGGCCATGAAGCACATCGTTGCGTTTTGGCTGTAGCAGGAGATAGCCGTTTATATTTCATATCTGTGAAATGAATTGGTGAGCAGCGGCTTAACAATACTCTCAGTATAGTCGATGCATGGGCGACGTTTACCATTTACCATCAGATGGACCGTGGCTCGTATGCCACTACATGCAATAAAAAAAAAATAGTTCGTTCAAGTGTTCATATCTATAGTGATATTTTTTCCCTTATTTTAGTTATTTTTATGCATGACATGGTGAGCAGGTAAGTTAATTATGTGTACTAAAGAGTTGTGGCAATGATACTTCTTAGTACCAAAAGGTTTACTAAGGAGTGTATGCATTAATTACTTTTTATCCACTACTGTATATATACATATACAATTGTAATTGACTGACTAGCGCAGCACGAACTCCTGGGGTTAAGGCACTTAAGGCCGTTCGAATTGACATATTCATTTATACTGTGAACGTTGTATTGTTGATTGAAGAAGTAAGAATGGATTTTACACATGTCCTATCCAAAATGTTTTTAACGCTAGCGAAGCCGTCCTAGAGAGCTTGTACCATTATAAAACTAGTTTTTAAAGTATATTTCAGGTTCCCGATATAATAACGGGATAAAATGTCTAGTATACATTTTTAAGTATAATGAAGAGCTATCAAACAAAAAAGTTGCATCAAATCCGTTCAATAGTTTTTGCGTGATACGCGAACAAACAAATAGACAAACAGACAAAAAAATTGTTTTTGTGTTCAGACACGCGCATATAGCCATTTTTACACAAATATCTGATATGTACAGACATAGCTATGTTACTGCTTTATAATAGGATAACAGCAGCTCTGTTAGTGTTTGTACATTACAATACTTTGGTAATAAAATATTTGTGTTTTTTCAAGCAGGCCTATGATAAAAAATTACTGTAGTCTAAATGGATCACTAGCTGTTACTAACTCTTAGGAAACAGGAGGGGGAGAATACATAAACAGAAACACCACACATCGATATATAATAATTATGCAGCTGTTTGTCGTCTTTTGTTATTATACGCCGATATTCTGTGAAAAGCTGGCACTTTCCCGATTGAGCTGAGTTAGTCATGTTGGAATAAACGAGGTTCTGTGCATTCAAAATAAAACTGTAACAGAGCTATGTCTGGCTTTCGTATACAAGGCCAAAACACAGCCATATTTAAACAGCTTGTGTATGTTTAGTTTTTAAATGTATATTTACAATATATAGACGCGTTTTGCGTACCTACCTACTGCTCGTGTAGCGCGGACGGCACCTGCGTCTGACAAGAATTTTAAAGTATGATGATGGAGTAACAATTCTCACAAATCTCTCTACATTTAAGAATAATTTACTGTACCTAATATGCAATTTAAGCGTGTAAAGTAAACAAAATACATTTTATAAAGTACAAATTATTGTGAATAAGGAAAAAGAGATTTTTAGTATCCCGATAGCGTTGGTCGTAAAGACAAATGTGATAAAGAGATTGGGATGATCGAAAAGCTCATTACGATAGCTCAGTGGCTTAGAGCACTTCCCCGGATGGGAAAAGACGCGGGTTCGATCCCGTTCGTACTAAAAATCTCTTTTTCCTTATTGACAAATAATTTGTACTTTAAAAAAGTAGCGGTGTGTCAAATGCTAAAAAATATAGATCAAAAATGTTTAAAATATATTATTTTTAGAATTTTTGTCAGTTTGTTTGTTAGCAAATCACGCAAAAACTACAAAACGGATTTTTATGAAACTTTTGACAAACATATTTGGACAAACATATTTCAATTTGCATCTGTTTGTTCGCGCATTACGCAAAAACTACTGAACAAATTTCTATGAAACCGTTTTTGTTTGATAGCTCTTGTTTAGCCTTAGAAACTGGCATACCATAAAATTATAAAAACGTATAATAGTCACTGGCGGACTGTAAACAGGATAATTAAGTTCAATCTCCAGCCTGAGGTCGAGTCTTTGTAAGGCAAAGCACCTACAACCGACTTCTAACTTTAAGAAATAGATTGTGAATCTCTACACAAATGATTATTGTTCTAAGACTCTAAGATAAAAACTAACAAATGCCATTAGCTTGGCACAAACCGATGATTTAAATATGATAAAAAATATGACTGATAAGGTATATATTTGACCTTTGGTGTTTAAATAACAAATTATATTTAATTCTAATACACGATTTTACACAATTAGTTACAAAAACTGCAAATAATTCTAAGTAGTATAAATACGCTGGTCTCACGTCCGTGCTGACTGTTGTAGATAGGGTTGCCAAGAATAGGTACTTTATAATAACGTAATCTACTTTATTTTTGCTTAATATAATTTATACTCGTACTTTTGCATAAAAATAAAGTATGTAAAAATACTCTATTTCCAATCTTTACTCTGATGCTTAAAATGTAACACTTATTTAAATAACTGAACTATTATCGATACTTTTAAGCTGAAAAAGAACGTAAAGGCATACACAATTTAAAATATTTACAAGATAGATTGAATGAATATTAACGATTATTTCCAAGTCAATAAGATTGAAGTGATACAAAGGAATTCTACTAACAATGATAAAGAATTTTCAGAAAAACCTATTGACACATGGCAATATAAAATTAAGAATGCATCTGATACCCTGTGTAAAGAATTTTTTTTTATCATTTAAATTGGGATTGTGAAGATAGTTTTCAAAAATTCAAGGACAATAAAAACTTAATAAAATTGTGTATAAATAAATTTAGAATATTTTTTCAGTTATTACTTTTTTCTTTATTTTTTCTGCCTAAAAAACATGATACGTAATTTTTTCTAAAAAAGTTGGCTACCCTTGTAGATGTGATTCCCATAGATACAGCACAATAAATATTGTATATGAACACAAAGTGCGAAAATGTGAAATCGAAAATAATAATTACGAGCCGGATTTGAACCTACATCTCCTGAAAAACTCGAAATCGTGGCAATTGCTCGGGACTGCGAATTTCGATAACACACACACATATTTAGTCTGAGCCCAGAAAAAGACATAGCCTACATTATATCGCGGCAAAGTAGCTATTTTTGCGTAGGGATAATTAGTATAAGTTAGAGTAACGTTTTTAAACATATACTGAAGTCCACGCGAGAGATGTCGCGAGGGGAATCTATATACTTCAGGTATCTATAAAATAATATATAATGATTGATAAACAAAATAAGTTTCCTTTTTATTTTTAACACTGACGCCTTAATAGTCGTGCATAAAGTCCAAGGTCATTTCACCTATATAAGTAAAGAGACCTATAGTAAGACTCAATAAGTATAGCGTGCATACTGCCGTCTACTGGACACCATTCAAGGCAAACGCCTAACCTTGAACTCGCACGCTCGTCTGCCACTACATGCAATAAAAAAAAATGCAGCATTATAAAACCATATGTAATATTATTAGTTTTATAACATTATTAAGTCGATAAACTTATACTTATAAGTAGGTATATATACTTACATCAAACTGTTGATGTTCAGCCCACAGATCTGTTATCTTTGCGTGCACTTCATTATAATCGACCGGCATGTGTTCTATAACCAAATCTATTCCGTATTTTGACTCAATTTCCTCCTTGTTCATCCTTTTAACCCCTTCCCAACTCGCATTCTCATCCACTCGATCGAAACCGATATCGTAAGGCCCGAAACCCGTTATTAAAATTCTCATTTTCCTGTTCAACAATAAATTGCGACGCTACAAGTGTATCTGTCGGCGCTTCAATGGCATCTGAAAGTCTTAACACTCAACTCATTTGAAAATAGACCACCTAGCGTATTTTATTTATAAGTGAAGTACTAGGTTTGATAAATACATCGGGTGCGTCTGGTTACTCGGGAAACACATAGCGCAATTTCATTCTTGGAATAAATTGTAATAAATTGATAATACAATGTAGGGGTTTTGGCGGGACGTCATGGCCGGGCGGTTAAAATCCTGTTACTTACTCCAGCAAATTTACTTACCTATGAAGCCTGCCTGTGAAAATTACAGAAATGTATAAGGTTACTGAAGTATTCCACTGGTTAATGAAGTAGTTTACATGGTAATGAAAAAAAAATCCACTCCAGATACAACAATACAATATATTTTGATCTATATTTTAGCACTTGACATGCCCTAGCTACTTTAAAGTTTAAAGAGCAAATTACTTAGGTATTTATGTGTGAATGTGGAAAAAGAGAACTTTACTGCGAGCGGGATTCGGGATTGTTCTTTAAAGTAGGTGCTCGTAATTATCAAGTGCTAAAATACAGATCAAAATCATTGATATAGATTTAATAAATCAATGATCGAAATGTTAAAAAAATCAAATAGTATGAATTTTACACGAAACGATTTATCCTAACTATTATAAAGCTGTAACATAGCTGTGTCTGTACATTTAAGATATTTGAGAAAAAATGACTGTATATAGTCTATATAGGCGTGTCTGAACACAAAACATTTTTTTAGATTTTTTGTCTGTTTATCTGTTTGTTTGTTCGCGCATCATGCAAAAACTAATGAACGGATTTTGATGCAACTTTTTCTATTTGATAGATCTCGATGAGACTTAACAACTGGTAGGTAGGTATACATTTTATCCCGCTATTAAATCGGGAACCTGAGATACCACCCAAAAACTAGCTTTTGGTTGCGGCGGAGCCGTAAGCAAAGGCTAGTTTTAGATATTTTATCTGTTTGTTTGTTCGCGCATCACGCAAAAAGTACTGAACGGATTTTGGCGCAACTTTTTTATTTAATAGCTCTCGATTAGACTTAAAAACTGGCATTTTATCTCCCTACTATACCGGGAACCTGAGATATAGCCCAAAAACTAGCTGTTGGTTGCGGCGGAGCCGCAGGCAAAGGCTAGTACTATTATAAAGCTGTAATAGTGCTGTCTGTACATTTAAGATATTTAGGAAAAAAATATTCAACGACAAAACGATTTTTTTAGATTTTTGTTTGTTTGTTTGTGCATTACGCAACAACTACTGAACGGACTTTGATGCAACTTTTTTTATTTGGTACCTCTTGATTAGACTTAAAAACTGGTAAACATTTTATCCCGCTACCATTGATGTATAATGTACTAAGTATAACTCAATGCCCGCTACTATATCGCGAACCTGAGATATAGTCTAAAAAAGGGCAAAGGCGTCTTTAATAAAAAAGTGTTACGTAGTTGAAGATATTCGTCACCTACAAGTTCAAAAGCTTTAATTTATTTTGAGTAATTTTTGACTGGTAAAAAGGTTAAGCAATCATTATTGAATGTTATTTATTATTAGGTAATAACGAACACACGTGTTACAGAAATGTATAAATATATTATGAACGAACAACGAACATGGTTTTCATGGTGAAGAAACAAAATCCGCTCTAAATACAACAACTATAATTACGTAGGTAGTAGGTAAACCTAGGTATATTACGTAAATTTTTTATCAAATCGATAACCTTTACTAGACCTGGGCACAGTAAATTATACTGTGACCTGGGTATTTGTTGGCAAATCATGTATTTACAAGGTATACACATTTTTATACGGATCACATCTGATCTTAGTAGGTACTGAATCGTTAGGAATAATTATAAGTACCTAGGCACTTTTTTTTATTATGACTGCAAAAAAAAATTCCTCACCCTGTCGTTCGCGACAACGAACAAGATAGCGTGGGGCCCTCACCTACCTACTAAATAAACCCGCCGTGTGCCGTCCCTTCGCTGCCCGGCGGGCCACTGGAACTGTTACATTATTTCAGTGGGTATAAGTAGGTACCTAAAAGTTATCAGGTAAGGGTATTAGAGAGTCAACTGTCATAGATGTTCATGATAGCTGAGACCAGCGATCAAAATTGGGCCTCCAACAGCCACCCGGTTTGTGTAATAAGAATTATTAGGTACTGTAACAATCATTATATTGTTTATAGGCATTTTGAATTAATTAAGCGGAAGTGTTATCATTGCTTAATAATAGTTATTCGTTGTCCTCATTAATGCCAGATAATTGAAGTAATGGTACCACAAATCTAAACCACACTAGAAGTATGCTTGTGTTGAAACATCCCATTTGATAGTAAGCCAGCCCACAGGCTACTGAAGACCCACTCCATTCGTAGGTATAGGTGTACTTATTTTTTGCCCCGAACGACGGGGTGTGCGGTCAGGTAAGTAAATATTTACCCGGCTAAACAAAAAAAAATGCAGTATATTATAATGCAATATATAATGTATGTATTAATTTACTAATATCTAGCTAATGCCGCAGGAAAAATCTACTTTTCCCCTGGAAGCATCTACACCAATTTTTGATCTATATATTTTTTTATTGCATGTAGTGGCAGACGAGCCACGATCCATCTGATGGTAAATGGTAACCGTCGCCCATGGACTCGACTATGCCGAGAGTATTGTCAAGCCGCTGCTCACCAATTCATTTCACAGATATGAAATGAAATATAAACGGCTATCTCCTGCTACAGCCAAAACGCAACGATGTGCTTCATGGCCCGTCACACGGGAGATGGTGGTACCAACCCGATCGGGCCCGATACCAAGTGAGTAGGTACTCCCACCCGGTACCCAGCCCTACCACCAGTCATGCAATGAATGACAATTGCTTACTTCCCTTAGTCGCCTCATACGACACCCGTGGGAAAGAATGGGGTGGTGACACTTGTATTCTTAGTCCGTCACCACACGGACACAATTTTTTAGCATTTGACATGCTCCGCCACTTTTTAAAGTACAAATTATTTGTGAATAAGAAAAAGAGTTTTTTTGTACTAGCGCGAATAGAACCCGCGTCTTTTCCAATCCGGGGAAGTGCTTAAAGTCACTGAGCTATAGTACAGATCTTTCAATCATCCCAATCTCCTCATCACATTTGTCTTTACGACCAACGCCATCTATCGGAAAGCAAATGTGATGAGGAGATTGGTACGATCGAAAGATCTGTACTATAGCTCAGTGGCTTAGAGCACTTTCCCGGATTGAAAAAGACGTGGGTTCGATTCCCGCTAGTACAAAAAATCTCTTTTTCTTTATTCAAAAATAATTTGTATCTACACCAATGTTTTATTATCTATAGAAATAAAAAAAATACATTGGAAAATTCAAAACTGCACGCCTTATAATCTTCAGTTGTCATAATAAAATTGATTATTTGATAAGTAACTAATAATGTATTGGTCTTACTAAGTAGTATTCAATAAATCACATAGCGCTAATTTCAAAAAATGCTAATGTGTTTCTCATGTCTTATATGCCATCTAGCGCTAATTTAAAGAAGTAGGTACTAATATATTGGTCTATAGAAGTAGTTCTACGAAATAAGGTATAGTACAGGCTATAGCGCTGGTTTTAGTGTAACACTGTGCCATTGAGTCGAGCGTAAATATTCTTATTCACTATTTTTTTGTCTATTTTAATAACAATTAAACCACATCGAATCAGACCGTAAAAGTAATAGGGCTATATTCGTAATTATACTGAAGTTAATAAGAAAAAAAAGACTCGATTAGTAAAGTATTTCGGTTGCTATCGTATTAACATACATTACCTACAACAAACAGACGACCGAGACAGAACTTTTTTAAACAGCATTTTAAGTAGTTTAAATAACAAAAATGGCATAAAAAATATGATGAGTGTCAAAAATAGTGTTTTTTCCTGATATGTGTGTGTATATATTGTTTTACAAGTGCAATATACGATAAATAGAGACATTTTAAGTTTGAAAAATCAGTAGTTCTACGTAAAACGAGAATAGTACCCACCTTAACGCTTCGCTTATGAGGCGTGCAAAATGATAAAGGTGGCTTTAGGTGGCTTCACTGAAAAACTATTGGATAGATTACAATAATTTTTTTCCAGTTTAATTTCTTAGACAACTACCTAGTGTTTATCCCAGCATGAATGGACCGGCTCGGTCGGGGAATTGCCACTCTCTCACAGAATATTGACGTGAAACAACGGTAGGTTCTCCCTCTCCCCCTCCTTTCCACTTCCTATACCTTCCTAGGGGATGGCGTCGCCTGTGATGCCTCTGGTGTTGCTAGCCTCTATAGGCTACGGTCACCGCTTACCATCAGGTGGGCCTCTTGTTTGCCACCCAAGTAGTATAATAAAAAAAAATACTTAACTCTTTATCTAAAAAAATATTGCGATATTATTATCATCATGTATTGTTATATAAAGTTATAAGAAACAACTATTTTCATAAGCACTACGTGTTAAGTGACGTGTGTATTCTGATAGGATAACAAGCAATGCAGGCGAAGTCAGGGTATCAGCAAGTTATTCGGTATTCGAGGAGATGCAGATTCAAATCCTGTTTGTGCATTGATATTTTAATAAATCAATGTGTTCGTGACTGTTATTTTCGATTTCACATTTTCACACTTTGTGTTAATTTATATGGCTAAGCATGTAAAAGGCTTAAAAAATATGTAAAAATATCAAGTTATTTTAAAACATTTGGCACGCCATTTAAATGAATACAAAATGTCAAATTACCACGAGTGGGACCTTAAACCCGTGCCTTCCGAATACCGATCAGACTGTATGCCAATTGAGGCATCGTGACATTTATATGGGGTCATCAATTTAAATAACAAATTCTTTCTCTTGTCTTAAATAACAGATGAATGTCTTGGGGCTCTGTCGGAGGTAATAAAGTGCCTACATTTTATTGAACTATGAGGGTGCACTAACATACCACCGAAGGAATGTAACATAGTTCCAGTGGCTTGCCAATAAAGGCGGAGAGACGGCACACGGCGGGTTTCTTTAGTGGGTGAGGGCCCCACACTACCCTGTTCGTTGCCCCGAACGACGGGGTGTGCGGTAAGGAACATCTTTTCCCTCTTTAACAAAAAAAAGGGTGTACTAACATTCAATATAGATTCTGATCTCAGTCTGAACAAAACGTTTTCACGGACACGGACATTTCACACAACGTCCTCTAGTATCAAACTAAGCTTAATGCTTGTGCTATGTGTACCAGATTATGGATATAATACATATAAGTACTTATTACTTTTTTTTTAGTAAATACACACATAATATAATAGATAGAAAACACCCAGACGCAATACAAATATCTGTGTTCACCACACAAATAATTGTCCCGAGTGGGCATCGAACCCACGACGTCGTCATGGAAGTCGGTTATACTATCGCCGCGACCACGCCACGAGGCCCCCGAGTTTTCGTAGCAAATCGCGGTTATTATGAATACTGTACTCCGTGCGAATACCAAATTCCTTAAAGTGGTCCATGGTGATATAATAACGTCTGCCCAATGCGTCTGCCATAAAAATAATGAAAAATATAAAATTGATTTAACTTGGGAATAGATAGTATTGTATCCCCGTTGCTATGAACCTCTTTTTTCTAGCGTTTATATTAATTTGAGTATAATATAGACAATATCACAGAGATTTCGTACTAACAGCTCATCGGGCCAGTCTCGCGGCGCGTCTGAAGGCACCCCGCGGGCCGGCCTTTAGACCGTAGGAGCGCTCCAGACGGTGCTGGAGGAGTGAGCAGGGCGACGGCGCAGAGTCCTCACCTTCCGACTGCTGCAGTTACTGTTGGAGCACAGTCGCTTTAGCAGGTAAGTACCTGCACATAGTTGCGAGGAGGGAGGCGACTCCGTGCTGCCGCCATTGCTGTGACGAGGACACGGCGCTGCACACGCTCGAGTCGCGTCTGGCTTGCGCCGGGAAGCGCCCAGACGCTGCAGGTGGACGGACCGGGGCACGTTCGCCTCCCGCGTAGGAGCGACGCTTCTTATGTGGAAGCGTCGCCCAGTTGAGGGTACCCGAAAGGGTAAGCCGCCGCAGTGATCTGCCAATACAGGTGGAGAGACAGCACACGGCGGGTTTATTTAGTAGGTGAGGGCCCCACACTACCCTGTTCGTTGCCCTGAACGATGGGGTGTGTCGTTAGGTACAGATTTTCCCACCTTAACAAAAAGAAACGCGTTGTCACTAGGTCCGCTGCTTGGAGAAGTCAGTCTATCTCAAACAAATATTAGGTGTTCTGTGTGCTCGAGACCGTGCCATGTCGCTCATATTATTTTATATATTAACATTACCTTTAGAAGAAATTAAAGAGAAATTACCTTTCAAGGCCCTCACATCAATAAACCCTTTAAATTCGCGTGCCAACTCTGGGGGATTCCCAGCGTGTAATATATTCTCTAACGCACCGAGTGCAATAATAATGCCTAGCGTCATAGATAATATCCTATTTTAAGAGAGTAACAGTTGTGTCGTACTCTGCTAAGATTGTGGTATCGAGATTAATCCCCAGTTCAAGGGCGATCTTTGACTTTTCAGAATTATGTATATTATATCTATTTGTTTATTTATTACTGCGGCTGTACACATTCGTCGAGACACCCCGAGACAGGTCGAGGACGAGTGTGTACATGGTAGCCCCGTCTCGTCTCGGGGCTCTCGCTCTCGGAAGAGTGTCGGTTTTTTGTGCTCGAGTCAAAGGGTCTCGGTGAGTCTCGCGATAAAACGAGACCGCGCCTCTACACACTTGTTTGCTTAGTTTTGTCCGCCAACTGCGTTCGTATAAAGACGTGCTTTCAGCGTGCGACAACGATGTGTTCTAACGCTTTTTAGAAGCCTACTAAAGGCAATCACTATTATGGAATCCTAAGAATGTCAGGCACAAGGATAAGCAACTATTACACGACGCTTGGTTGCGGATAAGCAACGATTTTGATATTCCCATGGTAGATTGATACAACAAGCGTGTACATGGTGTTCTCTCGTGTCGAGCTTCTACGAGACGAGAGTGGACGAGAGGTTCGCGAGACAAATAGACGAGTGTGTACAGCCGCCGTTAGGATTTGAACAACAAGTATACTGTTTAAATTAAAAAAATAAATAGGTACGTGAATAATAATTTGAGCTGTGCCTTGTTACTTAAAGGAAATCACTGCATGCACTAGTACATACGCGGAGGGATCAAAAAGTAGTGAGAACGACATACTCCTTGGTAAGAAAAAAAATAAATACTGGCAGGCTCATTGCGATTTGGAGGAAACATTAGGAGAGTCTGCTCTGCCGTATTCCACTGTTGAAAGGTGGGCTTCTGAATTTCGAGTAGGGAGAATGAGCACGGAAGACGAACATCGTTGCGGCCGTCCATCGACGTCAGTCACCCAAGAAAATGTTGCAAAAAGTAGAGAAAATTGTATTGAGCGATCGAAGATTTACTATCCGATACTTAATTCAAGAAACGGGCATTTCATATGGAAGTATTCAATCCATATTGAAGCAATCTTTGAATATGAGAAAAGTCTCCGCAAGATGGGAGAATAAAAAGCGCCGAGAATTTTAACCGACAGTCAGAAACAAAATCGACTTGACATTTCGAAGATATTGTTGGACAAGTTTCAAGAAGATTCTGAAAACTTTTTGTCTCGTTTCGTAACAAAGGACGAAACATGGGTCCATCATTTTGATCCCGAGACAAAACAGCAATCTTCGCAATGGAAACGCCCATCATCACCGAACCCAAAGAAGTTTCATGCCGTGGCATCGGCTGGCAAGGTTATGGCCTCAATATTTTGGGACTCAGAAGGGATAACCTGGTACATCAGAATATTCAAGGTATCCTTGGTAAAGAATTGGAAATATAATTATTTATTAATGATTGTGTTGTAGATATTCTTTGTATTACAGAACATTGGCTGAAAAATAATCAATACATGTTCAATTTTCCCAATCACCAGGTTGCTTGCTCATTCAACAGAGGCATTAGTATACGGGGTGGTGCCCTAATTATTATAGATAATAAAATGAAATATAAAGTACGTAATGATATAGTCAGCCTCTCTGTTGAACGGGTTATTGAAATTGCTTGTATTGAGTCTGAGCAGTTCATTGTCGCATGTGTTTATAGACCCCCATGTTCACCATATGATGATTTTGAAAGACACTTAGAGGACATTTTATTTAAAACCTCTAGTTCAAATAAAACAATTGTGATCTGTGGAGATTTTAATATAAATTTACTTGAAAATAGTACTATCACTCAAAAATTTATAACTATTATGAAATCTTATAACATGTACAATGTTTTTTTGGAACCTACTAGGATTACTTCTTTGAGCGCAACTTGTATAGATAATATTTACTAATGCAAAACCAAACAATAAATCTATCATAAATAAACTAGAATCTGATCATTGTGGACAACTGGTGGTATTTCCTGGAACTAGTAGGGTCCATAAAGAAAAAGTTGCCTTTGTTCCAATGAATTCTAGCCGCTTAGAGCTTTTTAAATGTAATCTATCTGAGAAAGTACCGCGGTTGCCTTTTCATGACAACCCTAACGATTTGTATACTGCTTTATTCCAGTTGATCAATAATGAATTCTACAAGAAGTTTAAACCTAAAACTATAACTATTGGCGCTCGCGCGGGCTTTACTCAATGGGCAACCTGTGGTATTTATAAAAGCAGACTGAGGTTGTATGAACTTTATAACGAAAAATCATATAATCATAACCCAATATTTTTAGAATATGTAAAAAAATATTCCAAAACGTTCAAACGAGCCTGTTACTGTGCTAAATCACTATATTTGAAAAATAAAATCAAAGAATCCGGCGATATTATTAAAATGACTTGGAAGGTGATAAACAGTGAAACCGGTCGAGAAACAGTGCGCAAGAGGGACTTTAACTTGAAAATAGATGACATAAATGTAAGAGCGAATCGAGAAGTGGCAACGGCATTTGAAAATTATTTTACTAATATTCCTGTTTTAACAACAAAACATCTGACGTTGTCTCCTACTGCAGCCGAATCGCTCCTTAGGCAATGTGTTCCGATATGTAATACTTCCTTTAAATTTTCGGATGTCAATGTAAACAGTGTTATAAATAACTTTAAAAGTCTCAATATTAAAAAAACGGCGGATTTATGGGGTATGTCTGTTAAGTTAGTTAACTCAATCATTCATATTATTGCTCCCCAATTGACATCTGTATTTAACGGTTGTTTTGTTAATGGTGTATTTCCCGACCTTCTGAAGTTTAGTAGAGTAATTCCTTTGTTTAAATCTGGTAGTACCTCAGAACTTAATAATTTTCGTCCAATTTCTGTACTACCGACACTAAGTAAAGTATTTGAGAAGCTTATTCTCAAACAAATGATTAATCATTTTGACAATCATAAAATTTTCCATAAAAACCAGTTCGGCTTCACAAAGAATCGCTCTACTACTGATGCAGGTATAGAATTGTTAAAAACCATATTTAGAGCCTGGGAAGATTCGCATGATACGTTAGGCGTATTTTGCGATTTGTCTAAGGCATTTGACTGTGTACATCATGAAACCCTCATTAAAAAGTTATACCATTACGGAATCAGGAACAGGGCTCTCGAGCTTTTGACTTCTTATTTGAGCAATAGAATTCAAAGGGTCGATGTTAATGGTACGTTATCGCTTGGGTCTGTCATGACAATGGGTGTGCCACAGGGGTCTATTTTAGGGCCATTTCTGTTTCTAGTCTATATTAATGACCTACCATACTACGTAGGAGATAATCGAAGTATTGTGTTGTTCGCAGATGATACATCTTTATTATTTAAACTAAGAAGGCAACTGCTTAATTATGACGATGTGAACAACGCACTATCTAAAGTTGTTCATTGGTTCAATACTAATAACCTAGTTTTAAGTGAAAATAAAACTAAATGTATAAAATTTACTACACCCAATGTAAGGCATGTAGAAACCAATGTACAATTGAATGGCGTTAAACTGGACCTTGTGGAGTCCACGGTTTTCCTAGGTATCACTATAGATAACAAACTCCAATGGGGCCCCCATATTAAAAAATTGTCAGGTAGGTTAAGCTCAGCGGCATATGCGGTAAAAAAAATTAGATTATTGACTGATGTTGAAACGGCTAGAATAGTTTATTTCAGTTATTTTCATAGCATTATGTCCTATGGCATACTGCTATGGGGATGTTCCGCCGATTTAAATTCCATATTTGTACTTCAGAAAAGGGCTGTTCGTGCAATCTATAATCTGGGCCCGAGAGTTTCCCTTAGACAGAAATTCAAAGAAATTAATATTCTAACTGTTGTGTCTCAATTTATATACGAAAATCTGTTGTATGTCAAGAAAAACATCGGATGTTTTGATAAGTATAGCGATGTTCATCACATTAATACTAGGAACAAAGGCAATCTTATTGCACACAGTACTCGTCTCCACAGAATTAGTAGATCTTTTATGGGACAATGTATATGCTTTTACAATAGGATTCCTGAAAGTGTCCGAAACATGCCACTAAATAAGTTTAAGAAAGCCATAAAAATTAGACTTTGTAATCAAGGTTATTACACTGTTTCGGATTATCTTGAGGACAAAACAAAATGGGCTTGAGATGCTCCTCATCCATTAATTTTCAAAATTGTTTTGTATAATATAATGTCATTTTAGTTATAAAGATTATATTAAATTGTAATAAATTGGCAATTTAAAAAAGTGGCCCATGAGTTTCTTGCCGGGTTCTTCTCATGAAAGGCTTTACTTCGGAATCCGGCCGCTTGTGGCGATTGCAATCGCCACTTTGTTATTGCGGATGCACTCGCCTCAGGCGCTCGTGTTGATTATTAGTGTATTCTTGACGATTTTAAGTGCTATTTAATAGGCCTATGAAATAAAGATATTTTTGAATTTGAATTTGAATTTATTGTTGATTGATTACATGGAGCGTGGAACCACTATTCCAGGCCAATATTATGCCGCTTTAGTTCCCAAGTTCAGAAATGCCATCAAAGAAAAAAGGAGAGGGATACTTCGAAGGGGCGTGTTGTTTCATCACGACAACGCACCCGCGCACAGGTCGACAGTTGCGATGTCTGCCATTCAGCAAGCTGGCTTCGAATTGGTTGACCACCCTCTTATTCACTAGATCTGGCGCCTAGCTATTTTTATCTGTTCCCCAAATTGAAGGAATACTTAAGGGGAAACAGGTACGAAGACGATAACAAGGTGATGGATGCCGTAGAGAGCTTTTTGCAGGACCAAGACAAAATTTTTTTTTTAAAGCGATTGTAGCCTTGGAAAAGCCCTGGACTCGGTGTGTAGAGAGACTCGGAGACTATGTAGAAAAATAAATTATTAAGTTATCAATAGTCATTATATTCTATCTCATTCTCACTACTTTTAGATCCCTCCTCGTAAATAAGAATTATGACCACCACCACGCTAACGTATTACTAAGGGCCAACATGATACTCTAATGTGAATATACAAATTAATATTTTAGCATTTGACATGCTCCGCTACTTTTTTAAAGTACAAATTATTTGTGAATAAGGAAAAAGATATTTTTTGTACGAGCCGGAATCGAACTTGCGTCTTTTCCAATTCAGGGAAGTGCTCTAAGCCACTGAGCTATCGTACAGACCTAGTCGGTCATCCCAATTTTCTCATCACATTTGTCTTTACGACCAACGCCATCTATCGGAATGCATTTACATGCATCAATCCAATATAGTAGGTTTCATTTTACAATTAAAATTCATACTATTTGATGGCGTGATTTTTGACCTCGTCACTGTTACACAACCGACTACGCCACGAGGCCCGTCAATAGAGTTGACCTTCACTCTAAGGTGTTGACACTTTACTTGCCCTTTCTTCTTATGCCCGCAGAGGGAAATTTCTCAGTAGGCAAAAATCAGACACATATATGTATTTAAATTAATATTATCATCGTCTTTGTGACATTATCTATCTGTTTGAGTAGGTATTTAATTAACTTGATAAAGTTAAGACAATATTAATCATGCGAGTATATCATTATTTTTAATTCACACAAAACAGAGTTGTCCAATGTGGGAATGGATGCCAACATTCAGCACTGGTAGTCATAATCTCAACAACCCTGTTTTATTTTAGGCATTGAAGCATCATTGAAGTATGCATATGTCAATGATTATAGGATTTCGAAGTTTGTTTCGTAAAAACACTTTAAGTAGGCAAATACTAGAAATAAATCCCGCTCGCCGCTCACGCTGTACCCCGCGCCACGCGGCCCGTCCCCCGATCGGCCCTAGTCTCCAGGTAATAGCTGCATACATCCCAGGTAAAGATGGGTTAATACCGATATTTGTCAATATCGCTGATACGCTGGTATATTCTTCGAGCAATATCATGATATGTAAACTAATATATGAATATCACTAATATTTAATACGGAGGATATAGAGATATGCCGCATATCATAATATCATGTATGCATATCAGTTAGTTTGTGCTATTCGTTTCAGAATAATGTCTAACTATCAATATCGCTTATTCACATTATATTCACATTAATATCTGTTTAGTATTGTTACTTGTTTTAATAATGGTATTCTATAGCATTATTAAAACAAGTAACAAATAAAAATAAATCCATTATTAAAACAAATACCAATATTAATAACTTGCTGTTTATAGGTGCACACTTTTTTTCAACTTATCCCATATACAAGACGGTCCTCCTTACTTCTACACTCCATAATAGATACCACCATTTTTATTTCAATGATACGTACGATGTTCTCACCGATATGATACGTACGATGTTCTCACCGATATGCGATTCTATCTAGTCTATGGATATGGATATAGCAACACACCCATGTTCAGTGGTCACTGTTCATGTTTACGATATAGTGAATATGGTATATTAGCAATATGGCCGTATTAGCATATTAGATTGAGTCGGATTACTGATACATGAATACCTCCAATATCACTGATATCTTAATGGATATGAATATATCGGTTCCATCTTTAATCCCAGGTAAATCTTCGAAATATAATCGCACTGACGATACGCACGCATCAAAGCGGATATCAAATCTTTTTTAAACTCGTTATCTAATGAAATTACTTCGAATGATATTTACGTTATAGCCGGTGATTTTAATCTTCAATATTTAATGGAATACTGATGGTCCAACTTTTTTAAAACGGGGGTCTTTAGCACTTCAAAACGCGGGTGAATATTTTATTAATGAATTGGCCTTACACGGCATGCGACAATGCTTTTATCTAAAAAATAACTGTAATAATACACTGGACTTAATATTTTCTAATACTGATATTGCAGTTATAAAATGTGTTAGGCCCTTAACTACTGTTGATATCTTCCAACCCCTCTTAATTTTGACCTTAACATAGCTGTTTCTCCACTAGAAAGTTTGCGAATAAATAGATACAATTACCGACGAGCAGATTTTGATGAAATAAATAAATATCTCAGTGAAATAGATTGGAGGACTCACTTAAACTTGGGCAGCATTGATGCGGCAACATATTATTTTTACAAACAGATAAATATCAGTATAGAAAAAAATGTACCACTCATCGTATCAAATAACAATAATAAACCCCCTTGGTACAATAAAACCCTTATTAAAATGTTAAATGAGAAAGCTAAAGCATATAAAAATTGGATAAAATTGGTAATATGGCAGACTATAATACCTTTTCGTTGCTGCGTAGACGCGCATCTATGTTTCATGATGAGTGCTATAAGAGGTATTTAGAAAAAACTCAACAAAGTATTTTAAGTAATCCGAAATATTTTGGGACATACATTAAATCTAAGCGTGGACATACATCTACCTACCGAATTAAAATATCTTATAATAATAATATCTATCACGGCGGTCCTGCAATAGTGGATGTATTTAACTCATTCTTTAAAAGTAGGTATTTTCTCATCACCCGCTACCTCATACCCCGAAGTCGAACTTCCTGCCCCGGCAAGTGGTAACGTGAGGCACATACACCATCTCCAGGTATCTAAAGACCAGGTTTTTAAAGCCCTAAAACAAATTAAAGTCACAAAGGGTCCTGGCAGTGAGAAAATACCCCCTATTTTCATTTCCAAATGTGCCAAATCCCTAGTCACTCCTTTATTTATAATATTTAATCGTTTACTTAGTGAAGGTGAGTTTCCCAGGATATGGAAAGAAGCTCATATCGTGCCAATATTTAAAAAGGGTTCACGTATCAAAGCAGAAAACTATAGACCAATTTCCGTACTTAACATATTTGCAAAAGTTTATGAAAAGATTATTTATAACTATATTTATCCAACTATACATCACGGTATTCCTAGCTGTCAATATGGTTTTCTTAAGGGTCGATCAATTATTAGTAACATGGCACAATTCGTAATAGATACTCTTCATAACATGGACGGTGGCGGACAGGTTGACGTGATCTACACGGACTTTGAAAAAGCTTTCGATCGTGTGGATGACGTCATTCTGATCCGAAAGCTTGAAATGCTTGGAATTCACGGAGACCTCTTGAGATGGATCGAATCTTACCTCAAAAACCGAAGTCAAGCTGTGGTTATGGGTGGGCATCGATCTGACTTTGTTGATATAACTTCGGGGGTGCCCCAAGGGTCCCATTTAGGCCCTCTTCTCTACAATGCTCATCTCTACGACATCTACACTTGCTTTAGACATTCCTCTTTCATAATGTATGCAGATGACAATAAAAAATTCTTAAAATTAATGACATATCTGACTGTTACAAACTACAAAATGACTTAGAAGATTAGTATCCTATTATGAACTTAACCGTATTACCATCAACGTTCAGAAATGCCAATCCATAGCTTTCACACGTAAATCTAAACCTGCCGAATTATTATATAGAATGAATGGTACTATCATTGTAAAACGAGATGTTGTTACAGATTTAGGTATCCTACTTGACAAAAACTCACTTTCAATTCTCACATTGATTTTATTACCAATAAAGCTTATAAGAACTTAGGTTTTGTACTGCGAACATGCCAACCCTTTAACAACCTGGCATGCATACATTTATTGTACTACTCCTATGTAATATTATCTAAATCCTTTTTTCTAATATTACCTAACCTTCTTTTCTAAATATATTACAAATGATAGGCCTCAAATAAAGAAAACATTTATTTTAAAATTCAAAAAG
Organism: Leucoma salicis; assembly: GCA_948253155.1. NCBI lineage: Eukaryota > Metazoa > Arthropoda > Insecta > Lepidoptera > Erebidae > Leucoma > Leucoma salicis. The sequence continues at coordinate 23,002,624 of OX411820.1, read as the reverse complement.
TCTGAACCTCGAATAATCAAGTTCGAAGATAAAGCTATATATACTGGAACAGAGATGATTCTGACTCATTCTAGACGCAGACATGGTTCTGTAAACATAGCCGAAGATTCTGATTAATTCTAGACACAGGCATGGTCCTGTAAACATAGCAGACGATTCTGAAGAATTCTAGACTCAGGCATGGTCCTGTAAACATAGCTGAAGATTCTGATTCATTGTAGATTCGGACGTGGTCCTATTGAGATAGCTGTCAAAGCTCCGAATTATCTTAAAGTTTCTTGAGAAGTTGTCAAGGCTCTTATGAAGATTGTCTTGAAGTTTTGGTTCTTCACTGGAGGCGGTTCCAGACATTTCAGGTGTGATTTGTTGGACTTCAGGGTCTGGTTCTGAGACCGGGTCTGACCTTCTAGAACGGAAGCGATTGTACGGAACGCTAAAGGGAGTGAACCTTTGTACATGTACGGAATGCTAAAGGGGGTGGACCCTTGTACAAGAACATCTTTTGAGGTATCCCAAGTGTTGCGGTGAATCAAGTCTCTAGGTAAAGACAGTAATAACTCTAGTAGTACTTAGGTGCATACAAAACTTGTTCCTAATTAACGCGTTTTCTTATTTATTAAAATTTGTTTTGATCTGTTTCCTATTTAATTTCTTTTCAAGACCCCTAGGTAGGTCCTAAATAATTGTGGCGTGACGGCTTCACCGTTACGCTACAATACGCAGCACTTTAGAATATGGTAGCGTTGTATAGTGTCCACAATATCAAGTTTATGTTGACAAAATAGAAAGACTTCAAAAAAAATACTAGACTATAGAACTAAAAAGTATCATGAGTCATACAAGGATCGGTGCATACATCATAAATTCCTAACGCTTAAAGATCGCAGAACGTTGCTGGATCAAATGATACTTTTTGACCTCATTCAGGGTCACATCGATAATCCCTTTTTAAAATTGTTTTCTACGACCTTCAGTCATACTAGGTATGCAAGCAACTCGCCTATTAATCGCATGTGCTCCACATACAACCACCTCTCTTCAAACGTAAGTTCAGACGTAGATTTATTCAGCAATAGCAAACACACTTTCAAGAAACAAGTGTTTGGGAAACTATTAGATAGTTTCATACATAGCACTTGATAAACTATACACATACACTCACACTTATCACATTCGCACTCATACACTCCACCTCATACACATAGACCACACAATCATACAAACACACACGACATAACACACACCCCAAATATGTAGGTACTTGTATGTGAACAAAAACGAGTGGATTCTATAAGTGTAAGATGTGTACACTGTCACATTCACTCTCATATACTCCACCTCACAGACATACCCCACACAACTCACTCATATGCAAGAAGCGTATTAAGTACTTGTACCCACAATCTTTACCATTCTACGTTGTGTAATGTTTAGATGTTTGTCCGTCATTCATGCGTAAACGACTGAATGGATTTGGATAAAATTTGCTGGACAGATGATTAATTAGGCTATTTTTTTGCCAATTAGACTAAACGAATTAAAAAAAACTCTTAGTTCAGAGAGTGAAGTAAGATATTTCGCTCTCTAAAATCCACAAAGACGAAGTTGCGGGCAGAAGCTAGTCTATTATATAAACTCTAACAGTGTTTATGTTTGTTATATATTTAAACGAGCAGTATTGTATATCTGTTTATTTATTTATTTCTATGTATATCGGAAACGGCTCTAACGATTCGGATACAATTTTATACTTAGATAAGGATTTGTTTTCTAAGTTTATCTGTATAAGCATTTTCCCTGAGAGACCGCAATTTTCCATTAAAAAATAAAATATATGTTATATTACGATAATATAGCGCCATCTCGTAATTTTTTAAGGTACTTGCATTAGATAGGTGCACCGTTGCTTTTTCCGACGCAAGAATCGCTAAAAAAAATGGTATGTGAATAATAACATTACGGACGGACATTTTTATGTATTTCGAAGTTACCGTTCATATGGAGGTAAACTTGCAAAATATTTATGTAATAAGTAGGTACCTACGTGTGTCGTATAAGTATAAATAAGTAGGTATCTTCTCCATATAAAAATCTAGACAGGCACTGATATATCTAATACGAGATGGCATTTACATTGTTTTAACCTTTATTTATTGAACAAAATTTGCCTCGTAGACGTCCTCGAGTCTTGCATTCAAAATACAAATGATAATAAAATCAGCGCCACTTGACTGGTTGAACAAGTTTACAATTGATTTCCTTATAAATGTACCTACGTACCAACCTACTTGTTATCTATCCCACTATCATCCATGCCATAGTGATAAACGACTAGGAGTTTGTAATAATTCTTTGAAATTAATTCGTGGGACCCTGATCACAGACAACTCAACCTTGATGCATTCGATTTTATTTTTTAGTTATTGGAGTACAGAGTAATAGCAATGAGTTAATATAGATATTATTATGTTTTTATTATCAACGGTGGCAGACTAGCAACCGCCTACCCGATGGTAAGGGCAGCTTAAGGTGCATGGAAAGCTGTTGAAATCCTGTCACAAACTTCCGTAAATTTAGAAATGTTTATAATGAACATGTAAAATGCAAGGTACAGACGAACTTAGTTTTCATGGTGAAGAAAGGAATCCTCTCTAGAAGTAATCAATGCGACGTCTACCTTAAGTAGGTAAAGTGCTCTTATCAAACCTGGTTTGAAGAAGGACTTGTATCTTGTATCGCTTAGGAAAAAAATAACTGTACTCGGGCAGTGGGAGACGTGTCTGAACACATAATACTTTTGACTGTATCTTTATTTGTTCATCCAGACACAAAAAAGCATGAATCGATTTAGATGAAACATATTGTCTCTAATATCTGTTGATTAGATTTAGCCATGTGGAATCGGGGCTTAGAATAATTCCACCCCAACTGATAAGTTCATTCGCGGGAGTCCGACCCAATGGAATTACCAGGGGTGGGGGAAGCAACGCTCCCTCGAGTAAACACCAACAATCACGTGGCAAGCGTGGTGACTATGGGGGAAAACAGCCTTCCAAAATGTTGACCAACGATCTTGTCAAAGTTGTAGAAAGGCGTTGGAGGCAGGCGGCATGAAACCGCTCTTTGTGGCGCTCTCTTAGGGAGGATGTAGAAAGATTGATGCATGCTAAATACATTTTATCTCTCTACTATGTCGGGAGCCACATAATCAAAAAATCTCCGCGACCTAAGCTAAAGCCTAGGTACCTATATTTTAAAGTTATCTATACTATTATCACGGAACTAGTATATAACACTATTATAATATAAAGCTGTAACAGTGCTGTGTCTGTACATCTATACTATTATAAATCTGTAACAGAGCTATGTCTGTACATTTTAACAACATATCCTATGGCTCTCTTTGCAGATGACTGTACTGTTACTATACATATGCCACTGCTAACAGAAATGATTTTGAAAATGTAATTAATAACACAATAGGCTCAATAATTGCTTGGATGAATAGTAATAATTTAAATATTAATTTAGATAAAACTAATGCCATGTTTTTTAGCCAGCGTCTTGCTATTCCAGAAATTAATTTAAATTATCAAGGTTCCGACATAATGAAAGTAGATATGACAAAGTTCCCTGGTATAACAATTGAAAAAAGCCTTAATTGGAAAACACACACCGATCTGACCAAGAGAGTAAACTCGATGGCCTATGGCCTATATAAACTAACAGCCAATATAAACAGTGACGCTCTAATTATAGCCTATCAAGGCATGGTAGGATCTTTATTAAGATACGGTATCTTATTTTAGGGAAATTCTACTAACAAGGATATTATGGTCTTTAAATCGCAAAAGAAGTGCATTAGAACCATGTTTGGACTTAGCACCCTGGATAGCTGTAAACCATATTTTAAGGAATATAAAAAATTTGGAAAATCCAAAAGTACACGCCTGATGATCTTCATTTTTCACAATAAAATTGATTATTTGATAAGTAACTAATAATGTATTGGTCTTACTAAGTAGTTTTTAATAAATCACAGATAGCGCTAATTTTAAAAAGTACTAATGTGGGTTTCAGGTCTTATACGCCATCTAGCGCTAATTTTAAGAAGTAGGTACTTCTATATTGCTCTATAGAAGTAATTCTCATGAAATAAGGTATAGCGCTGGTTTTAGAGTCGAGTCGAGCGTAAATATTCTGTATTTTTTTGTTTATTTAATAACAATTAAACCACATCGAATCAGACCGTGAAAAGTGATAGGGCTCTATTCGTAATTATACTGAATCGTAAATGAAAAAAAAGAGAGTCGATTAGTAAAGTATTTCGGTCGTTATCGTGTTAACATACATTATCCGAACATACCTAGAACACACGGACTTCCAAGACAGAACTTTTTTAAACAGTTTTTTAACTAGTTTTAATAACAAAAATAATTTGTACTTAAAAAGTAGCGGAGCATGTCAAATGCTAAAAAATATTAATTAAAAACAAAAATGGAATCAAAAACATCATGAGTGTTAAAAATAGTGTTTTTTCTTGATATATGTGTATATATATTATTTTACAAGTGCAATATATGATAAATAGAGACATTTTAAGTTTGAAAAATCAGTTGTTCTACGTGAAACGAGAGTAGTACCCACCTCAACGCTTTGCTATGAGGCGTGCAATATTAACTGTCGTCGCATCATCTCCATCACTACTCGTACATCTATGAAGTAGCAGTATTTGTTAAAGCTAATCCTAAATTATTTCATAAAATGTCCGACTTTACCAATGTAATAGGTGTGATAATGATAGATTTTGTATAGTGAAATCACGCACTACCTTAATGCAAAAAAGTATTTTTTTATGGCGCCTATCATTTATAATAAAATTCCAAAAATCATTAAAGTTCTTAATCTCACGAACTTCAAAGATCATTTAAAAAAATAGCTCGTTAATAAAAGTTACTACAGTGTACATGGATTTCTTAATGATTAACTAATTTATTTTCTTTTTATTATTATTTAACGATTACATCCCAATGCTTACTGATTACGACATTATTATCTTATTTCGATGTTACATTTTTATATTATTCTTCATTCTCATGATTGTCATTATAAACTAAAATTTTAAACATTGACATAAGTACTTGACATTTATCTTGAATCGTTATTATTTATTATTGTATAATTTGACTATAATATTTTTATCTTTAGAAAATATAATGTTGTATGCTTATATCTTTGTACACCATGTATGGTAAAACATGTATGACCATTAGTAATCGACCATCTTGCATGCAAGCTACTGTAACTTGACATGTAAACTCATGTTTCACAAAATAAAATTATTATTCTTTTATTTACAATTATTTTTGCACTTAATAAATTTTTAAATATAAATACATTATAAAATATAACAAAATATTTGAAAATATAAAAAGTGCGTAGACCCACCGGCAGCGAGTACAAGGACCAAATTGCCAGTAGTTAGGGTTCCAGAGACAGGAACCTCCTCACGATGCGTGCCGTGTCCAGAAGTACCGCCTTCTATCAGACCCTTAACCCAGCCACCTAACGCGAGCCTCTTGAGATGTTGATCGAGGCTCTTGGCTATCAGTCCGTTAACTGTAACAACTATAGGTACAATGACAGCCGAATCCACATTCCACATGTCAACAATCTCGTGCGCCAAGTCCAGATACTTCATCTGTTTATCTTTTTCGGAGAGATTCGATTCACGAGATTCTCGTCATGCGGAATGGTGATATCAACAATCATTGCTCGGCGCTCAGATCGATCAATCACCACAATATTAGGTTTGTTGGCCACAACAGTCCTGTCTGTGATGATTGATCGATCCCAGTACAGCGTGATACGACCGTTTTCGAGAACTGGCTCAGCTGTATACCTGTAGTAAGGTACCTCGACGTCCACAAGCCCGTATTTCAGAGCAAGTTGTTGGTGGATGATCCTGGCTACTTGGTTATGTCTGTGCAAGTACTCGCCGTTAGCAAGACGAGAAAAACCCGAGACAATATGCCTAAGGGACTCACCTGGACGGTGGCAGGCACGGCAGATATCGGCAGTACCGTCCCTAAGGATATGTCTCCGGTAGTTGTTCATCATGATAACTTCGTCAGCAATTGCACAGACAAAATCTTCGGTTTCCCCAAAGAGGTTACCAAAACGTAGCCAGGACACGAAACTAAGAAGTCTACATCAGGCCCATGTAGAGCCCGGTAGAATCTTCCGTGGAGCTCCTTGCTCTGCCATACGGCCCTGCGTTCATCAGTACTCAGCACTACTGGTCTGCGCCAGTTCTCCCTAGCCAAGGAGAGTGGAGTGAGTCCGGAATCTACAGTGACCACATCACGATGCATATCCCTATCAGTATGCAGGAAATATTCCCTAAGGTTGCACACCTCACGATTGTGCAAGGTCTTGGCATTTAAGAAACCTCGACCTCCACACTTTCGTGGGATGTACAGCCTCATAACTGATGAACGAGGATGATGCATACGATTTGCGTTCAAGAGACTGCGGACCCTTCTATCCAAGGTGTCAAGTTGAGTATGTCGAAAGAGTACATAAAAAGTGGCATGACCCAGCCGTTGCAGGCGCGCACCTTGTTTCCACCTGATAGAAGACTACTTAGTACTTTCTTCAGGCGGCCAAAGAAGCGCTCCCGCAACGATTGTTTCATGTCCAACTCACTAATGCCTAAAGCTTGCGACATACCCAAGTATTTATAGGTATCAGTAACGAGAAGAGGTCGTAAATAAGTAGAATCCGAGAGTTGAATTCCCTCGGATTCCACTACTCTTCCCCGTTTTACATGCATGACCGCACATTTGTCTACCCGAGAAATAGCATAACAACTTGCTTTTGGCTGCGGCGAAGCTGCGGGCAAAGGCTAGTTAGAAATAAACGTAGAATTATTTCCTATTGCGCACCATTTATTGAAATGTATAGGTATTTATATTAATCGCATAAATTGTATTGAATTTATTGACTCATTCATAAATGAACGTTGGTAACAATAATTTTATTGTACTGTGGTTTAGAATACAGGACAAAATCATTTTAATGATAGCCACAAAAATACATACCTATTAAAATATAGTAAGTATACCAGATTCTGCCCGCGACTTCATCCGCGTTTAGGTATATCACTCTACCACGGAACTTCTGAGGGCAGGCGGGAAGCCGATCTTCAAAAACTTAACTTGTCATCACGCCATCTCCCTTGCAGGGTAGGCAGAGAAAACAGTGCCAAAACGCTCTATCCTTGCATACATCGCTCACTTCCTCAACATTCATAATTCTCTTCATACACGCTCGCCGCTTTCGTAGACTTCTGAGTCCACCTTCCTTCAATACATGACTGAATTGGTCTAGATAGGTGAGTTTCGGTCTCCCCCCGTACCTTCCACTTTCGCATTGTATATCTTCTTAACTAGCCGCACGTCTGGCATTATTTCCACGTGTCCGAACCATAAGAGCATTCCTTTTCACATCTTTATACCAATACTCTCTTTCTATCTCTATCTACTCGCTCTCTTACGTCGTCGTTACGTATGCGGTCAGTCAGCCTCACTCCATAGATTCTCCGCAGATATTTTTAGAATTATATTTTTTAAGCAATTAGCATGCTTTAGCCATTTATATGTACGGCGCAGCGTAGGACGGCCAGCCACCACATGGGCCGATGATCTGATCGCAGCCGGGAGCGCTGGATGCAGTCAGCACAGGACCGCTTGTTGTGGCGCTCGTTGTGGTTGCTTTCTTGGGTAGGCTTATATCCAGCAGTGGACGTCAGACGTCAGACGTAGGAACCGAAAGTAATAATAATTATTGATCTCAAAAAGGATGTAGACATACAGATTTAATAGAGTAAAATAATCTACTTCAATGAGTAATTGTGATAAAGAAATGTTCCTATTTGTAATTTTGTGATAAAGAAATGTTCCTATTACCCATTGAATTTAGTACATAGACATCAATGCTATTACCTAAATATTTTTGATTTGGTTCAATACGTAGGGAGGAGTGCAGTAGGTGTTTTTTTTTTATTGCGGTGTAGGGAGCGTCAAAATTTGATTATGCTCCAACCTATAACCTACCTCGGGCCGGTACTGCGTGTGCTATTAATAATAAAATGTAACTGCGGCTGTACACATTCGTCGAGACACCGTGAGACAGGCCGAGGACGAGTGTGTACATGGTAGCCTCGTCTCGTCTCGGGGCTCTCGCTATGTCTCGGAAGAGTGTCGGCTTTTTGTGCTCGAGTCAAAGAGTCCCGGTGAGTCTCGCGATATAACGAGACCGCGCCTGTACACACTCGTTTGCTTAGTTGCCCGCCAACGGCGCCAACTGCGTTCGCGTAAAGACGTGCTTTCTGCGTGCGACAACGTTGTGTTCTAACGCTTTTTAGAAGCCTACCAAAGGCAATCACTATTATGGAATCCTAAGAATGTCAGGCACAAGGATATGCAACTATTACACGACGCTTGGTTGCGGATAAGCAACGATTTTGATATCCCCGTGGAAGATTTAAAAAAATATATATATTCCTGTTGAATAGTTAAAAAAATCTTTTTCGCCATGGTTGGCATTTTTTTTATGGTAAATGATAAAAAAATTACAATAACTAATAAAAAAAATAAAAGCCGCAATTGTTTTTTCCACGTCCATCGCGACGGGCATCCGAAGTTCAATTGATACAACGTGTGTGTACATGGTGTGCTCTCGTGTCGAACTTCCACGGGATGAGAGCGGACGAGAGGTTGGCGAGACAAATACACGAGTGTGTACAGCCGCCGTAAACAAATGCGACGCGCGCCGCGTTAAGTGTACTGAGCAAGTAGTCTGTGTTACTGTGTGATCGTCTGTAAAGACGTCGATGTATTTTGGTTGTAACCATGTTGTAACGTAAGATAGCCATCAATTCAAAACAAACATAAACATAGCAACACATCTGTATCCCCGAAGGGGTAGGCAGAGGTGTATTACGCATCCACAGTTCACCAGTTATGTTAAAGTCCCACGTAATAGGCCTAGCTGTCAATTCATTATTTAATTTCCCTTCCGTGAAATGAAAAGCAGTAGAGCCTGAACCTGAATGGGCCGGCTCGCAGGGGAAGTACCGTCCTCCCCAAGACCATCGTAAAACAACGGTGGTATCACCAGTGGAGCCTAAATCACTATTGTGAGGGGACATCCCAACACTGAAACTAATGTATTGTGGGAAATAAAACTTTCCTAGTATTTTTTCGAGGTTTAAACTTGCCTTGTTAGTTTGGGACTAAACTTGCAACTGAATATTTTAAACAAACTTACGATCTCTAACTGACTGAGCTGACATTTTGTATATGCGTGAATTTTATTCCTTGTTACGAGTTCCACTTTAGTGTAAATCAATAGTACAGACTCCCAAAGATGGTGGACCAGTTAGTTTTTGCGTCTCCATGATATGGGTATCCAAGGAAAGGGATCGATAAGGAAATTGCCAGAAAAAAAATAACGTTGCTGTAAATTTAATGAAGCAGACGATGGCGCTGGCGCCGTCGACGGGCCTTTATTAGCTTTACAGTGGTCTGTCCGCACTGTCGTCGCAGCACGATTAAGGGTCGGGTGTCCTGGAGCAGGTTGAAGTCCTGACCAATCATCGGCTCATCCGGATTGAGGTCTCCCAGGCCCTCCGGGGCCCCACACCCCAGTAGGGGTCTCGTGTCTCGCAGAACTCCCACGTTCTGGCTGCGGCTGTGGGCTGTTAGCAGGCCAGATCATCAGGCGGCAGAGGACAGCCATCATTCAGTCGTGGCTTTCCTCACCAGCTCTGAACGAGGGGGTGGACATAGAGGCTGGCCGATTCCGCATTGTGATAACGCAGGTTTGTTAGTCAGCCATACCTCGCATGGGGCGCCATCCTCCGAGGAAAGGGTTAGTGGTGATCCCAGGAACTCGCGGGCCTCCGCGCGGCGTCCATCGTGCCCAGAAGTTTTACATTCATAGTCGGTCGCGTAACTGTTATGGGGAGCGAGAAGGTTAACTGTATGAGGCGTATCGCACCGCGCGTACCGAATTCTAGCTGGCCATATGCCGCACTTTTACCGAGAAAAACCAGGAGATGCTAGACGGTCGGACGGACGGTATAAGTACAAGAAGCGAAATGTTATGCACCTAATTAAAGAAGAGACTGCTTATAAGTGAAATGTGGCTAAAGAGTGTCGAACAGATGAAATTAAAATTATTACTAAAAGATTGGTTTTAAAAAACATTTTAATCTAGCTTGTTTTTATTTTTAAACACTGATAAGTACTCATATCTTAACCGACGAAGAGTATAATGAAATATAATTACTTAACGGTATTTAGATATTTTTATATATATTTTTAGCATTTTACATGCTTAGCACTATACATTAAACACAAAGTGAAAAATGTGAAATCGAAAATAACAGTCACGAGCAGGACCCGAACCTGCATCTCCTGGATACCGTCCAGATGCTTTGCCAATTCAGCCAATGTGACAATTGCTCCTGACTGCTGATTTCGATAACACATTCATACTTAACGTCTTTGGGTGACGTCTGCGTCTGTATAATGTATGAAAATACTTCCGACTGACTTCCGACGCTGAATTGGCAAAGCATCTGGACGGTATCCAGGAGATGCAGGTTCGGGTCCTGCTCGTGACTGTTATTTTCGATTTCACGTTTTTCACTTTGTGTTTAATGTATACTTAACGGTAATTATTATTGGGTATTAACTACTATCATAAAATATCCGCCGAAATTCCTCATATCTGTTGACATGTAGCAACAGGAAAAATTACAAAATAATATTTCACAGAATATATTATAGGTATTCCCCGACTAGTTTATAGGTAACTCGCATCATCATACAACTAACTGTAGTATTAATTTGTCCCTACCCGAGCGTAGACTTATTTGAAACATTGGTTATATTTATTTGACATATGTGACCGGTAAAATGTATGATTCCGATGAAAAAATACGCGTACTAGTGACTGGATTCAAGCCATTCTGTTGTAATAATACAGATTACAAAGTGAACGCAAGCGCAGAGGCTGTAGAACTGATCAATACAAACCATGTCGAGAAAAATTTCAACATCACTTTGAAAAAAATGGTATTACCTGTGAAGTATGATTATATCGATGAAGTTATTCCCAAGAAGTGGAAGGAATTTCAACCCCATGTATGTAACAGTTTGTTATTTTATAATTGGATGGTCCAGCAAGCAATTAAGAATTATTAATGACGTACGCCGATTATATTTACTGGCGTGCATGTCCTTGGGGACGCGTACAGCAAGATGGATGGTTAATAAGGCGCTTAACCTTGTTCAGAGACTTCTTTTTCCTCTCCTTGATTGTGCTGATTTTAGATTTATCTTGATATTACTATACCTACTATAGACCATTTTAATAATCTTGAGCGTATTCAAAATCTCTGTACTATGTGAATATTTGGACTATGCAAATATGATCATGTAAGTATCTAATTTCTTAAGCTCAAATGGGTGCCCATCCGCTTTCGCTGTCAATTCCCATGTTCTTTTCCTTCTTTGTTGTGCATTCGACTAAATGTCTAGATATGAAAAATAACAGTCATGAGCAAGCAGGATTTGAACGTGCATCTCCTGGAATACCGTCCCAGATAGGGTTGCCACCCGTACTTTATTTTAAAGTATTGTACGTTATTTATGGTAATTGTACTCTATACTTTATGAGAACAATAAAGTACGCGAAAATACTTTATTTCGCATGATTGCCCAGAACAGAACGATAGTTACTGGGGTCGATGACGGTATCGATTGTTGCTGAATATAGGTTCCCTCTGGAGTGGCAGTCACCTCGTTAACGCTCATTTTTAAATGCAACCTAACCTTTATTAAACATTGTCATTTTGTCAATGTCACTGTCAAAACTTCTTGTCTGTTTTGTGATACTATTTGTTGTGCAAGGAGGATTAAGTTTTATTTAAATTTTCTTACGTCATGTCGTTAATTGAATAAAGCTGTAAAATGTTTAGAAGGCAATTGGATAGCAAATTTAGATGTTTATGAGATTATGGATAATCTTAATAATGGCTTAGCACAAAGAAAACCAAATCCCTTCATTTTCTCTTTTCTTTGGTTATCAAACAGGCAATTAAATTCAACAGTTGTTTTCACCTGAACTGACTAGCAACATTAATTTTAATGACACAAGCTAGTTATTTACAATTCGAAACATATTTTTTTAAAGTAATGTCGAATTTGATAATTTTGTTACATAGTCGAACTTAATAATATGGACTATCTTTATGGATAAATTTCTTCATTAAACAAGTTATATAATCCAAGTATACAGTTCTAAAGGTTTTGTAGAATTGACTTGATTGATAATGCACAAAAATGGCAGCATATATTTAATAAGACTGATGATATTCTGATGTTTTTAAGCATTTGACATGCTTAGCCATATAAATTAACACAAAGTACGAAAATGTAAAATCAAAAATAACAGTCACAGATCAGATAGAGTAAAATAAATCGTACTATATTTTGGCACTATGTTCTTTTTTTCCTACTTTTAATAACCTATAGATAGAGAGCCATGCTCGGGATCTCCTTGCGCGACCGAAAAAGAAATGTGCGGCTTAGGCGGAAAACACGCGTGAGAGATGTGGTGGAAACCATCGCGCGGCAAAAGTGGACATGGCCAGATCATATGGCTAGAATGAGCACTGATAGATGGGCACGAAGAGTCCTAGAGTGGAGACCGTGGACGAACACCAGACCACGTGGTCGCCCACCGAAGCGATGGGTAGACGACATCCGAGGACATGCAGGCCGTGACTGGATTAATCAAGCAGCAGACCGGGCGGCCTGGAATAAATTGGGAGAGGCCTATGTGCAGAAATGCACCAGGAAAGGCTGATGATGACGATAATGAATAACCTATGTACTTTATTTTCACAAAAAAAGGTGGCAACCCTGGTCCCAGATGTTTTTAGCTAATTCAGCCATCATGAAAATTGCTCGGGACTGCTGATTTCGATAACACATAATGTCTTGGGTGACGCCTGCGCCATCTGTCGGATTTATTTGTACCTATATATTATTTCGAATGGTTACCCTAATTATTATTACAATTAAGATTCATACCATTGTTCGCGTGGTGACGGACTAAGAATACAAGTGTCACCACCCCATTCTGCGGGTGTCGTATAAGGCGACTAAGGGAAGTAAGCAATTATCAATTTGTCACCCATTGCATTACTGGTGGTAGGGCTGGTAGGGTCCTGGTGAGTACTAAGTGAGAGTACTCACTTGCTATCGGGCCCGAACGGATCGGTACCACCGTCACCAGTCTCCAGTGTGACCGGTCAAGGAGCACGTCAGAGTGTTTTGGCTGTAGCAGAAGATTTATTCTTTCATTTCACATCTGAGAAATGAAATGGTGCGCAGTGGCTTGACTATACTCTCGGTATAGTTGAGTCCATGAGCGAAGGTTACCACTTACCAAATAATGATGCAGCCTTATAAATATTTTGGTAGATTGTAGTGTGGTACCTAGTGTATTTTTATTTTCCATATCACATTTTCGCCTTTTATGTTATTTTATGTGGCTAAGCATATCAAATACTTAAAAGATTTCAAAATATCCTTTTCAGTACAAGCTGTTCGATTGTGGAAGACATACATTGATGTTGAGAGACATATACTGATGTTCGACGTGATAAATAGTTTCACTTACCTACCTATTTAAAAAAAATGCTGTCTGGAAGAGATTACCTTGTGCGATAGGATCGCCATTAGACGTTTATTTTTTTTATTTGCATATTCATAATTATTACTTGATAATTATACCCAGCCGTGTGAGGCCCGCTTTAGAAATGTCCCACCTCTCTCTACCCACGGGAGTCGTAAGAGCCGACTGAAGGAATACCGGGGGAGTGGCAGCAGCACTCCCTCGAGTATTATCAACATCCACTGCGATCGCCAACCCGCCTGCCAAGCGTGGCTATTACGGCATTATCCCCCATGACGGGACCGCTCGTTGTGGCGTTCTCTCGGGGAGGCCTATGTCCAGCAGTAGACGATGAAAGGCTGATGGATGGATGGATGGATGGAATTATACCCGTTTTTATTTCCCGAAAATAGATAGATTTCATTCTTTATAAGCGTCAAATTACGTCACTAGCTGCTAGTATTAATGCCTTATCTTTGTAAAAAAAATTACACTGTCAGTTTGATAATAATTGTTTCTGATGTATTTTTTAGCATTTGACATGCTCAGCTACTTGGCATGCTCAGCTACTCTAAGCCGCTGAGCTATCCCACTGACGGAAGTGCGCACTTCCCGGATTGGAAGGGACACAGGTTCGATTCCCGCTCGCACTAAAGTTCTCTTTCTCCACATTCATAAAATAATTTGTACGATCATTGTTTCTTTGTACAATACAATGCAATTGTTGATATAAATAGCGATGTAGGTAGACTAATTGCGAGTAGATACAACTTTGTCAATATCGCGTTGGTTTATTGCACGCCTCTTAAGCGAAGCGTTGAGGTGGATACTACTGTCACTTCACGCAAAACAACTGATTTTTCAAACTTAAAATGTCTCTATTTATCATATATTGCACTTGTAAAATAATATATACACACACATATCAAGAAACAACACTATTTTTAACACTCATGATATTTTTGATGTCATTTAAACTAGTTAAAAAACTATTTAAAAAGGTTCTATCTTAGACGTCCATGTGTTTGTATGTGCGGATCCTGTATGTTATCACGATAACGAGTGAAATACTTTACTAATCGAGTCTTTTTTTTTCTCTTACGCTTCAGTATAATTAGGAATAGAACCCTATCACTTTTTACGCTCTTATTCGATGTGGTTTTATGTCTGAATATGTATGGTCGATTCGATCATACACTAAAACCAGCGCTATCTACCTTATTTGGTGAGAACTACTTCTATAGAACCAATATAGTAAGTGCTTAAAATTAGCGCTATCTATGTGATTTATTGAAAACTACTTAGTAAGACCAATACATTATTAGTTACTTAATCAATTTAAATTACCACCCAATTCAACAGTAGTGACACCTTGAAAGATCTTGAAACAGTACAAGAGCTTTGGCACATGTGAACGAGTGTATATATACATACTTATATTAATACACTTTTACAAATAATCAATTTTATTGTGAAAAAAGAAATTATGAGGCGTGCACTTTTGGATTTTCCAAATTTTTATATCTTTAACGTGATCGTGGCTAATAATAATATGCAAACCGCGTTAGCCAAGAGAAAAAAAAACTTTTGATTGATGTAATTTTGACCAAATTACACAGGCACAGGTACATCATGCCATTCAACCTAATTAAGACATCATCAGGCATTTTTAATGCTATCTTTTTTAAAAGTTAACCATACAATATAAAAAATATGCATCATCATATTTTTGGTACTTAATATGGACAAAAAAGTTAAAAAAACTAATCTTATTACAGTTGACAATTCATGTCGGAATATCATATCGTGCAAAAGGGTTCACATTAGAGAAGATGGCTCGGAGAGACGTATACTACGACTGCGATACGATGAAAAATGCCAGCAAAGTTTATAATGGAC
Organism: Leucoma salicis; assembly: GCA_948253155.1. Lineage (NCBI taxonomy): Eukaryota > Metazoa > Arthropoda > Insecta > Lepidoptera > Erebidae > Leucoma > Leucoma salicis. The sequence continues at coordinate 22,986,970 of OX411820.1, read as the reverse complement.
CCAAGACCATTTCCACGGATCTACCAGTGAAACACATCTGTAGGAAGCTCAACAAAGTCCTTTCTAAACTAAGCTTTAAAGCCGATGTCTCTGAGGACGCAGGAATGTAAGCAACATATTAAATCTATTAATTACTAGTAGAGTAAGAGCCAACGACGGCCAGACCTTCTTTTTATTTTATAAAAGCTGAAAATCCTCTGTTCATGTCCCCAACACAGGTAAGAACGATCAGCAAGTATGAGTTTGGATTGTGGTTACTTGGGCTGGTAACAGGTAGTAAAGGTCTATAATAGCACCTCAATTTCGTTAAAGTATAAAGCACATTTTTTAGGCCCCGATAGCAATTAAATACTCTCATTTGGTACCCAGCCCTACCACCAGTAATGCAATGGGTGATAATTGCATACTTCCCTTGGTCGCCTTGTACGACACCCGCGGGAAAGGATGGGTTGGTGACACTGCTATTATTTTTTTGCAAAAAAATATTCAGAAAACACGTTAAATGAAATTTAAGTAAGTTTTTTATTAAAAATATTCGAATTTTTTCATAAAAATATATAAGAACTAGCCTATGACCGCGGCTTCGCCGCAGCCAAATGCTAGTTTTTCGGTTAGGTATAACTCAGGTTCCCGTTATAGTAGCCGGATAAAATGTATACCAGTTTCCAAATATAATCAAGGCCTTTCAAATAAAAAAGTTGCATTAAGATCCGTCTAGTAGTTTTTGTGTGATGCGCGAACAAACAAACAGACAAATTGATAAACAGACAAACAGACAAAAAATAAAATAAAAAATGTTTTGGAATTGTTTTAGACACGCCTATATAGCCTATTACAGCTATTTTTTCTTAAGTATCTTGAATGTACAGACACAGCTCTGTTACAGCATTATAATAGTATAGTTTAAATATGTTGAAAAAAGTTACGAAAATATAAAATAAATACTTTAGTTTTTAATAAATTCTTTAAACTTTGGTACATTCTAATATTACAAACTTCATAATTTTTATTATATTTTTCAACCCCACCAATTATACATGACCTTAACAGGACGTTTTAAAAACCCAGGACGCTGCTTAAAAACTATCCAGGATATCCCAGGACACTCAAAATACCGGGACATGTCCTGGGAAAACAGGACGGTCGGCAACCCTACATTAAATAAACTAGCCGTGTGCCATCTCACCGCCTGTATTGACGTACCACTAAAGCACTAAATAGATATAATAGTACCTGAAAACATAAATTCAGAAATAAAAGTAAGCTGTAGTACTTGGTTCTTTTTTTTTGTTTTTGCTGTGGAAATGCATTTACGCGTCCCTCGTTAGTAACAACCAGGAGGGTATGTGGGACTCGCCGCACGCTCAGCGGCCCCTTCCTCTATCCCCTAAAGGGGTGCCGGAGGGTCGTTTTGTGACATTCTACTCCGACGCCCGAGGCGGATGGCCTGCTGGCCACGGCCTGTCGTCTTCAAGGCGGAGGGAGGAAATGAGCGTTACGACGCCTTCTCCCCCCTGGCCGCCGTCGGCAGAGCGAGTCGGCGTGGGCAGACGACTCACGTTACCGCTCCGCGGCCTCCTTCAGCGAAATTGGTAATTTATACCTAGTATAGGCACACAGACTCACCAATGTACTTAACCTTTTTAACGCTGAGAAACAGAAGTTAAGGATTCGGGTGATGTAAAAAGAATTCAGTCTTTTCATCAGATGGGCAGTCTCTGTAGATACTGGTAATCAGCTAAACGTAAACCCGAACAGACCGATCTGTGACATCCGTTCCCAAAAAAGATTGAGAATTTAAGTATTAAGGAGATGATAAAATTGTATTTTTCATGAAGTTTCACTTCAAATTCTTGTTTCAGGTACATTTGTGAGTATACATACTACACGTCCCTGTGCCAGCAATTGGAAGACTCCAAGACGTCTCTTTTCGTTCACGTACCAGATACAGCCAAAGATGAAGATTTCAAGGTGCTCGCAAAGGGGTTGCAGCTTCTCTTAGGGATATGCGTTAATCACATTAGGTACTTGATAAAAAAAAAGAGAATGCCTTCCATTTGATGAAACGTGGGTGGTGTTAGAATACACTTTATTGTACACCTTTACAATAAAAACAATATTACGCCGCCCTTATTGCTAATAGCAATCTAAAAAGCTTCGATCAAGAACTGGGTTATTAAAGATTAATTTGTTACAAAAACTCTACAGTTTTTTTATAACAGTGTACATCTCTATTACATTGTAATATTTCGTCTGAAGTAGCCATTTTGAATCCAGTGAAGCGTGCGACAAGGTTAATTGTAATTGGTGAATTAATTAAAAGGTTAAATGCATGGACGTCGGACAGCGCCTCGCTAAGACAAAATTGAAGATACGTAATGGCGGCGGCTATCTATGTGTGAATGAATTTAGGGTTGCCATGTTAGCCAAATTTACCCTTTTACAATACATATTAAAAAAAAAGGTTGGCAGATAAATTTATTGGAAATGTATATGAAATATACCGTACTATTTGAAAAGGTTAATAGTGCAAAAAACACAATTTTACTGTATTTATTTAAAACTTAAAATAAATCATCGGCAGATTATGGGTAATAAAGGATAACATAATTATGTCGATAAAACGGGATTAACTTGCACGTTTGTCGGGACTACAGTGGCCAAGGTGTCTTTACTGCTTTGACAATTAATGTGTTTCCGAGGAATCCGATGCAGTTGTAATCGGTAGAGTTATTGTTGTTGTTAAAGTAACGAAATAAAATGATGCTACTCGTTCACCTTATTGATAATGTAACAGAAAGATTCTTAGTAAATTTAGATTCTGAAAGATATATTTCAGAAATAAATTGTGATTAAAAAAGTTCAGCTTTTATTTTTTCCATTTTGACTAAAATGATAATAAGCAGACAAATAGGCATCTACGGTAGACATCTATCACCTTATTATGTATCGCAGCTTCATTCTTTGCGATTTTGTTTAACATGTTGTAGTAGCATCTCCAAGCATTACCCTTGCAGGGAATTTAATAGTTTTTTTTTGTACGTGGGTACTGGAAAAAATATCCCCACTACCAACCATTCTGTCGCCGCGCGCAAGCCACCATTAGTCATTCTGTGTTTCCGTGCTCGACCCTTCGCACGTTTGCAAGCAGCGCATTATTATTTTTCAAAATGGGAAACAAGAGGAAGCGTCACGACACTGACGAAGCGATCCGGCGGAAAATCATGAAGTTGGAAGAAAAATTAAACAAGAAAGAACGTCATCGCATCATTGTTTATTCCGATGATGATGAAGACTCTTCTGACTACTCGACGAAGGCTCGAGGAGTAGGCGGCCTGGACCCCTACGCGTCGAATCCTGGGGTGTCTGCAGATGCCGAAACACCCGCTAAAACACCCTCACCGGTGATGGGAATATCACCGGTTACCACCAGCTGAAAGGCTGGGTGACCAAAACTTGACTCCAGAACCTTCAACACGTAAAGAACACACGGATATAGAACTGGATGATGATATCCTGCAAATCCTGGGTGACGCGCCGAAAACTTCTGATGAGCTTGGGCCACTAATTCACAAAGATATAGCCAACTGTTGGCAAGAAATTTTGGCGCATGGCCTATCAAAGGAACTTAAAAAAGGCCTCATGGAACAATATCGTATCCCAAAAAAATGTGAACTGCTAGTGGCACCTTTACTGAATCCAGAAGCTAAAGCAGCAATTCCGCAATACAAAGCTATATATGATTCAGCTATGATGTTTAAACAAAAGCAGTTAAGTGTGGCCATTTCTGCGTTAGCGTCAGCCACTGAAGCCACCATCACTAATGAATCCGATAAAACTAAAATTTTAAGACCAATCAGTGATGCGTGCCGTATAATGTGTGATATTCATCAATCTTACTCAAAATATAGACGAGAAAGTGTGATTAAGATTGTTAATACTAGCATGAAAGAAACTTTTCAAAATACAAAAAGAGATTCTTTTCTATTTGGAGAAAATGTGGGTGATAAATTGAAGTCGAAAAAAGTGATTCAGAAGTCTGGAGAGATTTTAAAACAGAATTTTAGCTCCGGGGGTTGGAGCAGACACCGTTCCTAAGGGGCCAACAATATCTACAAACCAGCTTTAAACTTCAAAGTGCAGCCTCGAAAGAACAGTTACCGGCAGAGGAACGAGGCTGCACCCTCTCGAAGTGTACCTCGCCAGAACCAGTAGCAGCAGCGCTCGTCGAACAACACGTGGAAGACATCGCAGCGATCACCTCCCAGAAGGACGTATCGCCGCTAATGGATAACGAGGTACAGTACGGTGGCAGACTTAAATATTTTGTCAAAAATTGGGCAGAAATTACACAAGACGCCACATTACTTTCTTGGTTAAATGGGTACAAAATACCATTTATTTCCATTCCACATCGCAACAATAGCCCTAGCTGCATTCCATCTTCAAAAGAACGTCAAGATTTTAACAAGGCAATTAATAAATTAATCGAAATAAATGCCATTTCTATATGTACACATACTCATGGGGAATTTTTGTCCAGTATATTTTTAGTACCAAAACCTAATGGCAGTAAACGCTTTATTTTGAATTTTAAATGTCTAAATAAATTCGTAACCACAAATAATTTTAAAATGGAGGACTATCGTACAGCGTCACAATTAATAACCAAGAATTGCTACATGGCATCAATAGATTTAAAAGATGCATATTTTTTTAATCCCTATACATAACACTCACAAAAAGTACCTGCGCTTCAAATATAATGATTTACTGTACGAATTTAATTGCTTGCCATTTGGTTTATGTACAGCTCCTTTTGTTTTTACCAAATTACTCAAACCAGTACTTGAATATCTAAGATTATAATCATCTTTGATCTCTTTAGATCATCTTTGATCTTTTATTTAGATGACATATTCTATATAGGGAAAAGCTACTTTGAATGTGTGCAAAATGTAAAACTGACTAAAAACATATTAAAAAATTTAGGTTTCATACTTAATACGGAAAAAAGTTGCCTGATCCCCAAAAGGCAATGCAAATTCTTAGGTTTTTTATTTGACTCTAAACGAATGGTGATGGAGCAACCCGAAAATAAAAAAGTAAAAATCAAAGAAAAACTGTCAACCGTTCTAAACATGCAAAAATGTAAAGTGAGAGAATTTGCTCAATTTCTCGGCCTTTTAATATCAGCATGCCCATCTATACAGTATGCGTGGCTGTACACCAAAAAGTTTGAACGTCATAAATATTCATATCTCAGTGTTAACAATGATTATGACCAAATTATGAAAATTCCATTAGAATTAAAAAATGAAATATACTGGTGGTTAAATAACATAGACGAGAGTTGTTCACCGCTAATAAACAAGGTATATCATTTAGAAATCTTTTCCGATGCTTCTAAATCTGGTTGTGGAGCTTACTGCAATACAAATTCAACATTTGGTTATTGGAAATCTGAAGAACAATCATTACATATTAATCAACTAGAGATGATCGCAGCCTTTTTAGGTTTGAAATGTTTCGCTCAGAACGTCACTAATTGTCACATTCTTTTAAGAATTGATAATGTAACAGCTATATCTTGTATTAATAGAATGGGAAGTATCCAACATTTGAATTTCGATAAGGTTTCTAGGGAAATATGGCAATGGTGTGAAAGTCGTAATATAATAGTATTTGCATCTTATATAAATACGAAAGATAATGGTGAAGCTGATAGCCTATCAAGAAAAAAAATTCAAGACACTGAATGGGAACTTAGCGAGTTCGCCTTTAACAAAATAGTACTTAATTTTGGGTTACCCAGCATAGATTTGTTTGCTAGCCGTTGTAATGCAAAATGTTCTACCTATATGACTTGGAAAAATGATCCTGATGCCTTAACCGTAGATGCCTTTACAATATCTTGGAAAACCCTGTATTTTAATGCTTTTCCGCCATTTGCATTAATTTTGAAATGTTTACGAAAAATAATTAATGAGAAAGCTGTGGGCATCATAGTTGTACCATACTGGCCCACTCAGCCATGGTTCCCATTATTTCAGAGATGTACTGCATCTGAACCTATTTATTTTAAACCACATATTAACCTAATGAAATCTCCTTTCAGATACGCCCAAAATCTCCACAGAACACTAACACTGGCTGCCGCAGTGTTATCCGGCAGGCATTACTAAAAAGGTCGATTTCTACCAAATCTGTGGAGATAATGTTAGCCGCCTTGTCTGATAATACATACAAACATTATAATGGCTCTATTAATGTATGGTTCGCTTATTGCAATAAATATGGTTATGACCCTTTTAGTACCTCGATACCTATAATTATACATTTTCTAACCGAAATCTTTGAAGCAGGAGCTAAATATGGCACCATAAATTCATATAAATCTGCACTAGCATTATTGTTAGGAAAATCCCTTGATGATGAAAGGCTCAAACGGTTCATGAAGGGAGTATTTAGATTACGACCACTTCCTTTCTGCAAAATGGCCAAATTTAAATCTAGATCTAGAAACTCTGTCTAAGAAGACCCTGACCTTGTTGGCTTTGGTGACAGCTCATCGTGTACAAACATTCCTATTGATAAAAGTTGATAATATCATCATCAATAATAATAATGAAATCACAATCAAAATTCCCGACCTTGTAAAAACGTCTAAAGCTTATTGCACTCAGCCTCTCTTAAGATTGCCCTTTTTTAATTCTTGTCCAGAAATATGTCCAGCCCAATGCTTACAGTGCTATATAAATAAAACTCAAATAATTAAGAAAAGAAGATAATTTATTTATAAGTTATAAAAGGCCACATGAGAAAGTCACTTCACAAACACTTAGTAAATGGATCAAAGACACTCCATGCTAGCGGTATAAACACGGATATCTTCTCCGCGCATAGCACGCGCCACGCAGCAACGTCCACAGCCAATAAGCTAGGAGTCAATATAGACGTTATTAGGAAAACTGCTGGCTGGAGTGAGTCGTCGTCAGTTTTCGCTAAGTTTTATAACAAAGAAATAGTACATGACACCTCAGAATTTGCCAGAGTGTTATTAACCGGTAGTAAATAACCGTTTATATAGTTAAATATGTATTGTCCAGGTCCATGGTTTTTATATAATTCAGATGAATACCTAATATTTATGTTAATGAAACTTGCCTGTTGTAATATCTAATATATTAATTAGTTCGTATGATTGTCTCTCATGACACATGCTATTAAAATTACATAAATTTGCAATACCTAAAGAAATTTAGTTATGTTAGAAAGTTATGTTATATTTAAATAAATGATTTGATTTACATGATTTGGTTACTTCAGAGAATAAAACAGCATTTGTGTTTTTACATTTTATGACATCTCTCTGAACATCCTACAACATGGTAAACAAAATCGCAAAGAATGAAGCTGCGATACATAATTAAAAATCAAACGAACCTCGGTGAAGTTCGATGATAATTATGTGAGCAGCTTCATTCGACGTGATTATTATCACCCTGCCTAACTAATATCATTTTAATAAAAAAAGGTTTCTGAAGAAAACTATAGCGTGGTAATAAAATGTAAAAGCCACAAGCATAATATTTTCTTTAAACTAAATGACTAGTGGAGGCTTGCGCGCGGCGACAGAATTGTTGGTAGTGGGGATATTTTTTCCAGTACCCACGTACAAAAAAAAAACTATTAAATTCCGTGCAAGGGTAATGCTTGGAGATGCTACTACAACATGTTAAACAAAATCGCGTCGAATGAAGCTGCTCACATAATTATCATCGAACTTCACCGAGGTTCGTCTGATTTTTAATTTTAAGTCGCTTTCGTTAAATGCTATTTTCTTATGAACATAAATAACACTCGCAAATGCAATTTTATTATGTTACTAGCCTTTCCTCGCAGCTCCGCCGCAGCCAAAAGTTAGTTTTTGGGTTATATCTCAACTTCCCGATAAAGTAGCGTATAAAACGTATAGCAGTTTTTAAGTGTAATCAAGAGCTATCCAATAAAAAGTTGCATCAAAATCCGTTCAGCAGTTTTTGCGTGATGCGCGAACAAACAAACAGATAAACAGACAAAAAATTAAAAAAACAACGTTTTGTGTTTAGATACGCTTATATAGTCTATTACAGTATTTTTTTCTAAAATATCTTAAATGTACAGACACAGCTATGTTACAGCTTTATAATAGTATAGAAAACATATTAAAATAGGTATGATTACTTTAATTTAGATTTTGTAAATGCTACAATAATAAATTCATACTACTGATCAACGCAAATTTAAATTAATAAACCATCAGAAAATTTATTATAATAAAAAAAATATATTAATTATGTGTTTTCGATAACTCAGACTACAACAACACTATTAATGATACGTGGCTATCAAATATCATTTTAGTCTACAAAATAAAAAATCAAAGTATAGTAATTTAACCTAAACAAATAGTACCTCATAAGTATAAACTATAAAATTCCCATATTTCGGGTAATTTCCACTAGCGAATATGAGCAATACTGGCATTGTGATGAATTAGTTTGTTCTGGTGAATTAATATAAATTTTAATGTATAAAATCGGGAACTAAGTGAGTAAATTATTCATTTACGTATGAAACGTGACTCCTGGGTTTTTTTCTTTCGGTCACTACGGTTTTTCACCATTTCACCACACAAGATATGCTGTATTTTGAATTTTTTTTTTGCAGCGTAAACGTACCGACTTTGATAACGTTTACTCGCGCAATGGCCGACTAAGGTGTGAATGTGTGCGTGTCGGCATGTACGTACAGCGAACTGGCCGACTCTGAGTGATACAATCTTTTGTTAGCAAGGCTCAGTCAGTTCTTTTTATTAAGTCCATGGTTAAATGATGTTAACTTCAATTTATGGAACGTCGGGTCGGCGCAAGCGCAGTGTCCCGTCTTTTGTTGTTTTGTAGAATGCCTTTGGTGCACACATGAAATTTACGCTGTACTTACTTCCTCTGTTCCTTTCCATCATATACTTCGAACTAATTCTAATTCAAAATTTGTGACCACTTAATATAAAACCTAGAGGAATCGAGGCTCTCACGAAATTATATTAGTAAGAAAACACGCTGTGACACAGTAGGCTGGAGCTACTGAACTCGAAAGTTCCCGTCGGATAGCCTTTTTTTTTTGTTAAGGCGGGAAATAATATCTCTAACCGCACACCCCGTCGTTCGGGGCAACGAACAGGTTAGTACCGTTTCTCCGCCTTTATTGGTGGGCCACTGGAACTATGTTAAATTCATTCGGTGGTCCGCCGCCGGCACCCGCCGGATAGCCTGCGACTACAAAGAAAGGGTTTTGTTTTCGCGCATATCTTGTATTTCGTGTCTTATATTGCGTTTGGTGCCAGACGAGCCACAGCCCACCTGATGGTAAATGGTAACCGTCGCTCATGGACTCAACTATACCGAGATATTGTCAAGCCGCTGTTCACCATTTCATTTAACAGTTATACAAAGAAAGAATTAACGGCTATATCTCCTGCTACAACCAAAACACACCAATGTGCTTCATGGCTGGTCACACGGGAGATGGTGGTACCAACCCGCTCGGGCCTGTTAGTATTTGAGTACTCCCACTTGGCACCCAGTCCCTACCACCAATGTAATGGCAATAAGGCAATGGGCGATAATTGTTTACTTCCCTTAGTCGCCGCATACGACACCCGTGGGTAAGAATAGGGTGATGACACTTGTATTCTTAGTCCGTCACCACACGGACAGTATGTATGTATTTATGTAATCATTTATTACATTATATTATTCAAACCAATAGACGAATTTACCTATATAAAATTAAGACATTGTTAAAGAAACGTCTTGACTAGGCCTTGCAAATATTCGAAAAGGTTAGTATTCGAATATTGGTTTCACTTTTGATAAATATTCGAATTATTCGACTAAACAAATGCTAATACAATTGTCCACTCTTTCAATCCATCAACCTTTCATACATCAACCTTCCTTCCATCAAACTGTCAACATCCACTGCTGGATATAGGCCTCCCCAAGCCAGCGCCACAAGGAGCGGTCCTGCGGTGACCGCATCCAACGGCTCCCCACGACTTTGACCAGATCGTCGGTCCATCTGGTGGGCCGCCTTCCTACGGTGCGTCACGTCCGATACGTGGTCGCCACTTGAGTTGAGAACCTTTTTTCCCCAACGGTTGTCGGTTCGTCGAGTGATGTGGCCTGCCCATTGCCACTTAAGCATGCCAACCTGGTGGCCTATGTCGGTCACTCCTATTCTCCTACGGATCTCCGTATTACGAATTCGATCACGTAGGGAAATACCGAGCATAGCCCGCTCCATGGCACGCTGAGCTCTGAGGTACTTTAAGTCTTGCTACAAGCCCAACATTTAGAGACCACGTCTCTGTTTCCTTATGTCATTATTGGTAACACACTGGTCGTAGACCTTCGTTTTCAGGCACTTCTGAATATTGTACAAGAAGACCTGGTTTACTGGTGGTAGGGCTGGGTACCAAGTGGGAGTACTCACTTGCTATCGGGCTCGAGCGGATTGGTACACCGGGAGATGTCCCGTGTGACCGGCCATGAAGTACATCGTTGCGTTTTGGTTGTAATCATAATCGTACGATTACGATCGGATTAGGTTATTATTTGCGTAAATGTGGTACAGAATATGGTCTTAAAATTATGGCAATAGAGTCGCACACATCTGTCATTTCATTATGACATGCAAATTTACAAAAATATGTATTTAATTTTATTGGAATCTTACATTTAAAAATAATTATTGTTATTTCATTAAGACTTACAATTTTATAAGTATTTAATATGTAATTGATTATTTTATTTAATCTTTAACATTAAAATAATCATTGCCATTTCATTAACCATGCAAATTTAAAAAATTTTAATTAGGTAGAAATTAGTTATTGTGAATAATATTAAATAATTTATCTTATATTTAAAATAATTCATTTTCATTTCAATACATATGCACATTTACAGATATTTATTAATTAGGTCATTTTATTTGGACCTTACATTTAAAATAATCATCTATAGAATAAAAACATTTGTCACAAAGCCATCGATGCCACTGTGTTTTAAATTTAGTCAGCGGTAACTCTCTAAAAATATCAGGTAAGTGATTATATATTCGAACTAGCATTACATAGATGCGGTTTTTTTTCATTTCATATCTGTGAAATGAAATGGTGAGTAGCGGCTTGAAAATACTATATATGAGTACTATATATGTATAGTTGAGTCCATGAGCAATGGTTACCATTTACCATCAGATGGTCCGAGGCTCGTCTGCAAACACATGCAATAAAAAAAAAAAGACCTTCGTTAGTTTCCCGAACGCTGTCATGCCGAGTTGGCTTCGTCAATTGAACTCTTTCTCGAAGTCGTGCTCCTACTTATCTGGACTTTTTGTTACAGCTAAACATAGTAGTATAGTCGACAACTTCAAGAAGCGCACTCCAGATTAGGACCGGTGCTGAAATGACACGAACATTTGACATTACTTTCGTCTTTTCCATGTTTATTTTGACACCCACTAGTCGGGAAACCCTGATGAGAACATTGAGGTCCAAGGTCCTCCAGCGAGTCTGCTATGACTACGATATCATTGGCATATCGAAGGTGAGTGATTTATTCACCATTGACGTTGATACCGAATACGTCCAATGAAGTTTCGGTGACATAACGTCTCCCTGTCTAACACCTCGCTGCAGTTGGATCCGTTTCGTACTCTTGTCCTGAACTTGGACTTACATATTTTTTGGTGATTCTATACAACCACTCAGTACTTCTATAATCTATACCGATAGTCTAATGAAGTCGCGCGAATATTTGTTAACAATTTTATTCTGCAACATGGAGTACCGAGAGATATCGACACCCCCATGCAAAAACATTGTAATTCATTTTTTATGACAAATTGAGTTACAATGTTATTGCTATGCAAAAAAAATAGGTTTTATTGTGTGTAATCATCGTAACTCTTAAGTCTATTCGTTTTGAGCACGGAGTACGGAAATTTTCGTACTCCGTGTGAGAGACTTATAACCTAATGCCGAACTAAATATAAATGGTAAAAATTACTTGGTTCACAAAAATAGACCAAAACCTGATAAACCCACAATAAACTTCATACACTGATGTGAGACGAATCGTATCATAATAATAATGATATCTCACGTAACGAACTTTTGTTTACATAACATTGTACCTGCGCGTACGTTATAAATTATGCCTTATCATTGGACACCGGAGCAAAATGTGAATGGTAGATGAAAGGTTCAAATATGAACAATGTTATTGCACAATTTATTTTAAAGTGCATATTATTATATTTGTGGTTATCCTCTTAAATATTTGTGTTTATCCTCTTAAATATTAATCGTAATTGATGTTTATGTATTTTAGTTTGTAAGTAAATATAGTATTATACAAAATACTATTTTCATTTTAAAAAGTTTTTATTTTTTTTATTGAATTTCTGCTATATTACTACAGAAATCATAAAATAAAATTGTAACAAAGTGAAAAATGTGAAATCGAAAATAACAGTCACGAGCAGGATTTGAACCTGCATCTCCCGGATACCGTCTAGATGCTTTGCCAATTCAGCCATCGTGACAATTGCTCCTGACTGCTAATTTCTATAACACATTCATACTTAACGTTTTTGGGTGACGCCTGCGCCATCTGTCGGGAGTATTTTCATACATTATACCGACCAGGTTAACTTAATTTCACAATTAAGATTTTTACCTAATAATGACGCAAACCCTATAAATATTTAGATATTTTTATATATATTTTTAGCATTTGACATGTTTAGCGCTATACATTAAACACAAAGTGAAAAATGTGAAATCGACAATAACAGTCACGAGCAGGATTTGAACCTGCATCTTCTGGATACCGTCCAGGGCCCTGATTCGCTATGATTAAAGAAGCACGTTACGTGGCGACTTGACGATGCCTGCGTGGAAGCCGTCTAAAATTGTATTCACTAGGCCAAGTATTAAGTTTCATAACGCGGCTAGGTCTGTTTTGAAGCTGTTTTAAACTATTTAGATATTTTTATATATATTTTTAGCATTTGACATGCTTAGCACTATACATTAAACACAAAGTGAAAAATGTGAAATCGAAAATAACAGTCAGGAGCAGGATTTGAACCTGCATCTCCTGGATACCGTCCAGATGCTTTGCCAATTCAGCCATCCTGACAATTGCTCCTGACTGCTAATATCGATAACACATCATACTTAACGTCTTTGGGTGACGCCTGCGCCATCTGTCGGAAGTATTTTCATACATTATACCGACCAGGTAAACTTAATTTTACAATTAAGATTTTTACCTAATAATGACGCAAACCCTATAAATATTTAGATATTTTTATATATATTTTTAGCATTTGACATGCTTAGCACTATACATTAAACACAAAGTGAAAAATGTGAAATCGAAAATAACAGTCGGGAGCAGGATTTGAACCTGCATCTCCTGGATACCGTCCAGATGCTTTGCCAATTCAGCCATCCTGACAATCAGGAGCAATCCTGCTCCTGACTGTTATTTTTTATTTCACATTTTTCACTTTCTGTTTTAAACTGTCAATCTAACGTGTTTCATGCTGGCGCGTTTGTGGTTACGTTTACCATTGTTATTATACTTTCGTGGGTGAATATGACTACAAGTTTCTGCGACTGTCAAAATAAGCTAAAGTTCAGAAACCCAGCGATTATAATGGTTTGTAATACCATTAAAATCGCTACATATATATATATGTGAAGAAATAAAACAACTCCTACAGTAACGCTAATTATTTTCAACATTCCTTCAACTTACCAGGTAACCAGATATAATTATACTTTATACTTATGTACTATAATTACTGTCTTCTTAATACATTATAACAGCTAGATTAACACACGTCTGAACTCAAATGAGCAGCCCAGCCGAATACTCACTTTTAGAAACAGTCGGTCTTAACAGCTATTTTATTTTTAAATTCATTACTAAAATTATGATATTTCCGGTAGAAAACAGGAAGTATCAATGTTGCAATTTTATTTTTAAATTAATTACTAAAATCATGACATTCGGCCATCCGATAATGTGCCGTCTCCTGACGCACACTCCACTATAATGAACAAAATTTAATTCAATACATATAAATTATTATAGAGACTTATTCTAACTTAATTAAATTTAATTATGGCATCATGCCATCAGGTTATAAATCGTTAGTAACATCATTTACAACGTAAACGAAATCATGACACTCGGCCATCTGATAACACGTGCTGTCTCCCGACGCAAACCATTACAATGAATACAACTGGACTCTCAATTATATAAATAGGAGATTCTAACCCAATTACATTTTGTTTATGCCTTCGACAGCCAGTGGTCGGTTCTGTATTTTCTATTGGCACAGCCGACTACCAGGTTTTGGCATTACGTTCAAAACTTATGAGATATGCACTCACCTTGATCAATACTAGGCAAATCCGGGAACACCGTTGTCGACGGGTCTTACACACCGACACGTACAAATGTTTCGCTGGCCAGCCTCATTATCTCACAAATGTACATACACGTTTTGTTACGTATATAAATTCTTAAAAACACATAGATTATCCGTAACAGCAATGAAAGTAAGTTTTACAAGGTTGTATAGTTCTGCCGTGAACAGAGCGTCCATACACCGACCGAAAGCGCGGGGCAGTGTCTTTTTCCAAATTACCCTTCACCGATCTTAGATTTGTACATACCCACATATTTATTGAAAACAATGCCAAAACATCCTCGCCGCCTAACCAAGCCTGCCTTGGTTATTAACAATCTAAAGGAAACCTACATAATTTAGAAATGGGCCGCATAAGGATCCCAGTTTGAGTCTTAACCTCCGCGACTCTAACGACCCCGTCTCTACCGGGCATAAGCCTTACTAAGCGACCGCATCTCCATTGACGAGGAGGAACATTATCATCTTTAACCAAAACCAAATCGTCGATCTTAGGAGGCTCCGTTTATGAGGTCCATTTAGCCCGTTGTTGTGGAGTATGGAGATATTGGTCGAGATGGAGAAATCTCCATCTCGACCAAAAGTGTTGAGACATCTTTTGAATTTGTTGGTACCGAGATAAACGATGCATTTTTAAATCCTCATACGAATACTCAGGTAAAGCTACCATAGGCTGACCGATAAGAAAATGTCCTGGAGTCAACACCTCGAGATCTGCGGGATCCGTACTCAGAGGACACAGGGGTCGAGAGTTCATGACGGCTTCCAACTTTGTGAAGAACGTAGCAAGCTCCTCAAAAGTGAGCCGAGCTTCACCGAGCACGCGCCGAGCGTGAGTTTTGACCGATTTAACCGCAGCTTCGAAAAGGCCGCCGTGATTGGGACTCGCGGGACAGTTGAAGTTCCACACGACATTTTGATGAGCTAGCTTCCATTCGATTTCCGATTGATTGTCTCAGAAAAATATGCATCTCTTTTAAATATTTATCTGTTCCCGTAAAATTAGTACCGCAATCTGACCTCACCAAAGACGGTAGCCCTCTCCTCGAAATAAACCTAGTAAAAGCTGCTACAAAGGCTTCTACTGAGAGGTCTGCCACCAACTCCATGTAGTGTTACGCTGTGTAATCTGCATGTGTAGGTTCGTTGAAGTTGAAGGTTGCAATTATGAGAGACAAATAACAACACGTCCGATCGCTTTGATGTCCATATTTATTAATACAACTTACATACAACATATAATTATAACTAAATATTATGCTGACCTATACGTTCAGTTTAGGCCGGCTACATACACACTACATCATCCCCTTAATTGAAAAGAAAAAATTAAAACATACATTAAATTTTTTATATTTATAAACATACATTTTATATTTTTAACCATAATATATTTCATATTTATAACATACATTTAAGTTAACCCACTTAAAATTAACTTATATACTATAATTCCTTATACAATTTCCTTCTATTTTTATGTACTATGACATGCTTACCATTAAAATCAATTTTAACATTAGGTAAAAGATCTTCTATATCTATATGTGGGCCGGTGTACAAAGTATCCAATTTATTTCCCGTCTCATTTTTCAGTAACAATGCATCGCCCGACTTGTAAACAATAGGATTAATTGACTTATCGTAATGTAATTTTCTACGTTCTTTACTTACAATTAAATTTTTTTTTTTCCATCTTGTTGAGCTTTTTGTAACCTGTATTTAAATTCTAAAACATAATTTTCAAAGTTGTACAATGGTTCTACATTATTTGTGAAACTGTTAGGCAACCTACACAATTGTCCAAACACTAACTCATAAGGTGTATACTTAGTCTCAGAATGAACAGTAGTATTGTATGAAAAACACCAATACTGTAGCCATGTACTCCAACATGATGGATGGTTATCGGTTTACGACTCGAATCTTTTCTGGGTCAGGCAAAATACCTGAGGATCATATTATGCCCTATGTAAAGTATTTGTCGCTTTAGAAATTCACATTTAGAAGGATTTAATTTTAAATTTACTTTGCGTGATCGTGAAAATATAGACATGAGATTTTTGTTATGTTCCGCCAGATTTCGTCCAAAAATAACCATATCATCTAAATAAATAATGCATTTTTCATAATTTAGACCGGACATAGCAACTGTCATTAATCTACTTAATGCAGATGGACTTATTTTAAGCCCCATTGGGAGCCTACACATTTGGTACTGTCCTTTATCAGTCGTGAAAGCAGTATACTTTCTAGACTCTTCCGAAAGATTACACTGAAAATAACTACGACTTAAATCGCAGTGGCTGAAATAAAATGCACCAGATAAAGACTCTAATATGTCTGTGATATTCGGGAGAGGAAATTTGTCATCCTGCACTCTCTCATTCAGCTGTCTATAGTCTCCATTGAGGTTTACCACTTCTATCTAACTTTTAAGGCACTAACAGCAAGGGACTAGACTACTCACTGCTAGCTCACTCTATAATACCTTCTCGCAACATATCATCAATTTGCCTATTAAGCTCTTGCTTCTGCATAAACGGGATTCTGTACTGTTTTCTATACACAGGCGTAACATGGTCTTTTAAATGAATAGACTGCTCGTAAACCTTTGTAACACTTAATTTATCACCTGGTAAATGTCTGAATATTTGGCACAAATTTGCTCAATTGACAACTGTTCGTCTTTATTTAAGTATGAACCTAGATTAAGTAATGAAAATAATGTCTGTATTCTCTCTACATTAACATCTGGGTTCTCGAAATGACAAAATTCATAATCTTCTAATTGATCGATCTCTAGCTCATTCAAACACAAAGATACTTCCTTGTCAGTGGTGTTCAAAAGTCATACTGGAATCATACCATTTTTTGGTCTAGCTACAACACTAGCTAAAAAATACCTTGTCTTATCTCTTTAGGATAAATCACAGTCACAATTAATCCGCGTAGGTATATACCTAATAACCTCATATCTTGGTCCAATAACCAAATTATAGTTATAAAAATGTAAGGGTAATGAGACTCTACTTTCAAAACCCTTTAGAGATAAAGTAGTATCATAATCTTTCACACCATAGTATCGTTGTATAAAATCTTGACCCAGTATTCCTATTGCCTTACATGGCAAATCCCTAAATACGTAAAACTTATGATTAAAAAATATATTCTTATATTCTAAAGTCAAATAAACAAAACCTATCGCCTTTAGGCTTCCACCAATACCATGAATATTTAAATCGCACTCTTGCAATTCTAACTTAGCTAATTTGAAAATAGTATAACTGACGCACGATAAAGAGGGCCCTCTACTAAAAACTCTAACTGTAACTTATCTAAGCTTAAATTTACCCAATTAATGCTATCACAAGTAAGTACTTGATTAGGGACGAAAAAATTCTCCTAAATTTTGATCCGTACTACGATGATTATTCTCCATAATCCGTGTATTGTTCTGTTCATTTGTAGTCAAATGGTTTAAATATCTATTATTAGAACGACATACGCTGTTGCCACGTTTTCCACGAACATACCTGGTATCGTAACTTGACGCTCTACGCACGAAATGTGCATCGCGGCCACCTCGCCACGTTTTCCTTGGCGCA
The DNA here is from genome assembly GCA_948253155.1 of Leucoma salicis. Taxonomy (NCBI): domain Eukaryota; kingdom Metazoa; phylum Arthropoda; class Insecta; order Lepidoptera; family Erebidae; genus Leucoma; species Leucoma salicis. The sequence goes on along the minus strand of OX411820.1, from coordinate 22,968,800 downwards.
TCAAAATTACGATGTGTTGCAACCGCATGTTGTATATTATTTGAAACATATTTTGATACCTATTATTACTACGCCGAGGGGGTCGATTATTATATGACATAATGGCTTGATGGTCCGAGGTTGAGCTAGATTCGTCTTCAGCCACCCTAATAGCTTCCATTATGGAGGTTAAATTCCGTGCTGAAATAATAGTACCTAACCTATTACTTTTTAAACCTTCAGAGAAACATTTTATGGCGTTTTTTCGTTGAGAGGACGCAATACCCTATACGCGTTATCATCACAGTTTGTCTACGAAATTGTTAAGTCAACAAAAAGCTTCTCTATCTCCTGACCAAAATCCGTAACAGATCGCCTTGCCTAGCCTTTTGTAACTTAGACTGTAATGCGGTATCCGATTTGCGCGTAAGTAAATGCATACGCATATCTCCCAATAATGAATTAACCGAACTATAAGTAGCTAACCGCATTTTCGCACCACTTGTCAATCGACTCTTTAAAACAAATTTTATCAGCTTTTGGCTATCATCATCACACAGTATTGACTCATATAACTCAATAGCATCAATTAAGTCATTAGTCACCGATTCATCACCCGTCATTTTAGGTAAAAGGCTTACAGCCGTTTTTAAATTAAACTTTTCATCCGACATGGTTTCAGATAAACTGTTTGTTTTTAGTATACAAAATAGATTTGTCCTCGAAATTTAATATTTTAGTGTAACATTTCTCTATGCACGAACATAAAAATAATAAAGATACGTCTATAGGTAAACCACTCAAAATGTTTTCAAATTTTTTATGCAAACTCTTAGCTATTGAAATCTTTTTCTCAAAATTAATACCTACTCTTCTCTTAGGACCTAATTTAGAAATATAATGCTTACAATATTCTAGCTCTTTATAAATGTTTGATAATTCTAATTCAATACTCATAATCTAAAAAAAAAAAATAGTTTACAAACTAATCATGTGCATAAAATCCTCTCGCTCCCTGGTATCTCTACGGCGACGGTAGCTGACCCGGGAAAGGACTCGCTCTAAGGCTTCGCTTCTCAATTGTTTCTGCATCCAGTTAATATGGCACCTCCTTGTACAGGCATAAAAATCCGATAAAAACCGCTAACAGTAGACAGGCGCATATGATATACAATAGAATATTGTTAGTCTTGATGTGCTCCGCCGTTGCTTGAGCGCTATTACTTCCTGCCGCAGTCTGGGCAACGATGACTTCCTCCTTACTTTGTGTTGATCGCATTATCCAGAAAAAAAAGACTCGGCAGAAATTTGGAAAAGACTTAAGATCTTCTTAGAGAGTAGCTATCCTGGCGTGGTCGCCATGTAGTGTAACGCTGTGTACTCTGCATGTGTAGGTTCCTTGGAGTTGAAGGTTTCAATTATGAGAGACAAATAACACGTCCGATCGCTTTGATGTCCATATTTATTAATACAACTTACATACAACATATAATTATAACTAAATATTATGCTGACCTATACGTTCAGTTTAGGCCGGCTACATACACTATATCCAAATGAACCGCCTTTGTGGCTAAGCACACAAAAACACACAAGTAGCACTTTACACTTTTAGCATTCCGTTCACATAGTTAGCATTCGTTAATCTACCGAATTTAAAACAATTACCAATACTATGTCCCGAAAGTTGACAATAAAGGCATTGTTTACCAGACGTACGCCTGTTTTGGTAATTATCTGCTACATGGTGCACATTACACGCTGGTTTGCGAACGCGTTCCGCATATGTTTCCATAACTGATTCCGATGCCGTATTTATAAGTCTATACTCATGTTGTAAAAAATCTATGAGCTGAGTAAACGTTGGCAAACTCGCACAGTTACCACCGTACCTTTGCTCGAACCGAGATCTAATATCGAGAGGGAGTTTTGTCAAACAGATATGTAACAATATGTAGCTCCAGTGATCCGTAGGAAAACCTAAATTAGTTAAGGACCGTGTTGATTCCAACAGAGGGTTCAGTACATGGTTCGGAGAGCCGAACATTTATTTAAAACCGGTAAATTTAATATCTTTGTAATATGGGAATCAGCCAATAATCTTTTATTTTCATACCTACTCTTAAGTATATCCATAGCCGTGGTTCCTTTTGTACATGCGAGAACGAGTAGTAGAACTTTTCCGTTTTCGAGATATCCTTCCGAGACAACACTAACGACGTGAACAAACTAATGAAGCTAGTCCATGAATATATGTCACCGTCATAAACCAACAGATTAATAGGTGGAAGCCGAGCCGTCTGAGCACTCAGTGGGCTGATGTGTACCTTCCACATTCGGATAAGCCGCCGATATCGAATCCAGCTGATTGTAAATTTCTTCAGCTTCTTTATACTGCGCGTCATAGCCAGCGACCGACTTTTCGTCACTATTATCGGTTAAAACCGCCTCGTAAGCTTCGACCAACGCCTTATATTTGGCCTCCAATTTCCGAAACCGTGCCGATATCATACTTGAACTTTGACCTTTACTTGTAACCATTTAAAGAGTATTTTTAAACCAGTCATAATTTATTTTAAACTTTAATAAAACTTTAGTAAGAAAACTAGTGATAGCCAATTTCTAACGAAAATACTATCCGTGCGAAGATGGACCAAATGTTCATGCCTTCGACAGCCAGTGGTCGGTTCTGTATTTTCTATTGGCACAGCCGACTACCAGGTTTTGGCATTACGTTCAAAACTTATGAGATATGCACTCACCTTGATCAATACTACGCAAATCCGGGAACACCGTTGTCGACGGGACACACACACCGACACGTAAAAATGTTTCGCTGGCCAGCCTCACTATCTCACAAATGTACATACACGTTTTGTTACGTATATAAATTCTTAAAAACACACAGATTATCCGTAACAGCAATAAAAGTAAGTTTTACAAGGTTTTATAGTTCTACCGTGAACAGAGCGTCCATACACCGACCGAAAGCACGGGCAGTGTCTTTTTCCAAATTACCCTTCACCGATCTTAGATTTGCACATACCCACATATTTATTGAAAACAATGCCAAAACACATTTGATTATGGTAAAATGATCTAACTTATAGTCGTAAGTTACATTATCTACAACTTAAATGAAATCATGACATTCGGTAGTTATTTTAACAAATTAATCCCCACTATTGTATACACTTCAAATTTATTTATCCATGTTTACAGTAATCTCTATTTCTAGATTTAGGTTTTGATTTAGCAGACCAGGTAAAGTTAAATCAGATATTTAGATTTAGTTTTGTAACATATATATATATACAAATAAATCCTAACATAAAATCAACTCGCCTACTGAAATCGGTACTAATACTAGTATATCTATTACAGAACACATTTTAACATTTGTATCATCTTCAAACCCTGTACAAAACAAAATTCTTCTTACAAAAACAGTTTTAGGTGTCAAACTGTAATGTTAACTATGTTATCAAATTCTTCGAGTGTTATAAGAAATTTTTCATTATTGGAGTTAGGGACGTTATACCTTTTTTTGAATAGGAAACCGAATATTAAAGATGTCGTTATCAGAAATGATACGCTGAGTCAATATCCGCAATAAATGTCTATCAATCAATTATACCTACATAATCACAGGCATAATATTATGAGATCCATAAGTAGGTACCTAGGTAGTATAATTATCTCCAACCCAGTGTCACCCTATAAATAACTTCAGCTGACAGTAATACGTACAACAATTGAATAGAGTAGACAATGTAGGTACTTTCCTTTTAAAAGTAAGTACCTATTCTTATTCATATTTTAGGTTCAGTTATATTTATAATTAACTACCCTTCGTTAAATTTATGACTATACTCTATACCCATACTTATTACATATAAGTCTATGTAATTATCCTTCTCAAACCCTGTGAGAAACAGTTATGCCAAGACTGCAGACTCCCAATTCTGTTATTTCCCAACATTTTTGTCTAGGTCTAAGTTCTCTCGAAAGTCGAGAACTGCTGGATCGATCCTAATAAAAACTGACGTGTAGTTAGAACGTCTAATTGGGATGAAAACCATAGGCTATTTACAAATCCCACAGTCCAAGAACTCCGATCATCAGAGCCCACGTCTACAGCTGAGCAACAACATCTTAGAGATTGAGCAGTGATCCGTGAATTCATTTATCCGCTAGACCAGTCTAGTCAGTCAGTTACTTACATGACTATTTAAATGAAAAAATATGATTATAGCCTAATAATTTAAATAATATACATGTATATATATAATTTTTGAAGTTATACTTCTTTAGGCGCGTTATGAAAAAATGATGAGAGTGAAATTTTAAGATGCGCGCGCATCTGTGACATAAAATTAACAGTATGAAGTTGTCTACAGTATGAAGTTGTATGCTTAACCGCTCATTAAGTCTCGAAAAAAAAGCTATTAGTATATGTACTGCCTAAGCAAGTACATTTGAAGTACAATTATATTTGTATATATACTTTATTTACAAAAAAAAAATATTGTGCGATTCAGGTTATAGTACATTTTGTATAGAATTGCACTGATATTTATTACAGCGCCATCTGTTATTCAATTTTGTCATCTAAATATTTTCTTTTAACAACATTCGAGTCCCACTAATAATTATTAGTGTCTCTTCCGCCCACTAGAGAGCACGATTTTAAATAAAAACAAGCTCTTAGGGAGTGACATGGCCCTGGTAGGTACTTACAGAACTTTTTAAAATCACCCAAATAACTACAGTGATCTTTGATGTTACAAATATTATATTCTCACTACAACAACAATCAATAATAAATAATAACTATTGCTACTATAACAGATAACAGCTGACTAATAATTATCTACTTTATGTATAGGTTATAAGAATTAATAATCTTATCAACATGAAAACGATATCTACAGGAAATAATTAGTACTATGAATAATCGTGTAGCCACTATTGTGTGGTAGTTCTAAGCAATACGGTAAGATGGCGCTGTTATACATTTTTATTAATTCTAAGTTATAATAATCTATATTCTACAAGATATTTGAGAAAAAATGACTGTAATAGGCTATATAGGCATGTCTAAACACAAAACAATATTTTTTAGAATTTTTGTCTGTTTGTTTGTTCGCGCATCAAACAAAAACCACTGAACTAATTTTGATGAAACTTCAATAAAAATATTTAAAAAATGACCAACCTTAAATTCAATTTTTGAATTTTTTATTAAATTTATTTTTAAAATATTAAATAATCAATAATAAACATTTAAAATTAAGAATCTTATAATATTTAGTACAAATTATGTCTTATATATTTATTATTCTCTAAATTTGGTTTTTAATAATTATATATATATTAATTATATATTATATATATTTATATTAAATATATATATTTGAAATATATATATTAAATATATTATTATATAAATATATTAATTTTCAATTTTTAATATTAATTATTTAATGATGCCAAAGAAGTATAACTTCTCACGCGCGTACATAAGTACACGCACCCATTTTTGTTTTCACTCAATGACATTAAGATTTTGATTCTGCAATTATTGTACAACCAACCAAAGACCCGATAATAACCGATCAGCCAGCCGTTTTTGCCTAAAGTCAGTACCTATAATCAAATTTTTTTTTTAAACATTGTTAGGTTATTTTTAAATCTGAATTACACTGTCGGAATTGATTTAGAAATTATCAAGATCGGTTTTAATACTATTAGTTATACTATAATAAATCTAGAAAAAATCAGATGTTTATGTTATTTAAGAAAAAAACTTTTTGATCTCACGATTGGTACAGTTGATATTATGTTAATAGACGTCACTGCTTTAATTAGACTTAGGTACTTTTATTATCAATGTTATACAAACTTAAATTGTCCTTCTGATTCCATTTTAATAATAACATAACACACAATTATCTTTATTGTATTTATATAAAATGAATAGTATAAATATTTCTAAATTTGAAACAAGTAAAAATTTAGTAGAGTACTCTAGCGTTGGGAATACGCAACTTTGAGATTATAATTCAATTAAATTGACAAGAGAATAGTGAAGCACCAATCTACTTGCATATGTCATTTGAACACTTTGAATCGTAAAGCCACACCAGGCTACCACAACTGATCTGACTGCCAATACGCTGGCGTTCATTATAGAACGAAGACATTAAAATACTTATAGCCATTAACCACAAAGTGGAAACTAATCATGTTAAATGCTAAAAATATATGTAAAAATTTCTAAATACTTATACACAATCATATATAACATTTAGATATTTTTATATATATTTTTAGCATTTGACATGCTTAGCACTATACATTAAACACAAAGTGAAAAATGTGAAATCGAAAATAACAGTCAGGAGCAGGATTTGAATCTGCATCTTCTGGATACCGTCCAGATACTTTACCAATTCAGCCATCCTGACAATTGCTCCTGACTGCTAATTTCGATAACACATCATACTTAACGTCTTTGGGTGACGCCTGCGCCATCTGTCGGGAGTATTTTCATACATTATACCGACCAGGTAAACTTAATTTTACAATTAAGATTTTACCTAATAATGACGCAAACCCTTTAAATATTTAGATATTTTTATATATATTCTCACAGCTCAGGAGCAATTAGCAGTCAGGAGCAATTGTTTACCAATTCAGCCATCCTGACAATTGCTCAGGAGCAATTAGCAGTCAGGAGCAATTGTCAGGATGGCTGAATTGGTAAAGCATCTGGACGGTATCCAGAAGATGCAGGTTCAAATCCTGCTCCTGACTGTTATTTTCGATTTCACATTTTTCACTTTGTGTTTAATGTATAGTGCTAAGCATGTCAAATGCTAAAAATATATATAAAAATATCTAAATATTTAAAGGGTTTGCGTCATTATTAGGTAAAATCTTAATTGTAAAATTAAGTTTACCTGGTCGGTATAATGTATGAAAATACTCCCGACAGATGGCGCAGGCGTCACCCAAAGACGTTAAGTATGATGTGTTATCGAAATTAGCAGTCAGGAGCAATTGTCAGGATGGCTGAATTGGTAAAGCATCTGGACGGTATCCAGAAGATGCAGGTTCAAATCCTGCTCCTGACTGTTATTTTCGATTTCACATTTTTCACTTTGTGTTTAATGTATAGTGCTAAGCATGTCAAATGCTAAAAATATATATAAAAATATCTAAATATTTAAAGGGTTTGCGTCATTATTAGGTAAAATCTTAATTGTAAAATTAAGTTTACCTGGTCGGTATAATGTATGAAAATACTCCCGACAGATGGCGCAGGCGTCACCCAAAGACGTTAAGTATGGTGTGTTATCGAAATTAGCAGTCAGGAGCAATTGTCAGGATGGCTGAATTGGTAAAGCATCTGGACGGTATCCAGAAGATGCAGGTTCAAATCCTGCTCCTGACTGTTATTTTCGATTTCACATTTTTCACTTTGTGTTTAACATATATAACATGTATATATTTATACTAATATTATAAAGAGGAAAGATTTGATTATTTGTTTGCATTGAATAGGTTCCGAACTAGTGGACCCGATGTGTGGAAAAAATATTTCACCATTAGAATCCTACATTATCCTTAATGAACATAGGTGGTAGAATATTTTCAAAAAAAGTTTACGATCCGTATGAAAACATCGATAATGTAATGTATCGTGTGAAAAAAAACACCAAAAAGGAATCCTTTTATCGCGTACGCTGCGGAAATAAGTGACAATAGAGCAAAGTGATGTTCTTACAATTTTATAGAAGATATCAATACCCACAAAAATCCGTATTATAATACGTCTACTGTAACAGTTATAACACAATAACTATGTTTTCATGTTATAATATGCAATAGTAACGCCGATACAAACTAATATTATAAAGAGGAAAGATTTGCATTTGTGTATGTATTCAAATGACATTAATTTTAACAATATTTTCTACTGACCTTGTTTTAGTCTTACCATCATTTCGATTTTTAAATATCCTCTCGATTCCATTTTTATTTTCAACTACCTTTTAGTTGCCTTTTGTAACAAAACCGTACTTCTAAAGCTGCATCCAAGGTCCAATTCTTTATACACTGCATTCAGAAAGTGGATATCTATACAAAACATAAGTACATAATTATATCCTGTAAGTACACATAGCTTACTCAAAAATCCGACGAAAGTATACAGCTCACTCGACACACAAGTGGCACACATAACCACTCGATATGCCTGCGAGCCCGCATACCCCGCCCATTACTCATTATCCAGCGGACATCATAGTCCACTCAAAAATCCGACGAAAGTACACAGCCCAGAATGCACTGCATGTGTATTGCATGCAGTGTCCATTTCTAATATTATCAGTTCAGTCTGAATCATAAAATATAATACATTTAGTCATTTTTTTTTTTTATTCTTTCATATCATCAAGCCACATCCACCTGGGGGTAGGCAGAGAGAACAGTGTGCCAAAAAGACTATTTTTGCATACATCTCTCCACCCCATGTAAATCTGTTCATTATTTCACAAAGATTATAATACCTTATTTGCCATTATTGCTGTAGGTACCTTACAATTCAATAAAATAAACATTTATTACTTTATGTACTTATAAGTCCAAACTTAATACAATTGATTTAGCCTGTGTGTAATTCTGTTCATTATTTCATAATGATTATTGTTGCTGGCAACACAAGTATAACAATAATCTGCGGTGTTTTATACCAATCTGTACTAGTAATAAGGCAGAATGTAACGTCATAAGTGTCAACACAAGACTTCCCTTTTTTGTACCGTAACGTAAGCCACATGTGCGATAATAAAAGTTTTGGTTGCTGCAATAAAACGAGTTTTAAATCAGCCAAAGATCTACTCCAGAATCCAAAATAACTATACAGTCCACTAAGCTCCTAACAATTATAACACCTTATTTTCCATTACTTTTATTATAACTTACAATTCAATAAAATAAAATAAATTATCACTTTTTGAAAGTACAATTAATGAGAAATATGATTAGCGTAGACATAATTATGACAAATACTTCGGCATGAAGCAAGTTAGTAGCTATCAGAGTAAACCTGATCCAGCAACGATACGACTCAATGCGTGACATTGCACAGAGTTGCCCTGGCCAAGTATGTGTGCAAGCCCAGCATTCATTTAACATACACACCATATCGTCAGAGAGTTATCCTGACGTAATGTGCCAGTTTTACGGTAAGTATTGTGAAAGATGAAGATAATAATCTTTACGTGGGCGTTTAAAGCATATACTTATGCGATTCAACAGAACATTCATTTTACCAAGTTACTTGGCAAATCAAATATTTAAAATGATTACTTTTACATACCTCTTGGATTTTTATCCCGCTTCTGAAATGTGAAGAAATAAAACCACTCCTACAGTAACGCTAGTATATTTTCATCATTCCTTCAACTTACCAGGTAACCAGATATAATTATACTTATGTACTATAATTACTGTCTTCTTAATACATTATAACAGCTAGTTTAACACACGTCTGAACTCAAATGAGCGGCCCAGCCGAATACTCACTTTTAGAAACAGTCGGTCATAACAGCTATTTTATTTTTAAATTCATTACTAAAATTATTATATTTCCGGTAGAAAACAGGAAGTAACAATGTTGCAATTTTATTTTTAAATTAATTACTAAAATCATGACATATAATAGTATTAAAATTTATTATTTACTTTTCTAGCACACATTTTCAGAATCACTAAGATATTTGGGTATTAAAAGGTAATTTGTGTCACTTATTACGAGAACGAGAGTAAATTCTGTGTTCTTAGTATTACAACTTACAATTTTATTATAAGTACTATACATTGTAAATATAATATCAATAACTTTACAATGCAGATACTTATTGGTAAAATAGTGCTCGTTATGTTATTTGGAAGAAACAAGAACTATGACTCATGTCTTAGATATAAACCGAACATTGTTACAACTCTTACAAAATGTCCACGTAATATATAATATTTAATAAACTACCATACCAAACTCCATAATATATATGACATTATAAAATCTGTATTTGGATCAAGTATTAGACGTGTGTATAATAGTAGGTAGGCAAACTTCTCTTGTTCTTCTTATAAATAAAATTGATGAAATAAAGTATGCAGAAAAGTAATAATCGTTTATTTATTTGTATAAAATATAAGTATGACATAATTAGTACCTATGAAGTCTCACAAACAAAAGTTAAGTAAGTCACTGATTGGAAATATCACCTCGTAGAGTAAAAATGTTCTGTGAACATCACACAGGCAGGAAGGCAGAAGCACATATAATACGTTCACAACCACAACCTTTTTTCGCCAACATCTCACAACACGTCTACATGTATAATATGTGAATTTTGCTTGTGCATTTATTATTATATATAATGTGATAATTCAGTTCTTGATTAATAGTTATGATAGCCTTCTAGAAAAAACGTTGCCAAATGCCCCGTACATAATTTTAATAGATTATCAAAGGAAGGAGAATGTGTATTATTGTTATAACAGTAAATTCTTCTGTGGCGATCTTATTAATTCCGACAATGAACAGTTTTCTGAATTTTTCTTCTGTTGATAAGTTTGTAGTGTGTCGTTTAGTATTTTACATATTACTTTATTTTTCTTGTTAGTTTGTGAAAGTAACTTACTTATACTTAATTAAATAAACAATTTTGTTGATGGGTTATTATTATAAAGTAAAATTAACAACAATGTGCACAGACTACTAAGAGATACTACTTATCCTAAGTAAGTTGATGTCAAGCGTAAGAAAGAGAGGTATTGCTGAAAATGAGCTTTGTGATGCAACCATCACAAAACGAGCTGAGCTATGCCCTTTTTCTGTCACACTTACCACTGTATTGCTGAGTCTATTTTATTTTTTTTTGGTTATAGTAAAATGATAGTATTATTTGTTTTTATTTTTTGGTTATAATTAAGTTTCACAATTTGTTTTATTTTATACTTGGTTGTGTGGCAAGAAATAAATATTTTCTTTCTTTCTTTCTTCTTATACACTGTACATATGACGTGACATTAAAACAATGACAGATAGATTTTAGTTTTAAAACTATCTCCTCGTACATAGAGATAGTACATAATTATTCAATATTTTATTATATATTCTTATCAAAACAAAAACAAATTAATATTAATTGTCTATATTAGTAATTTCGATGCATAAATATCAGCTAATAATGAAGCTTAGAAACAAATAAATGTAATTTAAAAAAACCGATTATTTTCCGATTGAAACAATTGGTATGGTTTCTAGACGTACTCTGTGAAATCGAAATTTGTCATAGACAACGTATCGTACGGTATACAGAATATTTTTTTTGCAAATTGTGACGTGGCACGTTGCGTTTTCACGTTTGAGTTACGCGCTCGGTATGACGTCACTGGTTTTCGGCAAGTAATTTTACGTCTCATAAAGAATCCGGGCCCAGATGCTTTACCAATTCAGCCATCGCGACAATTGCTCCTGACTGCTAATTTAACTTTATGTAATTCAAATTATCCATTACAAAAATATATTTATTTAAAATTGTCAGGAAACAAGTAATAGCTAACACAAGCGTGCATCCACGACATCAAATACACAATGTCTCGGAGTTCACGTCAACAAACTAATATTATATATTGAAAAAAACAAGTTTATCTATTGTTCTGCAAATATATCTAAGAGACCTAGTTTTAGTTCGAAAGGATTTAGACGAAAGCAACTTTTAGAATCAGTAAATGAAATTTACAAATAAAATTGATCCTAAAACAGCTATTGACTCTCCAGTAAATACTAATTAGGTTAGAGGGTAATTTGTAGTTTGAACATTTTAACGAGATAATAGTAAAACTGTATTAGGTTAAGTAAGAGGTGATCCATTTCGAGGTTCCCTAATTTTTTAAAGAAAAAAACACAGAAAATTCAAATTTAATGGAGAATGTTCATTATCATTTGAAAGAACATTCTTTGGCATTTATTTTTTGGAGATTATGTCTATCAAATGTTGGCCTTTGCTACGTCACAGATGCTCGAACGAGTCATCGAAAATTGGACTCAACGGATGGACCATCTGCGACGTAGCAACGGCCAACATTTGATAGTAATAAACTTCAAAAAATAAATGCCAAAGAATGTTCTTTCAAATAATAATAAACATTGTCCATTAAATTTGAATTTTCTATTTTTTTCTTTAAAAAAGTAGGGAACCTCGAAATGGATCACCTCTTATAAACGTTTAGGTTAAGTATAATATAAAATAAAATATATTAGTCGAAAAAAAAAATATATATATACTAGTCGGCATTAGGCGCATCTGCGACTAATGCCGCTAATATTTACACCCAGGCCGCACCACGCGCCGGCGGCTAATCGGGCCAGAGCAGAGATTGAAATTATTTCTGAGAATAATATTTTCAATACGTTTATTTCGTTCCGATTATACTGGATTCGATTTGATGCCAACAGACCTACGGTAGATCAAGAGTTCTTCGGTAAGGAATAGCGCAGCAAGCCCGTACCGGCCTTCGGCACATCCCCTCCAACTCTTTTCCTAGAGATTTTTTTACTACTTGTGTTAGCAGACGAGCTCACCAATTTACAGAATACTGCCAAACCGCAGATTTTTATTTCACGCATAGGTAATAAACACATGGACAACTATCTCCCACTACATTCAAAAATACTGACGGGGTTGTCTGACTGCTAATGATGGTACCGACCCGCTGGGCTTTTTTTTTACTGTTTGCAACAGTAAAAACACTCAAAAGTCTATCGAAAAGTGTTGCTATCGCAGAAATCTTAGTCTGGGTTACCGTACTTTCGCTGAAAACTATTTATGAATTTTTGGCAATTTTAAGTGGTATTAGACCTATGAAATAAATATATTTTTAAATTTGAACATCGTATAGTGGTAGATCCTTGCTTATCCCTGCATGGATGGGTCGGCTCGATCGGGTAAGTAGCAACCTCTCACAAAAGATCAGCGTGAAACAACAGTAGTGGTACCTACAGTTGTGTTTCGTATGGTGAGTGAGGGTGCCGGAGGCCCAAGCCTCCTCCCTATCATTTCCTTGTTATCCTTCCTATCCTCTCCTTAATATTCTTCCTATCCACCTCCTATCCCTTTCCTTGGAGATGGCGACGCGCGAGTAATGCCTCTGGTGTTGCTAGCGACTATAGGCTACGGTAACCACTTACCATCACGTGAGCGGCTGTATGCTTGATTGCCACCTATGTAGTATAAAAAAAAGTTTTCGAAACGTCGGGATAGAAAAAAACACGTAAGTAAGCATATACATATAATTTGACATTAGACATACCTATAAACTAACATAAAGTGTGAAAATGTGAAATCGAAAATAACAGTCACGAGCAGGATATGTACCTGCATTTCCTGAATACCGTCCAGATGCTTTGTCAATTTAGTCATCGTGACAATTGCTCGGGGCTACTAATTTCGATAACACATTTATACTTAACGTCTTTTGTGACTGTTAATTTCGATTTCACATTTTGTGTTAATTTTAATGCCTTACATATTAAATATTTTGATCTGTATTTTAGCAATTGTAACGCTCAGATACTTTAAAGAACAAATTATCGTGAAAGTAAAAAAGAGAGCTATACTGCGAGCGGGATTCAAACCAGCGTCCCTTCCAATTCGGGGAAGTGTTCTAAACCGCTAAGGCTGCTGCGATCAGCCGACGACAACACCCAATCTCCACTTCATTTTAAATGTCTTACGACGCACGCTATCGATCACGATACGCACAATATCGATATCGGATGCATGGAGTTATCAAAATATAGTATTGTATGCTTGAAATATGTCGTATAGTAGGTATATAGTCACATTCACCATTTGAACATTCAATAAATGAAACCTTTTTCATATACATTTCGTTTTCAACATTTATTCAAAGAATGCATTTTAAATAAAACATAGCATCACGCCTGTATTCCCCGAAGGGGCAGGCAGAGGTGTATTACACACCCACGACTCACCAGCTATGTTTAAGTCCCACGTAAAAGGGGGCGAGCCTATTGACGTCTACCACATTTCCAAACACCGGACTGTTACTGAGATTTTTTCTTTTTAGGAAAAAGCTCAATAACATTGCCCTACCCGGGGATCGAACCCGAGACTCATGAATAGCAGTCGCAATCACTACCGCTACACCACCGAGACAGTTAAATACTTAAATGTAAATAAATAGTCTACCAAACCCAAAACGAAAGAACAAATTCAACAAAACCTGTCAGCGATTTAAAACAGCTGAATAAACGTACGCCATTTTTTTTTGCGTTTTCTACAAGGTCTTAGAGTTCGCTTCGATATCCATCGAAAACTTAGACTACATTTCTCGCTTGTTTAAAGTGCAACTTGGCTACCCTTTGTATGAAAATAGTGATCAAGATTATAGAATCGATAATTTTTATTTGTACTGACTGTGCAGATGGCGGAGTGGTTTAGATACCGGCCCTGAGTGTTGTGGGTTCGATTCCCACACAGCACAACTCTTTGTGTGATTCACAAATATAGTTGTTCTGAGTCTGGGTGTACTTTGTGTCCGTGAAATTGTATGTTTGTAAAGTCCCCCGCCGACAACACCCTGGGCTAAGTAATAAATGTAAAAAAACTAGACGTCGCGGGACGTCCAGCAGATGTGAAAACATCGAAATTATTTCATAGAAATAAAATGATCATAACTTGACAAAGTACTCCTCAATACGAATCAAACTGTATAAACTCGATAGGGTTGCGTAGTTTCATTACAGAGTTACTGTGGCCACCTTCCAGCTCCATCATCAGCCCCTGGATACCATCTAGACACAAAGTTGTCGGCAAGAGGAATCATACGAGCCGAAACTCGATGGGGTTGCGCCGTTTCATTATAGAGTTCCTATGTCCACCTTCTAGCTCCATCATCAGCCCCTGGATACCATCTAGACACAAAGTTATCGGCAAGACAAATCATACGAGCCGAAACTCGATGAGGTTGCGCTGTTTCATTATAGAGTTCCTATATCCGCCTTCCAGCTCCATCATCAGATCAGGTCCATGTAATTATAATAGCGTTGTCACGTGATATACACATGCGTGTAAAATTTCAGCTCAATTGGAAACCGGGAAGTGTGACAAATTTAACTTGCAAGATTTGAACGGGACAAGTACAATAAAAGCGTCGCCACGCTAACAGCCGATTTTACCCTCCCTCCGCATTAGATGTTTCACATCAATAATACAACGATTATTCCTTTAGCGCAGGGTATAGTATTGTCTTTACGGAAAGCTAAATTGTAAGCTTGTCTACGATTTATAGTTTCCTTTTTTAAAATAACTTATTCCCACACATTTTAATAGTTTTCTATAGCGTTGTCGATAATAGTATTCCGACTAGCAATGTTATAATGTTTTTTAACCAGGAGCGTAGTGGTGCTGTTCTTCAAGAAAGGTGACAGAACCCTGTGCCGTGTGGGGCCGGCTTTAGAATTATCCTACCCCTCTCCACCCATGGGAGTCGTAAGAGCCGACTGAGGGAATACCGGGGGAGTGGGCAGCAGCACTCCTTCCAGTATTAACAACATCCACTGCGATCGCCAACCCGCCTGTCAAGCGTGGCGATTACGGCACTATCCCCCATTCTTGGGGAGGCCTATGTCCAGCAGTGGACGATGAAAGGCTGATGGATGGATGGATGGATGGACAGAACCCTCTTGAAGAATTACAGACCCATCTCACTCTTGAGCCATGTCTATAAGTTGTTCTCGAGGGTCATTACAAATCGACTCACGCGCAGACTCGACGACTTCCAGCCTCCCGAACAAGCCGGTTTCCGAAAAGGCTATAGTACCATAGATAGAGCGTATGTATGTGACATACGCTGCGCCAAATTATACAGAAGACCGAGGATTATAATCGGCCTCTGTGTCTAGCGTTTGTGGACTACGAGAAAGCCTTCGATTCGATCGAAACTTGACGGTGCTGCAATCCCTTCAGCGGTGCCAAATTGACTATCGATACATCGAAGTGTTGAAGTGTTTGTATAGAAACGCCACTATGTCTGTCCGAGTTTAGGACAAGAGCACAAAACCGATCCAACTGCAGAAAGGTGTTAGACAGGGAGACGTCATGTCCCCGAAACTCTTCACCACTGCATTAGAAGATGTTTTCAAGCTCTTGGACTGGACCGGATTAGGCATCAACATAAATGGCAAATACATCACTCGCCTTCGATTTGCAGATGATATCGTGGTCATGGCAGAATCGCTGGAGGACCTTGGTACCATGCTTAACGACCTCAGCCGTGTCTCCCGACTAGTGGGTCTAGAAATGAACATGGACAAGACGAAAGTCATGTCTACTGTCCATGTTATTTCAGCACCGGTCCTGGTCGGGAGTGCGCTTCTCGAAGTTGTCGACCAATATGTATACCTGGGACAATCCGTCCAGTTAGGACAATCAAATCAAAATCAAAATATTTTATTTTGTCTCTAATTTATACAAATACTGCAACATTGAACACTGGTTCCCAAAGTAAGATTAAACTTGTGGTTTGGGTACCAGGGCCCTCACATTTGGACGTGTTTGCATGTATGCTTAAGTTTACATTTTTTGAACATAAAATATAAAATCATAATTATTTAGAAAGAGAAAGTTAATATAATGTCGTTTATGTGCTTATATGGTGTTTCCGTGTGTGTGTGTGTGTGTGATGATCGATTCGAGCACAAAGAGCTGTCTGACAGTTAAGACCTGGCAGTCCTTATGCAGTCGGAAAGTAGGATATCTAAACGATTGGAACATCATAACCTTCAGTACAGCTCTCTGTGCCCGTTCTAAGGGAAGAATATGCGATTTTGAGGCGCCACCCCAAACCGATATACAATAAGATATTATGGACTGACCTCGGGCATAATAAACCATTTTCAAAGTATTAACATCAGCGGAGTGACGCAACCTTCTAAAAATATAAACTATTTTACGAACTATAGGTACTATTTTAGGTAGACACAACTTCGAGAAAGAGGTCGATCGATGAATCCAGCTCGACTGGGCAGCATTCGGGAAGCTGAGGGAGATCTTCTTGTCCAATATTCCACAGTGTCTGAAGACGAAGGTCTACGACCAGTGTGTGTTACCAGTGATGACTTATGGCACAGAGGCATGGTCTCTGAATGTTGGCCTTATATCAAGGCTTAAAGTCGCTCAGCGTGCTATGGAGCGGGCTATGCTTGGGATCTCGGGATAAGATCCGTAATACGGAAATCCGTAGGAGAACGGGAGTGACCGACATAGCCCGCTGGGTCAGCATGCTGAAGTGGCAATAGGCAGGCCACATCGCTCGACGAACCGACAACCGTTGGGGAAGAAAGGTTTTCGAGTGGCGACCGCGTAACGGACGGCGCAGTGTAGGAGGGCCTCCCGCTAGGTGGACCGATAACCTGGTCAAAGTCGTAGGCAGTCGTTGAATGCAGGCGGCACAGGACCGTTCGCAGTGGCGTTCTCTTGGGGAGGCCTATGTTCAGCAGTGGACGATGAAGGGCTGATGGCTGATGGATGGATGGATGGATGGAATGTTTTTTCCTTAATATGAAAACAACTCAAACAAAGAAATAGGATTTTTGAGTAATAACTTTTCCTTACAACTTATTGTTTTCTACAATCACTTTCGATAACACGTTAGCTATTATGGAAATAGAATAGCTATGAAACGTTTGTAACTTGGCTAGGCACTCAGTTTATAGGTATAATCACTAAGTATAAACTTTGTCGTTAAAAACGTTATCGGCTTCAGTAGAAATCTTATAAATTTGATATTTATGAATCGAGCATTAGGTACCTACCTATTTTTGATTAAAAAACGGACACATTGGTTTGTATAATACATAATGGTACTTATACACATTGGTTTGTATAATACATAATGGTGACTTTATGATGTAGAACATTAGAAAGTTCGGTAAATAAACGGTTTGAATGAAAAACACAAAGATGTTCAACCAACTGTTGATGGAAAGAATTATAAAATGTGTACATCTGACTTAATTTGGAGAGAAGAGGGTGATTACTAATCAGGGCTATTTTGAAGAAAAGTCGATTGTAAAGATATTGCCTACGCATTATAAGAGGCAACACTTGCATTTATTGGTAATGACTTTATATTTAGGTACTTATCATCACGCCATCTCTCTTGCAGGCAGAGAGAACAGAGTTCCAAAATGCTCTATTCTTGTATACATCTTTCGCTTCCTGAACATTAATTTTATTCTCGTCATACACGCAATAGCACTTGGAATGATACTAGAAGCTCTTTGATTAGATTCTGTACTTATATTTTTTTTAACACGTCTAATCATAAAATAAACTACAGGAAAAATATATAAATAAACTCGTTCTTCGAAACGCATATATGTTTTCTTAATCTCACACACTGGATATCCCCGACTGGTTTCTATCCCCGGTTGGTAGGTAGGCTCAATAAGTCAGTACTGTAGTATTAATTCGTTCTTTCTCAAGCGCAGACTTATTTGAAACACTGGCTACGTTGTGACGTAAATTACCGATTAAATATAAAGATCTACAAAATGTATGATAAGGAGGAAAACATACGCGTACTAGTGACGGGGTTCGAGCCATTCCGTAGTAATGATATCGATTACAAAGTGAACGTAAGCGCGGAGGCTGTAGAACTGATCAACACAAACGATATCGAGAAAAATTTGGACATCACTTTGGAAAAGATGTTTATACCAGTGGAGTATGATTATATCGATGAAGTTATTCCTCAGAAGTGGAATAAATTTCAACCTCATGTAAGTGACATATATAGCTTTTTTTAATCCACACGACTGCGTGACAAACAAAAAATATTAAAAGTCTAGTCAGTATGTAGTTTAGGCATGATCCCCGAACCAACAAACATTCAAACAGACAAAATCTTTATGGTTGGTCAATAGACTTAGTAATTTTTTTTAGTTCGTAATTTTATAATCTTTAATTTGCAGATATAGATTGGCTAGTTTGTAGAGTAGTTGCTCGCGACTTTCTTAGCGATTTTTTTTTACATTTTAAATGTCTATTAACAACATCCACTGCGATCGCCAACCCGCCTGCCAAGCGTGGCGATTACGGCACTATCCCCCATGCTGCCAAAGCGGTCCCGTGACCGCTCGTCGTGGCGTTCTCTTGGGGAGGCCTATGTCCAGCAGTGGACTTTGAAAGGTTGATGGATGGATGGATGGATGAAATGTCTATTTCCTGTTTTACGAACTTGAGATAAGACTTTATAAATCAATGAAACACAATCACACAATGTTATCGCTTGTCTCTTAAATAAATCTCTTTACTCACAATGTTATCTTCATTGAAATGCAAATTATTTTTCATTAAATTTTTAATTTTCGACAGGATTCATTATTTACAGCATTTGAACAAGCTGTATGGCTTAAAACAAGCTCCACGTTGCTGGAATTCTTGTTTTGAAGAGATTCTGCAAAGGTTTTGTACAGAATACAGCTGACTGTTGCCTTTTTAGTAAACGTGTAAGAGATAAAAAGATTTTGATTACTCTATATGTTGATGACGGATTAATTGCGGCGTCTGATGCAGAGTTAGCGAACAGCTTTCTGAAGGGATTTTGAAAATACGTTAATAATTACGTCAAAAACAGTATCTAACTATTTAGGATTAGAAATAAAACAGATAAGTTGTTATCAAACAAGAGTCATACACAAAGAAAATATTAGAACGTTTTCGTATGGCAGATTGCAATCCGGTTTCTACACTGATAGAAAGGTATAACTGCTGAAACGGAAAGCTGAACATTCTGGAGAGAAAAAAAATTCCGTATAGAGAGGCGGTATCAGATTATTTTTATTTATGATCAGAAATCAGAAAACATATATTTGTGAAACATAGGTATAACATGCTGCAGGTCTTACATTCAATTTTCGAACGCTATGCTTTGTCATTAGGACATACAAATACCAAATAGGATTAGGCTAATATTAATACATAGTCATTACAAATAAAATATGTGAGGAATTAATATTTAAAAAAATATCAAGTACATAATATTTTATATATGTCATATTGCCACGCATAATGGTTTATATCATTAAATTGATTGATCATTAAGGAACTCATCTATAGTGTAGTAACATTTTTCTATAAGAAATTTATAAAACATTTTTTAAATTGTAATAGTGGCATATTTTTTATATTAATCGGTATTTTATTAAATATTGTAACAGGTGCAGTACCAAAAAACCTTTTTTCCATAAGAGCAGTTTTACAATTTAAATAACATAGTTTATTTATATATTGTGTTCGTATAGGATCCCTCCGAATTGCAGATACCTTAGGATATAAGTGTGAATTAGTTTTTACAAAGAGCGCAGTTTCCATTATATATAAAGCAGGTAATGTCAATATTTGTAAAGATTTAAAATATGGAACACAGCTGTCAATTGATTTCAAGCCACACATTGACCTGATACATCTCTTTTGTATTTTAAATACTAGCTTACGGTTAGTTGATTGGCCCCAGAAAATTATACCAAATCTTAGCACTGATGCTACTAGTCCATGATACGCTGTTAATAGTGCTTGCCTGTCTAATTTTTTTGATAATTGCAGAAGCGCATAGGCTGATTTACTTAATCGCTTACACAATTCTTCTGTGTGTGGTTTCCAAATAAGTTGTTCATCTATTCATTAAACACAAAGTGAAAAATGTGAAATCGAAAATAACAGTCAGGAGCAGGATTTGAACCTGCATCTTCTGGATACCGTCCAGATGCTTTACCAATTCAGCAATCCTGACAATTGCTCCTGACTGCTAATTTCGATAACACATCATACTTAACGTCTTTGGGTGACGCCTGCGCCATCTGTCGGACGTATTTTCATACATTCCAGAATAAGATTCCAGAAAGGTATCCAGAAGATGCAGGTTCAAATCCTGCTCCTGACTGTTATTTTCGATTTCACATTTTTCACTTTGTGTTTAATGTATAGTGCTAAGCATGTCAAATGCTAAAAATATATATAAAAATATCTAAATATTGTTCATCTATTATTATGCCTAGAAATTTAGCTCTGCTTACATTTTCTATTTTATAGTTTTTATAAGAGAGATCAATATTAGGAATTAATAATAATAAGGAATGATATAATATATAATGAATAATCATGAGGTCTCGGGTTCGATCCCCGGGTCGGGCAATGTTATTGAGCTTTTTCCTAAAAAGAAAAAATCTCAGTAGCAGCCCGGAGTTTGGATATGTGCCCGGTAGACGTCAATAGGCTTGCCCCCCATTGCGTGGGACTTAAACATAGCTGGCGAATCGTGGGTGTGCAATACACCTCTGCCAAATCCTTCGGGGAATACAGCCGTGATGCTATGTTTTTTTTATAACGGCCAAGTGTCTAAGAAATAAAACTTAGTAGCGCTTTTCCATGATACGCACACAACGGCAGACCTCAATCATTTTATTTATGCTCTAACGTGTTCTCGATATCTCAAAATATTTTAATACATCGTCGTTTCTAAATCTGTGGCGGTTTTTATGCGAACACAAAGGGGAGCTCTGCGTGTTCGTGGACGCGAGCACGAATTAACGTTTGGTGTGTACGTTGTCGCGTATACTCCGCGCTCGCGTTTGAGTACCAACAGCAATGAATTCGAACGTCTTTTCTTGTTAGAATTTATGTTAGATTCCAAAAACCGATGAGGTCTTCTATAGTCTTCGAGGATAAAATGAAGAAAAATATGTGCAGCACTAGCTACCAAAGGTGATGACATGTTCGGAAGAAAACTGTGGAGATGCATGTTTCTTGTGGAGATGCGCTTAACGTCTCCATCAGACCAGTTGCAGATGCGCGGAGTACAGTTGGTGCGCGAACATACTAGATACCCAGCTTAGAGAGCGCCTGACGCTCCTGAGCGTCGCGGCCCAAGCACCTTACCTATCCTATCTTAATTATCCTTAGTTCCTATACTGCCTATCCTCTCCTTAGTATCCTTTTTATCCACCTCATATCCTTTTCCTTGGAGATGGCCACGCGTAAATGATGCCTCTGGTGTTGGTACCGTCTATAGGTTACAGAAACTGCTTACCATCAGGTGAGCCGTATGCTTCTTTGCCACCCACGTAGTGTAAAAAATAAAAAGAATCCGGTATTACTTACTCAGAAAAAAGTTAAAAATTACAAATCTCGTTACAGTTGACAATTCACGTCGGAATGTCATACATTGCAGCAGGGATCACACTAGAGAAGAAGGCTCGGAGAGGAGTATACCAGGACATAGATAATGCCAATAAATGCTCACCTTATGCCAGTGTTTGTAACGGACCTGAGACCATTTGCACGGACCTACCAGTGGACGGAATCTGCAGTGAGCTCAACGAAGTCCTTTCTGATCTAAGTTTGAAAGCCGAAGTCTCTGAAGACGCAGGACTGTAAGTGTTATTTAAATACATACAATATACATACATACAGGTAGGCAGAGACCACTTCTCTACACTTGTTACGATCCTGACACACAATCTTATGCTTCATCTACTCTCATCAGCGCTTTTATGCATGCTCGTTGGTTTCGAGTACTCTTAACCTGGCCTTCCTTAAACGTCTCGCATCTGCTCAAAATACGTTCGCCTAGGTCGACCTTTTTTTTTTATTTTATTTTTTTATTTTAGGTGGGCAAAAACCCGCACATCCCGCTGCCTGCACACCCACCTACCGCACACCCCGCTGCCCGGGGAGACAACGGGGTAGTGTGGGGCTCTCACCCACTAAAAACCCACCGTGCGCCCTCACCCGCCCTTGCTACGGCGGATCTCGAGTACCGCGTCGTTACGACCGCGATCCGCAGGCAGCAGCCCCTTCAGGCACCCTCTCTTGAGCGTCTCCCCGCGCACTTGGGCGTCACACCTTCGGGGTAGGCTACCGCGGACGGCAGGGTACTCCCCGACCCCACCGTCCGCAGCCTCGGCTAGGGCGGCATCAGGCGCAGGTAAGCGCGCGCACGCCGCCCCGCGCGCTGGCGGCGAATCGGTTCCGCGAAGGAGGATTCCTCCCGTGCCCTCTCCGCCACCTCCTTCCGCGAGATGACAGCCTTGCAGAAGGTGGCGACCGCGGTCCAGGCCCTGTCACTGCCAACCATCGCTCGCGCAACGGCCGGCAGCGCCAGGTCCACGCCTATGACTGCAACGAGTTCCCTGCACATCTCAGGCCGGGCACGACTCGAGCGTGTGCTGCGCCGAGTCCTCGTCGCAGTCGCAGTGGTGACAGCCTGGAGTCGTCTCCCTCCTAGAGATCATGTGCAGGTATTTACCGAAGCAACCATGCCCCGACAAAACCTGCACCAACCGGAAGGTGAGGACCCCGTGCTGTCGCCCTGCCCATTCTTCCAAGATCGGCTGGAGCGCCCCCACAGTCCTGAGACCAACTCGGGGCGTCTCCAGCTGAGACTTCCACTTTAGGACGG
Source organism: Leucoma salicis (assembly GCA_948253155.1). NCBI lineage: Eukaryota > Metazoa > Arthropoda > Insecta > Lepidoptera > Erebidae > Leucoma > Leucoma salicis. Next base: position 22,945,253 of record OX411820.1, on the reverse strand, counting down.
TGGCGCGGCAGGCATCCTCCAGCCATGATGAGATTGTGCTCGGCGAGGGGCGACTGCCTCCCGCCCGCGCCGTCAACTCCCGCCGATGGACGTCGGCGAGCACCTGCGCCTCTAGATCCCACGGGGGGGTTCCGGCCAACGCGCAGGCTGCATCGGTCGAGACCGTGCGGTACCTGCGTATTACCCTGACCGCTATGACCCTCTGTGGACGCCACAGAAGGGCCCTATTGCGAGCGGCCAGGGAGTCCGTCCACACGGGTGCGCCGTACAGTGCCATCGACCGTACTACCCCCGCGTAGAGTTGTCGGCACGCGAGACTTGGTCCGCCCAAATTCGGCATCAGTCGCCCGAAGGCGGACGCCGTACCGACGAGCATTGGCGCAAGACGGCGGAACTGCTCGTCAAAGTGCCACCGTCCATCCAAAACCAGGCCTAGATATTTAATGTGGGCCTGGATCGGAAGTCCCACACCATTGACCGTTATCGAGGCGCTGGCGGGTGGGCCACGTCGGCGCCCATGGAAGAGTAGGGCCTCCGACTTTTCAAGGGCCACCCTAAGCCCCAGCGCCTCGATCCGCCTAACCACCCCGCGGTACCTGAGGTGGCCAGCGTTGCCGGCTCTTCGAGGGTCCTGCCCCGGGCTGTGTTGAGCGTATCGTCTGCGTAGCAAATTACGCCCAGCTCGGGGGGGAGCCGACCACAGAGGACCCAGTCGTAGCCGATGTCCCACAGGAGTGGCCCATGCAGCCGAATGGCAGACTATTAAGGCGTTGGCGATGTCGAGCGACACCGCCAACAGCACTTCCCTCGAAGTCGCCTTTTTTTTTTTTTTTTTTTTTTTTTTTTTTTTTTTTTTTTTTTGTTGTCGCTGTGGAAATGCATTTACGCATCCCCTCCGTCAGTGACAAACGAAGGGGTATGTAGGACTCGCCGGGTGCTCAGATCTTAGTTGCGCCCGGAATACCGACTAAAACCACAGCGGCCCCTTCCACGCCTGTTAGCGGGGCGCCAGAGGGTCGTCTTTCGACATTCTACTCTGACGCCCCAGGCAGTTGGCCAACCGGCCACGTCCTGTCGTAATCAAGGCGGTGGGAGAAGGTGAGCGTAGCGACGCCTCCTGCCCCCTGGTCGCCGCCGGCGGAGCGAGTTGGCGTGGGCCAACGCCTCACGTTCCCGCTCCGCGGCCTCCTTCCGTGCAATTACAGCCTCACAGAAGGAGGCAACGGCCGACCAGAACCCGTCACCGTCAAGCATTCGGCTTACTACGGCCGACAGCGACAGGTCTCTTCCAATTGCCATCGACAGGGCGTGGCGCTGGGGCCCCCAGGCGGGGCATTCCTCCAGAGTGTGGCGCACGTCATCAACTTGGGCGCCACACTCGTGGCATCCGGGGGCTCCTTCCCTACCAATACGATGCAGGTACTTACCGAAACACCCGTGTCCGGTAAGTACCTGCGTCAACCGAAAACTGAGGTTGCCGTACCTTCGATTTAACCAGCGGTGGAGGTGCGGTGCAACCGCCTCTAAAGTCTCCCGTCCTGCTCCGGGAGACTCCAGCTCCCCCCTCCACCGCCGGATCAACGTCCTTCGAGCCGCTTCACGCGCTCTGCCCAGACTCCTTTCGGAGATTTCCTCACCCCTGGCCCGCGCTGCAGCACGAAGCCAGTAGACCTCTGCCAGTGCCTCGGCCTGGAGAGGCCAAGGCGGGTCACCTGCCAGCAGTGTGGCTGCGGCCCAGGACACCGTTCGGTACCCCCTAATTGTCCTCACCGCTATGGCCCTCTGCGGACGTCGCAAGAGGGCCCTATTAGAAGCGTTAAGGGAGTCCGCCCAGATTGGTGCACCATACAGTGCCATAGACCGCAGAATACCACTATAAAGTCGGCGGCAGGACGACCCTGGGCCTCCAGTGTTTGGCAGAAGCCTACCCAAGGCCGCGGCAGAATTAACGAGCCTAGGGGCGAGCTGGGCAAAGTGCAGCCCGAAATTCCACTTACTATCTAGGTGCAGACCCAGATATTTCATCTGGGTCTGCACCGGCACGGCAACCCCCTGCCCCTCGAAGTCGCCTAAGTCGACCTCTACCAACTTGCCCATTTACAGTCACCTTGTAAATCTGTTCCGTTAATCTTCTTTCATCCATCCTCTCTACGTGTCCGAACCACCTAAGCATTCCTTTTTCTATTTTTGTCACTACATCTTCTTTCACACCACAGTATTCTCGTATCACACTATTTATTTAAAGTACTAAAAAAACCTTTTAACCATCCATCCATCCGCCTATTGATGTTCACTGCTGGACATAGGTATCTTCAAGAGAGCGCTACAACGAGCGTTCCTGCATAAATTGCATCCAAAAATCCAAAGGCTTCCCGCCGATTTACCTGATTGGGGTGGCGTAGCATAGATCGTAGCCTAATTGTGTACGTATAAGAGCGATCGGAAAAGTCAGGTGTCAGGCAACTTTCGCCCAGATGACATCAGATGAACAAAATATGTGACATAATGGAATGTTACTGGTTACTGCTATCATATAACGGCAGTTGGCGTACTCTTTTATTCTACTCTTTGGGCGTACACGACATGTACTCGACATGACCATTGAAAACTATAATTTTCATACAATTACACACATCAAAAAAGTTTGAGATCACGGTGAAAATACTAAATATTTTTATTGGCAGTATGGTAAAACTTTTTTTATTTTATGTCTATGATTCTTCATAAAAATGTGATATTTGATCAAAAAATAATATCAAAAACATGTGAAAAAATAATTGTTTTTTTTTTCCTATAAAAAGAAATCCAATTCATATAGTATTATTTTACTCTTTGACCCAATCTTTGATTACGCTTATTCAGAAATCTGACCGACAAGATTTAAGCATATTTTTCAATTTTTAGTGTAAATAGTTGATTCGGAAAGATGACGAAAGGATTGCCTGAAGCTTTACGAGCAAGAATATTGTTACTTTGGGGGAAGAAGGATATTCTATGAGAGAAATAGCTCGCCGAGTTGCTGTATCCCTATCCTGTGTCGTGAATACGTTGCGGAGGTATCGCGGCATGGATAACTTTGCTGATCAACCTCGTAGTGGTCGCCCAACTGTTCTTACTTCTGCCCAGAAACGTTACATCAGATTGCTGACTGCCCGCAACCCAACAATCAATGCCACTAAAATAAGAGCTGAGTTACGGGCTGCCACTGGACTAGAAGTAAGCACTCAGACCATCAGGAATTGCTTACACCAGGCTGGATTACGAGCATGGAGATCCTGGCGAGCACCTCTGAACTCACGGCAACGACAGCAACACAGATTGTAGTGGTCTAGGCTCCACCAAAATAATGAGCATAACGAGGAAAACATTTGGCAAAATTGCTTCTTCGTTGACGAAACAAGATGCCTCGTGGCGGGCCTCGTGGCGTAGTCGGTAGTGTAACCGACTTCCGTGCACGAGGTCGTTGGTTCGATTCCCACTCAGGACAATTATTTGTGTGATGAACACAGACATTTGTACTGCGTCTGGGTGTTTTCTATGTAATATATGTATGTATTTACAAAAAAAAAGTAGTATATGTATTATATCCGTAATCTGGTACCCATAGCACAAGCGTTAAGCTTAGTTTGGGACCAGAGGACGTTGTGTGAAAAATGTCCGCCTATATTTTTTTATTTAAGAATAAGCACTCATCCAGACAACTGACGTGTCCGTGTGTGGAGAAGATGTGGGGATGCAGAGAGACAAAGAACTGCCACTGGTACTGCTTAACAAGGCGGGAAATCGGTGTCCTTTTGGAGCGGAATAATTATTGGAGCTAGAGCGCGGTTAATCCCGTATCGGGGCTCGATGACTGCAGCTTTGTACCAAAATGTTGTAATTGAGGGAATCGTCAGACCATTTAGAATAAATCATGGCCACCAATTCGAATTGGTTGATGATAATGCACCCGCACATTGAGTTCAACGACTCAATGCTGCTCTCCGTGATCACAACATTGCCAGGTTCGACTGACCTGCCGGTTCGCCTGACCTGAACCCGATTGAGCACGCTTGGGATGCTCTAAAGCGAGCTGTTTGGAACCGTCAGCCACCTCCCCAGAGAGTGCCAGAGATCAGGGAAGCTGCTATTGACGAATGGGACAGGTTACCGCAAGAAATCCTGAATAACTTGATTCTCAGCATGCCCAGGAGGATTGCTGCTTGTGTTCGAGCTAAGGGAGGAGCAAATAAAAACAATTCCGTAATAAATTCTTAATAATGTTTCTTATTTCATCGTTTTCTTTCATTTATTTCTTAGTCACAAGTGCATTAAAATTTTCAAATCAAATTTTTATTTTTGAAATAATTGAAAATAGTTAAAAAAGATATCACGTAAGCACTTTTATAGGGTGAAGTTTAAAAAATACAGCATTTTTTGCTAGTGATCTCAAACTTTTTTTGATTTGTATATAACCTATAACTTGGTATTTTTTTTTTCGTAATATGCCTCTGTGTGCTGTGTATAATATAATAATACCGAGGTACATTTATTTCCAAAGATCCAACATAAAAAAAAGTGGGGAGAATCCTAAACATTTTGTGGCTACACTTTTTTCTGTTAGCCACAAAATGTTTAGGACACTCCCCACTTTTTTTAATGTTGTCTTTCAATTATCTAATCTTACAGCTACTATACATTTTAACAATATCACTGATCAACAGGCTTAATAATAAAAAAAATAGGAAAGAATTCTAAGGCAAACAAAGCAACTACAATTTGACAGTGGCCATCTCGCTGATAGCGCCATCTGCGCTCAGCTTTGCGCGTTTATCCCCTTATTAGAGCTCAATGGTAGATCCCCATAGATGTCAAATTAGTTGTAAATGCCTGATATAATACCAATAATATTTTTAATGAAGTTTCACTTCAGTCTTCAGTCTTGTTTCAGGTATGTTTGTGAGTATATATACTACACGTCCCTATGCCAGCAATTGGAAGACTCCAAGACGTCCCTGTTCGTTCACGTACCGGACACAGCCAAAGATGAGGAGTTTGAGCTTTTCGCAAAGGGGCTGGAGCGGCTCTTAGAGATATGCGTTAATCACATTAGGAATCAGACGTCAATAGCTAACTCTTGCGTATGCTGTTGATTAAAAATCATAAAATTTATGTACGAGTTTTGTATCGCGTTTATTAGGTTTTGTACTATTCTTAGATCTAGAATGTTTGACAGACTCTATGGTCATATACTGAGAAATGTTCTTTTTACGAAAAAGCTCAATAGCACCGGCCTACCCGGGGAGCGAACCCGAGACCTCATGATGAGCAGTCGCTCACATTACCGCTGCATCATTTAGTTTTCTCTCATGATCTCTAAATATACCACACATACATGGGACATAGGCCTCCCCAAAGAGCGCCACAACGAGCGGCCCTCTGTGCCGACAGCATACAACTGCTCCATTTTATTAACGGACTTCAAAAAAGGAGAAGATTCTCAATTCGATTTTTTTTAATGTTTTGTTAACTCAGAACTTTCAACTGGGTGAACCGATTTTGATGATTCTTTTTTATTTGAAAGCTTGGTCCAGTTCTGAAAATGGCATCCATGAGAAAACCATATAAATCTTAAATTGAAGTCGATGTTAAAATTTTACTTGTTTTAAACAACAACAAAAAAGGCAGCATTTAAATTAGGCACTGAATGTACCTATCACATGATTACTATTAAAAAAATATAGCATCACGCCTGTATTCCCCGAAAGGGTAGGCAGAGGTGTATTGCACACCCACGACTCGCCAGCTATGTTTAAGTCCCACGTAATAGGGGGCGAGCCTATTGACGTCTACCGGGCACATTTCCAAACTTCGGGCTGCTACTGAGAATTTTTCTTTTTAGAAAAAAGCACAATAACCTTGCCCGACCCGGGGATCGAACCCGAGACCTCATGATTAGCAGTCGCATACACTACCGCTACACCACCGAGGCAGTTATTACTATTAAAATATTTGTTTCTTCATGTCAGACAGATATTTCCGACGACTTGTGTAGTTGTTGAACTGAGTTGAGGGACCTGCACGTAACAGTATAAAAATATGTGTTAAATAAAATGTATAGGTATTATAACAATCTAAATTTCGTAGTACGTAAGTAGGTCTTGTATTTCTAAGCTTATTTTGAATTGTTTTCCGCATAGTAAGGTTTTAATTGTTACAATAGTTTTATTAATCTGAAAATTCAATGTCAATTAATTACAATCATTGAATCATACTTTATCTACATTATTTTGTGATTAGTCACATATTAAAGAATGTTCCTAACCGCACACCCCGTCATTCGGGGCAACGAACAGGGTAGTGTGGGGCCTTCACCCAGTGAAGAAACCCGCCGTGTGCCGTCTCACCGCCTTTGGCCTTTATTGGCGGGCCACTGGAACTATGTTACATTCCTTCGGTGATATATTATATTATCTATGGGAAACAAACGAAGTAGTTTCAATGTCTGTGACTTATTGCTGTGTGCTCGACCTGCTCAACAAACCAGTTTAGCGAAGAGGCCAGCACCACAATTCAGATTATACGTTCCACCAGATTGTTATGAGCGAATAGTACCTATAGTCAGCCTCTGTGTCTAGAATTTGTGAATTATCAGAAAAGAAAGCCTTCGACTAATCTTAATTTGGGCGGCACTGGTGTCGGTGATAGAAGGATTATTCTTTAGTGCAGCCCCCTGCACTAAAGAATAATCATCTTTTTAAAAAAGAAAGAAAGAAAGAAATCGGTCCAACTGTTTTCTTTTTAGTCTCACGATAAAGTGTATAGGGTGCAGCTATTCTACAAGTATCTAATAAAAAAACCGGCCAAGTGCGAGTCGGACTCGCTCGAAGGGTTCCGTACCATTGACTAGGTAAACAACATTACACTATTGTAACTCTCTGTAACCATGGTGTTTGGCTGTTACCAAATTTTGCAAGTAAAATTTGACTCATTTCGTGGTTTTCAACTTAGACTTAGATGCGCATAACGAAATATTTTATTTTTAGTATTTGTTGTTATAGCGGCAACAGACATACATCATTTGTAAAAATTTCAACTGTCTAGCTATCGCCGTTCTTGAGATACAGCCTGGTGACAGACGGACGGACAGACAGAGAAAAAACGAGTAAAGAAACACGTTTGTGTATGGAAGGCCCCCTTAAATATTTGTTTTATTTTAATTTAATTATTTATTTTTAAAGTGAATATATAACTAAATATTCTGTGAATATTTCAAGCGTCTACCTGTTGCCTTTATCAATAGCGAGCAAAAAAAGAGAAAGAAAAATCACGTTTGTTGTATGGGAGCCGCCCTTAAATATTTTTTTATTTTGTTTTTAGTATTTGTTGTTATAGCGGTAACAGAAATACATCATTTGTGAAAATTTCAACTGTCTAGTTATCGCCGTTCTTGCCTGGTGACAGACGGACGGACAGACAGACGTTGTATGGGAGCCCCCCTTAAATATTATTATTTTTTTGTTTTTGTATTGTTGTTATAGCGGCAACAGAAATACATCATTTGTGAAGTTTCAACTGTCTAGCTATTGCCGCTCTTGAGTTACAGCCTGGTGACAGACGGACGGACAGACAGACAGACAGCGAAGTCTTAGTAATAGGGTCCCGTTTTGACCCTTCGGGTACGGAACCTTAAAAAAGAGTGTGCTTTAAACCACACGACTGAAGTAAAACTTAACAATAAATATATATATTATTAAATAATGTTAATACATATGTATAATATTAACGAGTGAATACTGTATTCATTTATATATGTGAAAAATTGAATATTGAAAGCATAAAAAAAATACCGTGTGGGGCCGGCTTTAGAATTGTCCCACCCCTCTCTACCCAAGGGAGTCGTAAGAGCCCACTGAGGGAATACCGGGGGAGTGGGCAGCAGCACTCTCTCGAGTATTAACAACATCCACTGCGATCGCCAACCCGCCTGCCAAGCGTGGCGATTACGGCATTATCCCCCATGATGGGACCGCTCGTTGTGGCGTTCTTTTGGGGAGGCCTATGTCCAGCAGTGGACGTTGAAAGGCTGGTGGATGGATGGATGAAAAAAAAAAAAATAATATATAACAAATAAGGAGAAACAGCGAAAGAAAATCTGTGCTCGCACCTCTCTCTCTTGCCGCTAAAGTGATATACGAAACGTATCTCTCTCTCTTTCTATTTTCACTAACTTATATCTCCCCCTCAATTTCTTTTCGCCTCGCCCGATCCGCACTTTTCGTAACGCTGACGTCACGCATTCACCAGCTTACTTCTCAAGTCAAGCGAACGTAAAGAAATATTTACTTTTTCACAAAAAAAATGTAATAATTATCAGAGTACGATAAAAGCTTAAGCTTAGCTTAGTTAACTGTCAGAAGGTCCTTTTTTTCTGTTAGGTAAGGCGGGAAAAAATCTACTTAGGTAGGTAACTCACTTCTCGGCTGCCTACCCTGCATGGGAGATGGGAGATGGCGTGATAATAAGTAAGTAAGTTACCTCACCATAGATCCTGTGGTTCAGGCCAACAAGCAGTTATGCTATAGGCTACCGAGATCCCGGTGTCTGGGTGGACCTGTTTCAGCACTTTGTAGATGTAGGTAAATGGCATAACTCTCATTTCCTCTTGTGCTTCTACTTTTTCTTGTCGGTCTTGGAGCTTTTGGGCTTTACCAGACTTCTTGGCGGCTCGCCAAGTTCTTCACTCTTCTTGGGCGGCATTATTATGTAGTTCTGATATTAAATTATCAATCAAATAAGCGATAAAACGGCAAAGACGCGTGTGTACAATGCGCGGCTCCACCGTGGAATATATTTTTGGGATTTTTTTTTTGTGTGTGACGTTGGTTGTTAGCTTCAGATGGCTATGACAACCTTACCCGGACAATTGGTGAGCGCAGAGGGCTCTCAACCCAACTTTTAGGCAACGCTACCCGAGGGCACCCCCTGTGGGGTAAGGACCTCGGTTCGGGCTGTTGCTCACAAAGTAGGATTTCCCACGTTTATGATTTGACCGCGACACGTCTTTCGCCCCCGTCGGCGGGGACGAAACCGTGGATAATTATTTGTATTAGCTGCGCGAGCTGTGTATGCTCTGATCTGAGCGTGAGTTATGTCGTCGTCGACTTCGTCGAGGCTATTTCGCGGTCTGCGTATGCGCGATAAATTAGAGGGGTTGTACCTAGCCGACTCAACCACTAGAGGGTTGGCGTACGTGAACACCGTTTCATAAATTGCTTGATGGTAGGCATTAGGCAATTGCAAGTCTATGTGGAGGTCGACTTTGCTTATGAACTACGGTGCACCCGTAGCTCTGCGCATGAAGCTATTCTGTAGTGTTTGTAATCTATGGATCCTGTGTGCCTTGGCGTGTGAAACACCACACTGGCGTACATATGCAAGCAGTGTATAGTCTGACCTTATTCCTAAGTGAAAGTTTAGATCTAGACCGGCATACTTTATTAACATTTTCATTCGATGAAAAATTTTGATAATTTCTTGAATAGGTATTTTTAGTAAGTTGCACCATATTATTTGATGAAATACTTAACTGACTACTGAAAAAAACTATTCAATTGACATAAAAGTAACGACGTTTATGAGCAAACTCAAGTTTTTAAAAAACCTCGATTCAGAAGGATTTTCCTGCTATGTCGTATAAGACCGACTGTTGATGAAAAAACCTATATAGAAGCTGTTTACGTGAGCATATCATATACATAGCATATGTATAGATATTATATGAAAAGCGGGTACATGTTGGGCAGAGTGGGTAACAGTGGATCGCGGGGTACAGTGGATTATTCCATAGACTAAGTATATTGGTACGAGGGATTATTCACTTTAACTCAGTATGTGATGCACTTATAGGCCAGTGCCGAAGCCTTTGAAAATGGTAAAAAGTGAAAAAAAATAATAGTAGGATGAAACCCATTGGAAAAGTAAGAAAATATAACAAAAATAAAAGGAAAAATAATTTACGGGTGATTTGACGGCCGCCAGTGGTAAGGCCGCCAAGAAGTCTGGCAAAGCCCAAAATAACATCTCCAAGACCGACAAGAGAAAGAAGAAGCACAAGAGGAAGGAGAGTTATGCCATTTACCTACATCTACAAAGTGCTGAAACAGGTCCACCCAGACACCGGGATCTCGGTAGCCTATAGTATAACTGCTTGTTGGCCTGAACCACAGGATCTATAGTGAGGTAACTTACTTACTTATCATCACGCCATCTCCCATCTCCCATACAGGGTAGGCAGCGAGAAGTGAGTTACCTACCTAAGTAGATTTTTTCCCGCCTTACCTAACAGAAAAAAAGGACCTTCTGACAGTTAACTAAGCTAAGCTGGCAGTAATATCCATGTGGACAACCTGGAACGCTGCAGTGGGTTTCTGAATCAGGTGAAGCTGGGCTTGTATAGCGCCAGACGGCCCTTTCGAAGTGAAGTGAATACAATACAATTGTCCACAAACCTTCTGATGATTGTATTCATTTTATCGAACCAGTAAGTTTCCCTTAGCTTCTGTAAGGTTTTTTTTCAACCAGGATGTTGCAGAGCGACGTGGAAAGAGTTAATCAGACTCCACTGGAATGATCTAGGTACCACGATTGGTTCATGTATACCGAGTACGAAATCTTTAATACAGAATTCAAATTAACGTCAAACACATAATATCTTACTTGGGAATAATTCGCTTCACGATTTTTATAAGTTTTTTTTTTTGCTCGGTCGACTTGTGACTTAGCGCACTGTTGTCAGAGTTTTTTGGTGTTTTTAATTTGAATATCATGTTATTGGCGTCATAAGTGGCGTCATAGTTTGTATAGCAGTTCTACCTACGTGAGTGTTTATTACTAATTACTAACTAAGTGTTTATTTATCGTATTTGAATATGAATGATATGGAGGTTATCCCTCCAGACCCCCCTCCTCCTGATCCACCCGATCGTGGTCGCAGTGATACCCCATCCACATCCCTAAAGCGACGTGCTGGTATGTCTGAGACTCCAGTAACAAACAAAAAAACCATCACTAATACTGAAGTAGCCTCAGCTTCAATACAAACAATCTACACATCGCCAGCTTATACAATCGGTATCACAGCATATTCTGCTAATGACAAAGGGCCATATATTGTTCACGTGTCTAAGGCAATAACTGATCCATCATCAAATCCTTTATTAAAACCTATTAAATTCGGCCAATTCCTTAGTAAAAACAAAGTGCAAAACATCTGTCCAGATGGCATCAAAACCATTGGGCGTAACAGGGTGGCAGTGTTTTTTAAGACAGCACATGATGCTAATAAATTTGTAACTGATCCCATTCTAAGTGCTGGCAACTACAATGCTATTATTCCAACATTTAATATAAGTAAACACGGTGTTGTCAGAGATGTTCCCTTAGACCTATCAATGGAGGAGTTTGCTTTGTCATTGTCTTTCCCTTCAGGTAACGGTGAAATATTAAAAGCTAGGAGACTCAATAGGAAAACCTTTACAGATGGACAAATTAACTGGATACCTACACAGACTGTAGTACTGACTTTCCGAGGCCAAGTACTCCCATCTGCTGTCTACTCCTTCTATACCTCACTCCCAGTTGAACCTTACCTCTTTCCCACTATCCAATGCAACAATTGTTGCCGTTTTGGACATGTTAAAGTCCAGTGTCACTCTAAACCTAGATGCTTTAAATGTACCCAACCACATTCAGGTGACACTTGTGACTTGGAAGAATCTAAGTCCACCTGTATACTCTGCTCTGGAACCCATTTTGCCACAAATAAAAGTTGCCCAGAACATGAGCGACAACATTCAATCAAATCTGTGATGTCCCAACACAGCATTTCTTACCAGGATGCTAGCTCAAAAATCTCAAAACCCAGCCGTCTATACTCTGATGTGGTTTCCCATACATCCCAGCAATCCCAGCCATCTGTATCTAATTCTTTTCCCACAACTTCATATAAAAAAACGACTTATACTCTCCCTAAGTCCAGAGCCCCTCTAGGCAAGTCTTATGATAGGGCTGCCCATCAGTCCCTTATATATGAAGAGCCTTCATCCCTCCCTAATGGCTATGCATTATCATCACAAAATAATTCTACTGATGATCCCCAGGACAACCTACTTGACATCTTAATTACAATGCTTATCACCCTAATATCACAAAATAAATTACCGTCCAACGTTGCTGCTAAACTTACAAAATTTTACTCCTTAACTGGTTTAAATGGACCAAGTAATTCTGCAGAGGAACTGTAAGAGTCTTCGTCCAAGAAAACATGAACTAATAAATTTAATTAATAACTTCCATCCATCAGTTGTGGCCCTCTCGGAGACATGGCTTGTTCCGGGTTCTCATTTTAGGATCCCTGGATATTTATGCCTCCGTGAGGATCGCTTTGATGGGTATGCTGGATGTGCCTTGTTACTAAAACAATCTCTCCCTTTTACACAAATTAGCCTTCCACCCCATCCATCTGAAATCAATATTGTAGCTATTAGAGCCTTAAATATCTCCTTTGTGTCTATTTACATTCCCCACCCTAATTCCAGACTTATTGCTGATATTCTTGTGCTTATCTCATCTATTCCACCACCTATTATTTTTATGGGAGACCTAAACGCCCATCACACTGCTTGGGGCTCTCATCATAGTGACTCATTTAGATATCTGTTGTTAGATATATTTCATGAAAGTGACTTATGTATACTGAATGATGGTTCTCCCACTCGGAGAGTTCTACCCTCCCAGAATGTAAATAGTGCCGTTGACCTTAGTATATGCTCCTCTGCTTTGTTGCCACGTTTAAGCTGGGACATCATGCGTCTCACTTATGGTAGTGATCATTACCCAATTATAATAACATTACCGAACAGGGTATACCCTAGTCCTAGTTCTAATTCTCGTTTAAGATTCAGATTATCAAATGTGGACTGGTCTTCTTATTCTAAAACTCTTGACACAAAAATCGACTCCCTTTCTACTCCTAATCCCCTTAATTTAAATGAGACCTATTCTTCTTTCCAAGATAGTGTCATTTCATCTGCCAAATTACACATCCCCATTAAAAAGAACAGCCAGTATTACTCTTCTCCTCCCTGGTGGGACAGTGAATGTACAGCATTAGTCAGAGAGAGGGACCAATGCGAGCTAACTTACAATTCATGTATGTCTAATGAAAATTTAATATCTTTTCAACGTGTGTCTGCCAAAGTACGTAAAACTTTTCGTTCTAAAAAAAGATTAAGTTGGCGAATATTCTGTGAGAACCTCGCGCCTAAGACCCCTGCTTCGGTTGTCTGGAAGCAAATAAAGCGTTTTAGAGGTTCATTCAGATAAGACAGTCGAACTGCCAATGATCCATCATCATGGATTGACTCGTTTGGTGGCAAGCTATGTCCCCCCTATGCTTCCACTTATGACTCACTCCCCTCCTCTCCTTTTTATATTCCTTCAAATGACCATCACTCCTCTAAATTCACTTTATCGGAATTAAAATTAGTATTAGATGGATTAAAAGACTCTTCCCCAGGATTAGATAATATTGTTTACTCCTTCCTCATAAAATCCTCAGAAAAAGTACAACTGTACTATTTAGATATAATTAACTGCTGCTTTGATTATGGTATAATTCCAGAACAGTGGAAGGCCCAACTGGTTATTCCCATACTTAAGCCTGGAAGGGATCCTTCTGATCCCAATAGCTATCGACCAATAGCCTTAGCCTCTGTTCTCCTAAAAATAACTGAACATTTAATTAAAAATCGAATCGAATGGCTAGTAGAGAGTCGTGGTATACTGGCTTGCTCTCAATATGGATTCCGTAAAGGTTATAGTACTCTAGACAGCCTTAGCATCTTAACAACTGATATACGTTCATCCTTCTTTAAAAAGGAGTTCCTTGTGGGTGTCTTTCTGGACATAACAGCAGTTTACGACAATGTATTGCTTCCGGTACTCAGGAACAAGCTAGTTCAGCTGAATATTCCAGAGAAGCTCATTAGATTTTGCATGCAGTTATTATTAGAACGTTCACTCTTAATCCATAATGATCACATGACCCTCTTAATCCTCTTAATCCATAATGATGATGAACTGTTTGGAAAGGATTACCTCAGGGATCGGTCTTGAGCCCCTTGTTATATAACCTGTACACACACGATTTGGAGCAATCTATAAATTCCCACTGTCAAATCCTACAGTATGCCGATGACCTTGCCCTCTACACTCAATGTCAGTCAATAGAATCAGCAACTAATACCCTTTCTTCTTCTCTAAACTCACTTAATAGGTACCTACATAATCACGGGCTGTATATTTCTGGCAATAAAAGTAAAGTTGTAATATTTACTAAAAAGTATCGCGTTCCTAACATTGCATTGGTAGTAGACGGCGAATTAATCCCCCAAGATACGAAAGCTAAATTCCTGGGTATGTGGCTAGACTCTAGACTATCAGGAGCTACACACATGGAGTACATATCTCAGAAATGTGAAAAAAATATTAACGTGCTTCGATGCTTAGCTGGAGTCTGGTGGGGATCTCACCCTTTCTATTTAAAGATGCTTTATAATGCCATTATCCGCAGCCATTTAGACTATGGAACTTTTGTTTTGGACCCTGTTACAAAATACTCTTCTGGTAAAATTGAGAAAATACAATCGAAAAGCCTTCGCATTACTTTGGGTGCCATGAAATCTTCTCCAACTAATGCTGTTCAAGTTGAATGTGTTGATCCCCCACTATATTTGCGTAGGCAATACCTATCAGACAGATTCCTATTTAAACTTATCCAAAATGCTAACCATCCCCTTATAAATAAATTAAGACTCCTCTTCGATCTAGTTGGTGCTCGTGACCCCTCATACTCTCGAAATCTTCCTCCTCTTCTTTTCAGTTATCTAAAATTCTATCGCCTCCTCCATCCAGTAAAACACAGTCTAACCCACCCATTATTTTCTATTTCATTTGAGGCTTTGCTGTTCAAACCTAAGGTTAATCTAGATTTTGGAGTCCATAAAAATGATCCTGGAGCATCTAATGAATTTTGTAGACGGATGGCCACCGACTATGAAGGCTATGTAGCTTTGTTCACTGACGCATCTAAATTAAACCCACACAGTACAGTAGGCTGTTCTGTGTGGATACCATCTACTAAAATTATTTTAAGTTACAAATTGCCTTATATTGCATCAGTTTATACGGGAGAATCTATTGCGATCTTGGAAGCCATTTTATTTATTAAATCCCACAATATCCCTAAAGCCATTATATTATCTGACTCAAAAAGTTCCCTTCAGTCCATAAAGACTAATCCTTTGAAATCAAAATCCAACTTTCTTCCTATATTGAAAATTAGGGAAGCTTTACTCCTATGTCACCAGCAGGGCTTACAAGTTGTTTTAGCGTGGATACCAGGTCATTCTGGTATCCCTGGCAACGAAACTGCGGACTCGTGTGCTAAACTAGCAGCTACTACTGGGTCTCTGGACCACCATTTTATTTATTCATACGACCTCTGTTCCTACGCTAAACCCCTTCTCGTTAACACCTGGACTAAGGAATGGGACAAATCACGAAAAGTTAAGGGTAGATACTATGGACTTATCCAACCCACGATACCTGTCCGACCCTGGTTTTATAAATACAAAAACTTTGACAGAGCAACCACTTCCACAATCTGCCGTCTCCGATTGGATCATGTTTGCACGCCTGTTCACCTGCAAAAACTGAGGATTAGGGACAACTCCATATGTGAATGCGGCCTGGATGAAGGATCGGTCGATCATATACTTTTTAATTGCCCAATACAAACCACCTCTTTATATGATGTTCTCCCCCAGGATATCCCTCGTCCTACCTCTACTCAATTAATTTTATCACTTATATTTACCCCATTTACAAAGATCCTATCGAAATACATTAACAATACTAAAATTAAACTATAAGTATGGTATAAATGTTATTTAGTTTATATAATATAAATATTTATTTATATGTACATTAAATGTTTGTGTTGCCTTTCTAGGAATAGACTAGCGCTACTCAAACTATTCCTTCGATAAATTGCATAAGTACAGTACCCACCAATTAATAAAGACATACATTGTGGTAATGAAACTGTCATATGACCGTGAAAGTTGATCCATTACTCCACCGATCAACGAGGCACAGGACGAAGACCAATATTTACTGGTCATTTTCCATCATACCTCATCATAAGCCACAACTCTGAAGACTTCTGCAAGAAATTCACCAAGACTTTGGCGAAATTGTGACCGTGGGTCGCAGAAGCCATCAAAAAAGAAATTGAATTGAATTGAATAATTCGCTTCACCTACATTCTCACCATGTGGCGCTAGTGTAGATTTCACGTAAGTTACAGAATGCCTTAAAGTATTTTCACGTCAAATTAAGAAGTGAGCTCGCTAGTGAAATCTTACAGAATAGTCTAGCTGGAGCGTGACTTTCACTTGACTGACTTCAACTACAACTTGTTTGATGAATTAAACTTACCTGGCCTGGCTGGTCGTAAAGACAAATGTAATAAGGAGATTGGGATGGTCGAAGTACCTGTACTATAGCTCAGTGGCTTAGAGCACTTCCCCGGATTGGAAAAGACGCGGGTTCGATTCCCGCTAGTACAAAAAATCTCTTTTTCCTTATTCTCAAATAATTTATACTTTAAACTTACCTGTGATCAGAGAATACCTACGATGTTTGTTACTGTTAGGCTGATGGTTCTGACAATGCCTTAAATAAATTAAATTTAAAAAAAAATTGTAATTCGCTTAGTAGTCTAGTCTGTGATTTGATTTCATTCATTATCGAATTAGGGATGAAACAATACTATTCTCCGTAGTATAAATAGTATTCTATGAATACCATTCTTTCTTCGATACTAGTGCTCAAAAGTAGTATCGAATCTAGGTATCGATACCACAATCAATACTAAAGTATCGTTACTTCTGAGTACTCATTTAATTTTTAATAAAATCAGTAGGTATAAAAAAAGTAGTTCAATCAATGCTTTATTCGCTCGGTACTCGCAACGTTAGTACTATAGTATTTTCATTTTTAGTGCATATGCTCTTACAACAACAATAATAATTACTATTACTAATCACTGCAAAGTAAACGTACCCACTCAACATGCAACTCGATAGCAAATATTAATTATCGGTAACTCCTCTACAAACCTACTAGAAAGTTGTCAGTACATGATGTAATTAATACAATATAATAGTAACAAGTAAACATTTTTTTTTCTGACTTGTGGCAATCCCGATAATTCTGCCAATGACAATGTTCCCTTGATTATTTTGCTTAAATTTATGTGGGGGTTCTAGTGCAACTATCCAAGTGACACTTTGATTAGGTACTTGTCCTGTCAATTTACTGCAGAAGTTTTTATGATTCTGATAAAATCTATATTTTTTTTATATTCCATGACATAATCTGCTAAGATCTAAATTGGGGGTTTTTATTTCTGCTAAATTTCGCAGAATTCTGTTAGATCTGGTCTCACTGCAAGCGCGTCCTCCCCGCACTTCCATCACACGAACCCATGCAAACAAATGCTGGTGCTACCATACCATTACGATGACTACCAATACGATACCACATACAATTATTTTCATTCGATACCAGTACTCAGAATCGAATGTTAGTGTTATGGAAGTACGAGTAGTAGAGTATTGAATGAAGAGTATCGATACCATATGGCATATTATGAGTACTCGGTCGGTAGTATCGATCATCCCTACATCGAACTAGGGGTGTCCACTTGGTGGGCAAACTCCTCGAGCGGGTAGTCGCTGCCCGCATCGTCCGGCACCTAGGAGCAGTCGGCCCCGACCTGTCCGACGCCCAGTTTGGATTTCGGGCGGGTCGGTCTACGGTCGACGCCATTCTGCGCCTGAAGGCCGCGGCTGCGGAGGCCGTCACCTCGAGGGATGTGCTGTTGGCGGTGTCGCTTGACATCGCCAACGCCTTCAATAGTCTGCCATTCGGCTGCATCAAGGAGGCACTCCGGTACCATGGAGTGCCCCTCTACCTAAGGCGGCTGGTGGCAGACTACCTCGACGGCCGCAGCGTCCTCTTCGTAGACCGGGAAGGGGACGTTGTAAGGAGGGCTATGTCGTGCGGCGTCCCGCAGGGTTCGGTTCTTGGGCCGCTCCTGTGGGACATCGGCTACGACTGGGTCCTCCGTGGTCGGCTCCCCCCCGGGCTGGGCGTAATTTGCTACGCAGACGACACGCTCGTCACAGCCCGGGGCTGGACCCTCGAGGAGGCGGCAACGCTGGCCACCTCAGGTACCGCGGAGGTGGTCAGGCGGATTGAGGCGCTGGGGCTTAGGGTGGCCCTTGAAAAGTCGGAGGCCCTACTGTTCCATGGGCGCCGACGGGGCCCACCCTCCAGCGCCTCGATAACGGTCAATGGGGTGGGCTTACCAATCCAGGCCCACATCAAATATCTGGGCCTGGTATTGGATGGACGGTGGCACTTTGACGAGCACTTCCACCGTCTTGCGCCAAGGCTCGTCAACACGGCGTCCGCCCTCGGGCGACTTATGCCGAATTTGGGCGGACCGAGTCTTGCGTGTCGACGACTCTACGCGGGGGTAGTACGGTCGATGGCGCTGTACGGCGCGCCCGTGTGGGCGGAGTCCCTGGCCGCTCGTAATAGGGCCCTTCTGTGGCGTCCACAGAGGGTCGTAGCGGTCAGGGCAATACGCGGGTACCGCACGGTCTCGACCGATGCAGCCTGCGCGTTGGCCGGAACCCCCCCGTGGGATCTGGAGGCGGAGGTGCTCGCCGACGTCTATCGGCGGGCGTCGACGGCGCGGGCGGGGGGCAGCCGCCCCTCGCCGAGCGTAATGTCATCGTGGCGGGAAGATGCCCGCCGCGCCACCGTCCTAAAGTGGAAGTCTCGGCTGGAGACGCCCCGAGCCGGTCTCTGGACCGTGGGGGCGCTCCAGCCGATCTTGGAA
Organism: Leucoma salicis; assembly: GCA_948253155.1. NCBI lineage: Eukaryota > Metazoa > Arthropoda > Insecta > Lepidoptera > Erebidae > Leucoma > Leucoma salicis. The sequence continues at coordinate 22,926,235 of OX411820.1, read as the reverse complement.
GAATGGGCAGGGCGGCAGCACGGGATCCTCACCTTCCGGTTGGTGCAGGTTTTGTCGGGGCATGGTTGCTTCGGCAAATACCTGCACACGATCGCAAGGAGGGAGACGACCCCAGGCTGTCACCACTGCGACTGCGACGAGGACTCGGCGCAGCACACGCTCGAGTCGTGCCCGGCATGGGATGTGCAGCGCCGGGAACTCGTTGCAGTCATAGGCGTGGACCTGTCGCTGCCGGCCGTTGCGCGAGCGATGGTTGGCAGTGACAGGGCCTGGACCGCGGTCGCCGCCTTCTGCGAGGCTGTCATCTCGCGGAAGGAGGTGGCGGAGAGGGCCCGTGAGGAATCCTCCTTCGCGGACCCGATTCGCCGCCGGCGCGAGGGGCGGCGTGCGCGCGCTTACTTGCGCCTTATGCCGCCCTAGCCGAGGCTGCGGACGGTGGGGTCGGGGAGTACCCTGCCGTCCGCGGAAGCCTACCGCGAAGGTGCGACGCCCAAGTGCGTGAGGCGTCGCTCAAGAGAGGGTGCCCGTAGGGGCTGCCGCCTGCGGATCGCGGTCGTAACGACGCGGTACCCGTGATCCGCCGTAGCAAGGGCGGGTATAGGCGCACGGTGGGTTTTTAGTGGGTGAGAGCCCCATTCACCCCGTTGTCTCCCCGGGCAGCGGGGTGTGCGGTAGGACATTTTTGCCCACCTAAAATAAAATAAAAAAAAAAAAAAAAAAGGGGTGTCCACTTAGAAAATACATCGATGTTTTTTTTCGATGCATTGCATCGAATCTCTGCATTGATGTTTTGCGATGCATCGGATAGAAACATCGATGTTTTCAAAAGATCGAGTACTTTACTACCTACTGATTTATATTGGTACTTGAAAATATGTTTAACATTGGCGATTAAAAAAGTGGCTCATGAGTTTCTTGCCAGGTTCTTCTCATGAAATGCCTTAGCCCCTTACTACGGAAGCTGGCCACTTTTAGCAATTATAGTCGTAGTCTTGACTATTGCGAATGTACTTGCCTCAAGCGCCCGCGTTTGTAAAATTTGTTTAGTATTGACGATTTTATCAGACAAACGTCCCAATGAAATTTGAATAATGTCAACAAATAAATTTTAAAAGACCAATAAAACTAGACTTTGTAGCAAAGGTTATTACACTAGCTCCGATTATCTAGAGGATAAAACAGACAGGGTATGAGCTGCTCCTTATACATCAATATCTAAACTACTTATTGTATCTCAATATTAAACTAGCAATGTAAGTTGATGCACCCACTGCACAAGTCTTAGAAAATACAATTATTTCTATAGCTAAAAATACATACCCTTCATATAAATTAATTATGAGTTTTGTTCGGTTGCTGCACCTTCCAAGCTAGTCATTATAGTTATAAGTAGGTACTATTAATTTCAATATGCTAAAAAGGACGATTTAAAAAAGTGGCTCATGAGCTTCTTGTCAGGTTCTTCTCGGCCGACAGCAGTCAACTAGCAGCACCAACAAAATTAAGATTGGTTTAATTTTATAACTTCTAAAATGTTTTAAATCAGACCAACTAAAATGGGTATTTAATCATTAGCTCACCAGCATTGATTTGATGTTTTATGAAAATACATCGATACATCGAGTAAATCAATAAATTATCAAAACATCGGATCGATATGATGCATCGTATTAAACATCGAGTGAATCCGATGCATCGATGTATATCGAACATCCCTACATCGAACATCTAAATCATCGAATTAATTCGAACGTTTATGGTCATGGCCGTGGCGCGTTTTGTCTTGTTTAATAATATTAGAACATGTTAATAATTTATATAATTAGAATGATAATAATAGTTAATTATATTATATAGATATCATACAGCAAAACCACTGATTTGACACAATTTCAAGGTTTACCTTGTTTATAGGTTATGTTAGTGCTTTGTCCATATTTTACGTATAATAAAGCTTCAACATGACTAACGGAGGTTCTGGTGAGAACACCAAAGTGATAGCCCTTACATGTCCATTTGTAAAGAGAAAAGTCGAGTGTGTGGGCGCCGCATTTCTTAGATATCACAATGTGAAGTGCCATGGAGGGGACACATTGTTTGAAACGCTTATATCCCACGAAAAGGCCGAAGAGGTAATTTTTGATGAGGATGTCGAGTATCTACGTAGCTTGGATCCTAAGGATTGGAAGATGCAAGATCATTACGCTGTACTAGGTATGAAGAACTTGCGTTATAAAGCTACTGATGACGATATTAAACGTGCCTACCGGCAAAAAGTGCTGAAACATCACCCGGACAAGCGCAAGGCACAAGGCGAGGAGGTGCGAAGTGATGACGATTATTTTACATGTATCACAAAGGCGTATGAGATCCTTGGCACACCTGTTAAACGTAGATCCTATGATTCAATAGATCCCACTATTGACGACTCTGTACCATCACAAGCTGATATTAGAAAGGATGGCTTCTACAAATCTTTTGTTAAACATTTTGAATCCAACGCTCGTTGGTCAGAAAAAAGGAATGTACCTCTATTGGGTGATGAAAACAGTGCCCGGGAACAAGTTGAAAGATTTTATGCATTTTGGTATGATTTTGAGTCTTGGCGTGAATTCTCCTATTTGGATGAGGAGGAGAAAGAGAGGGGACAAGATAGAGAGGAGAGGCGGTGGATAGAGAAGCAGAACAAAACAGCAAGAGCAAAGCTGAAAAAAGAAGAGATGGCTCGTTTACGTAGCTTGGTAGACCTGGCATATGCCAATGACCCGAGGATCCAGCGCTTCAAACAAGAAGATAAAGATAAAAAATTAGCTGCAAAGCGTGCTAAACAGGTAAATGATGTTACACTTTATAAGCATTGAATAAACTTAATATAATTCATTACTACTGAATTTGTCTTTAAGCTCTTCGGTGAAGTCATAATCAATCCAGTGACTAACTTAAACATAAATGAGGATATTGAAGTGAAAAAAATCAGAAAACATATATTGTAGCAATATAATAATTTGATGAGTCTTGCTAATCCCTAGTTGAACCGCTAGGTATTTTTATTGTTTAGTTCCACAAGTGAGAGTGCATGCTCTCTCTTCTAGAACTTCTAGATACCGACCTGTTATGTTGTGTTTTTGATTACATTTTCATCGTCCACTGCTGGACATAGGCCTCCCCAAAATGGGGGGTTTTACCATAATCGCCACGCTTGGCAGGCGGGTTGATGATTGCAGTGGATGTTTTTAGTGCACAGGGAAACGCTGCTGCCCAGGCCGGAGAGACGGGGTGGAGCTATTCTTGGTGCCGGCCCCACACAGCAAATATTACATGAACATTATTCATATGGATTACAATATTACATGAACATTATTTGGATTTTCCTTAAGATATTCTGAGTAGTAGTGTATTGTTGATGATGCGGTGAATGTTATTGGTCTACTGTATCTCCATAGGTATATTCTTTAATTAGTGGGGCAAATGATCTAACACTAAATCAAATGAGGCTGCTCAGCCAGTAACCTTTGCTTTAGAACCGGTGAGGCTTTTCCTTCCCTGTGGTGGTGTGTATAATTCCTCAATATGGTTCAGTATTCACAACTAGACCTGACTGCTGGTGATCCAATAGTAAAAGTTTTGTTGGAGTTGCAAGTTTTATCCCAAAGATAGTTTATTCAAAAGAAAGTTTTTTGAAGGAATATGGAACAAAAACAATAACAAACATCCAAACTTTCACTATTTTATTACAATAAAATTTATGATGGAAACTATGACTTGCTGCCTCTCTTCACGAGGATGTATCATCCCCATCGGATACTAATAGTGTAATAGAACACTACCACAGAAGAGATACTAGTGCTTCGGAACTATATTATCTATTAATCATTAATTCTAGATTTAGTTTCATAGTATTTGTTTCTCGCTGTATGTTTAAGGTACTTTAAATTTATAATCTAAATTAATGAAATTATATCTGAATTCCAGGATGCAGTGCAAGCTAAGAAAGCGGAAGAAGAACGTCTGATGAAAGAAGCTCTTCTTGCTAAACAGAAAGCAGATGAGGCTGAAAGGGCCCGTCTTGATGCAGCTCGGGCTGAACGAGAGCAGCAGAAGAAAAACCTTAGGAAGGAACGCAAAGCCTTTAGAGATCTCTGTAAATCTAACAACTATTATTCCAACAACGAAGAAGAAACTGTCTCCCATATGGCAGCTGTTGAAAAAATATGTGAAATGTTGAAAGTTACGGAATTGCAGGAATTTATGAAGGAGCTTGAGCAAAAAGGCAGGGATGCCTTTATCAGAACTGTCAATGAGACCGAGGAAAAATTAGAACAAGAACGGCGAGCTCTGTTTGAAACGAAAAAAGCAGAAGAACAAAAAGTTAAAAAGGATTTAGCACTTAAGCAACCTATTGAATGGTCAGTGGAAATGACACAGCTGCTAATTAAAGCTGTAAACCTGTTTCCTGCTGGTACTAGTCACAGATGGGATGTAGTAGCTAATTTTTTAAATCAACATGGAACTTTTGTTGATGATAGGCGGTTTATTGCTAAAGATGTATTGAATAAAGCTAAGGATTTACAGAGCTCAGACTTCTCTAAAAGTAGTCTCAAGAAAGCTGCAAATGAGGAGGCATTTGACCAGTTTGAAAAGGAAAAGAAGAAAGGTTACAATCATATTGATGATACTGGTATATCTAAAAGTGATAATCCTTCTAAAGTGAAAGTGGTTAATGGCACAGCTGCACTGAAGAGTGAGGAAGTTACCAACAAGTCTGAAGATAAACCTTGGACGAAAACTGAACAGGAATTATTAGAACAAGCAATCAAGACATTCCCTGTTAGTACGCCAGAGCGATGGGAAAAAATTGCAGACTGTATACCCAACCGTACTAAAAAAGACTGCATGAAGAGATACAAGGAGTTAGTTGAATTAGTTAAAGCAAAAAAACAAGCTGCAAGCCTGTCGAAATAACATTAAATAATGTTTTGTTTCTGTATAAAATTGTTTGTCTATCCATCCACCATCATCTAACTAAATGACCAAAGTAGATAATGGGTGTTGTAAATGTTTATTGCCCAAGAGGATAACTGGTAAAAAGGTTTTAAACTGTTAAGGATTTATAGTAAGGAATAAATTATTGATTTGAATTTAGAAAAAAAATATGGTCACCAATGAGGTTTTATTTCGCGCGTTAAATAAAATTTGAAATGAGAACAGTCAGAATACATTCCTATGCACTTAGTATTTTTTTTTAATTCAATATAATGTTACCTTTCTTTATTATGTAACGCGTGTAAGACAAGGTCAAATTACCATATCTATAATCTGTATTCAGCCTTAATAAACCCTAATAAAAGTGCCTGATATTTAGATTACATTTGTAACAATTGTTTGATGCTTCATATTATTATTATTATCTATATCTCGTATATACCGTATTTATTCTGTATATAACCTGTATCCGTATTTAACCTGAATTACTATTACACTTCAACCACACGATGCATTTACTGGTCAACAAACACTAGCCAATAGACGTGAATAACACTAGATACTCCTTCCGTTGTGTTTCCTATGGTGAGTGAGAGCGTAGGAGGCCCGGACACCCTCCCTATCCTCTCCTTATTATCCTTCCTCTCCCACCTGCTACTACTTTCCTTAGCGACGGCGACGGGCGAGTGATGCCTCTGGTGTTGCTAGCGTCTTTAGGTGGTATAAGGTGGGCCGTACGCTTCATTGCTACCCACGTATATACACCCACGGATAAAAAAAAAAGTATCGTGTCTAGTTACGTGATGCCTTTGCTAATTATGTGGGAAATGAAGGTGGATGCGCCCTCTAAATATATCGACGTAGAGTACGGATTCAATTTACGTTCCTACATTTAAATAATTACAGACACTGTTTTAGTTCTTAGTTGCTTAGTTAGCAACTTTAAATTTTTTATTGCTAATAGATTGCAGACGAGCCACGGCCCACCTGATGGTAAGTGGCAACCGTCGCTCATGGACTCAACTATACCAAGAGTATTGTCAAGCCGCTGCGCACCATTTCATTTCTCAGATATGAAATGAAAGAATAAATGACTATCTTCTGCTACAGCCAAAATACACTGACGTGCTTCATGACCGGTCACACAGAAGACGGTGGTACCGACCCGTTCGGACCCGATAGCAAGTACCTAAGTACTCTCACTTGGTACCCAGCCTTACCACCAGTACTGTAATGGGTGATAATTGCTTACTTCCCTTAGTCGCCTTGTACGACACCCATGGGAAAAGACGGGATGGTGACACTTGTATTCTCAGTCCGTCACCACACGGACTTCATGCCATTTCAATTATTAATTTTAAAGCTTTTTTTTAGCAGCAGCGTGGGTGGCAAAAATAAGCATAAGGCCCCGCCTAATGGTAAGCGGGTTACTTTAGCCATAAACGCTAGCAACACCAGAGCTATGCAATCGCGCATTGCGATCTCCAAGAAAAGGCATAGATTATAAGGAGAGGATAGAGATGAGGATTGAGCCTCCGGCGCTCTAACTCATCATACGAAACACAAGGCATGATACCTACCGTTGTTTACGTGCCCCATGAGTTTCTTATGAGAGACTATAGGCGGAATCTGGGCGCTTGTAGCGATTGTAATAGCGACATTTGGTACTGCGGATCAGGGAATGCACTTGCTTCAGGCGCTCGTGTTAGTTTAGTTGGCGATCTAAAGTGCTATACTATAATAGGCCTATGAAATAAAGATATTTTCGAGTTTCCTATGTTTATCCAAGTAGTAATGCCGATCCAAATTGCGAATTTAAGTAACAAACATCGAAACACAGTAATAATATGAGCAGAATGGTGAAGACGAGTGTGCGTACGAGTATCCGCCAAGTCTGCCCCCCAAACCTACACTAAGTCCCAACGCTACGGCTTTGTAATAATTATTTATTTCACAATAAAATAAAAAAAACAGCATCACGCCTGTATTCCCCGAAGGGGTAGGCAGAGGTGTATTACACACCCACGAATCGCCAGCTATGTTTGAGTCCCACGTAATAGGGGGCGAGCCAATTGACGTCTACCGGGCACATTTCCAAACTCCGGGCTGCTACTGAGAAATTTTCTTTTAAGCTCAATAACTTTGCCCGACTCGGGATCGAACCCGAGACCTCATGATTAGCAGTCGCATACACTACTGCTACACCACCGATGCAGTTTAGTTTATTGTGCAATTTATTTCACAATAAATTGTACATATTTAAAATTATAGTTAGTTACTTATAATCTAAAACCTATTTAACGGTAGTATACAAATCTCTGGCATCCAGACTAATATTTAACTTGTGTTATGGGTGCCAGGACTCGTGTTATGGCGCTCGAGTGGTGATTCCCTCCCAGGCGCCTACCTGACTGTCCTTTCAATCCATGCTTCCTTAGTAATACTGATAAACTACATAATGCGGAGTGGTTGACATACCGGCCTCTCGCACGAGTGTTGTGGGTTCGATTCCCATACAGGACAATTCTTTGTGTGATCCATAAATGGTTGTTTTGAGTCTGGGTGAATTTTGTGTCCGTGAAATTGAATGTTTGTAAAGTCCCCCGCGAGATACAAGGATTATACCAAACCGCAAATGTTTTTTTAAGGGTTCCCCTTCAAAAATATTTACTTATCATCACGCTATGTCCTTTGCGGGGTAAGCAAAAGAGTAAAAATAAAATAAATTGTAAAAGTAGGTGCTAGCAGGTATTTAAAAATAGCAGGTATTTAATAAAGACACTAACAAAGTTCCCACGAATAAGTTAAGGAAAAGGAACCCCACCTCATTTATGCTTTGCCGACCGAAACATATAGTTTCACGGTTGAAGTAATTGTGTATATATCATGGAATGTGACCCCCGCGAGATAATTTCAATCTTGGAATTTGCGTGTAGCATGAGGCGAAACACGTGTCGAATTTGTGTCCAGATTTTTGCTGAATATTGCAACGTTGTGGTTCTGAGAGTCCCCCCATGCGATTGGTTGCATCGCATCGATGAGACTTTTGTCATTATCGTGCATGCTACTTTGCTATTATCACATTCTCCTCTATCTGTGAGAGTGCGGATTGGCAATCTTAGGTTATTTTGTGTGTCGCTCGAGTCGTGCCCGGCTTGGGCCGAGCAGCGCCGTGAACTCGTCGTGGCAATAGGGGATGACCTCTCGCTGCCGAGCGTCATTAGAGCGATGCTTGGCAGCGACAGGAATTGGTCCGCGGTCGCTGCCTTCTGCGACGAGGTCATCTCGCGGAAGGAAGCGCGGAGAGGGCTAGGGAGGCTGATTCTTCCGTAGACCCGAACCGCCGCCAGCGACTGGGGTAGCGCAGGCGTGAATATTTGCGCCTAATGCCGCCCCAGCCGAGGCTGCGAGTGGATGGACCGGGGAGCGTCCGCCACCCGCAAGGCCTCCCGCGAAGGTGCGACGCTCTGGATGTGTCACTCAGTTGAGGGTACCCGAAAGGGTAAACCGCCGGCGGACCACTGAAGGAATGTAATATGGTTCCGGTGGCCCGCCAATAAAGGCGGAGAGACGGCACACGGCGGGTTTTTTTAGTGGGTGAGGGCCCCCTCACTAGAGGGAAACACCCTGTCGTTCGTTGCCCCGAACGACGGGGTGTGCGGTTAGTAACATTTTTCCCGCCTTAACAAAAAAAGTTATTTTGTGTGTCCATTGATAACCGGGATTGGGGTGAGTGGTGGGCTCTCCTCCTAAAATATCCATTCTATAATAATAACATATATATTTTCCGTGTGGGGCTGATTTTAGAATTGTCCCACCCCTCTCCACCCATGGGAGTCGTAAGAGCCGACTGAGGGAATGCCGGGGCAGTGGGCAGCAGCACTCCCTCGAGTATTAACAGCATCCACTGCGATCGCCAACCCGCCTGCCAAGCGTGGTGGTTACGGCACTATCCCTCATTTTGGGGAGGCCTATGTCCAGCAGTGGACGTCGAAAGGCTGATGGATGGATGGATGGGATAATAACAACGGACTTCCGCCAAGTGTCGCCTCATTCAATCAATTAGACATTTCAAAGAATTAAATTGTGGTTGCAGTATTTTTTTTGTTTGTGAAGTCTGCTACCCCGCATTGGGATGCGTGGTGGACTATAGCCGAAACCGGATTTACCATTAATAAAGCCGGATGTACCCTTAGTGCCACCGTTTGAAGCCCCTAAAGCCGGCACCCTTTTTGTTGTTAAGGCGCGAATTAATGTTCCTAAGCGTATGCCCTGTTGTTCTGGGCAAGAAGCAGAGTAGTATGGGGTATTCGTGGACAGCTAGAATTGTATGACATTAGATACTTTAGCAAACTATTCTACCAAAGAACTTTCTAAGTGAGACGATGGAGCCACTGCGCGCGCTTCTTGTCGGTGAATGGGGAATAGGTTTCGCTATTTATTGATAATTTGTGAATTCTACTGTTCCACTAGTAAATCTAACTTTACTTTTTTTATATTAAATGGGTGGCTAGCAAGCATACGGCCCGCCTGATGGTAAGCGGTTACCGTAGCCTATAGGCGCTAGCAACACCAGAGGTATCACTGTATCACTCGCGCGTCGCCATCTCCAAGGAATCGGGATAGGTGGTGAATAGAAAAGACAAGAAGGGTGTAGGATACTAAGGCGAGGATAGGGAGAATAATAAGGAGAAGATAGGGAGGGGGTTTGGGCCTGAGGCGCTCGCACTCATTATACGAAACACAACGGTAGGCGTAACTACCGTATTATTGTTATATACCTATGATCTGATCTTTTGTGAGAGGGTGGTACTTCCCCGATTGGCCAATTCGTGCTGGGATAAGTAAGGCTGTACTAGTAGAAAAACTACTTACTGTTTCAAATCAAACTTACTGTTTCAAATCAAACTTACTGTTTCAAATCAAACTTACTGTTTCAAATCAAACTTACTGTTTCAAATCAAACTTACTGTTTCAAATCAAACTTACTGTTTCAAATCAAACTTACTGTTTCAAATCAAACTTACTGTTTCAAATCAAACTTACTGTTTCAAATCAAACTTACTGTTTCAAATCAAACTTACTGTTTCAAATCAAACTTACGGTTTCAAATCAAACTTACTGTTTCAAATCAAACTTACTGTTTCAAATCAAACTTACTGTTTCAAATCGACGATTAAATCTGATTTTAGTATGTCCAGGTAGGTAAGATTAAAAATAAAATAAAAATCGGACGCGCGTTGGCTTCAGGGACGGGGTTAAGCGAGGTCTTTGTACTTCCTGTTGTTCTTATACCTTGTTATTAAATTACGGTTTACGAGAAAGGGTATTCTTCAAGGCATCATATTATTAATGTGTGTGTCAATCACCAAGATTTTTATAGGTACCAATCATGATTGACATAAATAGGGATGCATAAAAATATATTTTAAACGTCACTGGTTTTAATCATGTTTATTAGGGGTACTTACCTATTCAAAGATCATGCCTATCTGAACTAAATTATTGATAAAATATTATGTAACTTTACTCTTGTCTGGTACACTAATTTGGTGCATGTTGTGATTGCCAATTTTCCCGGCTACAGTTGACCTTTGCCCACCGTGATATTATTTAGATAAGAATTGCTGTAAGCCCTGTAGGCAATCCTTTAAATAAATAAATAAACTAAACGAGGGATGAAAAGCACTTGAAGGGTGTGTAGGCTGAAGGTTATAAATTAGATGACATTTTTTTAAGCTGTTGTAAAGAAAGAGCGTAAAATGTACCGTTTATGTAGGTAGGTAATGGTTCATTTTCAATTACGAAAAGGCTCTTCGTATTTTGGTAATTTTTTATGGCCATTCATGTGGCCGTCATTTTATGATTGGTAGGTACCTACCTATTACCCATCGATTTAAATATACATTAGCTCACTAGATAGGTAGGTATTCAAAATATTTTGTAACCACTTCCGTACAAAGGCTTTACACAAGAAAAACCTCCAATCATCCAATGATCGTCGTTCATAAACCAAAACAATGAAATGCATTCTAAATCTAAAGAATACAATTTACCTTTAATTTACCTACCTAACCTTGATTAGGATGAAGATTAAATTATCAAAGCTTATTATGGATTCAAAATATTCTAAAGTATAATTTTATTTGGATTTGAATACAAAGAATTCGGGGTCAAGGCCCTAACGAAAGTCATTATTGGAACTACTGGCCGTTCTGCATTTCCGAACGTAGCTCTACTTAGCGACCGGTTCAAGGTCAAACAGGTGTTCTTAGATAAATGGATACAATATACAATAATATGTTGCGAGCTTCCTATTACATGCATGGCGTAATATTATTCTAAATGTACGACTGAGGATACAAAACATAGGGTTTTAACTTTTAAGTCCTACCAGTGAAGTAATGTAGGTAGGTAGGTATGTAACACAGTTCCAGTGGCCCGCCAACAAAGGAGGAGAGACGGCACACGGCGGATTTATTTAGTGGTTGAGGGCCCCACACTATCCTGTTCGTTGCCCCGAATGACGGGGTGTGCGGTTAGGTACCTACATTTTTTGCCCGCCTTAACAAAAAAAAAGGTTTTATATCCTCCGGTTTTAACCTATTTCAGAACAGGAGGGAATTATGTACTTATTCATAGTACCAAGTACCAACCAAGGTAGGGAAGTAGGTACCTGGGGATGGGCTCATAGAATATTGTGATGATCTGATGGTGAGGTAATGGAGATAATTACTTATAACTCAGTTTTTATGTTCATTTCACTCCTCTCTGATAGATCTTTCTGGAGGTAGCGCCACGGCTTCTGGCATTGCTAAGTGCGAACAAGTCTGAAATCTGGCAATTTGTGGTGGATGGTTTACATCCGCCGCATAGGTAGGTACCTATTGCGCATGCTAAGTTAGTACCTACATAACCTTCCTTCATGACAGCAATAATGCAGATTTCCATCATCTTTTCCGATATTTTTTTTCCTAATCATTAATAGGTAAGACTTAGTCTTACATACTTAAGTTAGGTAAGAAATAAAGAAAGTATTTAGGTATTTCTACATACATACATAAAGCTGTGAGTGAGGACAAAGCACAATTTACGTTTTAAACTTAATAACTAATGTAGACGAATTAAAGTAAAGAGGACGAATTGCTCAGCTAATGTTGCTTGCTATGTGATCATAACAACGCTGATTTTCTGCAATGTCCTGTCGACGTTTGACGTGTTTTAGTATACAACCTGTCCTTTTAAGACTATAGGAGCTCTGCTGCTGCTTGTAGGGTTGATGATACCCTACCCAAAAAAATATAAAATTTAAAAAATTCACTCTTTTTTTGTATTTATTTCAAAATTTCTAACATTCATACCGAGTCCACAAACGATAACCTATAGCATGGGTACCCTACTACGATTACGATAAGTCTAAGCTCCGCCCAGTTTCATTAGATATTTTTATTGAATAAAACAATGTAAGAGAAATGTAGAAAATGTGTACTCTACTGCTCTGTTATAAGACCTAAAATCGCTCGTCGGATCGTGTAATTAGATAATTGTAATAGACAATGTTATTTATAACTTATGTAGGTACCTATTAGGTAGTCCGTGTGTGACAGACTGAGGATACAAGTGTCCCCATGCCCTTCCTTCATACGGGTGTCATACCTATGCGGCCACTAAGATGAGGGAGGAGAAAAGTAAGCTACTGTTATCCATTACATTATTGGTGGTAGGGTTGGGAACCTACCAAGTGGAAGTGCCTACATAAGTGCTTACTTATTATGTGGCCCGAGCTAATCAGTACTACCATATCGGTGTGACCGACTATGAAATAAGTAGGTACCTCAGTGTGTTTACTTTGTAGCGAGCGACGCTGTCCATTCATTCCGTGTCTCGTCTGCTACCTATCAAGTATTCTCTGAACTAGGTAGGTATTTTGATCTACAATACAAGTACATACCTATCTAAGTTTAATTTATACCTACGTAAAATTAACAGTACATACCAACATTTTTTCTTACTTCTCGTGTCAGGCTAAACATAACACTTACTTACATCAATCACCTATTTATCTGCACTGTGAGAATGTCAGAGTATTACCTACACATTAACATTACCTATTGTAGAATACCTACATCCAACATGACAAACGTAATTTCATAAAGATAACTGAACTAAAAAAATTTTTCACATTATTATCATCTTAGTAGGTACCTAGCCTACTATGTCGTAGTCAATATTTCCATCGACCGATTTGTACGAAAACAACAAATTAAAAACGTTGAACTCGGTTTTAGCAAAATACGTTCGTCACACATAACTATTTGAATACAACTAAGTGACTTACTGACTTCATAGAACTATAACGTCTACAACCACATTTATACCTACTAATAACGTCGGAAAATCAAAAACAAATCAATGCGACAAAAATATCATCTTGTCGGCATTAAGTCAAAGGAGCTTACACGTGCCAACTGATTTTAAAGTCAGCTCATGAAAGAAAAGCTACTAATCCGGCCGGCCTTTCGGCACAATCAAAGCATGCCGACATTGATACAAGCAGATACAAGTAATAAAGTAGCGTGGTTAAAAAGATCAATTGCAGGTTTGAATCACTTATTTGAAGTAACAAAACGGGTCTTTTTTCGAGTATAAAATAGGTCAATTTGAAGTACCTTTAACCCGACGTTCCATTCAACTGCATTCCAGCAGCCATGGTTGGAATTCAATTTCACTACGCGCACACGCACATACTTATTTTACTGGTGGTAGGGCCGGGTACCAAGTGGGAGTACTCACTTGGTATCGGGACCGAGCTGGTTGGTACCACAATCTCCAGTGTGACCGGCCATGAAGCACATCGTTGCGTTTTGGTCGTAGCAGGAGATAGCCGTTTATTCTTTCATTTCATATCGGTGAAATGAAATGGTGAGCAGCGGCTTGACAGTACTCTCGGTATAGTTGAAAGCGCAAGTGCATACCTACATTAAAAACAACATAACATAAATTGAATTGAACTCAAGATGAACAAGGTACATGTTAAGTATAAGTTAAACCACTACACCCAGACTGACTGAGAGAGTGGCCTTGGAGAGCGGTAATTCACAAAGACATTTCATAACTAGAAATAAGCCCTTTGATATTTACCGAAACATATTTTTAAATGCCTACTTTTATTTCCGTAAATATGATGCGACATTTCACTACTATTACCTTTTCTGCCTACATGCCATTTAACTCATAGAGTAAACATATTTTGTTTTGTTTGATCATAAAAACAAAATTATGTTTTCTCTAAAAAAATACAATACATAAGTACGTAAAACTAAGATAAGTACGTAATTCTAAAGTAAGGCTAGTTACAACCAAAACAGCAAATATTACTGTGCTCCCTAACACTTATCTAATAAGTTTTATTGTCCGTGATTTTCGTTGTTTACCAAAAAATTGCTGGCCCGAGAAGATTTTATAGCCGAGTTAATTTGGGTCACTGCGGGGTCTGCTCACTAATTGTTTACCAAAAAAACTATTATTTACTGGTAGAAATACGAATAGAAAAATAAATAAATATCTGTTGTATTTTGTATTGCGCAAGTCGTAACATTGATCTAACCCATAGGTTAACATTATTACGTAGAAATAAGCCTTTGATATTTGCCGAAAAATATTTTTTATTTTTAATGTAGGTACCTAGTCTTTAGACTAGTCAGTTGTCAGTTCAGTCAGTTGCTTGCAACTTACATGTTGCATGTTTCTTCACCCTGTGAGCAGTTGCTATTGTGCCAATTGAATTGCTAAATGTAATAATCTTGTCATAATGCTGGATGAGTGCATACTTAAATACTTACGCAATATTACAATATGATAATGTGTGTTATGGATGATGTGAGGAAAATCTTAGTTCTGTAGTTGAAGCATCTAGTAAAATTGTGAGTTTTTGCATATTTTAGAATGTAGTTTCTTTCCGTGAGCGGTCGAAATAAAGCTGCTTTATTTATCAGCATACGTATTTCTTGTTATGATCTCGAGTGAGCGTAGCATTTACAGCGTAGGCATATAAAATCTACCTACAGTGATCGGCCTTACAGGAATGCGATTTATTTGTTTAAAAACTTATTAATGATTTTAGATAGGTACCTATTTAAAGGCGCGGTCTTGCCGCGAGCTATAAACTTGTGGATGAAGCGTGCTGATATAATAGACATCTTGATACTTAAAACTAGTGCTATACTACATACTTACACAGTTGTAACTGTGAAGAGAGACGTCACCATTGGACAGATTTTAACTTGTAGTTTGATACAATGCTGTGAAATGCGTATAACACTAACTAGGCTTAAACAACGAGCTAGTATTTCATCTTAGCTGGCACCTTAATATCATAATCTCCCTAACCTTATTCCATGTTTTTGTAGGGGCCGGCTTTGGATCTTTTTCAGTTTAGCTGATCCACCAGTATTTACCCGGAGCGCCATCCTATCTGACCTCTCACGACTTAATTAAGGGGACAACTGAAGACCTTAGAATAAGACTTAAGACCTGAGTATTTTTTTTAATTAGGACTTACACCGGTAACGACTTTAAGAATATTATTTGACAGCTAATAGCTCCCGGTCAGACCTCGCCCTTATACCACTTAAATTATCAATGAAACATAAAGAATCAATGTAAACGCTGGATAGTGCTCATATTGAAAACAATATTTTGAGGATTCGACACAAATATGCGAAATTTCTAATTAAAAAAAAAGTGATATTTTTAAGTTTTTATGTGTTTCAGTTTTAGAATCGTTAACTCTATAAGTACGTTTTCGCTTAAAATATGATAAGGGAGACACGGTGTATCAGAGAAAAAAGAAGGTAGGTACCTACTGACCGAAGGTTTAGTTTCGATTCAAAACTAAGGCCACGCTACTCTGCCCCCCCTTATGCCCGGTTCCCATAATAATAAAACGGGTCGTTTTACTTACAATCGGTAGAATATTCTACCAGGCGTAAGTAAAATCTGTTCCTATAAAATACGAGTCGTAAGTGAATTAACTGACAGTCAGCGACTAACGCATAGATAAATATGCTTTTGTGTCATAATTATGATTTTTGTTCAAGTTGACAGTAGTATTTAGTGCGTAAGCGTTTCGTTTAGATATAGGCATTAAATTGTTATAATCATCATCATCCATCCATCAGCCTTACAACGTCCACTGCTGGACATAGGCCTCCCCAAGAGAACGCCACAACGAGCGGTCCTGTGCCGACCGCATCCAACGGCTGCCCGCAGCTTTGACCAGATCGTCGGTCCATCTGGTGGGGGGCCGTCCTACGCTGCGCCGTCCGATACGTGGTCGCCACTCGAGAACCTTTCATCCCCAACGGTTATCGGTTCGTCGAGCGATGTGGCCTGCCCATTGCCACTTCAGCATGGCAACCCGGCGGGCTATGTCGGTCACTCTCGTTCTCCTACAGATCTCCGTATTACGGATTCGATCACGTAGGGAAATACCAAGCATAGCTCGCTCCATGGCCCGCTGAGCGACTTTGAGCCTTAATATGAGGCCAACATTCAGGGACCACGTCCCTGTTCCGTATGTCATCACTGGTAACACGCACTGGTCGTAGACCTTCGTTTTCAGACACTGCGGAATATTGGACGAGAAGATCTTCATTAGCTTCCCGAACGCTGCCCAGCCGAGTTGGATTCGTCGATTGACCTCTTTCTCGAAGTTGTGCCCTAACTGGACTGTTTGTCCCAGGTAGACATAATGGTCGACAACTTCGAGAAGCGCACTCCCGACTAGGACCGGTGCTGAAATGACATGGACATTAGACATGACTTTCGTCATGTCCATGTTCATTATGAGACCCACTAGTCGGGAAACCCTGCTGACATCATCGAGCATGGTGCCAAGGTCCTCCAGCGATGACTACGATGTCGTCGGCATATCTAAGGTGAGTGATGTATTCGCCATTGATGTTGATGCCGAATCCGGTCCAGTCCAAGAGCTTGAAGACATCTTCCAATGCAGCGGTGAAGAGTTTCGGGGACATAACGTCTCCCTGTCTAATAACTCTCTGCAGTTGGATCGGTTTCGTACTCCTATCCTGAACACGGACTGACATGGTGGCGTTTCTATACAAGCACTTCAGCACTTCGATGTACCGATTGTCAATTTGGCACCGCTGAAGGGACTGCAGTACCGCCCAAGATACGATTCGATCGAAAATCGAAGGCTTTCTCAAAGTCCACAAACGCCAGACACAGAGGCCGATTGTATTCCTCGGCTTTCTGTATAATCTGGCGTAGCGTGTGGATGTAGTCTATGATACTATAGCCTTTTCGGAAACCGGCTTGTTCGGGAGGCTGGAAGTCGTCAAGCCTGCGCGTGAGTCGATTTGTAATGACCCTCGAAAACAACTTATAGACGTGGCTCAAGAGTGAGATGGGTCTATAGTTCTTCAAGAGGGTTCTGTCACCTTTCTTGAAGAACAGCACCACCACGCTTCTGGTCCACGACTCTGGTACGTCGCTCCCGAGAACGACGGAATTGAACAGCCTCTGAAGAGCTTTTAAGACCGGCTATCCGCCTGCTCTCAGAAGCTCTGTGGTGATTCCGTCGTCTCCCGGTGCCTTTCCGTTCTTTAGTTGTTTGAGAGCCATTCTGATCTCGTACAGGCTGACGTCCGGGATATCTTCGATAAAGTGCCGAGTTAGCTTGGATCTGGGGTCTTGGACCAAGCCAACGGCAAGGCTCTGGGATCTGTACAACTGTCCATAGTACTGCTGGACCTCTCCCAAGATCTCATCTCGAGAAGAAATGACAGTGCCGTTGTTGGTCCTCAGTTTAGTCAACTGACTTTGGCCAACAGACAGATCTCTTGCGAACACTTTCGAGCCTTGGTTCCGCTCTATCGCCTCTTTAATACGGGTAGTATTAAATTGGCGAATATCGTGCCGCACAGCCTTGGAGATCTGTCTGTTTAACCGCCTTAGGCAGGACCAATCGGCACTTTTTTTCTGAACATCATGTGAAACGATTGATGTAATAATGAAACGCAAAGAGGGTCATCCTGGGTCATCGGTATACTTAACTGACAGTTCTTCGTTACTGCATGACATGATAATAGTAATGGGTAATAATATGGGTATAAATAATGGTCGTGATTTTAAGATGAGGATGAGGGAGTACGTCATTTTACTTCGTGAGGTACTCGCGAGGTACACCTCATTTGAGGTGAGGTTTTGCTTGACGCATGGACGGTTTTAGTTTTCTCCTCATGGACTTATGCTCCTCAGACTCAGAAGAGAAGAGCATGAGTTCCGGAGCGCTCGCTAACTATGTTTATTAGGTAGTTATTATTGTTATCTTCCTCACACACATTATTTTCTTTCTCTCAGTGTCCCCTAGCCTAGGGCCAAAATAAACAAAATTTGACACTCAATTATTTTCAACCTTATTTGTAAATAACTAGCTGACCAGGTGAACTTCGTACCGCCATATTTATTTTTCCGAAATACTATCGTGGCGCCACCTACCGGGTCCAAACGTGAATCTAAACCATCCCGGTACTTACTCAAACGTACACAAATAAACTGAAGAAAAATCCTGAAATCCTATCGTGGCGCCACCTACCGGGTCCAAATGTGAATCTAAACCATCCCGGTACTTACACAAACATACTCAAAAAATTTCGTCAAGATCGGTCCAGCCGTTTAAGAGGTGTTCAGTGACATACACACGTACAGTAGAATTATATATATAAAGAAGATAATTTACGTGAATAATAATATAATATAATGACCACGAAATTAATATGTACTTAATAGTTATTACTTTTAAATTCGTCTAAAATCGATTCATATAATCGTGACGCACGCCGTCACTCATTTATGTTATAAATGTTTAAATTCGTTCGTAGCCGAAATCCTCAATTTATCATCCTCTTAAATAAACATATTACTTTTAAAAGCAGTTATACTTTTAAAGGGTTAACTTGCAAATAGTGATGGCAATAATTATTTGCCATCGACAAAAGTCGCAATCTAACGCCGACTGGTTCAATGTTATTACTGCGCATCTACATATCAGGTATTAGCTTCGTGTACAGCATAATCATTAGGTTAGGGCTGTACCTCATTATTCCGTTGTACTTACACTGGAATTCTTACAAATGAAGAATGTAATCTCGAGCCACCGTTATCCCTGTTACGTGATTCATCTTAAAGCAATGCAACTGAATCAGACTCATTTATAGATTTATTTAATGGCTTTGGATGCCTGTGATTAGAGAAACACGACATGATTCAAAATAAACAATCGGGTTTATCGGTCTCCTTGTTGAGTTGTTCCGTGCGCACAGATAGTAGGACACTGCATTAATTTGTGTCTATTCTTTATATCACATATGGACATGCATCGTATTGTACTAAACAGCAGTGCAGCAAGCCAACGCAATTGAATTATCGTGCTTTGCGGCACTAAAAAGAAGAATAGAAGTTTTGTTCTCTCTATGTTTATAAAGTTATACAGGGATTATTTCCTTGTATGTTGTGTCTTTGCAATAAAAAAAAACATATTGAGTCATTGGTGCTGAATAAACATCGTGTAAGAGCAATGAAGATGTTGTAGTAAACATTAGATTTATCAAGCTTTGCCCGCAACTCCTCCGCAGATTTTTTAGGTTTTATCTCAGGTTTCAGATATAGTAGCGGAACAAATAAATTTTTAAGTCTAATCAAAAGTTAGCAAACAAGTTTGATAGAAATCCGTTTAATAGTTTTGCGTGAAAAAACAAAAATTATGAATAAAAATGTTTTCAGTTAAGAGACGCTCCCCCTTACTTTTGTTGAGGCGGGAAAAATGTACCTAACTGCACACCCCGTCTTTTGGGACAACGAACAGGGTAGTGTGGGGCAGTCATTTAACTAAACCCGCCGTGTGCCGCCTCTCCGCCTGTATTGGCGTGCCACTGGAATTACATTACATAATAGTATTTTTTTATCAAATATCTTCAATGTCTGACACAGCTCTGTTACAGCTTTGTAACAGTATACACTGTATACAGATTACGAATAAATACACACACAATTTATACAGACAGAATATCTAAATTAGTTGACGCCACATCCGCTCATATTACCACAGATAAGCTATACAAAATAAAACCATATCCTGTTTCAAAATCAAGGATTTTATTCAGATATGTTAATAATAAAATTAATTGACTGAAACGATATGATTATTTAGCTCTATCCAAATTAGCCAACTTGGAAACAAAGTAATCTTTCTAAAGATGTCACATACATCTTTATAGATTCCCAATTTAAGGCAAACTAGTTTTATCTAGGCCATAACTAAGTACAGTTAAGTTTTTCTCGAGTTGCTTTACAAACTTTCGCGTCCAAAAATAGCTACGCTATAATACGTAAAAAACACTGCCTGGCCTTTGGAAAACTAATTTGCCCTAAAATTGATAACCGATACAAAACAATGACTTTTTTTTTTGGTTTGAATACCATACAACTTTCCTTCGGAGAAATGGGCATTTCTTCACCGTATTCGTATGTAGCCGTGTGGGGCCGGCTTTAGAATTGTCCCACCCCTCTCTACCCACGGGAGTCGTAAGAGCAGACTGAGGGAATGCCGGGGGATTAGGCAGCAGCACTCCCTCGGTTATTAACAACATCCACTGCGATCGCCAACCCGCCTGCCAAGCGTGGCGATTACGGCATTATCATTATCCCCCATGACGGGACCGCTCGTTGTGACGTTCTCTTGGGGAGGCCTATGTCCAGCAGCGGACGTTGAAAGGCTGATGGATGGATGGATTCGTATGAAATGTTCGCGTAGTTGTACGTGCAAAAACGATGCAACGTCATTGTGTTGAAATTTAGCTTGAATTTTTCAGACAGTAGAATCATATATCATTTTGCTTGTGTATTTCAAAAGGATTAGACTCCAGCTTTAGTTGCGTTTACAGTAGGGTACTGGGTAACAACCTGAAGTTAAAAATGATATATTTTCGATATTTATCCGGCACTAGGTCCGCGTAGCATATTACTGCTCAAAGCCTCTCATTCTAAGAGGAGCCCTGTGCCCTGGGATAGTATGGTCTTATTAATATAATCATTGGTCATAGCTCGTTCGTCATCATTCGATATTGTCGTGGAGGGGATTCATTTCAGAACGTCTAAATGCCATTTCTTTTACAATGTTACACTCTAAATTATTACTAAAGTATAAGAAAATAAATATCGAGTTTGGTTCGGTTCCACTAAGGCACGTTCAAGGCCGTCCGTTTCGTTTAAAGCTTACACTTATTTAAATATTTATTGCGTAATTATTTGACTTATAAATAAAAGTTACATATGAACACGTTTTAATGTTTTCGACATCATCTTGTTTTGGTGAAATTAGACACAAACCTGTCATTTATAACAAGACTTGCAAAAATCGAGTAGATAAGCATTCGATCTTCAAATCTAAACAATTATACTGCTGATTGCCATCTTTACCTATGTATTAAGATTGTATGTAAATTTCGCACTATAAAATATCTATATTATGTGAATTATCTCAAACACTTTCACTTTCACACGTTAAAGACATGAAAATACCTTTTTAAAATTAATTTGAAGTGAATTACATAAACTGTTCACAAAAAAAGTTTTGGTACTTAGGTATTTTGTGTCCACTTTAATTTCTTCTTCAAACAGTATCAAATGGTATGTACTTAATACACCCTATAATGTGAATATTACAGAGAGCTTGAGATTCAGAGAGCAAAACTTATATAAGTACCTAACATAAACATTTAAATTATCATGGTGCTGTACTTCCATAGTATACTGAGATATTTATGTCTTCAGATATCGAATTAGTGATACTGAGCACCATCGTTTTTCAACGTTATTTATCAATCCATACGCAACTTAGCTTAATGTCAAAATCAGCGAAAATTCTGGGAAGGCATTCAGTTTCTATTAGAAATAGCATAAAACGTGACCCCGTGGTCTTCAACAGTAAGATAGTTAATCTTATTGATGTTGGATTGGCAATCAAACTGTTGCTAGTATTTCTAAATATACTGAACTTTTGTTTGTACTTTTAGTATGATATATAATTAAAAACTATTGGCTCAAATATGATCTAATGGTGATTAAAACAATGGCATGCAGATTTTCTGACGAGGTTGTCCGAGTTAACACGTATTCGTAATTTTTTGGTTTACTTTTTACAGCAGCAGTAATATTCAACGAAACCTCGGAAACATGTGAACACTGAACGATTCTAGCAATATCTTCGAGTTTTTGTTTGAATTGAGGTTACTTTCGGTGTCAAAATACTTGGAATGCTCCATAATACACGCTACATTTAACATAAGTACCAAAATATAAACATAATAATACCTCTCCAAATTCTTAAGTGTATTTAAACTTAAAATAGTTTATATAATAAAAAAAAAATTGTCAATGATCACCGAATGAGAATGTTTACAGAAAATTGTTTAAAATCAGTCTTACATTTTACAAAAATAAGTACATAATTGGGTTTGGAGAGAGAGAGCAAAATATTATAAAAACAAAATAATTTTTAAAAAAGCTTAACTATTTATAATTGCAATAAAAATCATGATTTAGTCAGATCGCCGCCATATTAATTACTTAAATCTTTACGAGATTCACATCGAAAGGTTAGTGCCAAACTAACTTTACTTAACCCCCACTGTGTACTAGGAGTAAAATCAAGTAAAAATTTTACTACTAACTAGGTACAGCATGTACGGAATAGAAGATGTACATCAAGTACCTCGATTCGCTAATATAAAGAAATCCCTATCCAAATTATGTCAATATTATCCAAAAACAATGAAATTAATGCCCTGTTAGATTGTTTCGACATTACTTTGTCGCAATAACTACTAATTACACACAGCATGTACGGAATAGAAGATGTACAACATCAAGTACTGCGATTTGCTAATACA
The DNA here is from genome assembly GCA_948253155.1 of Leucoma salicis. Lineage (NCBI taxonomy): Eukaryota > Metazoa > Arthropoda > Insecta > Lepidoptera > Erebidae > Leucoma > Leucoma salicis. Next base: position 22,903,277 of record OX411820.1, on the reverse strand, counting down.
AAGAAATCCCCCTCCGAATTAAATCAATATTATCCAAATAACAATGAAATTAATGCCCTGTTAGATTCTTTCGACATTACTTTGTCGTAATTATATGATAAGTTTATTAAAATACTAGCGAATTCCCAGTAAGTCGTGACGATAGGCAGTCGAGATTGAATATCGTGGTTGTATTGTATATTCTAATTAGCGTTTGCATACACGAAACAGTCAATTCCTTGGCTTTACGATTATTTTAGTGCTACGCTAACTATATAAACAAACGTCACGAAATAACTGGCAACTGCATTATAAAATAAAAACAAATTTTAGGGATTTTATCACGTAAAGTAAAAACTGCCTTAAAGCGTAATAAACCCTAAAAAATGTTTTACGTACCATTTATCTATATTTAAAATAATAATAGTAAATATGTAAAACAGCTTAGTCTATTGAAGGCACACTCTAACCTTAGAATAATAAATGGCTCATTGGTTAATGCAGGTACTTCTGCAAGATGCCGTGTAGTATCATTCATGTTTTATATACTTAGATGATGTTATTATATTTAAATATTTACTCCCACGGGAACACATCAGACATTTAGTAACAATCATCGGAACGGTGGCGACGTGGTTTAACATGTGTGAATCTATTGCTTGTTTTCCCCACATATACATCAATATCGTATTGTTATCTTGAGTTTTTCACGGTAGCTCTACTGGTGGTAAGGGTACTGCTACATCCGCTGATGTGCATGAAGAAGACTTGAATCTCCCTCTAATGCTCTGAATAGCTTAATAATTATTGAGACTGCTTTGTGGCGTTTTTTGTGTTTTAAGTACCTACTGTAAAGCAAATGTCTGACAAAATCAAACGTATCTTTGATTGCAAATGAGAGGTCATTATAAAGTAAGTATACATAGGAAGACATGTCCATCTAATTTACTGTAATGAATGTGAATGCTATTACTAAAGAAATCGAGTTTAAAATGGCATGCTACATTAGTATAGTGACATGCAGTTTTAGGGGAAAGTTCGTATGATCTATGTCAAATTTTGGTTGGTTACACAACCCTTGAATAGTGATGTAACATACTGTTTATGATGTAATTGAGAAAACATTGATGTGTAGTTAATATTTTGTGGGTGGATAGTTTTCGACCTAAAACGCTTTACCTAGCATTTTTACAAGGAAAGTTATAAATTGATTTACTTATATGTTGCATTCTTTAATGTTCAGTATAAACCATTATTTAATGTTAGGTTCGGCTACCAGCGACCACTGAAGGAGGCCCGCCAATAAAGGCGGAGAGACGGCACACGGCAGGTTTCTTTAGTAGGTGAGAGTTGAGCGCCCCACACTACCCTGTTCGTTGCCCCGAACGTCGGGGTGTGCGGTTAGGTACATTTTTTCCCGCCTTAACAAAAAAAAAGGTTTGGATACCAGTGTTATTATTTCTTAGAATAACAAAATTTCCAACATCCCAAAAAAGTTACTTTTACAAAAGAGTGCATCCTCCACCTTTAGTTAATATTTTTTTTTTAGTATTTAAAACATTTTTATCGGTATTGTGATATTATATCTTTGCATTTCAATACCTTTTAACAATAAGGATGCAATTTACAATAAAATTATCGACATAATTACGGTCATATGTTTATGTAAATTATCAGAAAAGTTAATTGCTTATGCAATCGACAATGTTTAATCATCTACAATATTGTGGTGTCGAGTGACTTTTAGATTAGCGGTGTACTATGAATAGGTAACTGATATCTTTAAAAGTTCAAGCCACAGCCCCACCGCTGAGCCTGGTGAGGCTACGCACGTGTCTAGCTTCACTTTGCAAGAAAATGTACAAGTACTATAATGTCCACAACAACCCACGAACACGCTACGTACGAATACGAGATATGACGTAATCATGCTACTCCTGTAGCACAAGTAGCTTGCTCGAATGGGGTGACCTAACGCAGCCCAACGCTATGCACGCGGTACACGTAAATGTTTATGGTTGAAAACTGTCTGTACATAGTAGCGAGTTAATATTCGTATACTATAATGTGAGCTGCAGTAGAAACGTGGACCCGCGTTGTCAAATAAACGAACCCACGCAGCTAAAATGCGCCGCAGTGCACCAAAGATTAATTAAGCAACGTACCAAGTAGGAAAAGTACCTACCTTCATCTCTATGAAGGTCTTATTTAAAACTTAATGCAGGAAAACAAGTTTTCTATGCACTTATCACACTCAAGATTAATTTAATTAAAGGATTTATGTCAGATGTCACACAGTTACCAGCGCATACCTAGGTACCTACAGACAACACCCCCTGATCAGTAATTACCTTTGTGTAATACAGACATGAATGATGCTACAAGACAGTTTTATAAATTAAAATGTCTAAATACTGGATAGCAGCCAACCAGCATTTCAATATAAAAATAGTTATCACTAAATTAGAATAGTTTTGTAATACTAAAATTGAGCAAGTATGTACAATTGAATGTGGAATTTCCACACACAATTACACTCAAGAGAGAATATAGAATTGAATATTTGAATTATTTGAATCTAATATTATCAGAATAATAATGTCAGGAGTATACAAATAAGTATAGAGAATAAAGCAAAAATGCTTCTAACTTTGTTAGCTCCATGAATATAAATTTCGTCAACAATGTGTATACAACTCGCTTTTACATTATTGCATATAGGTAGGTAAATTTTGTACACAAGTCTTACTGCAACAATTTACATAAAAACCAATATAACAGTTAAAACCTGAATAAATGGAATGTTGATATGAGAAAAATTTATAATGGAAACTTTTCCAGACCCACATCCTGCATTCTCTTAAGTAAGAAACCCATGTAATTGAGAAACCTTAATCAAAAAATAATCTTGGTCCTGTCACATCTTATTTATCTGTGTTTTACTGTAATTACTTTATATTAATAATAATAAACAATACTTACTACCTTTCAGATCCTAACCAACTCCTATATTTTACAGTAAAATTGAGCTTGTAAATTATAAATTACCACACCACTGAGGTGCACTGTGATCACAAATGTTTCAAATATTCACACATGCACTACTCTATACAACACCATTCACTGTATCTTGCAACCTTTACGTTTTTTTATCATCTCGGCTTGCTTAATTTTCTTTTTTGCTAAGGCTTCAGCAGTTATGTCTGATATTACCGAGAGCCTTTTGTTGTTATCATAGGGCTCCTGTTCTACACGGGTCGGGGTGACGTCTGATGGATAAGTTGAACTGTATAAATTGTTATTTTCACTGTAGCTGTGCGGGATATGAGAAGGAGGACTACTATCAGGCAATGTGTCATCTGTAGGATAATGTGACGCTGGCCTGATGCTCACTGGATCTGGAAACCGTGGTTTCTTACCAGTAGTTGGTGGAGGAGGAGGCTGCCGATGTTGTATAGGTGTATGATGCAATGGCCCTCTCTTGTCTTCGAGTGATCGTGAGTGGACATGAGATATGCTACTGGAAGGCCCTGCCTCGGTTTGTTCTGCATAATATTGATTTGACATTTCCAAAGACTGTAGAGCACTGGCTTTTGATTGAATAGATTCTTTTTCAAATGGTTCTACATAATGCAAGTCTGAGTCCACAGATTTGCAAAGTCGTAACCGATTTTCACGGATCATATCACGTGGGTTGCTGTATGCATCACAAAGAGTTGCCTGAGGGTTTGGTGGTGCTTCATTATCAGGAACAAACTGTTGTTGTTGTAGTTGAGCAGCCATTTTCTGTTGCTTCTTCAATAGTGCCTTCTGTCTCGCTTTCTCCTTAGCCCTTTGTAATTTTTTGTACTCTCTCTCCTGCAGCAGTCTAGCCAGTTCCCCATCTTGAGCTTCAACAGCATACCTCATATCAGCTAAAAGAGCATCTTGATTATTATCTGTACCACTCAACTCTCTAGCAAGCCTGGCATCTTTCTCTTCTTGTTCTAACCGTCTTCTCATTTCCTCTAATTCTTCAGGTGAGAGCCCTAGTTCTTCAGGGTTCAGATCGTCAGCAGGAGCGGGCAGCGCGGCCGGTGGCGCAGCGCGAGACGAACTAGGTTGTTGCAACAAATCATTACTGCGCTGGCGTCGCTGACGACGTAAATTGATCTCAGCTATCTCTCTGGCGATTTCAGCATCGATTTCGGCTTGACGACGACGCGCCAACTCTCGTATATAAACCTCATGTTCTATATCTCGCTGCTCGTTAAGTGCGATTGGAAAATCTTCACGGATCTGTTGATTACGATACCTATTCTCACAGAGGTGTGATGATATTTCACGGTCCTGTAGCCTGTTGGCAAGGGCGCCATCGGCACGCACCAGCCACTGTTCACGAAGATCAGTGACATGCCCATACTTGGGCATCGTATCACTTGCCTGGAACCCTGCCATAGTCGGTGCGTGATAATTAAACGTACCCAAAGAATTAACCACTAGATAAAAACAGAGGTAGGTAACGATAGTGTAACGTAATAAGAGTTCATTTTTTTCTCTCTTACGACGACACTGCAGTATGGTGATAGAACTTGAATTGAAGCACGATCATAACTCAGAATACACCAGCCTTTCACAAGCACTTTCATCACATTCCGTGAGAATCTTCAATGAACTTTTACGTTTCCCTTGTGAACTTTGCGCGAACAATGGTTAGGAATGTTTGATATCTAATCTACATATTTAATTACACTGAGCACTGCGCAGTAATTCGTGCAATCATACTACAAAATAAAGTCGATTTAGGAAATTAACAAAATGCTACGCAAGTACGCACTTGCGTGCGAGACGTGATGTATGACAGTCAATGACAGTGTTGACTGTTGACACTTGACAGTGTTGACTTATACACATTTGACAGTGAAGTTGGTACTTTTTTAAAAGTCAATGCCAAACTGGGTGTGTTCCGATATACACTGCGAGCACTGTAAGTTGTGACATCCATTAGTAATACTGCGAAGTCGTTTCTTTATAGTTAGCTATACTGGTTACTGTTTATAACGGAACGCAGTCCAGTATAAGTACTGATAATTTATTAACATTTTCCATGTTTCGGCACCTTTGAATAACAATATTCAATAATAATAATAATTTTCAATAGTGCAAGTTGTTTAATTTCTGGACGCTTTTGATCACGTGATCAAACCACTGCGAGCACCTTACCTCAAAAACGCCAGTGCTCATCCGTCCATCCATCCATCAGCCTTTCATCGTCCACTGCTGGACATAGGCCTCCCCAAGAGAACGCCACAGCGAACGGTCCGGTGCCGCCTGTATCCAACAACTGCTTGCGACTTAGACCAGGTCATCGGTCCACCTGGTGGGAGGCCGTCCTACACTGCGCCGTCCGTTACGCGGTCGCCACTCGAGAACATTTCTTCCCCAATGGTTGTCGGTTCGTCGAGCGATGTGGCCTGCCCATTGCCACTTCAGCATGCTGACCCGGCGGGCTATGTCGGTCACTCCCGTTCTCCTACGGATTTCCGTATTATGGATCTTACCACGTAGAGAGATCCCAAGCATAGCCCGATCCATAGCACGCTGAGCGACTTTAAGCCTTGATATAAGGCCAACATTGAGAGACCACGCCTCTGTGCCGTAAGTCATCACTGGTAACACACACTGGTCGTAGACCTTCGTTTTCAGACACTGTGGAATATTGGACAAGAAGATCTCCCTCAGCTTCCTGAACGCTGCCCAGCCGAGCTGGATTCGTGACATGACTTTCGTCTTGACCATGTTCATTTTTAGACCCACGGTCGGGAGACACGGCTGAGGTCTTTGAGCATGGTACCAAGGTCCTCCAGCGATTCTATTCTGCCATGACCACGATATCATCTGCAAATCGAAGGTGAGTGATGTATTCGCCATTTATGTTGATGCCTAATCCGGTCCAGTCCAAGAGCTTGAAAACATCTTCCAATGCAGTGGTGAAGAGTTTCGGGGACATGACGTCTCCCTGTCTAACACTTTTCTGCAGTTGGATCGGTTTTGTGCTCTTGTCCTGAACTCGGACAGACATAGTGGCGTTTCTATACAAACACTTCAACACTTCGATGTATCGATAGTCAATTTGGCACCGTTGAAAGGACTGTAGCACCGCCCAAGTTTTGATCGAATCGAAGGCTTTCTCGTAATCCACAAACGCTAGACACAGAGGCCAATTATACTCCTCGGTCTTCTGTATAATATGGCGCAGCGCATGTATGTGGTCTACAGTACTATAGCCTTTTCGGAAACCGGCTTGTTCGGGAGGCTGGAAGTCGTCGAGCCTGCGCGTGAGTCGATTTGTAATGACCCTCGAGAACAACTTATAGACATGGCTCAAGAGTGAGATGGGTCTGTAATTCTTCAAGAGGATTCTGTCACCTTTCTTGAAGAACAGCATCACCACGCTCCATGTCCACGACTCTGGAACGTCGCCCCCGAGAACGACAGAATTGAATAGCCTCTGGAGGGCTTTGAGGACTGGCTTTCCGCCTGCCCTCAGAAGGTCTATATTAATTCCGTCGTCTCCCGGTGCCTTTTCGTCCTTTAGTTGTTTGAGAGCCATTCTGATCTCGTACAGGCTGATGTCCGAGATATCTCCGGTATAGTGCTGAGTTAGTTTGTATCTGGGCTCATGGACCAAGCTGACAACAGGGTTCTGGGATCTGGGATCTGTATAACTGTCCATAGAACTCGTGGACCTCTCTTAATATCTCATCTTTGGAAGAAACAACAGTGCCATCATTGGTCTTCAGCTTGGTCAGCTGGCTTTACCCAACAGACAGATCTCTTGCGAACACTTTGGAACCTTGGTTCCGCTCTATCGCCTCTTTAATACGCAAGGTATTAAATCGGTGAATGTCTCGTCGCATAGACTTGGAGATATGCCTGTTTAGTCGCCTCTGATTGGACCAATCAGCCGAAGACTGCACCGTCATTTCTGTCCGTCTTGCTATAAGCTTAAGAGTTTGGTCCGAAAGCTTTTGAGTCCTATTGACGCGACTGGTCTTAAAAAAGGTCGACCCGACTGCTTGGACAGTTTCCACGAACCTGTTGTTCATATCTTTCACTGAATCGCACTCGTCTAGGCATTGAAAACGATTTTGGAGTTCGAGCTGAAAGTTTTTGGGGATCTGGTATTGAGTAGGTGTTGGTCGGAGCGTAGACTTCATCAAGCGTGACCTCTCGACTTTCATATTTAGATTCAATATGCCTCTAACTAAGCGGTGATCACTCCCAGTTTTAATCCTGCTGATCACTGAGACATCATTGAATATGTGTCGTTTGTCCGTTAAGATGAAGTCGATCTCATTTTTCACTGAACCATCAGGGCTAATTCAGGTCCATTTTCGCTGGGGCTGTTTCCTGAAGAAGGAATTCATCATAAAAAGGCCTTCCTTCTCCAGAAAATCAGACAGCATTTGGGCCCTGTGGTTCCTCTGCCCAAATCCATATTGCCCCACCTTCAGTTCATCGTCTCTCCTTATGCCTAGTTTTGCGTTGAAATCTCCCATAACCACCGTGAAGTGACTTTTAGACGCGTGAATGGCTTTCGAGATGTCCTCGTTAAGGGCCTCCACTTCGTCGTCGGAATGTGTCGAGGTCGGTGCGTAAACCTGTATGACCTTCAACGAATACCGGTTGGTTATTCTGAGTATAAGGTACGCTACCCTACTCGACACACTCTCAATCCTCTCCACGTTACCTATGAGAGAATTGCGAACGATAAACCCGACACCACCTTGGGACTGTTGGTCGCCCTCCCTGTGGAAGAGCAAATTTCCGGACTGGGGGATTATCGTGCCCTCACCCTATCTTCGCACTTCTGATAATCCTACAAAGTCCCATCGGATCTTGCTCAGTTCCTCTTCCAGCGCGGTGATCCTCTCGTCAGTCCTCAGTGTCCTGACGTTGTGCGTTACCAGGGCCAGAAGTCGTTTCTGTTAGCCGGATTGCGACCGGAGATTCCTAGCACCCCCTGCTCCGCCGTTACCAGGCCCACTACCGTTAGGCCACGGAATAGCGGAGCTGCCGTGACTGGGGGCTGATGTTTGTGTGTGTGCACTCATATGGGGGGTATTACCATAATCGCCATGCTTGGCAGGCGGGTGGCCATCGCAGTGGATGTTTTTAGTACATAGGGGAACGCTGCTGCCCGGTCTCCCGGTAATCCTTTAGTCGGCTTTTACGACTCCCATAGGAAGATACGGGGTATAAGGGGGAAGTATCCTATATCCATCTTAAATAAAGAACCTATAGATGTAGCCATGATACATTATGAAGTGTGGAAGTGAGATGGGCATTTACGAAATACCTTAGATAAAGAAGCTATGGATGTAGCCATCGCATGGCCACTCATGAGACAGGAATATTACACTCCAGTGTGGCTATTACGCTACGGCTATTCGCCCTAAATGTAGCAAAAATTAAATGAAGATCGCGATATAATTTTTACCACTATCTAAATAAATCACTAATTAAAGTATAAATTATTTGTGAATAAGGAAAAAGAGATTTTGATCTATATTTTAGCACTTGACATGCTCAGCTACTCTTAAAGTACAAATTATAATTTGTGAATAAGGAAAAAGAGTATTTTAGTACGAGCGGGAATCGAACCTGCGTCCCTTCCTTTCCGGGGAAGTGCTCTAATCCATTGAGCTATCGTACCATTTCTAGAAATACCGAATTTCCTCATCACATTTGTCTTAACGACCAACGCCCTCTATCGGCAATGCATTTACATGCATTCATCAATTATTCACAAATTATAATTTGTACTTTAAGAGTAGCTGAGCATGTCAAGTGCTAAAATATAGATCAAAATGTTTGAAAAATCACGCCATCAAATTGTATGCATTTTAATTGCAAAATTAGTCTTACTATATTGGATGAATGCATGTAAATGCATTGCCGATAGAGGGCATTGGTTGTTAAGAAAAATGTGATGAGAAAATTCGGTATTTCTAGAAATGGTACGATAGCTCAATGGATTAGAGCACTTCCCCGGAAAGGAAGGGACGCAGGTTCAATTCCCGCTCGTACTAAAATACTCTTTTTCCTTATTCACAAATTATAATTTGTACTTTAAGGAAAAAGAGATTTATAGTAGGAGCGGGATTCGAACCCGCGTCTTTTCCAAACCGGGGAAGTGCTCTAAGCCACTGAGCTATCCTACCGATCTTTCGATCATCCCAATCTCCTCATCACATTTGACTTACGACCAACGCCATCTATCGGCAAGTATTTACATGCATTAATCAAAAAAAAAATAAACTTACTAGGTATAATGGTTTTTAAACATTTTAGATCTTATTATTTTAGCATTTCATGTGTTCATCTTATATTTTTTAGCATTTCAGTTATGAAGATGCAACATACTATAATGACATTTAAGTCCTATAGTAAGAATTCTACATTCAATAGTTGTATTTAACAAAAATGTAACATGTTAAGACTATATTATAAAGAGGTAACGTTTGTGAGTTTGTGACGTTGTAAGGGGTAATCTCTGGATCCACTGAACCGATTTTCAAAATTATTACACCAATAGAAAGCTACGTTATTGTGGAGTGTCATAGGCATGATAATAATTTCCAAAATTAATTACGCATCTTTACTTAAAGTTGAATAATGTAATCCAAGTAGTAAAAAAAAATTGCTTTCATCGCGTGCGCTGCGGAAACTATTGAGGATAGAACAAAACAATGTACTATAAAGAACATATCAAAATTTGTAAAAAAGTCCACAATAGCATATGCCTATCTCCTACGGATAACTCACAATAACTGCTTTTACTGTTAAAATTGTGGATTTAAAAATAATTTTTGTGAAGCTTATTTAGCCCATATGGTATTAACTTATATCTTTATAAATATATTTTAATTATATGGGACGAATGTACCATGAGTCATAGAGCTCATATTGAAGTCGTGAACCGTACGCTAAAAGACATCAGAAACTCAGACGCTGATATGGGTGGTGTTACTTTTGTTTTTGCGGGCGATTTTCGGCAAACACTGCCAGTAATAACAAAAGGAACACGCGCCGATGTCATCAGGGCATGCTTAAAATCATCATGCTTATGGAGTTCCGTTGAAACTCTCTATTTACGAACAAACATGAGAGCCCACTTGAGCGACAACTACGAGAACGACTTTCCGCATCAACTACTGAATCTTGGAGAAGCTGTCCTAACGCCAACAGTAGGGATGACATTAAACTTGACAATCGGTTAGGTCACACATTACACAGGTTATAAGATCTGATAGACACAAAATATCCTGGTCTTGAAAGTTTAATGGAAAGAGATTATCACTGGCTTTGTTCTAGGGTAAGTCTCACCCAGAAACGATTCAGTGAATGATATAAATAAAATAATTTTAGGAAAAATTCCCAGTCAAGTCAAACACTATAAGTCCATTGACACGGTGTGTAATATTGAGGATACAGTGCACTATCCTCAAGATTTTTTTAAATTCTTTGATCCTTCCCCACGACCTTATGCTAAAAGTTGGCATTCCTATCATGCTTTTAAGGAACTTGAGACTCCCCAACATGTGTAATGGCACAAGGCTGCTCATAAAAGAGTTACGGGAGAATATAATCGTGGTGACCATTCTTACAGGGCCAGCAGTGGGACAACTTGCTTATATGCTGCGGATACCCATGATTCCGACTGATTTACCTATACCGTTTAAAAGGTTACAGTATCCCAGTTATAGTTAAGTCAAGGTCTCTTTTGCCCTCACGATTAATAAGTCCCAGGGTCAAACATTTTCTCTGGTGTGCATTGACCTGAGAAAGCACTGTCTTTCCCATGGGCAGTTATATGTTGGCTTATCTCGGGTTGGAACTCCTGAAAGACAATATATTTTAGTACCAAATGATAACATTACTACTAATACCAAATGATAACATAATTACGGGCGTCGTAGCGTAGTCTGTAGTGTAACTGACTTCCGTGCACGAGGTCGTGGGTTCGATTCCCACTCAGGACAATTATTTGTGTGATGAACACACAGATATTTGTACTGCGTCTGGGTGTTTTCTATCTATTATATGTATGTATTTACAAAAAAAAATGTAGTAATTATGTATTATATCCGTAATCTGGTACCCATAGCACAAGCGTTAAGCTTCGTTTGGTACCAGAGGACGTTGTGTGAAAATGTCCGTGAATATTTATTTATTTATAGTATATTGAGAAGTTTGAACAATTAAAATAAGTAAACATAGCATCACGCCTGTATTCCCCGAAGGGGTGGGCAGAGGTGTATTACACACCCACGACTCGCCAGCTATGTTTGAGTCCCACTTAATAGGGGGTGAGCCTATATATTGACGTATACCGGGCACATTTCCAAACTCCGGGCTGCTACTGAGAATTTTTCTTTTTAGGAAAAAGGTCAATAGCTTTGACCGACCCGGGGATCGAACCCGAGACCTCATGATTAGCAGTCGCATACACTACCGGTACACCACCGAGGCAGTAAAATAAGTAAACATGATGTACATAATGTAAACAGTGTATAATAAAAATAACAACAAAAAACAGTAACATAAAAAAACTAGACGTCGCGGGACGTCTAGCAGATGTGAAAACATCGAAATTATTTTGTAGAAATAAATGATCATAAGTTGACAAAGTACTCCTCAAGATGAATCAAACGAGTATAAACTTGATAGGGTTGCGTAGTTTCATTACAGAGTTACTGTTGCCACCTTCCAGCTCCAACGTCAGATCCTGGACATCATCTAGAGACAATAGAGACAAAGTACTCGTCAAGACAAATCATACGAGCCCAAACTCGATGGAGTTATGTCGTTTTATAACGGAGTTCCTATGGCCACCTTATAGCTCCATTACCAGACCCTTGATACCATCTAAAGACAAAGTACTCGTCAAGACGAATCATATTATTTCAAACTCTATGGGGTTGCGTCGTTTCATTACAGAGTTACTGTGGTCACCTTCCAGCTCCATCATCAGATCAGCTCCATGTCATCATAATATGCATTATCACGTGATATACACAAGCGTGTAAAATTTTAGCTCAATCGGAAACCGGAAAGTGTCAAATTTAACTTGCAATATTTGAACGGGACAAGATAAACATAAAAGCGTCGCCACGCTAACAGCCGATTTTACCCTCCCTCCGCATTAGATGTTTCACATCAAAAACAAAACACAATAAAAAAAACAAAAAGCAATTAAAAAAACACAAAACCAAAAATCTTCATCATCATAATTTTTATTTAACGCGAACTTTTATCCTGAAGTATTACGCGGGACAAACGGGCCTGGACAAAAATATTTCTAACGCGAAACGGAGTCCGCGGGCACTGCTAGTGTTTTATAAAGACGTTAAACTTAGTCTATAAAAAACGCTTGTAAATATAACTATTCTCTTGTATCTTAGTACTTAATGATAATAAAGAAATTACAAAACCAAAATCAATAGGGGGCGAGCCCATTGACGTCTACCGGGCACATTTTGAAACTCCGGGCTGCTACTGAGATTTTTTATTTTTAGGAAAAAGCTCAATATCTTTGCCTGACCCGGGGATCGTACGCGAGACCTCATGATTAGCAGTCGCATACTGCTACACCACCGAGGCAGTTGACAAACTGCACTAATGAACAGTACAAAAGAGAGGATAACCATATAAGTGAAAGAGATAGCTTAATCTTTTCAATTGTCAATTGTATTATTTCAATTGTCATCTTCGAGGAATAGATTATGATTTTTTGAAACCAGCCAACAGAGCCGGCTATTTCGGAGTTAGATGATTATAGATATTGTATGAATATTGCTTTTATTCAGTATATTAAGTATTAAAACAAGTTTCATTTGTTACAAATATTGGAATTATTGGTATTATTATTTAAGTTTAATAAATGTAAGAATATTTTAAACACAAAGTGAAAAGTGAGTGGTTTGCGTCATTATTAGGTAAAATCTTAATTGTAAAATTAAGTTTACCTGGTCGGTATAATGTATGAAAATACTTCCGACAAATGGCGCAGGCGTCACCCAAAGACGTTCAGTATGATGTGTTATCGAAATTAGCAGTCAGGAGCAATTGTCAGGATGGCTGAATTGGTAAAGCATCTGGACGGTATCCAGAAGATGCAGGTTCAAATCCTGCTCCTGACTGTTATTTTCGATTTCACATTTTTCACTTTGTGTTTAATGTATAGTGCTAAGCATGTCAAATGCTAAAAATATATATAAAAATATCTAAATGTAAGAATATTATTATAGAATGGATAGTTTAGGAGGAGAGCCACTTACCCACGGACTATCAATCCCGGTTATCTTTGAACACGCACAATAACTTAAGATTGCCAACCCGCACTCTCACAGATAGAAGAGAATGTGATAATAGCAGAGTAGCATGCACAATAATGACAAAAAATCTCACCAATGCGATACAACCATGCGACACGGCATGACTCTCAGAACCATAACGTTGCAATATTCCGCAAAAATCCGAACGCAAATTCGACACGTATTTTGCCTTTACACGAGGCATTTTCAGGACCACTTGGCATAAGAAATGAGCAATTAATTACATAATTATCTTAAATGTAAGAATATAAAAAAAAACAACAAAAAGTAGACCTTTCTGAAATAAAACTAATTTGGATTTTGTATTATTCCGACGTTTAGAATACTTTACAAGCGTTCGTGATCACAGGTGAAATGAGAATTTGGACGTCCAATAGTCGATCAATTGATGATAATTGTTATAAATGATTTATATTGTAAGATTTAACAATTAAACGCCTTCGAAAATATTTAATTAATTTCTTTTAACTAAATATATCAGTAGCTTTGAAGTGATCAATGCATATTCTGCTGCTTTTTGAAGGCAGCCGTCGGTTTCATTTCTTTGTAGACGAACAATTGCGATCCACTCTTGCAGTCGGACTTCATTATTAGGAAAGCTTAACAAAGAAAAACCGTATTAATACTTATATAATTTTATTCGCTGCGTGGTGGCTTTCGTCTACCATAAACATTTACCACCAGCATGTTTGCTATTATTTTATTTTTAAATAGTAATCTGCAATATAAACAAATTATTATAAAATTCAATAATTGAAATGGCGTGATGATAAGTAAGTAAGTAAGTATTATAAAATTCCAAAATGAAAAACTGAACTAGAGGTAATTTTGTGCCTTTACTGCCTATGTTTTGCCTCTGTACTAATAATCTATGTCCACAGTTCAGGCGTTCTTATCGTTCTTGTGAAAAATAATGTCTCATTGACAGCTATTTATAAAAATATTACAAAAATATTTTTATTGAAATATGCCAATAGTGATATAAATTTCTATATACTTACTTACATGTGTTAGGATATCCCTTGTGTTTTATTAACTTTGGTATCGTAATTTGTACACTTTTTAACACACATGATGGCATATTTATTATTTTTGTTACTCAATGCACATAACAGCTCATGAGTTTACTCGTCGCCTGCTTGACGCGGACTAAAGACAAAACGTCCTAATTAGGACGTTTTCGAGTCTTCACAAAACGCGCGCTTGTAACATATCTGCCTCTTTTTATATACAATATCATTGGCTATAATATAGTCAGTCCTGGATTAGCCGATAAGCAATATAAGCAATTGCTTAGGGCATCCCGTCTAGGGGGGCACCAGAGACGCGCGAGAAAAAAACGAACACACGAAAGTTAATAAGTAATTTCAAAATCCGCGTGTTTCATTCGTATGCTATAAAAAAACCCTTAAAAAGTACCTAAGTTATGCAGAATTATAAAAAAATTTACACAATGATAAATTAGAATCAGCATTTCCAAACGTCGTTAATGTTAAAAAAATTTGTAAGGCTATGCGCCATACGTATTTTTTAACATTAATGATCACCAACTGTACTGCAAAAAGAACTTTTTCAAAACTAAAAATTATTAGGGGGTCATAGTCCGGAGCGTGCTCGTCACGATCCCTGCCAGCCTAGCACAGAAAGTAATCCGGTTCGAATGTGTACCGCAGTGCGGGTTAGGGCGCGCCCCAGAGTCCCCGCGGCCACGGCTGTAGTCACCGGCGGGGATATAATGCTGTTGGCGGTGTCGCTTGACATAGCCAACGCATTTAATAGTCTGCCATTCAGCTGCATCAGGGAGGCGCTCCGGTATCACGGGGTGCCTGTATACCTGAGGCGGCTGGTGGCGGTCATCTAGAGGGCCGCAGCGTCGTCTATGAGAGCCGCATAGGGGACGTTGTGAGGAGACCCATGTCGTGCGGTGTCCCACAGGGAACCCTGTGCCCTGGTGCCTGTGCTGTGGGACATCGGTTACGACTGGGTATTGCGCTGTCGGCTCCCCCCCGGTCTGGCGGTCATCTGCTATGCGGATGACACGCTGGTCGTGGCCCGGGGTGGAAACTTCGAGGAAGCGGCGTTCCTGGCCACCTCCGAGGTCCCTACCTCGGAGGTGGTCAGGAGGATCGGGGCGCTGGGGCTTAGGGTGGCCCTGGACAAGTCGGAGGCCCTACTTTTCCATGGGCCCTGACGTCGGCCACCTGCTGGCGCCTCGATCACAGTGGACGGGGTCCAGATTGGGGTGCAGGTCCAGATTAAGCATCTGGGCCTGGTGCTGGACGGGCGGTGGCGCTTTCGCGAGCACTTCCGCCAACTGTCCCCGAGGCTCGTCGGCGCAGCCCTTGCACTGCTCATGCCGAATATGGGCGGACCCAACAATGCGTGCCGACGGCTTTACGCGGGGGTGGTCCGGTCGATGGCGCTGTACAGCGCACCCGTGTGGACAGGGTCCCTGGACACACCGAACAGGGCTCTTTTGTGGAGACCACAGAGAGTCGTTGCGTCCAGGATCATACGTGGATACCGCATGGTGTCGACGGAGGCGGCCTGTGCGTTGGCCGGAATTCCCCCGTGGGACTTGGAGGCGGAGATGCTCGCCGAGGTGTATCGGCGGGCATCGCAAGAGCGGGAGGGGGGCGGTCGCCCCCTACCCAGGGAGGTGGCCAGGTGGCAGGGCGACGCCAACCGAGCTGCCATGGCCAGATGGAGGGCACGGCTGGAGGCGCCCCGGGCCGGTCTTTGGACAGTAGGGGCTCCAACCGGTGTTGGAGGAGTGGGTGGAGTGACGGCACGGAGTCCTTACGTTCCGACTGGTGCAGGTGCTGTCGGGGCACGGTTGCCTCGGCAGATATCTGCACATAGTCGCAAGGAGGAAAGCGACTCCGGGCTGTCACCACTGCGGCTGTGACGAGGACATGGCGCGGCACACGAACGAGTCGTGCCCGGCTTAGGCAGAGTAGCACCGTGAACTCGTCGCGGAAATAGGGGGGGACCTCTCGCTGCCGAGCATCGTCAGAGCGATGCTTGGTCATTAGCGAGAGCGTGTCCACTTCGGAGGGCTTGAAAGAATAAAGATTGAAAAGTTGCAAGAAGAAAGTGTAAGAGCAAAGTATGCAGAGGGTGTCCGTGAACGGCTGACCTCAGCAAGTCAGCCGGAATCGGATATAGAAGAATGCTGGAGAGTATTGAAAGATAGTATGGTAGATACAGCGAAAGAAGTATGTGGATGCTCAAAGAAACATAGGAAAGTGAAAGGTGATGCGTAGTGGGATATGGAAGTAGCAGGTTCCGTATATATACCAAATATATTCCGCAAGGGTTCATGTTATTACTGTGCATAATACAGAGCCAAAAGCTTGACCAGTTTGGCAGCCAAAGTGTATGGTAAGATTATCGAAAGGAGAATGAGGATGCTGTCTGATGAATCTGTATGTGAGGCACAAGGAGGTTTCAGGTGTGGAAGACGATGCATGGATTACGTGTTTTCTCTGCGCAACATTGTGGAGAAGCATATGGCTATAAGTCAGAGAGTTTTCTACAGTTTTGTGGATTTGGAAAAAGCATTTGACACAGTTATACGAAAGGAGCTTTGGGGCATTTTGCTAGAGTATAGTATTAATAGACTACTGCAAGCGGTGCAGTCCAACTACATGGACTCCAGAGCTTGTGTCCGGCTGGATGATGGAATGTCGTCGTCCTGGTTTAATGTAAATATCGGCGTTAAACATAACAGATGTCAAAGTATCGGTTGGCAATAGTGTGCTAGAACAAGTGGATGAATTTGTATATCTTGGATGTGGATTCATTCGGGATGGAAGGTACACCACTGATATAGAACAAAAAAAACATAGCATCACGCCTGTATAGAGAGAAGAGTAAATGCGGAAAATAGAGTGAACAGAGCATTGGGACAACTTCTCAGCAGCGACCACCTCAGCCAGAAGGCACGGGTTGCAATACACAATGCTGTGCTTGTCCCAACGTTACTATATGGAAGCGAGAGTTGGGTATGCAAAAGGAGTATGAGAGAAAATCAATGCGGTTGAAGTGCAATCTCTGTGAAGAATCTGTGGAGTGAGGCTGGCTGACCGCATTCGTAACGACGACGTAAGAGAGCGAGTAGGTAAGAGAGCGAGTAGGTATGAAAGAGAGTATTGGTGTAAAGATTCGAAAGGGAATACTCCGATGGTTCGGACATGTAGAAAGAATTCTGGACGAGCAACTGGTTAAGAAGATGTACAATACGAAAGTGGAAGGAGCGACTGGTTAAGGAGGGTACAGGGGGAGACCGAGACTCACCTATCTAGACCAAATCAGTCATGTATTGAAGGAAAGTGGAGTCAGGAGTCTCCGAAACCGACGAGCCTGTATGAAGAGAATTATGAATGTTAAGGAAGCGAGAGATGTATGCAAGAATAGAGCCTCTTGGCACTCTGTCCTCTCTGCCTACCCCGCAAGGGAAATGGCGTGATGATAAGTAAAAATATAAAAAACGAAAAAAGAACAATCATAGGTCAAAAAACATTAGATGCATTGTCTTTATTATATATCGAATTATGCTCAAATCGCTAGACGACTATTTGCCATGAATTTAATGCCCGAAAAAAAAGCAAATCGCATTTTATAAATAAATAAAAATGTTTTGGTTTCTAACAATAATTAATTACTCTATTCCTACCTACATATCCTTTTCGTCCTTCGACGTTTTTCCCTTTCGTACTCTGGACTCTGGGGCGAAAAAATTAATTTAAATTAAAAAAAATAAAAAAATAAAAAAAATAATTTAAATTTAAATTAATTTAAATTTGGGACTCTGGGGCGCGATATATATATATATATATATATATATATATATATATATATATATATATATATATATATGTGGATTAAGGTATATATATGTATAATTACCTTAATCCGGCACTGAATATACTTACGCTACTTGGTCTCAATTTTCTTAGGTACGACCTCAAAATCAAATCACGCCATCAAATGATATTAATTTTAATAGACAAATGTGATGAGAAGATGGGGTATTTCTAAAAATAGTACGGTAGATAAGTACGTTAAAATTTTGCGAGTTGTATTATCTCTAAACTCTCACCTAATTTTGCATTCGCAATATTAATCAGGATAATAAGTAATCGACATTAATGTATTAATCAATTAGTGATTTATTTACATAGTGGTAAAAATTATATCGCTATCTTCATTTAATTTTTACCACATTTAGGGCGAATTGTACGTAATAGCCACACTGAAGTGTAATAATATTGCTGTCTCATGAATGGCCACATAGATAATATACTAATATAAAATAAATGGCCACGCGATGGCTCCATGAGCTCCATCTATAGGTTCTTTATCTAAGGTAGGTAATAAAAGTGCTTGAATATATTTTTATACTGACATTGTGCGTTGCTATAAGGAACTAATACCAGGGGAACAAGGAGTTTTCATGCAAATAAATAGTAGTCGACTGACTATAACATTTTATTAATAACAGAAATTTTGGAAAGACTCTTACGTTACCATGAGCGCAGCCAATATAAAATAGTAAAGTTGTACGATTTAGCACATTTTGAGGTAATTACTCTTCTCTTTATCTCTTTCGCACAGAATCTTGACTATTGCTGTGTTACACAATCTGGTCTCGCAATGTAACGTCTTCTCATAGAACTGCGTGGACACTTGAACTCTTTCTCGTCACAAACACTGCCGGTATCTATTGTTGACAGACATATTGTTTGTAAAAACCAAAAATATCTTGGAACAAATATTTACGACTGTTGTACATGTGATAACTCGCCTATCCTTCGAGAAAATTCTGCCAGTCCTTTTCTATTTGCGGTTACAAAAAATAGTTCATTTGACACTGTTTGGAGCCAAGTCGATAGTTTTGGGTACCTGAAAATATATGACAAGGATAACAAGTCTAAATACTCAGTCTGATAAAATAGTATCTGGTTGAGTGACTCACTTCTCGTTGTCAACTGGTACAAGTAAATTTAGTGTGCTGACAGAAGAAGCAAATACGATATCACCGAGACTAATCCAGCTGCCACCGAACCAGCTGTATCCAGATAGCATGTTTTCCAAATCAGTATAAACACACTCGATGTCTATTACTTGTTGTGGCATAACGAAATTGCAGTTCTCGTACAAAACGGGGTACTAGAAAAAAACAGAAATTAGTCATTTTCCTTTTGTTGATAGCAGATAAAATCGAACCAATCAAAATTCCCAGCACCAATTTATTAATTTTAAAACATTTTTGATGTTCCGAACAGTCTTAATAAATTATAATTTAACTAGCTGCGTGGATTGTGGTGAAATTCGGGGATTACGAAGAAGTTCTCACTTCACTGCACTTCGCCATAGGGACCTGAACAGTTCCGGAATGCAGCGATGTGATGTAGTTCACAAAATTACGTTTACGGCGTTCGAACAAAAAAAAACGATAAGCTCTTCAGCTTTATTATTTAACTTTTTTCCAATACCTTTATTGTCCCACTACTGGACATGGGTTTTCACATTTGGCATTCAGGCTGCTATCTATAGGTACCACACTGGACTAGTACGGGTTGGCAGACTTCACAAGCCGTTGACAAAATCTCTCAGGCATTCAGGTATCCTCACGATGTTTTCTTTCACCGAACACTGATAATTTTTTTTTTATTGCTTGTGGCAGACGAGCCACGGTCCATCTGATGGTAAATGGTAACCGTCGCCCATGGACTCAACTATACCGAGAGTATTGTCAAGCCGCTGCTCACCAAATCATTTCACAGATGAAAAAAACATAGCATCACGCCTGTATTCCCCGAAGGGGTAGGTAGAGGTGTTTTACACACCCACGACTCGCCAGCTATGTTAAGTCCCACGTAATACGGGGCGAGCCTATTGACGTCTACCGGACACATTTCCAAACTCCGGGCTGTTACTGAGAATTTTTCATTTTAGGAGAAAACTTTGCCCGACCCGGGGATCGAACCCGAGACCTCATGATTAGCAGTCGCATACACTACCGCTACACCACCGAGCTGTGAAATGAAATATTAACGGCTATCTCCTGCTACAGCCAAAACGCAACGATGTGCTTCATGGCCGGTCACACGGGAGATGGTGGTACCAACCCGCTCGGGCCAGATACCAAGTGAGTACTCCCACTTGGTACCCAGCCCTACCACCAGTCATGCAATGGATGATAATTGCTTACTTCCCTTAGTCGCCTCATACGACACCCGTGGGAAAGAATGGGGTGGTGACACTTGTATTCTTAATCCGTCACCACATGTATAAATTGATTTGTGATGAAATATCTCGAAAAATAAGAGGTATGTGCCGTGACTTTGGGACTGGGGATGGAACTTTATACCATTGTGTTTGCGTTTGCAATCCTTGGTTTTACCACTAGACTACCGCTGTATTACTATTACGAATACCCATATAACTAACGAAATGAAGTGCTCCGATGGTTCGGATATGTGGAAAGAATGCCGAACGAGCGACTGGTTAAGAAGATATACAATGCGAAAGTGCAAGGATGTAGGTACAGGGGGAGACCGAGACTCTCCTACCTAGAACAAATCGGTCATGTATTGAAGGAGGGTGGAGTCGGGAGTCTGAAACCGGCGAGCGTGTATGATGTGATAAGAAACAAGTATCTTAAGTCCAAGCAAACCAAAACTTACGGCAGCAGCGCGATAGCGAGGATAGATTACTCCGTTGTTGTAATGTAAATGTTGATCTACTATTGATCGTCCTCCCGGATCTTTGGGCAGAAGCCGGCCAGAATCGCAGTAACGGGATGCCAAGTAGGTACAAATGGCATGGCTGGAATAAAACAAACACGATTAAAAATATGGTTGGCCCAATATCTGTATATTTATATCTATATATAGGTACGTGTAATAAGCCAGTAGAGTTGCACATTGCAAAATCAATAAATTTTTGTGAGAATGTTTGATTGTTAGTTTAGCATACATCTCTCGGACGGGCCTCGTGGCGTAGTCAATAGTATAACCGACTTCCGTTCACGAGGTCGTGGGTTCGATTCCCACTCAGGATAAATATTTGTGCAATGAACACAGATAATTGTACTGCCTCGGTGGTGTAGCGGTAGTGTATGCGACTGCTAATCGTGAGGTCTCGGGTTCGATCCCCTGGTCGGGCAAAGTTATTGAGCTTTTCCTAAAAAGAAAAATTCTTAGTAGCAGCCCGGAGTTTGGAAATGTGCCCGGTAGACGTCAATAGGCTCGCCTCCTATTACGTGGGACTTAAAACATAGCTGGCGAGTCGTGGGTGTGTAATACACCTCTGCCTACCCCTTCAGGGAATACAGATGTGATGCTATGTTGTTGTTGTTGTTTATATGTACCTATGTATTTACAAAAAAGAAATATTTATTATATCCGTAATCTGGTACCCATAGCACAAGCATTAAGCTTAGTTTGGGACCAGAGGACGTTGTGTGAAAATGTCCGTGAATATTTATTTATTTATCTCTGAAATCCGGGACGTTTTAAGGATTAATGCGCTCCTAACAGACTAGGGTTTATTTTAATATAGATTACGAACTGGATGAACTGATGTCAATACCTATAGTTTTGAAGGACTAGCCATAACTTAATTTAAAGTTTATATCAAAGAATAGAACTACTCGAACAAAACAGTGGCACCCCAAGGAGTTGTCATCTTTTTCAATCTTGTAAGATCATTCTGCCGTATGGGGCTGGCTTTAGAATTATCCCACCCCTCTCTACCCACGGGAGTCGTAAGATCAGACGAGGGAAGGGAATACGGGGGCGTGGGCAACAGCACTCCCTCGACTATTAACAACATCCACTGCGATCGCCAACCCGCATGCCAAGCGTAGTGATTACGGCATTATCCCCCATGACGGGACCGCTCGTTGTGGCGTTCTCTTGGGGAGGTCTATGTCCAGCAGTGGACGTTGAAAGGCTGATGGATGGATGGATGGAAGATCATTTGATCGTGATAATGCATAGTATTTTGGTGGTAGAGTAGAACCTTTCTTCTGGACGACTCGACCGGAAAGAATAAACGGCTGTCTCCTGCTACAACTAAAATACACCGATGTGCTTCATGGTCGGTCACACAGAAGATAGTGGTACCAACCCGCTCGGGCCCGATAGCAAGTGAGTACTCTCACTTGGTACCCAGCCCTACCACCGGTGATGCGTGCGCATACGGTGGTAATTGTGTACTTCCCTTAGTCGCCACACCCGTGGGAAAGAATGGGGTGGTGACACTTGTATTGTTAGTCCGACGGACCGAAGATAGGAAAGTCATATGTGACTTTCCTATCTTCGGTCCGTCTATCAGGGTATACATATCTATCGTCCCTAGCCGACGTCGCGCGAGAATGAACCGCGAATGGATTGTTTGCTTGCATTAGTGCCTCCTGGAAACGTTTGACGATTTAAGTGCCGGGATATTGCTCATGGGTGTTTTTGAATTTTTTTTACACTCAGAACAGCCATTTGTGAGTCACACAAAGAAATGTGCGGGGGTAGAACCCATAACACAGCCAACACAGGTATCCTTATTTGAACCACTCGGCTATCTGTGCAATTATATGCTAGTCATGGTTAGTATGCTACTAGTGTTGTTTCGTATGGTCAGTGAAGACAGAGGAGGCCCAAGGCCTCTTCATATTATTCTTGCTGTCCACCTCCTTATTCTTTCTATTATCCTTCCTTTTCATCTCCTATCCCTTTCCCTAGGGTTGGCAATATGTTACATACCTCTGGTGTTGCTATCTATTGGCTATAGTAACCGCTTACCAACAGATAGGCTGAATAATTATTTGTCACCTTCGTAGTATAACAAAATATCATGGCGTTTGAAAAGTCCTCTCAATGTGCCTTTGACGTACAGTAAATAATAAATAATACATAAATATTCACGGACATTTTCACACAACGTCCTCTGGTCCCCAACTAAGCTTAACGCTTGTGCTGTGGGTACCAGATTACGGATATAATACATATATTACTTTTTTTGTAAATACATACATATAGTAGATAGAAAACACCCCGACGCAGTACAAATATCTGTCTTCATCACACAAATAATTTCTTTATTTCTTTACTCTACATACCTTATGGCTATCTTACAGGTTAAATGAAAAACCCAATGCAATAGCCGGGTCATTTTACAAATTATAACTGAAAAAATAACTAAATTTAACTGTAACTACGTTTACAAATTACAACAAACATGTAATTTGCGAATTCACTGTAACAAGTGGCAAAAATGTCGACGGTTTCGTGTACTGTAATTTAATTGTCCTGAGTGAGAATCGAACACACGCCCTCGTGCACGGATGTCGGTTACACTACCGACCACGCCACGAGGCCCGTCACACTAAAAAATGCTTGTGCTGGATGGTTCTTGGGACTCATAGTAAGACAGAACGATGAAATAATTTATTAAATCAATAAAAATGTACATACCTGTCATTCAAAACCAGCTCCCTGTCTTTAAACACTGGAAGTGTCTGCAGTGGGTTCAACTGTTGGTTAATGAGATACCACTTTATTAAATTTTCAGTTATGTCTCCGGTACCCGATATAGTAGCGGGATAAAACGTAGAACAGTTTTAAGCAGTATCAAACAAAAACAGTTTGATGAAATCCGTACACAAGTTTTAACGCGATGTGCGAACAAATAAACAGACACGAAAAATATAAAAATAACTTCTTTTTGGTTCAGAGACACCTACCACGTAGCCCTTTTGTCAAATATCTTAAATGACTTAAATGACACAGTTCTGTAACAGCTTTATATTTCTTTTTTAAAGACAACAAACACTCTGTACTAAGGAGGAATAATCCTTGTATCGTAGGGGACTTTACAAACCTACAATTTCACGGACACAAAGTACACCCAGACTCATAACAACCTTTTGTGGATCACACAAAGTGTTGTTCTGTGTGGGAAACGAACCCACAACACTCGAACGGGAGAACGCTATCTAAGCCACTGCGCCATCTTTGCAGTCGATATAGTACAAATATTAAAATATAGGTAATAATTTCATAAAACTGTAACAGAATTGTGTTTGTTTGCTGTGACTGTACATAAACATTAATAAAAAATAATCCGTATTAGGCCTTTCAGGTTTTTTGGAACACGAAAACCATCTTTTTAGAATACTTGTATGTTTGGCTGTTTGTTTGTTCGTGCATCACAAGTAATCATGTTGTGAAAGCGTAACAACAAACTCACTTTCATATTATAATATTAGTAGGTAACGATGTGAATCCATAACTCATTTTGGACTAATGGATTGAAACATTTTGGCATAACGGAGTCCAACTTACAACAGCCATTTCGGGTGTTCTATGCTCGCCTTTATCTAAGTTTACGTCCACTTCGGTGATGCTGAGGTTCATGCAGTCGAGGGCCATCATGACTGCTCTACACCCTGGACTTCGATCCGCCTTCCATAGCGTACAATGTCTGCTCGGAACAAACACACGAGGTTATTATCATCCTTTTTTTTGATCTATATTTTGTAGCATTTGACATGCTTCGCCAGTTTTTAAAGTACAAATTATTTGTGAATAAGGAAAAAGAGATTTTTTGTACTAGCGGCAATCGAACCCGCGTCTTTTCCAATCCGAGGAAGTGCTCTAAGCCACTGAGCTATAGTACAGATCTTTCGATCATCCCAATCTCCTTATCACATTTGTCTTTACGACCAATATAATCCTTTTTTTCAACCGGTTACTATCCTACGAATAGACATCGATATTCTCTCGGAGTTTGAGTGAGGAGTCGCAGTCCACCACGCTAGCTCAATGTGGGTTGACAGACTTCACAAGTTGTCGAAAAAAGCTTTCAGAAATAGTGTGATGACTTGCATTCACGATGTTTTCCTTCACCAAGCAGTGATAATTTGTAAACAAACACACGTAATATCGAAAAATTTTGAAAAGTCAAAGGTGTGTGTTGCCGAGGTCTGGACCCCCCACTAGGGATGTATCTCTATACTCTATACCACTTGCAGTTGATTGTTGGACAGGACATCCTTTTTATTACAACCTATTTTTTAAATAACAACTATCCCGGATAAAGTCCATCTTTCACGTGGAGGGTTGCAAGGTACACCCAGACCCCGAACAATAATAATTGTGGGTCGCGCAAATAATTAGATATCATGTGCTGGAATCGAATCTACAACACATGTCATCTTGGTTGCAGCATTTTTTCTTGTCATTATAGTTATAAGAATTATATTAAACTAATAAATTGGAGAACAAAAAAAAAGTGGCTCATGAGTATCTTGCCGGGTTCTTCTCATGACAGGCTTTACTACGGAATGCAGCCGCTTGTGGCGATTGCATTCCCCACTTTGCTGTTGCGGATGCACTTGTCTCAGGCGCTCGTGTTAATTTATTAGTGACTTATTGATGATTTTAACTGCTATGTAATAGGCCTATGAAATAAAGATATTTTTCAATTTGAACTTATCGGGAGTTCAGTCCTAGCTATGACATTTGTTCGTTATTCGTGAATGCCGTATTATTTTTTAATAATATTATATTACTACTTCCATCCGACCTCTACTTAACAACTAGGTACTATGTAGAGGTCGGATGGTAGGTACTTAGGGGTGTCGTTTTTAGCCTTCAGGGTGTTTGTACAGCTGCTTTATGCCTGGTGGCGCTGGTCACATTATGTAATGAGGTGCTATTACAGTTACTATTATTTCATTACCACTCTAGGCTTGTTCCACTGTTATCTTTTTTTTTTCTTGTGGCCACACAAAGCTATAAGCTATATATAAGGCTAAAACGTATTATAGTCATTGATTATCGTTTGACCTTCGCAAATTAGAGTACCAGTGGCGGCTATGGAATGCTGATCTACCATGTAGCGCAACTTAGGGCCCGATCACCGCGGAGCTTTGGGCATTTGCCCAGAATGCCCAGCCAAAAACTTGGGTTTGATCGTAATAATTCTTCCCATTAAATTATACGTAAAAGTCTATGATGTTACGTACGTAAAAACTTACTTTAGGCTTTTTGTGGCAATTCCTTTGCTTGCAGAGGCACCCATTTGCTTGAGGCGCGTATATTTACAGTTATTTATTCGAAACTATTAATTTACGTATCATATCAATTATTATCGCAAATGTTATTTGCATGAATTTTTTTAAAGCATTTTTGATTTATTTGAGCCTTGTTGGCCTGACAGTTTGTCTTGTTTGATTTATTTTTCTTTCTTTTTATCTAAAACTGTCTTTGGTAGAAAAGAAGTTTATTTATGATAGTCTAGAACAGGGGTGGCCAACTTGTTTAGACTCAAGATCTACTTTTTACTTACGAAACCCTGTGCGATCTACCACCAATTACACTTATTGAAATTTTATATAAAATAGTACAGTTCAGAATACATTCGAGTATATTTAGTATTTTGACACATTTACGCAGTCAGTTCATATTTTTTGTCTTGCCGCGATCGACTGGACTAATAGCCACGGTCGACTAGTAGATCGCGATCGACCGGTTGGCTACCCCTGGTCTAGAACATGAGCATAGGTACGTATTTTTCCTGCAAAGGTCAACAATGTCATACAATTTAATTAGACTAGTAGACACTTATAATTCATTCAATTATTAGATTATATACTAATCTTTGACCGCGGATCCGCCGCTGTCAATATGTAGTTTTTAGGTTCCTGGTATAGTAGCGAGATAAAATGTACCTACCAGTTTTTAAGTCTAATCAAAACGCGAAGTACGCGAATAATAATTGTAAAAAATATCTATTTATTTGATTCACATTCATGAGTAAATATTTACACTATGACAGTTATTTGGAGACAATATTATCGACAAATAAATGTTATTCCTTTGTGCTTTTAAATTCATGAATTTAGATGCTGAAACGAGAGAGCACTATGCATTATGGAACAGGTAACAGGAATACTAAATTTGATCACAGCGTGGCGTCATATCGCATTTAGTTACAGTATTATATTCCACAGTAAACGTTAGTTCACGTTTCTCATTGGAAAGTACATGTTTGAGGTTTAAAAAGTAGTCTTAAAAATATGTTTTCGGTTCGTTGTGCGCTTGCTCAAGCTGTCAATGTTTTTAAGCCTTGTTATGGTGGACAAATAAGGTAAGTAATAATAAGTTTCTCCTTTAAATTAGATAATAATATCTTAATCACGCTAGAAATTAAAGAAAAATAAAAGTAATAAGAACTATTCCATCACCGAGGCCATTCATAAATGCAAAACGCTAAATTCTGTTTTTTTTTTACAACCTTTGTTAAGGCGGGAAAAAATGTACCACACATCCGTGCGGTGAGGTAAATTTTTTTCCTTCGTTCGGGACAGGGTAGTGTAGGGCCCTCATCCACGAAAGAAACCCGCCGTGTGCCGTCACTCCGCCTTACTTCAGTGGTTTATTTTAACCCCGCTTTTTTTTTGTTAAAGCGGGGAAAAATGTAACTAACCGCACACCCCGTCGTTCAGGGCAACGAACAAGGTAGCGTGGGGCCCTCACCCACTTAAGTAAATAAACCCGCCGTGTACTGTCTCTCTGTCTATATTGGCGGGCCACTGGAACTATGTTACATTAAGTACCTCAGTGGTTTTATTTTACCCCCCTAACATCACACTTCGGTACAGTTTCTGTGACCCAAAGTACATACCTAATGTATATCACAAAGTTTAAACCTCTCGATTTTTACTCTGTATAAGATTTACTGCGATAAAATTAAGTAAGCCGAACGTTACGTTAGGTACCTTAGACTGGCTTAAAGCCGCCTATCCCATTATCACATGTCATATTGTCATAGCGAGCGATAGTCCTTACCGCCCATTGTGTGGAAACTACCTTAATCACACTACAAGTAGGTAGGTACCACTTTAGGTACCACTTTATACCACTGAAGTAATGTAACATAATTCCAGTGGCCCGCCAATACAGACGGAGAGATGACACACGGTAAGTTTATTTAGTGGGTGAGGGCCCCACACTAGCCTGTTCGTTACCCCGAAGCTATAATAATTTAATGAAAAAGAAAAAAAACAGAAAAGTTATATGAGGAACCTACAAAACAATAAACGAGCCAACTGTAAGCCTTGCCTTAACAGGATAGCATTTAAATAGAAATATATATACTTTTTATAGGGGCCTGGCTGGCAGCAAGCCTATTTTATACGGCGACGAGGCATCACCACCTGTACGGTTTGCTCTGATGACGGCATCCAACCTCAACATCGACTTGGAATTCTATAAGATTGATCTATTTAAAGCAGAAAATAAAACTGAATTTTATAAAAAGGTAATACCTAACTATGCTTTACGCTATTCTTGGTATCCAAACTGTTCAATGAAGCTGCAGTGACAGCAATGCATTACTAATCGGTTTGGTCTTAATTATTTATTTACACTTTATTGTACACCTGTTTATATAATAAATAGGTACAAAGCGAGAGAAAAAAAATGTTAACACATAAGTGGTACATTGGGCGGCCATAATACTAAAAGTAATTTCTTCCAGGCAACCTTTGGATGGACATAACTTCTAATAGACGATGGTAGTTGTAGTAGATGTTGCTACCTAGATAGAAAAGAAAAAAAAATACAATAAAAATAATACATACACTTACATGCAAATACATAAACCTCTGCACATATAAACTACACCACTTTAGATATTTTTATATATATTTTTAGCATTTGACATGCTTAGCACTATACATTAAACACAAAGTGAAAAATGTGAAATCGAAAATAACAGCCAGGAGCAGGATCCGAACCTGCATCTCTTGGATACCTTCCAGATGCTTTGCCAATTCAGCCATCGTGACAATTAATAATTATAGGGTTTGCGTCATTATTAGGTAAAATCTTAATTGTAAAATTAAGTTTACCTGGTCGGTATAATGTATGAAAATACTTCCGACAGATGGCGTAGGTGTCACCCAAAGACGTTAAGTATGAATGTATTATTGAAATTATGTCAGGAGCAATTGTCACGATGGCTGAATTGGCAAAGCATCTGGACGGTATCCAGGAGATGCAGGTTCGGATCCTGCTCGTGACTGTTATTTTCGATTTCACATTTTTCACTTTGTGTTTAACTACACTTACTGCCAGCCTTCTGGGCACGTTACCCAATAATGGTGACACGAAGGAATTCTTCGATGCCTAGAATTAGTTAATTTGTAAATATTATTTATTGTACATATTGTTTCATAAATATTAAGTTTGCTTTATAATAGTTAGGATAGATGCATAAATGAATTAAAAAAAAAACTACACCTATATACATACATATAATTATTGCACAAACAATACATAAATAATACTTGATACGATCTTGATCGGTCTTCCCGATCGGACTTGCTAAAAACTAAAATATACAGCGGGGTATTTTTTGTCACTAGCGCAGGGCAACAGAGCACTACCTTGCGGAAGTCACTGTAATTCCTCTGATTATTGTTTTGCGAATCCTCTAATTATGCTACCTGCATATGCTACATGATTATGAAGGGTTGACTAACTTCACAAAGGGTCGAGAAAGTTACAATTAGAGTATTTTTTTTTTCAGATAAATCCTCTTCAGAAAGTCCCAGCACTGTCAGTAGATGGCGTAACTCTTTGCGACAGTCATGCGATTGCATTACATTTATGTGACATGAGAAAAAACAACGAATTGTACCCCGATGATATGTTTCTTAGATCAAAGATAAATGAAATGCTGTATTTTCATTCCGGAGCTTTGTTTCCGATTGATAGTGATGTATTCGTAAGTATTTTTTTTATAATTCTTAGTATTTTTGTCGGTGTAGTGAATGACTAAAAATATGTAGGTATTCATCATATATCTACCCACGGGTGATTTTGGAGTTATAATAAGCAGAAAGGTGATAAAACCTTCATGTTAATACTAGCAAAAACAGGCCATCTCGAAGGGAAAGTACCTATCAGAATATCAGCGTAACTGTAAGTAGGTATTCCAACAGCTGTGTTTCGTTGGGTGAGTAAGAATGAGGACCAAACTCTCTCCATATCCTGTCTCTGCTTTATCCTCATCGCCTGTCATAAAGGTAGTGGTTAAATTCTCTTTGTCCTTTTCCTTAGAGTTGGCAACAAGCGTATGATGTTTCTGGTGTTGCAAACCTATACATAATACATGGTCCCTTTGCCTACTTAGACTGTTTGTGTTAGTAAGCAAATTTTCGTCACTAAAATTCCGTGGATCACCTAGCAAAGTAAAACAGTAAAAATTTATCTACTTATGTTACAGACAAACTTTTTTGCTGGCAAGGGAATGGCGGGCGATTTGAATACAAGTAAATGGTATTCAGCACTGGACTATTTGGAACTTAAATTGGACAAACACAGATTCTTAGCTGATGACAAGGTACCTATCTTTAATGATTACGCAATTTTACTATAAAACGAAGAATTTTAAATGTAAATCAATTAATTACAGTAAGTAGCTTTATAATTTAAAACCAGTAAATACGAACTTTATTTTTATACAAGATTATTTATGGATTGCTTAAGTATTTGTCATGTCGACTCCATCTGAGTCTCATATCTCACAATCGACATCGTATCGTGATCACTGTGTTTGGTTGAGAGATCACCGTGATTGGCCAACGGATTATTGCGACATCACGCGTCGGTTTCTCTACCAATCACAAGCGAGACGATATTTCGTCTAACCCCCATAAATAGAATTCACATTCATCTCACGAGATGCAGTATCAAAAAATACCACTAGTCCTCAATATGTATTTATGTTGATATTACCCAATTTATTTGTTGGTGATGGGGTGCCAAGTGGGAGTTTTCACTTGTTATCGGCCACCATCTGTCGTGTGACCGATGAATAGGAAGTAATCTTAGTACTTATTGTTGAGTCCATGGGCGGCAGTTACCACTTACCACCAGATAGGCAGAGGGTCATGTTTAAGCAATAAAATTATACTAGTTGATCCGTGCGGAATTCCGCAGTTCGATATTTATCGAATCCGATTGGATATCATGGACCTTTGATTCGATATTTATCGAAAAATCAATGCATACATTAAAAGACCTCCTTTTAGATGATTTTAAATCTCAAAGATAAGAGGTACTTTTTAGACTGTAAGTCTTTTTCAT
Source organism: Leucoma salicis (assembly GCA_948253155.1). NCBI lineage: Eukaryota > Metazoa > Arthropoda > Insecta > Lepidoptera > Erebidae > Leucoma > Leucoma salicis. The sequence continues at coordinate 22,871,749 of OX411820.1, read as the reverse complement.
CATTAGTCGGCACGATAAGCTTTATATGAGGGGTACCCCATCATGGAATTTGATAAAGGAATAAGGAAGATCTCGCGGACCGATAAAAAAATAGACTAGAGAAAATAATACATAAAATATATTAACCGAAAGAACATCTTGGGGATATTTGTTGGTTCCCTATCTGGTTGGTCTGAGAGATGGTTGAGAGATTTTCTCGAAAACTTTAATGGCCCAGCCATTGGGCCAACGTGGTGAACTATGCCTGAATCCCTCTTGTTCTGTTAAGAGACCGGTGCATAGCAGAAAGAGGTTTGTGTTATGTAGGTACCTAGTGTGTTTTTATATAATACCACAGGAACCTAATATTTTTCCGGGATAAAACTATCCTATGTATTAAACAAGGTAATAAACTATGTGTGTAATTATTTAGATATTTTTATATATATTTTTAGCATTTGACATGCTTAACACTATACATTAAACACGTAGTGAAAAATGTGAAATCGAAAATAACAGTCACGAGCAGGATTTGAACCTGCATCTCCTGGATACCGTCCAGATGCTTTGCCAATTCAGCCATGGTGACAATTGCTCCTGACTGCTAATTTCGATAACACAGTCATACTTAACGTCTTTGGGTGACGTTGTGCCATCTGTCGGCAGTATTTTTATACATTATACCGACCAGGTAAACTTAATTTTACAATTAAGATTTTACCTAATAATGACGCAAACCCTATAATTATTTAGATATTTTTATATATATTTTTAGCATTTGACATGCTTAGCACTATACATTAAACACAATTAGCAGTCAGGAGCAATTGTCACGATGGCTGAATTGGCAAAGCATCTGGACGGTATCCAGGAGATGTAGGTTCAAATCCTGCTCGTGACTGTTATTTGCGATTTCACATTTTCCACTTTGTGTGTAACTATGTGTGTGCCAAATACCACCTAAAGCTGTTCCGTATTTTTTTGTCATAAATATAAATATCCAAACAACTAAACATTCAAACATACAAACGTTCTCATTAATACTTATAATATTAACAGGATGAGGATTACCGATTTATCACTGAATTTTATAATAAGATGGCGTCGCGATCTTATACCTACTATAGTTATTTTTATTGATCGGTTTTGAATTCCACAGAACAAACAAAGTGGGCAAAAGCCAAGATATAATGTTTAGAGTATTTAATATTATTTTTATTACTCTTGCAGATGCGTCTCTGCGATGTTTGTTGTGGAGCAACTATAAGTTCTTTGGAAATACTAATTCCTCTTTCGAAGCGACACGAGAAAGTAAGCTGTTGGTTGAAGTATTTGAAACTGCAATCATGTTTCAACATTAACAGCCGAGGATTAGATCGCTTAGAATCTTTTGTAAATGAAGTAAAACTGCAATGTCCCCCCTAAATAAAGATAGTATACAAAACTCATTAAATTACCCAATACCTAAACTAAATGTTGAGTTTTAATTTATATTCTCGCCTAGTTTTTCTAAAAATTAATTACCAACTTAAAAATAATGAATAGAGATACATGATACATATTTAGATGATAAATGAGATGAATAGAGATATGTAAGGGTAAATGTAGTCTACATTTAATTGTAGAACAAGGTAACCCTGTAACCCTCTTATAAGATGTCTATTGTTATATCTACTCTGTTATACTGCTGATACGGTTTTTAGGAGGAAGACCACTAGTATTTTTCTACGGCTGCTTGTATGTTAAAGAACAGGACGAGTTGGAAAAAAATGGACTTTTTATGTTAGTTTTCCCAGACTACTAAGAGATACTAAGTATAAATGGGTATATAGCTTCAGATCCGTGATATTTATGAAATCAAATATATTATGGGCTTATAAATTATTTATGGGCTTGGCACCGACGAAACACATCAATAGGCAGTGGCGTAACTATACCACCTGGGGCCCGTGGCAAATTCATTGGACGGGGCCCTCGCCGTAAATGTCGTCACTTTGTAATATTTAATTTTAATAAATCACTTAATTACTTACCCAACAGTATTACCTACTAATATTGTATGCATTTTAGTTAAATATCTAATAAATTTATTTTTTTAAAAACATAGGTATGGCATAATTAAAATGAAATAATAAATTAATATTAACAACATATTTATTTAGATATTTTTAAATATATTTTTAGCATTCGACATACTTAGCACTATACATTAATCCATCCATTCATCAGCCGTTCAACGTCCACTGCTGGGCATAGGCCTCCCCAAGAGAACGCCACAACGAGCGGTCCCGTCATGGGGCATAATGCCGTAATCGCCACGCTTGGCAGGCGGGTTGGCGATCGCAGTGGATGTTTTTAATACTCGAGGGAGTGCTACTGCCCACTCCCCCGGCATTTCCTCAGTCGGCTCTTACGACTCCCGTGGGTAGAGAGAGGTGGGACAATTCTAAACCGGCCCCATACGGCCCAACATATAACACAATGTGAATCCATCCATCCATCCATCAGCCTTCCAACGACGTCCACTGCTGGACATAGGCCTCCCCAAGAGAACGCCACAACGAGCGGTCCCGTCATGGTGGATAATGCCGTAATCGCCACGCTTGGCAGGCGGGTTGGCGATCGCAGTGGATGTTGTTAATACTCGAGGGAGTGCTGCTGCCCACTCCCTCGGTATTCCCTCAGTCGGCTCTTACAACTCCCGTGGGTAGAGAGGGGTGGAACAATTCTAAAGTCGGCCCCACACGGCCAGACAAAGTGAATACCATACATTAAATACAAAGTGAAAAATGTGAAATCGAAAATAACAGTCACGAGCAGGATTTGAACCTGCATCTCCTGGATACCGTCCAGATGCTTTGCCAATTCAGCCATCGTGACAATTGCTCCTGACATAATTTCGATAACACATTCATACTTAACGTCTTTGGGTGACGCCTGTGCCATCTGTCGGAAGTATTTTCATACATTATACCGACCAGGTAAACTTAATTTTACAAAATGTATGATGATGCAGGTTCAAATCCTGCTCGTGACTGTTATTTTCGATTTCAGATTTTTCTCTTTGTGTTTAATGTATAAGCTAAGCATGTCAAATGCTAAAAATATATATAAAAATATCTAAATATTTATAGGGTTTGCGTCATTATTAGGTAAAAATCTTAATTGTAAATCTGAACTCCCACATTAATGTCATTTAACCTTTGGAGACTATATAGATCCAGATAGAATTATGATAAACAGCCTAGCTGGTAGAACGCACTCCTCTTGAACGCCGATATTTACATTAAACCAGGGTGACATTCCATCATCTACCCGCACACAAGTTTGGCAGTCCATGTAATTGGACTGCACCGCTCGCAGCAGTCTATCGTTAATACCATACTCCGGTAAAATGCCCCAAAGTTCCTATTGTACCACCGTGTCAATTGCTTTCAACAAATCCATATACATTTTTCATCATATAGGTAAAATTTTTTAGCTGTTGGCTCCCCCTGGGCTGGCAGTCATCTTCTATGCGGATGACACGCTGGTCGCGGCCCAGGGTGGACACTTCGAGGAAGCGGCGTTCCTGGCCATCTTAGGGACCTCGGAGGTGGTCAGGCGGATCGGGGCGCTAGGACTTATGGTGGTCCTGGATAAGTCGGAGGCTCTACTTTTCCATGAGTCCCAACGTCGGTGTGTATCGGTGGACGGGATCCAAATTGGGGTGCAGATCAAATATCTGGGCCTGGTGCTGGATACCTGCGCCAACTGTCCCCAAGGCTCGTCGGCGCGCCCTTTCACGGCTCATACCATATGGGCGGACCCAACAATGCGTGCTGACGGCTTTACGCGGGGGTGGTCCAGTAGGCGGGGTCCTTTGATGCCCTGAACAGGGTTATTCTGTGGAGACTGCAGAGAGTCGTCGCGTACTGGGTCATACGCGGATACCGCACGATGTCAACCGAGGCTGCCTGCGCGTTGGCTGACACCCCCCGTGGGACTTGCAGCCAGAGGTGCTCGCTGAGGTATATTGGCGGGCGTCGCAAGAAAGGCCGAGGGGCGGTCGTACCCTACCCAGCGAGGTGGCCAGGTGGCAGGGCTACGCCCGGCGAGCTGCCATGGTCAGCTGGGGCTCCAGCCTGTGCTGGAGGAGAGGACAGGGCCACAACACGGAGTCCTTACCTTGAATGCTTCGGCAGATATCTGCACATAGTCGCAAGGAGGGAAACGACTACGGGCTGTCACCACTGCAGCAAGGCCTCCCGCGAAGGTGCGATGTTCCATGAGCGGATGCGTTGCTCGGTAGAGGATACTCGACTCGAGCTGAGTGCCAAAAGGCTCTATTCTTGCATACATCACTCGCTTCCTCAACATTTATAATTCTTTTCATACACTCCCGCCGGTTTCCGACACTCTTGACTCCACCTTCCTTCAATACATGACCGATTTGGTCTAGGTAGGTGAGTCTCGGTCTCCCCCTGTACCTACATCCTTCCACTTTCGCATTGTATACCTTCTTAACCAGTCGCACGTCCGACATTCTTTTATATGTCTGAACCATCGGAACATTCTCTTTCGCATCTTTACACCAATACTCTTTCATACCTACTCGCTCTCTTACGTTGTCGTTACGAATGCGGTCAGTCAGCTTCACTCCAAAGATTCTCCGCAGAGATCGCATTATGACCGCATTGATTTCGCTCTCGCTTCCATATAATAAAGCTGGGACAAGCACTGCGTTGTGCACACATTATATTTCTGAAATAGAAAAAGATGAAGTACCCACGTCTTTTGGAATATCGCTCAAAACACTCTAGCTTGTAACGTACGTCTTTTGGAATATCGGTCAAAACACTCTAGGACTGAGCTATCGCAGAAGTCACTGGAAACAAAAATTTTTATATCACATAATTTCTCGCCGTTCTGGGTGACGACTGACGACCATGCCATCTGTGTCATGTGCACAGAACAATACTACTCCTACCCGAGGTCATGTGTGAAATAAATGAAAATGATTAAGTTCAACGGCTCTATGGTCAAAGACAAAATCTCGGTTCTGTGGCAGTCAGCCGTAATATGTCAAAGATTCTTTAGTCTATGACTGCTTATTGATTGGTCGACGAAGGAGATGTAAAAAATGGCTGCTTTGCCGTCTCCTACCCAGGTAGAAATATATGGAATTGAAATAGTTCTTCGGCTGTTATTTCATAAAATAGAAGTTTTTCCTAAACTAGATTAATGTGTACGCGATTTGTGTTGTGTGAATTTCACAGAGAGTTTTAAAGCATTAAATTATTTAACGTCAAAATTTAGTGTACCATGTATTGATAAATTCTGTTAAAATTAATTCCAAATTTCAACTAATTTAACGTTTAGTTGATAATTAGTCCACTTAATTTTACAGTGCAAGGTGTTTGATTGGTGTTCATTTGTTATAATCGATACTTACTTGATCTGTGATCGCGTAATTGTAGCATTTTAGTGACGATCATCGATACTGTGACGGGAGTAGAAATGTCACACCCATTATCGGTCAAAATACTTCTATAAAATATAGTTTTTCAGTGAGTTTTACGTTCTAAAAATGAGGTATGAACACTTGCAGGTGGCAGGGACCCACAGTGCTATATACGAAGCATACTATCACCAGGTAAGCACCTAACACCTAAGTTTTTTTAATTTGGAATATCCTAAAAACTAAAAGATTCTCCTGAGTTAAAGCTTGTTTATTTTAACGTTATCCGCATTTTATAGTGTAAGTCAGAAACAAATGGATGTATCGATTTACTAAGCTAAGCTAATAGGTAAATCAATATGTTTTCCTAGTTTATTGAATTATAAGTACATCTTTTGATTTATTATTTATGTGTTCTTGCTATTATAAACGTGGTTAATATTATCATTATCGATATTTTGTTTCAACTAAGCATGGTAGCCACCAGTTACAGTCTATTCGTAAGATCAAGGTAGTAGAGAACGAGTGTTTAAGAATTATGATTGATTCATACTTGACAACCTTTTTGCTGGTCTGTAAAGGAAACTAATATGAATAAATCAGTATGGCAAAGAGAATTTTCTCCATGGCTTATGAAGCCCGCCAATATTGGGGGCAAGGGATACCTAGATGCTCCAGGGTAGCAAAATGTTATGGTCGATGTAGCTCCTACGTTCAAAGGTTTTTTCCATTGAATATAAACCAATTGCATCCTCTTCCATGCCTTTTTTTTTATGTTAAGGAGGGTAAAAATGTTCCTAACCACACACCCCGTTGTTTGGGGCAACGAACAGAATACACTAAATAAACCCGCCGTGTGCCGTCTCTCCGCCTTTGTTGGCGGGCCACACAGCAATTGCAGCCTCTTCCATGCCTAATGCATTGCATACGAAGGTCGTCTTTTAGGTGTATGACTCTGATGCTTCGACCTGTTATTTACAATAAAATTACAGTCTGGCAGAAGTAGGTTGAACTGTATAACGACAACTAACGGCAGGTCTGGTCTAACGACAGTATAAGGTGATGCTGGGTCTCCCAGATTGGTATACTTCTAAAGATATTACTAAACGTGCATGTCTGAAAAATTTTATATGGTTTGTCAGTTTCTTGATCTATGATCGTTCATCTTTGCAGGTGGACCCTAATGGTGCAGGGACAATCCAGGCACTGGATGCAGCGAGATTCCTCAAGAAGTCTCGGCTTAGCGATGTGGTGCTCAGCAAGATATGGGACCTCTCGGACCCCACCGGCAAAGGGTATCTTGATAAGGTGAGTGTCTTGCTATAAAATGTATTCTTCTTATTTAAGCCTATAGTCTGATTCAGTCATATTCAGATTTAGGAACTATATTCTCTAGAAATATATTACTCCACTGCAGATCATGAAGTCTCGGGTTCAAATCCCCGGTTCCGGCTAAATAAAATATTTTGCCTGAAGAAAAACAGAGTTAGATAACTGGTGGGGTTTCACCCCATGACTTTTTGTATTGTATTGTAAACGCGGGCCATTTTTTCCGCAACCCAACGTCGTAAGTGCTCCTATTTTGCGTGACGGGTTGCTGGCACTACTCTTGCCAACCCAGCATCACCAGAAAGCCTAGCAGACCCTTGACGTTGCCGATGACTTCTGGGAGCGACCTCGGAGAGCCGAGGTATAGTGCCCGGTATTCTGCCACCCCCGGACATTCAAGGATGACGTGGGCGGCCGTTTCGTCTGCCTCCATGCAAGCTCTGCAAAGAGGGCTGTTTGTAACACCTAGAGTAAATAAGTGTTTATTCCATAAAGCATGTTCAGTAATGGCTCCCATTAGGAGCCGGAGCTGAGGCCTCTTCAAACGCCGTAGCTTTAGTGACAATCCGGGGTAGATTGTCGGAAGGGCCTCTCTGGCTTGCCTGCATGTACCTAAGTTAGACCAATATTCTTGGTGTTCTACCTTGGTGTTTTGTCGTAGTGTGTTTCGGATCCAAACGAACGGCAGGGGTAGAATGGGCTCTGGTCCTTCCACTATCATCTCCGAACCCCCCCTTGCCAATTCATCGGCAGCGTCATTACCGCGTGAGTTGCTGTGTCCTTTGATCCACTGTAGGGTTATATCGTTGTCGATACCTACCTGTGACAGGGCTCAATGACACTCGTATATAAGACCCGAGGTTACAGTGTACCTTTGAAGGGCCTGTAGGACTGATCGGCTGTCAGAGAGTATACGGATTTGGTGGTTCTTTACCTTTCTAGAGTCGATTGCATACGCTGCCATTAAGATGCCCAGACATTCTGCCTTTAAGACCGTGTTATGAGCTCATAATGGTGTAGATATCTGTATGTTCAGGTCCTCGGAGAATACACCCGCACCAGTACCTGACCTTGTTTTAGATCCATCTGTGAAGATTTTCATCTCTCGTGGGTTAAGACCTTCACCCGGTTGTTCTTGCAGTTGTATCTTGTACTTTTTGTCAAATACGAATTGCTTGGGTATCCTGTCGGTCACCGCTGCCATGAGCGGCTCCTTACCTGTTACCTCACTGAGGATCTTGGTATGCGGTACCCTTGCTAGTCTCCAGGGACTCAGGTTTTTAAACCGTACCGCTGTAGCTGCTGCTTCTTGTTTTATGAACAGATGCAGTGACGGCAGGCCAAGAATAGCTTCCAGGGCAGCAGTTGGAGTTGTCCTCATGCATCCCGTGGCCGCCATACAGGCCAATCTCTGGAGTCGTTGTAGTTTAGCTACGACAGTGGATAACTCGGTCCGTGGCCACCACACCACCGCACCGTAGCTAATCATTGGTCGGATTACTACCTGGTATAGCCATAGAACGATTTTACGGTCTAGGCCCCACCTTTTACCTATCATTCTGCGGCATTGCCAGAATGCGACCGTAGCTTTATCTATTTTACTATTTAAATGATTACTCCAGTTTAACTTACAGTCAAGAATTACGCCTAGGTACTTAACCTGTGTTGATAACTGGAGTTCTGTTTTGAAAAATTTGGGCAGTCGGTAGTTGCCCAGGTTGCGTTTGTTAGTGAACATCACCATTTCCGTTTTTTTTGGATTGACTGTTAGTTCGTTGATAGTACACCACCGTTCCACGATGACCAGCGCAGAGCGTGTAACGTCGCATACTGTACTTGTACTGTTGCCGCATGTTAGTATAACCAGATCGTCGGCATAACCGACCGTATAATAGTGATTGTTGTTTAGTGTAGCAATCAGATCATTTACTACTAAATTCCACAGTAGCGGTGAGGGCATCCTTTGGCCACCAGTGCCTTGTGTGTTCCGCCTGTGCTAAGCTTAACGATCCTTTTGCTTAACATATTATTTTTCCATTGGATCATAACTGCATTTGCTCCATGTCTTTCGAGTGCTGCAGTTATGCTAGTAAATTTGGTCTTGTTAAAGGCCCCCTCGATGTCTATGAAGGTACCTAGATATAGACTTGCTTGAAATCGCTTCTTCAATTTTGCATACCACTGCATGAAGTGCCGATTTTGTAGATTTACCTTGACAGTAGGCGTGTTGATGTGGGTGCAGGGGGGCGCCCCCGAACCTCCCTCAGGTTCCTATCGCACAACCTCTCCAGTGTTTTCAACAGAAAAAAGGTCAAGCTAATAGGTCTGTAGGGTTTGGGGTCCGAGTAATCGCTCTTACCTGGCTTGGGTATGAAGATCACCTTGACTTCTCTCCAACTTTTCGGCACGTACCTATGAGCAAGACAGGCGGCCAGAATTGTGGTGAGTATTTGAATGAGTTCCTCACCGCCCCACTTACACAAGGCAGGGAAAATCCCATCGAGGCCTGGTGATTTGTATGAATTAAAGCTGTTAATGGCCCACCGTACTTTTTGTGGGCTAACTACATCAAGTGTTTGGTGCCGTTCTGCTTCAGATGGGATGATCTCCTCATCTGTCCAGCGCACTGACTGCAACATCTCGCAGTCGGGGAAGTGCGTCTGTACCATGTATTCCGCTTTCCCCCCACCCTATGACTTAGAAATTAAGTGAAGTGGTAGGTCCTGCGCATGTTGTTTCTCTGTTTGTGTAGAAATGTCGGCTATAGGAGTGTGAGAGCGAGTGACCCAAGTGCATTTATGTGTTTGCACTATCACATCTCCTGTGCTGTCAGTAGGGATGGAAGGTAACCACTGATATAATGAGACAGAAGAGTAAACGCTGGAAATAGAGTGAATGGAGCATTGGGACAACTTCTCAGCAGCCACCATCTCGGCCAGAAGGCATGTCATACACAACGCAGTGTTTGTCGCAGTTGAACGCAGTTGTAAAATCAATGCGTTCGAAATGCAATCTCTGCGGCAAATCTGTGGAGTTACGCTGACTGACCGCATTCACAATGGCGACGTAAAAGAGCGAGTAGGTATAAAAGAGAATATTGGTGTGAAGGTGTGAAAGGGAATGCTCCGATGGTTTGGACATGTGGAAAGAATTCCCTACAAGCAAAGAAAAGCATAAGAATATATACAATGTGAAAGTGGAAGGACTATATCCTTCCACTTTTGCATTGTATATCTTCTTATGCTTTCCTGTACTGAGGGAGACCGAGACTCACCTACCTAGACCAAATCGGTCATGTATTAAAGGAAAGGAAGGTGGAGTTAGGAGTCACGCAGGACCAGACTGAACAGCTAGACTAATTTAGACAGGATTTCACGATTATTAGAAGCTATTGCTCATGTTATTAGAAGTAGCTATTTTTATTTTGGAAAAATAATTAGTTTTAAATCTTAACGTTGTCAGTTCTTAAAGAGACTATTGTTGATATTTCCATGGTGTCCTGCTGTAATACTTTTTCCTGTATTAGCGGAAAAAAATATATAACCAGCTCAATATGGGAAAATTTAAAGATTCAATTTGAAAAGACATTGTATCTACTTCAGAGGTCAGGTAAATGTAAGGGATGTTTAAGCAAGTACGTTTAATATTTGATAAGAAACAAATATACAATAAGATGCATCACTATGATAATAGCCACTTGTGTTATCTTAGGTGTTATCTATAGTGTGATAATATTGTCACCCTTTGAGCAATGCTACATACTGAGATATAAATTGAATGCTTTAATTTAGGAGTTACATTTATGATTATTTATCCTTCATTGAAGAACAAATTATTTGTGAAAGTGAAAAAGAGAGCTTTACTGCGAGCAGGATACGAATCTGCGTTCTACCCAATCCAGGGAAGTGCTCTGGACCGCTAAGTTATCGCAGTCACACAACGGTGACTCCAAATCTCCACTTCAAATTTGTTTTAGATGTCTTTAAGATCCTCCTCCCAGTAAAGTTATCTTTTTCCACTTTCACAAATAATTTGTTCTTTGAAGTAGCTGATAAGCTGAATATGTCAAGTGCTAAATACAGATCAAAATACTTTGGAAAATCCAAAAGTTTTTCACAATATAATTGATTATTTTATAATTATTTGATAAGTAACTAATAATGTAGTGGTCTTACTAAGTAGTTTTCAATAAATCACATAGATAGCGCTAATTTCAAAAAGGACTGTGTTTTTACGCCATCTAGCGCTAATTTTAAGAAGTACTTCTATATTGGTCTATAGAAATAGTTCTCACGAAATAAGGAGGCGCTGATTTTAGTGTCGAATCGAGCGTAAATATTCACTATTTGTTTGTTTATTTAATAACAATTAAACCACATCGAATTAGACCGTGAAAAGTGATAGGGCTTTATTCGTAGTTATACTGAATTGTAAAAGAAAAAAAGAAAACTCGATTAGTAAAGTATTTCGGTTGTTATCGTGTTAATATACATTACCTACAACAAACGGACGTCCAAGACAGAACTTTTTTAAACAGTTTTATAACTAGTTTAAATAACAAAAATGGCATTAAAAATATCATGAGTGTTAAAAATAGTGTTTTCTCTTGATATGTGAGTGTATATATTATTTTGCAAGTGCAATATATGATAAATAGAGACATTTCAGGTTTCAAAAATCAGTTGTTCTGCATGAAACGAGAGTAATACATACCTCAACGCTTCGCTTATGAGGCGTGCAATATTTCCTTCATTGAGTTCACATAATATTTCTGATACTGGATTCCGTCTGCGTCTTCGTTCGCGAGGACTTCAGAATATAAACTCTCCATAGTGCGTTAATTCTATGTAAAATAGCTATCCCCCGGGGACCATTCATTTTCCGGGATAAAAAATGTCTGTTTTTCTGAACTCCAGACTATATGAAAGCAAAATATCATGGTTGTAGGTTAAGTAGTTAAGCCGTGAAGGCGAAACAAATAAACACTTATTTTCGTATTCGTAATATTAAGTAAGAAGCATGCGTCGGAACCCCACTGTCTCTTCAAGCCTTCTCTATTATTCTATCAACTAACTGTACTCTCTCTTTACATACTCCTTCTACCTCCTATCCCTTTCCATGCGTCTATAGGCTACATTAACCGCTTGCCAACAGACGGCTAAAGCTTTTAGTATAAAACAAGAATCATTTTAGAAAAAAGACACTGGATTTAGTGATGTGTCACCTTATTCAATCAACTTTTTTTTTTATACTTTAATGTTGGCAAAAGAGTTCCTCACGAAAATAGACTATCTGGAGTATGATCTAGGAGAATGATAATAACATAGACAATACTAATGTTAATCAATTAGAATACTACTATATTTGATAAGTTATTAAACGTGTGACGTTGTATATGAACAAATAGCTGTATTTTATCTGCACCATATCCGCATTCGCGTGTTGTGTATCTCTAAAGGATTTATCTCAGTGAGTCTGCGTATGATAGTGCCGGTACATTTAAATCCTTTTGCACGCCTCATAAGCGAAGCGTTGAGGTGTGTTCTACTCCCGGTTGACACGGCACAGCTGATTTTTCAAACTTAAAATGTCTCTATTTATCATATATTGCACTTGTAAAATAATATCTACACACACATATAAAGAACAAACACTATTTTTAACACTCATGGTATTTTTGATGCCATTTTTGTTATTTAAACTAGTTAAAAAAACTGAAAAAAATCTGGCTTGGACGTCCGTGAGTTGTAGGTAATGTATAACACGATAATGACCAAAATACTTAATTAATCGAGTCTTTTTTTTCGTTTACGAATTATTATGACTAGGAATAGAGCCCTTTTACTTTTCACGTTCTGATTCGATGTGGTTTAATTGTTATTAAATAAACAAAAAAATACTGAATATTTACGGCATTTACGCTCGACGCGACTCTAAAACCAGCGCCTTTCATGAGAACTACCTAACTTTTTACGTACGCATAGCCACCGGTGGTTCTACTATCGTCAACAGAACAGAACGCCGTTCGCCCGGCCGGTACATTGTTTTTTGTTAAAAGAAAGTTTTTACCTTTGCTTGACGAACTGATGATATTTGTCAAGTAAATAACTATTTTCTCCATAACAATAAGTAAAAATACTAAACACACATAAATAATAACACACCAACGTTATAAAACACCAAAAAAAACATATTTTACATTCCACAATTTTTTGCGTGGCCTTGGCGTCTCTGTATTTTCACTTAGAACAAAGTATAAAATTATAAGGCAACCAAGTTAGGAAGATAAATGGTTTAGAGATTTCTTGTTGAACTCATTGATTTTTAAATAAGTCGTATAATATTGTCAAAGTTGCAATTTTCTATTGATAGGTGTCGCTGTTTTAAAGTAAAAGAGATATTGACAAATGCAGCCCTAGATGTCGCAAGTGGCAATTTTAGATGTATTCAGTTGCTGTTGTATATATAGAACCACAATATTGCTTTTTTTTTGTAAGGAAACTAGCGATGTCTTTTTGTTTTCTTAAATTGTTTTTGTTTACAGTTTAATAAATTATTCAATTTTACATGTTTATATATATTATATGCACTTATGCAGGTATATATATGTAAACTCATGGATTGTTGTTCTTACTAATTGCCAGATGGCGCCTTGCAAAATGACAGAGGTAGACCAATATAGAAGTACTTCTTAAAATTAGTGCTAGATGGCGTATAAGACATGAAACCCACATAGTACTTTTTGAAATTAGCGCTATCATATTATGTGATTTATTGAAAACTACTTAGTAAAACCAACACATTATTAGTTACTTATCAAATAATCAATTTTATTGTGAAAAATGAAGATTATGTGGCGTGCAGTGTTGGATTTTCCAAAGTATTTTCTTATATAATAGTTTTAAGTACATATTGGACATGCTTGGCCGTTTCTATGCAAAGTTGCTGTCCATGTTCTTTAAACTACGCCGAGGAGAAACGACGACAGTAAAAATCGTATCAAAATGACTGATTTTACTGGCGTTTATATAATTTTCTAAAGAAGGTTCATATGTATAAGGGCCCATTCATTATTTACGTAAGGGTCCGAAGGAGTAGGAGGTGGGGGCTAAGGTTTAAAAATCTACACGACTTTATGTCGGGGCAGAGGGAGCTAAAAGTCATTCTTCTCGTTTAATTTTAAGTCGGAATTTGAATTATAGACATTTTTTATTGAGACAAAATGTGCGTACAGCAATGGAAACAAAAATCGCACAGAAAATTAATAGGCAGTTTTAAAAACTATATTTAGACGCTTCACAAATAATGAGATGTACATTTTCATTTTAATATACAATTAATTTCATTTACATAATATGATCGTTATAATTTGTATCGTTTCACATTTAGTACTACTATGAAAGATATCTTGGGTAAAACCTTACGTTAGAAGTCCAAGAAATCTTATGTTTTCTTACATGGAGGCTCCTACCTGGTTAAGAATGGCCAAAATCATATGCTTACGTAAATAATGAATGACCCCTAATAACCTCCTTATATTTTTTAAGTAAAGTAAAAATGTTTTAAAGTCGGACTTAGAATACCAGTGTCACCACCCCATTCTTTCCCACGGTTGTCGTCGAGGCGATTAAGGGAAGTAAGCAATTACCACCCATTGCATTACTGGTGGTAGGGTTGGGTACCAAGTGAGAGTACTCACTTGCTATCGGGCCCGAGCGGGTTGGTACCATGCCACCATCTGTCGTGTGACTGACCATGAATCACATGAGTGTGTTTTGGTTGTAGCAGGAGACAGCCGTTTTTTCTATTCTTTCATTTCATATCTGTGAAATGTAATGGTAAGCAGCGGCTTGATAATACCCTCGACTCGGTATAGTTGAGTCCATGAGCGACGATTACCATTTACCATCAGGTGGGCCGCGGCTAGTCTGCCACCACAAGCAATAAATTAAAGATATTGGATGTGACAATTTGAGAGTGCGACACGTTGGCTATATCCTAAGAGATCAAAATTGATGTACTAGACTCTTTTTTTTTGAAGACCAGATTGAAACTAGCATGTTTTTAACGAAAATATCAAATAGAGGTTGTATGTATTTATAGCCTACGTTGTCGCCTAATTTGAATGCGACGCAAAGCGGTTAAAATATTAGCCGCAATACGTCGCGTCGCGTAGCGTCGCGTCGCGTAGCTCATCTAGGACAACGGGTTAGCTTTGCCTCTATCTATCTATCTTTGTAACAGAATCTTTGAATGTGATTTCCACCCACTTCGAAACGACGGATTAAATTGAAACTGCACATGATCAAGGACCGATGACAATACAATAACTTATAAAGCTTTTTATTTCTTTATTACAAACCAGTACTATCGTTACCCATACGATAAAAAAAATACTTTGAGAATAAAAAAGAAGAAAGTAGATTATACTTAATTTAAAAAACTAAAAAAATACCTACGTAGCTAGTTGGAACTAAAAATAAGAAAATAATATTATAATAAATAATAATGTAACTCACACTTTTGTTAGTTATTTAAAGTGTATTTTTTAGTATTTTTATAGTCGTACAAAATAACTATTAGTTTTGGTATGGAAAACAACTACTTCTTGTTTAGAAACCATTTATTTTCATAGTAATGCCTTAAAATCAGATTTTGGGGAACTGTGCGGGAAGATCTCATAATTTTACTAGATTTTCGGTTAAGTGTTCATATAAAACACCGATCTATAATAAAAAAGTAAGTTGGTAGATATTTTTTATCATAATTTTTTTTTTCAGAATGAGGCCGTTAAGTAATACAACTATATGGCCTCATACAGCCGATTAATGGAATGAGCGCTATTGCGTAATCGTCTAGACTTCAGACTGCACAAATAGTACATTTACAAGAGTCGAGTTACGAGTACTGTATCTTGTCGCTGTTTTATCGATAATTATGAGTTTTGTGAGCCAGCATTCCAAATGGGCTCTCGTCGTATAATGACCTATTTTATCAACGCCGTTTCGATAAATGTTCTAAACGACGGATCGTAACGAAAAACGAACTTACTTTATAGTGACTTTTAGCATTGATCTGCATTTTACTAGATATTTTTTTTTTGTGGAAAATAATGGCCTATCCGGAGACCTTTTCTTTTCTTAACGCTTTTTCTATACCACTGGGGCACGGGTCTCCTCTCATGGTGAGAGGGGTTAGGTAATAGTCTACCACGCTGTCCCAGTGCGGCTTGGCTGTCTTCACAAGACACGATGTTTTCTTTTACCGAGCAGTGATAAATTGTAAACAAATTATTTCGAAAAATCTGGAATAGTCACAGGTGTGTCTCGTACGAGGTCTGGACCTCACTGGGGATCGAACTCGATACCACACTATTTACAGTCCTTGGTTTTACTACTAGGCTATCCGGGGTTCTTATGAAATTAAAATGTGAGGTGGAGATAGGGAGTTTTAGCAAGTTTCTACGATGGCTTAGCGGTCTCATGCAGCCCCCGGCATAGGGGAAGACGCAAGTTCGAATCCTGTTAGTAAACAATCTCTCTTTTTCCACTTAAAAAAAAAATATTTTAGTAAAATACGACCTCTGGATACGTGTAGGCCAACACTTAAAAAATACTAATTGCTTAATATAAAAATTGCTACTGGTATCTACTGGTTTGAAGTGCCACCTGTGAGTGAAAGCGCGTCGAATCGTCCTCGTTCTACGGCGTGCGAAAGCTAGTTTTTTTTTGTTATATCTCCCCGATATAGTAGCGAGATAAATGTATACAAGCTTTTTAGTCTAATTAAGGGCTAACCACAACCATCAAAATCCGAATTTGTGTGATGCGCGAACAAACAAATATTTTTTGTGAAATTGTTTTCTGTCTGCGTAACTTGGGTAACCTAATAGTTCTTTTTTTTTCAATAGTTTCTAATGCACAGACTTCAGAAACCAAGTCATATTGTCTTTTTTTTTTGTAGATGTTGGCTGGTGGTAATTATGTAAAATTGTTTCAACCTTCTTTAAACCCTAGAGCGTCCTACATCCGGTTTAGTATCGTGGTACGAGCACATCTAAAAGAGAAGAGAGAGGAAATTGTTTCCCTTTCTCAACCTATTGTATCATCGTCTGTTGATACATAGCTTGTGAAAAAATGCGTTCACAATTTTGTGAAGGTTAACCCATGGGATGTTTCAACTGACAGGGTTTCGAATTAAATACCTTTGTCTCCTCGGTCCTACCTATTAAGTACTGATGAGTAAAACAGGAAGAAGATCAGGACTAAGAAAGCCGTGGTATCGGTTTTCTTTTCGCATACCTTTTGAGTTTTTTTTCCCATAACTACTTGCAATAGTCTGTCACTGAACATAGCATCACGCCTGTATTCCCGGAAGGTCACCCAGAGGTGTATTACACACCCACGATTCGCTGGCTATGTTTAATTCTCACGTAATAGGGGGCGAGCCTATTGCCGTCTACCGGGCACATTTCCAAACTCCGGGCTGCTACTGAGAATTTTAATTCTTTTTTTTTTTTGCGAAAAAGCGACCGTCCCTGGGATTGAACCCGAGACCTCATTATTAGCAGTCACTCACACTACCGCTGCACCACAGAGACAGTTGTATAGTCTGTTACTGTTGCGGTTTAAAATATTCAGTCAACATAATATTGATAATTCCGTTATCTGAATGCAATGTAAGAGTATATTTGTAATAGTATCGTTTGGTTTTTACATACGGACCATATAGAGTTTGAACACGTGGTGATATTAAAATTTGTAACGTAAAGTTAAGAATTATAAAAAAAATAGCATCACGCCTGTATTCCCCGAAGGGGTAGGCAGAGGTGTATTACACACCCACGATTCGCCAGCTATATTTAAGCCCCACGTAATAGGGGGCGAGCCTATTGGCGTCTACCGGGCAGATTTCCAAACTCCGGGCTGCTACTGAGAATTTTTATTTTTAGGAAAAAGCTCAATAACATTGCCCGACCCGGGGATTGAACCCGAGATCTCATGATTAGCAGTCGCATACACTACCGCTACACCACCGAGGCAGAATTATGGCCTTTATAAACATATAACAGCAGTGGTAGTCCAGTGGTAAAATCAAGGACTACAAAACAGTGGTATCACCCCTTAGGGTAATAAGTGGGGATGGAAATTTTATTATTTTATTGTTCTCCTTTGTCAGGCGGGCTTGTTCGTGGCGTTGAAGTTGGTGGCCCTGGCGCAGGCCGGGAAAGACATCAACATGAGTAACATACACTCCGAAACGCCGCCCCCCAAAATTGTGAGTATATTTATTTAGTATCTATACGGATGGAAAAGGATTGATTAAGTGGATTCAATGAAAAGAAGAGATAGCGTGAGGAAGTTAGTATTGTGCACTGCTAAAGTGCACTGGCACTAATGATCTATATATTATGCATAAATTGCTGTTCTACAAGATCTATTCATTGTTCCGGGATACAAAGTGCCTATGTCTTTATCTGGATTCCACACTATATGTATGCAAAGTTTCATGAGGATCGGTTCACTATTTACTGCGTGAAAGCGTAACAAACAAACAAACGTACTAGCATTTGTAGTGTTAGTAAAGATTTGTAAACTTGCTTTTAAATCAAAAAACATCGAAATTATCTTATCTACAGCTCTTCCTGCTAGTCTATAATGCTAGTCTATAGTGATAAATGTGTAAAGCCGCAAAGAATACGGTCCAGTATTTTACAAGGTTAATTGTAACAGACATACATAGACACATACAAACAACCTCTAACCCCAAACGCACATACCGCCTTCGTTACGTTCTGTCCGTCGTAGGAATAAAGAAAAATAGTTGAAAAATCTCCCAAAAAAACTGTTAGTAGTGAAATAGAAATTGATTAGTTATTTCCGAAAAGCTATGGGTTAAGTTCCATTTTAAAGCTATTTTCTTAATAAGTGATATGATTATACTTGCAGGGCGAGCTCCCCAAGGTGCCGCCCACGGGCGCCCCGCCCCCCTCTCGGCCCGCGGCCCCGTCGCCGGCGCCCACACAGGCGCCGAGCGACTGGAGCATGAAGCCGGCCGAGCGGGACAAGTACAGCCAGCTGTTCGACTCGCTGCAGCCCAACAACGGACTCATAGCCGGGAACAAGGTGAGCCACTCCTCCTATTCACTGGTGGTAGGTATACTTGAACGGATAATTGTTGCCGTTTAGTATTAAACAGTCGTGGAGCATCGTGACGTGTAAGTTGTAGGCTAATTTTATTCTCGTTCCAAACGCTGTGTAGTTGGTATTCGTGGTAGACAGTATGGCGGTCCAATTTTCAAATTAAAATTCCAAAATATCTTTATTGAATTATGTCTATTATTTTGCATTTACAATCGTCAAAATTTATTAAAAACTAAAATGTGAGTAATCACTACAAGCCGCCGGAT
Source organism: Leucoma salicis (assembly GCA_948253155.1). Lineage (NCBI taxonomy): Eukaryota > Metazoa > Arthropoda > Insecta > Lepidoptera > Erebidae > Leucoma > Leucoma salicis. The sequence goes on along the minus strand of OX411820.1, from coordinate 22,852,592 downwards.
TCCTTAGTAGGACTTTTCACGAGACACACAAGAAATTGTTTGTTTTATACAGTTCCTTCTAACTAAAGTAGCATGGAAATAAGGAAATCAAGACAACCTCCACAATCATTAAAATAAAATGGGGTAAATAAGGTACATCAATTGAGTATTTAGTCTTACTTGTTGTATGAGTAAAGGGCGCATCAACCCTCAGTTGCAACATAGTCAGTAGATGCATCACACGAGTAGAGCTGTACTTAACAGACTCCATTAGCGACGGTTATCACTTGTTATCAGTTTGATATGTATTCAATTTAAAAGAGTGAACTGTAGATAATTTTATATCCTTTTGGTAAATCTTAATAAAGCCTTCTTAATTTAAACGGTAACTTACAAAGGCCTTAACTTCTTAGGCGACATTACGATAATTTGACGAAAGTTTGCATTCGGGCATAATTTCTGTATCCGAAGTAACTTTAGCCTTGTTTGAAATATTGCAGGTGAGAGGTGTGCTGATGGAATCTAAGTTGCCCATAGAGACCTTGGGCAAAATATGGGATCTTGCCGATCAAGATAAAGACGGCATGCTTGATAAACATGAATTCATGGTGGTTAGTACATGTTTTATGTATTTTTTAATATATTTAAAAGCAGCTTAAGTTCTAGTTGCCGTGTGGAGCCGGCAACAAGAATAGCTCTACCCCGTCTCTTCCTATGGGAGTCGTAAAAGCCGACTGGGGGATTGCCAGGGGACCGGGCAGCGGCGTTCCCCTGTGTACTAAAAACATTCACTGCGATCGCCAGCCCGCCTGCCAAGCGTGGCGATTATGGTAAAACCCCCATTTTGGGGAGGCCTGTGTCCAGCAGTGGGCGATGAAGGGAAGATGGATGGATGGATGGAAAGTTCTAGTTACCAATATAAGTTAAAGTTAATAAGTTAAAAAAATATTGATGTTATTACATATGGCAATATGCGGTTGGTTTCAGGCAATGCACCTCGTGTACAAGGCGCTAGAGAAGCACGCGGTGCCGACCACGCTGCCGCCCGAACTGCGCGCCCGGCCGGCGCGGCCCCCCTCGCGGCCCCCGTCGCGGCCCCCCTCGCGGCCCCCTTCGCGTCCCCCTTCGCCCTCCGCGCGGCCTCCGCGGCCCCAGCCGCCCTCGCACCTGCCACAAAGTAACACCGCGCTGTTGGAGGGATTGCTCGATCTTTCTACGGTTAGTTACTCTATATAGTACGGGATCTAGCTGCATGATTTCTACATCCATCTTTTAAAATGCAATTTTTATGAATGATTAATTCTTATTAGATGAATACGTTTTTACCGGGTTGCCAGTCAAAGTATGGCTGCAAGGACTTAATAAAAATTATCATTGCTTTGAAACCATTTTGTTATAAATATTAGTTCTTTGCTCTCATATCTATAAATAAATTTAGTTCTTTGCGAAACAACTTCCGAGTGCCTCGAGGAGACCTTTACTCAACAGATTGACAGAAATTGCTCAACTAGACGATTTTTAAAAGTAATTCATATCAAGAACAAACTATATGTTATCTATGCATATATTTTTATTTCCAGTATTATGAAAACTAACCTAATATACCAATTTTGATAACGTTATAATTACCCATAAACATAAATATTTATTTTTATTACCATAGCCACCATCACAAACCGCGCCAGCCATACCTTCGATACCATCGCTGCCTTCCGACGTCCCCACAAGTGCCGCTAATTGGGTGGTGACTCCAGCAGAGAAGGCGACGTTCGATGCACAGTTTGCAGCGGCCGACACCGACCGTGATGGTTTCGTGTCCGGACTGGAGATCAAACACGTATTCCTGGATTCTGGATTGCCACAGCAAACTCTCGCACATATATGGTATTTTTTTTACTACTTGGCTGCATATGAGCAAGCCTTTTGAATTGTTCTAGAGTTGATCTTGTGTATCACATGTTGAATTATCATTCGTATTTATTTGGGGTCGATGTAGCATATGTGTTTGCCTTCCATATTTGTCTATCGGGTCCTCATCTTGTCACTCATTTTTTTTTTCATAATATCTCACCCAATAAATGAGTTTTTTTGCCGGTATAATATATAATTATATGACAATACAAAGATTGCTCTTAACTTGTGAACTAGGGGTGCCATTTTTAGGATTTCTATAATGAAGGCAAGATTTTTACAGGTCCAAATGGTTTTATTAAGATTTCGAGTTTTCATTCCCTTGCAGTATTGTAATTTTTCAATGCATTAAGTAATTTTTAGCACTTACGTATAAAATGATCAGGAAAGATCTTACAAATAGTACTTTTTAAACTTTCGCGTATTATATTAATTATAACACATTTAACGGGTCTATACGCGCATTAAACTTATCAAAATACTATTATTTTGACTAACCTCGACGTTTCGGCTGAGTTGCACCAGCCGTGGTCACGAGTAGACTGGTGAGAGCAGGTGTTCGTCGGTTATATTGTGTGAGAGTATCTTCAACTACCCTCACTTTCTGACCGCAAAGTATTAAGGTCCCTACACACAACACTAACGGTGTCGACCGTTTTTCTGAAACAAATCGCGACCCGGACACTTGGCCACTACGGGGTTCCACGATGATGACAACCTAAAACCATCTCCTCGATTGAAATTTCGGTACTTTTTGATTTCTATCGCCTCACGGACCAGCCTTGGGTAGAAATGGCGTTCCGTGGAGAGGATTTTAGGGTCGTGAAACGCTATCCAGTGATTTGTACCGGATTCCAGTAGATGCTCCGCAATCGCTGACTTGCCGGGCTGACTATTCTTTACGGCTGCGATATGCTCTTTCACTCTCTCGGTGATGGGTCTCTTTGTTTGGCCGATATAAGAACTCCCGCAGCTACAGTTAATTTTGTAAACGCCTGGTGTTCGGAATGGGATAATATCCTTTACTGTACGGACTTGTTGCGCCACTTTAGATAAGGGTGTATATATAGTTTTTATTGATAGCCTCCACAGCACATCTCCAACTTTATCAGTTATCCCTTTCACATACGGTAAGAACACCGGCTGTCTGTCTACATCGTAATTAGCTGGCCGTTTGCATCTACGTCTGGGTCGTCTGCAGTCCATTTTATAACCGTTTTTCTTAAGTACCTCCTGAACATGTGACAATTCCTCTTTGAGGTGTTCAGGGTCGCATAGGTAATGAGCTCGGTTGACCAAAGATGTAGCAACGGACTTTAAATGACATGGATGATGGTGAGATGACGCGTCCAGGTATTTGTTAGTGTGTGCGGGTTTTCTATAAACCGAGTGCGAAAGCGAGCCGTCAGGTTTGACTGTGTGTCAAGGAAGGCCAGCGATCTGTTTGTTTCCATCTCAACAGAAAACTTTAGTTTCGGGTGTATGCATTCTAAGTGTTCTTTTACTCCTTCTACATCCTGCTGATTACCTCTTATGATACAGAAGACGTCGTCAACGTAACGTTTCCAGATTTTTACCGGCGTCAACCGCATTACGTTGCGTTCACAATGTTCCATCCAGATATTAGCCAGTACTGGTGCTACAGGGCTACCCATAGCTACGCCATCTATCTGAAGGTAATGTTGTCCTCTGTATATGAAATAGTTACCATCTAAGCAGTTTCGTAATAGGACAATGATATTCTCCGAAATATTATTTTCCCTGAGTTTGTCGCTGACAATCTGTATACATTCCTTAACCGGTATGTTAGTAAAAAGTGACTCGACGTCGAAACAGACCATGGTGTCATTTGGTTCCAGCTTGATAGTTTTTAAGAACTCCACGAATTGACGCGAGTCTTTCACGAAAGATTGTGTTTTTCCCACTAGTGGCTGCAGTACAGACGCGACGTACCTGGCAAGATCGTAAGTCGGTGAATCTATTTGACTTACGATAGGTCGCAATGGTACATTGGGTTTATGCAATTTTGGCAGTCCATACAATCGGGGTGGCTGCACAACCTTAGGCTTATGCAGACGTGAAAATATCTCCTCCGTGAATAAAGTCTGGTAATCCCTGATCACAGCTCGTATGCGTCGTGTTACTCTGGCCGTAGGGTCATAAGGCACTGCTTTGTATAAATTTGTGTCCTTTAACAAATTCTGAATTTTTTGAGTCATAATCGTCACGGTCCATGACCACAGTGGCGTTACCTTTATCGGCCTTCAACACAAAAATGTCATCATTTTGCTGAATGTCTTTTAGTGCTGATCGCTCTTCTGTAGTGAGTTTTAGGTAGTTTATTTTTTTTATTTTTTTTTTATTTTAGGTGGGCAAAAATGTCCTACCGCACACCCCGCTGCCCGGGGAGACAACGGGGTAGTGTGGGGCTCTCACCCACTAAAAACCCACCGTGCGCCTCCACCCGCCCTTACTACGGCGGATCACGGGTACCGCGTCGTTTCGACCGCGATCCGCAGGCGGCAGCCCCTTCGGGCACCCTCTCTTGAGCGACGCCTCGCGCACTTGGGCGTCGCACATTCGCGGTAGGCTTCCGCGGACGGCAGGGTACTCCCCGACCCCACCGTCCGCGGCCTCGGCTAGGGCGGCGTCAGGCGCAGGTAAGCGCGCGCACGCCGCCCCGCGCGCCGGCGGCGAATCGGGTCCGCGAAGGAGGATTCCTCCCGGGTCCTCTCCGCCACCTCCTTCCGCGAGATGAAGCCTCGCAGAAGGCGGCGACCGCGGTCCAGGCCCTGTCACTGCCAACCATCGCTCGCGCAACGGCCGGCAGCGACAGGTCCACGCCTATGACTGCAACGAGTTCCCGGCGCTGCACATCCCAGGCCGGGCACGACTCGAGCGTGTGCTGCGCCGAGTCCTCGTCGCAGCCGCAGTGGTGACAGCCTGGGGTCGTCTCCCTCCTAGCGATCATGTGCAGGTATTTGCCGAAGCAACCATGCCCCGACAAAACCTGCACCAACCGGAAGGTGAGGATCCCGTGCTGTCGCCCTGCCCATTCTTCCAAAATCGGCTGGAGCGCCCCCACGGTCCAGAGACCAGCCCGGGGCGTCTCCAGCCGAGACTTCCACTTTAGGACGGTGGCGCGGCGGGCATCTTCCCGCCACGATGACATTGCGCTCAGCGAAGGGCGGCTGCCCCCCGCCCGCGCCGTCGACGCCCGCCGATAGACGTCGGCGAGCACTTCCGCCTCTAGATCCCACGGGGGGGTTCCGGCCAACGCGCAGGCTGCATCGGTCGAGACCGTGCGGTACCCGCGTATTGCCCTGACCGCTACGACCCTCTGTGGACGCCACAGAAGGGCCCTATTGCGAGCGGCCAGGGACTCCGCCCACACGGGCGTCCGTACAGTGCCATCGACCGTACTACCCCCGTGTAGAGTCGTCGAAACGCGAGACTCGGTCCGCCCAGATTCGGCATCAGTCGCCCAAGGGCGGACGCCGTGCCGACGAGCTTTGGCGCAAGACGGCGGAAGTGCTCGTCAAAGTGCCACCGTCTATCCAATACCAGGCCCAGATATTTGATGTGGGCCTGGATTGGCAAGCCCACACCGTTGACCGTTATCGAGGCGCTGGAGGGCGGGCCCCGTCGGCGCCCATGAAAGAGTAGGGCCTCTGACTTTTCAAGGGCCACCCTAAGCCCCAGCGCCTCGATCCGCCTGACCACCTCCGCGGTACCTGAGGTGGCCAGCGTTGCCGCCTCCTCGAGGGTCCAGCCCCGGGCTGTGACGAGCGTATCGTCTGCGTAGCAAATTACGCCCAGCCCGGGGGGGAGCCGGCCACAGAGGACCCAGTCGTAGCCGATGTCCCACAGGAGCGGCCCAAGAACCGAACCCTGCGGGACGCCGCACGACATAGCCCTCCTTACAACGTCCCCTTCCCGGTCCACGAAGAGGACGCTGCGGCCGTCGAGGTAGTCTGCCACCAGCCGCCTTAGGTAGAGGGGCACTCCATGGTACCGGAGTGCCTCCTTGATGCAGCCGAATGGCAGACTATTGAAGGCGTTGGCGATGTCGAGTGACACCGCCAACAGCACATCCCTCGAGGTGACGGCCTCCGCAGCCGCGGCCTTCAGGCACAGAATGGCGTCGACTGTAGACCGACCCGCCCGAAATCCAAACTGGGCGTCGGACAGGTCGGGGCCGACCGCTCCTAGGTGCCGGACGATGCGGGCAGCGAGTACCCGCTCGAGGAGTTTGCCCAACTCGTCCAGCAGCACGATGGGCCTGAAGGCCGAGACCGTGTTCGGAGGCCGTCCCGGCTTCGGCAGGAGCACGAGCTTCCCCTCCTTCCAGCAGTCAGGGAACCGTCCGGACACCAGGCAAGCGCCGAACAGTGCCCCGAGGCGGGGCTCAAGGTGGTTGAGGACCAGGGCCAGCACTCGGGCGGGAACCCCGTCCGGCCCGGGGACGGCGCCTCTCCGCATACGCGCTACCGCCGCCCCCATTTCCGTCGTCGTCACGGGCGGTACCTCCACGTCGTCGGCCTCCCGGTCATCATCTGGCGGAGCCATGACCGGGGGCGTGTGCACCGCCCGTGAAGGGAAAAGTCCCTCGACCACCGAGGAAGAGGAAGGAAGATGATATCAAGAGGAAGCCCGGCTGGAGGGTCTCCGTAAGGGGGGGGCCCTGGGCGCGGAGCTTGTTAAGCGCCGCGTGGTAAGGGCGTCCCCAAGGGTCACGCTCGAGACCCTCCAGCATCTCCTGCCTTTTCGCATGGCGCGCGCACTGCTGTACGCCGCATACAGCCGGCCCTCCCGCTCTTCGTCGCGGATTTGGCGACGGTGGCTGCGGGTGTAGGACCTCCGGGCACGAATACAGGCCGCACGGAGGTCCGCCAGCTCTGGGGACCATCAGTAGACCCCCTTCCGTCGAGGCGGGCGCCGCACACGGGGTAAGACCTCGAAAGCCGCCAGACTACGACTAGGGGAGTAGTACACGCCATACAGCGTGACCCCTCCCCATTCGGCCGCCACATATCCCGTGCCCTGGTCTTTGAGTGACAAGGGCGGGGAATGCGGCGCCGCCGAGCAGACGACTGCTACGGAGCCATCCCCGCTACCGGCCCAATTGGGGCGATCCGGAACTATGTAGGGCTCCGCGGTTACGGCAACACCGATCGAGCGCTCCACCATGGATTGCAGGAAGAGGTCCTGCGCCCTGGCGGAATGGCTGAGATTCCCCTGGAGGAGGATAGCGTCGTGATCCGTTATTGGACCACGATATCCTCCTCCATGCGCTGCGGCGGTCCAGCCGCGCCGGGTTGGGCAGCCGGGGCCGATTGGCTGACCCCTCTTAGGGCCTGACTTGGCCGGAGGCCTGCACCCCACCAGCCCCATGCAGTGGTTGGCGGGGCGATTGCCCGCGGGGCAGTGTGGGGCGGCAGAACAGGCAGCTGCCTGGTGCCCTGCCTGACCGCAGCGGAAACAAAGCCCGCTGCAGTCGAAGCAGTTTGTGCACAGCGGCCGGGTGTGACCGACCGCCATGCACTTGTAACACCTGGCAGGCCGGGGCTCCAGCGCGATTACTCACGCGGCGCTCCAGCCCACCAGAAGTCTACCGGCGGCGACCAAATCCTTGGCCGCCGCGACAGGGCACGAGACCCAGACGGCACCCACACCACCTGGACCTGGGCGAATGGTGCCCACCCAGACGGCGCTGCTAGGAGACCCGGTTTCGAGACGATTGCCTCCCGGATCTCTTCCGCCGTCACGGAATCGTCCAAGCCCGGAAACGCGCAGTTCGGCGCACTTCACGGGTCTGGCGACCCGGACACCACTCTCCTCTGGGAACAGGCCCAGCAGCCTCGCGGCCATTGCGTCGGCCGTCTTGGCGCCCTCTGGCCCCAGGTACTCGAAAATCCGAGCACCTGTCCGGGCTCGGGTACGTTTCCGCTCGCTCCCGAGCGGAAACGTACCCGAGATCGGAGACGTTTATCTCCCGCCGGGCACGCTTCAAGACGGCCTCGTAGGTCAGGCCCTTTTCTTTTCCCTCAGGCAGCACGGTGATCACCACCGCAGCTGCCTTCGGGACCTTCAGTTTCCGCGACTTCCTCTTCCGCGGCTTCGGGGCTTCCCCTCTCTGATTAGTTGGCGCCGCTTCGCGCCCCGAGGCAACCCGCAACCTTGGCTAATATTTTCTGTGTTGCGTCATCTAATGTAGTGTCAAAATAATAGTATTTTGATAAGTTTAATGCGCGTATAGACTCGTTAAATGTGTTATAAAGATCTTACAAATGTTTCACATCTGCCAGGTGTCCCAAGATTCCATCTGTTACGTGATTTGATAAATTTGTGCCTCAGAAGGCACGTTTGCGTTAAGTAGCGGCCCTCGGCTATGAAATAACATCAGATACGATCAGTGCGCGTGTCCGCAGGGCGCTGTGCGACGCGGGCGGCGCGGGGCTGCTGTCGCGCGGGCAGTTCGCGCTGGCGATGTGGCTCGTGCGCCGCGCGCTGCGGGGCCTGCCGCCGCCGCCGCAGCTGGCGCCGCACATGCGCCCGCCGCCCGACGAGCCGCTGCAGCAGGTACACTTGTGACTTAACAGTTTGTGGCTCGTGCGCCGCGCGCTGCGGGGCCTGCCGCCGCCGCCGCAGCTGGCGCCGCACATGCGCCCGCCGCCCGACGAGCCGCTGCAGCAGGTACACTTGTGACTTAACAGTTTGTGGCTCGTGCGCCGCGCGCTGCGGGGCCTGCCGCCGCCGCCGCAGCTGGCGCCGCACATGCGCCCGCCGCCCGACGAGCCGCTGCAGCAGGTACACTTGTGACTTAACAGTTTGTGGCTCGTGCGCCGCGCGCTGCGGGGCCTGCCGCCGCCGCCGCAGCTGGCGCCGCACATGCGCCCGCCGCCCGACGAGCCGCTGCAGCAGGTACACTTGTGACTTAACAGTTTGTGGCTCGTGCGCCGCGCGCTGCGGGGCCTGCCGCCGCCGCCGCAGCTGGCGCCGCACATGCGCCCGCCGCCCGACGAGCCGCTGCAGCAGGTACACTTGTGACTTAACAGTTTGTGGCTCGTGCGCCGCGCGCTGCGGGGCCTGCCGCCGCCGCCGCAGCTGGCGCCGCACATGCGCCCGCCGCCCGACGAGCCGCTGCAGCAGGTACACTTGTGACTTAACAGTTTGTGGCTCGTGCGCCGCGCGCTGCGGGGCCTGCCGCCGCCGCCGCAGCTGGCGCCGCACATGCGCCCGCCGCCCGACGAGCCGCTGCAGCAGGTACACTTGTGACTTAACAGTTTGTGGCTCGTGCGCCGCGCGCTGCGGGGCCTGCCGCCGCCGCCGCAGCTGGCGCCGCACATGCGCCCGCCGCCCGACGAGCCGCTGCAGCAGGTACACTTGTGACTTAACAGTTTGTGGCTCGTGCGCCGCGCGCTGCGGGGCCTGCCGCCGCCGCCGCAGCTGGCGCCGCACATGCGCCCGCCGCCCGACGAGCCGCTGCAGCAGGTACACTTGTGACTTAACAGTTTGTGGCTCGTGCGCCGCGCGCTGCGGGGCCTGCCGCCGCCGCCGCAGCTGGCGCCGCACATGCGCCCGCCGCCCGACGAGCCGCTGCAGCAGGTACACTTGTGACTTAACAGTTTGTGGCTCGTGCGCCGCGCGCTGCGGGGCCTGCCGCCGCCGCCGCAGCTGGCGCCGCACATGCGCCCGCCGCCCGACGAGCCGCTGCAGCAGGTACACTTGTGACTTAACAGTTTGTGGCTCGTGGGAGTGCTGCTGCCCACTCCCCCAATATTCCCTCAGTCGGCTCTTACGACTCCCGTGCGTAGAGAGGGGTAGGACAATTCTAAAGCCGGCCCCACACAACCATTTTACATAATGTCATAGTTTTATACAAACACATTAAAAACGTTATGATTATTTTGTTGATCCTGATTCGAATGCTGGCAAGACAAGAATACAAACCTGTGCTTGCGTATATCTTATTTTTTTATGAAGAAAACCCCCCTGATTTGCAAATAGAATTACGACGACCGTACACTTTCCTGTTCTTTAAAAAAAATTAAGTATTATATTTTGAATTGTGCTATATTTATTTACTTTCATAAATTATCCTTATATACTCATTATTTCCACAAAATAACTTCTATACTTTCACATCTGCGACACGTCCCGCGACGACTCATTTTGTTAAATTATTAGAAATATTATATACAACACACATTGCTTCACAGCAAAAAGTAAATTAAACGTTTTACAATCTTAAAATTGGCTATTAAATAAAAAAACGGATTAATTCAGAAAATATGCGGTGGGATCTTGGGCTAAATAAAATAGCCTCAATATACTTATTTTTGTTGTAAAACATCTAATGCGGAGGGAGGGTAAAATCGGCTGTTAGCGTGGCGACGCTTTTATTTAACTTCTCCTGTTCAAATGTTGCAAGTTTAATATTTAGATATTTTTATATATATTTTAAGCATTTGACATGCTTAGCACTACTATACATTAAACACAAAGTGAAGAATATGAAATCGACTCATTATTAGGTAAAATCTTAATTGTAAAATTAAGTTTACCTGGTCGGTATAATGTATGAAAATACTTCCGACAGATGGCGCAGGCGTCACCCAAAGACGTTAAGTATGATGTGTTATCGAAATTAGCAGTCAGGAGTAATTGTCAGGATGGCTGAAATGGTAAAGCATCTGGACGGTATCCAGAAGATGCAGGTTCAAATCCTGCTCCTGACTGTTATTTTCGATTTCATATTTTTCACTTTGTGTTTAATTGCAAGTTTAATTTAAAACCCTTCCCGGTTTCTGTTGAGCTGAAAATTTTACACGCATATCTATATCACGTGGCAATGCAATATTATGATGACATGGAGCTGATCTGATGATGGAGCTGGAAGTTGGACATAGGAACTTTATAATGAAACGGCGGAACCCCATCGAATTTGGACTCATATAATCCGTTTTGACGAGTACTTTGTCACTAAATGGTATCCAGGGTCTGATGATGGAGCTGGAAGGTGGCCATGTGAAACTTTGTAATTAAATGGCGCAACTCCATCGAGTTAGGGCTCGTTTGAAATGTCTTGACTACAGATGATAGGTAGCCAGGGTCTGATGATGGAGCTGGAAGATGGCCACAGTAGCTCTGTAATGAAATGACGCAACCCCATCGAATTTGTAATCGTTTGATTCGTATTGACGAGTACTTTGTCTTGACGTGTTATCCAGAGTCTGATGATGGAGCTAGAAGGTGGCCATAGGAACTCCATTATAAAACGACATAGCTCCATCGAGTTGAGATGAGACGAATCATACGAGCCCATCGTATGATTCGTCTTGAAGAGTACTTTGTCTCTAGATGGTATCCAGGGTCTGATGATGGAGCTGGAAGGTGGCCACTGTAACTCTGTAATGAAACGACCCAAACCCATCGAGTTTATACTCGTTTGATTCGTCTTAAGGAGTACTTTGTCAAGTTATGATCATTTTATTTCTACAATATAATTTCGATGTTTTCACATCTGGTAGACGTCCCGCGACGTCTAGTTTTTTTTTATTTTAGGGTTATAACAATGTCCCAGTGGTGTACTAATACAGGTGGAGAGACGGCACCCGGCGGGTATATTTAATGGATGAGGACACTACCCTGTTCGTTGCCCCGAACGACGGGATGTGCAGTTAGGTATTTTTTTTCCCACCTTAACAACATAAAAGGCTTATACCTGGGCTCCAATTTATAAAATATTGATAGAACGGGCTTTTCTAAAAACTCCATAAAGCAAAGCGTGATTTAAATATTAAGATTTATTTAGATATTTTTCACTTTGTGTTTAAGATTTATTTAAATTAGTTTCTGCCTGTGACTTCGTCCTCGTGCAGTTTAGGTATTTTCTTTTTTGTACGGAACCCTAGTTATATTTCCAATATAAAAATAGCCTTAAGTTACTTCTTGTAACATCAGCTATCTGCCAGTAAAAGTCTCGTCTAAATCGGTTCAGCCGTTCATAACATACGCTAAAACAGACATAGAGGCAAAATGTATTTTGTTACAGGTAACGTATATGTATACTTTCATGTGCATTTAGTAAAAAGCTGGTATTTAGATATTACAAACAGACACTTCAATTTTGTTTGTATATAAATTAAAAGGCGGTATACATTGAAGCACAGCTAATAGGTTAATAAAAGAAAATAAATATTCTTCATCTAATATCGATTTACGACCTATATTAAAGCAAAATGAGCAGATATTACAGTCTTCGCCGTAGTCGCTCGCATACTCTTAGCACCACGACGGCTGTGACGATGAGTACCACCAACAGGACGTGGTGGTTCCACCAGGCACGTACCTCTCGCCATACTGTCAGCTTCACAGTCCCCGCTAGTCTATCGTGTTGCCAACAACTAAAATCAATTCTCTACTTAATTTTTATTTTGATATCTATACTAGTATAATAAAATTTAAATGTTTGTATGTTTAAACGCGCAAATCTCTGCAAATAGCAGTCGAATTAGAGTCTTTATCTTCATCACGCTTCCACTCTTTAGAACCGTGAAATATAAGCAATAAGCGCCATCTAACATCACAAAATTAAATCATGGCTACTTAAAGTATAGATGGCACTTTTCTAAATATGTACCACAATCCGCGTTAACCAATGATTTATAAATAATAGGCATGATGACTGTTTTTCAAAATCTATTCTATGATATTCAGAAGTATCTAATAACTGAAAAATATATCATATTTCTGTAAAAATATTGGCTTTTTATGCAGTAAAATGAAATTAAAATTTCAAACTCACGTCAAAACGCATGCCACTTGTCATGTCGTCACGCATCAGTACGGCAACAGTTTAAACATTAGAGTCAAAGAGAATGTAAAGAGCGAATGACGTCACGTCTTAGTACGGGACGTCATTTCGGTCTGATTGGTGTTTAAGCTATCACGGCGGATTGTTGTATTTTGTAGTTATATTTTATCAAATATGTTATTAATCTCACCATTAAAATAAGAACGAATATATTTTTCGAAATCCTTGAATCCTATTTCATTAGATCCACTTCAATATTTTGGCGATACTTTGTAACTGTCATCAAGCATATTATGTCACTTTTATATTTGGACCCTTTCCCCTATAAATACATGCTTCACTACGATTAAAAAAAATTAAGTGAATTCCGAACGTCACGTTTCCACAGTGGTAGACAGTACCTACCGTTGTGTTTCGTATGGTGAGGGAGAGCGATGGAGGCACAAACCCCCTTCTTATCCTACCCACCTTCTATACCTTTGTTTAAAGTTGGCGACGCTCGACTGATGCTTCTGGTGTTGCTAGCGTCTATAGGCCATGGTAAACGTTTACCACCAGGACCCCGATTCTCGTGCAATACACTTTTATCTCGAACTCGACATATGTCGAAAAAAATTGCGAATGTCGAGTAAAAACTAATTTTCGTATTCTCGGAATGTCACGTTAGAGATAAGTCTACCACTCAGCGCACGACATGCAACGAGTAGTCTATAGCAATCGACATCATGTGTCGAATGCAAAGTCGAATGATAATTTTCGAACGTCACTTTGTTTTTGTTGTGAATAGTTGTGGACTTGTGGTTGTGAAACGTCTTGTAAACTTAAATTTTGTTCCAACCCAATCCTTGATATCAAGTGGAAGTCAAGAAAATGGGTGATGAGCTAATTGTCGCATTTATTAATAATCTGGTGGAGGCTACAGAAGATGCGGCACTGGGTATTCCACGTCGGCAAAATCTGTGGCGTTATAACGCTATGGAGTTAAGTGATGCAGCGTTCCAAAAAAACTTTCGCCTATCGAAGGAACTGACGGATGAACTAATAGACATAGTGGAACCAGTCTTATGTCATAGGACACGACCCCCTTTTTTTTGTTAAGGCGGTAAAAAATGTTCCTAACTGCACACCCCGCCGTTCGGGGCAACGACCAGGGGTAGTGTGGGGCCTGCACCCACTAAAGAAACCCGCCGTGTGCCGTCTCTCCGCCTTTATTGGTGGGCCACTGGAACTATGTTACATTCCTTCGGTGGTATAGGACACGACCCTGCATTTTTTAATTATTCTATACTTAGAAACACAAATTAACAAATAAACGACACTGATAAATATAATACTATATTGTAGGATTTTCACTTTTTATCATTTTGGTAAAACATTTCGTATAATGCAAGTAGTCTTTCTACAATTTTTTGTTATACTATAATATAATACATATTAATATTGCACTAGGAGATCTTCTAACTGTGCAGTAATGAATAGAATTATAATATTAAATTGACGCTACATATATATAAACACCTTCTTTTTTTTTTAAGGCGGGAAAAAATGTTCCTAACCGCACACCCCGTCGTTCGGGGCAACAAACAGGGTAGTGTGGGGCCCTCACCCACTAAAGAAACCCGCCGTGTGCCATCTCTCCGCCGTTACTGGCGGGCCACTGGAACTATGTTACATTCCTTCGGTGGTATATGTATATATAAACACCTAAAACATATTTTAAAACATTTTTATCGCTTAATCGATATTTTTCCCAACACAATCGATACTTTTATAAAATAATCGAGAAAACGGAACGTCATTTTTATATGTCTATAGAAAAGTCGAAGACAAGAATCTCTATTGTGACCGAGAATACAATTTTATGAAACTGTAGACATTTTGGCGACATTTTCCGTAGAGATTTTGAAATTAGAGACTATCTCTAATTAGACATTATCTCTACAAAACGAGAATAGGGGTCCAGGTGAGCCGTATACCTGTTTGCCAAGCAAGTAGTATAAAAAATATCCCTGTCAAATTACGTCACACTAAGCGAGTTTTTGAACGGCTTCTTAGTATCGATAATTGGATCAATAATCGCAGTGTTTGCTTCAATTAAAATAAACAACAATAAGAAAATGATAAAAAGGTCTGGTTGGTGGTTCTTCCCTCACCTATATAAATTGGCGTCTCTATAAAGCACCTTATTCACAATGAGGTGTCCTCGGGAGTTGAGATAGACTCTGCCATGGCTCGTTCGGTCTATTACTCTGGGCACCATTACCTTGGTACCGAAACGCCATACTATTGGTGCATCCTTTAGTGTACTACTGTAAATTAAGGAAGAGATTTTTCAATCCCATTTATTGAATTGAATGGGTCACCACATTTTTTGATGTGAAACATTTTTAGTTTTTAAACTCGTTTTGATCTTAATCTCATTTATTAAATAGGAATGGGGTGACCCCCCATTTTTTGATGTGAAACATTTTTAGTTTCTAGACTCGTTTTGATCTTAATCTCATTTATTATATTGGAATGGGGCGACCTCTCCATTTTTTGATGTGATACATTTTTAGTTTTTAGACTCGTTTTGATCCTGTAGACATTATAAATGTTTGCATGATTGTTACTTAGTCACACAAAGGCTGAACAGATTAGGATGAAATTCTGCATACTTTTTATCCCAGAAAAATCTTAAGTTTCTGTGGAATAGATCGAGATAATTAATGTTCCATAGAGATATGTAAGTGCATATATTATACTAGCCTTTGGCAGCGGCGGAGCTGACGGCAAAAGCTAATTTTTAGAGCAAGAGCTATTATCCCCCCATTGCCCAAGCGTCAAGCAACAATACCACCACTAAATTTCCAATAATAATTAACGTTTAGTCAAATAAAAACTGCCCAAGACAGTCGACCACATACCCAGGACACTGTATAGCGATCTTCTGACCAATATACGCGAATATGATATCTCTCGGTAGTACTGGTGGTTGTTTGGGCAGGGACTGTTCGAGGGAGTACACCCCGGCCGTGTTGTTTGCCGACTCTAGTACTCTCCCGTCTGAAGTTAGAACTTGGAATATCACGACTTGGCACGGTACCTGAAAGTATGGAGCTTGATGTAGAGGGGTGGCAAATGAACGTTACCACACTTGCCACTGATGTAATGTTATACAGCTGCAGTGGTCCACCAATAAAGGTGGAGAGATGGTATGTAATGGGTTAGGGCCACATACTACCCTGTTCGTTGCCCTCAATGACAGGCTATTCGATAACATTTCTTCCCTCCTTAAAACAGGCCAACATGCGTTATCTGTCGTAATATGCTACGCACCGTTCGAAAAATAAAAGGTGGTATCTCTTGTTGTGACATAATGTGACAAAAGAGGACGTAGGGAGCGAAGGATTCAAAAGAGCAGAATTTAGTCTAACATAATTTAACTGCCTCCGTGGTGCAGCGGTAGTGTATGCGACTGCTAATCATGAGGTCTCGGATTCGATCCCCGGGTCGGGCAAAATTATTGAGCTTTTTCCTAAAAAGAAGCAGCCCGGAGTTTGGAAATGTGCCCGGTAGACGTCAATAGGCTCGCGCCCTATTACGTGGGACTTAAACATAGCTGGCGAGTCGTGGGGTGTGTAAAACACCTCTGCCTACCCCTTCGGGGAATACAGGCATGATGCTATGTTATGTTATAATTTATGAATAAATGCTAGTAACACTAGGGGCATCAGGGCGACCACTGAAGAAATGTAATATGGTTCCGGTGGCCCGCCAATAAAGGTGGAGAGACGGCACACGGCGGGTTTCTTTAGTGAATGAGGGCTCCACACTACCCTGTTCTTTGCCCCGAACAACGGGGTGTGCGGCTTGGAACATTTTTTACCAGCCTTAATAAAAAAGAAGGGGGCATCAAGGCGGAGGAGAAGGATGACTCGGATTAGGAGGGGGGTTTCGGCCGCCGGCGCTCTCACTCATACGCATGAGATGCGACATCCCAATATTAGGAATAAGTCACCGTTACTATATGCCAATATTCTATGAGAAGGTACTTCTCTGGTCAATGTAGTAATTCAAATACATCCAACATACCTTACACAAGGCTAACATTATTTCACTTGGTCTGTCGCGGATGGCGTTCAGCTGGCTTACTCTTCGTGGTAGATACCGTGATCGGCATGGTATCCCCCCAGGAAAGACTGGAAAAGTTTACTAAGTAAAAAAAGTGTGAAAATATGTAATCGAAAATGATAGCAACGAACAGGATATTTGAACCTGTGCCTCCTGGATTATCGTTCCAGACGCTTTGCCAATTAAGCTATCGTGACATACTCGGGACTATTAATAAGAAGGAATATGTTATGGAAACTGATAGCCTTGAACAAATGTCACGATAGCTTAATTTGCAAAGCGTCTGCATCGATAATCCAGGATACGCAGATTCAAATCCTGCTCGTGCGTATCATTTTCGATTCCATCATTATCCTCAATACCAATGCCTCATAAGCCAATAAGTCTGAGAAAAATTTAGTTTTAATTTATTTTCACGTCATTTTGGATATATTTAGCTAAAGTTGTTTGTATAAATCGTAGCGATTACAATGAGCGGACCGAATCAATAACGAATCAATTCTTTTTAGTTTTACCGGGAAATTTGCGGATGATAAAAGTATTGCCATTGACACCGCTAAGTAAGCACGTAAAATATGGTAAGAAATTGCTTCTTTTACAAAAAATATTCAAGTCTATTTAATTTAATATCCTATATAGCAGCACATTTGCATAAAAAATAGCTAGTAGGATTATTTTATATGTTTGAGTATTAGAGGTTTAATCGCCAAAGTTAATCCTTACCAAGCAAGGAAAATCAATTTAACCACGCTGGAAATGGTGTCATCCCGGATAAAACTATGGTTTATAAATGGTATAAATCCACTTTAATCAGGGCTGGAACTCTCTTGAAGACCGGCCCGGAAATTATTCGAAAATTTGTAAAAATAATATTGGAAGATGTCAGAATAAAGATAAAACGACTCGCAGAAATGATTGGAGTGTGAGATACAACCATTTTTAAAATATGAATGATGATTAAAGTCAGCACAAGACGGATGCTGAGAATGGTCACGCCACTTCAAAAAAAAAAGTGCGTGTAGTCTTCTCGCGAATGTTTGGACCTATATAGGAGAGAAAGGATGGAGTATTGACTGGCATTGTTACTGGAGACGAACATTAACCCAATGACACAGAGTCCAAACAGGACTATGTAACGGCACAAAAATGGCACATCGCCTAAGAAGTTAAAGTGTGACAGTCAGCTGGGAAAATAATGGCGACAGTCTTTTGGCTCAAGAAGGGATCATGTTGATCGATTATAAAAATAAAGGGGTCTCCATAATCAGAGTATACTACGCTTCAACCCTAGAGCAGTTAAAAGAAGCTGTCTAAAAGAAAAAAGAAGATTAATTGAACAAAGGTTTCGTCCTGCATGACAACACGCCTGTCCACTAGAGCCGTTTGGCGTATGGCCACCCCGCAGTACGTGGACTTCGAAATTTTGACATTTTTATTTTCAGTTTTTACCACTATTTTGTGAACTTAAAAAACTGGTATAAATCGGAAAATCGGTAATCGGAAAATTCTCGGTGCTTGCTTTGGAGTCTACATTTGTGACCAGTAAAGGCAGGTTTACTAAAAAGTTACGCCTTGAAATGTCGGTGTGTTTCACATCTGCTTACCTCTTCAAGGAAAGCGTGACTACCAACCTTCAAATAATGCAAGCTCGTCGTTTAAAATCGCGCTGCCATTGTGCGCACATTTAATATTATGGTGACCTCTGGTACGTGTTCTCTGTAAAATAACAGTACGTTGTTCACAGAGTAAAAAAGTGGCTGGTCACCAATGAGGGTTAGTAACATTTATTATACGCTCTTGGTAGTCGCCCTATGCTGTTGCTACTTTCTTTAAATTGAAGTTAAATGTACCACAATATTTTTTTTTATTATATACAGAAAAAAACAAGTGGTATAATTTCCCGAAGTTTCATATTAAATCCAATTTTTCCTTGTAATTTTAATTAAAATAAATAAAATTACAAGGTGTCGTGAGACGCCCTATAGAATTGGATCTGTTATGGCGCTCTGGGGTGGTAGAAAGGATGGGCTGGAGAACTCACCTGATTTCCTTGAGGTTCCCCAGAGGCGCCTACAAAAGAAGATGGCGCTGTACATATATCACTCACACATTCACTCGTCTCGCCTTTTGGCGGGAACAGAATCTTCTTGCGATCTGTTTTAAGATTTTAATATGAGTCCTCTTACTCTTCCCTTACCACGATAGAATGCAGTGGGGATTGTCCATTTTTAACAAATGGTTGGAAACACCAAGTATTTATCTTTAGTTTTCATATACTTACTGCAACAGCAGTGCTAGCCTAGGGGTAAAACCAAGGTCTGCAAGGACAGTGGTGAGGCCTTGCCTGAGTGATTTTCTCGAGGGCTTGTAAATTCTGCCAACTGAGGGCCACTGTGGTGGACTACGGTCTGAATCCCTCTCATTATAAGAGACGACCCGTTCCAATAGTGAGACAGTAAACGGGCTGAAAAAAAAACTTACTGCTTGGTCTCCCAGCTTAACGTAACAAAGTCCGTGTCGATGTCTCCTGCCCACATGCCCGCACACACTGCACTCACTCCACGGTGTCCAAGAACTGAAGACTATCAGACCGTTGTCTAGTTCATGCGGAGGCAAAGGATAAGGTCCACGAGATGTGTGTGGTTTTACCTGGGGGGAACTTCGTACTGAAGATTTTTTTTTGTCTAAACTAGTTAAAATTTGATGTTAATTTTCTTTTAACCGGCAATTTCGTTTCATCCATCTGTGAGGTACCATAGAAAGAGCCGACACGAGCCCGTAATATATGATTTGGAATATTATGGATTGAAGGATGCTTTCTTAACGTGTGCCATTTTAGTCAAATATTAATATTAAAAAAATATTGATAGATCGACGCTGGTCCCAGCATGAATGGGCTGGCTCTAACGGGATAGTACTACCCTCCTGCAGAAGATATGCGTAAAACAACTGTAAGTACTCCTACCGGTGTGTTTGTATGGTGAGACAAAAAGGCCCAAACCCCCTGATCCCCCTCATTATCTGTCGTTACGTCTATAAGCTACGGTAACTGCTTACCATCAGGTGGGGCCGTATGCTTGTTTGCCACCCCCACAGTATAAAAAAGTACTAGATATTATATTGATAGCTTAGTGAAAACACCAAGACTGTAAAGGCAGTGACTTCGATCCCCGGTTCGAAGTAGGGAGCTCGCAAGCCGCACATCTCGGATTTTTTGAAATATAGCTGTATTGGATAAATGCATGTAAATGCTTTCCGATAGATGGCGTAAGTCGTAAATACAAATGTGATGAGGAGATTGGGATGATCGAAAGATCTGTACGATAGCTCAGTAGCTTAGAGCACTTCCCCGGATTGGAAAAGACGCGGGTTCGATTCCCACTCGTACAAAAAATCTCTTTCCTTATTCACAAATAATTTGTACTTATATAGCTGTATTCTTATTCTCTCCTTACACAAGTCATGACTTACGACGGTATAATTCTCTTCCACGTCCACAACTTCCAGGATCACCAAACTGCTGCTGTCACCAATTTTGCATTTGTATGTTCCAGCGTCACTCGGTCTCACGTGGTATATTGTAAGGTTTGCGTCTTCCTGGACAATCCTTTCATTCGATTTTAATGAGATGTAGATCGTATCTGGCGACTGTGAATAATAGATAAGGAATCTGTATAAGTTCCTGTTTACACAATGCCAGGAAACCGAGTGGGTCAGTACCAACATCTTCCCTGTCTGACCGTGTAGAACCTCAATATATTTTGGTTTTGGCGGGTGATAGTACTATTATTATTATTGAGTCTATGAGCGGCGATTGCCACCCATCCTCAGGTGATCCGTGGCTCATTAGCAACCATAAGCTAAATCAAAAAATATACATTGTTGTCATGGTATTTAAACATAGCATCACGCCTGTATTACCCGAAGGGGTAGGCAGAGGTGTATTACACCCACGACTCGCCAGCTATGTTTAAGTCCCACGTAATAGGGGGCGAGCCTATTGACGTCTACCGGGCACATTACCAAACTCCGGGCGCTACTGAGAATTTTTCTTTTTAGGAAAAAGCTCAATAACATTGGCCGACCCGGGGATCGAACCCGAGACCTCATGATTAGCAGTCGCATACACTACCGCTACACCACCGAGGCAGTTATTATCTATCGGTTTCTTCATAAAACAAGGGCCATGTATACGAGCAGGTTGGTTGATGGGTTGGTTGGATTAATACCTTTCAAGAAATTCTTATGGTTCCTTGTTAATTTTATAAAATTTACGCAAACCTCTACACAAAATACATGTGGAACTGATTTGCGAGGGTTTTATGCCATGGTCCAACTAAAATCCCTGACTAAAATTATCCTGATATGATTCAGAATCATTCAGATAACAGAACAGCGTTAGAATCTGTTATTTTCCAACCATAAATTGAGTTTAAGCGAACGTGGAGATGTCGATGGTCGACGGTTAAGGCGATGGTATTATCCGTCGGAATGAATAGAGTATAGTTTTCTTTTAAACTCGTGGTTAAAAGTAATCAACGAAATAGTATATACACGTACTTCAGAATACATCCATGTCAGATATCGCAATTCTCCGGGTGCCAGACAGACTGTACACGCAATCCTGGCCACGGCTCCGACGTACACACTTTTAATCACAGAAGGAACTTGGCGGTGTCTGGTTAGCTCGTCCAGATTCCGTAGTAAACAGTCGTAGTAGTCGCGCCAGAGAGAAGATAGAAATGTTAACTGGTCTTTGTTGCCCCCTAAACAAAACTGCTTTTGAGCCAATCTTTTTAATAGCTAACTGCCAGCCTTGGCAGACTCGATGGTAAGCGGTAACCGCTATTAACGGATCTGGTGATATGCCAGTCCGCAAGAATCGTGTGGAATTAGGCGGGTCTCTAAACAACTATTGCGACAAGTAGTTGTCTGGAGCCTCCAGCGCTGTCTTGATCGACCTTTGTATAGTCTTAGTATTCGAAACGTCGGGATAGTATAAAATCGAGTAAAAACGATAAATTCCATAAATTATACATAATGTTTTCTATATACTGTTATAAAATGTGAGCAGAGCTGTGTCTGTACATGAAGATATTTGAGAAACAACGATTGTATTAGGCTATGTAGGTGCTGAATATAAAACACTGACTTTAGGCTATGTATATCTCTAAATACAAAACAATGTTTTGTAAACTCTGGTTTGAGTTTAAAAATTGGTATAGATTTTATCTCGCTACTATGCCGGAAACTTGAGATGTAAGCAAAAATCTAACTTTTAGTAAATCAGTTTAGCTCCGCCGCAAGCAAACCTGGTGATATAAACTAAATATAATGAAAATAATTTAGTAAAATCACTAACTTGGATACAGAAGACGGTCTTCCATCTTCTGATTTTTCCAGTCATCTCTGACTTCTCCATACATCTCTATGCTCAGATTTTTTAATTTGGCTACTTTCTCGTGTATCCGCGTTATTTCGTCACAGGTTAAATAATTTAGAAATAAAATAACGAAAATACAAATTTGTGTGACGTCTGCCATGTTGGAAAGTAAGCCATAAACTTGTCAGGACTGACAGATCTCAGTTTGCAAACCTAGATACACATAGATAATACACTATATACGAGTATAGATACCTACATTTTATGGTACCTAATAAGTTTTTTTTAACGAATAGTCTTTCGTTAGACCGTCTATCCGACAAATACATATACTTGACCCGCCCTCGCTTCGCACAGTGCAATTGAATAATGAAAATATCGTAGGGTTTTTAAAAATGTTTTTTTTTTATACTAAACGGGTGGCAAACAAGCATATGGCCCACCTGATGGTAAGCGGTTATCGTAGCATATAGACGCTAGCAACACCGAAGGTATCACTCCTACAACGCCATCTCCAAGGAAATGATATATAGCCGTTTCCGAGGTTCTCTATCCGGAATCTCTCTGTAATCGGGATGAAAACTATCCTATCTGAAACATATCACATAAAAACTTTGGAAAAAATGTTGTGTGGAATATTATTTTCTAAGTTCATCGCGGATAGACAAATGTACAAAATTTTGATGTATAAAGATTTGTATCTAGAAAAGTCCTCGAAATTAGTGTGAATATGATTCTTGTTTACAGAAGGCAGAACCAGCTTTGAACTTAGGACCCCAGCCGACTCCAGAATTGGAAGCTATAGCTCGCGAAGTAGACGCGCTAGCCCGTGAGCGACTGGCCTTGGAAGCTGAACTGGCGACCAAGCAGAAGGAACTAACAGTTAAAAATGGAGAGGCTGATAGCTTGCAGGTTTGTACTTACTATTTGTTGTTCAATATCTTGTGCTCTTCTACCAGCACGATTTGTAGTGCTGAATGTATTTATTTGTAAGTCTGTAAATAGAAAGTAACATAGTATCACGCCTGTATTCCCAGAAGGGGTAGGCAGAGGTGTATTACGCACCCACGGTTCGCCAGCTGTTTAAGTCCCACGTAATAGGGGGCGAGCCTATTGCCGTCTACCGGGCATATTTCCAAACTCCGAGGCTGCTACTTAGATTTTTTTTTTACTATAAAGCTCAATTTCTCTGCTAGACTCGGGGATCGAACCCGAGGAGACCTCATGATTAGCAGTCGCTCACACTACCGCTGCATCACCGAGGCTGTTAAAAAAAGTACATTGATATATAAGGCTCTCATTGAAAATTTGCGTTGCAGTGTCATTTAAGTTACACTGCAATGCAATATTGTTGACAGAGCCTTATTGTCACTGAATTGTTATATCTTTAATTTAAGTTATTGTAATTTTATTGTCAATTTGGACTCGCGACAAAACACCTAGTTTTCTTTTCTGATATATCAAGTTAATATATTTAAATCTATAGCGGCGGTCGTAGCCTAGATGTGCACTTGTAGTTCGAACGATCGCCGAGGTTAAGCTATTTTCTTTCTGCTGGCAATCAGATGGGTGATCAAAAAGTAACACCTATTTGTGGACACCTCACCTTCGTGCTTTGGAAGGCATTCTTAATAGTGGCTGGTGTAACTTCTGGGTAGTCGTTACAGGTCGTCAAAGTCCTGAATTATTTATTTATTTATTTATGGAAAACCAACAGCTTAAGTAAGGTAACATAAATTTAGCATAAGTGACAGAAAGCCAATTACAGGTTTCCACCAATAGAAGCTGGTTATAACATCCAGAACTATGGAACACTCGATATTATATGAACATATAAAAGGAGAGAAAGAATTTAGATATCTAATACAAAAATAAAATGATGATTGGTTAGTTGAAGAATTTAAGATTAAGCATGTTTCGAACCGTGCTGCTTTTGACAATAAATGGGTCTAACGAAAGTTCTTTACATAATTTGTTATAATCATGGCTTGCTCGCAAAAGGTATGAGTTCTGTCTGTAATTTGTGTAAGCAAAAGGAACTGCTATGGGTGGGTAAAAGCGGACATATCGATATGGTACATTAAAATAAAGTCTGTGCAAAAGATCAGGGCAGTCAATTTCATTTGAAATAATTTTCATTAAAAACGTACAATCCGCTAGTCGGCGACGATTTATGAGTGGTAGAATATGAAATGTCCTACATATGTTAATATAGTTCTCCGACTGATATGGAATATGCATCCGGTAGCATAAAAACTTTTAAACGCATTTGTATTTTCTCCAACCGGTCAGTGTATTTACTATAGCATGGATTCCAAATTTGTGATCCGTACTCTAAGTGGCTTCTAACATACGTACAATATAAAATGTTTAATGTTTTGGCTTGTTTGAAGCCTTTAGAGATCCTCATAATAAAGCCAAGTGTTTTAGAGGCCCTAGCAACGATTTCATCAATGTGCACGTTAAACAGTGGTTTGCTATCGTGATAGATGCCCAGATCTCGCACTACATCACATCTAGGAACTGATTGGCCTTTAAGTGAATATGTAGGAAGCGTGGCACGACTTCGGCTATATGTAACAACAGAACATTTCAGGGGATTGAGATCTAGTTTATTACGCAGACAGTATTCCTCGAAACGTGATATATCTAACTGGAGTTATTAGTAGACAGAGATTTTTGAAATAAATGGAGAAATTGGCAAAGCTATTGTCTTAGCAGATCTTAATAAGAATTTAGGTGAGATATTATCCGGTCCCGCCGTTTTATAGGGATCAAGCTTAATTAATATGTTTTGTATATACTCTGCATTAACCTCAATTGAGTGGATATGCGATGAACTGATGAAGCTCGAACACTGGTACAATTGCTCATTATTTAGTGCGTCATGGACTGGGTCAAGAAAGGACGAACGAAAGTGAGAAGAAAAGGCATTACATATAGACTCTGCAGTTGAAACGGTAGTACCGCCATGATTAAGACAACAAGGGATAGCATTAAATTTGGAACGATTATTAACAAATCTCCTGAAGTGTTTTGGGTTTTTAACAATAGCCAATTCAGTATTAGATAGATAACTTTCGTAACATTCATTTTCTAATTTAGTAACCCTGTCGCTTAAATATTTAAAAGTAGCTTCGTCAGATAGTCTGCCATATGTTTTGAACTTACGATGATACTTAGATTTTTCTTTAATTAGTCTTCTTAGTGCTGCTGAGTACCAAATTGGGTAGGAGTGGTATTTAATCTGTCTCGTAGGAATAAACTTTTTGTGAAGGTCAGACAAAATATTATAGAAATAGGTTACAGAGTTATTGAGCGATTTATTGTTAAATTCAGTCATCCAATCAATAGCCGAGATTTCTTCGTTGATCCTGAAAAAGTTACCCTTGAGGATATATTTGGTATACGGCGCAGGTAACAAGTGCACATAATCGTAAAAATTTGCTGTAATAACGAGAGGGGGTGATAATTATCAATTATTTATAGGGGCTCAAGGCATTCACGGACCGCTACCACTTCATTGCATATAACTAAGTCGTCAGTTTACCATATTTGTTTAGTACTCCGTTATACTGGTTCAATGACAGCAGTTGTAATTCATCCACTAACAAGTACTCATCGCTACTGGAAGCGTTGATCGGTGAGAATGAATCACTTGTGAGATGCCACCTAATGTCACTCATATTGAAATCACCAACGATCAGAAAATTATCATTTGTATGTCTAAGAACCAGTTCATTTAATTTGCTGAGAAAATTAGGCAACTGAATAGAAAAACAGTGACCGCGATTCTGCTTACACAAGTATGTTACACAAATATTTAGTTTGATTTGCGTCATAGTGGTTGGTCGCCGTAAATTGAGGGTTACCCACAGATCTTCAGCTGAGGAGTGGAAACACGGTTGTGGAATAGCACTTAAGCATTTACGGATAGCGATCAAAACACCTCCCCCGCGAGTTTGCCCGGTTAGCAGATAGTCACGATCTCGGCGCCATACAATATATTCAACCACCAAACAACTCACAATCCGACATACCATCGACCAACCAAGTTTCTGTGCAAATAATTACATCGTAGGAACTGCGACAAACCTCACGATAAAACACTTCACTCTTGGTACGAAGCCCGCGTACGTTTTGGTAATAAATACGCAATTTATTAACATTATCGTTAGCCATTGGGAATATTACTTATTATAGTTACAGCATTAACAGCAGGACAAGATTTTAAATTATAGTAGTTGAGTATCGAACTCAAATAAGGGTTTTCGAGCAGAAAAGCAAGCAATAAGTAATCATAAGCATAATTATCACCACAAAAATAAACAAGTATAGGGTACATATATAGGGTATAATATGAGATTAATGTATAGTTAAGTGTAAAATAAAGCAAGCTATAAATGAGTGTACTAATGAGTGTAAGTGAGACAAGCACAGATTGTAACATTCCAATGTATAAATAAGCGCGGAAATAACAGCGATAGGCCTGTTCACAGACAGTATAGCGCGGTATTAAATGTAGTGGGGACACGGCAGCGATGCTAAACCTTTTACAAAGAAGTGAGTTATAAGCAGATGATTTATTTAATAATACTATGATGTTTAATTTTGATTCAATTAATGAAGTGATAATAAATGTATAAAATAACAATTGTATAATTACTGATTGAAGTGATAGTTTATTCAATAAAGCAATAGATTAATGGATATTGTTTAAATCCTTATCGCTTGAAACAATAATAACAGGGGAGCCATCTTGCTTGCGGACATGAATTTTGCCGTGCTTCACCCATACAAACTTGAAATCTTTTTTCTTTGCTAGTATTTTAGCTTTATTAAGGAGTTTCTTGGAGATAGGACTAAGGTGATCATTAACATATACTCGATTAGATTTACCATCAAAGTCCAAATCGTGCGTAGATAGGGTTTTGATCGAGCGAGCAGCAGCAACAAAGTCTTCCTTTATATTAGGAAACACACCACTATTGATTTTTCCTTGGAATTAAAAGAAGGAATTCAAAAAATTTACCTGGGATTTAGAAAACGGAAAATTTGCTTTGCGGCAAATTTTGTCCAAAATACCAAACAAATCTTCATCTTCCGTCCATCGTTAAAAGTTTCACTGCAGATATCACACTTCATTGTGAAATGTAGGTTTAATGAAGATAAAAAAATGTTGGGAAACACTGGATAAGGAACCAGTTAACGTCGAAGCGTGCTTACTTAACGAGTGTTCGAAGCGAAGTGATTATAAATATGACTTGTTCTCCCCTTAGATGGGTCGTGGAGGTCAGATAGGCAGCCAGTCCGTGTAAATACTTGTGGATCAGCTAATCAGCACAGATCGAAAGCCGACCCCAACGGAGTTTAGAATAAGGCAAGGAGATGATATTATCGGCACTTGAATCGGTTTAAGAGCGAATACGATGAAAACAAGCTTCGAGTTTGTATTCCTGTCTGACGTGGTTGATACGCATTTGTTTTGATTTAACAACCTCTTGATACTAAGATTGAGAACTAACCTACATTTATCACAAACATTATAATATTGTTTCCAGAGCGAATTAGACACTTTAACGGCGACACTGAAACAATTAGAAAACCAAAAAGGTGAAGCACAAAAGAGATTAAACGACCTAAAGTCACAGGTGAGTCTATGGCCATAGTCATTTTAGTTTAATATTATGTTTCATATGTATTATTTTTCTTGCGATCGGACATATATCGGGGTATAATGAAATGCAACTTGATTAAACGACAATGGGAGCAACACTAGTTAAACATTAAATGAGTGCGTAACTTTTACGCGCTGTTGAAGTAAATCTTATTTGAATTTTATAGTAGATATTAATAAAAAAAAAATCATAAAATATATGTGTTAATATGCTTTTAAAAAAAAACATAAAATATATGCTTTTACATTAAACACAAAGTGAAAAATGTGAAATCGAAAATAACAGTCAGGAGCAGGATTTGAACCTGCATCTTCTGGATACCGTCCAGATGCTTTACCAATTCAGCCATCCTGACAATTGCTCCTGACTGCTAATTTCGATAACACATCATACTTAACGTCTTTGGGTGACGCCTGCGCCATCTGTCGGACGTATTTTCATACATTATACCGACCAGGTAAACTTAATTTTACAATTAAGATTTTTACCTAATAATGACGCAAACCCTATAAATATTTATATATATTTGTAGCATTTGACATGCTTAGCACTATACATTAAACACAAAGTGAAAAATGTGAAATCGAAAATAACAGTCAGGAGCAGGATTTGAACCTGCATCTTCTGGATACCGTCCAGATGCTTTACCAATTCAGCCATCCTGACAATTGCTCCTGACTGCTAATTTCGATAACACATCATACTTAACGTCTTTGGGTGACGCCTGCGCCATCTGTCGGACGTATTTTCATACATTATACCGACCAGGTAAACTTAATTTTACAATTAAGATTTTTACCTAATAATGACGCAAACCCTATAAATATTTATATATATTTGTAGCATTTGACATGCTTAGCACTATACATTAAACACAAAGTGAAAAATGTGAAATCGAAAATAACAGTCAGGAGCAGGATTTGAACCTGCATCTTCTGGATACCGTCCAGATGCTTTACCAATTCAGCCATCCTGACAATTGCTCCTGACTGCTAATTTCGATAACACATCATACTT
The DNA here is from genome assembly GCA_948253155.1 of Leucoma salicis. NCBI lineage: Eukaryota > Metazoa > Arthropoda > Insecta > Lepidoptera > Erebidae > Leucoma > Leucoma salicis. Next base: position 22,823,692 of record OX411820.1, on the reverse strand, counting down.
AACGTCTTTGGGTGACGCCTGCGCCATCTGTCGGACGTATTTTCATACATTATACCGACCAGGTAAACTTAATTTTACAATTAAGATTTTTACCTAATAATGACGCAAACCCTATAAATATTTATATATATTTGTAGCATTTGACATGCTTAGCACTATACATTAAACACAAAGTGAAAAATGTGAAATCGAAAATAACAGTCAGGAGCAGGATTTGAACCTGCATCTTCTGGATACCGTCCAGATGCTTTACCAATTCAGCCATCCTGACAATTGCTCCTGACTGCTAATTTCGATAACACATCATACTTAACGTCTTTGGGTGACGTGTTGTCAGGATGGCTGAATTGGTAAAGCATCTGGACGGTATCCAGAAGATGCAGGTTCAAATCCTGCTCCTGACTGTTATTTTCGATTTCACATTTTTCACTTTGTGTTTAATGTATAGTGCTAAGCATGTCAAATGCTACAAATATATATAAATATTTATAGGGTTTGCGTCATTATTAGGTAAAAATCTTAATTGTAAAATTAAGTTTACCTGGTCGGTATAATGTATGAAAATACGTCCGACAGATGGCGCAGGCGTCACCCAAAGACGTTAAGTATGATGTGTTATCGAAATTAGCAGTCAGGAGCAATTGTCAGGATGGCTGAATTGGTAAAGCATCTGGACGGTATCCAGAAGATGCAGGTTCAAATCCTGCTCCTGACTGTTATTTTCGATTTCACATTTTTCACTTTGTGTTTAATGTATAGTGCTAAGCATGTCAAATGCTACAAATATATATAAATATTTATAGGGTTTGCGTCATTATTAGGTAAAAATCTTAATTGTAAAATTAAGTTTACCTGGTCGGTATAATGTATGAAAATACGTCCGACAGATGGCGCAGGCGTCACCCAAAGACGTTAAGTATGATGTGTTATCGAAATTAGCAGTCAGGAGCAATTGTCAGGATGGCTGAATTGGTAAAGCATCTGGACGGTATCCAGAAGATGCAGGTTCAAATCCTGCTCCTGACTGTTATTTTCGATTTCACATTTTTCACTTTGTGTTTAATGTATAGTGCTAAGCATGTCAAATGCTACAAATATATATAAATATTTATAGGCTTTGCGTCATTATTAGGTAAAAATCTTAATTGTAAAATTAAGTTTACCTGGTCGGTATAATGTATGAAAATACGTCCGACAGATGGCGCAGGCGTCACCCAAAGACGTTAAGTATGATGTGTTATCGAAATTAGCAGTCAGGAGCAATTGTCAGGATGGCTGAATTGGTAAAGCATCTGGACGGTATCCAGAAGATGCAGGTTCAAATCCTGCTCCTGACTGTTATTTTCGATTTCACATTTTTCACTTTGTGTTTAATGTATAGTGCTAAGCATGTCAAATGCTACAAATATATATAAATATATATGCTTTTAAAAAAATAATAAAATATATGTGAGTAATTAAAAAAAAAAAATGGTGTGGTGCACATACTATCACTACATGAAAACCATATTTTTGCACTAATAAATCATAGCGTCCGTGATTAAAAACTCGAACTAGTCAGGCAACTGACTTAAACATTGAACAGAACTCACAGCTGTGTGTGTTACATACAGTCAAGTAGTCAAAAATAGCACGGATTCATAAGTAATGTTTTTTATATCAAATAAAATAGTAAACTATTATACTGAAAATAATATACTGCCATTGAAACCGAGCATGACCCAAAAGAGCCTCAGCATCTCTATCGCGGAGATATTATCGACCATAATGCGCGGTTTAGACAAGTACTCGCTGAGCGAATTGGTGCGCGAGCTACAGACTAATAGTATGGGTCGCCGCGGCCGCAGGTGGAGAAACTCCGCTCGCAGGTGTCGGCGCAGGAGGCGGCGGCGGCGGAGACGGAGGCGGAGGTGGCGGCGCGGCGCGCGGCAGCGCTGTCGCTGCGGGAGCGCGAGCGCGGCCTGCTCGCCGACGTGGCCGCCGCCGCCGCGCGCGCCGACGAGCTCACCGCGCACCTGCGCCGCACCGTGCTCGCCGTGTCGCAGGTTCGTGCCGCACCCACACTAGCGAGCGCGCCTGCTCGCCGACGTGGCCGCCGCCGCCGCGCGCGCCGACGAGCTCACCGCGCACCTGCGCCGCACCGTGCTCGCCGTGTCGCAGGTTCGTGCCGCACCCACACTAGCGAGCGCGCCTGCTCGCCGACGTGGCCGCCGCCGCCGCGCGCGCCGACGAGCTCACCGCGCACCTGCGCCGCACCGTGCTCGCCGTGTCGCAGGTTCGTGCCGCACCCACACTAGCGAGCGCGCCTGCTCGCCGACGTGGCCGCCGCCGCCGCGCGCGCCGACGAGCTCACCGCGCACCTGCGCCGCACCGTGCTCGCCGTGTCGCAGGTTCGTGCCGCACCCACACTAGCGAGCGCGCCTGCTCGCCGACGTGGCCGCCGCCGCCGCGCGCGCCGACGAGCTCACCGCGCACCTGCGCCGCACCGTGCTCGCCGTGTCGCAGGTTCGTGCCGCACCCACACTAGCGAGCGCGCCTGCTCGCCGACGTGGCCGCCGCCGCCGCGCGCGCCGACGAGCTCACCGCGCACCTGCGCCGCACCGTGCTCGCCGTGTCGCAGGTTCGTGCCGCACCCACACTAGCGAGCGCGCCTGCTCGCCGACGTGGCCGCCGCCGCCGCGCGCGCCGACGAGCTCACCGCGCACCTGCGCCGCACCGTGCTCGCCGTGTCGCAGGTTCGTGCCGCACCCACACTAGCGAGCGCGCCTGCTCGCCGACGTGGCCGCCGCCGCCGCGCGCGCCGACGAGCTCACCGCGCACCTGCGCCGCACCGTGCTCGCCGTGTCGCAGGTTCGTGCCGCACCCACACTAGCGAGCGCGCCTGCTCGCCGACGTGGCCGCCGCCGCCGCGCGCGCCGACGAGCTCACCGCGCACCTGCGCCGCACCGTGCTCGCCGTGTCGCAGGTTCGTGCCGCACCCACACTAGCGAGCGCGCCTGCTCGCCGACGTGGCCGCCGCCGCCGCGCGCGCCGACGAGCTCACCGCGCACCTGCGCCGCACCGTGCTCGCCGTGTCGCAGGTTCGTGCCGCACCCACACTAGCGAGCGCGCCTGCTCGCCGACGTGGCCGCCGCCGCCGCGCGCGCCGACGAGCTCACCGCGCACCTGCGCCGCACCGTGCTCGCCGTGTCGCAGGTTCGTGCCGCACCCACACTAGCGAGCGCGCCTGCTCGCCGACGTGGCCGCCGCCGCCGCGCGCGCCGACGAGCTCACCGCGCACCTGCGCCGCACCGTGCTCGCCGTGTCGCAGGTTCGTGCCGCACCCACACTAGCGAGCGCGCCTGCTCGCCGACGTGGCCGCCGCCGCCGCGCGCGCCGACGAGCTCACCGCGCACCTGCGCCGCACCGTGCTCGCCGTGTCGCAGGTTCGTGCCGCACCCACACTAGCGAGCGCGCCTGCTCGCCGACGTGGCCGCCGCCGCCGCGCGCGCCGACGAGCTCACCGCGCACCTGCGCCGCACCGTGCTCGCCGTGTCGCAGGTTCGTGCCGCACCCACACTAGCGAGCGCGCCTGCTCGCCGACGTGGCCGCCGCCGCCGCGCGCGCCGACGAGCTCACCGCGCACCTGCGCCGCACCGTGCTCGCCGTGTCGCAGGTTCGTGCCGCACCCACACTAGCGAGCGCGCCTGCTCGCCGACGTGGCCGCCGCCGCCGCGCGCGCCGACGAGCTCACCGCGCACCTGCGCCGCACCGTGCTCGCCGTGTCGCAGGTTCGTGCCGCACCCACACTAGCGAGCGCGCCTGCTCGCCGACGTGGCCGCCGCCGCCGCGCGCGCCGACGAGCTCACCGCGCACCTGCGCCGCACCGTGCTCGCCGTGTCGCAGGTTCGTGCCGCACCCACACTAGCGAGCGCGCCTGCTCGCCGACGTGGCCGCCGCCGCCGCGCGCGCCGACGAGCTCACCGCGCACCTGCGCCGCACCGTGCTCGCCGTGTCGCAGGTTCGTGCCGCACCCACACTAGCGAGCGCGCCTGCTCGCCGACGTGGCCGCCGCCGCCGCGCGCGCCGACGAGCTCACCGCGCACCTGCGCCGCACCGTGCTCGCCGTGTCGCAGGTTCGTGCCGCACCCACACTAGCGAGCGCGCCTGCTCGCCGACGTGGCCGCCGCCGCCGCGCGCGCCGACGAGCTCACCGCGCACCTGCGCCGCACCGTGCTCGCCGTGTCGCAGGTTCGTGCCGCACCCACACTAGCGAGCGCGCCTGCTCGCCGACGTGGCTGCCGACATATTCAATATCCTAGATTTGACTTCCCACATTCGTTTACTTAAAACTTTATAAAGATGTGTAAAATTGGCCCAGGATATCTGCGTTTACATCTAATCATGTGATGTTTCAGGCGAATATAAAGATCTCTCACCTGGAGGAGCAGCACCGTATCATGCAGGAGGCGGCCGACTCGCTCACTAGCGGCACCGTGGTGTCGCCCGACGTGCTCAACCTGCAGCCGCAGTACGGCCCCGAGCACCTGGACCGGCTGGTCCGCGGGGCCACGCCTAATGACGCCCTTGTACGTACCTCTGTTGGACTCGGCTGTGCCCAAATATACCAGCCCATAAATTAACCTAAAATTACTTATTGACGCAAAATTCATCGGAACGTGGTAGGTATATTACAATTCAGCAGAAACATTACAAGATGTATTCACGTTTGATATAAACACATTGTGAATTAACAAACTCACATGTATGGACTATGTATAGAAAAATTAAACATAAACGTAATTTTCTCGAAATGAATTTTATGCAGTTACATTTTGAGATGTTTATCTGTTATGTCGTGGGACGAATAATTAAAATGCCTCCAACAATACCTTTTAACTAGGCTTTAAGACAGCGCCTAACGTAATAATATTTTTTTGGGAAAGCTCGATGAAAAATGTTAAATAACGATAATGTTAAATACGAAACTGATAAAAGTGAATTAATTTGCCTTTTTCAAAGTTTAGTTGATATGGGAAAACAATATATGCAAAGCCGTCTAAATAGACTTCAGTACGAAAAAGTCCTATTTGAACGATTTCGTATGTAATAAAGGTCGTTCAGTTAAGAGTATAGTTATCGGTAAACATTAGCAATTTACTTAGATCGTTTTGTCGTGTCCCACTTGATTGAGGGGTCTACTTTATCAAGTGGGACGCGCAGAACGAGAATATTGCTTCAAGTAGATATTTAAAGTGAGATAAATCAGGCAATACTTGTCAGCGAGCTGTCGTTCGACTAGCTTCCAATGATAGTGACCATTTTATATTCCCCGCCAGTGTACTTTCCTTCAATAAAACAATCATACGTAGTTACTGGCTGACATCTATACACTTAACTAAAGATAATAATGAAAGTGCTTACTTCGGGGACACTTGCCGTGTGAGGCCGGCTTTAGAATTGTCCCACCCCTCTCCACCCAGGGGAGTCGTAAGAGCTGACTGTGGGAATATCGGGGGAGTGGGCAGCAGCACTCTCGCGAGTATTAACAACATCCACTGCGATCGCCATCCCACCTGCCAAGCGTGGCGATTACGGCACTATCCCCACTTGGGAGGCCTATGTCCAGCAGTGGACGTCGAAAGGCTGATGGATGGATAACTTCGGGGAATGGACATTAAACTTTACTATTTATAAACCGGTACATTGTAATGTGTGTGTCTGTGTGTGTGTACTGCAGGAGGACGAGCCGTTTGCGACTCGCAACGGGTTCGGGGGTGCTTTCGAACCCGCCCCCTTCGCCCCCGCCACCTCAGACCCCTTTGCGCCTGCGCACGCGCACAACACGCTACAGGTAACCGATGTCACTGTTGTGTATAGAGACCTGTCCTCGTAACTTGAAAGACTATAGCATAATTATTACTTGTGGTACATTTTAGTACGCTTTACCATCCTGGGCTGGTAGGCCAACATCATATCGCATTTGATGGGATGGATGTATGCTTACATCCAGGCGGGGCGTTTCAGAAGAACGAAAGTAACCGACCTAGACCATCGAAATGACACGCCAAAGTTATATATATGGTAGCCCAAGACCACTCGACAAACTGATAATCATTATCCCATTAATTTTGTATATCTACACTGGCTGCCAACACTCTCCCCAATACAATTTTTTTGGGGGAACAGCGTTGGAGCAAGCGTTGGCCCCAACGTCTTTGCACGTTGGGGCTGAGGTTAAAGAAGAAAGTTTTTTGAGTGACAACCACTTAGCGGATGACACGGAATATTTTAGCTTAGCTTCCACCAGGCTATTGGTTAAATGCAGATATAATTTCTCGGTCATCATTGCTATTTATGGGTATATCATCAATTACTCTTTCGTCGTTATATGGTATGTAAAGATAATATAAAAATTGCGCATACAGCGCCATATAAATTAACTCGTTTCTTTTTTATAAGGTTAATTTTCGTCGTGGTTTTCGTGGTGAGGTCGCGTGTTGTAATATAGGTTTCGTCGATTTGTTTTCATTACATCTCACTTCTCTCTCGTGTAACGAAACGTCTCTTAACATTATTCATCCTTAAAATGTCACTCTCAAAATTGTCGTTCAATTGTTAAATATCAAAATTTTGTCAATTTAAAATTATTATTTCAGGGTGATTTCAGTACGGATCCATTCGCATCGAACGCGGACCCTTTCGGCGGTGATGCATTTGCGTCACAAGACAGTACTGCTAAGACTAATGATGATGTAAGTTGTAATAAAATAAATATGTACGATTATAGAAGATATAGGGGGCTGTTTTATGGCAAATTGATATTTTGCTGTTTAGTGACTTCATAATTAATAAAATTGGGGATTTAAGTAAGTTACTATCTATTTAATATTCCTTATAAATGTGAAAGTGAAGTTGTTTATTTGTTATACCACTTTTATGCCGCAACTACTGAACCAATCATGATGTATATAAACGCCCAAAAAAGGACATAATATGATACTTTTCGTTTCAGAAAAATGATTGGTTCTCGTAGGATAGCTAGTTTTACAAAGTCCGCACGGATGGAGCGCGGGCAGTTTCTAGTATTTCATAACAAAGGGTTTTAAATGATAGTTACAATAATTAGTAGACTTTAAATAGTACATTCTTACCTACAACATTATAGTAATATTTAGTTATTATTGGAGCACCCGCAATTCTTAATACGCATATGAAATAATGTCTAGTTGAAATTAATGAAAAAGGGATAGTGGTAAACTCGTCTGTTGGTCTGTTTAGTCCTTTGAGTCGGGTGACATGTGATGTTGTGGTGCATAAGTAAGCGCGTGTGTGTGTGTGCGTGCTGCAGCAGGGCGCGTGGGAGGAGGACCCGTTCGCCGTGCTGCACGCGCCCGCGCGCGCCGCGCCCGCGCTGCCGCCCAAGCACAAGGCGCCCCCGCCGCGCCCCGCGCCGCCGCGCCCGCTCCCGCCGCACAAGGTACGCGCACCACCACACCACACTCACCGCGCTACTCTCCCCGCACCACACTACACTCACCGCACCGCACCACGCTACACACCACACCACACTACACTCACCGCACCGCACCACGCTACACACCACACCACACTACACTCACCGCATCGCACCACACTAAACTCACCGCACGACACCACGCTACACACCACACCATACTACACTCACCACACCACGCTATACTACTCTCACCAAACACATCATACCACACCGCATTACACTCACTCACTCTTACTGTATACTTATTACACACTTAAAGTATATCATCCTCCTAAATACGTAAAGTAACAAATATAATGTGTGGCGTAATCGGTAGTGTAACCGACTTCCGTGCACGAGGTCGTGGGTTCGATTCCCACTCAAGACAATTATTTGTGTGATGAACACAGATATTTGTACTGCGTCTGGATGTTTTCTATCTATTATATGTATGTATTTACAAAAAAAAGTAGTATATGTGTTATATCCGTAATCTGGTACCCATAGCACAAGCGTTAAGCTTAGTTTGGGACCAGAGGACGTTGTGTGAAGAAATGTCCGCGAATATTTATATTTATAATAATCCTTATGACTGATATCTATCTCCGAAATATTAAATGGTTATACTAAACTCGTAGATTCCGACATCACTAATATTTCCCTATTTTTATAATATAATTTATACAAACAATAATTATAATAAAACAATTAGTTTTAAATGTACAAAGACTAACACATATTTGCTAGTAACTTTTTCCGAAATACTGTAATACAATGTAACAACAAAACTTTCATAAAAATCATTAAATAATATTTAACAATCTTATTCAATGACATGAGTCTATCAAAATCAGTTTTTACAAACACACTAATTTATTTAAATTTTTATAAAAATATATTTGGGTCCGACTTTTCAATATGATAAACCCCAACACTTATGTCATAAATAATTATAATCAGCCCTTTTTTTTCAATTTACTACTATCTCACCTTGAGCCGGGATAACAATTTACCTGTTGAATATAATTTTATCTCATTTGAAAAATCGGCCCCATAGGATATATTTTACAGTATATTTTTTATATATATTTTTTATTGATGTTATATGATAAAAAATATATACATGATATAATAAATATATCCTAGAAGTTACAGATTATAAATTTATATCGAGAAAAATGTGAAGAGACCTCATTAAAATATTTTTGAACAAAATAGACAAGATTAATGCAATATAAGCATGTATACCTGTATAGGTGCGCATATCTTATACTTGTCTATATATCTATACTATTATAAAGCGGTAACAGAGCTCTGTCTGTACATTTAAGATATTTGAGAAAAAATGACTGAAATAGGCTATATAGGCGTGTCTAAAAACAAAACGATTGTTTTTAGATTTTATGTCTGTTTGTTTGTTCGTGCATCACGCAAAAACTACTGAACGGATTTTGATGCAACTTTTTTTGTTTGATAGCTCTTGATTAGACTTAACAACTGGTATACATTTTATCCCGTTACTATATCGGGAACCTGAGATATAACCAATAAACTAGCTTTTGGCTGCGGCGGCGCCGCTTTATTTTAGATTCGCCTATGTGGAATCTTTGAATGTGATTTTCATCCATTACAAAACGTCGGATTAAATTGAAATTTTACTTGACCGATATATGTTAAGGACCGATGACAATACAATAATTTTGGTAGCCTGTCAGATATTTTTTTATTAAACTTGTATATGTCAGTAAAAACAAATATTTTTGAATAGTGAATATAATAGATTTTAATGCGATCTCTTCAAATAATGCTGTTATTTTAATACATAGCTAATAATTTAATTTCAGATTCTTTTGGTTTTTATGATTATTTGATGTTTATTTACCCCCCGCCCTATCGCCGTAGCCGCATGCTGTGAGACGGATAGTTCGCCGAAAAGCTAAATTATATTTTTTTTTATCTTTTTGCCGCAGAGAAAGTAAAATGTACGTAAAATGTCGCACGTAGTTGACAATCATTTTATTGTGATTGCCTTTGCTTTGATTTTGTTTTTCATTTTGTTAAGTGTCATACATTTGTGTCACTTTTTGGTATACAGGATATTCGATTTATATCTAGATTATAGAAAAATAATTATATTATCAGTATTCCAAGATGACCGTAAAATGATTTTGTTTTTCTGTTCGTTTAGTTGTCTCTGCGTACTATTTCATTTCGTTTGTTTTTGTTGTCTAAGAAAAGTTTACAAGTAAAAAATATACCAAAATGCGGCAATTCATTAAAACATTTATAATTTACTTTCTCTGTTGCACTCGCGCCGCTAACGCTGTGATGTGTTGAACTACATGCTTCTCGCTCGTTATCATTCACCATTCATTCTTTCCTCCGTTCTTTCGTTCATTAGTGTGTATGTTTGCATTGCATATTTCATGTTTGATTCTTTTTAATCTGTATGTCATTATAAATATGTATTTAATTTATTTTTAATGCATTTTTAAAAGTATCTATTTATATATAATATTACTGGCTTTAGGACTTTATGTCATACGATAATGTCCTGAGGATTTTGAGCTTTATGTAAATAATAGATTTTTCTTAGTGTGTGTCTATTCTTACCTAGATCTACCATCTTCTATCAAAAGAGAAAGTAATAGTACTTATTTATATACACATGTAAGTGAATTAAAAAAAAAAACTTAAAATTACAATATTTCCGTTTCCTAAACTAAATTGTAATAAAAATGTAACTACTATTGGGGATGAGTGCGGTTCGGTTTGAATACAGTGGTTTTAGAAATCACGGGTTTCTCGAAAGCTTTGTCTGCTATCGTAACAAGTACTCGTAGCAATTAGTAACTATAAATATTCCAGCATACAGAGCGCTTACAAAAATATTTCAAAAGATGTTAGGTTGGCAATATAAGCCCCCTAACAGGTGCACTCTCTAATGTGGTGTCTGTAGATAGGATCTAGTATTCGCATGTTAGTCGCTTTTAGCTTACGTCACGTCTCATCCACTCCTTTCTCCTTTTATTTCATTTAATATACTTTATTTCATTTAATATTCTTATATTTTTAATAACTACATCTGTATATACTTATGGTGATTAATATTTTGAGTACATCACATTACTGTAAAAATAAATTTTAAAGTTGTGTAATTTTATTATTTTTGCCGTGATAGCTTAAAATAATGTTAGGCTTCAGTCGAAAGTCATGCTTAGAGGTAATTAAGGCTTTAAGCCAGACAGACATTGAAAAATAGCAGGAAAACTTAAAATTCTATATTGAGCAAAATATTTTTAAATGTCAATATTTTTTTTATTGATCATTAACTTCGTACTATTGATCCTATCCCCAAAGATAACAGCCTTAAGCACTAACACCTCGAGCATTCTCGAAATATATCTTAAGACAGATCTAATCACCTCACATAAAATTAAATCCTTCGAAAAATTAACAATGTTATTGTTTAACATTTTATGTTAGAAAGCGAGCATATTATGTTTTATACTTACCATCAGGTCGCCTTTCACCATAGAAAATGAAAATTAAGAAATACCGCGTGAAAGATGTGATGTACTCAGTTCTATAGATCAAATAACACTGTCCACTAACATGCTAACCACGGCTCGTGTGCTTGTCCCCACATTGCAGCGCTAAGCGGACGCGGCGGAGGCTCGGCCCACACGTGCGTACTCTGTCTCTCTCACATACATCACACTAGCTATACACCTCTCACTCACTCTTGTGTCGACCAGACTGTCGACCGCGCCATGGAGTTCACCGACGACCCATTCAAAGACTACCGATACGAAGACCCATTCAACATAGAAGACCCTTTTGCTGATGTCACCGATTCCAAGAAAACCGACCCTTTTGGTAGGCCAACCTCCGTCGCCGGCTTCGAGACAGACGACTTTTTCTCATCCCCTTCTACCGTCAATGGAAACTTTACGTTACCAGAAAAACGTAGCGGAAGAGTGTCAGCTCCTCCAGTCGCTTACGACCCATTTGCTGGCAGAGAACACAAACCCCCACTAAAAAATTCTACAAGTAATAACAACGATACATGGGCAGCTTGGCCCAACGATAATTGGGCCGCTGACGATGCCTGGGCCAAACCCTCCACGCAAAAATCAGATGTTTGGGGCACAGATTCAAGCAAGAAGAACATCAACACCTCCAGTAGTGATTGGAAGACAGACAACTGGGCAAATAAGTCTGAAAATTGGGCAACGGACTGGGGCGCAGACTCGAATAAAAATTTAAATGAAACATGGCCTTCTGGTACGTTACCTTCTAAAAAAGAGAAATCCCCTAAACCTGTTAAATATGCAAAATCTTTAGTTCACACGATAGGGGGTATCGGGAGGGCAAAACAGAAGGAAAAGAAGAAGGCTAGTTTGGAGGCCCGCAGTGCAGAAACTCTGCCCACAGAAGAACAGCAATGGCTTTGGGCAAGCGCCGAGTCTAGGCGGCTGCAGGTCGAAGCAGAAGAGAGACGGAGAAGAGAAGACGCCGAATTACAACTTGCCCTTGCTATTTCTAGGCAAGAGAAATGACGTCACTGATCTGCCAACCTAGGTTTGTTACTCAAGTGCTATTAAAGCATTAAATTATCTCCTCAAGCGATTGAGAATGTATCATATAAAATTGTTATTAAAGTTGTATTTAGCTTGTAACGTTGAAACATGAATAATTATTACAGATTATGCTAAAAAGTTAAATTGATTTATCAACATATTTATATCCGGTACTCAGTACTTTACAGTAGAAAAATCTGATGTAGTCTAGAATAATAAATGATGTATAAATAAGTCGCCATTGTTCTTATGTGTATATAAAATTTATATTTGTTTGTAATTTTAATTGTTTTGCATTCCAAATGAGGCATAGCCACGAATTGACGGCTGGTTCTAGATATTACAAAGGTTGCATATCTCGAATGAATATAATATTGTTAGTAATCGTAGGGTTATACAGTCGAATGTCAAGAAAAACTCAGAATTGTCCATAAATGTAATTAGTACCTTATTCAAACTCCTTTGATTTTAAACCTCTACTTTTAAATATTAACACTGGCAACTGACTGTATTATTCTGCAAAATAATAAAACAGAATAATTCACTAGTCAATTTCGATGTTGCGTGTATTGGGGCTTGATCAAAACGTGGCACGGGCGTGTGTAGTAAAAACATGGATGTCATTGTTATCTCTGGGTATTTTGCAAATTGTCTGGCGTAATGGATACATTAAATAAGTTGTTAATTCATTCGCTTTATTGAGTAGAAAGTTTAAAGAATCGTTGCAATTATTGAATAATTCATGAGCTGAGATGGTTAATATTAAATTCAATGTAATGCAATATCTACATTCGGAGTATTTTATACTATGATTTGTAACAAAAATATCCAGTCAATTTGTGATCTGCCCTCTTGTCCATCTATGGCGACAAACTTAACTTTAAATGAATTTAATTATAAATATGTAATATATTTTTGTTTGTGAGAGGCCTAATAGCTTCATTATGATGTATAGTTTGTTAGTTTCTAGTGTTAAACATTTCAAGCATATTGATGTGAAAACATCTAATGCGGAGGGAGGGTAAAACCGGCTGTTAGCGTGGCGACGTCACACCAGTTTATTTAATTGTTTTTAATGCCATCCGTTGACAAAACCCAGTTACTAGGAAGCATAACGTCAATCAATAAACCAATAACAGCTTTGATTCGTCTAAAGATATCGAGAGGGCGCTTACCAAGAATTATATAAGACTCAAACAATATTCTCATTTATTATATAATATTATTATATGTAGTAATAGGATAGCATTCACACTTACTTATAAGTTTACTGCCTTTATGTCAATTTCCGTTATTTTACACATGTCATAATTTTATTCAAGCACACATTGAAGAAGTTATGATCATTTTATATCTACTCATTATTTCTACAAAATAATTTCGTTGTTTTCACATCTGGCAGACTCCGAGACGTCTATTTTTTATATCAATTTTTTTATATAGTTGTATCAGTTTTGCTTAGGCAATATGGACAGTGTCGTGCCATTTGCCGGAGGTGATATCAACTGACGAGTAATTCACTCAATCAAAACCGTTATCAGTGAGTTCTTGATTGTGAAATTGTTGAAAGGGTCAGTATGTATACCTGTTTCACTTGCGCGTAAATTAATACTTGTGTAATGCCCATTCTGATTTTTGACAGCTCATACAATTACCACATTATTTAATAGTACTTCTCTTTAAGGTAATATCAGTCCAACATTTTTTTGATTATATATCTATGTAATCAATAATATGTGTGTATGTATGTAATAATACATAGAAATGTGAATAACCATGCGTTGTAATCGAATGTGGCATTGAGTGATAAATGTGAATAAAATCGTAAAGAAAGATCATTGACGGTGTGCATATTTACCAATATTATTTTCAAAAAGACAACTTATTATATGTTCAATATTTTTTGAGTCTCATAACAGTAAATAAAATATCTTATACAACAACATAAAAAAATAAGCTAAAATTTTAATTGGCGAAGAATTACACAACATAAATAGATTAGCTAATTATTTTTGGGGGAATTACCTGACATCGGTGGTTCCGGAAAGCAGCTTCTTTGCTCATTTGCTCAATTTGTTACGCTTGTTTAACAATAAAAAAATATTTGTATATTTTATGAAGTTTATGTGCCTGTTAAAAAAAACGTAACTTTGATATTTTTCTCCAATCATTAAAAATACCTCTCAAACGTGCATAGCCGATTTGTTCTAAAACAAATATTTTAATGTATATAAATATCCATAATTTGATCTAATTTTGTACATTTATAAGTTTTGTGTATATACTTTACTACTAAGGTACGAGTATTTATAAAACATTGATCAATTTTATTTCTGGAATATTCCCGGCAGACTAAAACTCGAGTCTTTATTAGACCCAATAACATCGACCCTTAATCTGCACCTAATACTAGAGGCACACGAAATTATATTGTACAAATATTCTCAACGGATTCACGGCTTGTTGTCTATGATTTATTAAGGGTTTTATCGGCAATCAATTGTACAATCGAATAAGCCAAAGTTATACTATAACATTTTTTTTTAAATTATAAAAATATTTATTAGTTTCGTAATTTTTATTTAAATATAGCTTGATTCAAAATAAATATTTGAATTAGTAGAAATGTGCTAAAGCTGGGAATCCCAAGCAATAATGATATTTTGATAAAATAACTTATTGTCTCGTTATATAAATTTTAAATTCCAATCAATTTACTCAATGTCAGATATTGTTTGTGTATATAAGCGCCCTTTTTAAAAGTATGTATGCATGAAGAAATATATTTCTGTTTGCCCAGTGCTGTGCGTGTTTTTGTTAAGTATCATTATGATTTATGATGGCCGTATTTGCATGTTAGGATTAAACGCGAGATTACGGTAAAATAAATAAAGTGGTGGTGAGGCAAGATTAATTAATAATTATATAAAAAATTTGTAGTTCAAATAAATCTTGTAATATGCTTAGGGGAGGCCTATCGACGATTATATTTAAGTTATAATTATAATAAACTGAAAAAAGAAGTTACTACTGGTATTATTTTAAAATTTGTGTGTGGCAACATCGCAGTAAAAAGGGGGCTCTACAGGTTTATAAAACATCAGAGAAGAGTTAAAATTATGTTAGCAACGCAAGGAACCACAAAAGCATGGCACTTACGGTTCCTTGCGTGCAATAATAAAAAATATTCAAATATTTGATGTCATGAAATTAATTTGTGATAATAATAACGGGAGTGGTGTGGGAAACATACACATTATATCTGTCATTTTTGTGAATGACATCTTACTTTAAATAAAATACAAGTGTAAATGAAAATCCATTAGATGTTGTAGAAGTCGGATCATGGTATTTATCTTCAGTAGTGCCTTTCCTAACTATAAATTTGATTGAAAAGAAATTAAATTAGAAATGAATGGAGTCTGTCAAATTATTAAGGTCGTGGTAAATATCTTTCTCATAATAATATACACAAAGATTTCCTCCATAAATGTGGAATTCGTGTACGTAATATTATCAACAGATTATTTTTCTATCAAATTGGTAGTTTTAATCTCTGAATGTCTGTCTAACCATATGTTGCTTGAGTGCGCACGGGCCTATAGCGCCGTTTACCATACAATAACTAATTTAGTACTTGCTTGCCGAGACATTTCATAATAAATAAATAAAAGCTATACCGCGTATCAACATTTGACATCTGTCACTTCCATGTATGAACACATATGATTTATTGTCTCAGCAAGCTTTAGCCGATATGATAACTTAATGAAATATAAACTAATTATGTAACTATAACCTAAATCAATGTGTTTATGGGTATATCCTGTTGTTGTTATCTCTTTCTTAGGTGCTGTTGTTTATGGCTCGCCAGACCGCGCGGATATGCACACACTCGATCTTACAAGAATATTTGTATAGAAATTCAATTTTGTACATGTGTATTTTGAGTTGCTGAAGTTAAATGTTTATTTTTATGTGGTTATTTTTCGGTTATATACTTTTGTATTTTCAGAATGTCCGCGCGGCTCCGTCGATCCTGTCTGTTAACAAGTATATATTAATATGTACCTTTCAGTGATAACCGAATAATATTAAACTTTAAATCTCATCGTTGACGTGTATATGTGTATCTAATGCTAAATATAAAAGTTAATATCTGATAAATACAGGTTAATTGTAAGCTTAGGTCGGTAGTGATGGTGCGCGGTACGTTTTGTAATTGGCTGTTGGGTCTGGTCTGAGGCTGTAAAAATATATAAAAAAAACAATTGACAAGTTATGAAAAAATCTGAAGTCGTTCGTTATTTGTATTCGTTCAGTATTATCAGTGACCGCGCGCCATTATTGTGCTGAAATTACATGGCTAACTCTACATTTATATTCATATTGGTGTTATTCATGTAATACTTTCTCATATGTATTCTTTTTAACTACGTTTACTGAATCTATCGCATTTAACTATTTTTTTTACTATATTTACGTTTCAACAGCATTTATGCTCACAGCAGGACAATTCTTCCAGTGACGATTAAGCTGTAGATTCTATACAACGATGCTGTGTTTGTAAAAAGCAGTAAATTTTAATATGCCTTATATTTTTTTATTGCTTTGCTTGTGTCTGTGTAACGGAATCTTTGTCTGTGATTTTCAACCACTTCAAAAGGTTCGAGTCGAAACTGCATACCTACTTAAATAAGGTTTGTCTGTCTTTTTTTATTTGTTTTTTTCTTATTAGAATCCGGTACTGTCGTCACACCTATGATACAAAAAAAATGGTCTTTTAAATAGAAGTACAAAGAAACGATCTTTTGATGGGGTTTGAAAAAATAGAAACTAAATATAGTTTAAAAGCCAAATAAAAACTTTAATAGCTAGTCGAATTAAAAAGTTGAAAAAAATATTATACTAAACAATAATCATTGTAAAAAAGCGTGGGTAATAATCATAATCAACAGCTATCGATGACTTATTTTTTACATTTGACGGCGAGCGTCCTTTTTTACAATAATTATTATTTACTACAATATTATAACCAACTTCTAATTTTACTTCTAATTCAAAGTAGCCATGTAATTTCTCATTAGCTTCTTAGTATAGACGAATATAATAATTGTGACTATAGGAAAGGTTATAGAGACCAGACGTATCGGTTCGATTGTTAGTGTTGAGAGTATGTATACCTACATTACGCATAGAAGAATCAACAAGGAGAGTGTTATGCGGTAGGACCCTGGAATCACGTAGGTAGTACCCCGACTGTTACAATGTAATTACTAAAATTAGTATTTTCTTAGAGCGATGTATCGCTATTGTGATGATTAACATCACTGCTTTTTGTATGTGCAACGAATTTGTAACTATATCATGTAATTATCGTTCTGTTCTATGAAACAGATTTTCTTCAATTTACGACTGCAATGCCTGAGTAAATTATAATAGGTAGTCTTGTTGAATGTTCAGATAATTTATATCATATCTTTATAAACGTTGTTTTTTTGTTGGAAGTAAACACTGAGCATTTTGGGGATAAATTTTTAAATATACGTTTATTATTTATAGTACAATGTTTCATATCACGCTTAGTTTAATCTTAGTCGGGGATGTGTAAAGTCTTGATGGTACAATAACTATGCTTAGTAAACAAATTCTTGTGGTTTAGTGTGGTATATGTACCTATAAAATATGTGGCCTTTGATGCCGTGTCAAAATAATGTATCTCTATCGCGTTGGTGACCTTAACGATGGACGCAGTCTTGTAGTTTGTATGTTAAAGTACTCTTCTCTCACTAAAACGTGTCCTATATCGAGATACTTAAATATCTATAAAATATTTTCTCTTTAAGCCTGTCTATCGCGCTTTTGTTTTCAGGCTGTATGTAAAATGACTGCATTTTTTACATTCTGTTTACACAATAATCTAAATGTAACTTACAATAGGCGTATTTATTATATCAATATAAATAGGTAATAAATTGTTTAACGCACTTTGTTCTAGTGAAATGCAACTATAGGCAGTTCTTAGGTAACTTATAATAAAATTGAATGTTTATATGAAAATTGTGTACGTTTGTATTAATGTAGCGTGTGCGCAACCAAATAAATAATTGTCATTGACATCACCCAGAGGTTGCTATGTTAATGGTGAAGTAGACGACCTAATGTTAAATTGTAAAATTAATTTTGAGCCTACCATTTAATGCGTCATTTGTGTTTTTACTGCCGCGCAATACAAATTTTGAAGAATTTTTATCCTTAAACTGGCCACATTGATCGCTTTTCAATAGGCTTTTTTTATCTTTAACAGTCTATAGACAATGGACATAGTAACCATAGGCATAAAAAAAAAATGTTGAAAAAAAAAAACTAACGTCAAATAATGGCAGGCTTAATTGAAAAGTAATCAAGTGTTGGCCGTTAGTAATTACAATTAATGTTGTGTAACGAAGTGTTTGTACGAGAGGCAGTTGGTTCGGTACCAGGTCGTGCATTCGTCTATACCCGCTGACATGTATTCACTGTATGAAACTATGATATTATATTAATATGAAAAGAAACAATTCCTGAGATAATAAAAAGGAGAATATTACAAAATATTGTTTTTATTGCCGTCACATCTTTTACAGACTATAACAAGAGCCATTAAACAAGAAGATACAGACTATAAAACCCACTTCGCAGGCTTGAACAGTGTCGTTGAGTCTACACTTGAGGTCAGTGCTCTCAGGCACATTTCTTCTGACGCTATTTACGGGCATGGTTATCCCGAATGGTTCTGCGGTATAAGTAGGCCTTTTTTTATTGCTAACGGTGGCAGACTAGCAAACGGCACATCTGATGGCAAGTGGTAACCGCCGCTCATTGGCAACACCGGGGGTACAGCCAAGCCGCCGCCTACCGTGAGTAAAGTGCTTTTCTCAAACCTCGTTTAAAGAAGGACATGTCGTAGCGCTGGGGAATCTCCGCAGCAGGAAGTTCATTCCAGAGCCTACACGCGCGTGGTAGAAAAGAGCGCTGGAAACGAACAGTTAGACAATATCGTCTCCAGGTGGTGTGGATGAACCCTACTACGACGTCTCGTGGTCCGGTAGTAAAAAGGGGATGTTGGTGCCACCTCAAACAGTTCCTCAGAGCACTCCCCATTGAAGAGTCGATAGAGCGCACAAAGAGACCCAGTCTATGCGCTCCCCAGCGACTCCAGTCCATCCGCGAGATTGGGATCGTCGACAATTCGAACAGCGCGCCTTTACAGGGATTCAAGTGGGTCGAGCTGGTACTATGGTGCGCCTGCCCAGGGATGTGAACAGAGTACTCCACGTGAGGCCGGACTTGTGCCTTATATAGTAGAAATCTCTGCCTCGGTGTGAAGTACCGCTTGGATCTGTTCAGGACGCCCAGTCTTTGCTCGCCAATTTGGCTTTGTCCTCCAAATGACTCCAGAATTGGACTTTGCTTGAAATGTCGATGCCGAGGATCCCAATACTATGTGACAAAATATGCGTCCTTTGCAGTGAACGCGCCTGTAAGTGAATCGCTTAGAATGCTTAGATGATTTTAAATCTCAAATTGAAGAGAAGTGGTACATTTTTACAATCTATCGCGTTTACTTGATTTTTATATTATTATTATCCCGACCGATAATATTATTATCCCGACGTTTCGATTCCGTAAACGTAGTTTTATTTCAAAATGTGTAAAATTCGCGTAAATGTTAGAAAATATAAAATATTTCATTTATTTCGTAAATTTTCTTTAGCCCAATTCTGTCCTACTATTGGGCACGGTTCTCCTGTCAGAGTAAGAGGGATTTAGGCCGTTGCTTAGTACCATACTGGTCCAGTGAGGGTTGGCAGAGTTCACTGTTAGGGCATTTATATATAGAAACACAATGTTCACGTTACGCCATATTTATTATAAGTCTATTATTGAAATCTAGGTGACATTCTATTATAAAATATCTACCATAAAGTTTATAGCAGCCAACGTCAACCTTATTTAACATTATTCAACATTCACAAACTGTCAACAGCAATCTCTTAGGCATGCAGGTTTTCTCACGTCGTTTTCCTTCACCGTGCTGTGATAATTTCAATACATATTTTGGAGTGGAGGTGCGAGGAGCGAACTTAATGACGCTGTCTTTGCAGTCCTTGGTTTTACCACTGGGCTATCATGTCTAATATGGGACAATGGGACCCCTGTATAGTTATCGGGGCCCGTTATTTTGTATATAGTAGGTACTGAGAAGTGTTTTGTTAAAACAGGCAGAATTGGAATACTATGAATATAAGCAAAACTCTATATCCATTTCTGCTGTTTTGTGAGTTCTAGATAATATAGGTTACTTACATATTTTAATATTATGTGTTACAGTTAATTGATTACTATATATGATATAGACCAAAAGTATATTATTACTATTGGTCTGTGCTATAGATCTTCTGATTTAGATTATTTTATATTGCGTTTGGTGGCAGACAAGAGATCAGGTAGGCCCTGATTCTAAATGGTAACCGTCGCACATGTTCTCCATACCAGGAGTATTGTCAAGCCGCTGCTCACCATTTCATTTCACCGATATGAAATGAATAATTAACGGCTATCTTCTGCTTACAACTTAAACACACCGATGTGCTTCATGGCTGGTCCCACGGGAGATGGTGTTGCCAAGTACCAACCTGCACGGGCCCGATAGCAACTGAGCACTCCCACTTGATAGGTACCCAGTGCTATCAGTAATGGGATCAACTTAAGCTTGCTTTCCTTAGTCGCCTCGTACGACACCCGTGGGAAAAAATGTGGCGGTGACACTTGTATTCTTAGTCTTCATCACACGGATATTGCCAAGAAGCTTATTTTAAGGTAACACCCGTTTACTCTTCGTTTGTAGTAGCATTGCCTAGAAAACGAAACGCTCACTTAGATAAGTAAATCCAATTTTTATTATCATTTATGCGAAAGTTTAAAAATTTATCACAATAAAATTATCATTATTTCAGAATTCCAAATTTAACATAATCATTGATCACTCCGTTTAACCTATCGGTGTACAGATCATTAAGTTTCTCCATGGAGAAAGCAGTCAAATCCAGGTCCTCGTTGACTTTAGGCGCATCTTCCGCATCCACAGTGATTATTGGTAGCGCGAATACTGCTATTGTGAGGCCCATTGGTTGTTTCTGAAATAAAACATATTTCACTGTATAATTTTCAATAATAAGGGTGTCCTAACTGAAAATTCAGTGATCACTATATTTATTTTATTTAACCTTCATGCACACTATACGTACAAAGGCGGACTTAATGCTAAAAGCATTCTCTACCAGTCAACCTTTAGCTCATGCAGAAAAAGAAGTAGGTAGGTCAAAAGGGATAAATATATCTATATAAATACTATCACTATATTTATCTAACAAAGCCTTTGATTTTATTTTTTGGGCATTTTGATTTCGGCAGCCATTTGCAATTTTATTTTGCAAAGTTCATTAGATTCTCACGAAAACCAGTGGTCCGCCAGTAGGTACAGGTGAAGGCCCTACACTACTCTGTTCGTTGCCTCGAACGACGGGGTGTGGTGTTAGGTATGTTTTTTGCGGCCTTAACAAAAAAAAGGTATTACGGCTAATCTATTTGCAAAATTATCGTGCTATTCACTGCAAGGACATTCTAAACGACATTATAATTAGGTATATTACATTTACCGGTATTATTATATAACTATAGTAATCAACTATAATTATAATAATAGTTGTTCACCTTTCGCACCTAACAGATACGTACGGTCCGCAAAAAAACTTACGTGTAAAAACAGCTGTTATAAGATGAATATTCTTGTTGTACTTTGTACATCAGTAAATCAATCGTTCCCAGGGCAATATTCAATGTAGTGTGCCTGTGGGGCCCCTCAAATAGACACGCCGTTTGCCTTCTCTCCGCCTGTGTTAACGGACTACTGCCACTATATATGACATAAATATCTAAGTACTGTTATTATTCGCTTATATTCTGTCTGTGAGGATATTTCCCTTTTTTTAAATGATTTAAACATTCACAGACATTTCACTCAACGTCTTCTGATCCCAAACTAATCTTAACGATTGTGCTATGGGTACCAGATTACAGATATAATACACATATACTACTTTTTTTGTAAATACATACATATAATAGATAGAGAACACCCAGACGCAGTACAAATATCTGTGTGTAACAAATAATTGTCCTGGAATCAGACCCACGACCTCGTGCACGGAAGTCGGTTAAACTACTAACTACTACTAATCGGTATATTCATGGTAGAATTAACCAAGGTTTATAGTAATCGCGGACGGTGGTAGATTTTTAATATTCTATTAAATAGAGAAGAAAACATCAAAGTTAAATCTTATGACAAATCTATTTTTTATGGCAGATTCCGGTGCCGACCCGCTCGGACTAATAAGGCAGTAGGTGATAATTGCTTAGGTATTTCCCTCAGTTGCTTCGCGCGACACCCACGGGAAAGAATGGTGTGGTGACGCTTATTGTGATAGTCCGCCTTCCGTCACCACACAGATGCGAACAGGTAGTAAACCCTCCTCCTATTACAGAAGAAGGTCATACCCATCAGCGGAAATATTATTTTTCGTTCAGTCAGGCGTTGAGCTGGCTGACAGACAAACGTAGACACTCTTCAGTGGCTTCAGGATGTATAAGACTGCGCATAATTTGCGGTAGCTTAGTTGCATAACAACAACAAAAACAGAGCATCACGCCGGTATCGCCGAAGGGGTAGGCTGAGGAGTATTACGCACCCACGGTTCGCCAGCTATGTTTAAGTTCCACGTAATAGGGGGCGAACCTATTGCAGTCTACCGGGCACATTTCCAAACTCCGTGCTGCTACTTAGAATTTTTCTTTTTACGACTCAATAACATTGCTCGACCCGGGGATCCAAACCTGAGACCTGATGATCAGCAGTCGCACACATTACCGCTGCACCACCGAGGCAGTTAGTGTCATACGGAATGGATTTCCTTAAGTTGTATGTGTGAATCAATCGCAGTAATAATTCTCTTTTTACACAAAATTTATACAAATATGAAACAACGACAATAATCTTACCAATTGTAACTCATAGTCGAAGTCAGCTCTGGAGTACACCTCGTCAGGTTCGAGGCCCAGTCTCGTCATAGCGGCGCGAAGATCTGCGTAGTAATGTTCCAGGATCTTATCGTAGTACTGCGCGCGGAATTTCTCATCGGAGCCGGTAAAAATGAAATACATCAGATCTACTATCGGACTGTTTGCTTGTAAAGTCTGCAAGTCTACGATCTTGATCTCTACTGTACCGTCCTGTAATGAAACACACCAACGATTACAATAAACATATTTTTGAGTGAAAACTCCTTTACTTACCTATATTCCTTTTTTTTCTAGTTTTTTTTTTGTTTAGGTCGGACATATCTGTAGGTATAGGTACCTACTGTTGTAATTTGATTGATACTCGGTGAAATGAAAAGCTATATTAAGACAAAGAATCTATCCCTTATTATCTTCATTCCTTCTGAAGGTACTACTTCTACCTCATGTGAACTGCACACATATTTTAATTTTCACAATCCACTATTATCCTACTACTGTAATGGTGGCAGGCAGAAGAGATCCATCCTCTCAGAGCGAGAGCACTCTAGGCCGTACTTCACCACGCTGCTGTAGGGCGGGTTGACAGATTTCACAGGTCTCTAAGAAAGTCTCTCAGACTACCTTAAAAATGTTAAGGAGAACCTTTTCTAATAAGAGGCGATCCGATCATGGCACGATAACGGTCGCCATTGACGGTTAAGTTCGCACCGGCATCATTTTTAAAGAAATATGGACCAATGATTCCACCGGCCCACAAACCACACCAAACCGTTGTTTTTTCTGGATGAAGTGGCAGTTCTTGAATCTCTTCAGGTTGCTCTTCGTCCCAAATGCGGAAATTTTGTTTGTTTACATACCCATTGAGCCAGAAATGGGCGTCATTACTTTGTTGTTACCAGTCGAAATGCTCGAACGAGTCATCGAAAATTGGACTCAACGGATGGACCATCTGCGACGTAGCAACGGCCAACATTTGATAGACATAATCTTCAAAAAATAAATGCCAAAGAATGTTCTTTCAAATGATAATAAACATTCTCCATTAAATTTGAATTTTTTGATTTTTTCTTTAAAAAAGTAGGGTACCTCGTAATGGATCACCTCTTAGAAAGCATAAGTCCCTGCTATTGCTAAAGTCCATTAGTAGCGGTCACCATTACGATCAGGTGAGCTGCGAGCTCGTCAACCAACAAAAACATGCCTGAGGTTTTTTGTCTAAAGGTGATTTTCTCGCTTCTAAACGGTAAGTAAATTAATAAAAACACGCTAGTGTTTTTGTCTCTGAAGAGTACATAGAAAATTAATTCCCCATTTTGCCTTATATCTATTATATATACGTCTATTTCTACTATACATCTAATGTCATCTATCAATCAGTGGCAGTAGTTTAATAAACTGTTCAGAAAGAACATTTATAATTAGTCGCAGTAGTAAATATAAATATTATGTTGTTTCTTAACCGATGATTATATTATAATAAGATTTATGTAGGTTATGGGTATCAATAAAGTAATGTCTCACAGTTCCAGTGGCCTGCGAATAAAGACGGAGAGACGGCACACGGTGGGTTTATTTAGTGGGTGAGGACACCACACTACTCTATTCGTTGGTAACGTCTAACTCCGAGTTCCTAGACCGCCGAGGTAGGTCTCAGGTATGTTACCACTGAAGGAATGTAATATGGTTCCGGTGGCCCGCCAATAAAGGCGGAGAGACGGCACAGGGCGGGTTTCTTTAGTGGGTGAGGGCCCCACACTACCCTTTTTTTTGTTAGGGCGAGAAAAAATGTTCATAACCACACACCCCGTCGTTCGGAGCAACGAACAGAGTAGTGTGGGACCTTCACCCACTAAAGAAACCCGCCGTGTGCCGTCTCTCCGCCATTATTGGCGGGCCACTGGAACTATGTATGTTACATTCCTTCGGTGTCCCACCACCGAAGGAATGTTCGTTGCCCCGAACGACGGGGTGTGCGGTTAGGAACATTTTTTCACCGCCTTTAACAATAAAAAGATCTCAGGTATGTTTTTTTTAAAGGCAAGACCAAGACACTAAGGAATAATCCTTGTATAGCGGGGGGCTTTACAAACATACAATTTCACGGACACAAAATTCACCCAGACTCGGAATAACCATTAGTGAATCCACACAAAGAGTTGTCCTGTGTGAGAATCGAACCTACAACACCCGAACGGGATGCCGGTATCTCTCCGCCATTTCTGCAGTCAATGTTATGTACCTATGTGCGGAATATTTCTATCTCGATAAGCTAGTTTCTGTTAAATGTCCCTAAATATCTTAATAGCTGGTGCCTATTTAACTACATATATGTATCGTATCGTATCTCCAATTTATCTGTACAAAGCATGTTATCTGCTTATAAGATATCTATTAATCTGAACAAATTATTATTTTGTAGTTTGTATAATTAAAGAATTATTTTTCCTAATTTGAAATTATTTAAGCTATGCTGTTGATGCGTTTTAAGCAAAACTTTACATCTGATGTCCGTCAATCACGCGTAAACGACATTAAAAAAAAATAATAAAATTTAAAAAAAAATAAAATTTAGAAGGTAGATAGGCTGAACTCTGACTGGTGCGATATGTGGGTAGGTGGACATATAAAGCGGTACAAGCCGGATCGGTGGCGCTCGAAGCTTTAGTCTTGTATTTTTTTTTTAAATTTGTTTGAGGCATTGGCAGAACCATCAGCCTAACAGTAACTTATAAACATTGTTATTCTCTCATCACACGTAAGTTTAATTCATAAAACAAGTCATAGTCGAAGTCAGTCATATAAAATTAGTCAGTCAAGTCAAAGTCCCGCTCCAGTAAGACGATGGCGACCTTACTGAAGCTTCTATGGAGTTTTGGAGACAACAGGAAAAAACACGTTATGTCGCACTACATCACTTGCCAACATTTATGCACATACACAAATAGTTAATAAGCAAAAGGCCACCACTTTTACACATTAATAATTAAAATGACACAAGTTTAGGAAAATAATGCAGAGCGACGACATGATCTTCTTCGTGTTCACGCCAAAAACTCTCACTCCTCGGAGTGAGTAAAACATATAACCTGAACTCATTTAAATATATATTGCAGTGCGTTTTCTTCTTCCAAATACTTTAGTTTTCGTGAATAGTAGGTTAATATTTTAAACCATATTTAAATTAGGGTGTAGGTAAATCTATATAAATATAAAAGGAATCTTTAAATGTGTTACTTAGCGCAAAACTCGAGAACGCCTTCTCTGGACCAATTCAGCTGTTATTTTTTTTCAAATGTTGAAGTTCGCCTAAGATTCTTGTGAAGAGAAAAAATATTGTAAAAATTTACCGGATAAATGTGAAAGCCTTTTCTCCTTTTCCCATTCAAAATGTTCCAAGTTGACAATTCAAATGTTTTATATAAAAATTTTGGCGTCAAACACATCAATCAAAACAAGTGTGTTCGAGGATCTAATATACATTCAGTCAAGAAAGTATTGGGAAGTGATGATTTTTTTACGGTTCCAAATTCAAATATTTGTTTTTTTTTTGTTGTTGTTAGATTGGCACAACTGTGATCCATTTTGGCGCGTAGTTTGAGTTGCATCTGTTATTTATATTAAATACAGTGCTGTTTTTAGTTATATCATATCTAGTGTGTATTGCGAATTTCATAATGGACAAAAACATCGAACAAAGAGTTTGTCTTAAATTTTGCATCGCCAATGGAATTTCGTGTTCGGAGTCACTGAAAATGTTACAGAAGGCTTACAGTGAATCGACTTTATCCAAAACACGTGCTTATGAGTGGTACAAAGCGTTTAAAAGCGGTCGAGATGTCATGGAAGATTTTCCTCGCTCTGGCCATCGACGTCTGCAACTGAAGTTAACATTGCAAAAGTGAAGGAAATAGTGACTGAAAATCCTCAATCAACTTTGAGAGAGATAGCCGCCGAACTTTCTGTGTCTCACGAGTCGATCCATACCATTTTAAATAATCACTTGGGTATGAAACATGTTTCCGCTCGGCTAGTCCCAAAAGACCTGAATTTTCTCCTAAATCTCAATCGCATGAGAGTCGCTGAAAACATGCTGGAACGAGTCAATTCCGATCCAACATTCATGAAACGCATTGTTACTGGTGACGAGACGTGGGTTTACGTGTTTGATATGCAAACTAGTCAACAAGCTTCGGAGTGGCGACTTCCAACTGAACCGAAACCGAAAAAACCACGCCAAAGTCGATCAAAAGTCAAAGTCATGTTGGCTGTTTTCTTTGACTATCGCGTGTTGTGCACTCGGAATTCAAAGGGTAAATAAAAAATATTATTTGAGCGTTATGCGGCGTTTAAGAGAGCAAATTCGACGAAAAGCCAGATTTGTGGAAAGAAAATTCTTGGATTTTGCACCACGATAATGCGCCTTCGCACAAGGCCATCATTGTCAATGAATTTTTGTCCAAACACTCAACAAATGCCATCGAGCAACCACCATATTCACCAGATATGGCTCCAGCCGACTTCTTTCTTTTTCCTAAACTCAAATTACCACTTCATGGCACCCGTTTTTAATCGGTAGAAGACATAAAGGAGAATTCGCGGCGAGAACTGAACTCAATTCCGGAAACAGCGTTTAAAAAATGTTATAGTAATAATAAATGTGATAGGTGTTTAAAAGTCAGCAAACTTTGATAAAGGCTTCTCTGGTTCTGTATATTTTCAAATGAAAATGTGACGGAGATCTTGTAGGACTTCTTTGGACTCAGTACGAAGTCCAGGAAGTCGATCCATGTAAATACTAGTATGGATACTAGTAGCTGAAGCTAAAGTAGTTAGTAACGGCTGCCCATAAAACAGCAACACCAGGGGTATAGGCAAGCCATCGTCTATAAAGAAAAAAGGAAGTTGCAAATTATAATTTGTGAATAAGAAAAAAGAGTATTTTAGTAGGTACGAGCGGGAATCGAACCTGCGTCCCTTCCTATCCGGGGAAGTGCTCTCTCCACTGAGCTACCGTACCATTTTTGTTAGAAATACCCAATCTCCTTACCACATTTGTCTTAACGACCAATGCTACCTATCGGAAGCATTTACATGCATTAATCCAATATAGTAAGTTTAATTTTGCAATTAAAATTCATACCATTTGATGGCGTGATTTAGTAGAAGGGACACAGGTTCGATTCCCGCTCGTACTAAAATACTCTTTTTCCTTATTCAGAAATTATAATTTGTACTTAAGAGTAGCTGAGCATGTCAAGTGCTAAAATATAGATCAAAATGTTTAAAAGAAGTTGCGTTTATATATGGGGGGTGGTTTTAGAAACACGTCAAGCAGATCCTCACAACACACCAATAATTGCAAATATTCAAATTTATTTAATTCCTTGTATTCACAAAGTTAGAAGGTTATTTTTATTAGGTATCACATATTTGTTTTATGATGATTGTGCATTGTTATAAATAGTTTTCACATCGTTTTGTCAAAAACAAACATTCACATAAAATATTGCGAAGGCAAATGCATAAAAATTTTTAATCTTGAAAAAGATGCGAATATTCATGAATGCCAACAATCATTCTACCTTAAAGCTTAACTATTAGAGGTTTCTTTCAGGAACTAGACCTCCTATAGATTAGGAGATGATGAAGTTCTTTAAAACTCTTTAGCTTACAATATAATGACATGTACCTATTCTCTGTCTACCTACTTGAAAATCTATTCAATATTCACGCACATCTATTCAATACATCGACCATACCACTCAAAAAACTGTTTGCCCTAAAAACAAATAAAAAACTAACAACTAGCTTGTATTTATGCTTAGAAAAACTTACGTCACGAATCCGGTGCATCAAATTGCTTGGTCTGTAATCTCCATGTCCCAACACTGGCCTTCGGCTCCACTTATAGTAGTCAGCGAATTTGTCCTTATCAAACGATTGAAAGAATCTCTGCATTTTATCTTTGTTTTCTTCTTTTGTGATTGCGATAGCTTTGGTAATCACTGATTCCAAATAAGCTGCCATTTCATCACTCGAAGCGTCCCATTCAAATTTGAGGTTGTCAGCTATTTTGCCGAACTCTTCCGGATAATATTCACCGTACGCGAAAGCCAAAGCGTGCAGCTTAGCCAACTCGCTAGTCGCTGACTTTGCATATTCCCACTCAAATGTCTTGAATCTATCGTAAGCTTCATAACCATTCATGGCGAGATTCTCTAACACGATTGTTTCTTCGAACTTGTTAGGGTTACATCCGTAAAACTTGGGGAATATCAGTCTGTGCTCGTGTGGTACTTCGTGTTCTTCTTCTAGCCGTTCATATACTTTCAACAATTCGGTGTACGCAAACTTTTCCGTTTCGTAAAATTTTGGAGCTTGAGAACGCATCTTTTCACCTATAGCAGCGACTTTTGCAAACATATGAATGATTTTGTCACCCTCCAAAAGTGTTACGTTGAATAGGGTCGATGTATAATTCGCGCCACCACTACAATGCGGTTCGATTTTTAAATCGTAATCGACAAAATTTTGTTCTTTCGCAATTTGAAGCAAAAGTCCGCGCAATATTTGTTCCGCCATGTTGTTTTATTAACAAACGTACCTAATACTAAAAACGCAATACAAATTTATATTTAACTATAATTCTCAGTACGTATTTTCGTATCTATAATACTTATTAGACTGAAGGTCTCGTAATGCTACGTCTCTCAGCGCGGCGACGCGATGATATAGTGATTCTTCAAACTTGATTGGTCCGCGAGAAATGAATGATTACAATATATCTATATACTCAACATATAAGAATTAGGACGTATTGTGTAGTACCTACGTTATACGTTCAATGGCATATTTTGTTAATTATTGCACAGTTTAATAGATATAATAGCCAGATAAAATGTTACTGATTGTCATATAATATATTATATTTACCGAAGTTATTTGGTAGATTTTTAGATACAACATTGATGTAGATAGGTGTACCTACCTACTTCAACTTAGGTATAGCATGCAATAACAATGTTAATTTTTAAATATTAGGTACGTTATATTACCTACAATTATTTGAAACCACTGAAAATTAGCTGTCGGGGGACGTCTAGCAGATGTGAAAACATCGAAATTATGTTGTAGAATATCGGATAGCTTTTGAAAGCAAATAAAATTATATCACAATTAAAAATATGATATTCAAATTTTTTTATAGATACCCGTACTCATATACAGTCGTGGTCAACTAATTAGGGACATTCAAGATAGTGAAGAGCTATAACCGGTTATGTACATATAAATATAAAACCCTATTGATTTCTCAGCACCTATTATTTGCATAATTTGGTCCGATTATTATGCTATAAATGGCTGTAAATAAAAGATTAAATAAATAGATAAAAGTATTTAATATCAAAGGTTAAACATGTATTAAATTTTAAGGTATAATTCTGTAGCTGGGCATTTAATTAAGGACAGTAAAGTA
Source organism: Leucoma salicis (assembly GCA_948253155.1). Classification (NCBI taxonomy): domain Eukaryota; kingdom Metazoa; phylum Arthropoda; class Insecta; order Lepidoptera; family Erebidae; genus Leucoma; species Leucoma salicis. The sequence continues at coordinate 22,793,031 of OX411820.1, read as the reverse complement.
TAATGAAAAATAGAGTTAAACAAAACTAATAATCTGCAGTATTATAATATTTTTAACAGCTCCATTTTATTACGTGTCAAATCAATACCCAGTAGCAAAACCTTTGTTAGTAATTACCGCTTGACAGTGATGTGGCATGGACATTATCTGTTTCTGACATGTTTCGACAGGAATGTTTGCCCATGCCTTACAAAAAGCTTCATTAAGTTCATGTAAAGTTGTAGTACGATAAGTGGCAACTTTTTTCTTGATTTCGTGCCAAAGGTGCTCAATTGGGTTGAGGTCCGGGCTATTTGCTGGCCAATCTAGCACCGATACTGACTGACTGGTAAGAAACGACTTGACTGAACGGGCGGTATGTTTCGGGTCGTTATCCTGCTGAAACGTCCATATAATAGGGAGATGCTCCTCGGCATAGGGAAGCATAGTTTCTTCCAATATTGCCTTGTATTGATGTTGGTCTAAGTTACCCTGAACTTTCCTCACAGGTCCAGAAAATGAACCCCACATTTTAATGTTTCCACCGCTATGTAACGCCTGTTTTTTTGTGAATCTTGGATTCATTTTCGCTTTTACAGGACGCCGTACATATTGCCTTCCGTCTGAAGAAATCAAATTAACCTTGGTCTCGTCAGAGAATAATACATGTTGCCATTGGGCGTAGGTCCAATGTCCATATTTACGTGCAAACGCCAATCGAGCATTTCTATGTTCTTTCTTCAACAACGGTACTTTGCGAACCACTCTTCCGAACAACTCTGCTTCTACTAGACGTCGACGAACGGTCCTCGCTGATACACTGGCTCTTTCGTCTGCCCCAAACACTTCGTGTTTTATTAAAATAGAGCCTAGAAACGGATCTTTCTTAGCTAACCTAGTTATCATTCTATCTTCTTGCAGAGTTGTTTTTCTGGATCTTTTTGTTCTGGACACATTTAAAGCTGTGTTATAGTGCCTGAAGTGTTGCACTGCATTGCATACTATAGTTTATGAACAATTTAAATGTTGTGCTATGCTTCAGTATGACCAACCACGCTCGACAAACTTCATGATAATTTTGTTGGATTGTGTTGGAACGCAAATTTTATTTTTGCCCATTTTTCTTCCAAATAATTCTCAAAACTTAAAATTAAAAATCTGGATTGCCGCCAAAACTACCACAAAACAATAAGAGAAGAAATAAAAAAGTATTAAGATTCAAATTCTGAAATTAGAACGCCTCAGTGTCCCTAATTAAATGGCCAGCCAGCATTATTTGAACAAATAGCACTATGATAATCTATCAGCTATACTATAAAGAGGTTTATGTTTAAGAAGTTGTTATTGTTTGTATAATCGGGCACATCAATGACTATAATTATTCTTACATGTAAAAGATATGGAATATTGTTAAGACTCGTTGGAAAATAAAAATTAATTCACAATTTGGCTCAACTAGAGATTGTCCCTAATTAGTTGACCACGACTGTATATATACAGTAGCGTATGTCCTTTTCTGCACTCCAGACTATATGTATGGAACATGTCAAGATGATTGGTTCAGCAGTTACAGTGTAAAAGCGTAACAAAAAAACAAACAAACTGATTTTCGCATTTACAATATTAGTAAGAATGTTTTCCAAATTAAGTGATGTCTGTGTTTTGCGTTACGAATGTATAATAATTATAGTAACTAGTAGATAATAATTTATCCATTACATTTTGAATAAACTCACGTATAATTTTAAGATTAATAATTAGAAGTGTAGGTAAACTTTATTGGCTTATGTAATATCCACTTTAGTTTATCTATTATAACGATATAATTATATATATATATATATATATATATATATATATATATATATATATACCTGTTTATCTTCTAAATAAAAAGAATGCCGGACGTGCGACTGGTTAAGATGGAAAGAAAGTGGAAGATGCGAAAGTGGAAGGATATAGGTACAGGTGAAGACCGAGACTCACCTACCTAGACCAAATCGGTCATGTATTGAAGGAAGGTGGAGTCAGGAGTCTCCAAAACCAGCGAGCATGTATGAAGAGTATTATGAATGTTGAGGGAGCGAGCGATGTATGCAAGAATAGAGCCTATTGGCACCCTGTTACCTGCCTACCCCGCAAGGGAAATGGCGTGATGATAAGTAGGTAAGTAAAAGAAAAAATACATTGTGCCTAACTGTTCTGTAATGTACCATTGACGGCACAAGTGCCATTAGTTCGTCAGGACTAGTTTAGGAATTTTTGCTTTTGTGACATTGAGTGCTTTCTATACTTTACCGTTACTATATACATTACTTAAAAATTAAATTTAAAATATATAATAGAGATGGGCCGAATCTGATTTAAACCAAATACGAACATCAGCAGAACATTCGGTCCTTTAAAAACATACAGTGTCACGGACACAAAGTACACCCAGACACAGAACAACCATTTGTGGATCACATAAAGAGTTGTCCTGTATGGCAATCCACAACACTTGGGGCCGGTATCTGAACCACTGTGCAGTCTGCAGTCCAGTGCAGTCAAATACTCTGTAATCTGAATTTAAGAGCAAATTGAAAGTTAAATGTCACATATTACCACTTTTTTTAAAATTAGAATATCATTTTGTCGTGTGTAAAATGTTTCACTTTGAAATCAAACACTGAAGGTTTAATTTTTATTCAAAGAGGTCAGTGCATTAAATGACAGCTTTATTTTTAAACTAGCTGTTTCCCGCGGCTTCGCTCGCGTAAATAAATGACTATTACATTATTTTTTTTAAAAAGAAAACGGCCTCACGTCCCACTACAACTACTATTACTTATCATTGCGCCATCTCCCTTGCGGGGTAGGCAGAGAAAACAGAGTGCCACGAGGCTCTATCCTTTCATACATCTCTCGCTTCGTCAACATTCATAATTCTCTTTATACACACATAGCTGTTACCCGCGACTTCGTCCGTGAGTAATTTCATAAAAATAAATAAAGCAACCCTTGAAATTGTCGGTAATACAGTGCAACGGTATTACAGTACTGAAATGCTAGATGGCGTTGAAGTTGCTAGATTTTGAGATTTTGTGACAAACAAATTTTTTTTATTTTTCGTATTTTTTTTAATAAAAAGTATCCTATGTTACTTCTAATACCTCCGAGAATATGTGTACAAAGTTTCATGATGATCGGTTAAGTAGTTTTCACGTGAAAGCGTAACAAACAAACTTACATTCACATTTATAATATTAAGTATGATTCGTATTGTAACAAAAATGCTATTATTATATTAATTAAAAAACTGTCTTAATAAAATCCGCAAATTAATAATTACAAGAAATTAATAACAGACTACTAAAAAATATATAAGTTTGTTGCTAATAAATAAAGTGCATAATGAGGTTAATTGCAATGTTGCTAATGAGCTAATATTTAGGTTATTTATTTATTAGGTTATGCTGTGTATAATTTACTGATATAAGTTAGTTTTTTTATCAAAAATAGGTAACTAATAGTATTATAACAGTACGCGTCATTCACCGATGCACAAAATGTTATTGCACCTCCGTACCAATGTATTTCAATATTTGAAAATAATATAACATGAAGCCTTCGTCCTTCTCTGTCCTCTCAACTAATTATATGCCAAATTTCATATTAATCGATTAAGTAATTGCGGCATCAAAAGGTAGGAAACATATATTTTTTATGAACTTCACAATATGTCAAGTTACTCTGTGGTGTAGTCTGTCTACTCGTATTATACATTAGCATCTCTTTACTGTTTGGTAAGGAAAACGCAATCTATACCCTAAATTTAATAAGAGCAAAACCAGTATAAATACTAGCTACAAATAAAAACACAGAACTTCCAAACACGAATTTGGCAAACAATTTTATAATGATAAAACCCGTTTAATGCTACAATCATCTATTATATTTTGTTAAGGCCATGTGCCTAGTAGCAATGAATTGGACAAATCAACGTTTGATCGTTTACACTTATGTAGACAGTGACTGATCGTTCGTTCATAATGTCGGTCGCGGAGACTGTGTTACGTAAAGTGCTTGACAAACTATTTAAAGATAAATACGAAAACTGCGAAATATGTTTAAAGGCTTTAACGAGTGGAGGTGCCAACTATACATCTTCGCTAATATCAGTAACTATCACGCCAGAAGATGGTGACGAGCTAAAATTATTTTCAAAAGTAGCCAATATAAATACTGAGCTCAGACAATTGATGAACGTTAGATGGCTGTTTGAGACTGAACAGTTTGTGTACATAGACCTCGTCAAAATTTACGAGAGGATAGAAGAGAAACATGGTGTACCTATTGAACACAGGTTTACTTTTCCCAAATTTTACGGAGGCGATGCAACTGAAGGAGAAGAAACTGTAGTTCTAGAAGACTTGGTTTGTAAAGGATACGCTCCGTATAGCAGATTCCAATCAGTCGATTGGGGTCATATAGAGGGTGCTATCAAAGTTTTAGCAAGATTCCACGCCTTATCTTTTGCGTTCGCGAAAGAAGATCCTAATAATTTCACAAGAGCGTTAGAGCAAGTTAAACTACGGTATTCTAATAACAGTAACGACCCTGTTATGAAAGAAACCTGGTTTAAAATGATGGGAGCTGCAGTTAAAGTGGTAAGAGAAGAGGATAAAGAGAAACTACAAAAGTTCTTGTATCGTGAACTGCCTCCAGAAGAGTTGTATAAGTTCAAAATGCCTCTGAGCACACCAGTGATATGTCATGGAGATTTTAGAGTCAGTAATCTGTTGTTTAAGGAACAGGTAAGGTTTTAATGGCATAATTTACTATATTACATATCATACATTCCCAGGAAAATAACATTATATTATTATCTTTGATTAGATCCACCATTAATTGTTTTCCCGGCTAGGAGTACATTTTTTAAACCATGATATGCGAGTACGTAAAAGTAGTCTAAGTTATTCCTTATAACATCAGAATCTGATAGTAAAAGACCTGTCCAAATCAGTCCACCCATTCCACAGATTAACCGGAACAAACAGACAGATGGATAAAATCTTAAAAAAAATATATTTATTATAATAGGTACCGCATCGCTTTCATGTACGAGTACATTCAGTAAAAAGCTGTTACTTAGACATTACAAATAGACACTTGAATTTTATTTATTGGTATAGGTAGATAATACTTATATCTCTCGATATTGTTCCATAGTCCCATCCAGCGATAGTGCATGCAATGCAGATCATGAGGTTTCGGGTTCGAATTCCGGGTCGGGCTAATAAAAGTTATTGGGGTTTCCATTAAAGAAAGCTTCTTTATTTAACAGTCTCGATTATACAAATGAAGAATTCTAAAATTCTCAATGAAGTACATTATTAACAATTAATAACTACTAATATGTAATAATCGTACATCGTAACTGTGTCAATAAGGAGCGCACTTAGCATGTTACTACGAGTATGTTGTCAGTGCGACCGTATGTGATGACTGTAATGAGTGATGACGCAAGAACGTCACGCTTTAGGGCACCAAATGTCCTGAACATATTCAAATAAATAATTAGTATTTCTGTAACTCTGTAGTACCGCTTATCCCAGCATTATCGGGTCGGCTCGATCGGGAAAGTACCATCCTCTCGCACAAGGTCTGCGTAAATTATTATTAAATTAATTTAATTCAGACATTGTCTATACTATTATAACGCTGTAACAGAGCTGTGTCTGTACATTTAAGATATTTGAGAAAAAATGTCTGTGATAGGCTATATAAGCGTGTCTAAACACAAAACGATTTTTTTTAGATTTTTTGTCTTTTTGTATTTCTCTGTTTGTTTGTTCGAGCATCACGCAAAAACTACTGAACGGATTTTGATGTTTTTTTTTATTTGATAGCTCTTGATTAGAATTAACAAATGGTAAACATTTTATTCCGCTACTATATCGGGAACCTGAGATAACCGGAAAACTAGCTTTTGACTGCAGCGAAGCCGCGGGCAAAGGCTAGTTGTCCATATAATTGTTAGTAACAGAGATTTCTTAAAAGTACGTTAGTAAAGACATAGTAACAATATAATTGTTAGTAACAGAGATTTCTTAAAAGTACTTTAGTAAAGACATAGTAACAATATAATTGTTAGTAACAGAGATTTCTTAAAAATACTTTAGTAAAGACAGTAACAATATAATTGTTAGTAACAGAGATTTCTTAAAAGTACGTTAGTAAAGACAGTAACAATACAAAGCAAGCGAATACACAACAATTTATAACATTTTGTGGACCTCTCTACAATGATTGAGAAAAGGTCCATCTAATTGCGAAAATATCTGCTATATGCTGTTGGAGCTAGCCCCCTTTTTTTTGTTATGGCGGGAAAATTTTTCCTAACTGCACACCCGTCTTTCGGGGCAACGAACAGGATAGTGTGGTGCCCTCACCCACTAAAGAAACCCGCCGTGTGCCGTCTTCCCGCCTTTATTGGCGGGCCACCGGAACTATATTACATTCCTTGAGTGGTCCGCCACACTACAGAGTAAGGACGCACATAGTAAAACAACGACAGGTACTTCTACGGTTATGTTTCGTATGGTGAGTGAGAGTGCCGGAGGCCCCAAGCCTCGCCCAATCCTCTCATTATTATTCTTCCCATCCTTTTCTTATTATTCCTTTTCTCAACTTACGTTTCCATACAAATGGCGACGCGCGAGTGATGCCTCTGGTGTTACAAGCGTATTAGATACTACTATAGGCTACGGTAACCGCTTACCATCAGATGGACATAGATGCCTATATGCCACACGCGTGGTATAGAAAACGTAGCACTGGCTTTAAAATAGGATCAGGGGCCTGTGCCCAGGTCGCTTTCCAAGAGCAGTGAAATTTGTGGCACGGGACCAAAAATAATAGAATTTAGGTAATGTGACGACACTTATCACGTTGCCTTAGGGCGGCATTTATCATACCCCACCGAAGGAATGTAACATAGTTCCAGTGGCTGCCAATAAAGGCGGAGAGATGGCACACGGCGGGTTTCTTTAGTGGGCGAAGGCCCCACACTACACTGTTTGTTGCCCCGAACGACGGGGTGTGCGGTTAGGAACATTTTATCCCGCCTTAACAAAAAATAAGGTCGTCATTTATCATGCAGTCTAAGTCTATAGGTACTAAAAGTAAGTCGTAGTCTACGTATACATGTTCTCGTTTACCTTTAATTTTAATTTAAAATCAACTTACTTCGTCGTATGTCGTGTAACATTAAGTTGTTAATTGACAAGATGTCGGAGAATAGTTTACTTAGTACGAATTAGTTTGTTTAGTAATTACAAATGCACTTTGTAAATATAATAAATGCATTGTTGTATTATAAAATTATGTCTCTTCTAAATCCAGTGTTTAAGACATACAGAGACTTTAAAATTAAATTAGTAACAAAGCAATTTTCATAAGATTTTTAATTGATTTCGGTGGCAGATGAGCCACGGCCCCTTGTTGGTAAGATTGTAAGACTACTAGCAAGCCGCTTCTCACCTTCACTTCGTTAATGGATAATGATAATGCCAAAACAAATTGATGTGTTTCATGGTCGAGTAATGCAATGGGTGAAAATTGCTTATTTTCCTTAGTCATGTCGTATGAAATAATGGTGTGATGGCACTTGTATGCTGTCACCACACGGCCAAAACATGTGTGTGCTCTTAGAATGAAAGATCCCTTTCATAGTCCAGCCATAGTCCACCTCGCTGGACCAGTGTGGCGTCCCTGTGTTGCGGAGCACTGGAACTGTGTTACATTACTTCAGTAGTATGGCTTGGGAACCCTTGGTGCTACCACTAGGCTCACTCCCCTGTTTGATTCGCTTTAACGCTGCATTAACGCATTGATCAATTTTATATCACATACGTTATAATATTGTGGAAACGCTACGTCATTTATTGCATATTGCATTTCCTAAATATATTTACTTTATACATTTATTTACTTTAAATATATAATTAGTTTGTATCTTCACAAAAAGAACAAAGTGCATTATTTTTACTTTGCTTGCGAAGGTCATACATCTTTTGTAAAGTTTGTATCATAGATATATGAAAGATAAAAAAAAATATGTATAAGAAAGTTAATTTTCGTATTGAAATTATCGTGAGATTGATACATACTTATTAGATTTATTTTATACCGACAGTAACTCACGTTTAGGATCGATTACGTCGACCCGGTTTCGAGCATATCCGATGCTCATCATCAGGATGCCTGGCAGTGCACGCCGGGAGCTCGCAGACGCCGCTGCGCACTCGTCCAGATGATGAGCATCGGATATGCTCGAAACCCGGGTCGACGTAATCGATCCTAAACATGAGTTACTGTCGGTATAAAATAAATCTAATAAGAAAGTTAATATTTTATGCGTTACCGTGAATTCACGTTTTATTAATGTCAATTTATGTCAAATAGCGCGAAACTAGGCTTATCATTGTCGACCACAGATAACCTTGGGCGCCGCCTTGACATGCCAAGTGAGATCACAGACAACACAAGGCCGTCAATGTCCATTCATTTTCTATTGCTATAACACAATGAAGGCCGGATATGATGTAAATAATTTCTGCATTTGAAGAAAAAGGATCTGACATGGATTTGGTAAATTAACCTCAGGAGGGTATCCACATTAAAATAAGTCACAAAATACTGCTGTCTTCAGGCATGCCTTTGGTTACCACTAAAGTAATGTCACACAGTTCCAGTGGCCCGCCAATACAGACGGAGTTTATTTAGTGGGTGAGGGCCCCACACTACTCTGTTTGTAGACCTACGAGCCCTTTTTTTTTGTTCGTTTAGGCGGGAAAAAATTTTCCTAACCGCACACCCCGTCGTTCGGGGCAGCGAACAGGGTAGTGTGGGGCCTGCACCCACTAAAGAAGCCCGCCGTGTGCCGTCTCTCCGCCTTTATTAGCGGGCCACTGGAACTATGTTACATTCCTTCTGTGGTTAGACCTACGAGCCTACGGTGTCCTAAACGGACGGAGTGTGCAATTAAGTACATTTTTTTCCGCCTTAACAAAAAAGACATGCCTTCGATTAACTGATAATCTCTCTTTAAAAAAAAAAACTTTAAACCGTGCATAAGCTATCGTTTTCTATTCGCATCGATTTGAAGATAAATGGATTAAATTTAAACACAGTTCCGAGGAGAAAATGGATTGTGCGAATGATGATACAGAAAGAAACAGGTTAAAGTTGAGACCACGAGTGATAGAAAGGATTGCAAGAATACATATAGTGCCGACCCCACATGAAGTGGGAAAAGCGCACGGAAAGAAGAATATAGATAGAAGTTCCCACTGATATATTTATTACATCAATGCTAGTTCCACAGGTTTTGGTATAAGGTGTGTATACTCTATGATCATATCTTGCGGTTATAAGACAAATAGTCTACAACATAATCTGGATCAAAATCTGGATTCTTTTTTTTAGATTATTCTACTCTTTGATCTGGATGTAGATTATCTAATTTTAATCAGTTTGCATTTTCAGTTTTAATCTTTTATCTCAGTAAATCATTTTAGCAAACAATCTGTTGAGGTTGAATTATGTATCATTTTAAAAAACATTTTATTATTATTAACTAGCTGATACCCGCGACTTCGTCAGCATTAAAGTTTTACTTTCTAAATTTGACCCCTATTTTACCCGCGATTTTATAAAACCATTGAAATGTATGTGTATCCTATCTATTATATATAATTCCAGTGTCACGATGTTTGTCCGGGATGAACTTCGAAACTACTGAACCAATTTTAACATTTCTTTTTTTAAAATGTGTGTTTTGTTCCAACTTAAGAGATAAGATACTTTATATCTCAATTTATAATTGCAATATTTATTCATGAAACAATACATACGAGGAGGGATCAAAAAGTAGTGAGAATGAGATAGAATATAATGACTATTGATAACTTAACAATTTATTTTTCTACATAGTCTCCGAGTCTCTCTACACACCGAGTCCAGCGCTTTTCCAAGGCTTCCCTTTCAAAAAAACATCTCGTTTTGTCTTGGTCCTGCAAAAAGCTCTCCACGGCATCCAACACCTCGTTATCGTCTTCGTACCTGTTTCCCCTTAAGTATTCTTTCAATTTGGGGAACAGATAAAAATTGCTAGGCGCCAGATCTGGTGAATAAGGGGGGAGTTAATAACCAATTCGAAGCCAGCTTGCTGAATGGCAGTCATCGCAACTGCCGACCTGTGCGCGGGTGCGTTGTCGTGATGAAACAGCACGCCCCTTCGAAGTTTCCCTCTCCTTTTCTCTTTGATGGCATTCCTCAACTTGGGAACAAAAGCTGCATAATATTGGCCTGTAATAGTTGTTCCACGCTCCAGGTAATAAATCAACAATATCCCTTCTGAGTCCCAAAATATTGAGCCCATAAACTTGCCAGCCGATGCCACGGCACGAAACTTCTTCGGGGTCGGTAATGATGGCCGTTTCCATTGCGAAGATTGCTGTTTTGTCTCGGGATTAAAATGATGGAGCCATGTTTCGTCCATTGTTACGAAATGAGACAAAAAGTTTTCAGAATCTCTTGAAACTTGTCCAACAATATCGTCGAAATGTCAAGCCGATTTTGTTTCTGATTGTCGGTTAACATTCTCGGACCCATCTTGCGCAGACTTTTCTCATATTCAAAGATTATTTCAATATGGATTGAATACTTCCATATGAAATGCCCGTTTCTTGAATTAAGTATCGGATGGTAACTCTTCGATCGCTCAGTACAATTTTCTCGACTTTCGCAACATTTTCTTGGGTGACTGACGTTGATGGATGGCCGCAACGATGTTCGTCTTCCGTGCTCGTTCTCCCTACTCGAAATTGAGAAGCCCGCCTTGTAACAGTGGAATAAGGCGGAGCAGACTCTCTCTTGCGTCGTTAACTTTTTTAAACAGAGGTATTTAATAACGGATCGCACTTCGTTTTTCTCCATTTTCGAGAACACGTTTCGACACGAAGCAAACAATTGACTACATACAGAAAAAAACAAAAGAGAATCGAAGATTTTTTTCTTTATTAATATTACAAATATGTATCTGAGCTATGCCTGCAAGTATTTATTTTTTTTCTTACCAAGGAGTATGTCGTTCTCACTAATTTTTGATCCCTCCTCGTATATAAAAAAAAAACATAGCATCACGCCTGTATTCCCTGAAGGGGTAGGCAGAGGTGTATTACACACCCACGACTCGCCAGCTATGTTTAAGTCCCACGTAATAGGGGGCGAGCCTATTGACGTCTACCGTCATAAGCTAATACATATATGGTGGTACGAAGTTCACCGGGTCAGCTAGTATCAAATATAAAATGAAATTTAATATTCTTAATTCAAAAAAGGTCAAATATGTGTGTTTCTGTCTCCCAATTAGAAACCTACCAAACCACCCCCACATTTCCTTCTTATTATTTTACCTGACCACTTCCTCATCTGCTCTATATCATCATTCCTCTTCATGTCCTATAGCTTTTCTTGGGGTGGATTACTCGCGAAGGTTGCTTTTGGTTTATAGGCTACCACGCCAACCACTCATGGGGTGGCAAACTTACCGTCTTACTCACCATCAAGCCGTACAGCCTAGTATAATTATATGTTATAAACATTGATGTATAAACAAAAACATAGGAACACGCCTGTATTCCCCAAAGGGGTAGGCAGAGGTGTATTACACACCCACGATTCACCAGCTATGCTTAAGTCCCATGTAATAGGGGGCGAGCCTATTGGCGTCTACCAGGCACATTTACAAACTCCGGACGGCTACTGAGAATTTTTCTATTTACGACAAAGCTCAATAACACTGCCCGACCCGGGAATCGAACCCGAGACCTCATGATCGGCAGTCACTTACACTACCTCTGCACTACAGAGGCAGTTGAAGTATAAAACAGAGGAAATCCACGATTAGGCACTAACAGTGTACACTATAAATTAGTGCAGATTACGCTTTCCTGCACTCATTTCATTTAGTATTAAATAACATGCAACTGCTTTCATGTGCTCGTGCAGTTGCATTATTAACTCTCATAGAGGTTAAACGATGCGCTCTTTCCTCTGACGATTCCTGAGAACACGCATCTCTCATTCTTTTGGCATTTCTCGAATTTTGAGATAAGTAACAAAAACAATTCATAATAAATACTTAGATAACATTAAAAACATTTTTGGCACCGGCTTCAAACACCTGAAGGTAGGTGTCTAGCACGGAAATCGTATCTAAATACCAATTATTTATTGCTTTTCAGTTTAGTTTAGTTCCTGGGTGCACTTGAAGGCGGTTTTCTTTTTTTATCAAAAAATGTTTTATTTTGTGCTTTTTAATGATTTTTTATAAAATAGGTTAGAGTAGGTCGTACATGATAAGGGAGGCCTCCCTAAACGAAAAAAATCAGACAACGAAAAAATATCATCGATGTTACATTTTTTTTAGATTTTTGTTGATATTATAAAAACTACTGCACCGATTTCGATAAAATTTAAATGGGACCATTTCGGAATAAACCCCTTTCAAACAAAAAAATAAAGAATTTTGCAAATCCGTCAACATATGACGGAGTTATGCCCGAATATACATAAAAAAATATATAAACGTCCGAATTGATAAACTCCTCCTTTTTTTGAAGTCGGTTAAAAAATATATATCTACGGAATAAAAAGAACCTAATAAGATAAAAACACAAAAAGAAAAAATGTATACTTACTTAATTGAAATTTATACTTAACTTTACAACGTTTAACTTAACAACTATATTATATAAAGAAAAGAAAGAGAAACAAACAAAAACACTAAACAAACTAATTAAGTATATTATAATCTAATACCTACTTTAAACTTATATCTAAAAACTACGTACCTATCTATGTATTTTTAAAATCTAGAACGCGCTTATTCCGAGATGAGTCAATAAGAACCACGTCCGTTCGCATTAAGAGTGACAATGTGAGTGTCAGTGAAGTCAGCGCGTTTTTTTTATGTGTGACGTTTGTTGTTAACCTCAGATGGCTATGACAACCTTACCCGGATAATTGGTGAGCGCAGAGGGCTCTCAAACCAACATTTAGGCAACGCTACCCGAGGGCACCCCCTGTGGGGTAAGGACCTCGGCTCGGGCTGTTGCTGGCAAAGTGGGATTTCCCACGTTTATGATTTGAAGTCGGCGCGTGAGCGCCCTCGCCTTTTTATAGATGCAGCGGATGGCCGTTTCGCGCGTTAAACAAAAATCAACCGTATAGCCATACCCATACTGGCGCGACGAGATTTGGAACTTTTATTTCATCTATATCTTGTGTGTGTATATAAACCGATTTCTATAATTTTTTTTTATAAAATAGATATTAAAGTATGCTTTTTGAATATGGGAGTTTGATAAAGATATATCTATGTGAAATACAATATAATTACGTATTTAACACTTTGAAGAAATGCCTAACGATTAAACACGTTATTGTGGCTAATTTATAAAAGATAGATATATACTATTGAGGATTTTTTTGTAGATCTTTTGAAGACCATTATCTTTGTAATACATACTTTTGGTGTATGATCAACGTATGCGAGGATAAGAGCTCGAAAGCGCATTTTCATACGACTTACTTTAAATTTATCGTCACTGCTCAGCTCCTATGTGTCTTAGCGTTATGTTATATAGCCTATAACCTGCCCAGAAGTATGGACTACAATCGTACTAAGTTTGGTTAAAATCCCTTCAGTAGTTTTTGACCCATGCGTGCATATACAGACAGACAGACAAAAAATTTACTGATTACATTTTTGGCATCAGTATCGATCACCATTCATCCTCCAATATTAATTTTGAATATAATTCAATGTACAGAATTGCCTAAACCAAACCTCTCTACAGTTTTATTATAAGTATAAATATAGATTTTTGACCCATCGGAGGCCCTGGACTTCCCAGTATAGTTATTTATCTATGCCCTGGACACTTTGGGATAGTGAGGGCCTTGTATAGACACCGCTATCATTTCATCTGTAATAGTAAAGACGAGTAGATGACGACTACTTTATTAAAACAGGTAAACGTAGTATAGGTAGCAGTTAAGTAATCATCGTTTGATTTACTAAATTTAATTGATTTGCCAATTCAGCCATAGTGACAATTGAAGCATCTGGGACGGTATTACAGGAGATGCAGGTTCAAATTCTGTTCGTGGCTGTTATTTTCGATTTCACATTTTCGCACTTTGTGCTAATTTATACGCCTCAGCATGTCAAATGCCCAAAAAATACATAAAAATATCAAAAAATTAAACGTAAATTTTCAATAGTATCGGTTATTGGATGATTTTGTAACTAGGGATCCAACGGGAAACATCCATTTTTTCAGCATAAAAAGTGATTTTTTTCTGTATACCGTATTATATGTAGGTACGTAAAACTTCATGATGTTAGGATGAACGGATAAAAAAAAAAGATGACAAATCAGCGACACGCTCACGACATACAATTTTAGCGATATGCGATAATCAATAGTCAGTGATACGTGTGCATTGTTAGATATGACCTTGATGACGCTCCACCCAGTATTAATGTCCATCCATCCATCCATCAGCCTTTCGACGTTCACAGCTGGACATAGGTCTCCCCAAATTGGGGGTATAGTGCTGTAATCGCCACGCTTGGCAGGCGGGTTGGCGATCGCAGTGGATGTTGTTTATACTCGAGGGAGTGCTGCTGCCCACTCACCCCGGTATTGCCTCAGTCGGCTCTTACGACGCCCATGAGTGGAGAGTTGTGGGACAATTCTAAAGCCGGCCCCACAAGGCCATTAATGTAGTACCTAAAGAAAAAAAATCAGCGCATTGAAGTGATTATGACAAGCTTATTTTTATACTCCGAGGGTGGCGAAACGGGCCACCTGATGGTAAAAGGTAAGCATAGGTGGAGAGGAAGAGTTACAAGGAAAGGTTACGATGGGGTAATTAATTAATTCATTTGTACTCACTTCTTCTATAGAATTATCATTTATTACAATCTGTAATAATACAGCATTGATTGAAGGCTCTGAGCACTTGAAGATGGAAGGATATTATAACATATAATTAAACGAATCAAAAATATGTAAATAAATGGGAATAAAGTTGGTATTGCAGATAACTTTCTGGAATGTTAGTGAAAAATAATATCCTTATTTTATTATTTACTATAAGTATCTTAAAATTGTACAGTTTTAATTATTATTACATTCTACTGCTGTAATAAGTGGTTTATGGTAACTGAAGTAGGATACATACATGGTTGCGTTTTATCACGCAAAAATATCTGATAAACACACTTGAAAGACAAGAGATCTCAGGGCTTTTAATAAAAAAGGCTGTTCAAACGTTATAATTATAAATATTTTTGCATATTCTCAAAATTCACGGCAAGCTGAATCTATGAAAAAAAGTTTTAGTTTCCTAGGTGATCGGAAAGTGCCTCAAAAATCACTGCAAAAAGATGTCGATTTTTGGTGTCGTTTTTCATTGTTACACTTTTTTCGGTCTAGCCCCTCAGCCCGAACGATAACATTATATAAATAAGGAACTCCGTTCTAAAAAGAGCGCCGAAGTTCTCATCGTATAAGCATAACCTGTAGATATTCTTACTTAGTTACTTATCATCACACCATCTCCCTTGCGGGGTAGGCAGAGAGAACAGAGTGCCAATAGGCTCTATTCTTGCATACATCGCTCGCTTCCTCAATATTCATAATTCTCTTTATATACGCTCGCCGGTTTCAGAGACTGACTCCACCTTCCTTCAATACATGACCGATTTGATCTAGGTAGGTGAGTCTCGGTCTCCCCCTGTACTTACATCCTTCCACTTTCGCATTGTTCATATTTTCTTAATCAGTCGCTCGTCCGGCATTCTTTCCATGTCCGAGCCATCGGAGCATTCCCTTTCGCATCTTTACACCAATGCTCTCTTTCATACATATTAGCTATTCTTGATATTGAAACTAACCTTTCATCGGTGTATTTTCAGGATGGCGCGATAGAAACCATTGTCGTGGATTACCAGACGGTACACTCCGGCTGTCCAGCAATGGACCTACTCTACCTTGAGTTTATGGGGACAGACGAGGAGTTCCGTAGGCGAAACCATCAGCGGATGGTCGACCAATATTTTGCGGAGCTGACAATGGCATTAGATCGCCTCAATCTGGACGTGAACCAGGTGTATCCGAGAGAAACCTTTGATAGTGAACTTCAACAGGTATGACATTGCGTTAGAATCAAAGAAGCATAGCATGCGGTTGAATAAGCCGGGGCACAATACCAAGACCAGGTCTTGGGTTGAGTACTCCATACAGTCATACAGTCTTGAGACCATTCTCTTTCTATGGAATGTAAATCTGATATCATCGAATCTGGTTCGACAGGAGTTTGAGAATATTGATGTCCAGATAGAGTGATGATATTATAACCAGCTGAATCTGATAAATACACTTGAAAAACAACGAGATCTCAGATCTATTTTAATACAGATATTAAACTACTCCTTAAAGATAAGGCTCTCCAAAAGAATGCTACAATGAGCCATTGTCGCAACATCCTCTTGCGAGTATGAAGTTTTTACTCTATTTTACAGATGCTGCCGCTCGCACTCCGCACAGCTTCCTTTGTCTTGCCGCTAGTGTTAGTCGAGCAAGACCGCGCTCCTCAGCTTGCGAATGCTGGTGTTGAAGACTTTGCCATCAGTCCGAACGAACTGTTTGCGGAGCGGTTCAGAGGGCTTGTTAGTGATTGTGTACGATGGGGCGCGATATAACGTGTACGAGAGACATTACTGTTATTGTTATCAATTGTTAAGATAGAAATATGAAATTCTTACTAAATATGAGCATTAGACGGCATGGCTTGTGGTAAGATTAAGAACTGTCAGTATAAAAGTATCAAGGTAGATTTGAAATTGATGTTAAGAAATATCTGTAATTTTAATTCTATATCTTTTACTCGTAAAACAGCAGACATGCTCGTTAAAACTTTCTAAAGCATAAATTTATAACTATTGGAAAATCACAAATTATAATAGTTTCTCTGATATTAACCTGAATGTTACACATTATGAAATAAAACTACGTTTACGGAATCTATCGCGATTACTTGATATTTTACTATCCCAACGTTTCGAATACAGCAGATTTTAATTACAGCATTCATGATCACGGGTGCTCTTCAGTGGATTCCGTAAACGTAGTATTATTTCATAATAACAAATTATATTGGTGAAGGGAGTCATCTGGATTAGACCATAGATTTTCACGACAACTGCCTTCTTTGCGCAAAGTTCTGGCTGAGGGGAAATTCGTGACCAAAATGGTAATGGGTTATTAAAAAATAGGTTTTAATAAGATATTTACTGCAATTATTGGTTTCTTTTGCACCAGTTTATTACTTAGGACACAAAACACAATTTAGTATCCATTATAGTGTAAAGAATTATTACAATATCATTATTTAAGTATTCCAAACTTAACATAGTCATCGACAACTCCGTTTAACCTCTCGTTGTAGATGTCATTAAGTTTATCCGTGGAGAAGGCGTTCAAATCCAAATCCTCGTCAACTTTAGGCGCGTCTTCCATTTCCACAGTGATTATTGGTAGCGTGATTACTGCTATTAATAGGCCTGTTGGTAGTTTCTGAAATAATACGTTTTTATCTGTATAAAATATTCAACAACAATGTTATCCTAACCGAATTTTTAGTCATCAGTATAATAAATAATGACACTGGTTTATTTGCAATAAAAATATGTCGCTTTATTTGCCTTGAGAATAACAAACAAACATAAACATAGCATTACGCCTGTATCCAAAGGGGTAGGCGGAGGTGCATTACACACCCAGCGTTTTGCCGTCTACCGGGCGCATTCCTAAACTCCGATATGCACACTGCTCAACCCGGGGATCAAACCCGAGAACTCATGATCAGCAGTCGTACACACTACCGCTGAACCACCGTAGCAGTTGAGGTTATCGCACGATAAAACTAGATTTAGGTACATAATGCTTTAAACGGGAAATATCTTGTAAATAGTATGTACTCGTATCTAACAATATTAGAGGTCCATCAATCCATGGTTCAATCTTTGTGTTGTGCTGTCGGCCGCTGGTCTATGCTGTTGTTTAGTCCAAACACGAAATGTGCTTTGCCACGCAAAAGTAAATTAAATATATTAGCGATTACGATCATGCGGAAAAGTTGAAATGTTTTCATTTTAGTTATGCATGCAACAATTATTACTAAGGCTGAGATTTTTGCCAGAAAGTATCTACTCGACTGGGAGTAAAATTTGATATCTCTGTATTTGAAACCCTTAGTGGTAAAAACTCTAGAATACAGTACTCTATAGAAATTAAATATTATTTAGAATCATCCATTACTACTACAAATATGAAATAGTTTCTCATTCAGCAAGGGGTATGAGTTGCCTGAAAGGTAAACGTTAACACTCTTCATTCTAACTATTATAAAGCTGCAACAGAGCTTTGTCTGTACATTTAAGATATTTGAGAAAAAAAAATTAATGTGTCTGAACAGAAAACATTTATTTTTAGATTTTTTGTCTGTTTATCTGTTTGTCTGTTTATTCGTCCACGCATCACGCAAAAATAACTGAACGGATTTTGATGCAACTTTTTATTTGATAGATTGATTAGACTTAAAAATTGGTAGGTATAGGCTACATTTTCCCACTGAAGGAATGTAATATGGTTCCGGTAGCCCGCCAAAAAAGGCGGAGAGACGGCACACGGCGAGTTTCTTTAGTGGGTAAGGGCCCCACACTACCCTGTTCGTTGTCCCGAGCGACGGGGAATGCGGTTAGGAACATTTTTCCCGCCTGAACAAAAAAAAAGGTATACTTACATTTTATCCCGCTACTATATCGGGAACCTGAGATATGATCTAAAAACTAGCTTTTAGCTGCGACGGAGCCGAGGGAAAAGTCTAGTAATAACATAGAAGAATGACAATAATCTTACCGATTGTAACTCATAGTCGAAATCAGCTCTGGAGTACACCTCGTCAGGTTCCAGGCTCAGTCTCGACATAGCAGCGCGAAGTTCTGCATAGTAATGTTCCAGCAGCTTCTCGTAGTACTGCGCGCGGAATTTCTTGTCAGAGCCGCTAAAGATGAAATACATCAGGTCTACTATCGGACTGTTTGCTTGTAAAGTCTGCAGATCAATAATCTTGATCTCTACTGTACCGTCCTGCGATTAAATACACCAACGATTTTTACTACAAATACATATTTATGAAGTGAAAAATTTTTTGATCTGGATATTAGCACTTGACATCCTCAGCTACTTCAAAGAACAAATTATTTTTGAATGTGGAAAAAGACAAGTTTTAGTGCGAGCGGTATTCGAACCTGCATCCCTTACAATCCGAGGAAGTGCTCTAGACCGTTGAGCAATCGCACTGACCGACGGCCATTCCCAATCTCCATATCACATTTGTTTTTGCGACCCATGCCACCTATCGAATGCATTTACATGCTAATCCAATATAGTAAGTTTAATTTTGCAATTAAAGTTCATACTATTTGATTGGAAGGGACGCAGGTCCTTTAAAGTGAAAAAATCTTTAGCACCTTTGTGATTTGAAACTCGATGAAACAAAGAAGTATGCAGCCGCCTGATGGCAAGCGGTTACCGTTGCATTTCCCGTGTGACCGGCCATGAAGCACGTCGGTATGTTTTGGTTGTAGCAGGAGATAGCCGTTAATTCGTTCGTTTTATACGAATATATGTGAAATGAAATAGTAGGGGAGCTCCAGAAGGGATTTCGGGATTTACTCGAGCGCGGCAGATTAACATAAGGGAGGATATTTACGCGAATGTTACATATTTTGAAATAAAACTACGTTTACGGAATCTATCGCGTTTAGGTACTTGATTTTACTACTATCCCGACGTTTCGAATACTTTACAGCATTCCTGATCACGGGTGGACTTAGATGATAGACGTCCAAGGCTGATCCGACGTTTCGAATACTTTACAGCATTCATGATCACGGGTGGACTTAGATGATAGACGTCCATTGATAGTACGGATAGACGGCCTTGGATAGTAGTAAAATCAAGTAAACGCGATAGATTCCGTAAACGTAGTTTTATTTCAAAATAAGGGAGGATACCTTGCATCCTGCAGAGTATCTGTACCATATATAAGCCATCCCATTAGTAAAAAAAAATCGATGGTCAGAAATATTAGAGCGCGTCAGATTAAGGTAAGGTGGATTAATTACGAGCTAATAAGAATATATTTTGAAAATCTGATGATTTGAGCGTGACGAAAGGGAGTGGGAGGGTTACAAAAAGAAACGACATCTTGACATTCTCGAGCGTGGCTAATTCTTTTTTTTTTGAAGGAAATAATTCAAGGATAACGAAAAATTATAATTTGACGATTTCCACAAGCCGAAGTAAGAAGAATTCGTTGTCGACGGAAAGTTTAAAATGATCTGGTTTGCAGGTGATCAATTGCCGAAAGCGTAAGAAGATGTAGTCCTAACACCTGATATTCTTGAGGATACTCCAGAATCAGGTATATCTTTTCTCCAATAATTAAAAAACACGTTATTCATAAAAAAAAATATTAAACACAAAGTGTTGTTAAGCATGTCAAATGCTAAAAATATATATAAAAATATCTAAAAAAAATATTGTTAAATATTTTAATGATTTCTCGTTACAGATAGGTACGCAATCTGAGGATGAAATCGAGCCAGAAGAGGAAGATGTTTCTACGGATGAAGATCATGATTAATTAATCAATTAATCATAAAATATTTTCGTTTTTTTTAGATTATTTTCTTATAAATACAAGTATTCTACTTAAAAAAACATACACTTTTTATTTGCGTGCTATTTCCTGAGCTTTTCAATTAATTAATCCCAAATATTAAAAAAAAAATTGTTGTCAGATTAGACGAATCTCTCTAGATAATCGTCAGATTATGATAAACAGCACGTCTAGGACATAAAGATGAACCATAATTATATATCTTAATCTGACGCGCTTGAGCATTTCAAAATGGCGATTTTTTTGCACATTATATTAATGACCGCGAGTTTGCGTCACATCGAAATCGTCAGATTATTGAATGAGAGCTTTTTTTAAGGTTCACTTAACATCCCCTTAGAAAATCTGACGCGTACGATTTTTTTTTTACATTTTCAACCCTTACGTACGACCACGCATCATGCAGACGATCAGATTAACATACACACATTAATAAAAATACGTAGGACATTGATGATATCAATAGCTGACGCGCTCGAGTATGTCAATGCAACAGTATTCTTTTACATATTTGAAAATCTATAGCCGCTCCCCCCTCTAATGAAAAGGATACATTATATAACATTTTTTTCTTCTTATCATCTAAGCTTTGCAACCCAATAGGTCTCTATGACGCTCGAGTAAATCCCCAATTAGCATCGTCGGCTCCCCTATTAAAATGGGTAGCAACGGCTTGACAGTACTCTCTGTATAGTTGAGTCCGACGTTTGCCATTTACCATCAGGTGGGCCTTGGATCGTCTGCCACCATAAGCAATAAAAAAATATCGTATCAATCAGCGTCATCTAGTAATTGGTCCAAAAAGAACATTTACGATAACCCGCAGTAAATATATAATTTTTGTGGCTTAACCGATTATTATAATCACATTTTATAAGTTGATGTAGATTATAAACCGTTTTTATCGCTATGTAGGACTAGTATCTATTCTGTGCTATGGTGCTTTGCTTTGAATCATAAAATTACTACTAGGTAACTACTCTTTTCTCTGTATTAGCAACCTACCTTAGACGTTCTTTGTTTTACCTTTTAGCATCACGCCTGTATTCCCAGAAGGGGTAGGCAGAGGTGTATTACACATCCACGGTTCGCCAGCTATGTTTAAGTCCCACGTAATAGAGGGGGATCCTATTGACGTTACCGCTGCACCACAGAGGCAGTTTATTATAATAAGTTTAAGTTTTGTCCCGTTTGCAGTAATAACGGTTTGTTTTGTTTGTTGTCGTGACTGTTTGTTGTCACAATAAACAGAAAAAAAAACAAAATTATTAAATTTTTATACTGCATTAACACAAATTAGAAGTAATCCTTTCCCGGGCTTCAGTGTACGTATGTAGGCAAAATTTCATAGTGAATAAATACTTGCAAAAAAAAAAACAACATTGTATTTGAGGCACTCAGAAATTTTGACACGCTACATATTTTTGTAAAAAGGCATACCATATGCACGTAAAAATATATCAAACGAAAGCACTGATAATACGAGAATGCTACTAATTTAATTAGACAAGTTACATATCAAAAAGGTGAAGTGAAAGCATATCTACAATATAATTTAGTCTACTCTATTTGCAAACTTCTTATTTAATTCATCCATCTATCAGCAGTTCTTTAATATTCCCTCAATGTCATAATCGACCTAGACACTCCACAAATAGTTTTACTCCTCAAACACTATAAAACAAATTATATGACTTAATTGTAATAATTAGGCTTACTATATCCGACCACTGAAGGAATGTAATATGGTTCCGATGGCCCGCCAATAAAGGCGGAGAGACGGCACATGGCGGTTTTAGTGGGTGAGGGCCCACGCTACCCTGTTCGTTGCCCGAACGACGGGGTGTGCGGTTAGGGACATTTTGTCCCGCCTTATAATACAAAAAAAAATGCTTACGATATCCGAATAAAAGAGAGAGAATGTCTTCTCGGGATTGGATGGGACTTTAGAATCCCGCTCGCGGTAAGTCTCTCGTTTTTTACTTTCACAAATAATTTGTTCTAATAGATATAAAAACATGGCATGTTGACATGTTTGTATTTACGAGTACCTATGATTAAAAAAACTTACGTCACGGATCCGGTGCATCAAATTGCTTGGCCTATAATCGCCATGCCCTAAAACCGGCCTTCGGCTCCACTTATAGTAGTCAGCTAATTGGTCCTTATCAAACGATTGAAAATATTTCTGCATTTTATCCTGGTTCTCTCCTTTTGTGTTCATGATAGCTTTGGTAATTACTGATTCCAAATAAGTTGTCATTTGGTCACTGGAAGCGTCCCATTCAAATTTGAGGTTGTCAGCTATTTTGCCGAACTCTTCCGGATAATATTCACTGTACGCGAAAGCTAAAGCGTGCAGCTTAGCCAACTCGCTAGTCGCTGACTTTGCATATTCCCACTCAAATGTCTTGAATCTATCGTAAGCTTCATAACCATTCATGGCGAGATTCTCTAACACGATTGTTTCTTCGAACTTGTTAGGGTTACATCCGTAAAACTTGGGGAATATCAGTCTGTGCTCGTGTGGTACTTTGTGTTCTTCCTCTAGCCGTTCGTATACTTTCAATAGTTTAGAATAGGCAAAATTTTCTGTTTCATAAAATTTCGGCCCTTGTGAACGCATTTTTTCTCCGGTGGCAGCGACTTTTGCGAACATATGAATGATATTGTTACCCTTTGATAGCTTTACATTGAACAAAGTCGATGTATAATTCGCGCCACCACTAGAATGCGGTTCGATTTCTATATCATAATCGACAAAGTTTTGTTCTTTCGCAATTTGAAGCAAAACCCCGCGCAAAATTTGTCCCGCCATGTTGTTTTCTAATAAACGCACCTAATTTATTATAACGTAATGCGAATTTATATGTTTAAATGCACGTATTTTCGTATCTATAATACTTATAAGACTAAACGTATCGAACTACGTTTATGAGCAACGCCGTAACGATGTCTTGTCTTAGTCCTCTAGATTACAATATACTTATATATAGCGAACATATACCTATATAAATTTGTACGCAGTGTGTGTAATACCAATCTATGTTATCTTTTGTTATTCATTGCATTGTTTATTAAGTTGTTTATGAGATATAATATCCAGATAAGTATAATTAAATTACGGTTTATCCTTAACTATATATTTACCGAAGTTGTTTGTTAGATGCAAATAGCATGTCAAATGCTTAAAAAAAAATATATAAAAATATCAAAATATAAGTTAATGGACACAAAGTACACCCAGATTATCACACAAAGAATTGTCCTGTGTGGGAATCGAACCCAGAACACTTGGCACGTGAGGTCGGCGATGAAAGCTATTGAGATATCTAAAATCGCTTATATCCTATAATACTAGCTAGCTGTACCACGCTGTTTCACCTGCGTTAACATCACTGTTCCGCTTCTATCTCGTAGCGTGATGTTATAATACTCTATTTATATAGAGTACGACTGGACTTATGTCCAGCCCCCTAGTCTAGTGGCATAAACGCTAGTACAATAGAATAGAATAGAATAATCAATGTATGAGATAGACATAAGGCTACGACAACGTAAGCGTAAACGGCTGTCAATCACATATATTGATTATTCTATTCTATTTGTATTCTATTTCTATATTCTATTTCTATTCTATTCTACAACGTTTATGCAACTTGGCTAGGAGGGCTGAATAACCCGCCAATAAAGGCGGAGAGACGGCACACGGCGGGTTTCTTTAGTAGGTGAGCCCCCACACTACCCTGTTCGTTGCCCCGAACGACGTGGTGTGCGGTTATAAACATTTTTTCCCGCCTTAATAAAAAAAAGGACGGCTGAATAATGTAGATTTATAATGGCGAATGGAGTACTCTACTCATCTGTTTCAGATTTAATTTATCATTATCTTCCACCTGTCTCATATTTTATTACAAAAGGCGGCAAATGAACTAATATGAAATGATTGATGGTAACTGCCACTCATGGAATCAACCATATTAAGAATACTTTTAAAACGCCTATCAACATTCGCATCCGCGAAATGAGAGACGCCTATCTGTCGATACAACCAAGTGGCAGGAGCAGAGGTACTTCATGGTCGGTCCCATCGTAATCCTACCACCAGTACCTAATGCAATGGGTAATAACTACTTACTTCCCTTAGTCACCTCGTACGACACTCGTGGGTAAAATAAGGTGTTGGTATCTGTATTCCAAGTCCGCCGCTACATTCACAAAATCACCAAGTTTATCAATGTTCTTTTAACTACCTCGGTGGTACAGCGGTAGTGTGTGTGACTCCTGATCATGGGGTCTCGGGTTCGATTCGGGTTGAACTTTTTCATAAAAATAAAAATTCTCAGTAGCAGCCCGGAGTTTGGAAATGTGCCCGGTGTGGGTCTTAAATATAGCTGGCGAACCATAGATATGTAATACACCTCTGCCTACCCCTTCGAGGATATTGGCGTGATGCTATGTTTTTATCAACGTTTCTTAAATCTTGATACTCCCACCAGAATTACATTTGAATTGAGTTTAATTATTGATACATGTTAATCTCTGGAACTACCACGCCAACGAGAAAGAATATTAATTATTGTCAAAAGAGTATGTAGCAGGGAAAAGAAAAAGACAAGTTTATTGCAACGAACAATAGAACAAGTTACGAGAAAAAAGCCATGGAGAAGATGCTCGTTACAATAAAACTCTTACTTAGCGGATGCAGGCTATAAAATCCTACCATCCATCCATCAGCCTTTCGAAGTCCACTGATGGACATAGGCCTCCCCAAGAGAACACCACAACATGTGTTTCGCTCATATGGGGGATAGTGCCGTAATCACCACGCTTGGCAGGCGGGTTGGCGATCGCAGTGGAAGGTTTTTAATACTTGAGGGAGTGCTGCTGCCCACTCCCCCGCTATTCCCTCAGTCGGCTCTTACGACTCCCATGGGTGGAGAGGGGTGGGACAATTCTAAAGCCGGCCCCACACGGAAGTAATATCACATAGTTCCTGTGGTCTGCCAGTACAGGCGGAGAGGCGGCACACGGCAAGTTTATTTAGCGAGTGTGGGCACAATACCCTGTTCGTTGTCCCGAATGACGGTGTGTGCGGTTAGGTGCATTTTTTCCCGTCTTAACATAAAGAAAGGCTATAAAAACCTGCGCTGATCTTCTGTCAGGCTGATGTAGTGATGTCACAGATGACAATCAATTATATAAAATAAAACAAATATAATATAGATGTGTGTAAATTTGGTATTACGTGATAACAAAAGTGTATGAAAAAAATGAATTAAGACAACGGTAGTAAATTCTAAATTCAAATTCAAAAATATCTTTATTTCATAGACTTGTTCTCATGACTTACTAATAAATTAATACGAGCGCCTGAGGTAAGCGCCTCCGCAACAATCAAGTGGCGATTGCAATCTCCACTTTGTTATTGCGGAGGTTGTGGCGCAGTCTGGAATTTCATGAGAAGAACTCCGTAAGAAACTCATGCGCTACTTTTTTAATTTGCCAATTTATTACAGTTTAATATAATTCTTATAACTAAAATAACAAGAAACAATGCTGCAACCAAGATGACATACTATGACATAAACAACATTTGAAAATTAATGAATGAGGAGCAGCTCAAGCCCATTTTCTTTTATCGTCAAGATAATCCGAAATTGTATAATAACCTTTATTACAAATTCTAATCTCCGAAACATCTGGAACGATTTGGGCAAGACTTTCAGTGGCAGATAGTAACTTACCTATGTCATAAGGAGTAACTTCTTAGGCTATTTTAATATTGGAAAAATAATCAGGGTTCCGCACAAAAACAGAAAATAATTATATTCCACGTGGACGCAGTCACGGGCTGTGGCTAGTTGCTTAATAAAATTTCTTTAAGTAATTTTCCTTCAGGAATAGTTGAAGTGTAGGTACTTTATACTATTCCTGAAGGAAAATTATGTATGTATCACTGAACCTAAAGAGAAGAAGCCTAAAAGGTTATTTAAACCTCACGTTTTGACACTTGAGACCGATCAAGAACAACAGAAAAAAGCAATCAAATAAGCGCTATCTGACATTTCAAAATTAAAACTGGACTGTGATATGTAGATAAGTATAATATAGATGGCGCTTTTCTAAAAAATATTAAGCACTTTTTTTAACTAGAAATTTTTTTAATCAATATGTTACAAATCTTAAGGTTTATTCGTAAGATAAAATACTAATAATACTGTAATATGAAGTTATATTAAGATATTTGCATTTGTCAATTGCATCCGTGCGAAGCTAATAAATATTTAGCGGGTGAAACTGGGTCGCATCTAATATTATACTATACAATTATATAAAGAATTATTACAATATCATTATTTAAGTATTCCAAACTTAACATAATCATCGATCACTCCGTTTAACCTCTCCTTGTAGAGGTCGTTGGGTTTATCCGTAGAGAAGGCGATCAAATCCAGGTCTTCGTCAACTTTAGGAGCGTCGTCCGTGCCCACAGTGATTATTGGTAGCGTGATTACTGCTATAATTAGCCCTAATGGGTGTTTCTGAAATAAAAAGCATTTAACTGTACTTATAATATTTTTTTTATTTGTACTACATGGGTGGCGAACAAGCATACGGCCCACCTGATGGTAATTTGTTACCGTAGCCTATAGATGCTAGCAACACCAGAGGTATTACTCGCGAATCGTCATCTCCGAGGAAAGCAATAGGAGGTGCATAGGAAGGATAACAAGGAGAGGAATGGTAGGATACTAAGGAAAGGTTAGGAAGGATAATAAGGAGAGAATAGCTAGGGATGGGGTTTGGACCTCCAGCGCTCTCACTCACCATACGAAACACAACGATAGGCGTAACTACCGTTCGTCGTTTTCCCAACGATAGGGTTTTACACGGTGATCTTTTGTGAGAGGGTGGTACTTCCCCGATCGAGCTAGCCCATTCGTGCTGGGAAAAGCAAGGCTCTAAAGCAAGCTATAGACCGATCTCCCACCCTAGTGTTGTGGTTTCGATTCCCATACAGGACAACTCTTTATGTGATCCACAAATGGTGGTTCTGAGTCTGGGTGTACTTTGTGTCCGTGACAATGTATGTTTGTAAAGTCAAAATTATTTTTTAATGCAGGGTGTTGCCTTTAATAAAAAAACTTACCAATTGTAACTCATAGTCGAAGTCAGCTTTGGAGTACACTTTATCAGGGTCGAGGCCCAGCCTCGTCATAGCGGCGCTAAGTTCAGCATAATAATGTTCCAGGAGCTTCTCGTAGTACTTCGCACGGAATTTCTCATCGGAGCCGGTATAGATGAAGTTCAGCAGGTCTGCTATCGGACTGAAGCCTTGCAGAGTCTGCAAGTCCATCATCTTGAGCTCCACAGTGCCGTCCTGCAAAATTACAAGATTTTTTTTCAATACCTTTATATCATAAGTTATTCATGCCATTGTTGGTGTTCTGCTCGGAACGAGACGATTCTATGCCATTCGCCTGCTGGCAGAGTCAGTAAGGTTTTGGATGTAAGTATTTGCTCCAAATTAGTTAGTGGTTGTCTACGTTGAGAAATGAATCACTACTCAATTTAATCGGGCGTATAGTTTTGAAGAGTTCATGAAGAGTTAGTGGTAGCTAATTCGCTTACCGCTACCTCAGGCCGTGTGGGGCCGGCTTTAGAATTGTCCCACCCCTCTCTACCCACGGGAGTCGTAAGAGTTGACTGAGGGAATACCGTGGGAGTGGGCAGCAGCACTCCAGTATTAAGAACATCCACTGCGATCGCCAACCCGCCTGCCAAGCGTGGCGATTACGGCATTATCCCCCATGACGGGACCGCTCGTTGTAGCGTTCTCTTGGGGAGGCCTATGTTCAGCAGTGGACCTTGAAAGGCTGATGGATGGATGGATGGATGAATTCGCTTAATTATTAAGATTGGTTCTAAGTATCTTAACGTATTCTAGGGAATGGCCCTGTATTTCTAAAGATCTTACAATATTTAAATTTTGCTTAGACTCAGCACAATCATTACTTTGTGTGTCACACAATAATTGTTCTGTGTGAGAACACAACATTTACTACAGAAAGATGATTTATGTAATCTGTTAGGTCTTTTTAGATAAATAGACCAAAAAATCTATAATTTTAGATAAATAGATATAAAAAGCTATAAAAATAGAGTACTACAAGTACCTAACTGCCTCTGTGGTTTGAGCGACAGGCTCGCCGACTGAAACATAGCTGACGAACCGTGGGTGTGTAATACACCTACGCCTACCACTTCGGAAAATACAGGCGTGATGCTATGTACAAGTAAAGGTCATTTTAGAAGCAGCAGTTTACGGTCTAGTCCCTGCACTGATGGACTGGGTAGACGCTATACCGAGGGACTCGTTCCTCAGGCTTTGTATTAGACGCCATGTTGACAAACGCAGGTGTTCCTCAGGGATCTATTACTTCCGCAACGCTTTTTCTGCTGCAGGTCAATGATCTGCTCATACCCGCTCTTTATGAAATGCAGAATTTGTTCCTCCGTTGACTTTTCTCAAAACCCAGGGAAGGGCGCGTTTTCATCTATTTGTTGTGCACATTCCATCATTCGTCAACTACGAGTATATATAATACTAGCCGTGTGGGGCTGGCTTTAGAATTGTCCCACCCCTCTCCACCCATGGGAGTCATAAGAACCGACTGAGGGAATACCGGGGGAGTGGGCAGCAGCACTCCCTCGAGTATTAATAACATCCACTGCGATCGCCAACCCGCCTGTCAAGCGTGGCAATTACAGCAATATACCCTCAATTTGGGGAGGCCTATGTCCAACAGTGGACGTCGAAAGGCTGATGGATGGATATAATACTAGAAATCACTTGCTCTTAGGGGGCTCTTAGAGCCTCCGCACATTATGGCCACCAGTCACCGCTACTAAATGCGACCACCAGTGGTTCAGTCAGACCACTCACGGCGCCACTGGTGGCTGGATGCAGCTTTCAGTGGCTGCCACTTGCAGCATACTCGACAGAGGCGAACGACAAAACGCGGCCACAAATAGCGAGTGCGGTCGACTCCCGCAGCTTGTGGCTTGGACGCGGCCACTCAAACGCTCGGTGTGCGCCGATGCTAAACAAAATGTATGGAGAAACGCGTCCGCAACTTGTGGCGGCCACTAGTCGTTCTAGTGTGGTCGCCTCTAGTGGCTCAATGTGCGCTCGCTCTAAACAAAATGTATGGAGAAACGCGTCCGCAACTTGTGGCGGCCACTAGTCGTTCTAGTGTGGTCGCCTCTAGTGGCTCAATGTGCGCTCGCTCTAAACAAAATGTATGGAGAAACGCGTCTGCAACTTGTGGCAGCCACTAGTTGTCCTAGTGTGGTCGCCTCTAGTGGCTCAATGTGCGCTCGCTCTAATACGCACAGCCAGTCATTGACTGGAATAAGTTGCCAGTGTCGGTATTTCCATTAAATTAGGTAAAATGTGGAAATCTAGGAAAACCTATTCACGGTTTATACTAAGACAGTGTGGTTTATAACCCAAGGTTGTATAGTCACTTAACATCAAGAAGATATAATCAAACGCTTGCTTATAATTCATAAGAAAGAACTAATACTCCTTCATTCAATAACTATAATCATATTAATCCTTATAAATAAACTCAAAGGAGAACTATCTATTAAACGTCTTTCAGGGACAAGACCGTCAAGGTTATACATAACTAGTGCATTAGCCGCGGCTTCACTTGTATGAAATCCTTTCAATACTCACCTACATTATCTAAGATAGTAAATGTTTACGGTCCTGGCCCCAGGGTTTGGGCTGCTCGTTGATATGTCAGTTAGACAGTCAGTTATTCTTTTTTATATATGTATTACTAGCTTCTGCGTAATAATTCGTTGCGTTGGCTTCAGAATCGGGTCAATGTCATCTATATCCAAACACTATAACACTGTAAGTGCTGTGTCTATACATTAAAGCTAATTGAAAAAGAATTGTATTAGATTAATTAGAGATGTCCGAGTCAAAAACATGTTTTTAGAATTACTGTCCGTTGGTTTTTTCAAAGCTCGTCAATATACATTTGATAGTTAAGGATTCAGGGATATTACCAATAAATTAGCTAGGGTAATATAAATACGTCACTTTACGACAAATTAATATATCTCTATGCAAAAATTGTAATCCCACAGAAACCGTCCATTTTTCAGGGATAAAAGTTATAAATGGCTAAAATTATATGGGTACACATAAAAAATTGCTTACGTCACGAATCCGATGCATCAAGTTACTTGGCCTGAAGTCGCCATGTCCCAACACCGGCCTTCGGCTCCATTTATAGTAGTTAGTGAATTGGTCTTTATCAAA
Organism: Leucoma salicis; assembly: GCA_948253155.1. Classification (NCBI taxonomy): domain Eukaryota; kingdom Metazoa; phylum Arthropoda; class Insecta; order Lepidoptera; family Erebidae; genus Leucoma; species Leucoma salicis. Next base: position 22,761,836 of record OX411820.1, on the reverse strand, counting down.
TGATTCGAAGAATCTCCGCATTTTATCCCTGTTCTCTTCTTTTGTGATCGCGATAGCTTTGGTAATCACCGATTCAAAATAAGCTATCATTTGATCATACACAACACCCCAATCAAATTTGGCATCATCAAGTATTTTGTCAAACTCTTTCGGATAATATTCGGAGTACGCGAGTGACAAAGCGTGCAGCTTAGCCAACTCGGTAACCGCTGATTTTGCATATTCCCACTCAAATGGCATAAATCTATCATAAGATTCATAACCTTGTATGGCGAGATTCTCCAATACAATTGTTTCTTCAAATTTTTGAGGGTTACATCCGTAAAACTTCGAGAATATCAGCCTGTGCTCGTGTGGTACTTTATGTTCTTCTTCTAACTGCTCGTACAGTTTCAACAGTTTGGTGTAGGCAAAATTTTCTGTTTCATAACATCTCGGAGCTTGCGAACGCATCTTGTCACCGATAGCAGCGACTTTTGCAAACATATGAATGACATTATCACCCTCTGAAAGAGTTACTCTGAAAAGGGCCGAGGTAAAATTCGCGCCACCACTAAAAATCGGTTCCACTTTCAAATCGTAATTGACGAAATTTTGTTCTTTAGCAATTTGAACCAAAAGCTCACGTAATTTATTTTCCGCCATATTGTTTTATTAGAAACAACACAAACCGTTTTTATTGTCTAAATACGTTAAAATAGTTTTTTCTTTATCAATACGTGCGTTCGTGTTCATAATACTTATCCGACTGGAGTACTATTGTTCTGTGTCCGACTGACTTAACACGAATCTATCATATCATATCACTGCGTTACACAGCGACGGCGTGATAATGTTGTGATTTTAATCTTTCAAACTTGATTGGTCCGCAAAAGAGAATTATTACAAACTAGCCTTTGCCTGCGGCTCCGCCGCAACCTTAGTTTTTAGCTTATATCTCGGGTTTCCAATATAGTAGCGGAATAAAATGTATACCAACTTTTAAGTCTAATCAAGAGCTCTCAAATAAAAAAAGTTGCATCAAAATCCGTTCATTAGTTTTTACGTGATGAGTGAACAAAAAAACAGACAAAAATTCTAAAAAAAAATTGTTTGGTGTTTAGATACGCATAAGATATTAAATGTACAGACACAGCTCTGTTACAGCTTTATAATAAGTATATTATAGATAGGTATAGATTATATAACAAGATATTACGTCATGGGGTTTTTAATGATTTGTTTATGATTATTTAGATTATTAAGTAGCTAGTTATGATATAAGTATCTAATTACTGATTTGTGATCCATATAAGTGTGTATGTCGTAGCCAGATCATGGAATTAGGCACTTAATGATGCGGCCGACCATTTCATCAACCTAACAAACAAAAGCTAACCATTGAATTAATTAATTTGGTGGTCGGCCACAACACGAAGTGACCAATTCTAAGATGTGGCCACTACATGTACAATGCATACATAACCGATAACTTCAATGTGACAACGGTTATACATCAGCTTCACACAGCTCAAATTCAAGTGTTAGATTTAATAAGAACTGCAGATAGTTCACCAGCGCATTCAACCTCTACAAAACATTAATCTACTTACTGAATTTCTATATCTCTTTTCTCATGGGAAGGCAATGGAGATTTTGGTAACAATTATCAGGATGGATGCGATGACCATCATCGCCATCCCCTTATCATGGAGATGAAAAGAGAGTAGCGGAAGGCCCTTTCATGATAAGTGGCAATGCGTTGTCTCTGCCTACCCCTTTTTTTGTCAAGGCGGAAAAAATGTTCCTAACCGCACACCCCGTTGTTCCGGGCAACGAGCCCTCATCCACTAAATAAACCCGCCGTGTGCCGTCTGTCCGCTTTTATTGGGAGGCTACTGGAACTATGTTACATTACTTCAGTGGTCGTCTCTGCCTACCCCTAGGCGAAAAAGACGTGAGTTTATAAATGTATGTGTGGATAGATGGTGGCAGCGGCAGTGACGGGTAGGTCTTTATAAAACTTTTAAAATGTATGGAAATTTGACATCTCTAATTTTAAGTCACGTGACTTAGCGCTATAGATATAGACACCAAATTCCCATACATTTTAATAGTTTTCTATAGAGTTAGCAAACATAGAATTCAACTTGGCTAGGCCCAGAGGGGTGTTAGAATGTAACAAACAAAATCGTATCGACAAAGCATCGTTTCATTGTGATTGGTTGAAAGATCACTGTGATTGGCTGAGGGATTATTGCGACATCACACGTCTGTTTCTCTACCAATCACAAGTGAGACGATATACGATGTGGATACGATTTAGTGATTCACATTCTAAGGCCCCAGTTCCGGAGTCAAGATGACAACACATCTTAGCAAGCGGCATTCGACATGATGTGTTAATCGTATCCCAAAATAGCGCCACTAATTACGAGGACGAGACGATGTTCAAGGTAATGTGTGCATATTATGGGAGTTGTAGATCGCCATCTTAGCAAATTGTATGATTCTTGTATTTGGTTATCATGTACAGTTATTACTTTACAATAAAAGTCCCAGCTTCTTAACAGATGTTTTATTTAAGACAAACATTATTTTTACCAAATCGTATCCATTTCTACAGATCAATCCAGACACAGATTAATCTTGAATACAGATTACACTACACAAATAATATTAAATTTTTTGTTTCAAATTTCCGTATAAATAGTATTGTCATTATTTAAATGTCTGAAATGCATGATAAATATAAGAACATCTCAAAAAAAATTAGAAGTGGAGATTGGGTGTCATCCTTAGGTGACTGCGATAGCTCAGATCCAGAGCACTTCCCCGGATTGGATGGGACGCAGATTCGAATCGCGAAATTTGTTCTTTAAAGTAGCTTACTTACTTATCATCACGCCCTTTCCCTTGCGGGGTAGGCAGAGAGAACAGAGTGCCAAGAGGTTGTATTCTTGCATACATCTCTCGCTTCCTCAACATTCATCTCTTCATACACGCTCGTCGGTTTCGGAGACTCCTGAAGTAGGTAGTCTCCTCCTTTAAAGTAGCTGAGCATTTCAAGTGCTAAAATACACATCAAAATATCTTTGGAAAAAAAAATAAAAAAAAATAATATCTGAAATATCTGCCTCGGTGGTGTAGCGGTAGTGTATGCGACTGCTAATCATGAGGTCTCGGGTTCGATCCCCGGGTCGGGCAATGTTATTACTATTTCCTAAAAATAAAAATTCTCAGTAGTTTGGCAATGTTCGGTAGACGTCAATAGGCTCGCCCCCTATTACGTGGGACTTAAACATAGCTGGCGAGTCGTGGGTGTGTAATACACCTCTGCCTACCCTTTCGGGGAATACAGGTGTAATGCTATGTTTAAAATATCTGAAATAATTAATAAAATTACTTTATGGAAGCACATCAAGTCAACGGCGCAAGTTTAATAATATAGCACTAATAACTATGAAACTGGCATACTATCTATATTGTTAGTAGTGTACTACTATCGTCAAACTTTGACGGGGTTATGTAGTTAATGTTCTGGAGCGCCTCTCTGGGGTCTACCCAATAAAACAACTGTAATCTCAATGTTTATTAAATATTTTATAGACCTAACTATAACTATAAATATTCATACTTCCTAACTATGTAAAATGTACATAATTATAAAGCTTTAACAGAGCTATGTCTGTACACTAAAGATATTTGAGAAAAATGAGTGAACACGAAACACCCGAGCTCTTCGTTTTTGTCTATTAATCCATCCATCCATCAGCCTTTCAACGTCCACTGCTGGACATATGCCTCCCCAAAAGAACGCCACAACGAGCGGTCCCATGCCGACCGCATCCAACTATAATTATTAGGGTCAAATACAAGTTCTGCATGTTTGCACAGAATTGTATTTAGAATATAGGTATACCTAACTGTAGGTACTTTGCAAAGTGTGTATAATTGGTGTGTAGAGAAATGGATTGGTTTGTTCATTATGACCTTAAGTACTGCCCTCTGTGCTCTTTCAAGCCGCAGTAGCAAGCATTTACCTGAATTGCCCCAGGCTATTATACAGTAGGTAATAATAGATTGTACCAGGCCAAAATAAACTGTTTTCAGAGTTGAGAAGTATGCAGAAGATCTCAGATTTTTAAAAATAAATATTACTTCGTTTTCTGACCCGTGAAACTAAAGACTCGATTTGTTCTTTCCATGACATTTTACTGTCGAAATAAACTTAAATAAACTTTTTTTATAATAAACGGCTACTATTATTTATATAATATTGCACGCCTCATAAGGTAAGCGTTGAGCCCTATATGAAAATTGTTATCTCACAGAAAGTATAAATTTTCCGGTACTTAATATATAGCTTATGTTATTTTCAAGGTTCTGAACTATGTGTATGCTAAATGTCAATATGATCGGTGGAGTATTTGAAATTTATAGTTGTGATGTGTAATAAATATTAGTAAGATATACATATATTACATAACATAATACAGGAATCAGAAATTTTTAATTAACAAATTTATGACGACTACGAATAAACAATATCGACAAAGTAACTACCTAATTCATATTGTTTTACTTGGGGAAAAATAAATGTAGAAGGTACTTTACGACTTCTTTATACGTGATACTTAACTAGGTAATTCCAGCATTTTTATTGAGATCAATTTGTGCATCATTTCACCGCGCAGGACGGCACAATTTACACTTTTATACTTAGCAAAAACGACGATGACATGTGCCGCCACAGCCGAACTAATCTCGTTCGAGGCACAATATACACTTTTATACTTAGCAAAAACGACGATGACATGTGCCGCCACAGCCGAACTAATCTCGTTCGAGGCACAATATACACTTTTATACTTAGCAAAAACGACGATGACATGTGCCGCCACAGCCGAACTGATCTCGTTCGAGGCACAATATACACTTTTATACGTAGCAAAAACGACGATGACATGTGCCGCCACAGCCGAACTAATCTCGTTCGAGGCACAATTTGGCATGCCCCGCCCACCGCTGCACAATCTGCATTGGGTCATTTTTGAGCGCTAGGAATGCTTCTAAGCTTTTTCGTTCACTGAGTGTTTAAAAATTTTGTGTCGGCAAACTTAAAACCACAAGAGCTGGTAAGTGGTAATCGTCGCTCTAGTAGCGTAACCAAGCTACTGCAGAAAGGAGAGCGAGCTCGTTCAAGAGAGGAGTGTTATATGATAGGCTGGCTCATCTAAGACAGAAACATCAATTTGTTTTAACAGATGTTTACAAAGTAGAAGATGGTACCTGGCAATACGGGTCCTGTAATTACCATTTTAACTCAATACCAAACCACCAGTATGATTTCATTTCCGTCTCTTGAAGTGATAAAATAAATAAATAAATATTCACGGACATTTCACACAACGTCCTCTGGTCCCAAACTAAAGCTTAGTCAGTTAGTTATCGCTTGTGCTACGGGTACCAGATTATGGATATAATACATATTATGTATTACTTTTTTTCTTGCAAATACACACATATAATAGATAGAAAACACCCAGACACAGTACAAATATCTATGTTCATCGCACAAATAATTGTCCTAAGTGGGAATCGAATCCACGACCTCGTGCACGGAAGTCGGTTGCACTACCGACTACGCCACGAAGCCCGTGCACCTACTTAGTAACCTCGTATGACACCCGCGGATTTAAAAAAAGTAATGTCATTATGTATTCTCGTCACCAAACGGACAAACCCTGTTACTGAAAACTAGTCTCACTTACACGTATATTTACCGTGTATTTACGGAAAATTAACAAGATATACACAACGAGACGTGTAATGGGAGTCACTCAACACACGTCTAAGGTCAGCTTAATGTATGTAGATTAAACGAGGATATTAAGCAGATCAACTTACTTACCAATGGTCGCTTGTTCTCATGTACGCCGCCGAGATTTAAACGCATTTATACAACATAAATACTTTTTGCTGTGTTCGCATTCAGTTGTTTATTTCCACTTCTATAATGTGCCAGTGTAAAAATTGTTTAGCTATAGAATAGAAGGCTGAATATCGAAATCATCGAAATGGCCCCCCATGTCACAGTTTAAAAGTAAGTGGCTTGCGTAAAATGAAATTATGTGAATTCGTTGCTCTAAAAGCTAAAAACTATGTTCAATATTTTAAAACCTTTGTAAATTAAATTTACTTGCGGATCAGAATAATATAATTTTATAAATAATTTCTTCTAATTTTATAAAAATATAAAATTGGATCGCGTTAATATTTAAAGAAATCATATTCAAAATATTAAGCAGTATGGTCATGTAAAGTGCAAACTGAAAAATACACCTGATAGATTGTTTCGCTACATTAATGATTTTTACGAGATATCAATATTATCGGTGACTACAATCAACTAGAAGAACAAATTCAAACTAAAGTTCAAAGCCTTGCTCATATTTAAAAATAAATATAGTTTAAAAAACTAAAAAACACGCTTTTATAGCATATCGAACTAAAAAGTGAAAAATAATTCATAATATAGGTAGAAAAATACGAATAAGATATATTACGAAAAAATGGCACAAAACTATTTAGTGCGATTGATTGTTAAAAAAAATTAATCCTCCTGATCAGGATAATGAGACAAATTTATCAAATTATTGTATTGTCACCGGTTCTTGATAAGTGAATGAAGTTTAAATTAAATCAGTCCATTCAAAGTGGGTCAAAATTCAATTCAAAGGAGTATGTTATATACATATAAACATACAGATAAAGCTTGAATTATAAAGCGTGAAAAAAAAAGCATTTAAATAAATAAAAAAAAAAATATTGCGAATTTTACGCGCGAAAATTTTTCTGGGTATTTCTGTACGCTTCTAACTTATTGTTCACAGGAAAGTAATGGCTGTGTAAACATAAGGGGATTGTTACAAATAAGCATTTATAGGAGATATAGAGTGGGAGATTGATAAAAAAATGTATCAACAATTATTTTTAATTCTCCACGCGTTATTGGCGCTTGCAGATGGTGTTGTTATTCATAAATTAAATGGTAAGTTTTTCCTTATTATTGTTTTGTGAAAACCAAAAAAACATGGCGAGTGAACTATAATAAAAAAATCTGGAAAGCGGTTGACCTTAAAGGCCATCCTTGCAACTTCCCGCTAATTTGATACTTAAGCGCTCAAAATTGCACCTATTACTCTTCGAGCTCTTCGAGCTCAAAGAGTTGAATGAATGAACCGATTTTCTCGTAGTTTACGGCATCCAACGCAGCTTTTTGAGTTCTTTGAAGAACCTTAAAGCTCGAACTGGTCAGACGGAAAATTTCATAGTAATTCTGAAAAAACATTTTTTATTTTTTTTGACAACAATATCTCACGATCGAATCAACCAATTTTGACCGGACTGGTGGCGATCGACGTGGTTATCCGATTTTAAGAGCTGATCGGTAAAACCGTATAAAAGTTATTAAAAAAAAAAGTTTGAAAAAAAATAATTTGTAGTTTTTTTGAGATTTCTCAAGATCTACCGGTTCGAATCGGTCTTAATTGTATTCAAAATTTAAATATGGTCAAGTCCTTTCGAATGACGCCAACTCCGATGAAATCGGTCAAGCCGTTCAAAAGTTATGAGAGGTTTACATACGGCCATACACACACACACACACACACACACAAACACACACACACACACACACACACACACACACACACACACATCATCGCGGAAACGTTCGGGGAAGCTTCCTAGCACCTCAAAACGTCAACATCCGTTGAAAACTCGATTTTCGAAAAACCAATAACTTCCCAACTTTTGAAAATATTCAATTTTCTTAGCGGGTAGTTAAAATAAGATTGGTTTTGGAGTAGTATATAGGGAAACATTCATAACAAAAGATCACCGTGAAACAACAGTAGATACCTACTCCTACTGTTGTGTTTCGTGTGGTGAGTGAGAGCGCCGGAGGCCCAAACCTTATTATCCTCCCTAATTCCTATCCTCTCATATAGTCTAAAACTCAGAAAAGGACATAGGCTCCAATTTTGCCCCACAAAAATGGATGCTTGGTGGCACTTGGTGGTGGGAAAGCTATCTTAAAACATACTATAGTATGATTGTTTTATTTTATTCTGCTCTTGTATATCTCTCAGCTTTCTATTAAATTGAATAAGGGTTCCTACCTTTAAAACTGCTCTGTGGTGCAGCGGTAGTGCGAGTGACTGCTGATCAAGAGGTCTCGGGTTCGATCCCCGAATCGGGCAGTGTTATTGAGCTTTTTCGTAAAAAGAAAAATTCTCAGTAGCAGCTCGGAGTTTGGAAATGTGCCCGGTAGACGTCAATAGGCTCGTCCCCTATTACGTGGGACTTAAACATAGCTGGCAAACCGTGGGTGTGTAATACACCTCTGCCTACACCTTCAGGGAATACAGGCGTGATGCTATGTTGTTGTTGTAAATCTTTACTTTATTGGAGTCAAGAAAAGCGAATTCAGTTTGCCTCGAGTCAACGCTACGCAAATCTTATCTTCCGCGAACTAAGTACTTACACTAGACATTCAAAGCACGTTTTCATTGCTATAGTTCTTGCCAAAAAGTGACAAGCGCCTTTTACGGTAAATTTAATAATCCAGGAAGCTATTTACATACCAGTACTGCATGATAAAAAAAAATTAAACTTCAACATTGACCTACAGTAAAGTTGATAGTCAAAATAAAAGACAGGAAAAAAATTATAATAACCTGCATGTCTGATCAAAATGACACAGCTCTTTTAAGATTAACAGATGGCCGAATGGTTAAAATACCGGCCTCCCGACCGGGTGTTGTCGGTTCGATTACCACACAGGACAACTCTTTGTGTGATTCACAAATGGTTGTTCTGAGTCTGGGTGTACTTCGTGTTCGTGAAATTGTATGCTTGTAAAGGCCCCCGCGATTCAAGGATTATTCCTTAGTGCAGGTTTTAAAAAAAAAACATTTTGTCTAATCTTGTTATACGGTGTAACCTGGTGGCAAAACTCAGGATTACCATGACAGATGAATGAAGTTCAATAGATCCAACTCCTTTTAATAGCAAACTTATGGACTATTATTATAATTATTGTGTGCCACTGAACTCCTTCTAAACTGCTAAACTGATTTTGAGGAATCTTTTTTTGTGTAGGGTCGATCGATGGTCGTAGGATGGTTTAGGTTCACAATTAATAAGCGGTTGTATCATAACGAATCAATTTCCATTTCACTTCACTAACCGTCGTTGAAGAACCTCACGCTGACTCCTGCAGACTCCAAATGTACCTTCTTTTTTTTTGTTTAGGCGGGAAAAAATGTTCTTAACCGCACACCCTGTCGTTCGGGGCAACGAACAGGGTAGTGTGGGGCCCTCACCCCCTAAAGAAACCCGCCGTGTGCCTTCCCTCCGCCTTTGTTGGCGGGCCACCGGAACCATATTACATTCCTTCAGTGGTACTCCGAATGTACCTAATCTAAACCTAGACCATTTTTGGGGGTCCATATTGTATGGAATAAGTACCTAATCCCTCATAGAGAGGTGCTCATATAATGGTATGATCTTATTACGATGAGCTACAAATATTTATCACAAAATATTTGATGACAAGATGATCTTATCACAATGTATAATCCCTCTTTACAGAAAGCGAGTATTACAGAATGCCACCTCTCTATGCTATGGATGATTACGACACCTGCATGGCCGCTGAAGGTAGCTACTGCCTTGTAGACTTCAATTTACAAGCTGGTAGCAATAAGGAGCTAATGTCTATGATACAGGTAAATTATATTTTTTATTTTTTTTTTATTAATTGTTGTACTAAGTGTTATCCAGTTGTGAAATTGCCGCTTGAGCGATTACGAAGATTAAGCACTTTCCCTTGGCCGGCGAGTGAGTAGAAGTAGCTGAGCATGTCAAGTGATAAAAATACAGATCAAAATATATAAGTTTTGTTTATGAAGGTAAGGTCACTAATTGAGCGCTTGTCTTATTTCGTTTCTTCACACGGAACTCAAATTACAAAGGCACTTCGATAATCATTGTTATTGGATTTTCCACATGACAGCTGTCATCCGATCTAGTGGAGGTCAGACGGCAATACATATTATTTCTAGATAAATTCACTGTAATAATATTAATAACTATATAGCGTAACCCGCGACTTGACATCCATCACTCGTATTACGAGTACACTGCTTTGAAAAAGAAACCTTAGGAATAGGACCAAAAAACCACTATTGTGTGAAAGGTTAAGGACTTTCCTTCTATCACTTGTATGGCATGACATGCGCATTTTCTTGTATTAGGCATTCACGACCGTGACTCTTTTCTTTTGCAAAACTCCAAAGAATCTGTAGAGAAATAAAGTAATTATACGAGGTAATTTTTTAACCAGTGTGCAAATTTTAAGAGAATAAAGTTAATCAAATTTTAATAAACACGTATTTTTTATTTTGATATGTCTTAGTACTAAAAAAATAAGTTATCGCTAACGAAAGGTTTTACTTTTGAAAGAGATTTTATTGTCACACTACGAGCGCGCTTTCCTAAATACCTACATCGGTGCTTGGTCAATGCGCCGAAGCGTAGGTATCTATGCGGGTTACTGACCGCTAATTTTATCAGGTTCTAAATAAACTTTTTAAGTTTAGGTCGTGACCTGAAGTTATTTGTAAGAGTAGAAACTAAAGAAACCCGCCACGTGCCGTCTCTCCGCCTTTATTGGCGGGCCACTAGAACTATATTACATTCCTTCAGTGGTCAGGATAGCTACGGCCTAAAAGCATAACAAACAAATTAACGCACTTTCGCATTTATAATGTTACTAGTAAGGATAATGAAGTAAAGATGTCACGTTTCATTAAACACAAAGTGAAAAATGTGAAATCGAAAATAACAGTCAGGAGCAGGACAGGTCCTGCAGGACAGGTCCTGCTCCTGACTGTTATTTTCGATTTCACATTTTTCACTTTGTGTTTAATGTATAGTGCTAAGCATGTCAAATGCTAAAAATATATATAAAAATATCTAAAATATGTCACGTTTCTCTACCATTACGCCATGACAGTTATATACCGATCATTTAAATGGCCTGATGATGATAAAAAGTGACTTAAATGCTTTAACCTACAGTATAATATAATTAATAATATGTCATTAGGCTACTTCTACATATAAAGTACAACGTCTAATTAGCCCTCTGATTGCTCTACAATTTTCATAATTAACAATGATACTTTAAATGCTTACTAATTTATGACACAATTATCTTATTATGATATCTTTCGTTTCATATGATGCCTAGACAAAAACATAGGGTAGTTTTTATTCCGGTAATATTGATGATTGCATGAATGAGAGTGCAGTGGCTACAGGTTAACAATGTGTTAAAAGCTAGTGGTATAACCAAGGTCTGCAAAGACAGCGATGTCGAGTTCGATCCCGCGCCCGAGAACTCTAACTTTTCGAGATATTTCTAAATTATACGTGTCGTTGTTTAACAATTGCTAGGTAGATGGAAATGCCGTGAGAAAACCCTCACACGTGAGAGATTTTATTGGTAAGGTTGTAAAGTCTGCTAATCCACACTGGGCCAGCGTGATGGACTCTCATTCTGAGAGGGAACCCATGTTCAACATTGGAACAGTAATGGCAAAAAAATACAGATATTAGGTTCAATGGATTCTGTATTGGGAATGTATAAAATTATTACATTATGTTTTGCCTAACTTCGTCTACTTACACTTTGGAAATGGGTTAATCTATCTATATAAAAGAATAACTAACTGACAAAGAAATAGATTTTTCGTCACTATTACAATAAAATAAACTCACTTTAATATCCTTATTTCTTTACTAATATTTCAAACCAGACTGCCTGCGGCTCCGCCGCATTCAAAATCTAGTAAGATATTATATCTAAGGTTAGGTATAGTAGCGGGATAAAATATATAGTTTTTTATTTAAAATGATTTTAAGTCTAATCAAGATCTCTCAAATAATAAAAATTGCATCAAAATCAGTTAAGTAGTTTTTGCGTGATGCACGAACAAACAAACAGACAAAAATTGTAAAAAAAAAAATCGTTTTGTATTTAGACACGCCTATATAGCCTGTTACAGTAAATGTTTCTCAAATAACCTTAATGTACAGTCACTCTGTTACGGCTTTATAATATTATAGATAAGTAAGCGAGTCTGTTAATTTTATTTTCTCGAGCCAAGACAAGGACATAAGGTACTTTTCCGGAAATATTGATGATTCCATGAATAGAGTGCAACTTTCTGCCCAATCCCTTACCTTAACCCTTAAACCCCCCTAAATTTTTGGTTTATGTTGTTGGGGGTTGTAATAACAAATTTTTGGTAATTAATTAAGTAATCATATTACTGTGGATAGATGAAACCGTTGAAACAACAATATCAGCTTTGGACGCCTACCATCTAAGTCCACCCGTGATCATGAATGCTGTAAAGTATTCGAAACGTCGGGATAGTATAAAAATCAAGTAAACGCGATAGATTTCGTAAACGTAGTTTTAATTCAAAATGTGTAAAATGCGCGTAAATGTTAGAAAGTACAATTAAAATATCGTATTTTAGAGCGTGGGATACAAAAGATACTCTTTCGATCAAATATATGATGCGAACGCACTTTCCAGATGCACACAATAATTTATTTTTATTTTCAGGAGTACTCCGAAAATAAAATCAAGCATTTCAATCACACACAATTACACCGTGGTATTTGTGTCACAAGCACTTGTAAACAATTTATTGAAAAATCCATGGACCTAGATGAGGCCCTTGAGGCATGCCTTAATATTTCCGTGTATTCTAAGTACCAGCTTGAAGGGTCATTGGCTAACATACACTATTGTACGACGCCAAATGATACAGTGGAAATAGATACTATTGACATCTTCGTAGCTGTGATTTATTTAGTTTTAATTATACTTAATGCAGTCGGAAGCTTATATGATGGGCTGTATTGCAAAAAACAAGACGTTAAAGGTAAATACATTATAAAAACTATTATATTTATATTCAACAAGAGTCATTAAACAAGAAGATAAGATATAATTATATTTTATTTATTTTATTTTGAAACTTAAGCAGTGATAGTCTATTTTGGTAGGTATTCTGATTAGTAGGTATTCCGAAAGTTACCACCTCAGAATTCCAAGACAGGTATCGAGTTTGATACCCAGTCATCTGCAAATTTCTAAAATATCCTAGTCATCTGACACATCACTAGCCCGGTGAAACAAAATATCATGATGAAACTTTGATGCCTGACTGATATTCTTGACGACTTGTGAAGTCATTCTGCATTGAATTGCCTTGATGGCCTTAATGCATCTTATTTTTGGGTATATCCTTACCCAATCAATAACGCATCATAAAATGAACAATTTAGTATATTCAGTAAACTGAATATATAATATTATCATCTAAAAATATATTTCATTGCAGGGAATCCATATTTGCTAGCGTTTTCAATACGCAGAAATTGGGCAAAATTAACATCACCCAGTTTCAACTCCATGGAGCCTAGACTGAAAAGTCTAAAGCCGTTTAACGGATTGAGGTAAAGTAATATATTTTTTTTATTAAGAAATGCGATTGTAGTCTTACAACTGGTTAGGACAGATAATTTAAATTAAGTGACAATACAGTATCTACAACAATAATGGGTGGACTACTGCCCTCCTAGATAGGCTACTGAGTAGCCTGTGTTAAGGAAAACAGTGCCGATCCTCTATCGAAATATTAGCATTTAATTAAAGATGAAGCATGTATTAAAGACTTCTACTTGTAGTAATTATTAAACAAAACATGTCGAAATTGTAACAGTAGTATTGTATAAGTAGTTGGATTTTCAATTTATTATTGCAAAATCTGAAGGTCCGTTCCTTCAATCTCTATTTTTAACAGTTTTGAAGTATCTCTTATTCATCTTGTAGGTCTATATAGAGTCGACCCGACCCTTTGAAGTCCGATTATCGTAATCTAATTTCAAAAATTACATCATAACATGTTTTTCTTAGGTTTCATTAATTGAATATGAGTAATCCATAAACAATTGCCTTTAATGAAGTCTTTGTACGATTTACAGAACGATGACAATGATATGTGTGTTCTTCTCTCACACCACACTAATAATATCTTTTTCTTACATACACAATCCTTTATATATTGAATCGGTGAGTATTGCATCATTCGATATTATTTATTAACACAAAGTGCGAAAATTGGCATAGCATCTGGGTCGGTATTCCAGGATACCTAACATGCACCATGTTCAAATCCTGCTCGTGACTGTTATTTTCGATTTTACATTTTCGCACTTTGTGTTAATTTATATGGCTAAGCTTTATACAGGGAACCTGATATTTGATAAAACTAATAAAAAAAAACTATCTTTTGCATGAAAAAAGATCCACGAGCAGAAGCTGTTATTTTATACAATTGTATTTATGTGATAGGCTTTTTTGGATAAGATGCTAAGGACATAACATTGACTCACACCTTTAATAGTTAGACAGTACGCACTTAACTCTCAAGATGAAATTGGTTTTGGACGCGCAAGGATTTATATAGAAGAACGAGTACCAAATGCATTCTCTTTCTCTCTCTATGGACGGGATGACTGCCTAAGCTCGTCTATTCACTGTAAATAATACCTCTATGATAACAACTTACCAAATTGATCTAAGCAACAACATCGATATGCACGACATGTGCCTGGATTATGGGCGTTAAGCCAACGGTAACTGCCAACCTAACCTTCAAATAAATGGGTGTCAGGGCTAATAACAAAAGTAAACTACTTATATTATAGAAATAAAACTCTTTGTGATATTTTGGTTTACAGCCGTATTTTAATGGCGGACTGTTGGGCATGATTTTCCTGTAATCCATCAGCCTCCCAACGTCCACTGCTGGACATATGCCTTCCCAAGAGAACGCCACAACGGGCGGCCCCGTCATGGGGGATAGGGATACGTCGTTATCGCCACGCTTGGCAGGCGGGTTGGCGATCGCAGTGGATGTTGTTAATACTCGAGGGAGTGCTGCTGCCCACTCCCCCGTATTCCCTCAGTCGGCTCTTACGACTTCCGTGGGTAGAGAGGGGTGGGACAATTCTAAAGCCGGCCTCACACGGCCTGCCAGCCCCACATGGCCTGTAAAAATGGGAGAATTTCTGTCACCCAATGCGGATTGCCAATCGTCACAAGGCGTCAAATAAAGATTTCATGCATGCATGTATTTGTGCAATACACAAGGGTTGTTTTAAGTCTGATCTTACTTTGTGTCCGTTAATTTTTATGGTTGGAAGTGACGAGTGACTGTCGCGAAGATACGGGGTTTAGGCTGCCTGATCACCTACGCAGAGAGAAGTGGATTGGAACAAATTAAGAGAAATTAGGAGCGGGTAAGCGCAGTAGAGGAATGGAGCGGGGAAGAAATGGTCGCGGGGTGCTGCCGCATCAGTGCCGCTGCATGTGGGGGGTGTCCATAATATTTCGCGTAGATATAATTAAAATTACCGTTCTCCGCCGCCCACTGACTGACTGAGCCTTATTTCAATACATAGTCCAGTCTCATTTAAAAAAAATAAACAACATTAATAAACAATGTTATTATATACTGGCTATCGCCCGCATCGTCTACGTCGACTCTATCGATATTTTTTCGTGATATTTGTTTAAATGAATATTTATTAGGCGTACGAAGACCCTTTGAAACAATTGCTGTTCAGCGGGAACTTGGTAATACAAACGTTCTTCGTGATGTCGAGTTTCCTGCTCTCGTACAACTTCATGCTTCATGCTGAGAGACAAACCATTAGTTGGATACACTTCCCCAAAGGAATCCTCCTTAGGTGGTTAAGGTAAGAACTTAATTATCAGATAATCTTCCGACTACAGTCCACTGCTGGGCATAGCATATCTTTGTCATAGCCCCTGGCCGTGCACCTTCCGCACCCAATGTTCTCCAACCCATTTGTGTCCCAGCGAACGTCAGTCTTGCGACAGTTATTTGTTTGATAAGAAAAAATATACCTAACCACACACCCCGTCGTTCGGGGTAACGCACAGGTAGTTTGAGGCCCACCTAATAAACCTGTCGTCTCTCCGCCTGTATTCGCGGGCTACTGAAACTGTATAAAATAGGGTATTCCAGTAGTATCCTAGAGTAAATTATTTGTAAAAAGTGCATAAAGAGAATTTTGCCAATTGGTAGATCACACAAAGAGTTGTTCCGTGTGAGAATCGAAGCTACAACACTCAGATCATTGGGAATAATAAGTTCAAAAACTAAAATCTGAATGTATAAATTGGAATATTTGCTAATTGCTGCGGTGTATACGCTATAGATTCCCACCAGAAATTAGAGAGACGCGGGTTCGAATCCTGCTAGCATAATCAGTATTTCCACTTTCAGTTTGTTTCTTATAGAAAAGCTAAGCATATAACACGCTAATAATCAGAAAATTTTCGAAATTAAATTTGTATTTTTTTATCAAATTTTGACTGTTTGATGAAGGAAAACATCATGAGACGTGAGACATTTGCTCGACGGCATGTTGCCTAGACCAGCAGGGTGAATTACGGCCTAAATCCCCTAATAAACCTGAGATGAAAGGGGCATGTGATCACAAGTCTTCTTAATGAGAAGAATCATTTAATTTCAGACTAACTCCTACTTATGCACTAGTACTCGCGACGATAATGACATGGATGCGTCACATGTCGAAGGGTCCATTGTGGCAACTGGTGGTGACCAGCGAGGCGAAGGCCTGCAGACAGTACTGGTGGGCACAGCTCCTTTACATCAACAATTACGTGTATGATGATGCTGGTTGTATGCCGCAGACTTGGTGAGTCAATTTTGTTACTGTCGTCATTCGTTTGATTTTTATTGTCACGTAAGTGATATATAACTGGAATAGCAAAACTTGGAACGCGGAATGGATAATTTCTGTTTTACTTTTCATCTCGGAAAAATGAATGGTTCCGTGGGATACCTTTTTACTGTAGTTTTTCGTTCGGTGAGTGAAAGCGCCAAAATCTCACACCAGCGTAATTACTTTCTATTACTCTTACTAGAATATTGAATCCCCATGCGTTCTTTGCATGTTTCCTCTGAATTGTGATGGAATTAAGGGAGTCATCCCGTCTATAGCATACTTTCATTCCACCACCCATCCCTTCCACTAATGCATTAAAATGCAGCATGTACCTATTTGTTATCTAGGTACTTAGCAGCAGACACCCAGTTATTTTGCTTGGGGCTGGCAGTGTGTGTCCTGGCTCGCTCCAATAAGACCAGAGTCGTGATGTTGTCGCTACTGTTAACAGTAGCCCTCGCCATTGTAGCAGGACATACATACTTCCAAGACTTGGATGCCCTCGTGATACAGTCGCCTGAGTAAGTTAAGTTTTAAAACGAGTTATTTTATCCTAACTATTATAAAGCCGTAACAACCGTCTGTACATTTAAGATATTTGAGAAAAAATACTATATTAGGCTATAAGTATAGGCGTAGCTGAACTCAAAACAATTTATTTTAGATATTTTGTCTGTCTGTTTGTTCGTTCGCGCATCACGCAAAAACTACTGAACGGATTTTGATGCAACTTTTTTATTTGATAGCCCTTGATTAGACTTAAAAACTGGTATACATTTTATCCTGCTACTATATCGGGAACCTGAAATATAATTCAAAAACTAGATTTTCGCTGTGGCAGAGCCGCGGGCAAAGGCTAGTTTTACATAAAGTAACTTGTTAAAACGCTTTTATTAGCTTCTCCTGTATCTATCTATGTAATGGAATCTTTGAACATGATTTTGACCCACTTCAAAATGCTGGAATAAATTAAAACTTTGCACAATCATCAAGGACCGATGACAAAACAATAATTTGAGAAGTTTATTTGGTTTTAGGGTTCCGTAGCCAGCAAGGAACCCTTAAAGTATTGCCATGCTCGTACATCCATCGTTTGCAGCTTAGTTCAGAGAACAGTAAAAAGCTAGTCTTTAGCTTATACTTCAGGTACCACTGAAGGAATGTAATATGGTTCCAGTGTCTCGCCAAAAAAGGCGGAGAGACGGCACACGGTGGGTTTATTTAGTGGCTGAAGGCCCCACACTACCCTGTTCGTTGCCCCGAACGACGGGGTGTGCGTTAAGGAACATTTTTTCCCGCCTTAACAATAGAAAAAAGGGTTTATACTTCAGGTTCCCGATACAGTAGCGGGATAAAGTGTTTGGTACGAGTTTTTGATCTGTATTTTATTGAGCACTTGGCATGCTTAGCTACTTTAAAGGACAATTATTTGTGAAATGTGGAAAAAGAGAACTTTAGTGCGAGCGGAAATTGAACCTGCGTTCTCTTTTTCCACAAATCCATACCAGTTTTTAAGATTAATCAAGAGTTAATAGTATATAGATTGAAATATTGCAGCTAGTTTTTTGGGTGATCATAGTCCAGGGCGTGCTCGTCGCGATCCCTGCCAGCCTGCAATCCAAAGGCTGCAATCCGGCTCAAATGCGTACCGCAGTGTGGGTTAGGGCGTGCCCCAGAGGCGACGCGTACCGACCCGCCCCCGTCGGTACGAACAATGGCAGATGCGGCGATGGGGGCCGCCACCCATCACGCCTTGCCCAGTTTGACGAGTCGAGGGGAGCAAAGTGTTGAGTAGGCACGTGGAACGTAAGAGGTGGTGTGGTAGGTAAGTTACACGAGCCGGTAGCCGTCATATCGGACAGACAGCTTGATGTGCTCTGTGTAACAGACACCAAGCAAAGGAGCAGCGACGCCTGTGATCTTCCTGGTGGCGGGATAGCTCTGTGGTCTGGTGTACCGCAGAGCGATCGGGCCAGCATGGGAGTGGGGGTGTTGCTGTCCGCTCGCTTGGCCTCAGGTGTGAAAGACTACGGAATGTTCGATCCCAGACTTCTATGGGTCCGAATAAAACTAGGTGTCACCAGGGTCTTCATGGTCGCAGCTTATGCTCCCGTAGGCTCTTTGGTGGCATCGGATCTAGAGAAGTTCTGAGATAATATTAGGGAAGTTCTGGAGTTGGCAGAAACTAGTGAATGCGTGATCGTATGCGGAGACTTGAATGGATGGGTTGGGACCAAGCGTCCAGACTTCGAGGACGTGCTTGGTTCATTTGGTGATAAAAGAGTGAACGATGCAGGTAGGCTCATTGCGGATGTATGTATGCAGAGAAACCTTATTGTGTCAAACACATTTTTTCAACATCAGGACATCCATATGTATACATGGAGAAGGAATGAACAGAGAAATATGATAGATTTAATTTTGGTAGACAGTCGCCACCGAAGTAAAATTCTGGATACAAGAGCCTACAGGGGTCCCACTGTCGACACGGACCACTATCTCGTTATTGCGAGATTTAGTGGTCTGTTCAGAAAGTGGGGACACTGGCGAGAGCGTGTCCACTTCGGAGGGCTTGAAAGAATAAAGATTGAAAAGTTGCAAGAAGAGAGTGTAAGAGCAAAGTATGCAGAGGGTGTCCGTGAACGGCTGACAATGGTAAGCCAGCCGGAATCTGACATAGAAGAATGCTGGAGAGTATTGAAAGATAGTATGGTAGATACAACGAAAGAAGTATGTGGAAGCTCAAAGAAGCATAGGAAAGTGTAAGGTGATGCATGGTGGGATACGAAAGTAGCAGCTTCCGTAGATCAAAAGAAGAAAGCGTGGCTGGACTATGTATCTTCTTTGAATCTGAGTGCAAGTATGAAAGAACATAAGAAAGAAATATACCGGCAACGTAAGAATGACACCAAAGCCTTAGTAAAAGAGAAGCGTGATAGTAGTATATCTGGATAAATGTCTACAAAGGTTGAATGAAATGAATGTGGGCGTTCAGATGGGCGACTCCGTGGTTAACTCTCTGCTATATGCAGACGATACGGTCCTATTAGCGCAGTCTGCGACTGACCTGCAAACCCTAGTCGACGTAATGGCAGAAGATTGTAAGAAAAGGGGCCTACGTGTGAAAGAGAAGAAGCCAGAACAGTTGTTAGAGTAGCAATAGGAAATGGTGTGCTAGAACAAGTGGATGAATTTGTATATCTTGGATGTGGATTCCGTCGGAATGAAAGGTACACCACTGATGTAGAGAGAAGAGTGAATGCGGGAAATAGAGTGAACGGAGCATTGGGACAACTTCTCGGCAGTCACCACCTCAGCCGGAGGGCACGTTTCGCAATACACAACGCAGTGCTTGTCCCAACGTTATTATATGGAAGCGAGAGTTGGCTATGCAAAAAGGAGCATGATAGTAAAATCAATGCGGTCGAAATACGATCTCTGCGGAGAATCTGTGGAGTGAGGCTGACTGACCGCATTCGTAACGACGACGTAAAAGAGCGAGTAGGTATGAAAGAGAGTTTTGGTGTAAAGATGCGAAAGGGAATGCTCCGATGGTTCGGACATGTGGAAAGAATGCCGGACGAGCGACTGGTTAAGAAGATATACAATGCGAAAGCGGAAGGATGTAGGTACAGGAGGAGACCGAGACTCGCCTACCTAGACCAAATCGGTCATGTATTGAAGGAAGGTGGAGTCAGGAGTCTCCAAAACCGGCGAGCGTGTATGAAGAGAGTTATGAATGTTGAGGAAGCGAGAGATGTATGCAAGAATAGAGCCTCTTGGCACTCTGTTCTCTCTGCCTACCCCGCAAGGGAAATGGCGTGATGAAAAGTAAGTAAGTAAGTAGTTTTTAATAAGTCTGCTAAACGGACAATAAGTACATACGATAAATGGCGTAGGGTCTCCAAAGTAACCACCATTCATTCTTAAGAGCAAAAATGACAAAGATGTCCAGGTGTAAACCTATTCAATATAGCAAATGTCTATTGCAGAACCTATCGCAACCTGTACGCCACAGACCCAAACTTCAGACTCATGTACGCGAGAGGACACACAAATATTGCCTCTTGCGTGATGGGGCTATCTGCTGGATTTCTGGCGTATCACTGGCAGAACACCAAGAGTCTAGATAAATACAAGGTTTTTTTTTTAAATAAAGCATGTTTTCATTAATGTCGAAATACAAAAAGTTTTATATATCTGCTTATAGAGGTGTAAAATATTCTGATGTAAAATACGTCTAAAACAAAATTCTAGAACGGCAAAATGTTTCACACCTCTGCTCACAGAAGTGTAAAACACTCTGATGAAATACATCTATCAAAAATTCTTTCACATTTTTCACTTTGTGTTTAATGTATGTTGCTAAGCATGTCAAATGCTAAAAATATATATAAAAATATCTAAATAAAATTCTATAAATTTTAGAAGTACCGTTGGGTGGTATGGCTGATGTTCCCCTTGGGTGTAGCCGTCATACTGTCGGGGGGCTTCTTCTACATGAACGGAGACAGGGCTCCGATGCTATGGCGAGTGGTATACGCCACCTTCCACAAGCCTCTCTTCCAAGTGATCCTCATCACGCTGATATTGGGATGCGTGTTTCGATTTGAATGTATGTATTATTTTTATTGTTATTTTGTTGTTTAGTTTATTAACAAGCCTTTTTTACATGTTTATGTTTTATTAAGCACTTGACATGCAAGCATAATTCATAGTCCCGAACAGACGATTACGATGGCTGAATCAGCACAACATTTGAAATTGGTTTCCAGGAGATGCAGCCTCCAATCCTGCTCATGACTATTTTGGAATTCACATTTTCGCACTTTGTATTTAAAAAATGTACTTAACCGCACACCTCATCTTTAACAACAACGAACAGGGTAGTGCCTTTACCCATTTAATAAACTAGACGTGTGCCGTCTTTCTGCGTGTAGTAGCTGACCAGCTGAACTGTGTGATATTATTACCTCACTGGAAACTACGACCAACCTGACTTTTTTTAGGATTATAATGGATTTTTACAATAGATCTTCTACGTACATAAGCTGCGTTACGCTAAATACTGCTTCTTTGGAAGAACTCCATTCTGTCATTCTATCTCGGAGGAACTACGATCAACGGATGAAGAACTTTACATAAATAACGTTTGCAAGCTGTGACAGTTCAATAATTACTGTCCACCTGATGGTAAGTCGTAACTGCTGTTCACGAGCTCAGGTTTACTGGAGGTGAAATACTACAAGTGTTTGTAGAGGACAAGATCCATCGCACAATCGACTCTTCAAATACTTGGCGACATGTTTGTTTTTAATTTGGGTCCAGCTGTGTACCGCGGCGTCCTGGAGTGGGGCGGGTGGTCGTGGTCGGGCCGGGTGTCGTACTCCGCCTTCCTGCTGCACACGTTGTTCCAGCGGGGGCTGGTAGGTGCCTACTCGCAGCCTGTGTACATGTCGGACTACTACATCGTATGTACACTCTGATTCCTGTGATCATATTATATTTAAAACTTTAACACTCTCCTTTCCTCATTATCCTTTCTCTTTGGAGATGACAACGCGCGAGTGATTCCTCTGGTGTTGCTAGCGTCTATAGGCTACGGTAACCGCTTACCATCAGGTGGGCCGTATCATTGTTTGACACCTGCGTAGTATAAAAAAGAAAATAACCATCATCGTGAATATCTCTGAAGCTTAGGATTAATTAATCTATACTATTATAAAGCAGTAACAGAGCTGTGCCTGTACATTTAAGACATTTGAGAAAAAATTACTGTATTAGGTTATATAGGCGTGTCTGAACACAAAACAACTTTTTTTTATTTTTTGTCGATCTGTCCGTTTGTTCGTTCACGCATTTTGATGTAACTTTTTTATTTGATAGCTCTTTATTAGACTTAAAAACTGGTATATGCTTTATCTCAGTACTATATCGGGAACCTGAGATATAACCTAAAAACTAGCTTTAGGCCGCGACAGAGCTGCGGGCAAACGCTAGTCTATACTATTATAAAGCTGTAACAGAGCTGTGTCTGTGTTGAATGTACTTCAAGATATTTGAGAAAAAATGACTGTAATAGGCTAAATAGGCGTGTCTAAACACAAAACAATTTCTTTTATAGAATTTTTGTCTGTTTCTTTATCTGTTTGTTTGTTTGCGCATCACGCAAAAACTATTGAACGGATTTTTATGCAACTTTTTTTATTTGAAAGGTCTTGATTAGACTTAAAAACTGGTACCGTATACATTTTATTCCGCTACTATATCGAGAATCTGAGATTTAACCTAAAAACTAGCTTTTGGCTGCGGCAGAGCCGCGGGCAAAGGCTAGTTTTATTACGAAATTCTCTTAGGCTTATTTATCCGCCATGAACTTCATGTTCAAGGAAAGGTTCTTACTACGAATTATATTTGCAGTTTGTGGTACTATCAGCGACTGTCCTGATCACATACTCTGCGGCCGTGGGCCTGTGGCTCTGTGTCGAGGCGCCCGGAGCGGCGATCACTCGAGCCGCGCTCGCCCACAGGAACACCACCCCTAAGGGGGCGTCCGGGAATATACCTTGAATATAACTGATTTATAACTTGGCGTTTTAGTTGTAACTCTATAAACATGTTTTACATTGTTTTTTTTTTATTGTTTATGGTAACAGCTGAGCCTTAACCCTAGTGATGGTAAGTGGTAGCCATCACTCAAGGTCTCAACAATACTACGAATACTGCGATGTAGCTACTCATCATTTTATCCCACCGATGGCAAATGACCAGCTATATCCCGCTATTACAAAACAATTCGAGGTATTTCACACAAGAGAAGGTGGTACCGACCCCCCAGTCCAAGGTCCAGACCTCGTACAACACACATCATACTTATAGATATTTTTTCGAAGATGTGCATAAGTGCACATCTTCGAAAATAATTGTTTAATGGGTGAGATGAGAGGTGTGACTTGTAATGTAAAAACTAAATTAACTAATAGATAATCAAATAAGTAGGTACACATTATACGTATTTGTTTAATATATTAATATAAAATAGTTCAGACTTCCACACTACAAATATCTAAATATGGATCAAAAATCTAATCCAATGAAACACAATCATAACTTCACTGTACCCAATAATATCCATAATAGTAATAATCTTATTTCTCTAAAATAAATCTAAGAAACTATTAAATTGTAATATGGCTGCGTTGTTCATATTAAAATAATATACTACACTACTCTTAAAAAAACACTGTAATTTCAAAATATAAAATAACTCTGCTTATATTCCAAGATATGGCTCCAAATTCTGCAGGCATCTTTTTTTTATGAAATAAACGTCATTATTTTTATTTTGAGAGTTGAAAAATAGATGGCTGTCTCTCAATCACAACCGCAAACATAAGATTTGTTGTGGATATTTTCGTTTTCCTCGCTGTTTTCCAAGAAAATTATTCCTGTCCATCCATCCATCCATTAGCCTTTCCACGTCCACTGCTGGACATAGGCCTCCCCAAATGGGGGATAGTGCCGTAATCGCCACGCTTGGCAGGCGGGTTGGCGATCGCAGTGGATATTGTTAATACTTGAGGAAGTGCTGCTGCCCACTTCCTCGGTATTCCCTCAGTCGGCTCTTACGACTCCCATGGGTCGAGAGGGGGTGAGACAATTCTAAAGCCGGCCCCACACGGCATTATCATTATTCCTATACTAAATTGAAATTTAATTATATTTATTAGCTATACAAACATGCAAAACACATTCAGAACAAAATATATCTTTTAGTTATAAATACCCACTAACAAATATGTTCTAAGAGGAATCGTGATTTTCACTTTTTTTCTTATATCGAAGAGTCTACAAGACTGAATAATGTTAAACCGTTTACTAAAGTGCTACTATAAGCATTACGGCTTTTATTAAAGAAAAATAAATAAAATGTGAAATCGAAAATCACGAACAGGATTTTTGAAGTGAAAACTTCTTTAAGTGCGTTGAGCACTTTTTGGGTAAACAAAAATCATGGAACTCGCGTCATCATCACCAAGCGCTCCGGTAGAAGTGAAAACTAAGTAACTTATGAATTGTATCGTCGAGCTATTAGATTATTTTTGAAATATTTTTGGTTTGTAAAGAAGTGTTAATGACTTGGTCATTTTATTTTATACAATTTACTTAGGTTTCATTTCTATCGGCAGTCACCAAAGACAGCCCCGCATTTTTTTGATTTCACATTTTCGTACTTTGTGTTAATGTGTATGGTTAAACATGTCAAATGCTTAAAAATATCAAAAAAATATATATATGTTTTACTCAATACACTCACTTCCCTATATTCCACTGCTGTGTGTGATGTGATCCCACTTCATCTTTGAGAACAGTCAGTCCGTCATAGACAGAATAAACATAACAAATATCACGGGTGTGATTCAGTCGTGGTCCGAAAGTTCTAAATATCGTATCGAGGATTTAGTATCCTCAAGCGTCAATTCTCCTTCTAAGGTGTGAAACTAAATCAAACACCTTCTTGGGAGATTGTTCTGGAATGTGAGGCCTATAAGACTCCCTTTCTACGACTGCCTTCCAAAGCTGTATGAGAGGCAACTCAACCAACAGGCAGATAGGAATTGCTGCCGCGTAACTCAAAGCTGATGATGTTATTAGAAGCGAAATCTGAAATAAAAACAAGAAAGTCTAAATTTAAAAAAGTACTTTTTATTTTTTTTGTCCACCATGAAGGTAGCAAGCAAGCACACTGGCCAGCTGATAAAAACCATCACGTACTGGTTTTTAAAGTTTCATTTCAAGTGATAGGAACAATAGATCGTGCCCGCGACTTCATCTGCATGGACTTCAGATTGCTTCAATGCGACACATCAAATAGCTATTCTACAGGAGCCGTAATGCTTTTCAGGAACCCAAATTAAAATTACGAAATTACTTCCTTTTGTGGGCTTCGGGTACCTCTTTGGAGACTACTACTACTGGCAGATATGCTGCGATAAGTAGCGGTTTAGGCTCCAACACACCCCCCTTTTTTTTTTGGGTAAAGGGTAGGGTCAAGGTAGTGTGGCCCTCACCCACTAAATAAAACCGCTGAGCGCCGTCTCTCTGCCTGTATTGGTGGGCCACTGGAACTATGTTATATTACATCAGTGATCGGCTTCAACCCCCCTCCCTAGCCAAGTGGCATAAGCGCTAAGAGAATAAAATAGAATAATCAATGTATGAGATTGACATAAGGCTACGACAATGTAAGCGTAACCAACTGTCAATCCCATACTATTCTATTTCTACTCTATTTCTCTATTTTACAACGTTTATGAAACTTGGCTAGGGAGGCTGATACTATTATGACTAGGAGCCGTGGTTACTATTTTCGAGTAGTTAAGCCGTAGCTCGCCTAATGTTTTGTTTACATTTGCATCAAGTTTTTCTCGTACCTAATAGTGCTCACAAATGAACTAAGATTGTATAGAGGCTAACTAAGAGATGCTTGTGCTTGTGCAACTCTACTCTTCATTGACCGAGGTGCTTTTTGATTGTAGAGATAACCGTGCATTTTATTTCATATCCGCGAAAGGCGTGTATTAGCACCCTCGTAGTTAAAAAAATTGTTCAAATTATTTTGTGAAAAGGTGGTGACGGACTAACAATACAAGTGTCACCACCCCATTCTTTCCCACGGGTGTCGTATGAAGCGACTAACGGAAGTAAGCAATTATCATCCATTGCATGACTGGTGGTAGGGCTGGGTACCAAATAGGAGTACTCATTTGATATCGGGCCTGAGCGGGTTGGTACCACCATCTTCCGTGTGACCGGCCATGAGCACATCGTTGCGTTTTGGCTGTAGCAGGAGATAGCCGTTTATTCTTTCATTTCATATCGGTGAAATGAAATGGTGAGCAGCGGCTTGACAGTACTCTAGGTATAGTTGAGTCCATGATCGACGGTTACTATCAGATGGGCCGTGAATCATCTGCCACTATTTGCAATAAAAAAAATGGTGGAACTTTGCGAGTGATTATTGATGGAATCAATAATATCAAATGATGTAAATGTGAAGTTAAATATTTCCTTGTTTAATACTTACCATAGACAATACAGAGCCGTGTCCTAACTGTGTGTTGGCAGCGAGTATCAGTCTCATCACTATAAAGTGTATTAGGAATACGCAGTATGACAATCTGCCCAGGATATGGAAGCCACGCCACTCTAACGTATCACGGACTAGAGCTGAAAATCATTAAATTAGTTTTAATAATATTTTAATCTGTAAGCACTTGACATGTTCAGCTACTTTAAGCCCACGACTCACGCCACCTATTGAATGCATTTACATACATTATTCCAATATAGTTAGTTTAATAATTCATACGATTTTATATTAATTCGTAAAGACATTTAAAAATAAATGTGAAGTTGAGATTGAGTGTCACCGTTGGGTGAAAGCGATAGCTTAGTGATCCAGAGCACTTCATGGGATTTGTTGGGGGTTTGAATCCTGTTTGTAATGAAGCTCTCTTTCTTCTCTTTCTCAAATAATTTAATCTAGTGTTTGAATAATTGTCTATGGGCAAAATTTAAATTTGACAGAAAGAAACAAACATAGGCAGGGCATGGTCTCACTGTGTATATTACTTGATACCTGGATTACAAGTACCAATACCTGAATACAAGAGCCTACAAGGGTCCCACTGTCGATACGGACCACTATCTCGTTATTGCGAGATTTAGTGGCAGGGGGGTTGTGGTCTGGGAATCTCATATTTCACGTGTCGATCGTATCGTGATCACTGTGATTGGTTGAGAAACCCACGCGTGATGTCACAATAACCTGTTGGCCAATCACTGTAATTTCTCAACCAATCACAGTGATCACGATACGATCGACATGTGAGATATGGCATTCTGCCTAACCCCCCTGTTCAGAAAGTGGACACACTCTCACCAGTGTGTCCACTTTGGAGGGCTTGAAAGAATAAAGATTGAAAAGTTGCAAGAAGAGAGTGTAAGAGCAAAGTATGCAGAGGGTGTCCGTGAACGGCTGACCTCAGCAAGTCAGCCGGAATCTGACATAGAAGAATGCTGGAGAGTATTGAAAGATAGTATGGTAGATACAACGAAAGAAGTATGTGGATGCTCAAAGAAGCATAGGAAAGTAAAAGGTGATGCATGGCGGGATACGGAAGTAACAGCTTCCGTAGACCAAAAGAAGAAAGCGTGGCTAGACTATGTATCTCCTTTGAAAAGTGCAAACAACAGAGCCATAAGCTTGACCAGTCTGGCAGCCAAAGTGTATGGTAAGATTATTGAAAGGAGAATTAGGATGGTGTCTGATGACTTTTTGTGTGAGGCACAAGGAGGTTTCAGGTGTGGAAGGGGATGCATCGATCAAGTGTTTTCTCTGCGCAACATTGTGGAGAAGCATCTGGCTGTAGGCCAGAGGGTTTTCTGCAGTTTTGTGTATTTGGAGAAAGCATTTGACACGGTTGTACGAAAGGAAATTTAGGACATTTTGCCGGATTATGGTATTAACGGTAGACTGCTACAAGCGGTGCAGTCCAACTACATGGACTGCAGAGCTTGTGTGCGTCTGGATGATGGAATGTCACCCTGGTTTGATGTCAATATCGGCGTTAAACAGGACTGCGTTCTATCAGCCAGACAGATGTTTATCATACGAGTATATCTGGATAAATATCTACAAAGGTTAAATGAAATGAATGTGGGAGTTCAGATGGGCGACTCAGTGGTTGCGGTTTTATTACCGCAGGCCGCGACTGATTTGTAAACCCTAGTCGACGTAATGGCGTATAATTAAGAGAGCGCACATAAACAATACCTCGTTATTTTTTAATGTTCATTGTAATTTATCTGTGTGTATCTTTTGTTGGATGTCCATAGTAAATAAATAAATAAATAATGGCAGAATATTGTAAGGGGCCTACGTGTGAATGTGAGCAAAACCAAAATAATGGTTTTTGAAAGAGAAGAAGCCAGAACAGATGTTAGGGTAGCAATAGGAAATGGTATGCAGAACAAGCGGATGAATTTGTATATCTTGGTTGTGGATTCAGTCGGGATGGAAGGTACACCACTGATGTAGAGAGAAGAGTGAATGTGGGAAATAGAGTGAACGGAGCATTGGGACAACTTCTCGGCAGTCATCCCTCAGCCAGGGGGCACGTGTCGCAATACACAACCAAGACCAAATCGGTCATGTATTGAAGGAAGGTGGAGTCAGGAGTCTCCGAAACCGGCGAGCGTGTATGAAGAGAGTTATGAATGTTGAGGAAGCGACAGATGTATGCAAGAATAGAGCCTCTTGGCACTCTGTTCCCTCTGCCTACCTCGCAAGGGAAATGGCGTGATGATAATTAGTAGTGGATTACTTGTCGAAGAGGTTATTAGCACGAGGATATACTAGTATCGGGGATTTCATAGTATAGACTTTGATTTATATAATTGAGAGCATTTAAGGTGGACTTCACTTCACTTGATAAGGAAAAAGTGTGAATTGATTACGATTGACAGAGTGCTAGTCTGAAGTTAGCAGAAATAATGTTCGGCGAGGACGCCGTTGTTGCATTGACCCAATGGCCATTGGTCATTCCATCCTGGGGCGCGGTAGTAGCGGTAATAGTAGAAGAACAACAACTTTCTTTAAACTGTCTGAGGTTTCCTTAAAATATATTACTGTGAGTTCTTCATTTAACTCCCCTCCCCCCTGATGTGCCTAATTACGTCATTCTTATACATCTCAAAATATGTGATACTTATACTCGTAAAACTTCTTCAACTTAACACGACACGTAACGTTTCTATACAAGCGTCGTTTCAATCAATTCTGCTGACTAAGTCAGCCCAATCTCGAGGTTTGGACTGACTTGGTCACTTGGTAGGTAACGAAGTAGAATCAGGTATCAGTAACATGCACACGAAAAGGAATACCAGGAGGCCTAAAAGTTTTTTTATCAACGAATAAGTGATCAAATACTCACACCAGCAGCGGCTAAAGCATCCCAGCATGAATATACTGAAGAATACAGCGAGGAGAGTGCGGTCTAGTCCCGCATAGAGGGCGGAGGCCCACTGCGGAAGGGCCGAGTCCGAGAGGAACACCACACCCGCCAGATGTACAGCCCCTCCGAGGAACAGAGCCGCGTGGAATAGCACGTTAAACCACTAGATATATGCAGATACAATCAAAAAGTTAAGTAGTGTGTTTGTTATAAGCTGTTTTTTTTTCAACCATTATAAGGGGCACACGCAAATGGCCTGCCTGTTGTTACGGTGCTACCGTGGTCTATGGACGTTAGTAACACCAGAGACGTCGCACATCTGTTTTGGTAAAGCTGGAAAAATGTACCTAAGGACACATTCCGTCGTTCGGGGCTACAATGAAGGTAGTGTGGGGCCCTCACATACTATATATACCTGCGATGTGCCGTCTCTTTATTTATTGCTTATAGTGACTGACGGCCCACCTGGTGGTAAGTGGTACCTGTTGCACATGGACTCAATTATAGAAAGAAAGAAAGAAAATGCTTTTATTTTCGCAGTCTCGACATACAATAACAACAATAATATTCACATGAGTTAATTTCTTCAACATTTTACATTTTAACGTTTTATCGACATCCGAAATTACACACCTACATTAAATTTATCGATTGTATGTCGTGACAGCGTCAACAGGTCCACACTCAGCCTGATGTTGTGCTGCGGTACACAACACAGCGCTGATTTATACTAAGACTCTTCCTTTCTGTCCTCCGTGGTATATCTACTGTCAGGCCAACGCTCACCACTTAATTTCAAGGATATGAAATAAAGGATTCCTGTATTTGCAGACCAGAGGGTTCTTGGTAATCTTAAATTGATTTTGTACATCATCTCAGCAGACTCGAAAGCTAAACTCACTCGAATAAAAGGACTAGAAGAATAGTAACTACCATCATACATACCTTACTACCTTTAAGCTTAATGCATCCTTCATTAAAATTGAAATGAAGAATAAACGCTGTAGCAATACCTCCGATGTACCCGGGCAGGTTCATCCAGAACGGCAGATAGACCAAGCTCAATAGCTGTGAGTCAGCGAACATGCTCCGAAGTTTTCTGAAGTTGAATATTTCATATAATCACCTAAACGATTTAGATAGGTACCGACCTCCTTCCATCAGATGCTTCCATCCATCCATCCATCAATCAGCCTTTCAACGTCCACTGCTGGATATAGGCTTCCACAAGAGAACGCCACAACGAGCGGTCCTGTGCTCGTCATGGGGGATAATGCCGTAATCGCCACGATTGGCAGGCGGGTTGGCGATAACAGTGGACGTTGTTAATTCTCGAGGGAGTGCTGCTGCCGGGGGAGTGCCCGATATTCCCTCAGTCGGCTCTTACGAGTCCCGTGGGTAGAGAGGGTTGGGACAATTCAATTCAATTAAAGCCGGCCCCCCACGGCCCTCCTATGCTTGTTATGGTTTTTTGTCACGACCAACTTTGCCGTTCGTGTATTGTTAATTTGTTAGTCACCACCTTGGCTATGCGAGGTGGTTTTTTTTTTTTTTTTTTTTTTTTGTTTAGTCGGGAAAAAGTGTACTTAACCGCACACCCCGTCGTTCGGGGCAACGAACAGGGTAGTGTGCCGTCTCTCCGCCTTTATTGGCGGGCCACTGGAACTATGTTACATTCCTTCGGTGGTGGAACGGAATATACCTACAATAGGGTTTGGTATATTTACATTTATTGAAAACTCTTTCTGTCTCTTATGTTTACATTACTAAAGTGCCTACGCGCTAGTTTCTGACGCAGGACAAACCTTTGTGTGACCTACAAATGGTTGGACTGAGGCTTTGTATACTTCGTGTCCGAGAAATTGTGTTTGTGAAGACCCCTGCGATATATGGACAATACCTAGAGCAGGGAGTTAAAAAAAAACTAAAAAACATTGACATTGCTGACTTTTTTTTTTGTTCTAGGATGTTTATTACTCAATCACCCAAAAACTTCTGAACAACATGAAAGAGACAAACAGATAGTTTATAACTTGGATTTACAAAATATGTTTTATTTTGCTTTCATTTGGTACGATTTTTCCCAACAATTTTCAACAACTGTCGTCATACTTCAGCTAATTTACAAGCCTTGGTACATTATACACTTAAACCTTTCTCATGAAGCATAGATTGGTAAAAACCGCATGAAAATCAATTTGGTATATTTTATAAACTTTATTGTATTCAGTCAGACACAGATAAGATGGGTGGACTTAATACCTATGTGGTGTAGGGAATCCCGACTTATTATTGAACTATATCACTACATAGATCTATATAGCCTTATACTGAAACTATTTTACATTTATAATATTTTTTTATCTTCTACTCTCGATTCTGAAAACTAAGCACATGTCGAACAGAAGCTGCTATTTAAATAATTTTAGTGGCTGTAAAAGCCAACATTTCCATTAAATAATTAGTTTCCTATTTAATTACAAACCACTAGCCTTTGCCCGCGGCTTCGCCGCAGCCAAAAGCTAGTTTTTTGGTTATATCTCAGGTTCCCGATATAGTAACGGGATAAAATGTCTACCAGTTTTAAGTCAAATCAATGCATTTCAAAGAAAAAAAGTTGCATCAAAATCCATCTAGTAGTTATTTTAAATAAATTCTAAAAAAAAATCTAGTTTAAATAATTTTCTAGTTTTTCGGTTATATCTCAAGTTCCCGATATAGTAGCGGGATAAAATGTATACCAGTTTTTAAGTCTAATCAAGGCCTTTCGAATAAAAAAATTTGCAGCAAAATCCGTTCAGTAGAGTTTGTGTGATGCGCGAGCAAACAAATAGATAAACAGACAAACAGACAAAAAATCTAAAAAAATCGTTTTGTATTTAGACACGCCTATATAGACATATACAGTACATATTACAGTATTTTTTTCTCAAATATCTTAAATGTACAGACATAGCTATGTTACAGTTTTATAATAGTTTAGATTAACAGAGCTAACTCATGTATTTAAGATAATTGAGAAAAAAATATTGTACGAGTATATAAGCTATTTAGGCGTGTCTGAACACAAACAAAACAATGTTGTTTGATTATTGTCTGTTTATTTAATACTACTATTCGAATTTATTGATGAATTTTTTTTTATAAAGTGGCTCTGGACCTTAAAACTGGTATAAATTTTATCTCACTAATATATCGGAAACCTGAGATATCTAGCTTTTATCTATGGGGAGAAAATTTTTGTCAGAGGGTGATACTTCCATGGTCGAGCCAGCCCGTGCCTTCTGGGAGAAACAAGATTCTCCATTACAAGCAACACTTTGCCACAACATTTTTTCAAATCAAATCATTTTTATTTGCATAAATCAGGTATACATAGTTGATAAAAAGATAATTTGAATGTGCGCTGAATTATTACCTCAAGGAGGTGTGCAAATTTATAAAATACTTATAAATAAAAAAAATTATGATATGTCAAATACATTTTTTATGAAATCTACGTAACAATATTATATATTTTTATTTTTTCTACTTACTCAGGCGTCTGTGCAGTGACAATAGGTGTTAGCTTATAGAAGTACACGACGAGGCCTGATGCGATGCCAGACGCGACTACAATTGCCATCAATAACGGTATGGTGGCGCGCTGGTACCGCATCAGAAGCAACAGAAGAATCACTCCGAAGACATGAAGCTGCATGTCTGCAGCTAAATACCTGGTGTCGAACGAAGTTATGGAGGCAAAAAAATTATTTCGTGATTTTTATTTTATCATTTTACGTGTTTAGCTACTTGTTAATAATTCATTTATCCATCCAGCTGCCTCTTGACGCCCACTGCTGGGCATAAGCCTTCCCAAGAGAGTACCACAACGAATGGTCCTATCCTAACTGCATCTAACGGCTCCTACGCTGGGCCGTCTAATACGTAGTCGCTACTCTCTTTTTCCCCAACGGTTGTCGGTGCGATGGGGCATTTTTTTGTTAGGGCTTTAACAAATGTATCTAACCACACACCCCATCGCTCAGGGCAAGGAACAGGGTAGTGTCTCACCTACTAAATAAACCCGTCGTGTGCCGTCTCTCTTTAGTGACGGATCACTGGAACTGTGTCACATGTAACTCCAGTGGTCGAGCGATGTTGCCTGCCTATTGCCACTTGCTTATTAATAGTACTGGGTAATTGGAAAACAGCGTAACTGCAAGAAGAATTCAAGTGTGCATCTCTCTCATATTCAGGGTTGGCGCTATCGCTGGGGCTTAGGGTGGCCCTGGACAAGTCGGAGGCCCTACTTTTCCATGGGCCCCGACGTCGGCCACCTGCTGGCGCCTCAATCACAGTGGACGGGGTCCAGATTGGGGTGCAGGCCCAGATTAAGTATCTGGGCCTGGTGCTGGACGGGCGGTGGCGCTTTCGCGAGCACTTCCGCCAACTGTCCCCGAGGCTAGTCGGCGCAGCGTCCGCCCTTGCACGGCTCATGCCGAATATGGGCGGACCCAACAATGCGTGCCGACGGCTTTACGCGGGGGTGGTCCGGTCGATGGCGCTGTACGGCGCACCCGTGTGGGCGGGGTCCCTGGACGCACTGAACAGGGCTCTTCTGTGGAGACCACAGAGAGTCGTTGCGTCCAGGGTCATACGTGGATACCGCACGGTGTCGACGGAGGCGGCCTGCGCGTTGGCCGGAATCCCCCCGTGGGACTTGGAGGCGGAGGTGCTCGCTGAAGTGTATTGGCGGGCGTCACAAGAGCGGGAGGGGGGCGGACGCCCCCTACCCAGAGAGGTGGCCAGGTGGCAGGGCAACGCCCGCCGAGCTGCCATGGCCAGATGGAGGGCACGGTTGGAGGCGCCCCGGGCCGGTCTTTGGACTGTAGGGGCGCTCCAGCCAGTGCTGGAGGAGTGGGCGGGGCGACGGCATGGAGTCCTTACCTTCCGACTCGTGCAGATGCTGTCGGGGCATGGTTGCTTCGGCAGATATCTGCACATAGTCGCAAGGAGGGAAGCGACTCCGGGCTGTCACCACTACGGCTGTGACGAGGACACGGCGCGGCACACGCTCGAGTCGTGCCCGGCTTGGGCCGAGCAGCGCCGTGAACTCGTCGCGGAAATAGGGGGGGACCTCTCGCTGCCGAGCGTCGTCAGAGCGATGCTTGGCAGTGACAGGAATTGGGCCGCGGTCGCTGCCTTCTGCGAGGAGGTTATCTCGCAGAAGGAAGCGGCGGAGAGGGCTAGGGAGGAGGATTCTTCCGCTGACCCAAACCGCCGCCAGCGACCGGGGCGGCGCAGGCGCAGATACTTGCGTCTCATGCCGCCCTAGCTGAGGCTGCGGGTGGATGGACCGGGGAACGTCCGCCACCCGCAAGGCCTCCCGCGAAGGTGCGACGCTCCATGTGCGGATGCGTCGCTCAGTAGAGGGTACCCGAAAGGGTAAGCCGCCGGCGTACCACCGAAGGAATGTAACATAGTTCCAGTGGCCCGCCAACAAAGGCGGAGAGACGGCACACGGCGGGTTTCTTTAGTGGGTGAGGGCCCCACACTACCCTGTTCGTTGCCCCGAACGACGGGGTGTGCGGTTAGGAACATTTTTTCCCGCCTTAACAAAAAAAAAAAAAAGGGTTGGCGCTATAACTCGCTAAGCCATTAGAGCATAACTCGTAGCTCTCAACTCCCAATCGCTTTCTCACGTTCCTTTTGCGGTCTTTTTAAGATCTACGCCATCTATCGGACATATAATGTATTTATATATATAAGTTATTTGAAAATGTAATTCAATCTTATCGTGGCGTTACCCCTGGTGTTGCTGAGTCCATGAGCGGCAGTACCACTTACCATCAGGCAGAAAGTACCAATTAAATTGCTTATTCCCATATCTACCATACAACAATCACAAGAACTGTCGGTACTGTTAAACTTACCATGTATGTCCCATACAGAACTTCCCAGTGGGCAGGTAATTCTGCACATATAGTACATGATACCACCACCGGTCTGCACATTCGGTAGCCTCCCTTTCCACCAGCCACGACCACTGCGGACCCGAACCCAGAAGTGGAACCCATGCCATCGTGATCCAAAGAGTGAAAACAGCGACAGGAGTTAATCTGGAAAGAAGAGATATTTTTTATACTAGATGGGTGGCGAACAAGCGTACGGCCCACCTGATGGTAAGCGGTTACCGTAGCCTATAGACGCTAGCAACACCAGAGGCATCACTCGCGCGTCATCAAGGAAAGAGATAAAAGGCGGGATGGATAGTAAGGATAATTAGGGATTTGGACCTCCAGCGCTCTCACTCACCATACGAAATACAACGGTAGGGTTGGAGCACCTACCGTTGTTTTACGCTGTTTTTTTGTGAGAGGGTGGTACTTCCCCCTTCGAGCCGGCCCATACATGCTGGGATAAGCAAGCTTCTACCACTAGTTAAGGTTAATAGTTATATTAATTATTAGCCTTTGCCAGCGCCTTTGCCAGCGGCTTTGCCGCAGCCAAAAGCTAGTTTATTGGTTATATCTCAGGTTCCCGATATAGCAGCGGGATAAAATGGATACCAGTTTTTAAGCCTAATCAAGGCCTTTCAAATAAAAAAAGTTGTAACAAAATCCGTTTAGTAGATTTTGTGTGATGCGCGAACAAACAAACAGAAAAAAATTCTAAAAATATTGTTTTGTGTTTAGACATGTCTATATAGCCTATTACAGTCATTTTTTCTCAAATATCTTAAATGTACAGACACAGCTCTGTTACAGCTTTATAATAGTATAGATTATACAATTTTTAATGTTCGGTTGTATACTCGTATATGTAGGTACATTATAGATATAGGTCATATGATCGTTCCCGGACATATCAGTTTGAGATCCCATTATATCATTCATTAATTTTTGGTGTTCATTTTTGGTGTGTTTGCTTTTTGACAATCAAGATACTGTCAGGAAAATATATCTAAAACATAGCATCACGCCTGTATTCCCTGAAGGGATAGGCAGAGGTGTATTACACACCCACGATTCGCCACCTATGTTTAATTCCCACGTAATAGAGGGCGAGCCTATTGCCGTCTACCGGGCACATTTCCAAATTCCGAGCTGCTACTGAGAATTTTTCTTTTTATGAATAAGCTCAATAGCACTGCCCGACCCGGGGATCGAACCCGAGACCTCATGATCAGCAGTCGCTTACACTACCATTGCACCACAGAGGCGAAGCAGTTTAACTGGTTATAACCATATCTTCACTTCAAAAAACTATAGTAGGATATATCTATTTCTTTATTATGATTCAACTTACCGAATCCATCTATTTATAACAGATAAGAAGCATTTGAACATTGTTATTGGATTAGACGGAGCTGACAGAAGCACGGAGTACGCCGTGAGGAAACCCGACATAGCAAAAAATGCTTGCAACCATATCGGAGAATTGAACACCGCTTGCCACACGAACTGGTCGTACATCTGCGAAATATAAGCAAATCAGCTCATGCTGCAGTATATCCTAACTATTAGAAAGCTAAAACAGAGCTGTGTCTGTACATTTAAGATATTTGAGAAATGACTGTATTAGGCTATATAGGGTTGGCTGAACACAAAACTATTTTTGAAGTGAAACTTCTAATGCGTCTGCCAACAAGGTTGCGTTAAACGTTTAACGATACCATGGAGGGGATATGAAAGCACTGTTGCGTTAAACGTTCAACGCTCCTGGAGAGGGGGAATATACCTTTTTTTTAATCTTTCGCCACTCGAAAATTATAATTAATATTATGAATTGTAAGCAATGTTAATAAAGTTTGTCTTAAAGAAACAATATGATTTCACTAAAAATAAATTTTTACCCCTTCATTCATTCATTCATTTCCACATTACGAAGTTTCACTTTATCCGCGCGAAGGGACTCCACGTTTTTTTTAGATTATTTGTCTATGTATTTGTTCGCGCATTACGCAAAAACTACTGAACGCATTTTGAAACCTAAAAACTGGTATATTTTGTATCCTGCTACTATATCGGGAACCGGAAATTTAACCCAAAAACTAGCTTTCGTCTGCGGTGGAGCCGTGAGCAAAGGCTAGTAATATATATAATTTTGACACTAGAACTTTGTGCCCACTGAAGTAAGTTCTTCAAGTTCCAGTGGCCCGTCAGTAGAGGCAGAGAGACGGCACACGGCGGGTTTATTTAGTGGGCGCGAGTCCCATACTACCCTGTTCGTTGCCCCGAACGACGGGGTGTGTGGTTAAGTACATTTCTTTCCCGCCGTAACAAAAATAAAATAGGAGTCGATTGACCCATACAGTTCGTGATATAAACGAAAGATTTGGCGGAATAAATGTAAGATTGACTCGATGTCGGCCTATAGTCAAACTCATTGCAGTCTCGTAAACGAGCTGAGCCTGGTTTTACCGCCAGGTTTAGTTCGTTTACGAGCTTAAAAATACAACGCGTCAAATCACATATGTTCACTAACCTAAAAGATTTTTATTTCGATTACTTGTTATTTTTTTGGAAAATTAACGGACGGATTATGTGCTACAGCAACGTGTGACCGGGTCTGGTAATGTTTTAAAATGAACATTCATACCTTCTCTATGAACTGAGGATTATCGATGAATGAATAAGCGTAGACCAACAAGACGTGAGAGAATATGACGCACTGCATGCCCAGGAATCTGTAATACGACATAGCAATACGGATATTTTATTTTTACTATTTCTAGTTAATAAAGCCATTTCAAAACGACAGTGTAAAAACACGGACTCGGAGCGAAGAGTTCTTTGAACGGGTTCCAAAGAAGTTAATTCCATCCATCCATCCATCAGCCTTTTAACGTCCACTGCTGGACATAAGCCTCCTCAAGAATGGGGGATAGTGCCATAATCACCACGCTTGGCAGGCGAGTTGGCGATCGCAGTGGATGTTGTTAATACTCAAAGGAGTGCTGCTGCCCACTCCCCCGGTATTCAGTAAGCTCTTACGACTGCCATGGGTGGAGAGAAGTTAATTGTTAAATTAAAAATATTCTTATTTTATATACTTGTACTAAGCAGTGTTAACTTAGTGATAGAACCAAGGACTGCAAAGGCAATGGTATCGAGTTCAATCCCGAATCCAAGGTCATGCCACTCGCCTCTGAGTTTTGAAGATTTTTCGAGAATATGTACTTGTTTACAAACTATCACTGCTCGGTGAAGGAAAACATCGTGGGGAAACCTGCATGCTCTAGAGATTTTATCGACGGCTTCTGAAGTCTTCAATCTACGCTGGTACAGTGTAGTCGACTACAGCCTGAATGCTTTTTGCTCTGAGAGGATACCCGTGCCCAAAAGTGGGACAGTAATGGGTCGAGAAAAAAACATTTTTTTTAATATTCAACATTATAAACGGACTCCATCTTACCTGATACCCTCGATACACGCGACATCTTTCATGCGGTCGTCTCTCCGCGGCTTGCGTCTGTTATAAATCAGTATATCGAAATTTCTTTTCAATGAAAATGCTAGGAGAAAACGATTGCCTGCAATCAAAAGTACGTAGAAATATGTGAAATAACTGCTATACAATAATGTGTCATCCTTAGTCATTCTCACTAATATTAGATGTTCGAAAACGCATTTCTTTAAACATTTTAGATCTATATTTTTTTAGCAATTGACATGCGCCGCTACTTTTTAAAGTATAAATTATTTGTGAATAAGGAAAAAGAGGTTTTTAGTAGGAGCGGGAAAGGTAGGATAGCTCAGTGGCTTAGAGCACTTCCCCGGATTGGAAAAGACGCGGGTTCGATTCCCGCTCCTACTAAAAATCTCTTTTTCCTTATTCACAAATAACGCATTTCTTTGTTTGTTTCTTACACTTTTACGCCATAAATACTGAACCGATCATCTTGTATTTCAGAACCCAGAATCGGACTTATTATCTACTTATTTTGTGCTGGAAAAAAAGACTGGTTCTGTGGGATAACTATTTTTGCACAGAGATAATTGATATGACGTAGAAGAACGTATTCATATTATTTTCCCAAACTCTTAAGTATATGCAGCTGAAGTCGCGGACAAAATCTAGTTAATTACTTAGGGAACGTACGTATATTACGTGACCCGTTTAAGGGGGAGGAAGGAGGTCTACAAAATACTACGCTCAGTCACAGGAGCGGGGGATAGAGATTTTTGTTACCTAGTCAATTTCGCCGAGAGAAATTTTGCGCTTTTTCGACCTATCTTTGAATATGGCAGTGTTTAGTGCTTCTTAAACTCACGGTGGCGCTGACGCATTGTAAAGACGAATATGAGTCAAATTATTTTCATTTGTTTCATTTTCTGCCTGCGAATATTATACTTGTCAATACTACGTAAAAACTTTAAAGGGAGAGGCATATACTACGAGTGGTCACCGAGGGGAGAGAGGGGTCGAAAAATATAAAAAAATAGGTCACGTAGTATTGGTACGTTCCCTTATGATTGGCGCACTATTATAGTTCAACTGTCACATCATTCATCCTGTCTGCCTGTGATATAGGGGGATAATTTCACTATTTCACAAATGGTGACGCGGTTAAGATACCAAACGTGTGGTGGTGGACTAAGAATATAAATAATCAATTATCACTTGTTGCATTTCTCGTGGTAGAGCTGGATACCAAGTAGGAGTACTCACTCCGGCCCGAGCGGCATGAAGCTTTTCGATGTGTTTTCGTTGTAAAGTTCATGCGTATACTTAAATGGAGAGCAGTGACCGTGTGGTAATGGACTAAGAATACAAGTGTCACCACCCCAATCTTTCCCACGGGTGTCGTGTGAGGCGACTAAGGGAAGTAAGCAATTATCATCCATTGCATGACCGGTGGTAGGACTGAGTACCAAGTGGGAGTACTCACTTGGTATCGGGCCCGAGCGGGTTGGTACCACCATCTCCCTTGTGACCGGCCATGAAGCACATCGTTGCGTTTTGGCTGTAGCAGGAGATAACCGTTTATTCTTTCATTTCATATCGGTGAAATGAAATGGTGAGCAGCGTCTTGACAATACTTTCGGTATAGTTGAGTTCATGAGCGACGGTTACCATTTACCATCAGATGGGCCGTCGCTCGTCTGCCACTACATGCAATAAAAAAAATGTGACGGGACATGATTCTATTCTAAATATACCTAATTGAGTCCATGAGCGACGGCTAACACTTACCATCAAGTAGGCCGTGGCTCGTTTGCCACCATAGGCAATAAAAAAACCTAGGCTGAGTT
This sequence comes from Leucoma salicis, assembly GCA_948253155.1. Lineage (NCBI taxonomy): Eukaryota > Metazoa > Arthropoda > Insecta > Lepidoptera > Erebidae > Leucoma > Leucoma salicis. Next base: position 22,720,663 of record OX411820.1, on the reverse strand, counting down.
CCTATTACCATACAAGACAAATATTTGTGCGCTCCATAAATGGTGTTCCTTAATGTCTTTACAATATATTATGCATGTAAAAGTCCCCGCAAAACAGGAATTATTTACCCTACTGCTGGGTGTTTAAAAAATTGTGGATAAGACTAGATACCAGATAGCAGTAAATGGTAACTAACACTCTGCCTTAGCACACCGATCGCCTAGGACATGCACGCCAGTAGACAGACATGCAAGTGCCACCAAGACTGTACACAGCACTGCTAGGGCTCGCGCGGGCCCTGATCTCGGAGGCACAGTGTCTGTGTTCATGCACCAGTCCACTGACAACACCTGTGCCTGAAATAATAATTTTGTTATTGGCAATATTGGACGTTTGTGACCCGGACTGGTTGAACCCAGTCGAAACATCGGCAATAAATATGTACTACCAGCAGACGTTGTCCTTTCTTAGATATGAATGTTATTACAATTTGTATTGATGACTGCGCAGATGGCGGAGTGGTTTAGATGCCGGCCTCCCGCCTGAGTGTTGTGGGTTCGATTCCCACACAGGACAACTAATTGTGTGATTTGCAAATGCTTGTTCTGAGTCTGAGTGTACTTTGTGTCCGTGAAATTGTATGTTTGTAAAGTCCCCCGCGATACTAGGATGATTCCTTAGTGCAGGGTAGTCTTTTAAAAATAAAATACTTGCGAACTTATAAACCCGCAAAGATAAAATAGTCGTTAAGTTTCCTGAAATTTTTCAATTTCCTGCACAATTTACTTAATTTTTATTTCTGTAAGAATCTTTTATAACATACTTAACGTCTTTGGGTGACGCCTGCACCATCTGTCGGAAGTATGTGCTATCGAGATTAGCAGTCAGGAACAATTGTCACGATGGCTGAATTGGCAAAGCATCTGGACGGTATCCAGGAGATGCAGGTTCAAATCCTGCTCGTGACTGTTATTTTCGATTTCACATTTGTCACTTTGTGTTTAATGAAATCAGTAAAGTCGTTCTCAAGTTATGGCGTGACCATGGGAGGGATTCCTTTTTATATTATAGCAGAGTACCTGGATGACCCAGCTTTGCTCAGATTTTTTTTTTTTTTGTAAATCTTGTTTTTTGTAAATTATATTTAGATACGAATTACATATGAAATAATGAAAAATATTTTTCGTTCTTACCGACATAATTATAAAAATGGTTGGTGGTTATTTTTTCATTGCCTGAAAACACGGATAAAACGACGTTTTCTAAAAAAGAAACCTAGCTTGATCGATTTATCGCCCCCGAAACCCCCTTTTTTTTTGTTTTTTTGTTATGGCGGGAAAAAATGTTCCTAACCGCACACCCTATCGTTCGGGGCAACGACCAGGGTAGTGTGGGGCCTGCACCCACTAAAGAAACCCGCCGTGTGCCGTCTCTCCGCCTTATATTGGCGGGCCACTGGAACTATGTTACATTCCTTCGGTGGTCCGCCGGCGGCTTACCCTATCGGGTACCCTCTACTGAGCGACGCATCCACACGCGCAGCGTCGCACCTTCGCGAGAGGCCTTGCGGGTGGCGGACGTTCCCCGGTCCATCCACCCGCAGCCTCAGCTAGGGCGGCATGAGGCGCAAGTATCTGCGCCTGCGCCGCCCCGGTCGCTGGCGGCGGTTTGGGTCAGCGGAAGAATCCTCCTCCCTGGCTCTCTCCGCCGCTTCCTTCCGCGAGATGACATCCTCGCAGAAGGCAGCGACCGCGGCCCAATTCTTGTCACTGCCAAGCATAGCTCTGACGACGCTCGGCAGCGAGAGGTCCCCCACTATTGCCGCCGACGAGTTCACGGCGCTGCCCAGCCCAAGCCGGGCACGACTCGAGCGTGTGCTGCGCCGTGTGCAATCGCAGCCGCAATGGTGACAGCCCGGAGTCGCTTCCCTCCTTGCGACAATGTGCAGATATCTGCCGAAGCAACCGTGCCCCGACAGCACCTGCACCAGTCGGAAGGTAAGAACTCCGCCCCCGAAACCCCCTGCATATTAAATTTCATGAAAATCGTTGAAGCCCTTTCCGAGTCTATCCACATAGGTACATGTAAACACACACATAGACTCACGCTTGTCTCTTAGAGCAGTAGGGAGAGACAACACATTGTAACTTGTCATAAAACGCATCACCATTGTCCACTTTTCGCTTCTATAGTAACGAGACGCCACCATAACCAATTATTAAAAATAATTTCTTACGATACTTTTAGAATAGAAGACAAGAAGATGCCATGTGTTCGTTACATCGATGGTGACTGTTAGGCCGTGCATTATCTTTAGCCGTAGCAATTAAAAAAAAAAATTCACCTCAAGTCCATATTTGGCAATGCCTGCGTCAACACAGCTCTGGGCCGCGTCATTCCAGCTGCCCGTTGTCTGGTTCACCTTGCCACACTGCGATACACACAAGCCCCTGTGGATCTGCGTCCTGTTGTAGTGTTTCAGAGTTTGCTGGGAGTATCTCTATCGAAATAAAAATAGTTTATATGATTTCAGATTTTAATATCTTAATATTCCACCACAGCATACGTCTAAACGCAATAAACTTAAAAACTACTCATCGGATTTTCATGCGGTTTGCACCAATGAAAAGATGATTCATAAAGATGGTTTAATTTTGGGTCAATTGGCAGAAATATGATGATTATTGTCGAAAATATCGACAAAAATTATACCGCACGGAAGTCGTAAGAGCCGACTGAGGTAATACCGGGGGAGTGGTCAGCAGCACTCCCCCGAGTATTAACAACATCGCCAAACCGCCTGCCAAGCGTGGCAATTACGGCATTATTTCTCATGACGGGACCGCTCGTTGTGGCGTTCTCTTGGGAAGGCCTATGTCCAGCAGTGGACGTTGAAAGGCTGATGGATGGATAGCCTTATTTGAGAGGTATAGGCTAATTAACATCACGCTACGACCCTTAGGATTAACCACAGTTGGCCTTACTAATAAACGTTACAAAGCCGCTGAATAGTTAATCAGTGAAAGACAAATGTCTTAGTCACTAATATGACAGTTTGACGTTGAAAGAATGGAACAAAACACTGAATAACTATTCATATTAATGTATGTATCCATCCATCCATCAGCCTTTCATCGTCCACTGCTGGACACAGGCCTCCCCAAAATGGGGGTTTTACTATAATCGCCACGCTTGGCAGGCGGGTTGGCGATCGCAGTGGATGTTTTTAGTACACAGGGGAACGCTGCTGCCCGGTCCCCCGGTAATCCCTTAGTCGGCTTTTACGACTCCCATAGGAAGAGACGGGGTGGAGCTATTCTTGGTGCCGGCCCCACACGGCCGATGTATGTATGTATGAATTAATATATCAGAGGTTAAATATTATCACTAGGTGGACCCTGTAGTTTTATTTCATATTGGTTAACGTAGCCTATAGACGCTAGCACCAGCAGCGGCATCACTCGCGCGTCACCTAATACAAACAAAAGGGCTAGGTGGTGGAGATTGATGATAAGAAAGAGAGAATGGAGGAATATAGAGCAGGTTTAGGCCTCTGGAGCTCTCACTCACCATATGAAACAACTATAGGTTACTTATAAACAAATACGATCTACAACACAAGCACCTGTGTTGACGCACGCAATTTTGTGACAAATACAAAGCAATATTATATTGCGGTTAAGGTTGGCAACATTGCACCAATATGTGACCTTCCCAGATAATAGTGATGCAAGTAAAACACTCGGTTAATGGTTTCTTCATCCCATTATTAATTATCATCTCATAATCTTTCATAATTCTATCTCTTGTTGTCTCCAATTTCTTATAATGAGCTCAGTGGCGACTCTTTTTTTTCAATTCCACCAGTAATGCAATGTGTGATAATTGTTTACTTCCCTTAGTCGCCTCGTACAATACCCGCGGGAAAGACTGAGGTGGTGACATTTGTATTCTTAATCCGTCACCACTTAATTCAGCAACTTCAACAAAACAATTTAAGTGATGCGAGAGAGTGGCGCCCCCTTTAAAACTTTAGTGTTCCTATCACAGAAATCTGCTCATCAAAATCTGAGTTCTATGGTCAATAATGATTACTAGTAATGAGTCGGTATGCTCGGTGGTTGGCATTCGGTTGATTTTGGGCTCGCTATGACGGCGCCCGATGCAGTCGCACTCTCACACCGCCCTAGTGGCTTACTGGATGAGCTTTTTAGTCTGTGGTTCGTTAATCGCTAGTAGTCTTACAATAAGATAGCCGTTCTATTACGACCAAAACACATCGAGGTGCTTGACGGTCAGCCTGTAACTAGTTTGCTAGTTTAATTAAATTAAATTGCTGATAAAGAGCAAAAACCGTTAAATAAGGCTCATTTTATCAGCATACCTATTCTATTATTTTATTAGTTTCACATAATATTTGTTCTAAATATAATTTTATCAAAATTATATACCTAGTATCTATAATCACAGCATGTGTCTTAAGTACCATCCATCCATCAGCCCTTCGAAGTCCACTGCCGGACATAGGCCTCCCCAAGAGAACGCCACAACATGTGTTTCGCTCATATGGGGGATAGTGCCGTAATCGCCACGCTTGGCAGGCGGGTTAGCGATCGCAGTGGATGTTGTTAATACTCGAGGAAGTGCTGCTGCCCACTCCCCCGATATTCCCTCAGTCGGCTCTTACGACTCCCAATTACAATTCTAAAGCCGGCCCCACACGGCATAAGTCTTAAGTACATCACTAGATAATTCTTGCAATGTTAACCACATGACCCAATCAGTTTCCAAATAAGATTGCCTAAATTTAAAATCATAATATTTCAATAGACGCAATATCACTGTGATTATTAAGAAATGTTTCGTAGCTTACATAGATACTCGTTGTTTGCATGTGGAGATAACTTAATCTGCAAGCCTTACACATGGCTCTGTTTGCTATTGACACTTAGAGCACCAGGTAATGATCAATATCTAGTACGGCTCTTCTCTGAACCGTTTAAGGCTTTGAAATTGCTTTCGTGTGCTTTTTTTTTATTCTCGGTCGTCTCTGTTGTCCCCCTAGACGGGATGCCATAGCTTATAGGTTAATCCAGGACTGATATCAATACGTACCACTTCATCTATGCATCAAAACTTTCTAAACTGACAACAAGAAAATGTACTCTATAGCTACTAGAGGTAAAAAGCCTCATATTTTGTAATTCAAGGTCAGTCGTACACGTTTCGTTACCTCTATACATAGTATAAAGTAGAGTCGCTAACTGTGTTTGTCTATTTATCCTCTTTCATCTTGTAAACCAAGCAATGGATTTTAATAACTTCGCAAGGAAGGTCAATATGTAAATACTTACATCCTAATTACTCGTACTTTTTGAAACAAGAAAGTTAGAAAGAAAATGTTTTTTATTTAGTGGCTTAGATACTGGCCTCCCCGTACGAGTGTTGTGGGTTCGATTCCCACACAGGACGTTGTTAATGAAGAAGACCTTAGAAGGAAATTTCATATTTGTACGGGCAAACGTGTAGCGTACGCGCAGACCGTCTACATTTCGTTCGCGTTGCATTGCAAGTTGCGTTGCAGATAATCTGTAAATATTTTTTTTATATTTTTTATAATTGTCTGTTTGGTCGCATGAGAAAACTACAACATTTTATTGTGAAAAAAATCAAAACTCGTAGGTATATATATACTACTCTAGGTATATTTTATACATTTTATTTCGCTGCTATGTCGGAAACCAACTTTTGCTTCAGGTAGAACCGCGACCAGTAGCTATCAATCAATGTCAATCACAGCGTCATACACTCGCTTACAAAGACCACATGGAGCGAGAGCCGAAAACTAAAAAATAGTCAAACAAAACCAAAGAAAAGCCTCTCCCACCTCTTTTTTATACATCAATGCTTCCAGCTAATTACGTATTATGATTGACTGTTAGCACTAATGATTTCATTAGGTATCTATTATAAACATTGTTACGCCACTTGCAACGAATTGTGTATTCATTGAACGACTAGCGCTTGAGACATGCAAGCTTCGTTTTATTTATATAACATGCATTCTTCCTCCTCGTTGTAAATCAACCATGTATTTTAAACACTTAATATGCTGAGTTAATAACTACTGGAAACTTTAAACAAGGATTCCGTGTGGTGGCGGACTAAGAATACAAGTATCAACACCCCATTCTTTCTTACGGGTGTCGTACGAGGCGACTAAGGGAAGTAAGCAATTATCACCCATTGCATTACTGGTGGTAGGGCTGGGTACCAAGTGAGAATACCTACTCACTTGTTATCGAGCCCAAGCGGGTTGGTACCATCTCCCGTGTGACCGGCCGTGAAGCACGTCGGTGTGTTTTCGTTATAACATGAGATAGCCGTTTATTCTTTCATTTCATATCTGATGGTGAGCTGCGGCTTGACAGTACTCCCGGTATAGTTGAGTCTATAGAGCGACGGTTACCATTTACAATCAGATGGGCCATGGCTCATCTGTCACCATAAGCAATAAAAATAAATCTGATATAAGTACATTATATGGAATCAAATATCTATACCGGTGTAAATGACATCACACAGACAGCTCCACCGGCAAAGATGTCACCAAATAACTATAATGATATGCCCCATACCATTTTCGTCTACAACAACGGGTTACAAAGTTAGCAATTTTTTAGCCGCCATAAAATCATTAACTATGCAACTAAGAAACATGACGAAGGGTACACATCCGTTCTAGTTTTTGGAGAAAATAAAAATTAATGAATCTACTATCCAAAATTGAATTTAAATACAACAAAATAACGGTATTATCTCCCATTCAATTTATAAAAATGAAAAAGAAACTGCAATTTTTATGAAAAGACCGATGCAAATTTGCCCCCATTGTATCAATTATCGGTACGATGTTATTTACACCCTGTATATTCTGCTCAATTTGTTATTGAGCAGAATATGTACGCATGAAAGCCGCATTAAAATCCATTTAACAATTTCAAAGATGTGTTCTGACAAACAAACAAAAAAATGAAGCGTAACAATAATATTAATTCGTACAGGCACACCCAGGTTCTACTCTACCAATCACTGCCTAGCAAAAACAGCGTGATTAAGCCCATATATCTGGGGTTGGCACTTGTGAGAGATTTTTGTCGATGACTTGTGCAGTCCGCCAACCCGTACTAGTCCAGCGTGAAGGACTATTATAGTCTAAAATACTTCTCATTTTGCAAGAAGACCCTACAGTAGTTATTGGTGGAATTTGGTTAGGCTTAAAACTAAAAACTGACTTAATTACGTGATCTTATTGTAATAGGCTAGCCGCTTAATTAAAAATGTCTTTCATTAGATCGTAAGGAACTACGCTCCAGAGGGTATAGGAAGAGGTGGATTAATATATTTGGTTATTAACGACCACAAAATACAACCGCAGAGAGCCGTATTTTGACCCAGTAGTCTGTCAATACAGGCGGAAGTTTATTTAGTCTGTGCGGGCTCCACACTATACTGTTCGTTCCTCCAAACGATGAAGAGTGCGGTTGGGTACATATTTAAAAAGCGTGAAATCGGAAATAACAGTCACGAGCAGTATTAAAACCTGCATCTCGTGGAAAACCGTCCTAGATGCTTTGCCAATTCAGTCATCATGACAGTTGCTCGAGATTGCGAATGATAATTTTGATAACACATCCATTCTTCTTGGGTGACGCCTGCGCCATCTGTCGGATGTATTTGCACTTTTTTTCGCACTTTGTTTTAATTTAGGTATGTGGCTAACCATAACCATGTTGAATGATAAAAATATATAGTATATAAAAATATTAAAACTTTTTTCTAATTCGTCACAAATCAATCAGCACACAATATTTCGTAAATTTATTAAATTGAATTCGATGCAGTTTCGATGGATATGTCACAAAAACATCGATATCCTATTATTTTACTTAAACTACATTTAGCGGAATAAAAATTAAAAAATACAAACTCAATTATCGGACTTTTAACCTAGAACCTACCTACCTACTAAGTGACCGCAGATTAGATATACATATTCGTGTGTGCTTTTCAAATGTCTACACCTTATCCTTTGGTAGATAGGTATACTGATAGAAGCCAACGTTATCCATTAGCTATATATTATTATTTACAGTACAGATTTTTGGAACAAATACTTGCATATTTTTGGAAATCATGAGTTGGAATCCTAAAAAGCTTATCTTGCTTTTTAAATACTCGTATATAGTTAGTAGAAAAAAACCGGCTCCTTGCAACCAAAGTAAGATCAGGAAGACACTATTACATACTTGGAGTAACATCAAAGTCGGCGAGGGTCCTGATGCATAGAGAGCGGCATCCACCATACAGTATACATCGCCAGGGCGCTGACATTGTGACCAGTCGTCAAGTGCGTACAGGGCCGGGAGAGATGCGAAAATCGTATCTGGAAAAGAGGTTTAAATTGTGAAATTATAAAGGTTTTCACAGAAGTCAACACTTTACTGGAGAACAATACTAAACGTGCCACGGAGAACATTACTTTCAGTCAAGTTATACTCGACAACAATTTATAGATGACATAAAATATTAATCCTGAGAAGTGAAAGAATCCACAAGGTCCATCCTTACCTTAGAGTTTGCTTTAGCGTTCACTTTCTTACCTCAAAAGGAAAAAACGGAGCCCTTATAGGGTCACTCGTGTGTCTGTCCATCTATCACATAAATATGCGTTTTATTACCATTTAAAAAAAATCGCGTCTTCAAATATTATGAATTTTAATTGCAAAATTAAACTTACTATATTGGATTAATTCATGTAAATGCATCCGATAGGTGGCGTGTGTCGTAAAGACAAATGTGATGTGGAGATTGGCCTTAGGTGAGTGCGATGGCTTAGCGGTCTAGACTTCTAAAGCACTTCCCCGGATAGAAAGGGACACAGGTTCCAATCGACTCGATCTCTTTTTCCACATTCACTAATAATTTGTTCTTTATAGTTGCTGAGCATGTCAAGTGCTAAAATACAGATAAAATAATCAATTATATTTTTCATTACTCATACTCTGAAAGTAGGCCTGAAGTTGCCTGAGGAGCGGGTTGAAAGTAATACTTTTCAGCCCTAAGGAGAATTACTTTCAACTGACAGCTGAGTAATTGTAAAAAAAAAAACAGTTCTATTTTCTGTACAGCCAGTCAATTACAGCGCGATGTAAAATTGAAATAACATAAAGTTAAGTATTTATTAAAGAATTTGTTTTTTATATGACTTAATTTTAATATAGTTGCAACTATATATTTAAAATAACGAAGATTTATATTTTTATTTGGCTGAATAGCTGACAGGCCACAGAAAAAAAAACCGGCGGGAAAACGGCGATTCCAAATTCAATTTTTTAAAGTCTCCCATTTTTTCTTTAGCTAATTCATGATTTTTATTTTTAGTTTCCTCGTATTCGTTATGAAAAACACAGTGTTCCTCGGGATAAAGACTCATTTAGTCCCTTGAACTATTGGAGCCCTCGCTACGCTCGGGCGCCAAACCCCGTTTCGGGACTAAATAAGTTGCTTTCATCCCTAGGGTAACAATGTACTATTTATAATTTTAAGATACCTGACTAGTTTTGAAGATATTTTAAGGAAGTATACACAAAAGAAAAAAAAATACGAGAAAATTAGCCATTCCCCCCAAAAGATGGTCCTAAAGCAATAGATACTTCTACTAGTGTGCTTCGTATTATAAATGAAAGTGCCGGAGGACGGACACCCTCGGCTCATCCCCTCCTTATTCCCCTCACTGTCTACCCCATCATGTCCTCTCTATCATACTTCTTCTGCGCCTGCTGTCTCTCCCGTTGGGGTTGGCCAAGCGTGAGTGATGTTGCTAGTGTCTATAGGCTTCGGTAACCGCTTACCATGAAGCGGGTCGTAAGCTTGTTTGCTACCGTAGTAGGTAATATAAAAAATAAGCTATCAGATATAATTATTTGCATAATATATTATTCCTATCCAAACAATCCAACAAAAGATTTCCAGAGATCTATTTAAAAATTTTCATGCGTATAATGAATCAATACAATAATTTTATAACTACATATTTGTCTTACTGACTAGGGTTAGCACAATTGAAAATGGTTCAAAGCATGTGTTTATAGTATTTAAAGATTATTAAGAAAGAGCCCTACTTGTGCCCACTCGCGATTTGTCAATCATTCTGGTTTTTATAATCGCAATACCGACACAGTTGTGGACTACGTTGTGTTGCAAATTTGTTTGTTAAGTTAAATATAGATAGTAGGTAACGATAATTTTCGCAATAAACTTCTGTAATATAATCAAAAAAATATTCAATTACGTCTACTGTAGTATTACAAATATGCGAGTGGTAAAGTTGCATGAAACTCCCAGACTCAGACTCAGAACAACCATTTTGTGGATCACATAAAGAGTTGTTCTGTGTGTGGGAA